>OW026451.1:115102640-116512015 GCA_932274525.1 Podabrus alpinus
TAATATTATTAATGTTTTTAGGTTAACCAATGATTTTAAACACATAATTATTGTTTATTGATGGAATTGTTCAATGATGTTATTTCGGATGACCGGTCACTTGGTTGATTGTGAAAATCGATGCACAACGTAATGTTCTAAATTTTATATTTAATATTCACAAAATTATTCTATATACTTAATTAACCAATTTATGCAGGTAATTTACAATTTCTTATATTAAACAATTTTATTTTTAATAATTTTTAACCATTTTTGTTGTTACGGATTTTTAATGTGTACATTTTAAATTTATTTTGTTGACGCCTGTATTTTTTATTGTAATTTTAAATTATTCTTTCCGTTGTGACTTTGTTACTGCTATAAAGATTGACTTTCTATTTCGATTAGCAAGTTTCATGCAAAAACCTTTATTATTAACAAATTTGACTTGACGGTTTGTATTCCGATTAACGTCTTCATCCGAATCATCGCAATATGTCTGTATGGGGTTACGTTTGATGGTTTATCCTCAACAATTCGAGCGACTTTCGTAATGAAGTCCGCCACGTGTGCCTCCTTTAAAACAGGGGCTTTCACTGTACAGAAATGTACTTTCAGTATTATTATTATTGCATAAAACCATGACATATTTACTGTTCAACTGGTTAAAAAAAATTTTAAATAAGTTATTGTAGGTTATATTCAAACATTATTTCAATGTAAAATCCTAAGTTAATTTATTATTGAAATTCCAATAACTTAAACTCCTAATAACTTAAATTAATTGTTCTTTTTCTCTCAAAGATTATTTATTTATTTATCGTATAGCTGATAAACACATCAAAAAATCAGAAATACAAAACATTGAATGTATGTGACAAATTCGAGCCGAGGCGAGGGTTCGAGTTTTCTGATTTTCTGCAGAGGAGGCCGTTAGTTTTATCTGATAGCTTATCTGCTCTTGGAGATACCGTAGAATGTGTCTTATTGTCAGGAGCTCCTAAAATTATCTCAGAGTTTTCCACGTCCCCTAGTAGCTATTATAAAACGTAGTTGATCTTAGTAAATGGGAAACCTCTGAGTTGCCACATCAGATTTTATTTATATAAATGGTAGTACTATAAATAATTAGGGGAGCATATGTAACAGTGAAAAACATCTTTTTCTTAGGTCCTAAACTAGGGTGTTATTAGCCCTAATTATGAAAGAAATTCCAATTCTCAAAAGTTCACACAAAAAAATTATTTACAAATTCCTACCTAAAAAGGTCAAAAGTCAAATCATTAAAAGAGCATAAATTTAATTAAATTCAGCATTTCACATCATCCCTTTCACAAAACTCAAATCAATATAATCCCCTCGCAATTTTCTATTTTTAATATCATAAATCACCTCAATTAAATTTAAACACTTTCAAATTTCTCAAATTTACAAAATCACATTAGTCCAGTCATTTGGTGCTCAAATGGGGGTCTGCCTGGAAAACTTAGCGGAAGTTTTGAAAATTGGTAGTCTTATAGATTTTGAGGTGCTCTTTTCGAATTTTCACTCTGCAACTTCGTACCGATATGGGAAATGGCACTATTTTGGGGAAAATGGCATGAAAAACTGATTTTTCGCAAATATCTCCTTACCGGCGGATTTTTCAACATAAATAGTTATTTGCAAAATTATTCTGCAGACAATTTGCAACAATTTATGTTTCATTGATTTTTTTGTCAGACGAGTAGTTTCGGCCTACGAGACCAAATGCCACCGCGATTGGTACGAAACTCATTTCCACACCACCATGAGGAAGAGTAATGGTGCGTTTTTTTGTGTGGTATCCCCAGTAGGCCTAATCCACCTGATGCATTTATTGTGCAATCTAGCGCATCCTTCTTCGTTTCGCTGTCCCTGATGGACCGGGTTCAGCAGGTTGAGCAGATTCCTCGATGTTGGTAGTGCGCAAATCTTCGCTTATTTCTTGTACTACGGAATCCGCTTCCGCCTCATGAACTTCGTCCTGAAATTTTTCCATTATGTTCTCCGTCTCGTCCTCGTCCTCGTCGTCGCTGTCCTGTACTCTAATCTGTACATTGGAACACGCCTCATTACAATTGATGCACATCGTTGAGCACTTTAACCCAGCTTTCCTGCATCCACATGCTCCTCGGCATCCTTTCTTGCATTTGCAAGAAATGAGTTTCAATAAAGTTTCCGGAGCAGGAAGCCGGAGTGTGGTGACAGGAATCCGTTCCGTCTACGCTTCTCTTCCAGCCCCATTGTTCGGGGTTTCGAAAGCAGACCATAGGGGTCTTGTTGGCAGAAATTGAAATAACAATATCGTCGCCATATTTCTTCAAAAGTTGCGCCTTCACAGTCTTCATGTGCGGACGATAATCACCTTCAATTTTGTCCATTAGTTCATCCATAGAAAACTGACATTCTTCGGAATTCGCCTCAAGATGAGAGTAAATATATTGCATTGCAGTATTAATCTCGGTCGCTTTCGGACCTCTTTTTCTATCGGTTTCTCCAGACGATGGTGCGTGGTACAACTTTTTCATGCATGCGATGTGATACAGTCCATCAGCTGCGACTAGATCGTGAACTTGTTCTAGACGTTCAACAATCTGTCGACCCCAATCGTCGTTACGTACTTTAGCGAGTTGTATAATAGTGTCCTTCATGGTTATTTTACGTACACTGTACACCATCTTCCGATTACGCTCACGAGGGCCCCGTTTCTGCAACTTTTTCATTTCTTCTGTTACATCAGCCTCACACAGAAAACAATGGTCTTTGAATGAAAATGCCGGAACAAGAGATCGCCGTCGTGGAGGACTAGCACCAACACCTCTACGTAGAAATGCAGCGATTAATTTATCATTATTATATTGCCTTCGACACGCTTCGTGAACCTCTATTGAAGTCAGCCCTTTGAGGAGGTTCTTTTTACCATAATTTCTTTTAATACTGGATTGGCGAAATGTCTCTAATCCTTTTTCTTTAACTTGAGTCACTGCACTTCCAACTAAAGGATTCTCACAAATAAAACAGTTTCTTTGCTCGGTAGCCATGTCTGAAAACGATCTATGCGAACAGAAAGACGAGCTCGAACGGCAGATGTTCACTACAGAGGGGTCTAAGGCCGCAGGGAGAGGGGCCTTTTCTACCTGCGATCTATAACTATAGACGATTGAGAGCGGTTAGGGGTTTGTATACAACGCGTTGTGGAATGTTTTCTACCAATGCGGGTGTTGCGATTACACTCGCGGCTCTTGTACTCCAAAACTACTCATCTGACAAAAAAATCAATAGAACATAAATTGTTGCAAATTGTCTGCAGAATAATTTTGTAAATAACTATTTTTGTCGAAAAATCAGCCGGTAAGGAGATATTTGCGAAAAATCAGTTTTTCATGCCATTTTCCCCAAAATAGTGCCATTTCCCATATCGGTACGAGGTTGCAGAGTTAAAATTCGAAAAGAGCACCTCAAAATCTATAAGAATACCAATTTTCAAAACTTCCGCTAAACTTTCCGCCTAGAACTACCAAATGACTGGACTACATCTAAATTAAATTATTTACAAAAGTATAAATTATATTTTTAAATTTTATCAACAACGGGCTAAATTCGATTCATTCCCAAATCAGCATTAAACTATTTGCTTTACAACATCTCAAATCATCAATTTTAATTACTACAAATTTCATTTTATCCTTATTTCAAAATTTTATCATATCCCATTCAATAACCAACTTCGAATCTTTATCGTCTACAAAATTATTCATCCATTAGCCCATTCAATCAAATCATTTAAAATTTCAACTAAGTAATTCAAATAAAATTGTTTCAAAAACACTTTATTCAAATTTTCAATATCAAAGAATCAAATTGATTCTAAATATTTTAAAAGTTTCAATATTAAAATAAAATTTCGCATTCTTTTGTTAATTTGTATCGCTTATCAAATATTCCGGTCAAATGTGCATAGCAAAGTATTAAATTTTTAATCAAATCAAATTTTAAAATTTATCAAACTAAATTTTCCTATAGTTGAGGGCTTCTATGTTTGAGCCTTGTTACATCCTCTCATTTGTGCATTTACATCCCATCCGCTTCCATGAGAAATAGGTAGGCATCTCCATTGTTCCATTTATTCGACTCCATGTGAATAACAAGTTGTCAATTCCTCCAGTTCTCGTCGTTCCAAACGGATCCAATCTAAATTTTAAATATTTTCTGTAAATAAAATTTTCCAATTCGCACTTTTTTTATTGCTTCTTCGGTTTCCAATTTAAATTTTTCTCTTGATGTAATCAATTTTCATTTTTCAAATATTCGTTTTTCAATCTCCTTTTAATGTCCAATTTTTCTTTTTTAATTTGAAACTTGTTCATCCCTATTCAGTTATTTCAAAATGATTCTTGTTTCTAATTTTTCTTTCATTTTTGTACTGGTGGAATCTTCTTCCTGGAAACTTTTTTTGTATCTGCAAGAGACCTCGCATAATTTTCTATCAAATTTTTCTTTCAACGATTCCACGCTTTTCTTTAAAAATTCTCCGGTTACTACTTGTATTTTTAACTCTTCAAGTGCCTTACCCAGATTATCCATGCGTAACTGCAATATTTCTTGTAACCCATTCAATTTTTCCATTTCCTGTTAATTTCATCAAATTTTTTGTTTAAATTTAGATTAATATTTTCTTCCAATTTTTTATTATTATCGTCCATTTTTATTTTTAGAGTCCCTATAAATTGACTAAAATCCATTTTCAATGATTCATGATCAATGATTTTTCCTGACGTTTGGTGCTGCGGGGGGGCGGTTACACAGTGACGGATTGCCATAGGACAGTTTTTGTTTACTTTTCGGGTTTGCGAGTATTGCATTTATTTAGATGGCGATAACAAGTTTTGTTTTGTCATTTGTTGCCATTGGTGGCGGTCAATAGTGCGGGAATTCAAATTTTGTGTTTTAGCGCGATCTAATTGGACACCTTTTATCTTGTCATTATCGTTTTGCTTTTAAGTTAATCTATTGAATTGCATTTTTGCAACGATTTTAATTTTATTGACTACCATTGTTTTATTAGATATTTTAAAATGTTATACATACTGTTTTACACGGTAAATTGTCTGATGTTTATGTTTTGTTGCAATGTTGTTTATCAATGACGAAGATCGTGTGTTTAGAAATTGATCGCTTCGTTCCTGTTTTATCCCCGATGTCCGCGTACTTGCATGGTCAAACTTTGTCCATCACTTACTGTTTTGGTATGTAGTAGCCGTGCCATTGTGCCTTATGTGTTGAATGAGCACCTTTGTATTATTTTTTCTAGCCCTGATGATGATCGAATAAATTGATCGAAACGTTGGCTTAACGGTATTATGTGTTTGATTGCATTCCCTCATACCCAAAAACAAGTTATTTTCATAAAATCCATTATTTCGCCTGGAACTTGAAAACGGCGGCGATGAAAAATTTTCAACGTTATCTGGTTTATACTATATGTACACCTCCGTTTTCCTTTCATCGGACATTTCAAACTTAATCTCAGGTTCTGGTAGGTTCAATCTTCCAGTAACCCCATGTCTCGGGATGCCAAATAAAGTTGTTTTTTTTCATACGGCTCTACTTTGCGTCGCCAAAGTCTTTCAAAAGTGAAAAAGGTACAAAGTTGAAATAATCAAAATACTAAATGCAAGATTTCAGCAAAAATGTATGGAATAAAAATTAATTTAATAATCTTATTAATGAAATAAGAAATAGAACCATTTCCTGTTACTCATTTTAAAGGTCTCACCGAAATAATCAAAAGTAAAACAATACGCTAACCTACTGTTTTAAAAATGCGAATCCACTTATTTTAAGCCAAATATTCCAATTCTTTAGCATACCCATGGAAACTGAAACAATATTGCATTATTTATGCACAATCACTTCAGAAAGTCACTATTGAAAATTGCGTTTGCTCCTCAATACCCAATAGCACCTCAAAACTGCCACCGCGGATACATTAAGAATGGGTAGAGCGGTACCTTTGAAAATTCAATATATTATATTATGTATTTTATTAAAGTGTCATTTGTGGGAGCGGATTAGAATAGAAAATATTTAAATTGTCTCACTATTGCCTGCATCTCACTGTTTGTTACCCATTCTCCCCTATTTCTTGTGAATTTTGGATCAAAACTGATTACTCTATACAGAGTGGTATAAAGCCTACCTAAAACAAATTTAAAAATAGTTTAATAAGAAATTGATAATTTATTATAAAAGTAGACGTTAATAAATTTTGTAGTTCCCCACAAACGTGACTTGACTCACGTTATTGTGACGAAATCAAAGAGCTTAAGTGGAGACTTAAAAAATAGAAATGAACCATTTTGAGAACTTGAGTAAAAATCGATTTTTTATTTATTACTATTTAATTTAGTCCATTTGAATCTTTCGCACTATGCATGTTGTATTCAACTAAACTCAAAATGTTAATATAAAGACAGCCAACATAATCAATCAAAATCATGCCAAATATAATTTAGATAATATTTATTTATATTATGTCTAATCGGTCAAAATTAAATGAAAAAATGATTATAACATCAAATCTAATTTAAAAAAATTGGGAGAAGATAAAAAATGTCTGCAGAGATTTCTAGGGAGGAATAACACTTTTGGCAGACTTCAAATGAAGTATATTATATTTATCCATAGTTACTTATTTAAAATAAAATCTCCACCTCAATATTTCTGTTGCAACTCTTCTCTCACTGTCAGTCATATTTTAATAGATTGCAACAAATATGAAGCAGCACGTCTATTTGCAGAGTTATTAAGCAATTTATGGAACATTTTCTCAAGTAAAAAAATCTAGCATAAAAAATTATCACATCTTTGTCTAGCATACCAAAAAAATGATTAAATTTTAATTAAATCTATTTACTAACTTAATTGTTTTATGTTATCACATCCTTGTTAATATTAATTTGTATACATTTCAAAGTTAATTAAGCGGTTTTAACTGTTGTGGTCATTACACTAAATGTGTTGTTAATTTAGTTACTTTATATAATAATAATTAATTAATTGATAATATGTACTCGTAGATTTTTGGTCAAGTATCAATTCGGTATTCATACGAGAACTAAATGCAGGGACTGCTGCACTCTCTTACTTTAACCGCTACACCACCATACTGGGAAATTCGCTATTTAATTAATTGATATATTTTTATTTTTGCATTGTGCTTTTACTGTTAATTTATTTTTTCCTATGGATTCTATAAAATAAGACGCCGTTTAACTTTGTATAGATTTTTAAAAATTCTATGAGCATAATTGTAAAAACCCAAATAAAAATTAATTCACCTGTAGAATCTTCAGTTAATGAACTACGCTGTAGTTATCTTAAAATACTGAAAAATCTAGTAATTTCACGCAAATTAAAAATAAAACGCTATAATTAAGGAGTCAAGTGAATAAAGAGATATATTACCAACGACAGGAAAGGTTTGATCTACGAGGCCATAGGCCGAGTAGGGTAATTTCCCCAAATGGATCTCTTAATTCACATGTTTTATATAATAATTTGTAAGATATCTCTAAGTAAATCCTAATATATCATAATTTATTGAAGGATTTTATAGGTTTCATTTAAAAATAGCAACCATAGCAACGACGTTAAAGTTTATAACTCACGTTGCTATCTAGCAACTTGGGTTATAGACGGTTATAGTATTAAAAGTATAAACTTTCCATACTCAAAATAGCCATAGTAACGGGGTATTTGTTGAACAAATGTGATAACTATATCGGTGATACATCAGCTGTTATACGCACATTTTATGTAACTTATAAAAATTAATATGATAAATATATTACTTAATCCTAATTGTCCTGTTTATTAATACAATAATAAATAACACACAATAAAAATAAATAAATTTAAAATAATATTAACCAGAACTACACTACAATCGAGAATATTTTTTAATGGTACCTCTGTATCACAATAATTCTAATAATTTGTTACAGTGATACCTTAATAACATATCAATAAACTGCAACAAATGAAAAATAATAATTGAATAAAAATATTTTTGACTCGGTGAGAAACAACATAGCTACTACTGCTTCAACTTATTAAAAAAAAATATATAGACGGAGTCATTTGGCACTTCCACGGTAGAGGTTTGGTATATCTTTAATTTCAATTTATTGTTTGCCAAATTTTACAATCTAGGTAATTATTGTTATTTAATTAGCGGTATGTTCTACTTTCATATTATAAAATTACGTCTCATGTAGGATGGAATATTTTATAATATTCGAAATTAATTGTACTGGAAGGGGCCCGATTGATCTTAAGGCTTACTAGTCTGCTGCATAGACTTCGAAGGTTTTGAGGGAAATTTTTACAGAAAGACGCATAACCCAACGAACTGAAATTCATATTAAAATATAAGAGAAAAACTGTTTAAAAAATATATAAACCTGAAATAGTAGAATGTGGTAGAATGTTTAGATATTTTTCACTTGTTGAAAAATTATTTAATAAATTAATTTTATAAACTGATTGTTTTATAAATTCAAGTTAGTAAACTTAGAATAATAATTGTTACACCACGTTCTGCATCCACGACACCTTTCCAACAGGTAATAAAAGGTTGGCTAGCTCAAAGTCGCGAAGGGGTGGGTTGGTGAATGGAACGAAAGGGTCGTGTGACGGCACGTCGCAAAGCGTGTGTTTCCTATCGACGACCGGGCAATCCTCGATCGCGATTCTAAAAATTGTCAAAATCGGTGGGAATAATTTACACGGGGGGGGAGTTAAGTCAAAATCGGTGGGGTTAATATACACGCGGGAGTTTAAATGGGCGCCACGCATACGAAGAAATGAATCTTTTTGAAGGGGACTGGTTATCACACCTTCCAAGCTGGTACGCGACAACTTGATGATCTTACGGCGAACTCTCACTCCGGAAAAACCTCGCTCAATGACCTTACCTTTACAGGAGGCGAACTTTCCGTGGGTGAAAATAGCTAAATAAACATTAACACAACAATAATAATAACACACAAAGCTTGGAAATAATAAAAATGTATTAAATAAAATAATATCAGGGGGGAGTTGACAGAGTTTACACAAGATACTATCAAATTTACATGTCTTGCATAAAAATAAATATGTACAGTTGACGGAACCTTTCAGGGTGGTTTCCGTTGCGAAACTAATATTCGTAAAACAATTACTCTTACAAAAATACAAAAGGTTAATTTGCATAAAAGGGGGGCGTATTGAATACAGCACTCCACCAAAATAAATAGTTACTTAAGCGCAACTTGATAATATTCAAAACTATGATTCATAAAATTGATCATGGAACTTAATCAATGCAATTGATTATCAAAATTCCCAACAACGGGACAAACAAACTTTAGCTACAATGCTAAACTTGAAACGTTACGTTAAATTGTTTGGTTACACTCTGAACGCTCGAATGGCGTGGTAAAAGTTACGTTAATAATAGATAATAATATTAAGTTAAATAAAAGGTATACAAAATGGTTGCGATATCGTCTTCCAGGGTTGAACTGAACGTTCATAAACACAACTAATGGTCAATAGGACCAATTAACATCACAATCTTAAAAATATAAAAAAGGTTTCTTACTTAATTTGGGTGGTTGATGTTCGACCTCTAGGTAAAGTCGATGACGAGTCCTTCAGGAGTGAGATTCGTCTTCAGAATGTAGAATGGAGCTGAATGTGATGTCTCAAACCATACCAGAAGGGCAGCGTAATAACCAGCTTCCCAAAAACTCTTCAAATCGGAAGGTGGTGAAATAACAGGGTGGTACACGCACTGTATTTCGCGACAAAATATGGGTCTCCGTACGAAATAATTCACTAATTTAGTTATTCGCGAAGTGACAAATAATTCAAGCCGGCACTGTCTAAGTAAGAAATGTTAATGTGGTGTCCGATAAAAAAGAACGATTAGAATGCACACATGGGTTGGAAGTGCAACACCTGTTTTGTACCATTCGATAAAAGCAATGCTACGTACTTGCCTTACGAGCGGCAAGCAATAACTCGACGGGATTAAACGTGATAAACAGATGGTATAAAAAGTCCGATAATTGATTCAATGTTTAGTAACAATTGACGATATTAATTGTTCGATCACTTATTAAATATTAGCAACAATTGACGGTATTAATGTTCGATAAAATATTGAAGGTTTAGCAACAATTGACGATATTGATGTTCGATTACTCATTAAATATTAGCAACAATTGACGATATTAATGTCCGATACAATATTAATTGTTTAGTCACAATTGACGATATTAATGTTCGATAAAATATTAATTGTTTAATAACAATTGACGATAATAGTGTTCGATAAAATATTAATTGTTTAGTAACAATTGACGATATTATTGTTCGATAAAATATTAATGGTTTAGTCACAATTGACGATATTAGTGTTCGATAAAATATTAATTGTTTAATAACAATTGACGATAATAAGGTTCGATAGTGTATTAATTGTTTAGTAACAATTGACGATATTATTGTTCGATAAAATATTAATTGTTTAATAACAATTGACGATATTGATGTTCGATAGTACCTGCAGTTGACACACACTAATTTTTAGCACAAATGACTTGTATTTATTTAAAGATCTCTCATAAATGTGAGACCTCGATAGTTAATTCCGCTTTTGGAAGCGCTATGATACGAAAAAGGTAGTATCAGATTCTAAGTGAATCTCTCTGATATGCAATTTGTAGCTCAATTTATGCATTTTCCCTACTCTAATTTACGATTTTTCCCACTTACTGATTGATTTGGGTCCTTGTAATTGGGTCCTATCAATTTAGAAAGAAGGGAGACGCGATTTAATTGGACAATGCCGAGAGTGTGAGAGCACGCTTTCTTCTTTCTCCATGCAAAGTGTATCGAGAAATTTGGTACGACACGTGCGAGCAAAACAATTTTTTGCTCGTCTGGTTGGACGAAAAGGGTCTAACTTTTACACTTTTTACTTGTTTTTATCGAAGTCTGCAATTGCGAAATCGCTATCCTTGCCATGTTAAACCCGAGCACATTTGGTTGCTTATCTGCACATGGTCGAGATAGCAAAACAAAAGGCATTGATTCTCACGATTTCAAACATGCACGTGCGTGTCCTTGTATTGACAACTGGCTCGTGATTATGGATCGTATAAAAGTGTCTCTCGATCCTACCTAAAATTTATAGTAATGCATTTGCATGTATTGACGTTTAGTTCGCAACGTTATAGAATGATGGTTTTCTTGCTGATGGCGTGAATCTACGATGTATGCTACGTCAACTCTATAAAGATTGTATTAACTACCGCATGGTTCATGGGACGCGAATAAAAATATTATGAACATACTTTCCTACCTCTACAGTTCTTAAGACTATTATACATTTGCAAAACGTAAGTTTTGTTGGTTGAGCGAATGTTTCAATCTTTTAATTTACAACCCGACCTAAAAATGTCTTCTAAAAGAATAATTTTCACCGGATCGATTTGAAATTTAAAATATGATTTCCATGGATTGTAAAAACAAAATCTAAGGGTGCGCCCAATGCGCGTAATAAGGTGACACTCCCCTTACGTCAAGAGTTGTTATCCCTAACTACTCTTCAACTGGGACGCGCGCAACCTCAACCGAAACAAAAACTGTCCTACGATAAACCATCAACACTGATAGTGCTGCAACATCTACTCAACTAATGACTAGACTATACGTATATGCCGGGAAAGAGAGAGAAGGTTCACTTAACATCAGGCTTAATCAATCCGTGCGTCGTAGTGACTCCTACATGAGAGGGCGGTTCGCGAAATCACGCGATCATTCGCTGGCCGTGGGACCCACAAATGTCTGTGAAGACACCGGACTCTAGATCAAGGTAGACCTGAACTAAGGTAACACTTCCTTGGCGTACTCATATTTACAAAGCCTTCTCTAAAATGGTTCAGTCGATGGGGACTGTCTGCCTTTTTCAATACGTTGAAAAAACAGAGTAAAAAAAAACGCGTGCTTGGCTGGATCAAATTTACAAAAGCCGTTTGGGGCACGTCAGTAGATGGGGACTGTCTGTTTTATCATTTATCGTTGGTGAAACAGAGAAAAAAACTTGCGCTTAGCTTGATCAAATTTACAAAGCCGTTTGGGAGACCATCCACCTTCATCATGACTTCGATCCAAACGAGATGATCGGAAGAGAGAGAAGAGGTAGTGATGGGGGGGTAAGAGATAAGAGTGGGGGAGGGGGGGGGGGTTAAAAAAAGTGAGGGGTAGCAACCTACAAGGGACAGTCGAGGGACCAAATCCTCGATCCGTCCGGGTTAAACACGGATGCAACCGGGAAAAATAGTGGGGCATAAATCGTAATACGAAACGGGACGGGATAACAACCTACAAGGGACAGTCGAGGGACCAAATCCTCGAACCGTCCGGGTTGAACACGGATCTAAACACGAGAAAAAAAATGGGGGGTTTTCTCAAAAAAAAATTAGGGTGGGGTGACAACCTACAAGGGACAGTCGAGGGAGCAAATCCTCGAACCGTCCGGGTTGATCACGGATCTACGCACGAGAGCGTGCAGAACGAGAAAAAAATGGGGCACGAATGCCGCGTCAATCGTGTTGACCGGAGGGGCTGAATCTCCGAACCAACAAGTAAAGACTAATAAAGGATCACGATAGGCGTGATCCAAAATTCGCGAAAGACGCGATATAAGGGATATGGAGTCCGGCGGGACGAGAGTGGGACGGTACCGAACCGACACCCATATCAAAAGGTACAAGTTACACAACTCGTGGTCGCACAACTAAATATGCGATACTTTTCAAAAGATATTTACGCTACAGAGCTCGAGTTGACGAGACTGGAGTCTCAGTTGTCAACAATGATACAACGAGCATCAAATATGAAGTAAAACGGTTGTCAATGATGACACGAGCATCAAATATGAAATAAAACCAGAAAAAAAACTTGGAAAAACTTCCTACTTGAGAATACCCGACGTCAACTTGACTGGCGAAGTCCAACGGCGGTAAGCGCCGACTGGAAACTCCAATCTAAGGAACGCCTGTACCAGTATGTCAAAGTATGAATATACCATACTCGGTGGAGTCCTGTACCTCCTATGCAAAGTATGAATATACCACACTCGACAAAACCTGAAAAATCTGGAGGTGAAAAAAAAAAACGAGAAAGGTAGTTTAGTGTCTTACACGGACGGTTGATCGGGAAATCCAGCGGTGACTGACACCGGGGGAAATCTCCAATCTAAGCGCAAATCGCGCAAAGCGACAATGCTCGCCCAAGATGGCGACACCATATGAGTGGAACGTATCCACCAGAGCTATATGTCACAAAAGTGTAAGGAATGTAACAAGAGGGTCTTGCTCCAAGATGGTGACATAATACTTCGGAGTCGGGCAATTTGTAAAGTGCCTGGATACCGGGGTAGTACCATGACATCAACCGAGAGTCAACATGGTTGAAAATCAAAAAAAATATAGGGAACTTATTTTGGCTCGAACCGAGAGTCAACATGGTTGAAAACCAAAAAAAATATCGGGAACTTATCGTGACTCCAATCGAGAGTCAATATGGTTGAAAACCAAAAAAAATATCGGGAACTTATTTTGGCTCGAACCGAGAGCCAATGTCGTTACAAAATGAACGAAATATTGTTCACAGATACTGAGCGTTATGCCTTAATCCTAAAGAAAAGAATGCAAGGGTTAAGCACCTATGCACTAGAGTACGAGAAGAAAAAGAAAAAAAGATGTTCACGTCATTTCAGATACTCCTATACCGGTATTCTTGGACGTGCGTCGGAAAACACCGACACTTCCAAAAAAGAAACAACAGTAACACGACGTTCGTGACGATCACGTTGTACGTGAACAAAATCTGAAAAATATGGAAGTAAAAATTGAGAAGGGTAGTTTAACGTCTTACACGGACTATTTCTCAAAACCATAACAACAGCGACATAAAGTTCGGGACGTAACTATCACGTCGTGAGAGAACAAAATCTTAAAAACCTAAAACTAAAAGTGAGAAGGGTAGTTTAATGTCTTACACGGACTAATTCTCAATGCTGGTTCTATATACAATTCGGTAGCCGGGGGGGGGGAGTTAATTGACTAAACCGGGACTAAAGTTGTTGTTTACCCACGAGAAAAAAAATATTCCCACAAAAACGTAATTTGGTTAGGGCTCGACATGGTGACAACTGCCTGAGTTGCACCTCTAATGTTTACTGTAAACGTATGAAGTGACTCTACTACATTTCATTCAAAAAAAAGGGGGGAGAACACAATCGTTCTTCCAAACAAAAATCAAAATTGACCACAAAATTAACGTACGACTGATGAGGACGTTGGGTAACTAAGCCACCGCAACACCAATCTATACTTGGTCTACCTAAGCGATTTATTGGGTAGTTACTCCAATGGACCGATAAGTATACCCTCTAACTTCGCGTAAACTACTTCCTTAAATGTTCGATAAAAAAAACGAAATTCGCGACTCCTACCATCATGCGTGATAAACCAAAAAAACCAACTAAAGACCTGATTACTTATTGGGTCTGTAATTTTACTCTATACGCTCGAGATACCGTTAAATAACTTCCTTTCCCCTAACGTCTTCAATCTATCTACATAATATCTAAACTTAACATTGATTAAATCGATACCTTAAAATTAATTACACCGAAACTCAACCTAAACTTTCCACTACCTAAACCGAAACCTAAACTGCTAATTACACAATAAAAGAATAAAAGTTACACACAAGGAAAATATTCGAGGTCCTAATCACTTCTAAAGTCGTTGTGACTGTCATAAGAGAGGGCGGTTCGCGAAGTCACGGGATCGTCCGCTTACCGTTAGACCCACAATTAACAACAGAGACGCCGAACTCTAGTTTGGGTTGGGCCCGAATCTAAGGTGAAATTTAAAAAGGCGCGATCTAATTTACAATGGCCTCTGGGATGAATGGATCAGATATACAAGTTCATCCCTAACTTTCTATTTATTTTCCAAATGTCGTAGAGGAGAGAGAAAAAAAAAGGGGGGGGGAAAAAATAAAAACTAATGATCGAATTGTCCTTCCGTGGACCGACAGATGTCCTAACTGCGTAGGCCGATGGTGGTCGATCTGTTATTCCCTAACAAGGTAAATTTCCCAGGTTGTTGTTTCGAGTTTAACCACTACTCCTGTACAAAGCTCCCTTTCCAAGAAGGTTCCTTTGGGGCAGATGATAAATCGCCAAACTACGAGAAGAAAAAAAATATATGAGACGATAATGCGCCGAGGGATGGACTATGTCCACGAAATTACTCAATAACCCCGGGGTTTGGATCGACATCCAACACTGGATTGACGTCCAAAAAAATTTTATCTGACAGTGGAACTAGGTCCAGCCTGATAATACGATAACTCAATGAGAAGCGGGTTACTCTAAACAACTATCAACCAATCGCAACCGCACTACAACAATAAAATTCGATACAAAAAAAAAATCTCCTTACACGGGACGTTAGAAAAAAAAACTTTCAAAAGAAAACTCTAACTTAAATCGACAAACTAAACTCCCAACTAAATTTAAAAAACCTTACTATAAATGTCGGTACTAAATTCAAAAAAATTGAAAAACTTCACGGCAAACGTCGATCCTAAATTCAAAAAAAATTTTAAAAGCCTTACGGTAAATGTCGATACTAAATTCAAAAAAAATTTGAAAAACTTTACGGTAAAAGTCGGTACTAAATTCAAAAAAAATTTAACGTAAATTAACTACGTGAAAGTCAAAAACAACCTTCCACGGGTCCACTAGGTGGATGCGTAAACTTCCAAACCGTACCTATAAACTAATTAAAAAATTTGAACTTCGAAATTAAGTTCAACAAAAAAAACATACTTAAATCCTAACCTGAACTTTAATCGGGGCTTGACTTCAAGTCCTTGGCATGCCATGCACCAGGTCTCACTCCTGTGGTATCTGATAATACAAAAGTGGTGTTCGAGAGTTTCTTATGAATAACAAACGGTCCTACAAATTTTGGAGCTAACTTTGCATTAAAATGCTTCGATGCATCGGATAAAACATAATTACGTCTATACACGGTATCACCGACATCGAAATTCGACGGACGTCGTCTCAAATCATAAACAATTTTAGATTTCTCATAAGCGCTTTCTAATCTTTTGGTGATGTCATCGTAAACATCACCTAGTGCTAATGCACGTCGTTTAAGTTCGTCACGATCGGCAAACGTTATGTCTTTCAGCGTGTTCTGATCAGCTGTTTCGATACGCTGTCCACCGGACATGATCATCTCTCGACCGAAATTTGCAAAGTACGGAGTCATTCCGATGACTTCATGCAGTGCAGTCCGTACTGCGCAAGCAACCTGGGGGAGATAAATATCCCAACTCTTATGATTATCGTTAACGTAAGAAGCTAACATAGTTTTTAAAACACGATTCACCCTTTCAACAGGATTCGCTTGGGGGTGGTAATATGCATTAAAGATAATTCGGGTATTATATTTCTGTATCATTTTTTGAAATTCCTTACTTCTAAATTGGACTCCGTTATCAGTCAAAATATACTGTGGGGCTCCAAACACTAACAAAACGTTATCTTCAAGTTTTTGAATGACCTGAGATGCGGTAGCTGTACGTAAGGGGTAAAATAATGCAAATTTGGTAAAACAATCCACAATCGATAAAATATGAGTGTAACCTTTAGTCGACCGAGGCAGTGGTCCAACTATATCGATGGATATCATTTGCCATGGCCTAGTTACTACGGGATGACGGGACATAAAACCACGGGGTTTTTGCTGTTCAGGCTTATGAGCCATACAAACTGGACACTTATTTACATAACGAGTAATATCGGTCTTCATCTTCGGCCAATAATACTCATGAGCTACTCGATCAAATGTTTTTAAAACTCCTAAATGACCGGAAGTAGGTTTATCGTGACACTCGGAAATGATTTTCTTTCTGCGAAATTTCGGAACTACTGTTCTCCATTGACACTCTCTATCCGATAGAGATGGATATCGAACTTTTACTTGTTTAAATAATTCGTCCTCAATAATTTGCCATTTCCTAAACTGAAGGGGGTCTCTTCTGACATTCTTCAACATTCGATAGTACCAACGATCGGTATGCGAGTTAATTAAGGGTTGGTCGTTATCTACTGGATTCTTTACTTTATCGGGTGACTTTCTAACTTGAACAGGGTCAACTAATACTGACGTTATTTCGGGAACAGTGCGCGATAAAGCGTCAGGGACTAAATGATCCTTTCCTTTTCGGTGGATGATTTTGAAATCGTACTGTTGTAACCTGAGAGCCCAACGACATAAACGTCCAGAGGGGTTTTCCAGATTATTTAACCAAATCAGGGAATGGTGATCGGTAATGACCGTGAAATGTGAAGCTTCGAGATAGGGTCTTAATTTCTCTACTGCCCACAAAACTGCTAAACATTCTCGTTCCGTAACGGAATAATTTCGTTCATTACGAGTTAATGACCTACTAATATAACAAATGACTTGTTCTTTCTCGTCAATGGTTTGGCTGAGGACTCCTCCGAGTCCAAAACCGGATGCGTCTGTCTGTACGGTAAAGGGGACGCTAAAATCAGGGCACGATAGAATAGGGGCTGAAACTAAACAATTCTTAATAGTCGTAAACGCTACTTCACAAGGTTCATCCCAAATGAACTTGGAATTTTTTCTTAACAACGCTGTGAGCGGTGCAAGGATTGTTGAAAACTGCGGGATAAATCTGCGGTACCACGAAGCCATACCTATTAATTGCCGAATTTCTTTAACCGTACGAGGGGCTGGTATTCGCGTAATTGCCGCTACCTTATCTGGATCTGCAAGTAATCCATTTGCGTTAATCACGTATCCTAAATATTTCAATTCGGGTTGACAAAAGTGACATTTGTCTTTCCCTAATGATAGACCTGCGGTACGTAACCGAGAAAAAACTTCCTGTAACACTTCGAGGTGTTTTTCGAAGGTGGATGTACAGATGATGATGTCATCCAGGTATACAAATACAAAGGGTTCGAGATCGGGACCTAGAACTTGATCTATCAGCCTCATCCAAGTAGCAGGAGCATTATGAAGCCCGAAGGGCATCCTGGTGAATTGAAACAATCCACGTCCGGGTACTGTAAAGGCGGTATATTTTTTGGAATTTTCCTCGACAGGAATTTGCCAATACGCTGACTTAATGTCCAGGGACGTTATAAACCGTGCGTCTCGAAGACGATCTAAAATTGAGGACACATACGGGATTGGGTACGCGTCCTTCTCGGATACTTGATTTAATTTTCTGAAATCGACACAAAATCGATATGATTTGTCTTTCTTTTTGACTAACAAAATGGGGTTTGACCAACCACTAGATGATCGTTCTATTACACCTAACTTAAGCATATGATCTAGTTCTTTATCGATATGTGCTTGTACACTAGGGTTGACCGGATAATAACGCTGTTTAATCGGCATTGAGTCGGTTTTAATTACATGTTGTACTAGGTCAGTACAACCGAGTTCTTTGACCTTAGTCCGAAAATGTAGGTCAATGACCTTATCTAAACGCTGACGTTCCTCAACTGATAAATTGAAAAGATTTCCTAAGGGTGTTTTCTTGTCGGTAATTACAGATGTAACTTGGGGTTTCCCGAAATACCACGATTTGTTTTTCAAATCAGGGACGAAACCGATGGATTCCCAAAAATCTACACCTAAAATAAGTGCGTGTGAAAACTTTGGTACCACAATGACTGAAATATGGGCGACACGATGCTGTAATCTAATGGGTAATTGAGCTATCCCGATACTGTTTATAATTTCACCGTCTGCTACGGTACACTTTGGTCGTAACGTGGAGTCAAGTTGAATTTTTACACCGGTAGATTGTAAAATGTTCCAACCTTCCTTGCCTAAAATCGTGTTGGTCGCTCCTGAGTCCAGGAGGGCTAAAATTTCACAACCGAGAACATTGACTCTTACATGGGGACGATTATCATGTCTTGAATCCTCTAACACATAATCTAATATAGTTTTAATTTTATCTTTACGTTTAGCTAACATCTTATGAAAATGGGTCGAATTTACAAACTTGCGGGAGTTCACTAGGTGACCACGTCCTAATGAGTCCCGGAAGAGTTTTCCGAACTCCTTCTACTCTGACTGGGGTTACAGTGGGGGCAGGTTTTTGTTGTTTCACCTTTTCTCCCACAGCGATAGCAATATATTTGTTTCTGCGGAACGGTACAACGCGACGCTAAATGTCCTGTGCCACCACAATTCCAACAAGAATTATTACTTGAAGTTTTACTAAAAACTTCGACAGCGCTATTGCGACTTTTAAAGGTCGGTTTATTTACAGATCGTTTATTATATCGTGATTTATTAAAAAGCGTTGATTCGGCACGCGGTGCGCGATCATTTTCTTGAGTCGGTACACTCAAGTGGGTATAAGCTACGTCTGGTTCTAAGTCGTTTTTCCTCTTTGACGGCGGTGCGTAATTGGAAATGGTCAACCTACGCGCTTCGAGAATGCGCCCGAGTTCAATTAGCCTATCAAAAGACGTAATTTCGGTAAAACCTAACTGTGCAATATAAAATGGGTTTAAGTTTCGTAATGCGATACTTAATTGTCTTTCTTCCGATAATGGGATGACTAAGCGAGCAAACATTGTTTTTAACATTGCTACATACATTGCCAAATTTTCCTCGTTCCCTTGAGTTCTACGTGTAATTTCCTCAAGTAATCTGACGTCATAGTCAGCTGGTCGAAATTGTGCATTTAATAATACTACTAATTCTGACCAAGTAGATGCTTTATCTCTATTTGCGCGAAACCACAATAATGCTTTACCCTCGAACAGGTCAATCGCCTCTTCGAAGAGTTGACTTAAATTTACACGTCTAGCAACAATTAATTCATTGACTCTTTCTAAAAATGCAGTGATCGAAATACTTTTTGCTTCACCGGAAAACTTTAATCGCCACTTGACAACAGGTGTTGATTTCGTACAATAACTTTTCTGCCCTACCTCAACCGGAGGTGGGTTAATATTTAATGAAACTGGATTTGAAGTTACGATTACTTCTGGTTCTACTGGGGTCTCTCGACTAATTTCGGCCACGATATTCGATAATGAGTCTCGCTCCGTTCGAGAATTTGCTACAAATAAGCGGTACGCGGATCTACATTCTTCTAATTCGTCCATAACTGTTCGTTTTGAATTTTTATCTTTTACTAAAAAGGGTTTTGATCGGGATAATCTATTAAAGTAATGTGCTAACTTCGTTTCTACCTCGATCTCTACGTTAGGTTCTTGGTCTCGTGAAACTTCCAAGCGACCAAGTAGTCTATGAAGAATCAATAAGCCGGCTCTTAATGCCACCAAATCTTCTGCAAAGGTAAACGGATACCACGCTAAAGCGTAACTTTCGCCTTCTTCTTCTTTATCAAGGGCTATTACTAATTCATCACGTAATTCTTTTACCGAACCGTGAAAAGGTAAACCTCTAATCTTTAATTCGTATTGGACCTCGTCCTTTCGCAACTTGTCCGGTACAATCCTGAATGCCATTATTAATCGAAATGAATAAATTTAATTAAATACAAAAAAGGATTCGCGGAACACGACTCTACTTTGTTCTCTGAACAACTAATGGTAAACGGAAATACAATATTTGATCTTAAAATCGCGATAATTTTCACTTTTAAATTTAAATAGGGGGGCATTATGGAATCTCGTTAGTCCATTCATGCGCGTCGGTACTATTTTACTTGATTAACTAACAAAAATTCGATATGATGTGCCAAAAGGGCTTTCTTGACAGCCGCCTAGTTGGACGCTAAATTATTTTTTTTTTTAAACCTACAAAAATTAATTTGGAATTTACTTGTTTTACAAACAACAAAAAATTCGATACCATAACATGCCAAAAGGGCTTTATCGATAGCACCACGTTGGCCGCGCCAAATTATTGTTCCTGTTACACCACGTTCTGCATCCACGACACCTTTCCAACAGGTAATAAAAGGTTGGCTAGCTCAAAGTCGCGAAGGGGTGGGTTGGTGAATGGAACGAAAGGGTCGTGTGACGGCACGTCGCAAAGCGTGTGTTTCCTATCGACGACCGGGCAATCCTCGATCGCGATTCTAAAAATTGTCAAAATCGGTGGGAATAATTTACACGGGGGGGGAGTTAAGTCAAAATCGGTGGGGTTAATATACACGCGGGAGTTTAAATGGGCGCCACGCATACGAAGAAATGAATCTTTTTGAAGGGGACTGGTTATCACACCTTCCAAGCTGGTACGCGACAACTTGATGATCTTACGGCGAACTCTCACTCCGGAAAAACCTCGCTCAATGACCTTACCTTTACAGGAGGCGAACTTTCCGTGGGTGAAAATAGCTAAATAAACATTAACACAACAATAATAATAACACACAAAGTTGGGAAATAATAAAAATGTATTAAATAAAATAATATCAGGGGGGAGTTGACAGAGTTTACACAAGATACTATCAAATTTACATGTCTTGCATAAAAATAAATATGTACAGTTGACGGAACCTTTCAGGGTGGTTTCCGTTGCGAAACTAATATTCGTAAAACAATTACTCTTACAAAAATACAAAAGGTTAATTTGCATAAAAGGGGGGCGTATTGAATACAGCACTCCACCAAAATAAATAGTTACTTAAGCGCAACTTGATAATATTCAAAACTATGATTCATAAAATTGATCATGGAACTTAATCAATGCAATTGATTATCAAAATTCCCAACAACGGGACAAACAAACTTTAGCTACAATGCTAAACTTGAAACGTTACGTTAAATTGTTTGGTTACACTCTGAACGCTCGAATGGCGTGGTAAAAGTTACGTTAATAATACATAATAATATTAAGTTAAATAAAAGGTATACAAAATGGTTGCGATATCGTCTTCCAGGGTTGAACTGAACGTTCATAAACACAACTAATGGTCAATAGGACCAATTAACATCACAATCTTAAAAATATAAAAAAGGTTTCTTACTTAATTTGGGTGGTTGATGTTCGACCTCTAGGTAAAGTCGATGACGAGTCCTTCAGGAGTGAGATTCGTCTTCAGAATGTAGAATGGAGCTGAATGTGATGTCTCAAACCATACCAGAAGGGCAGCGTAATAACCAGCTTCCCAAAAACTCTTCAAATCGGAAGGTGGTGAAATAACAGGGTGGTACACGCACTGTATTTCGCGACAAAATATGGGTCTCCGTACGAAATAATTCACTAATTTAGTTATTCGCGAAGTGACAAATAATTCAAGCCGGCACTGTCTAAGTAAGAAATGTTAATGTGGTGTCCGATAAAAAAGAACGATTAGAATGCACACATGGGTTGGAAGTGCAACACCTGTTTTGTACCATTCGATAAAAGCAATGCTACGTACTTGCCTTACGAGCGGCAAGCAATAACTCGACGGGATTAAACGTGATAAACAGATGGTATAAAAAGTCCGATAATTGATTCAATGTTTAGTAACAATTGACGATATTAATTGTTCGATCACTTATTAAATATTAGCAACAATTGACGGTATTAATGTTCGATAAAATATTGAAGGTTTAGCAACAATTGACGATATTGATGTTCGATTACTCATTAAATATTAGCAACAATTGACGATATTAATGTCCGATACAATATTAATTGTTTAGTCACAATTGACGATATTAATGTTCGATAAAATATTAATTGTTTAATAACAATTGACGATAATAGTGTTCGATAAAATATTAATTGTTTAGTAACAATTGACGATATTATTGTTCGATAAAATATTAATGGTTTAGTCACAATTGACGATATTAGTGTTCGATAAAATATTAATTGTTTAATAACAATTGACGATAATAAGGTTCGATAGTGTATTAATTGTTTAGTAACAATTGACGATATTATTGTTCGATAAAATATCAATTGTTTAATAACAATTGACGATATTGATGTTCGATAGTACCTGCAGTTGACACACACTAATTTTTAGCACAAATGACTTGTATTTATTTAAAGATCTCTCATAAATGTGAGACCTCGATAGTTAATTCCGCTTTTGGAAGCGCTATGATACGAAAAAGGTAGTATCAGATTCTAAGTGAATCTCTCTGATATGCAATTTGTAGCTCAATTTATGCATTTTCCCTACTCTAATTTAGGATTTTTCCCACTTACTGATTGATTTGGGTCCTTGTAATTGGGTCCTATCAATTTAGAAAGAAGGGAGACGCGATTTAATTGGACAATGCCGAGAGTGTGAGAGCACGCTTTCTTCTTTCTCCATGCAAAGTGTATCGAGAAATTTGGTACGACACGTGCGAGCAAAACAATTTTTTGCTCGTCTGGTTGGACGAAAAGGGTCTAACTTTTACACTTTTTACTTGTTTTTATCGAAGTCTGCAATTGCGAAATCGCTATCCTTGCCATGTTAAACCCGAGCACATTTGGTTGCTTATCTGCACATGGTCGAGATAGCAAAACAAAAGGCATTGATTCTCACGATTTCAAACATGCACGTGCGTGTCCTTGTATTGACAACTGGCTCGTGATTATGGATCGTATAAAAGTGTCTCTCGATCCTACCTAAAATTTATAGTAATGCATTTGCATGTATTGACGTTTAGTTCGCAACGTTATAGAATGATGGTTTTCTTGCTGATGGCGTGAATCTACGATGTATGCTACGTCAACTCTATAAAGATTGTATTAACTACCGCATGGTTCATGGGACGCGAATAAAAATATTATGAACATACTTTCCTACCTCTACAGTTCTTAAGACTATTATACATTTGCAAAACGTAAGTTTTGTTGGTTGAGCGAATGTTTCAATCTTTTAATTTACAACCCGACCTAAAAATGTCTTCTAAAAGAATAATTTTCACCGGATCGATTTGAAATTTAAAATATGATTTCCATGGATTGTAAAAACAAAATCTAAGGGTGCGCCCAATGCGCGTAATAAGGTGACACTCCCCTTACGTCAAGAGTTGTTATCCCTAACTACTCTTCAACTGGGACGCGCGCAACCTCAACCGAAACAAAAACTGTCCTACGATAAACCATCAACACTGATAGTGCTGCAACATCTACTCAACTAATGACTAGACTATACGTATATGCCGGGAAAGAGAGAGAAGGTTCACTTAACATCAGGCTTAATCAATCCGTGCGTCGTAGTGACTCCTACATGAGAGGGCGGTTCGCGAAATCACGCGATCATTCGCTGGCCGTGGGACCCACAAATGTCTGTGAAGACACCGGACTCTAGATCAAGGTAGACCTGAACTAAGGTAACACTTCCTTGGCGTACTCATATTTACAAAGCCTTCTCTAAAATGGTTCAGTCGATGGGGACTGTCTGCCTTTTTCAATACGTTGAAAAAACAGAGTAAAAAAAAACGCGTGCTTGGCTGGATCAAATTTACAAAAGCCGTTTGGGGCACGTCAGTAGATGGGGACTGTCTGTTTTATCATTTATCGTTGGTGAAACAGAGAAAAAAACTTGCGCTTAGCTTGATCAAATTTACAAAGCCGTTTGGGAGACCATCCACCTTCATCATGACTTCGATCCAAACGAGATGATCGGAAGAGAGAGAAGAGGTAGTGATGGGGGGGTAAGAGATAAGAGTGGGGGAGGGGGGGGGTTAAAAAAAGTGAGGGGTAGCAACCTACAAGGGACAGTCGAGGGACCAAATCCTCGATCCGTCCGGGTTAAACACGGATGCAACCGGGAAAAATAGTGGGGCATAAATCGTAATACGAAACGGGACGGGATAACAACCTACAAGGGACAGTCGAGGGACCAAATCCTCGAACCGTCCGGGTTGAACACGGATCTAAACACGAGAAAAAAAATGGGGGGTTTTCTCAAAAAAAAATTAGGGTGGGGTGACAACCTACAAGGGACAGTCGAGGGAGCAAATCCTCGAACCGTCCGGGTTGATCACGGATCTACGCACGAGAGCGTGCAGAACGAGAAAAAAATGGGGCACGAATGCCGCGTCAATCGTGTTGACCGGAGGGGCTGAATCTCCGAACCAACAAGTAAAGACTAATAAAGGATCACGATAGGCGTGATCCAAAATTCGCGAAAGACGCGATATAAGGGATATGGAGTCCGGCGGGACGAGAGTGGGACGGTACCGAACCGACACCCATATCAAAAGGTACAAGTTACACAACTCGTGGTCGCACAACTAAATATGCGATACTTTTCAAAAGATATTTACGCTACAGAGCTCGAGTTGACGAGACTGGAGTCTCAGTTGTCAACAATGATACAACGAGCATCAAATATGAAGTAAAACGGTTGTCAATGATGACACGAGCATCAAATATGAAATAAAACCAGAAAAAAAACTTGGAAAAACTTCCTACTTGAGAATACCCGACGTCAACTTGACTGGCGAAGTCCAACGGCGGTAAGCGCCGACTGGAAACTCCAATCTAAGGAACGCCTGTACCAGTATGTCAAAGTATGAATATACCATACTCGGTGGAGTCCTGTACCTCCTATGCAAAGTATGAATATACCACACTCGACAAAACCTGAAAAATCTGGAGGTGAAAAAAAAAAACGAGAAAGGTAGTTTAGTGTCTTACACGGACGGTTGATCGGGAAATCCAGCGGTGACTGACACCGGGGGAAATCTCCAATCTAAGCGCAAATCGCGCAAAGCGACAATGCTCGCCCAAGATGGCGACACCATATGAGTGGAACGTATCCACCAGAGCTATATGTCACAAAAGTGTAAGGAATGTAACAAGAGGGTCTTGCTCCAAGATGGTGACATAATACTTCGGAGTCGGGCAATTTGTAAAGTGCCTGGATACCGGGGTAGTACCATGACATCAACCGAGAGTCAACATGGTTGAAAATCAAAAAAAATATAGGGAACTTATTTTGGCTCGAACCGAGAGTCAACATGGTTGAAAACCAAAAAAAATATCGGGAACTTATCGTGACTCCAATCGAGAGTCAATATGGTTGAAAACCAAAAAAAATATCGGGAACTTATTTTGGCTCGAACCGAGAGCCAATGTCGTTACAAAATGAACGAAATATTGTTCACAGATACTGAGCGTTATGCCTTAATCCTAAAGAAAAGAATGCAAGGGTTAAGCACCTATGCACTAGAGTACGAGAAGAAAAAGAAAAAAAGATGTTCACGTCATTTCAGATACTCCTATACCGGTATTCTTGGACGTGCGTCGGAAAACACCGACACTTCCAAAAAAGAAACAACAGTAACACGACGTTCGTGACGATCACGTTGTACGTGAACAAAATCTGAAAAATATGGAAGTAAAAATTGAGAAGGGTAGTTTAACGTCTTACACGGACTATTTCTCAAAACCATAACAACAGCGACATAAAGTTCGGGACGTAACTATCACGTCGTGAGAGAACAAAATCTTAAAAACCTAAAACTAAAAGTGAGAAGGGTAGTTTAATGTCTTACACGGACTAATTCTCAATGCTGGTTCTATATACAATTCGGTAGCCGGGGGGGGGGGGGAGTTAATTGACTAAACCGGGACTAAAGTTGTTGTTTACCCACGAGAAAAAAAATATTCCCACAAAAACGTAATTTGGTTAGGGCTCGACATGGTGACAACTGCCTGAGTTGCACCTCTAATGTTTACTGTAAACGTATGAAGTGACTCTACTACATTTCATTCAAAAAAAAGGGGGGAGAACACAATCGTTCTTCCAAACAAAAATCAAAATTGACCACAAAATTAACGTACGACTGATGAGGACGTTGGGTAACTAAGCCACCGCAACACCAATCTATACTTGGTCTACCTAAGCGATTTATTGGGTAGTTACTCCAATGGACCGATAAGTATACCCTCTAACTTCGCGTAAACTACTTCCTTAAATGTTCGATAAAAAAAACGAAATTCGCGACTCCTACCATCATGCGTGATAAACCAAAAAAACCAACTAAAGACCTGATTACTTATTGGGTCTGTAATTTTACTCTATACGCTCGAGATACCGTTAAATAACTTCCTTTCCCCTAACGTCTTCAATCTATCTACATAATATCTAAACTTAACATTGATTAAATCGATACCTTAAAATTAATTACACCGAAACTCAACCTAAACTTTCCACTACCTAAACCGAAACCTAAACTGCTAATTACACAATAAAAGAATAAAAGTTACACACAAGGAAAATATTCGAGGTCCTAATCACTTCTAAAGTCGTTGTGACTGTCATAAGAGAGGGCGGTTCGCGAAGTCACGGGATCGTCCGCTTACCGTTAGACCCACAATTAACAACAGAGACGCCGAACTCTAGTTTGGGTTGGGCCCGAATCTAAGGTGAAATTTAAAAAGGCGCGATCTAATTTACAATGGCCTCTGGGATGAATGGATCAGATATACAAGTTCATCCCTAACTTTCTATTTATTTTCCAAATGTCGTAGAGGAGAGAGAAAAAAAAAGGGGGGGGGAAAAAATAAAAACTAATGATCGAATTGTCCTTCCGTGGACCGACAGATGTCCTAACTGCGTAGGCCGATGGTGGTCGATCTGTTATTCCCTAACAAGGTAAATTTCCCAGGTTGTTGTTTCGAGTTTAACCACTACTCCTGTACAAAGCTCCCTTTCCAAGAAGGTTCCTTTGGGGCAGATGATAAATCGCCAAACTACGAGAAGAAAAAAAATATATGAGACGATAATGCGCCGAGGGATGGACTATGTCCACGAAATTACTCAATAACCCCGGGGTTTGGATCGACATCCAACACTGGATTGACGTCCAAAAAAATTTTATCTGACAGTGGAACTAGGTCCAGCCTGATAATACGATAACTCAATGAGAAGCGGGTTACTCTAAACAACTATCAACCAATCGCAACCGCACTACAACAATAAAATTCGATACAAAAAAAAAATCTCCTTACACGGGACGTTAGAAAAAAAAACTTTCAAAAGAAAACTCTAACTTAAATCGACAAACTAAACTCCCAACTAAATTTAAAAAACCTTACTATAAATGTCGGTACTAAATTCAAAAAAATTGAAAAACTTCACGGCAAACGTCGATCCTAAATTCAAAAAAAATTTTAAAAGCCTTACGGTAAATGTCGATACTAAATTCAAAAAAAATTTGAAAAACTTTACGGTAAAAGTCGGTACTAAATTCAAAAAAAATTTAACGTAAATTAACTACGTGAAAGTCAAAAACAACCTTCCACGGGTCCACTAGGTGGATGCGTAAACTTCCAAACCGTACCTATAAACTAATTAAAAAATTTGAACTTCGAAATTAAGTTCAACAAAAAAAACATACTTAAATCCTAACCTGAACTTTAATCGGGGCTTGACTTCAAGTCCTTGGCATGCCATGCACCAGGTCTCACTCCTGTGGTATCTGATAATACAAAAGTGGTGTTCGAGAGTTTCTTATGAATAACAAACGGTCCTACAAATTTTGGAGCTAACTTTGCATTAAAATGCTTCGATGCATCGGATAAAACATAATTACGTCTATACACGGTATCACCGACATCGAAATTCGACGGACGTCGTCTCAAATCATAAACAATTTTAGATTTCTCATAAGCGCTTTCTAATCTTTTGGTGATGTCATCGTAAACATCACCTAGTGCTAATGCACGTCGTTTAAGTTCGTCACGATCGGCAAACGTTATGTCTTTCAGCGTGTTCTGATCAGCTGTTTCGATACGCTGTCCACCGGACATGATCATCTCTCGACCGAAATTTGCAAAGTACGGAGTCATTCCGATGACTTCATGCAGTGCAGTCCGTACTGCGCAAGCAACCTGGGGGAGATAAATATCCCAACTCTTATGATTATCGTTAACGTAAGAAGCTAACATAGTTTTTAAAACACGATTCACCCTTTCAACAGGATTCGCTTGGGGGTGGTAATATGCATTAAAGATAATTCGGGTATTATATTTCTGTATCATTTTTTGAAATTCCTTACTTCTAAATTGGACTCCGTTATCAGTCAAAATATACTGTGGGGCTCCAAACACTAACAAAACGTTATCTTCAAGTTTTTGAATGACCTGAGATGCGGTAGCTGTACGTAAGGGGTAAAATAATGCAAATTTGGTAAAACAATCCACAATCGATAAAATATGAGTGTAACCTTTAGTCGACCGAGGCAGTGGTCCAACTATATCGATGGATATCATTTGCCATGGCCTAGTTACTACGGGATGACGGGACATAAAACCACGGGGTTTTTGCTGTTCAGGCTTATGAGCCATACAAACTGGACACTTATTTACATAACGAGTAATATCGGTCTTCATCTTCGGCCAATAATACTCATGAGCTACTCGATCAAATGTTTTTAAAACTCCTAAATGACCGGAAGTAGGTTTATCGTGACACTCGGAAATGATTTTCTTTCTGCGAAATTTCGGAACTACTGTTCTCCATTGACACTCTCTATCCGATAGAGATGGATATCGAACTTTTACTTGTTTAAATAATTCGTCCTCAATAATTTGCCATTTCCTAAACTGAAGGGGGTCTCTTCTGACATTCTTCAACATTCGATAGTACCAACGATCGGTATGCGAGTTAATTAAGGGTTGGTCGTTATCTACTGGATTCTTTACTTTATCGGGTGACTTTCTAACTTGAACAGGGTCAACTAATACTGACGTTATTTCGGGAACAGTGCGCGATAAAGCGTCAGGGACTAAATGATCCTTTCCTTTTCGGTGGATGATTTTGAAATCGTACTGTTGTAACCTGAGAGCCCAACGACATAAACGTCCAGAGGGGTTTTCCAGATTATTTAACCAAATCAGGGAATGGTGATCGGTAATGACCGTGAAATGTGAAGCTTCGAGATAGGGTCTTAATTTCTCTACTGCCCACAAAACTGCTAAACATTCTCGTTCCGTAACGGAATAATTTCGTTCATTACGAGTTAATGACCTACTAATATAACAAATGACTTGTTCTTTCTCGTCAATGGTTTGGCTGAGGACTCCTCCGAGTCCAAAACCGGATGCGTCTGTCTGTACGGTAAAGGGGACGCTAAAATCAGGGCACGATAGAATAGGGGCTGAAACTAAACAATTCTTAATAGTCGTAAACGCTACTTCACAAGGTTCATCCCAAATGAACTTGGAATTTTTTCTTAACAACGCTGTGAGCGGTGCAAGGATTGTTGAAAACTGCGGGATAAATCTGCGGTACCACGAAGCCATACCTATTAATTGCCGAATTTCTTTAACCGTACGAGGGGCTGGTATTCGCGTAATTGCCGCTACCTTATCTGGATCTGCAAGTAATCCATTTGCGTTAATCACGTATCCTAAATATTTCAATTCGGGTTGACAAAAGTGACATTTGTCTTTCCCTAATGATAGACCTGCGGTACGTAACCGAGAAAAAACTTCCTGTAACACTTCGAGGTGTTTTTCGAAGGTGGATGTACAGATGATGATGTCATCCAGGTATACAAATACAAAGGGTTCGAGATCGGGACCTAGAACTTGATCTATCAGCCTCATCCAAGTAGCAGGAGCATTATGAAGCCCGAAGGGCATCCTGGTGAATTGAAACAATCCACGTCCGGGTACTGTAAAGGCGGTATATTTTTTGGAATTTTCCTCGACAGGAATTTGCCAATACGCTGACTTAATGTCCAGGGACGTTATAAACCGTGCGTCTCGAAGACGATCTAAAATTGAGGACACATACGGGATTGGGTACGCGTCCTTCTCGGATACTTGATTTAATTTTCTGAAATCGACACAAAATCGATATGATTTGTCTTTCTTTTTGACTAACAAAATGGGGTTTGACCAACCACTAGATGATCGTTCTATTACACCTAACTTAAGCATATGATCTAGTTCTTTATCGATATGTGCTTGTACACTAGGGTTGACCGGATAATAACGCTGTTTAATCGGCATTGAGTCGGTTTTAATTACATGTTGTACTAGGTCAGTACAACCGAGTTCTTTGACCTTAGTCCGAAAATGTAGGTCAATGACCTTATCTAAACGCTGACGTTCCTCAACTGATAAATTGAAAAGATTTCCTAAGGGTGTTTTCTTGTCGGTAATTACAGATGTAACTTGGGGTTTCCCGAAATACCACGATTTGTTTTTCAAATCAGGGACGAAACCGATGGATTCCCAAAAATCTACACCTAAAATAAGTGCGTGTGAAAACTTTGGTACCACAATGACTGAAATATGGGCGACACGATGCTGTAATCTAATGGGTAATTGAGCTATCCCGATACTGTTTATAATTTCACCGTCTGCTACGGTACACTTTGGTCGTAACGTGGAGTCAAGTTGAATTTTTACACCGGTAGATTGTAAAATGTTCCAACCTTCCTCGCCTAAAATCGTGTTGGTCGCTCCTGAGTCCAGGAGGGCTAAAATTTCACAACCGAGAACATTGACTCTTACATGGGGACGATTATCATGTCTTGAATCCTCTAACACATAATCTAATATAGTTTTAATTTTATCTTTACGTTTAGCTAACATCTTATGAAAATGGGTCGAATTTACAAACTTGCGGGAGTTCACTAGGTGACCACGTCCTAATGAGTCCCGGAAGAGTTTTCCGAACTCCTTCTACTCTGACTGGGGTTACAGTGGGGGCAGGTTTTTGTTGTTTCACCTTTTCTCCCACAGCGATAGCAATATATTTGTTTCTGCGGAACGGTACAACGCGACGCTAAATGTCCTGTGCCACCACAATTCCAACAAGAATTATTACTTGAAGTTTTACTAAAAACTTCGACAGCGCTATTGCGACTTTTAAAGGTCGGTTTATTTACAGATCGTTTATTATATCGTGATTTATTAAAAAGCGTTGATTCGGCACGCGGTGCGCGATCATTTTCTTGAGTCGGTACACTCAAGTGGGTATAAGCTACGTCTGGTTCTAAGTCGTTTTTCCTCTTTGACGGCGGTGCGTAATTGGAAATGGTCAACCTACGCGCTTCGAGAATGCGCCCGAGTTCAATTAGCCTATCAAAAGACGTAATTTCGGTAAAACCTAACTGTGCAATATAAAATGGGTTTAAGTTTCGTAATGCGATACTTAATTGTCTTTCTTCCGATAATGGGATGACTAAGCGAGCAAACATTGTTTTTAACATTGCTACATACATTGCCAAATTTTCCTCGTTCCCTTGAGTTCTACGTGTAATTTCCTCAAGTAATCTGACGTCATAGTCAGCTGGTCGAAATTGTGCATTTAATAATACTACTAATTCTGACCAAGTAGATGCTTTATCTCTATTTGCGCGAAACCACAATAATGCTTTACCCTCGAACAGGTCAATCGCCTCTTCGAAGAGTTGACTTAAATTTACACGTCTAGCAACAATTAATTCATTGACTCTTTCTAAAAATGCAGTGATCGAAATACTTTTTGCTTCACCGGAAAACTTTAATCGCCACTTGACAACAGGTGTTGATTTCGTACAATAACTTTTCTGCCCTACCTCAACCGGAGGTGGGTTAATATTTAATGAAACTGGATTTGAAGTTACGATTACTTCTGGTTCTACTGGGGTCTCTCGACTAATTTCGGCCACGATATTCGATAATGAGTCTCGCTCCGTTCGAGAATTTGCTACAAATAAGCGGTACGCGGATCTACATTCTTCTAATTCGTCCATAACTGTTCGTTTTGAATTTTTATCTTTTACTAAAAAGGGTTTTGATCGGGATAATCTATTAAAGTAATGTGCTAACTTCGTTTCTACCTCGATCTCTACGTTAGGTTCTTGGTCTCGTGAAACTTCCAAGCGACCAAGTAGTCTATGAAGAATCAATAAGCCGGCTCTTAATGCCACCAAATCTTCTGCAAAGGTAAACGGATACCACGCTAAAGCGTAACTTTCGCCTTCTTCTTCTTTATCAAGGGCTATTACTAATTCATCACGTAATTCTTTTACCGAACCGTGAAAAGGTAAACCTCTAATCTTTAATTCGTATTGGACCTCGTCCTTTCGCAACTTGTCCGGTACAATCCTGAATGCCATTATTAATCGAAATGAATAAATTTAATTAAATACAAAAAAGGATTCGCGGAACACGACTCTACTTTGTTCTCTGAACAACTAATGGTAAACGGAAATACAATATTTGATCTTAAAATCGCGATAATTTTCACTTTTAAATTTAAATAGGGGGGCATTATGGAATCTCGTTAGTCCATTCATGCGCGTCGGTACTATTTTACTTGATTAACTAACAAAAATTCGATATGATGTGCCAAAAGGGCTTTCTTGACAGCCGCCTAGTTGGACGCTAAATTATTTTTTTTTTTAAACCTACAAAAATTAATTTGGAATTTACTTGTTTTACAAACAACAAAAAATTCGATACCATAACATGCCAAAAGGGCTTTATCGATAGCACCACGTTGGCCGCGCCAAATTATTGTTCCTGTTACACCACGTTCTGCATCCACGACACCTTTCCAACAGGTAATAAAAGGTTTTTCAGCAAAAACTTAATGAAAATTTCGATTTTTTCATGGCGTTACAACATTCAATTTTTTTTAGTTTTACTTGGAATTTTATTCGATATATTTTAATCTATATCCAATTTGTATTTCGGTTATACTGAAATTGAGTAATTTGCAGATGTAAAATGTAGCACAAAAAGTTAAAAAATTATCAGCTTTAAAAACTCTCAGCTAGGGACCTACTTTTAGGTCTTTAGATTTTATTTTAACGAAATTAATAAGTTGAATTCCGTGGTTTCGGAAGGCACGTAAAGCCGTCGGTCCCCCTGTGTTAATGATTTGCCATCATAACAATAAAAAAACAGGGTTCAGGCACATCGAGAGGCAAGCCTAGCGAGCTACCTGAGATGTAAAATTCAAAAATGCTCACAGAACTAATTACAAAAAATTAGTAAAAAACAGGTCCTGGACCTATATTAAGAGGGAGACTTCTTAATAAAAGTGGAGGAAGAAGAATAAGTTGAACACGGACGAAAGTTTTAAGTCTGCCCTGATTGGTGGTGTGTTTGGTGAACACTTGAGTTTTGCTGTCTAGGAAGCAGTAAATAGAGTAGTTGTCTCTTGGCTGAGGATATAAATTCCCTCAAGGCCATTAATCATAATCCAGCGGATATTCTGCAAAGTTGGAGGTGTTTTTGTAATAGTGTACATAATTTGTAATCGAAGCAAGTTAATGCCAAAGAGGGTTTTGGCTAAGAAATCCATTGAAGCGGGGGCGGCGTGTGTCAGATTGTCAAAACCTAAGAAACGTAACGAAACTGAAATGGTTTCTGTGTTAGATAGTGGATCCGACGGTGCATTTGATGTGGTGAAGGAAGGTGATGATTTTACATTGAATTTGTATGTGAAGAGAAGCCGTTCGAATAACTAACTAATTAAGTACGAAAATAAAATCGAATGTGTGATTGGAGAGAACACCGAAACTATATTTCTTCCGGAGCAAGTGATTACATTTGTGTCTTTTGAAGCTATGTGATGATAACGTGGTTTGTGAGAAATTGAGTGTTAATAACGCTTCAATTAGGGTTGACTTTGCTGATATTATCGATGAAGCTGTTGTTATCAGTCCTAATTTCTAGTCTGAAAAGGCCAGGGTTAAACGTTTTCAGGATTTGATTTGTTTGATGATACTTTGTTTCATATTGGATTGTGATACTTTTTTGGTTTCCTTCCTAGTTATACATTGATTGCTAAATTTTCTAAAACTAGAAGAATTTCTTACTGGTTTTAATATACATTTTGCGTTGGCTGAACCAACGCGAGTTGATTGATATTGGTACAAACTATTTAAATTATTATAATAGTGAGATTATTAAGTGCACCATATCGGATCATTATGCTCAATCTATATACTGTGATATTTAAAAAAAAGAGTCCTTCGAGACTGATAAACTTTAATTGAATTACAATAATATTTACTGTTTTAAGTGCTTGCTGGTGAGTATTGGAGCAGAGTTTATGAGACAGTGGATTTTGATGTGGGTTTTAAGAATTTCTATTTCAGCATTGACATATTGCTTTAATGCTGCGTGACCAAGAAAGGTGATAAAATGTAATATGAATAAACCTGTCTTCTGAGGAGATACTTTATCATAAAGACAAACTTCGTTCTACACGTTCCTACCGAAGAGTACAAATTATATCGTAAGTTTTAACGAAAATTAGTTGTCCATACTAAGCGTTCTTATTGCGATGATAAGAGTAATGCTTCATGGATCAAGTCAAAGGAAATTTGCAGTATAATAAAAAAAAATACGAAGCTTAAAACAAATAATGTTACTAATAAGCTTTCTAATAAGCTTTCTGAGACGGTCGTCAGCTAAAGCAGTTAAGTGCGTTGCTGCTAAAGCTTAATGCCTGGTTCGACTCCGGGCTCAGTAAAAACTTTATTCTGACCGTCTCCCCTCGGAAGGCAATGGCAAACCACCGAGGTGTAATCTGCCTGGAACAGCCTCTCTGGAGATGAAGTGTATACACTTCCCGCGGTTCGGAGCCCGCGTTAAGCAGTAGGTCCCCTATGTGTGTGATAATACTTCAAACGCACAACAAATACATAGGAGAGAGGTCGCCAACGTCCGGGAGACCGGATATGGCACTTGAAGAAGAAGAAGAATAAGCTTTCTATCGATAGCACCTTTAGAATCTGAACTATGGTGAATATCGGCCGTCAATCAGTGTCCTAAAATTTTTAAAAGCGGAGGTTTCCATGCCCATGACATTGAAAATCTATTATATAATCAATACCCACAAATTATTTACTTAGCAGAAAATATGAAATCCACAGAATGGATTTAATCTGGTGGTACACAGTAGTAAGTCCTTAAAGGATTATTTACCTCGTAACATATATAGGCTTGTTATTGTACAAAGAGATCTAAAATCGGCATTGTACAATTTATCTCCAAAATATTAATAACTACTGAGCAACCTGGTACGAATTTTATAAACTTAATTTTGCAAAAAGTGAACTTTTGAGGTAGAGATTTTTGTTAGTTTTTCACAATTTTACTTAGTTCCATCTTGCTAATACCTATTTTGAAGATTGCGTGCATAGGAAACTGCCAAATCATGACATTGGGATTTTTGGGATCTTTTTCAACAAATTTACCCCTGTTCCGGTCCGAGCCTGATGTCAAAAACTGAGAAGCTTTTTTCCGATGCCAAACTAAAGGATTTAAGCAAAAAATCGTATTTCCAAGGCATTTATACTTAAAAGTGGCAAGATTATCTTCTTTTTCACGTACTTTCTCCTACCGGAGGTTGGTGATTAACATAGCTATTTGCATCTTTTGATGCAGAAAGTTAGACTATAAAGTAAGAAAAATTAGTTCGATATGAATTGGAAACATCACCATTTCACTGACAATTTTAAATAAAAGCAGTCCACAGAAGCAACTCAGCGTGGTCACTTATTGAGTTACAGAGCGGAAATTCCATGTTAGAATAATGGACGCCATGAAATTTCTTAGCTCGACCCTCCAACAAATATATCGATGCGCTGTGGATCAACCTTATCAAATAAACTCTTACCGACTGAAATAACTTAAAAACAAAGATTAAAAAAAAGCAATAAATTCAATACCAAATAAATATAGTAAGTTATTTAACAATGAGTTTTCCTGAACCTTTGGCGTAAGTCCTTAATCGGGCCCTGCGTTCCAAGTCACGGAATACTAAAAGATTGTTGATAGCGTATGAAACACTTTGTTTTATATATTTTTTAATGCAACGGCGAAGATTAAGTGCATTAACGCCAATTAGTAGGTATGTGTTTTTGTTCGTGGTTTAATCTAAAATTAAAATATAAAGCTAAATCTATCCATCTAAAATAGCAATTATTTCTTTACAGTCATCAATGTCACTCAAATCTTGCGTCAGTGTTACTTAAAGTTATTGGAAATTCTTCACGTATTATTTGAGTAGAATAGAAAATTCTCAAATTTCAAAAACCCATTTATTTCCCTTTTTTGAAGTTAATCAATGTTAATTTTGTTAAATATATCTACAACTATTTCAATCACACTTTTAGAACCAGCGAGATTTGGTTTCTCTTGAAAAATATTTCTAAAGTAAGTAATTTGTAAATAAACCTGTTTAGAGACGGAGTTGGGAAAAGTATACTAAAATATAAGAAGTATTAAATGATTGATTTTCAGCTTAAAAACCGTAACTAAAATAAATATTGTCCAGGTCTGTCTCAAAATCGAAGTCATGAATAAAAATTCGGAATACCGGGCCTGGCCCACGCTTTCTTTATCGTGACTGGTGCACCACTACACATGAACGTGTTACAGAGGGTTGAGATTAGAGTCTCAACCTTTCACCGGGACCTGTCTCCAATTTGCGACCGATTAGAGCGGGTTCCTTACTGTTGACAGGCACAGGTTGAATATTTTCGATGGAAGATGTAACTTCAATCTAGATGATTGCTGTCAACGCAGATTTATAGCTCCGATGAAGGACTCATTTATGAACAAGGCCTCTGCTTTGCTGGTTTGAAGAATGGGAAGTAAAATTAAACTATGAAGGGCATCATCAAGATCAAGCCGGTGGAATTTCCTTCGGGTCCGTAAATCACCCATTCGAGTCTGACTGAAGACATATTATGTTCCTGAATCACTTCAAAGTTCGGCTCTGGTGGAGTTCAGAGCTACGTGTCTGAGTTTTCCGGTAGGCCGATAGGATAACAACCTACGTTATCCCCGCAGTACTTTGCCAGGTATTTTCCCTCGCCACTCACAACTTCGAGTGATTGCAAATAATAGCTATTTTTTGCTGGTTTTTCGACTCTTGCGACATTTTTTGTTTGCCGTAGTGTTCGGAAAGGTATTTCTGGCCGGGTCTACCTAACTTTGACGATTATAATAAACTAGCTGGCACAGTCGGCCTACCGGCCGCCTTTAGCCATCTAGACCGTGTCAGATGTGGTTGTTCGGCCTCACTCCAAGGTTCTAAAGTAGCCTATGTTTTTCGTAGCGTTGTAAATACTTCTACACCAAATTTGGTTAAGATTGGTCAAATAGAAACGTAAAGCACGTGCACGCGTATTTGCATTGTCGATCGGTTGACAGCTTGACAGCATTCATTATTGTTTTTTAAGTTGATTTTGAGTAGCCTGCCTTCCTTTAAGGAATCTCGATAATCCATTCATGCGCGTCAATCATGAATGGATTATCGAGATTCCTTAAAGGAAGACAGGCTACTCAAAATCAATTTTCCTTTCCTTTGCGAATTTTTGCACTATTTCAATACAAAAACATGCGCAGGAACCTACATAATAACTGTGCCAAATTTGGTTCCGATCGGTCAAACGGTTTAGGAGTCTATAGGGAACATACATACATACATCCATTTTTATATACCTATATAGATTAATATGAGAGAAATGAAAATGACTTGCTAGAGAAAGGTAGGGTGGTTCGCGTTACCAGATTCATGTTCTCAATAATTCACAATATCGATTGGATTGTATTGTATATTTATAAAAATATTTTCAACGTGACAACGAAAGTGGTACAACGATTTTTTTCACTCAACTGTTCAAAATTTATTATTATTAAATGGTACATTGTAAATGTCAACTTTTTCTTATGATGGCAGAAAAAATTAATAATCACACTAAAAGAATTTTCATTAAATTTCTATAAATTTATAAACCAAAATGTTCAAGTTTTAGAGTTTTGCATAGTTCCTGAACTAGACAAAAGAACTTTTAGTTTTGCTGTTCTTTTAATGCTGTTTTTATTGCTAAAAATTTAACCTGTTTTTTTTATGATAATTAAAATACTGGTGCTGGTTCACTTAAAATACTTCGATATGTGTATCGCACAAGTAAAAGGTATCTTACCTATTGTTATACTGCCTTGAGGTGTTTAATGCAATTAACGACCAAATACATTTTTTTCTTTACCACAGATAACCAGTTAATCGAGCGCAAAAAATATTTTTGTGGGTCAAAATTGGACACCCTTTCTTTTATTTCCGTATATTTACACGAAGAGTTTATTTATGTAGTTTACGCTGAGGCTACCAAGAGGGAATTATACGAGGAAATGTAATTATTTTTTCTTTTAACATTATAATTTTTAAACTGAAAGTTTTAAACAAACGTTTCGAGTACGGTACATTGAACTTACTGTGCACTTTTTGTGATTTATGCATAAACTTACAGACAATTGTAAAATGTAGTCAACTTGTTAAACTAGTTTTTAAGTGTCAAACGTGTTTTTTTTGTATTATTTTGGAACATATGTGTGAACATCATTTATATTAGTTTACGCTCCCACTAACAAACTTTTAATTAAATGCGTCCAGCATATGCAACGTACTACATAATAATAATTATAAGCAAGTTAATATCGTTATTCTATTCTATTAAATAAAACATTTAATATTATAAAGAATAATGGTAATTATTATTATCAAAAAAAGTTGCATTTTAGTATTTGTTATATGCATACATTTGCTAAACCTAATAGGCCTTTTGAAATAGGCAAATAAAAAATACTGTCGTTAATTCGGACTATTTTTTTTAGAAATTAAGGTTACTTTTTTTGCTATGTGAAGTTATAAAAATGGTATTGCACATAAGTAAAAGTGAAAATAATAAGTGCATAAAAACAAACTGCGACAATAAAATAAATGTTTACGAAAACTACAAGTAGGTACCTAAGAAAATTTAAAAATTTATATTTATTTAGCAACACCGTCGTATTTTAACATAAATCTTTTATTTAACTAGGTAACAATTTCCTATTTCACCAGAGGAGCTAAAATATTTCTTTTGTTGCACAATATGCATAATATAGCATTTTCCTGTTATTTTATAAAAATTTATTATATTTTTATAACATTTGTAATTAAACTTAAAAATAATGAAAATGTCCCAAGTGCCTACCTACCATCTTACTTTTATGTGCAGCATAAGCTTGAAGACAACTCACTTAGGCGTTAAAGTAATTCTCTCTGATTTTGAAACAAGAAATTACTCATCTTAATATTAAGGAAGGTATTCAGTAAATTATAATGATATGCGAAGGAGGTGATTCTATGTTCAAAAAGGGGAATAGTGTCGACAGCTTCCATACATAGGCAAGTCACGACTGACACACTTTACCTTTAATCACAACGGCCTAAGCAAATACTTTAATCGGCTAAATCTACATAATAACTTAAAACTGGAGTATAGATTTTACAGATAAGACTTAAATGACTTTTTCTTTCAGAAATATGCATTAATGTTCAATGTAAAATAAGTCATGAATTATTTTTAATTGTTGTTTCTATTTATGTTTCCAACTATAATGTATTTTTAAGATCGTTTAACTTTTCTATGGTAAACAAGTTTCTACTAACGTACAGATACACTACTAAAAATACTTTTTAATTGGCATTATCTATTTCACTTTCTTTAATTGAATAATTAGATATATTTTGTACTGTATCGAAAGGTTGGTTTATACACAAGCAACAGGGTTATGTTAATTTTAGTATGGCACATAGCAGGAAGGTCCAGAAAATTTGTACAGTGTAAATAGAAAACTAACAATAATAGTCGAAAAGTCAAATACGCATACCTTTCAATGAAGAAATTTGACTGAAGGCCTCAAATAGCAACAGAGCTATGTCAAGTTTAAAGCAAGGCGGACACAGGTTGCTAAGCTAAGATTAATTTTTTAACATGTGTTTAAACGGAAGGAAAAGATTTATTGCGCTAAACTAACACCACTTATTTCATATAAACACATGTTAAAAAATAAATCTTTAGTTTAGATTAGCAACCTGTGTCCGCCTTCCTCGAAGGTTTCGTGTTAACCCTTAGCGCAAAAACATTATTTTGTCTTCCGAAGAATTAATTGTTGTGAAATTTGCTGAAAATTCAGTAAACCGGTATTTAGAGATCATTGAAAAGGAAAGGTCGATTGAAATGAGATTGAAGAGTAGGATTTGAAGAAGGGCATAGCTATAATTTATATTGAAATGTTAAAATAAACAATTGATTAAGAAAGATAAAACAATTAGCTTCAGGGCTTTAGATATTATATTCAGAGTGTTCCATAAATACACCGAAGGGCTCCAAGTAAGAAACCTTGATCAATAAACTCGTATCCTCAAGTTAGCCATTTGGTCAATAGAGTGAACCTAAGGTTGTTTATTTATCATTGTTCATACAAAGGTTTAGAGCAGTTGTTCAAAATGTTGGCCATTGACTTCGATACAGAAATTGGAGCGTCGGGTCAATTCATGTCAAGATCCCTATGGAATATTCCTGGATGGTTCGGTATTGTTTATAACAATATTTTTTTATAACAATTTATTGTTTGATAACACTTTATTATTAACCAATACTGCTTGTTTTGGTGACCTTTACAAGCACCCGAAGTTTGTCGGTCTATTTACGGAACACCCATATTACTCGTAGTATAATTGTTATACTATCTACACACATCTTTAAAAAGTACTTAATTGACACTAACATTAATTAGTTCATTCATCAATATTTATTCAATATATTTTCCATTCAATTTCACGATTATTTTTTTATAAACGGTTTATTTTTATAAAATTATTATTATTATGTTGGACGTACAAATAGCTAATGCGTCCCTGTTGGCCAGACTATTTATAGCAAATAGCCATCGAGTTTAATTTAATGCATAAACAAAATTGTATAAAATAAAATTTGGGAAAATATACTATTTAGGGATTCCTCAAATCCGGAATTTCGTTTTATCCAATGCTCAATAAATATTAATGACTATTAATAAATAAATAAAGGTTTACAGAATATAGCACTTACATACAAGCGATTATTTTAATTTTGTAGTACTCGAAAAATAAACAAGGTGGAACTCGCTTTAGAGGCAGTTCCTAGGCTTCTATACAGCTACCTTTCTGGTGTGAAAATTTGTTATTGCTAGTTATTTTTGGTCGACATAATATTTATAATGTAACATCAGATAATCCGATAATCTGCACCAATTAAATTTTTCGAGATAACTTCTTATTAGGGTATCAATGTCTTAACGGATCAAAGGATCAAACGATTAACGGATCAAAGAATCAACGAATCAAAGGATCAGCGGATCAGAGGATCAACGTATTAACAGATCAACGGATCAACGTATCAACGTATCAACGTATCAACAGATCAACGTATCAACGGATCAACGTATTTAAATTTCCTATATAGGTGAAAAATTATGTAAATAAAATATAACTTATCTTTGGTCTGCATTGAAAAATAATCAGGTAATCTGCACTAATTACATTTTTGCGGTTGGTATTTGCGGTTGGTATATAACTAATAATAATGAAGCTTTTCCATTCCATTCGGAACTTTACTTCTCTGTAATGTACGGTCCATTTTTTGAGGTGGAACAATCCTCTTCTTTCTCTTTTACTTACAACCTAACTTCACCAATTAGCCACTGCTGTGGTTAACAATAAATAAATTTAAAACAAATTATTGTTTTATTATACATACGATGTGTTTACAATCACAATTTCGAGGGTTCTGATTAGATTTGAATTATGCCGACGGAAAGACGGACAGACACGGAGCCAGATCATAAGGCTTCTTGTTATATGTATAGAAGCCTAAAAACATAAAATGATCGATAACTTTTATCCGTCCCTGTATATAAAATTGAAAATTTTATTTTTAGCTCCACCTGTATGGAAATGTATCATATAATTTATTATGTCACATTTCCTGGCGAAAATTTTAAGAATTTTTAATTTTTTTGCTTTGCTTTGAATGCATTATGAACGCTTAAATTTCAACTCCCTTAATCATCTGTAAGTAGGTTAGAATATCCGGATACAGTTTTCATTTAAAAAAAGTACTACATAAAAAAGATAGCATTTGTCTTGTTTGGAAGTAGTCTTCGTATATAAAACTAATTAATAAGTCTTTATGTTTTAAAAACACAAATACAATTTGTGTATTTTTTATGTTTTATTTTTAAACTATGATTTAAATTTAGATGCACACTATTATTTTGTTCTTCTATTTTTATTTAACTTGATCTTTTGATACAAAAATCAAGCCATTATAAAGTCCAGTTGTTACTCATAAATTATTAAAAAGTGAAATAATAAAATTCATTAATAATAATGTAAATAATTAGCACTTGATTAATATTATATGTATATTAATTAATAATAATGTAGACGGTCATAGGTTGATGGCTAAGTGCGTTGACTGCCAAGTTCAGTAACAAGTTCGATTCCAGACGAAATAACAAGTTAGGTTAACTTTGGTAAATAAGTAAGTAACAACAAAGTATTGAAGTGAAATGTACCTAATAAATCTTCGCAAGATGAAGTGTGTTACAATTTCCCTGGTTCGGAACCCACATACAAATGTAGGTCCCCAATATATGTCATAACACTTCGCACTTCTAAGCCAGCGTTTGAGGTTTTGGGAGTTTTAATATGTTATTTAGAGAAATTTAATCCATTTCGATTTATAATAGTTGTTTTGTATAGCTGAAGAAACAGTAATACGCAAAAAGAATTAATACTAATCTTGAAATCACAAAAAAAATCGCAAAGCTGCAGGTGGACATGAGATCACAAGTGCACCGGCACTAATAGAAGAACTCCAGATGTTAATGCAACAAATCTTTAATAAGCAAGTAATGCCGGCACAGTGTGGAAGTCGGATATTATTACAATACCCTTAGTCAAAAAACAAGTAAAAACCTTGCCTGAAATTACAAAGGTATAACCGTATTGAATTTCACACTCCAACTGACAACAAAAATAATCCTTCAGAAACTAATCCGCATATTACCCATTAACGAAGAGTTGAATAATCGAAACTAGATATTAATCCCGATAGTTTCCCCAGCGCATGCTGTGGTCTCACTTGTACAACATGAAATAGAGCTCGCTCATTGATTCGAAAGTCGTTACAAAGTCTTTGAGTTGAATAATTACCTATATTTCTGAACCAAGAGCAAATAGCTGCAAAAATAGCTAACTGCAAAAAGAGTTAGGTAAAGAGCTAACTAAGAACTAAGGAGAAAATGACATCACTAAAATCTATCACTGGCCACAAGATGTAAAGAATGCTATGAACACGTAGAAAGAATGACAGAAAAACGTTTACCAAAAATTGCAAAGAATTTCACCTAAAACTAAAGAAGATCACCTAAACTTTGAGCGTATAGCTGGTTGTCGTCGTCCCCTAAAGCAGCGGTCCGCAACCTTTTTGATATTGCGACCCCAAAATTCAAAAAAGAGTTATGAGCGACCCCAGAAAAAAAAATCACTAAGTTAACAAGTGCAAAGGTTGGTTCAGGTAACGAAGTTAGCTGTTTTTATTTCGTAAATTATTTATATTGAAGAGTTTATTTATTTTGGAAAGTAATATTAGAGCAAACTACAAAATATGCATTTAACAAACGAGTAATATTTATGATGGTATTAAATGAGACAAGCAATTATTTTAATATTTTATTTTAAAAAAAGGTACCTATACGTAACCTTACAAACTAATGTGAACCTTGTGCTTGCACACTTGCAGTCAGTATATTAATTCTTGGTGATATATTATCAGAAACAGACACCCTCAAATCAGGTTCTACGTTAAGTCTGGAGCGATATTTTGTTTTTATAGCAGTTAATGTGGAGAAAGCTGTCTCGCAAAGGTATGTAGATGCGAATGGCAGCAATTTCAGCAGAGATGTTTTGAATAACAGTGGATATTCCTTTTCTGTCATTATCCAGAACTTGGATAGATCCGTGGTTTTGAAAATAGATCGAAGGCTTTCATCGGACATTAAATCGATCAGCTGCTCCTTTTCTTTTAAGTTCATCTTCACAGTGTTAAGATCATAAGTGAATGGATTAATTATCCATTGGTCGCCGTGTGACGTATCTGGGAATCTTATTTCCAAGTCTTGCTTAAGGTTTGTAAGATGCATCATGATTTTGGTTTTAATTTCTTCTTCGAGCTTTATTTTGTTTTCTTCAGAAAATTTCTCCAAACATGCAAACATCTCGTAGTTTTCAGCACTGATTTCGTCTACCCACAAACTTATTTTCCTACAAAAAGCTTTTATTTTGTTAGCTAAAATCAATACATTTGTACTCTTCCCTTGCAACGATTGATTTAAATCGTTAAGTTTTTCAAAAATATCCGAAAGATAGCCAACTGTTGCCAGCCAATTTTCATTCAAAAAATATTCCGCTAGCTTTGGTTCCCGTTCAAGTAGAAATATTCTGATTTCATCTTTGAGATCAAATACACGTCGGAGTATTTTTCCTCGCGATAACCACCTGACCTCCGTATGTAACAGTAGATTTTCGTATTCTGATCCCATTTCACGACACATTATTTTGAAAAGGCGACTGTTTAATGAGCGAGCTTTAATAAAATTTATTATTGTTACGACTTGTTCCAACACTTTATTTACATCTGGTTGCAAATGTTTTGCTGCAAGGGCTTCACGGTGAATCATACAGTGAACAAAGCCTACGTTAGGTGCAATCTCAGTTACTTTTGCTTTGAATCCTGTTTTGGAGCCGGTCAATGCAGCTGCGCCGTCTGTACACACAGATACACAATATTCCCACTTTATGTCATGGAGTTCAAAAAAGGTATTAACTGCATTAAAAATTGCTTCACCGGTTGTTCTTCCTTCTAATCCCTGACAAAATAACAAATCTTCGCATATGTCGTTTTCATATCGGTATCGGATAAATATCAGAAGTTGAGCTACATTAGCTACATCAGTGCTTTCATCCAGCTGAATAGCATAATAGGGACTCCCTTTCACGCGATCTATAAGTTGTATTTTGATATCATCAGCAAGTAGATTGATACGACGATGAACAGTGTCACTTGATAGTGGAATTGTTTTCAGTACATTGGCATACTTTTCTCCTTGCATGATCGAAACCATTTTCATTGCAGCTGGCAAAATGAGCGTCTCGCCAATGTTGTGAGGTTTTTTAGTTTTGGCAATCAAAAAGGAAACCTCGAAAGATGCTTGTAAGGCTTTTTGGTTAACTGTTGTGTATTTTTGGAAATCAACCTGCTGTGACGTTAGTTTGGTGGCAAGTCGTTTAAAATAAGATTCATCTTTATTCTTTAACTGTGAATGCTTAGTTTCTAGGTGCCTTTTCAGTTTGGCCGGCTTCATGCTCTCATTTGCCAAAACCTCCGAACAAACAACGCACTGAGGACGTTGTTCAAAATTCAACACTGTACATTTAAAACCAAACTGGATGTACGATTCTTTAAAAATGCGTTGACGCTTCCCAGTTGTCTCCGATGTAGCTGTTGCTTGTTTAGTTGAAGTTGAAGCGTCACTCTCTGTATCGATGTGTAAGGTAGATGTGGCTGTTGAACTACAATCATCGCTGTTATGACTAATAGTTATAGTAGTGGAACTAGATGTTGCTCTGCTTTCATCGATAGTAATAACACTACTAGTACTTGAAGTGGCGGCATTGTTTTCACGACTTATATTACTCGTAACAGTAGTTGTCATTGTAGAATCTGAGGCGACACTGCTGTCAAGAACTACGTGTTTAATTCTTTTGATTTGTGATGCGTTATTAGGACTTCCGCCACCTGCATCTGTAGATGTGCGTTTTATTAGCCACTTATCCATTGTTAACTGCAATAATAAATACGTATTAATAAATAAAAAATGTATTCCAAACGATTAATATTAGATTTTTCGTCATATGCTCGCGTGGTAACAGGATTTACTTCAAATTTATTTTCAACGAAGCACAAATAGACAAGCAAAAAAAGTGGCCAAGTGCGAGTCGGACTCGCCCATGAAGGGTTCCGTGGTAGCAAGTAATGATATGACTGGATGTTAGTTGTAACTTTGTTTTTCATAGTGTTTGTATGAATGACAAACATGACTTGGCGAAACTATAAGGGTTCCTTGTTTCTCAAACGGAACCCTAAAAATACATAAGTGAAGCGTAAAAAATATTTCGCGCTGGTTTTGTTATTGAACCCACGCGTCCAACATGGCCGCGCTGCGATGACGCCTCACTTTATTTTCTAAGTATGAGTGCACAGTTACTTACCGTGTGCGTGGTTATCCACGAGAACACTAATCTTCTAAAAAAACTTTCTACAGAAGTAATCTTCCGTGTTTTGACATCAATTTAGTATGTATTTGCAATCGACAAAGCGGCGATGAGTACGCACGTGCGGATAGAACTGACTGAACAGAGAGACAGACTGAACGAAGAAAGAGAGATCGGGGTGGGGGCGCGGGCGCGGGAGCGGCGAGGTTGTGACGGGCGGGACTGGACAGGTCGTACAGTCGTAATTATTTTCGATTCTCTCCGTTTTAAGGACATTGTATAATTGTGTATGTAAAGAGATGTTATATTTTATGCATAAACCTTAATAAAATTCGATAAGTACAGGACCTTGTTGACTTTTTTGGCGACCCCATAAATATCTTTCGCGACCCCACACGGGGTCGCGACCCCAGGGTTGCGGACCGCTGCCCTAAAGTACCCCCAAACTGAAATGATTATTGTCAATTATTTAATCTAAAATGCCTGGCTTGTTATTGTTCTTTGAAGAATTAGTAATTATCTTTGCAATGAAAATTTGTTCTGAACTTAACTCATTTTTAATGCATATTCGAGGGCGGATTTTAAGTACTTGGAATCAAACGGAGATATCACCACTATCGTCAAATGAATATAATTTTTGAAAAGTTCCTACCTTATACCTCGAAATATAAAATTTTAGACGGATATGTCAATTAATTTGATTATGACAGCCATTCAAAGTTAACAACTTGTATAAATCTGATAAAATGGAAAACACGAGAACCTTCCAGTGATCAAATTCTTGTATTTGAAAGGCAAAACACCTTCAGAAATCATTGCAGACATGAATGCAGTTACAATCCTCAAGGATTTTTGCGTCGACGCAACATGGATTCACTGCTACACTCCAGAAATGAAAGAATAGGCCAAACAGTGAGTTGAAGCTAGTGGAAGTGCTCCAATAAAAGCAAATGCTGTTCCATCGGTTGGAAAGGCATGGCATCTGTTTTTTGGGATTTTCATGGAATAGTGTTCATCAAATATGTTTATAAAGGAAAAACAGTAACAAGGGTATACTATACACAATTATTGGACCAATTGAATACTGCAGTCAAGTAAAATCGACCTCATTTGGGCTAAGAAAAGGGGCTTCCTTTTGCACTTTTTTGCCAGAAATTGCAATGGCAAAACTGTATGAATTGGGTTACGAATTGCTTCCACATCTACTATATTCTACAAAATTGGCTCTTAGTGACTTCTTCTTGTTTCTAAACTTGAATAAATGGCTATGAGGAAAAAGATTCAGGTCAAAGTTAGGAGTTATAGCCGAAAGAACTGCTTATTTTGAAGAGTTTGACAAATCCTATTATGCTGATGGTGTCAAAAATTTGAATCGCGTTGAATTAAGTGCGTCGACCTAAAGGAGACTGTGTTGAAAAATGAAACGAATTTTTCCCCAAAAAATTGTTTTTCCTTTCTTATTCTAAACACTTAATAATCTGCCCTCGGATAAGTTTATTTTACCTATAGATATTAAAAAGTCTGTAAAGGTGAATTTATACGCTCAAATAATATGCCCCATTTACGTATTATTGCATTGATGCATAATTTTGTTGATAAGTTTAAATTTTAAGTTTGTACAAATTATTTGAATATCTACATAAATGCACCTTAATTATGGATTCTGGCCAATTGTCAGAAATTCAGGATAGTTATGCAGTTAAATGACTTTTTCAGAGATTCTAATCGGTCTACTTATAGTGTCGAATCTTAAATGGGAGATCTGGTTTGAATGTGTCATACTAATGTTTCGAGTCACTTGGAAAATTTTAATTTAACTTTCTCAGGTTGTTAAAACTTAAATTTTTCTTTTTATTCAATTTTATTCAAAAAACCATTATCTGATATATTGATATAACAACAAGCTAATAATTAATTTAAGAATGATATTAATATATTTTGATAAAAGTTATAATCACCATGAGTATAGCATAATAACGATGCACTCATGCAAAAACTATCTTTCTAGAGTTTTGATAAAAATGTTCAAAACTTGAATGTAATTTTGGACTATGGCATGCAGGTGTCTACCGAATTTGATCTCATTACCTAAACACAATTTGTTACACTAATTTAAAACTTCTAATAATTGTGCATAAAATTCAAATTTAACTACCAGATTAGTTTTCCTTTTTTCTACAAAAACCAAAAGTGTTTTTCCAGTCTCTGAGCCATCTCCAACTCTGAGTGTAGACGATTCCCACTGATGAAAGATGCTTCAAGACCATCAGCTCTCCTACATCCTGCACCATTTTTATTGCTATATTTTCCAAAGCTAATAAAGAGGTAAAAGGAGAATAGCGATTTTATTATTTATTGCCATCGTAAAAATAAATAAATTTTTGGTTACACATCACAAATCAAGAATGAAGAGCAGGAAGCAAAATTTATCCTTGAATTTTACAAATTATAAAAAGAGAAAAGTTTCTTTCAGTTAACAATTGCCAAGAAATAAGGCATATTCTATAAGAAGTGGTAGGTATAGGATTATTGCAGAAAAACAAAAACGAGACCATTATTTTTGCAAAGAACTAAATTAAGACGCCATAAAACTATTTCCTCAATCCTACCACGGATAGTGAATCTCGTCGCATAATAGTCTAGTGTGATGCAATGCTTAAGGAGCACACGACCCAATTCACGTTAGTTTCTAGGCTCATTTAAGTTTTTATCAACTTTTTTCTACAAAAATAGCGTTCTCTCCTTTTATATAAATAACTTGAAGCTATAAACAAAGATATAAAAGTATTGGGTATGCTAAAATGCAAGAGTTAAAATTGTATACGTCGTGGGACCCGTTCGGCCTACTAAACGAAAGTGAAATCGAGGTTGCTTAGCACTTTCACTTGTGCACGTCTAGTCCGACAAAATAACCAATCCAAACGCGATTTACTATGTTTTGTCGGTTTGAATAAATCGAATCATGTCCTACTTCATCAAGATTGAGAATTTACGTTTTAATATATCCAAGTTTTTGTTGAATCATCAAGATTTTATTATAGATAATACACAAAATTGTGTAATATTGTTTTGGTTAATTGTTACTATTATCTACATTGGAAATTGATCGGTAATTCCGCACCCTTCAAACGTTGTTTCATTATTTTACATTAATTAATATTCTAGTAATAGTTCATAACTTACTTGGTAGAAAATTGAACCTAAAAATGTACAACATTAAAAAACAAGAAATACCACTTTTTAAGAAAAAGATTACCACTTATTTGAAATAAACAGATTAACCAAAATAATTACAATAAATTGCAATATCTTGCATAATCAATATTGAAGATGGTCCCCAGTTGTATTGTTAAACGAAAACTGCTTTGTATCTGATTTTTCTTTACCCGAGCAACATATGAGTGATTATATCCGGTAATTCGGACCATGCTAAAAATTAGTCCTTTAAGTCACTGGTTTAGAACAGTATAACGAACGTCTTTGTTTTTGGTGGCGTTTGATGACAATGCAAAACTGTTATTAATGGTGGAAAAGACTAAAACCACTCTTGTCGAAATCACGTTGATTTGTTAACATATAATTTTGTACTGTATTATGTGTTAATTTAAAAACGATCCACCCTAAATATTTCCTGAACCAAACAAAAAAAATAAAGATAAACAATGGAAAGTTTACTTAGAAGCAGAGTTGGGTAAGCTACCTTTAAAAAGTAGCTAAGCTATAGCTACTATCTCCTTCGCCAGTACCAAAACTAGCAACTAGCGTTGGCCTAAGAGTGCCAACGACAAGGGGAGTCAAATTCATCAGCAGAAATTATAAAAAAATAAAGGCAACAAAATAAATAAAGGGTGTCCCAACAAGAGCGCCGGATTTAATTTTAAAGAAAAACACATTTATTTTTTGAATTAAGCAAACATTTTTATTTCAACATAAAGTAAAATAGTTCCGATTAAACGTGAAATACAACATCAGGCAAATGGCCACCACGAAACCTCTGGCACAGGGTTATTCTTTTGTTGAAATTTTGAATAACGTTTTCGCATAAATGTGGCTGTATTTCACCGATAACGCGCCGTATTTCCTCTTTAAGATGTTCAACTGTTTTAGGCTTATTCGCATACACCTTTTCCTTCACATAGCCCCAAAGAAAAAAGTCCATCGGCGTTAGATCGCACGATCTTGGTGGCCAATGTTGATCGCCAAATCGGGAAATGACACGGCCTGGAAACTTGGTCTGCAGTAACACCATTGTTTCACGTGCTGTGTGGCAGGTCGCACCGTCTTGTTGGAAAAACATGTCCTCCACATCAATTACATCCAATTCGGGCCACAAAAACTCCGTTAACATTTCGCGATACCGCACACCATTAACAGTTGGCGCATTTTCAGAAATACCGCCCAATCACTCCGCCAGCCCAAAATGCGCACCAAATAGTTACTCGTGGTGGATGCATTGGTTGTTCGAGTATCACACGAGGATTTTCAGCACCCCAAATCCGACAGGTTTGCTTATTTACATATCCGTCGAGTTGAAAATGTGCCTCATCTGAAAAACCGATTTTCTTCGAAAAATCCGCATTAATTTGATGATGTTCCAACACCCAATCAGCAAATCCACGGCGCTGCTCATGGTCCCTTGGCTTGATTTCTTGCACCAATTGAACCTTGTACGCGTGCAAATGCAGATTTTTTACCAAAATTCGTTGCATAGTGCTTCTGGAAATGTTTAATTCTTGACCACGATGCCGAATGGAAGTTCCTGGATTCTCGGCCACAGATTCCCTTACTGTGGCTATATTTTCGAGTGACAGACAAGGACGACTACGAACGCCTCACTGTCGATTCATTTGGCGCATAATTGCGACCGAAAACTTGACATAATTGGCGAACTGTTTTCGCAAAACTTTCACCATTTTTGTAATGTGTTTTTACAATAATTAAACGTTGTTCGTTTGAATACTTTTCCATATTCTTAAATCGCGTGGTCTGTACGTGACGACTGTCAAAGCAAAATCACCGTACAACTCGTATTGACAAAATGGCGGCAAATTTAAATCCGCCGCTCTTGTTGGGACACCCTTTATAATAGTTACTTTATATTATCCCGACATAAATACTAAATTTTCATCGCAAACATTAAGAAATAGTCCAGTAATTATGTCGTGCAAATTGAATCTGGATGAAAGTATCTCGAAAATGCAATTTTTTTGGCTTAAACGTTTTAGTTTGACATTGGAAAATATAGCCCCTAAGTTTTCGACATTAGAAGCAGATCAGAATAGAGGAAAATTTGTCGAAGAAGGTCCAAAAAATCAGTCATTGATTGACCGTTCCAAATGCATCCTGTATCAAGATTATGCATTAGCAGAATGAACGCAAATAATTACAAGTAGTCGTATTAGAATACGCACGCAATACAAGTTGTATAGTATTAATACAAGTAATAATTTTTTTTAAATTATTAATAATTGACTGATTGTTTAGTAAACTGAAAAGAATTTTTAATAGTTTGTTAAACTAGGTAAATAAAATTCTTAGCATAAATTTAAAAAAAAGTAGTTCTCCAAAACTTATAGATTCCGAGTTACAGGTCTTCATAGAACTCTAATTTTTTTCAATTTTAACCCAAAAAATCGTATATAGTTTTTAGTTTTCAGTTTTCGATGTAGACTTTTCATCTATTAATCTGATACAAAAGTGTTCCATTGATAAGTGAATGTAAACTAAATTTTTAGCCTCAATAAAGCCCTAGATGTAAACTTTCAAAAATAATTCATTTTTACCTTTTCCTTTAAACGAATTTTTCAACGTTATCTAAATTTTATAAAAACATTCGTTTTATTTTTACATAATATATTATCGTCTTCTCTGTGGCAAACTATCGAAACTGACAAATTAGCGAATCTGCAATGAGGTTATAGATTTTACTATTTAATATGAATCTACATCTGGCGAAGTCGCTTCTTTGCAACTTCTTCTGTACGGGTACCATCAGCTGTTCTTAACCCAGATATGCCTAATGTCCTGTATATAGGACGGCTCAAATAAGTCAAGGGTAACTTGCACCCCTACTTCAATGCTTCTCAAAATGTATTTTGTTGATAGTCTAATCAAAACACATTTGTGCACTGGTATCTCACAAAGATTGTGACCAACATAAACCACTTATCAATTCATTGCACTTGGAACATTAGGAGGTGGCAACTTATAGCTAACCAAACAGGAATGCAATATGGCAGGTATCGATTATCCGGCGGCAAAATGGAGAAAACATCAAACCAAATGCTGATTTTCTATAAAATCCGAATTTAATAGTAGCAGAAATCAATCTCATTAAAACTTTGGTAAGCAATAGCCAAATAGAAGCAGGTTCACAACATTTTTGAGGTTACCACTTAATTAAATTCAATTCATTTATTTAAAATATTTCTTCATTGTTAACATCTTTCAGTTTTATTTAATAGTCAGTAAATCATAATTTCATGAAAAGGTGTTTATAATAAGAGTCTCTTATAAACATTTTTATTGCATAACTCCACATTATGATATTGACAGATAATTCAAGTAGTAGTAAAAAGAGAAAGTTATACAGTGGCGGTTTTACCGACCAGGCAGGTTAGGCCAGGCCTACCCAAGAATATAATATTTTTTATATATTTTAATATTAGTATTAAATACAATTAATTGTTGTTATTTTTTTATTGTTTTCATTATTTATACTCAAAAGTACAAAAATACATAACAAAATTCACCGCGCTATAATTTTTTTAAAGTATAGTTGTTTTCAAGTGGCCCCTAGCCTACTCGGCAACTTGTGATGCTTTAGGCCGTGGATTATTTCATTGAATTTTTTAACTATTATCATAAGTTTTTAAATGTAATGCAGTTTATATTTTCACTATTTTTTTATTGTTTTCATTATATATATTCAAAATTTAAATAATACATCAGTAAAAGTCGGTAATTTTTATTTGTATGAGTATTCAATAGGCAGTGAAAGCCGATATCTACTCGCATACTGAAACGTATGAATCACGTACCATATGATAACAGGCTGGGTAGGCCGTGGAATATTATCCGCTATGTTGCACTGTACAATAAATATTTGAAACTTTGTAGTATTTACTACGCGTGTTCATGTAATTTTGCTATGAACTATATATTATTGGTATGTTGGTTTGTAGGTAAATAATAATTGTTTAAATCAAATGTGCTATTCTTGTAAAAGAATTTAACTTATTTCAGGATTGTCTTCAGGAGTTATCAAAAATAACTTCATAATGGTAAAGCAAAACCTAATAACTTGAATTCGTGTCATAAAAGTCGTCGTGGAGTTCTTATCGATGATTAATTAAAAATATTATATTTTTTATAATCACATTTTACAATTAGGTACATACATAGAAACATAATATAGTAGTATACTATAATATCTTTCACCGTTTTATTTTACAAATAAAAATATTTTAATTTTCACAATTAATAATTATTGAGAATTAAAAACTGAAAATTAACAGTTTAATTTAATATTTCAAGGATATATTATTTAATAAATATTACTTCAAAAATTTCGACCCCCCGTCGGAGTTTTATTTCTGTATTTAACAAGCTGGCCTACCTAAGATTTTACCCCACGAGCCGCCGCTGAAGTTATATAATTAAAATAGAAAGAAAAGATGCATATTAAAATGCACTTATTTGGCTCGCGATTTTAAGCTTATTATTTAAAGTTAATTGATTCCAATTATACCTTAGGAACGTATCTACTTTGAAGATTTTAATAACCTATTTGTTCAGCATATTTCTTTTTTTATAATAATTATCAGCTTAGAGTCTATAATATGTTTAAAAGATTTTGATTTTCTACGGATTTAAACTTTTGGTCCTGTTTTTATTGCAACGTACTATAATGGACAAGTTACCTACTCTTCTGAAAAACCTCGATAATTGGAAAATAAGGAAAAGTAATGAAATTTAGAAATGTACAAATTTCGCCATGGAGGGTTAGGAATTTTTGCTTTTTAAGAGAAAACCAGGAAAATTAAAACTTTAGCTTGAGAAAATTCTTTGAAACATAAAATATATTTGGAAAATTATAGATGTGGTGCTTTTGTACATTATTAATAAAGAATTTCTTTTAATTCGTACAGAAATATTTTGTATATTTAGTTAGTCGATTCACACGTTTGATTTTTTAGAGTTTACCAAGTATCAAAAAGTCAGAGAAAATTTTAATTGTAATCAGGGAAAATCTGAAAAGTTCAGAAAATTTTGTTTAATTCAATAGGAACCTGTATGACCATTTTGAATATTTTAATAGAAAATAAATTTAAAAAAAATTTTAATAGAAACCTCGAGGAAATTATGGTTTATTTATATACTAACCAAAGTACTGGTTATTATGGTATTATCAAAACGGTTGTTAAATTAGCCAACATTATTGGCTAGTTATTTCGATAATACCTATTCGTCTTCGGAAATTGTATGGTAGCTTGATGACTACATGATTAAAATGTAGAAAAGTTTATTTATGTTCAAACATTTTGGATAGGCCAGCCTAATTTGCTTTTTCTTGAAAACTGCCAACTAAATCGGAGCGGCGCCTGGAAGTGAGCCAAAGACGAAATATATTTGGTAACAAGGGGCCGTACCTTACGGGGGTAAGGTATGAGGGGGGAGAATAACAATAGCTGTATTTCGCCAGTGACCCCACCCCCATTTTAAATTTCGAATTCGTTTGATCTAGTTTGCACCTCTTTTATTTTCGTTTTTACCTCTTTGGTTTTTGAGCCAATTTCAAAATTCGTTGGGGGGGCTGGTGAAATAGTAGACCCCCTCCCGTTTTGCATTCTGGATCCAAAATAGCCTCGATCGTTTGTACCTCTTTTATATTGTTTGCATCTCTTTCGTTTTCGAAATATTTCAAAAAGTCTGGAGGGATTTTATTTGAAGGGAGGGGTAATTGGATGAAATTGATGTCAACTTTCGTCTTTAGAATTTAAAATTACGCTGCATGAAATTTTCCATGACATTTTGTAGGCATGCATATTTGAGTGTTCTAATGGACCCTTCAAAATTTCTTTAAAATCCTCTATGTGTTAAAAATCACTAATGTGGGTTTTCGTTTACAAAAACGTTTAATTTCAGCGTTGTAACAAATTTCCTTCAGATTAAAATTGTATACCATAATATCCTCAAAATAAAGCTTTTCAAATATTTTCTGTCATAATTTACTGTACTGGAAATATTTGTCAATTTAAGGAAAGAAAATACTTTGTTCAATTTTAAAATTTGAAATTGGAAACAAGTGTTTTTAAAACTTCGTATTTCGAATAAAATTTTCTTAAATACCAACTTTAACATCTGAAATGAATGCTTAAAAATTTATTTTGTAGAGAAGTTTATGATCTTAAACTATCGCTAAAAATTAAGCATGTGATATTATATGCAAAAACCCAGGTTTTTGGTAGGTAGGACAATAGAAAGACATATTTTTATATTATTTTAATAACTTCAATATGGAGTTATTCACTTCAGATGTTGAAGATAGTATTTAAGAAAATTTTTTTCAAAGCACGACTGTTTGAAAAACTATTCCTATTTTAAATTTTTCAATAAAGTAACGCATTTTATTTTCAAAATTTCAAATGGAAGGGCTTTTATTTCGCCCCCCTCTTAACGAATTTTAAAATATCTTAAAAACGAAAGAGGTACAAATAGGTGCAAACGATTTAGACGATTTTGAATCCGAAATTTGAAAGAGGTGTTGACGAAATTTACATGACAAAAAACGCCGTATACGAAAATTTTTTATTCTTATGGATCAAACCGTCAAATCAGATTAAATTGATATTGAGGAAATTGTGTTAAATTATATTTCAGTGGAAAAAATGAAATTCGTAGACACAAATATTCGGCTTTCTGATGTTTTATCGTTAAAAGTTATTACTGATTACACATTGATTTTGTAGAAATTAAACAGAAACAAGCGATATTTTACTTTAATTATTATGAATTGCTACACTTGAGGAAAATATTTTCATAACTCCAAAGGCTTCTCGTACTCGGCGTCTATGGTCAGAGATCAAACCTTGGATTAATCCTAGATTCGTCAATTGTAGTTTCAACCGATGAGATATCAATTTTATTTCAGCCGCAATAGGTTTACCTTTATTTCTAGTCCATAAGATGCATTTCCGATTACGTAACACTATTGACATTATGATTATTTAATTTATTGCAAATTTTATCTACAGCTGTTAAATACAACGGGATATAAAGTTTCTCATTCAGAATCAAATCAAAGTAGTTAATTATTATATCGCACCTACACGTACATACATCAAAATTTTATGTTAGAACAATAATAATTGTACGTCACTCTTACAGCATAATGCCTAATCTTTATCACCTAATGACGTATAAATTACGGTTACGTATTTTACCATAATAATTACCATACGTACATCAATTATTGAACTATTAATTCTGATTAAGGAGTTCGTTAAACATTTTAATTATAATTACTAATTTAAGATTACGTCTAAAGTTTAATATGCACTCATTATCGTATCATAAAATTTATATTTGTTTAAAAAAGGTTAAACGTAAACATTTGGTATGGAATAATTATATAAGTTACGAAAGGAAAGTTGAAAATTAAACTAAGCATTAGTACTTGTAAAAATATTATGTTGTAGTGTACCTAATGATGGAAGATTAATGATAGAGTTAAAGTATAAGAGTTCATATTATTTCACCGTGGTCGGTTTCCACGTTAAACTTTAGTTCTACTGCTTCTCACAAAAAAATAAAATTAAAAACATATTATGAGTTATTTTTAAATAATAAATAGAATACACATTTCTTGAACTTGGATATTCGTATAATTTGACATGCTAGACTTAAGTTATAATTAAAAATGATACAGAGTCGAACTCAAATAAGAAATAGAAAATAATACAATAATATCTTGCTTATATTTATTTTATTATTATTATTATATTTATATTATTATATTATTATATTATTATATTATTATATTATTATATTATTATATTATTATTATATTATATTTATTGGGTAGCTAACATTTTACCGACTCCCCCGCTACTCTATAAGAGGGGTGATAAATATACTAAATTTTACGTATTTTGTATTATTAAAATTAGTTGAAACAACTAAGATGTAACCTAGAAAAGCATCTATGAATTAATATATTTTTGGCGAATGGAAACGTTGAAGAATTGGCACTGTACCAGAAGACATCAGATTTTACAAACAGTAGTGATTTAAAAGTATTTACTCCAGAGAAACATTCAAAAATATTTTATAATATAAGTGGTGAAATAAGTGTTACATTCACTATGTTTTTAATAAATATTGTGGTATATTTGATAAATTTATCATTTTTTTTATTCTGCTGTAAATAACATTTATAAAAAAATATTTACGGTTTTGGTACCTAATAATAAATTAAAATAATTTCTACAAAAACAGAATGTTTGATAAGGAATAATCAAATTTAAAAATTATAATCATGCAAATTAACTACTGAGAAAAGTTTGATAAAAAAATTAAAATTTACTGAGTAAATAAATTAGAAACAGCGTTCTAGAATAATAATAATAATAATTGTTATAGGAATATTTTCCTTGAAAGCAAGTTCGTGCCCACGTGAATTATTTTACATTCCTCGTGAATTTTTCATTTCACTGTATTTACCTTAAATCGCTCAAAAGATTTTTCCGAATTTTTCTTTTGTGTATAGTCGTATTTCAAATTAATTGGAATTAAAAAAAGTCTAGCATCAAATTACGTTGTTATAAAAACATACAAACTATGCAAGGAAAAACAATATAAGAGATAAGATTATCGCGCCAACGAAAGCCCGCATTTCATACTCCACGTGGAGTAGTGTAGTTCTAATTGGTTAATATTTATAATAAGGACTTATTATTGGATAATATTTCTATTACGAAAATTCTCTTTGCGACTCCACGTGGACGCGTGTACCAGGTGTACAGTAAGTTTGTATGTTTTTATAACAACGTAATTTGATGCTAGACTTTTTTTAATTCCAATTAATTTGAAATACACTATACTTTATTTATAATAGTAATTAAATCGTCAATATTGACATAATTATATATAATTATGTCGTGAATTGTTTTAAATATTTACATTGTGCATTGGCAAGATATAAAGCAGTATTCTCCTCCCTCACAACCCCACCCACCATTACTTAAAAATTTCGGGGACGGTGACCTAACCCTGGTCACCCCAAAAAAATTTAAAATTTTCCTATAGCAAAGAGGAAGGTTTATAGAGTATACTGTAAAATTTTCACTCGAGATGATATACATAAAATTTCGAGAAAAATCAATTTGAAAGTACGTAAATTTAGCGAATTTTTCTTCGATTTTTGGGGTGTGCATTCGATAGGGAGGTTTATCCATCGTCAAAACCTACCCTTTCGGGGCGCCGCTGCGCTCTGCACCCCTCCAGGGCGGTTTTGACTCTGGTTACTATGCTAAACATACGAGAAGGCGCCTGCCATAAAAAAAACCGGGATAAATGAAACCGGGAGCTTAGAGACCCTTGAAATAGCATTAAAAAGTATAGTTGCGGTATGGGGCAGTAAACTATTACGTTTCACCCCCAAAAAATTGCGTAAAAACAAAAAATAATCGATGTTACATGTACGAGAGACGAGCTGCATCTGCCGGTGCGAAATACTCTAAGTGTTAGGGTCATTATAACTGCACGGACTGTCAACAGAATGAGCGACGCGCGGGAATCTCGTTAATTTTACATGTAAATTTGCAAACTTCAAAATCGATTAACTCAAAATTTTGATAATACCTTCTCAAGTTTAAATTATATCAGTAAACTATATAAACCTTCCTCTTTGCAATAGGAAATTTTCAATTTATTTGGAGCGGCCAGGGTTAGGGGACCGTACCCAAAATTTCAAATACAACCCTAATAGTTTTTCTAGGATTCTCAAAATAAAAACTTTTTTATTTAGATAATTTTTATAATTTAAATAAGCTTTAATTAAATTTGTAATAGGTAAAAAATGTAATGAATATAACAAATGACTAATTAGTCTCCCCTGATACTTGACAGTTTAGTTTGATTACTCTACGAGAGTTAAAATTAATAATAGTAATCATAATTTTTACTGCATTTATTTTTAATTTTCGAAGAGTAATCAAACTAAACTGTCAATTAGGAGTCAAGACTATAGCTAATTTTTTATTTTTATATCATTTTTATCTCCTAAGTCAAGGCACATAAGATATTATATATAGGTACTTATTTAGTTTAGCGTTTATTCCGCTTTGATAATTAATTTTTCCATATCATCTAAACAAAACAATTTTCTTTTTAAAAATTCCACTTCAATTGAAATTTTCTTTTGCAAAACGTAAAAATATTAGCAGTGTATTTGAAATTTCGAAATTGAGGTGGGTGGGAATACTATTAATGTCACTATTTAACCCTTGTGCTACCTTGGAGCTAAATATTCTAAACAGTTTTGGAGATACTTCTGATGAATCGTTATTATTGAGCCACACGGTATAATCGAATGTATAAATAGGTGATAACCAGCTGAAATAAAAGAACGTGTATCATACCTATACATCTTTACATGTTAATAGATAGGTACCTCCCGCAGTTGGACAAAAATGAAGTAAAATTAAATATTAATATGTTAATTTTTGATCGATGGACACGAAATATCGCTCGTGCTACAATTTAATAAATTAATTAGTTGTCAACGTTTGCGATTTAATTATCGATCAATTATTAACAATAATTATAAATATAATTATATTAAATTAAACAATTACGAGTTTTGCTGCTAAGAATATAATAATTTATTATGGAAAATTTTTATTTGACCGGTTGCAGAAATAATGATTTTTCTGATTTTGCTGGTTCAACAAGTGCAATTTTATTTTTAAGATAATTAAGTTTCGTGCAGTACAATTTTGTATTTTTTGTTTACGTGTCCTTGCACTATCCTTAACATTTGGGTGTCCTTGTTACTGTTTAACTGAGGAACAAAACAAATCCTGCACTTAAACTATTTGCAGGGGTCTAACGTAAATAGCAACATGCAACGCTATTTATAACGTGTAGTCAGCTGTGCAATTTATTATAATACGTGCACAGCTTCGCCAAGTTAAAACTGCATCTTGCCCGGCGGGAGCGACCTACTTCCGTATTTTTAAAGCTAAAGTGATATTAAATATGTTTCCGTTTGTCTCTGCAGTTGGATTCTATCATATCTCGCGATTCTCTTGTTTTTAGGTCACTCGTAATTGAAAATTTAAATAAATAGTTCTTAAGATTGTTAATTTTAGATATATGTATGTAACTGAATGCTTAGATGTACTTAATATATTATACTGCTGTGTGTGTACTACATTAGAAACACTCCACGTGTAGACTAGATTTGTCAGTACTATTTACATTCGCACCTACATAATCTATATTATTTTGTTTATTATTGTTTGTATATTCTGAATTATTTACTTTTTATTACAATTGTACTACTTACATGAAAATATGACACATTAATTTGTGTTATTGTAAACCGATGGGAAAAATTTTTGGTGAACTAAAAATCTTCCCAAAATTATTAAAAAAAAGGTCCATGCAGAAACTTGCTATTGGCGGAGTGAACCTCTGTCCAACTTTTCAGGATCGCAAAAATCAAAACTAGTTATTAATCAAAAATCACCAAGTCAATTGATTGGTTGCTTCAAAGGCATCCCATACTCTAAACTCTAACTATAATTATTAGGTATCACATTGTCATTATACAAAGCAGCCTACAACAAATTTTTTCGATTTTTGCTTAAAAATCTCTTTTACAAATTTTAATTTTCGATGTAGACCCCTTTTCTATTATGATTTATGACCGTTATGATTTTTAAGTCAATCGAATAAAAACTAGGTTCTTTGGAGTACTTTATCCCGGAAACTATATCGGCTACATAACATTCTTCTTGAGTTTTGCTCATAATTACCTAATCTACCTAATATAGGGTGTATTTTAGCTGCACGAGAACTTCAAATTGAAATAAAACATTAAAAAATTGATGGAATGTATTTTTAATTATTTTTTATGAAAGTAAATTTAATGCCATTTATGATTTGAAAATGATTTCCGGCATGTGACCACCACGGCTAATCGTTACAAGGCGCATCCGATCAGTCCAATTTTTGACCACTTTTTCCAATATTTCTGGCCTTATTTCACAACTAAGGTTGCTGAATATAGACCTCCAATGCTTCCAGAGTTGTTGGTTTGTTAACATAAACTATGGATTTAACATACCCCAAAAGAAAATAATCTGGAGGCGTCAAATCACACGATCCTGGAGGCCAATTGATAGGGCCATTCCAAAACATCATCCTTTCTATCACTTCCTCATCGCTGTTCCTCGCAACATAGCCCCACCATTTCACCCGCTGTGCTTTTATGAACTTGACTACGTCCTCGCCGTTCATCTCCTTCTGAATCTCGCGGTTCATTTTCGCTCTGTATTCGCTATCTACTCTCTTCGGGCCCAGAATCTTTCTCATCATCTTTCTTTCGAAGATCCTGAAATGCTCCTCCTCTCTTCGAGTCAAGCACATTGTTTCCGACGAATACGTTAATACCAGCCTTATCAGAGATTTAAATCCTGTAATAAAACTTTTAAAATACAACAAATAAAAAATATAACATCATATTATCATTCCCTTTTTACAAACAAAACTTCAAAATTTTTATTAACATTATAACAATAAAAAAATAGGGACAGGAACAGAAATGAAGAAGTGATGCAAATGATGGAAATAGAAGATGGTCTCGTAAGTAAAATTGAAAGAAAACAACTAATATGATACGGACTCGTATAAAGAATGCAAGAGAACAGACTCCCAAAACAAGCACTAGAATGGACACCACAAGAAAGAAAAATGTGAGGAAGGCCAAAAGAAACTGGAATAGGAGAGATAAACAAGACAATGAGTTCAAGAAACCTGACTGAAGATGCATGGAGTAGTTCGAATGGAAATTACGCATCGGACAACGTCGCAAGGTGTTCTAAACCGATTTTATATATTATAAAAAATAACATGGCATCTTATTCCTCCAAGTTTTTACTGATCCATGATCATAAGTAATGATCCAAATTCAAACTAAACCATTATATTATCTCCCTCCTATATTTACAAAAGTAAATTAAATCATTCAAACATTTCCAAATTTTAAATGATTTTTCACCTAAATGAAATTTTTATTTAAATTTGGATTTTAACCCTTTAACCTTTCTTTGAAGTTTGATATTTAAATTTTAAATTGTTTTCAATCATCACGCTTCTTAAATACGGTCTTAAACTATTGTATAGTATATTGCGACTAAATATTTTGGACTCTTTCTTATACTTCATAAACCTTCGTTTATGGATTTTCATGAATTGATATTGTTTTTTTATCAATAGATATTTTTACAAATTTCTAATTCCCCCTTATTTATAATTTATTAAAATTTTCTCATTAATTATTACAATTTGACCACTATTATTTTCGCAAAAATTTTCTTCATCTATTCCATTATCTCTACTTACTGCTTTTAGCCAATTAATCCGTCATTAATTATTCATTTTTAATTTATTTGTATTTTGATTAAATTCCAACCCATTCATTATTTTCATGATTTTCATTCAAATTTTGTTTTTATCTTCGTGTAAATTTTATTACCAATTAAGCTTAAGTAATAAATCTTCACGCCTTTAGTGCTATTAGTATATAATAAATCTTCACAGCTTTAATATTTTTCACCAAACAAAATTCATAATCAATAATGATGAATAGCTAAATATCATTTTTCTAAAATAAATTTCCATGTTTTCTTACAATGTAACCTAAGTGCTTGTGTTCATAGCATGCTTCCATCGGACACTCTTCCACCACGTCACCCTCGTCTTTGATGTCCAAATCCTAATAGATGACTTTTCCTTCCATCTACTTTCCAATGTAATCATCAACTGCGTTTCGACTCTTATTCATTTTATCGTTTGCTTTTCTATCATAATTTTTTGTTTATTCTGTTCTTTTTCTTGTCTATCAATATTGTTGTTTAGTATTAAGTATATCTTTTTAGACTCTGTTTTACTCAATAGAGACCAAATTTTTCTCTAAGATGAACCTTACAGGTTTTATTTCTTCTTTATTAGCATAATTTATTCATCATCGCCAATTTCCCTGATTTTTTAAAAATTAATCCTTCATTCACAGTCATGTCTTGTGTATTTGCCCTTTGTTTGTACATAATATCTTAAACATTTCTTCCAGCATATCTTCTTTTGTTTTATTTATACTCGCATTGAACTTCTCATTGGTAAAAGTTATTGTTTTTAAATCGTACTTTGCTTTAAGTATATTTTCCATCTCCTGTTCAAACTTTTGTTTTGACTCATTCTTGAATTCACTTTACCTACATCCATCTTTCTTTCCATGCTTTCGATCACCTGTTTTCTCCATTTGTTTCATTTCCTCCATAAATAAACCAAACCCTGCCTTGTCCATAGTTGCAGTTTCAGGCCGAGTTCTCGAAAACTGAAGAAACTCAACACAAACTCTACTCTCAGATAGCCGATTCCTTCATTTTATCCGCTTCTCCACCATTTGGTATCCCAGTATCTTTCTATCAACTTCTTAACCCATGCCACGCTTGAACGCTCAGATTTTCACATTGGCGTTAAATTAATTAATTAATTTCCATTCACGTCTATCCCGTTTCGTCGCACTTGCGTGAGACCTCCCCTCCACTCCGATACAAAATTTTTAAAATTAACATTTCCATTTTACAAACATAATTTTTATTAATTTTATTAAAATCAAAAACATGATGGCAATATATAACAGAAAACTAAAAAAGTGACTTGGGTGGCATTTGGAGGACTGAAAGCAGTCTTGAGATCTCCGACACCAATGCGAAATGATCGGAGCGGACATTTTTACCTCGGTATACACTAACTTGTATCTGAACGAGATTTAAGAGTTTCTTGTTTACTAAGAAATAGTTAACAATAATTGACCTGTATCCTCCTTCAGTCCAGATAAATTTTTTTAGTAACGCATATTTGGTTACATTATAATTCATGGCTACAGTCCGACTTCCGAAACCACCTAAATCAAAATTTCTTCTGCTACACACTAAAGAGCATAGTTAATAGAGCAAATTGTAAAAATATTTTGGGTGAAAGGGGTCCAAACTTTTGAATAAATCGATTTTGAACTTAGCAAATTTAACGAGATTCAGTGGTAAAATTAACGAGATTCCCGCGCGTCGCTCATTCTGTTGACGTTATTTTTTGTTTTTACGCGATTTTTTGGGGGTGAAACGTAATAGTTTACTGCCCCATACCGCAACTATACTTTTTAATGCTATTTCGAGGTTCTCTCACATCCCGGTTTCATTTATGCCGGTTTTTTTTATGGGTGGCGCCTTCTCGTATGTTTAGCCTAGTAACCAGAGTCACAACCGCCCTGGAGGGGTGCAGAGCGGAGCGGCGCCCCGAAAGGGTAGGTTTTGACGATGGATTACCCTCCTTATCGAATGCACACCCCAAAATTCGAAGGAAAAAAAAATTTAATTTTTTCACTTTTTCGGCAATACACGGGTTATTTTCCATTTTTTTGATTATATTTATTACTAATATCCACTAATCACACCCCCATCTATCAGAATTTCAAAGAAAAATTCAAATCGGAGCAAAAAAATTTTACGCATTTTCAAGGGACCGTCTTTCAATTGTATAGCGTCTGACCGGGGTGTGGTACGGCATATTCGATGCTAATTTCCCGTACTTTTCAAAAGTCGATATAAGGCTTATTTTTCAAGGGTTCACCCTAAATATTTTTTCTATAGACTAATATAAGCATGTTCTTTAGTGTGTAGCACACGAAAATTTTTTTCGGGTGGTTTCGTTTGTGGGGTCGTCGCCTAATTCATTTGCCCTCACAAACCTACATGCAAAAATTGATCCATTTCGAGACACCCTGTATATAAGGTAAACATTTGAAATATATGATTTAAACATAATTTTCACTTATCTTGTACCTACCTGTTAATGTTATAAAATATGATTATTATTTATCTTTATTTTTTAGAGATTAGATTGCAGTATTTTTATTATATTATATTTTTAAGTAGGTATAATGCAAAATAAAAATGCATCCACATATAATTTTATTTAGTACTACTTTAATAATTTAAAAGTCAACATTTTAAAATGTTAATTGTTAATAAATTTACCAACACCCATATTTGATAATTTATTTTTGTACGGTCTTCTTAATTTAAATATTATAATGTTTAAGGACGTTTAATATGCTAAGTTGGTAACATTTCAACATCGGTACAGAGAAAGCTGAATAAGAAATTCCTAGGTGTCAATTTTGCCGATATTGTTAAATACAGTAGAAAATATAATATACAAAACTGCACTAAATATAGGTTAACAATAAAATGTATTGTAAGCAGTCTGATGTGAAGGTGTTATTTATTTTTTATCTCCACGAAAACATATTAATAAATGTATTAGCAAATTTTCTAATAATTTATAATATTAATATGATTTGCTAGATTTGCAATTTGAAACTTACAATAAACAACTTAATTTGAAAGTTTAATGAAAAGCTATCAAAAATTTTGTCATTGAAAAGTAGAACCACCGATAGTATGTAGTTATCTAATTTGTATGATAGAACTATAATTTATTATTTATTGTATTTTATAGTAGTGTTATAATTCACAAATATTATTAATATAAAATGTCCCGATTATCTTTGTAAGTCTTGTAAAAATATTTAATGTTTTTTTTTGAATTCGAAATTTTTCTGTTTGCAACCAATTATGTAATTACAATTTCAGCGGTGTAGTAGTGGGAAAACTTTTGAAAATTATTTGACGAGTTGCATTTTATGTAAATTATTTTAACTTTATTTATTATACAACTGATCACTGCAGAAAACCAATTAAATAGTTCAGTAACCCAGTTAATCATTGAGAAAAAGTCATCGATAACGAATTGAAAAAAAAATTTGTTGCCATGCTAACAGATTAGTTTAAAAAGTTTAAAAAAACATAAACATAAAATGTATTTTTTTAGATAAAATTTACAAACAGAATTGATTGCTTCATTATGCAAACATCTTAGCAACTACATACTAATTGTGTTTTATAATTTTTTAATTGATTATATTTATAGCAATACCCAAAATTATTAAGTAATATCAAAATAAAATGATCAGAATAGATATTGATGTGCGTTCAGCACTTTCAGAAATTAAAAAGAAGTGATTTGAACAATTCACATTATTTATGACAAAATTACGATTTATTACTTTAGGAAACATGAAAACATAAATTACTACAAACTTTTAAATGTATCCACAAAGTAACGCCTAAAGTGATATTCTAAATACGATAATTGTACTTGAAAACGGTTTCAAATTGAATGGTAAGTTAAAAAGTCAGGTAAGGTAATAAAATTGTAGAAGTTTAATAGAAAAGTACTAAAATGTATAGATAAATTTTTAAAATTAATACACAATCATCTAACGGTTTTTTATTATACAATAACATTTGAATAAGTTAAACAAATAGTTTATAATTTATCGCAAGATTTTTAATATCACATCACATAACATTTACGCATAGCAAATTTTTCACTGCTTTCGGGTTTCAGGTGGTTTATTTACAGGATAATCCAGGATAATATTAATCCGTAAATATAATTTAAGAAAATGTTCCTTTTAGGGATTTCCAAAAACCCCGCACTCATTTTTATATGATATTTCTAAAAACGTAGGTAAGAATTTTTTCATAGTTGGATAAACAACTGTTCAAAAGATTATTTTAATTTCTGTAATAATCTGAAAGTAAAACTGATAAAACCTGCATAATGAATTCAATTTTGTATGCGTAATGAGCAGAATAATTTACTGATTTTTACTCATTTAATAATATAATGGTTTTACGGTAATTAAATTACAAATATTCCTCTGACCATGAATTAATTTTATGTAAGCTTATTTTTTTAATATTATAAAAAAATTAGTGAGTGTTAATAGGGGTCAATAAAAGACTATAAATTATCCAATACTTCGAGCTTTATTCGTCCAGTTTTAAAGCTAAAATGAAAAAATTTAAAAAAAGTGGAAAAATTACAAAGAAAAATTACGGTTGTCATTACCTGGAAATAACTTGCTGAATGTCAACCATTTCCCTCTCATTAGATTGGTGTAGGGTAAAGTAAGGTATATTCGTGACATAGGTAATTTCGTGATAGTTTTTATTAAATTTGCCAAAATTTCACCCATTACAGTAGAGTCCCAATTTTTGCAAGAGTTACTGTAGAAATGTTACTTCAGATTCTGGAGTAGTAGTTTTTGTTATCATGCATTACATACGACTAAGAAAAAACTTTGCAGTTTAGTTGGATACTTTTACTACGAGAATTAAGTATTAAGAACAGCAGTTTGATTTTTTTATAATTAAAAATTATTTATTAAAGGTAAGCTTCTGAAATTTATATGGATTGTAGTGTTATGATTACTGAATCATGCGGTGAAATAATTTTTAAAAATTTTATAATTTATTATATTCAAAAAGCTTAATTCCTAGCGCGGTTATCTTAGCTGTTATTTTTTATTTCTATTTTCGTGCAAGATTTAGCTGTTCTGTATTTAAATTAGTAAAATATAGTTAATAGGCTTAACATTTAACGCAATACTATTTTGTTTAAACATATCACGAAATTGCCTATTCTAACAAAATTGATTTTCATTTTCTTTATGTAGCAACAGAATGCCTATAAGTATCGTAAAGAAATATCGCCCAGTATGAAATCTCAGAATTACTGGAAGCATCTAGATTGCTAAACGAAATCTTCTTCTAATAATTAGGCTTTCACCTGTTCTATCTTCGGTCACCTCTTCATTGTTCAGTGATGTTGTCGCTCCACCTCTTTCTTGGTCTCCCCACACTTCTGCGGCCCACCGGAGACTTGTCTCTAGCTATTCTCACCACCCTGTCCTCTGCCATTCTATTTATATGGTGATTCCACTCTCTCTTCCTGCCAATTATCCATTCGTTGATGTTCTCAACGTTACATGACTGTCTTAGGGATTCGCTTAGTTCTCTATCCCAAAGGGTTTTTCCAGCAATCCTGCGAATGGTTTTCATTTCTGATGTTTCCAGGATACGTTTCGTTTTGGTTGTATCAGGTCTCGTTTCCGCTGCGTAGGTCATTATAGGTCTTACTGTTGCCTTATATATTCTAGCTTTTGCTTCTTTTGCTAGGTACTTATTTTTCCAGATAGTATCATTAAGACATCCTGATATTCTGTTGGCTTTGTCTACTTGTTGTCGAACCTCTGCTTCCGTATCCCCGTAGCTGTACACTGGTATACCTAAATATCTAAAATTTGATACTTGTTGGATCACAACTCCATTCGCCTCAAGCTTACATCTAATTGGTTCTGTGGATATCACCATACATTTGGTTTTTTCAGTCGCTATTGACATGCTAAACTTTTTGGTTATTAGGTTGAACTGATGGAGAAGTCTCTGCAGGTCCTCCTCACTCTCTGCAACGAGAACAGCATCATCCGCATCACAGAGTATAGATATATCTTTGTCGCCCATCTTGTACCCTTTGCCACAACGCACCTTTTTTATAATCTCGTCCATCACCACATTAAAGAGTAGAGGACTCAATGAGTCTCCTTGTCGTATACCTCTCTCTACTGCAATCCTGTCTGAGATTTTTCCATTGACTTTTACTTGTATTGTATTTTCTGTGTATAGATCTTCGATGGTTTTTATTAAATCCATGGGTACATTCTTATTGTATAATAAGTGTATCACATCAGTGAGCTGCACACGATCAAATGCTTTTTCCAAATCAATGAAGCACAAGTACGCCGGTCTGTTGTATTCCAGGGACTTTTCCATAATTTGTCTGAGAACAAACACCGCATCATTACATGATCTTCCTGCTCTAAATCCCTGCTGTTCGTCTGCTAATGTTATTCTTGAACTGATCATATTGGTTATTATTTTTGTTGTTAGCTTAAGTGCGGTGTTAAGGAGATTGATACCTCTGTAGTTTTGTGGCACTTTCTTGTCTCCCTTTTTGAACATCACGATAGTGGTACTTGTTCTCCAGCTATCGGGTATTTTATGTTGAAAGACTATTTTCTGGATCAATTTCTGAAGTTGTTGGGTTAGTTCCGGACCACCATACTTGAGCAGTTCATTGGGAATCCTATCTGGTCCCGGGGATTTTCGGTTTTTTTAATTTTGTTATTGCTTGTTCAACATCTGCTGTAGTTATTTCAAGTCTCTCAGCTATAATTTCTGGATTATTAAGATTAGTTACTGTGCTTCCTTCCATTTTGAACAAGTCTGTGAAATATTCCGTCCATATTTCCATCTTTATTTTATTGGACTCGGTGATTTCATTTATTTCTTTTCTTTGTGTTCGTATCAGTCTCCAGATTTGCTTCTGTAGTCCATAGAAATCACTCTCCATTCTTTTTGTAAAACTCTCCCAATAATCCTCCCTAAGTTTTCTTACCAATGCCTTTGTTTCATTTATTATTCTTTTATATTCGTTGTACGCTTCTTCTGTTTGTAGAGATCTATACTTTAAATACGCCTTGTTTTTCTCCCCACACTTTTCCTTAACTTCTATCTGAAACCATGGTGTCTTTCCTTGTATCTTCCTTGCTGCACCTACCATCCTTGTTCCCATAGCCTCCTTTGCTGCTGCTGCTTTGCTAAACGAAATGAATATCAATATTAACAAAGCCAGTAAACAATCTGGAATACAATGGAGCACCCTAAAAGATGTTTTATCAAAAAGTTCTGAAAATAATATGGTAGTTTCCAAACTAGGAAGACCTTACGCTCTAATCGCAGAACTGGAAACGCAGTTATTTGACTACATTATAAAAATGCAAGAATTGGGATTTGCCTTAACAGTTAAGATGATTAGAACTGTGGCTTATAGATTGGCTGAACAAGCGGAAAGGACTAATTTCTTTAATAAAAATAGTGAAACTGCAAGTAAATGGTGGTGGACTCAATATAAAAAAAGATTTAATCTTGCATTTCGAGTACCAGAAAACCTTGCAGCATCCAGAGCATCTATGGCAAATCATGAAATTATAGGGGAGTTTTTACCAAATTTTTTTTTCCTGTTTCCCCATTGGGTTAAACCACCCAACGGGGGAGTATATTCTGCTATTGGATACAGACATAAACTTAAAACTAATTAATTGACATATGTAATTAATGTAATATAAACGCAAACTTATAACTAGGGAAAAATGGAAACACTTATTTGGTAGAACTATTAAAACTTAAATTGATAAAGCATGGTAATGAGAACAAATTACACAAACACATATTAAGGCAAGGGATTGACTGTCCCTGCCCTGTATGTGTTTAGTGTTGGTGTTTCAATCTGTAGATATGAGTCAAGGTGTGAGCCATGGCCAGAACGAGAGAATGAAAGATTAGAAAAACAAAACCGTGTTTGAGCATACAATGGCCCTTCAATATTCGAAGTTGGTATGAGCTCAAGCTCAGGGTGGAGTATTAAAATCTTTAAGAGTTGAAATTATATGTTTAATGAAGGTGGTGAAAGAAATAACTAAGGAATAAGGATGTTTAAGAATTTGAAGGAGGTCGAGTGGGGATACTGAGTAGAAATTACAGAGAATAAGATGGTTAAAACGGGAAGATGCGATAGAAGATAGCGTGGGCAATCGGACAACAAATGTTGTAGAGTTTGTCTACTCCTTGAATCGCAAGGACACACATCAGTAGGGCAGATCTTAAATCTAAATAGATACTCGCGCGAATACGAATGTCCCGTCAATATCTGCGTCAATTCAAAAAAGGTGTCGAAGGCACCTTGGAACAGTCGAACATCTTGCAGTGTAGGCAAGTACTGCTGGGTGGTTGAACCTTGAACGGCATTAATGTACTCAGAATTCCAAGTACTTGCCGGTTCAAGGCGAATCACCCTTCTTGCGTAACTCAGAGGGAACTGGGTGTATGCCAGGCGACTGTGCGACACGGCCGCATCTTTGGCACATAAATCTGCAACCTCGTTCCCTCCTATACCACAATGAGCCTTTACCCACACGAACTTGATGGTCAATTCGTTCCTAAGACGGAGAAGAGAACGATGGATGGAAGTGACCAGGGGTGAAGTACAGCTTCTGTCGCTGATGGAAACAAGCGAAGATAGGCTGTCGGAGAGGATACACGCTGAGTGCACTCTCCTGGGGGAGCTCCAATTCAGGGCAGCGTCAATCGCATATAGCTCGGCCTGATAAACACTACAAGTATCGTGTAAGCGATACTTGTGTGTTTCAAGCCGAGACTCGTGGTATATAACGATTGCAGCGCCGACCTCCCCGCCTTCCAGCTTGCTGCCATCAGTAAAAATAGCCACATCCACCCCGTCACAAATTCGATCAACTTCCTTGGAGTCGCCTACCCTGTCGAAAACTATCGTTTGCCTATAGCGGGGATGCAACATCCCTACAGGCGGCGTACGAAGTTGTAGGACGACGTCTTCCGAAAGGCGATTAAAGGTACCATCCACCTTTACCCTCTCTACCTCCGCCACCTCTCTGATCCTTAGCTCTACCGGAGTAAATCCAGCTAAAGCTAACGCAGATATCGCCGAGACCGTACGGAATGCGCGAGTGGCCCTAATGGCGAATGTCCTTTGGAATGAGCGGAGCCAGCGCCGCGCGTAGTTATACTTTAGCACATCACACCAAATATACGCTCCGTAGGTTATGGTAGGTTCTACGACCGCGTGGTATATCGTTTCCACGTTTAGTGGGTTGATACCCCACGTCGGTCGCACATACCTACAGAGGTTGTTAAAAATCTTGCTAGCTTTCGCAATTACGTGTTTTACGTGGATGTTAAATTTCAAATTATCGTCCAACATAATGCCCAAAAGTTTTATAGATTTTTCAAAGTTTAACTGGGAGTTGCCGAAATGAATTTTGCATAGCTTGGTTTTTGGTGTGAAAGCTAAAGCTTGCGTCTTTGGAGCAGCGGCGGTTCTAGGGCGGAGCGACCGGCGCAGTCGCGCCGGGCGCCGTTGTAAGGGGGGCGCCAAATTGAGAAAATATGCTGAAAAAAAATTTTTTTAAATATTTTGAAAAAATATTTTGACCGCGCCGGGCGCCGTTGGAAAGGGGCCAAATTGAGAAAATATTTTGAAAAAATATTATTTAAAAACACAATTCATTCAGTAAAAAATGTAACTATATTTAAAATAATAGAGTTGCCAATATAATAAAAAATATTTTTTTTTGTTGGTAGACAATCTGTCCGCCATACCCCCATACCTCTATTTATAATAGGAATGGACAAGCAAAGGTGTCAAAAGAAAATTTACCATTACCAGTGCATTATTTTAAAAATATCCTCACCACGCTGCCGTAGAAATTTTATTAACAATGTCCCCACCTGCAAAAAAACTATCCGGCGCTCAAAACTTGAAAAGAAAACGAAAAAAGCAAGACGAAAGTGAAAAGGCTGCAAAATTGATGGCAACTTTTTTAGAGTTGAGAAGTCATCTGAATCGGCATCATCAGAACCAGTTCAAAACGCGACGGAAGAAGACCTATATAATAGAAGTTCTTCAGATGAAGCCCATGAAGATGAAGAGCAGTATGCACAAAATAATCTAACTATTTCTGGAATTTCCTCTGAAGTTCAAAATATTACAGAGAGTACACCAGACATACCATCTCTGTCACCTCTTCAAAATCAAAATACTAATTGTGAAATTGATGATATTTCGAAATGGTCATTCGTTAACTCTAGAACCATAGATGAAATAATTATTCGTGGTCCTGTTAGTAACGAAATGAGCAACGACAAGTATCCAAAAAAAACTGACGGACGTCATTTTTCGAATACGCATTTTCAAAGGGTGATGCCAAATGGAGAAACTTATAAAAGAAGATGGCTCGTTTACTCTAAATCTGAAAATAAAGTATATTGTTTTTGTTGCCGTTTATTCAACAGAATGTCCCACTCTAATTTAGGAAAAGATGGATTTGACGACTGGTCGCACTTATCAGTGCGTCTCAAAACTCACGAAACTTCCTCACATCACCAGCACGCCATGAACAGTTGGATAGAAGCGTCGAGTCGATTAAAGAATTTTAGTGGAATTGACAAGCATTTGCAAAAACAGATTAAAGACGAGAAATCACGGTGGGTTGCTATCCTCGAACGAATGATGTCCATAGTATTCTTTTTAGCAAGTAATAATTTGCCTTTCAGAGGATCTGGATCTGAGGCACTATATACTCCTAATAATGGTAACTTTCTGGGTTTAGTGCAACTGATGGGAAAATTTGACCCTGTGATAATGGAGCACCTCCGCCGTATTGTTAATAAGGAGACTAATGTTCACTATTTTAGCAAACATATTCAAAACGAGTTGATCGGCTTACTTGGAAGTGAAGTTCGAAATACAATTTTGAGTATGGTAAAATCATCGAAATACTTCTCCATCATACTGGATTGCACTCCTGATGTCAGTCACATTGAACAATTATCTTTAACATTGCGTTTTGTTGACACTAATGAAGATGAAGTCCAAGTGCGCGAGTGTTTCATTGCTTACAAGCCGGTAAGTGACTCTTCGGGAGCTGGACTTACTGGCCTCTTTCTTGATGATATTGTGCAAGAGTTTGATTTAGATATGAATGATTGTCGCGGTCAAGGATACGATAATGGATCTAATATGGTAGGTGTAAACAAAGGTGTCCAAAGCAGAGTTTTGAAGCAATATCCACGAGCATTTTTTAATCCATGTGGTTGTCATAGCTTAAATTTGGTAATAGCAGATGCCGCCAAAACATCTGTTAAATCGGTTTCTTTGTTCGGATTTCTTCAAAAACTGTTTGTTCTATTCTCTGGATCAACAAAGCGATGGGAAGTGATATCCAAGCATGTAGAAGCACTATCGCTGAAAAAAGTTTGTGAAACTCGTTGGGAGAGTAGAGTTTCTAGTCTCGCTGCAGTTCGTTATCAATACTCTTCAGTTCGTGACGCCCTTCTGGAACTTCACGAAGAAACAAATGACTCAGTTGCAGCATCAGAGGCCTTGTCCCTGATTCAGAATATGGAGCAATTTGAGTTCATAATAACAATGGTGGCTTGGTATGATATATTGTTTCAAGTAAACATTGTAAGTAAGGCTATGCAGTCTAAAACAATGGATATACCAAACGCTTCACGATTGCTGAAGAACTGCTCGGAATTTGTAAAAGAGTACAGGGATTATTCGACTGCTCTGATAACAGCTACGGAAATTGCTTCTCAGGCTGGGATAGATATTATTTTTAAGCCAGTCCGCATCCGAAGAAAAAAGAAACTATTTGAATACGAAGCCGCTGATGAGACACCAACGGATCCCGAAAAGTTGTTTAAAATAAGCGTCTTTTACCCCATGATCGATACAATTGAAAATGCGTTGGTTAATAGATTTTTACAACTATCGAAATTTAATGATGTATGGTCATTTTTGTACAATATCAAAGAAATTCCTGAAAAGACAAAATTGGACAAAGCATGTGAGAATTTAGAGATAAGTTTAACCGATGGGGAAAAATATGACATATCTGGTTGTGAATTGGTTGAGGAACTTTTACACCTGAATCCACTGTTGAAAGACATTGAATCAGCAGAACCAATAAAAGTTCTTCAACTTATTAAAACAAATGGTTGGCAGGATATATTTCCGAATGTGTGGACAGCACTTCGGATTCTGTTAACCATACCTGTAACGGTCGCCAATGGAGAACGAAGCTTCAGTAAATTAAAGCTGATTAAAACTTATTTACGTTCGACTATGTGTCAGGAGCGACTTTCAGATTTAGCAATTTTGTCCATAGAAAATAATATTGGCAAGGACTTAGATTATTCCGAACTAATAAAAAAATTTGCAGGTGCAAAAGCGAGAAAAGTGGCTTTGTAGTTAATTTTTTTATTTCTTAATTTGATTAAATAAATCTTTTTAAACACATATTATCGTATCTTTAGTCTAAAAACTCTCTTCTGCCAATAAATAAAATTTAAAATTTCTTTTTATATTTTTTTTTTAAATTTTTTTTTGAAAAAATTTCATCAAATTAAAAAAAAATGGGGGGGCAGTGGGGGAGGGGGCGCCAAAATAAGATCTCGCACCACCTGAAAATCTTGCTAGGACCGCCCCTGCTTTGGAGCGCTGAATGTTAATTTAACACCAGCGCCCAAATCGCTTATAGACAGGGGTGGGCAAAATACATTTCAAATGTATTTGAAATACATTTACAAAATACATTTATGAAAATACAAAATACAAATTACAAAATACAGAATTTCAAATACAGGATGCAGTTTTTGAAATACAAAATCCATTTATTCATGTCATTATAACATATACTATGTTATTATTATGTTATTATAACATAATACTGCATCTTGTATTTGAAATACTGTATTTTGTCAATTGTATTTTGTATTTTCATAAATGTATTTTGTAAAATGTATTTCAAATACATTTGAAATGTATTATGCCCACCCCTACTTATAGAACGTAGCGCAGCGTTGGCCCGTTCCTCCATCTGCATCACACTGGTCGAACTTACGATTAGGAAGACATCATCTGCAAAACTTTGCAAATGACATCCTCCTGGTAAGCCTACATCTAAAAGTTCGTCCAGTATGATGTTCCAAAAAGTAGGCCCGCAAACAGAGAATTGAATGCATCCCTTCGTCATCCCCTTGTGCGACTTTCCGTCAGCGTAGACCAGCTCAACAGATCGATCTGCTATATAACTCTTTAAGAGATTATACATGTTACACGGCAAAGCAATGTTACGCAATCTGTTGAATAATGCTGGCCACCAAATTAGAAGCTCTTACGGACAAGCTAGGAATCAAGAACAGGCCTGAGACATTATGGAACTGTGACGAAACCGGACTCTCGTATGTGGTGAAGCCAAATAGAGTAATGACATGTGTAAGAAAGCGTTATGTTTATAAGAGTGCATATGCTGATAGACGAGAAACCCATACTCTTTTGGGTTGTATCTGAGCCAATGGATCGTGGATTCCACCACTGATAATTTTTAAAGGGATCCGTTGGAATGATAACTTAAAAAGAGGCTTCCACATACTTTAGTAAAGCTCTCTCCAAAAGGCTGGATTACTACGGAAATATTTTTGGAATAGTTTCGTTTCTTTATTCAAACAATTCCGCCATCACGGCCTGTAATTTTGTTTATGGATTCGCATGCTTCACATATTAACCCAGACTGCCCCATCTTTAATTACATCAAACGCGGAACGGAACAAGATGCTGAAATAAATAAGATAGCATGCTTGCCAATTAAACCAATGCCAGCACCTGCTAAATATAATAAAAGAAAAAGAGATTCTAGAGCGAAATGCCTCAACTTCTTGACCGAGCATTTTACATCATCTCCAATACAGTCTTCAGATCAGCCTTCTACATCATCATTTAATAAGTCTTCCACATCATTATCGAAACAAAACTACAGCTCAGCTAAAACCTTATCAAAACCTACAAAGAAAACATCTCGAAAAGATGAAGACCCCGGAGTCCAGTGTATGTGGAGGCAGCTATTATGAAGATCACAAGAAATGTCATTCACATGTCAAATGTCATTTTTATGTGTGGCACTAACAGTGATCAATCAGATTAGTTGTTTTCTTTCTTTAATTTCTTTAAATCAACCATTTTTAGGCTTCTATACAAAGTATAACAAGAAGCCTTATGATCTGGCTCCGTGTCTGTCCGTCTGTCCGTCCGTCCGTCCATCTATCCGTCCGTCTGTCCGTCCCCATAATTCAAAATCATACAGAGCGTTTCAAATCGTATTGGAAATACTCTGTGTGTATAGAGGTTTAAGAACTGGGTACCGCTACTTTTTTTATCATATATATAACAATTTTAATAATAATTTTGATAATTCATCAACTTACCTACCCCTTATCACGAAATTAATTACCAGTGTCACGAAGTAACCTTACCTAAAGTAACTTTCTTTTGCCATTTTTTTGTCGGACAAAACGAAATTTTGACGAAAAACACCTATGCCAATCTGTGTCCAAAGAATAGATCTTTGTCATTTAAGTCCTGTCACCGTAAAATGTTATAATTATAAGTGTAGTCAGTAATCAATAGAAAACTTGAAACTATCACGGATATACCTTACTTTACCCTATCTATATTTTAATATGGTTTATCAATATGTTTTATAATTTTTATTTATATATACCTACTTATTCTACCTCTGGTATCATCCGCATTAAAATGATGATGTCGGTTAAAATGTTTGAAATTACCTTATACAGGACAACATAAAGGACAATCAAAAATGGCAAAAGCAACTTGGTGAGAAGTTTGGACTTTAGTTTCAAATTATGTCCAACTTTATATCAACGAGGAATTAGTTGCTTCATCCACCATACACTGTTGTAGATGTCAAGGCAGACGGTAATTGTGTTTTAGGTGCATATCTTTATGCATTACCGGAAGTGAATATGAGCATAAATAAGTTAGGAAGATTGTAACAGATTACATGAAAATCAAAACAAAATAGGTTGATCGGTGTTCTGGCGTAACAAATTATATGAAAAACACATAAATGGATACAAAAAATACAATATGGGTAACGGATCTAGAGATATTTTTTACTGCAGCACCCATAGACGCCGATATAATATATTGTCGTGTTCTCTACGGCCCCTAAAAGTTTACTAAGAAAGCTTCAAACACGTTTACTTTTTCAATTATATTTCATTTTATTTTTAACTTATAACAAAAATCAAACTTGCTATCCGCTTCGCGCGGACCCGACTGCACGACTCCATATTTTTCCGCTTATCCTCTTGAACACTCTTGGTATCTTCCTTCAAACTCGTGGCCGCAAATTTAAATGTTGATCGCAAATTAAAATACATTTCAAATCATTCCGCTGTTATAGAAATATAAAGTACAAAAATACTTGAGGGAGGAAAATAATAGTTCAACTTCCCTCTTTAGATTGAGGAAAGATTTGTTAACATAATCTTTACGAAATACAATAATTATTTAAAAATGCATTGGATGGTAAATAAATGGTTTTTCACCGGTATGAGTCAAAAACAAATTCACATTAACTAAAGTTTGGAAATTATAACAGAAATTAAATTAAAACATTATCCCTTTTGATTACAATAAATTAAAATTAAATTTTCCCCCTTAAGTGGAGTATCTACCCTAAACTAAATTTGTTTCAAAATAAAAATTTTTCTTTTGTTCAGGTTTTATAAATTTTTTATTATGCTTTCTAATGTGACCCGAAATGGGGTTCATGGTCTATTCCTTGTAATCGGCATCCCAATCTTCCATCTCCATCTCACATGCTTCCACGAGATGACTCTTGTTAAGGGGCTCCATATTTTAGATGTTGTGCCGACCATCCTGTTAAATTTTATCCAACTAGACCTAATCGTTTTCGTATCATTTCCATCCTTTTTTCTGACCACCACTAATAAATTTAAATGGGAAGTTGTGGCTTCTTCAATTATGTTTTCTTGTATCATTTTCTTTAGTTTGTTTCATACTTGTATTTTATACACCTGAGGAATTGTATATATGTTTTACATTTGAAGGCTTTATCGTTTTCAATTACTAATTTATGCTTGTATCCGGAGGCAATACGTGGTTGATTTATTAATAAGGCGATGATTAGTATCTAACAGAAATTTCAGGTATTCTAGATAATCTTCATCGCAATCTAATTCTATATTCTTTCAATTTTTCCAATTTTTCGTACTAATTGTTTGTTCATTTCTATTAACATCTTCCACATCTTGGTCTCCTTCAACCGTAATTTTATTAATAATTATTTGATCTTCCTCATTAACACCTAACGTCTCTACCTGGTCCATCCATTTTATCTTTTCCCCCTGGATATTTATTTTTTGGTTTGGAACGTTTACTTCAATTTTTTTCAGACAGCTCTTTCGTGTATATCTCGGAGAGCTGTGCCCAAATTTTCCATCTCCTTTTGGAACTCAATCTGGGATTTATTTATATCTATTTTTATTTCTTGATCTATTGTGTCTATTGTTTTTATGTTTGTCTCTATTATTGTTTTTGTTAATAATTTCATCATTTCACGCCATCCAACTTCAGGATTTACCGTACTCTGAAAAGCATTAGCAAGATTAAAGGAATCTTCATCTTCCGATGCATCCACATTCATTTTTTCCGGGGTACTTTCCCCTAAAGGTTTATCCTTATCCATCTTAACAAAAAAGTTTAATCTCAGGGCTAAAGTAAGTCCAATTTTTTATCGCACCCCACGCTATTATTGGTAAAGCCAATACTGTAAAAATTCTCAAATTTTTCTTATTGTGGTTCTGAAAACATAGCGTCACGTTGGGCTAGCCAATTTAAAGTTGTTGTGTTCTCTACGGCCCCTAAAAGTTCATTAAGAAAACTTCAAACACTTTTACTTTTTTAATTATATTTCATTTTATTTTTAACTTTTAACTACTTCACGACTCCACATTTTTCCGCTTGTCCTCTTGAACACTCCTGTTATCTTCCTTTATCGCAAATTCAAATACATTTCAAATCATTCCGCTATTATACAAATATAAAATACAAAAAATAATTAAGGGAGAAAAATAACAGTTCAATATTTATACACTCCAATAATTTCTAATAGTCCTTCTGCATGGCTAAGATTTTCAAGCTCAAAAATCCACTGAGGATATTTTGACGTCTCGCATAGTGAAAAATTATCGAATTTGATACTAAAGAGCAATAAAAATTTTTATATAACAGTTATTTCATTTCAAAGAGGTAAAAATTCACAGCCGATATTCTGAATAATTTTACCCTCCGGTAAAAATTCACTAGAGAAATTTAACCCATTATTTTTATCACGGGGGGTAAAATTTCTCCAGGGAATTTTTACCGGGCGAAGGGGGTAAAATTATTTTAAAAAATTACCGGGGGTAAAATATCTCTATGGAAATTTTACCCCTAGGGTAAAATATGTATAAAATCGTAAATTTTGACAACTTGACAATATAATTACAATTGAAATTTTTCATAATTTTAATTAAAATATTAAATTATCATAAAACGCTTACTAACAAAATGCATAGTACAAAATGGAATCTTTAATTAGAAAACGAATATTATCCATTCTTCTTCAAATGCTGCTTCACATTAATATCGGTTTATGGTTTATTAATGTAAATAACCATCTACTTTTTATTAAAAATTAAATATATTGCAAAACAAATATATGATTTAGCGTTATTAGTAAAAAAAATATGAGAACTAGAATTTACTGGAACAGCACGGGATTTAATTGATAAATAAAATGACCTGCCGATTATAATTGACCCCTTAACATTGACACGAAAATTTGTCAAAATAAATATTATTGTAATTCGATATATTACAACTTATGCACAAAATGGAAATAGTAATCTACATAAATAATTAAAATTAAGACACATAATGATTACAAATTATTAAAAAACAAGAAACCAAAATTTATCTAATATTATTTTAGTGATAGGATTTTAATATTCACGATTTCAAAGTGCATAACAATAATAAATTATAATTCTTTATGAGAACTTAATATGTTAAAATGTAAACAATAATATTAACATTTACAACTGAATTATTTAGGTAGATGCTCGGATTTGTGTAACATAAAAAAGTTCTAGTATTATAGTAGTAACATCGAACGATTGATTATGCCATTGAAAAATTTTATAATTAGCACGTGATATGCTAAATATAACTTGATTAGCACCCAATGTATAATTATTCCATTCGCTTTCACAATATTATGCTTATAGGCGCATTTAAAATTTACAACTTTTTGATAACTAAATTAAACGTAAATTGGTCGTTTAAATGTAATTAAGTAGTATTTATTTGAAGAAGTATTATTTTGGAAGAGCTTTCATTCAATTATTTTCCGTAATGTAAAAAATGTATCATAATGACCGAACTTGTATACTTCCTGCTATGTATACCTATCTTAAATCTAAATGTGAACTTTATACAGCACAATAATATAAAAAAAAATACAAGAATTCATTGTTTTCACACTCTCACTACTTCTATTGTCGGTTTTCGTACACATTTTCATGAGAAGTTTGTGCGTAACTTTCATTTTTCGGTTCAACTTTCCCTTTTTGGTTTAATTATTATAATCGTTTTTTAAAGAAAACATTAGCTCAAAATATGCGTGCGACGTTTATATACAAGTTATATAAAACACTTTTACTAACACGTGTCTATATGGAATATAATATTCTCAATTTCTTAATTTTTTAATCGCAGATTTTTTATACTAAATATAATTGGGATATAATTATTATTAGCACTTACAAAATTCCTAGCAATATTTTTATAAATAAAAAGTACTATTTAATAATTAATATTAATCAATAAATATATCAAAAACTTAATTTGAAGCGCTAATTAACTAATTGATACTAAATTAAATATTTTTTAAAAATCCAGATTAAATCTAAATTGGCAATGTTAATAAATTATTAATTAATTGAAGTCTTATCTTTCATTTAAATAACTAAATAAATAAATTACTTTTTATAAACTCCAGTATCATATTGTCACCTATTTAATGCTTCTGAGTTTTGACCCAATTTCATTCGACACTTTTTTATAATTTTTTAAAGGAAATAACAAAACATTTCAAATATATTTTGAGACCTTTGCAGTTTAAAATTAAATTGTTACTAATAATTAAAAGTAGGTCGATGCTTCAAAAACACAGAGCCTAAAGATAGCTTCCGTAAATTAAGAAACCAAAATAACAATCGGGAGCTTTTTATTTTTTATTCGTCTGTTTTAAAAATTTATACTTCCAAAAGATATGAAAATTCTTATCTGGCAAAATAATCGTTTGCGGCTTTCATTATAACGTTTTTAATTGAAAAAGCTTCAAGTTATAATTTTTTAACTAATCCTAGATTAAAAACTATTCAACAAACATTTAAGTCAGCCAACTGCTCCTCGGGTCTCCGGTTTATAAACTTACTATAGGTACCACAAAATTAATACTTTTATTTTAAATGATGGCGTGTATATTTGAAACGATCAACGAAGAGGAATAATTCTTCATAACTCTTTGGCCCTTATCAAATAGAAGTATAATGTAGATTCCTATATTATTCCTACGATACCAAAAAGAAATATCTACAGCTTGATTTAATAAAATATTGACAATGTAGGGGAGACTGTGGTAAAATGATCCCTGTGGGTCAAATGATCCCCCTTTTTTGGTAATAGGTCTTCCGTCAGCTTACTGCAAGTAAATAAATTTCGTTGTATTTAGTAAGTTTCTTAACCTTTGTACATACATATTTTCTTGTATAAAAATATATTTTTGATTTTATGCAATGAAATAGCACAAAACGCAGTCTGATCTTAAGTAAATACTTCTTTACTTGGGTTGCAAATGTGAATTCAAACATTTATTTTAACTATCTTAGTGATCTAGCTATCAACACGACATCGTCCGCATATACCAGTGTGTGACTTTCTCTGCTTGTTATCACACCTCTAGAGTCAGCTTCCTTTATTATTCTGCTTATTACCACGTTAAAGAGGGTCGCCGCCAGTGCATCGCCTTGTCTCACCCCGCTGTTCAGTTCAAAATTTTCAGTTGCCTCTTTCTTTGTTCTAACACAGGCGGTTGTATTTTCCAATGTCATCTGGATCATGTGAATCAGCTTAGCTGGCGTACCACCCTCCCTTAATGCTTGATATACATAGTTCACGTCTGTCCACTTTGTTAAAAGCCTGCTGGAAATCGACAAACAGCAGGTTATATCGTGCTCGTAAAATTTGATCGTCCCGCAACGAATCCGTATTGGCACTCTTCCAATAAACCTTCCGTGTGTTCAATCAGTCGACCGTGAATCAGTGTTGTTAATACATTATATGCTGCATTCAGAAAAGTAACGCCTCTGTAGTTTTTACAGCCTTCAGATTTGTCCTTCTTCAGTACCACTTCTCATCATCTCCTTTTCCCATACTTGCTTCATAAGCTCACTCAATCTTTCATGCAATAGACCACCTCCACATTTGACTTGTTCTAGGTGTACAAATCCCGTCCACTCCCGGGCTTTTCCGCTTCTGACTTTAGTTATTGCCCCCATTACTTAGTTTCGAGATGAACTTGGCATTTCTTGTTCGTTTTGCTAACATTATCATCTTCATAATCTCTGTTTAGGAGCTTGTGAAAATGTCTCGCCCATATTTGTCCGCTTTTCTCTGCGTCATGTTCCACCACTCCGTTTTCGTCTTGCATGCCTCGTGGGCGAATCTTTTTTACTGATTTCTGTATTTTTAGTGTTTGATAGAACATTCGAGATTTATCGTTGTTATTATTCGCTTCTATTTCCTTCATTGCATCCTCCACCCAGATGTTTTACTTCCTTCTGTATAATTTATTCCCTTATTTTAACTTTCTTCTATATGCGTCGAACTCTTCCTGTTTTCCGTCTTTTAATCATTTTTTTCTTGCTTCTGCTCTTCGCTAACTCTAATGCACTCATCATCGAACCATTCTTTATTTTTCTTACTCTTATGTTTGTACCCGATTTCATTACTTCTTACTCTCTTCATCATTTCATCTTCCATTCTATCCTCATATTTTCTTCTTTGATCGGTCTTCTGTTTCTAATCTTTTGCTTTGTTTTCTACGTGTATTAACTGTTTTACCTGATTAAAACTGATTACCAGATAGTGATCCAAGTCCGCGTTTGCGCCTCTGTATGACCTCACATCGTTTACCATCTTTGCTGCTCTTCTTGAGACCACTACATGATCGATCTGATTTCCATCTCTATTGCTTCCACCTGGCTACACCCATGTTATTTTATATAATCTCTTATGCGGAAACATTGTGCTACATATTACCATGTTCATTATCTCCGCCATGTTGCAAAATCTTACTCCATTGTCGTTCGTTCTTCCATAGATTGTATGTATCCCTGCGACTTATTTTACGTAATTTTCTTTATCGATTTGCGCGTTGAAATCCCTCACCACCATGAGTATGTCATCTTTGGGCACTTCTTCGCATATCAGAGCTAGTTATTCATAATATTCGTTGTTCTCAGTTTTATCATTATCTGCGGTAGGTGCATACCCATTTACAAGACACATTTACCTCCTCCTTGAATCTTAAGTATGATATCCTTCCGTTTAATGCTTTAAAAGTTATAATATTTCCATTAATCTTTCTCGTGACTTATTATGAAGCCGATACCACTATAAATCTATCGAACTACAAAATACCATTTTCTTATAAATTTAAAATTCTTATTCGCATAATTCGGAGTTGATTAGTATATAAGCCAATTTTTGTGTTTTTTGTTCAAAATAGATTATAATTTTTGCGCATTTATTAAGTACAATATTTTACTAGCTTGGTTATACATTAAAGTTAAGTTTAAATATATTGCTATGTGAGGGTTAGCCTCAACTACTAATGATGTCTCACGTTATATTTTAAAATGCTTTGTACGGGTGAACGTAAATGCACCCCGTCAACAGAAATGTTTAACTTTACACAAATAACAATAAATGAAATTTAACCTCGGCTTAGCTATATCAATGAGCATAGACTTACCTTTTCTCAGGTTGGGTTCGTTCCGTGACCAATATCTATCTGTGTTGAAATCAATGCTTTTGGGTCTCGGAACAAGGTTATACAAAAATGCTCCGTTTTAAATTTAAATTGTATTTTTATTATAAATTGATCAAATATTGTGAAATGGAATGAAAATTCTTAAAATTAATAACAAATTCTTAATATTCTAATAACTATAAACGAATAACGCACGCGTATGTAAATTCTTCAAAATTTCTCACTAATTTTTATCAAAAATAATGTTTAATGTGAAATTACCTTTATCATCTAGGGTATTTCTGGTTTATAATTCCATGTACCATATAACTGCGTATTTCTACTTGGGCGATGACCTTCTATTTTTGTAATAATTTCAGATTAAGTTTCTCGGGTAAAATTATACCGCGTGTTGCTTGTGACAAATTTCACCAAAAATATTTGTAATCACTGGATATATTCAACCAAATTTACTTTTGGAATGCGTAAGTACACTTTCTTTGCTGATTTTTACACTTTTCTCTCGATTTTTAATTAAAATTTTACTAATTTATTTAATTTCTTGTAGGACGCTTAAATTTCACCACGCCATTTTAATCAATCAACAACTAACCCCCTTGCAATTGTTTTGCCAAAGCAACGCTTGCAATTCCAAGACAACTGTGATTATTTTGTATTTTGTCCATAATAAAATCGATATCACATTTTCAGGTTCGTATTCGCCCATTTTGACTTGTCAAATTTTTAATAAAATTTTGTGTATTCCAGATTAATTTGATTTTCCACATCACACCCCGTGGTTATTTGGTAAAATTGATGAACATGAAGTATCCATTTACTGTGCACTAAATTTCGAAGCACTGCGAACGTTGTGTAAAGTTTTTATTATTTAACATTTAACGTTAACACAAATTTTTATATTATTTAAGCAATTAACAATATTTTGATTTTAATTTAAGATTTCTTATAATTAAACAATTTGATTCTATGTTATTAACAAACATTTTTTTATATTAACAGAATTATTAAATTGTTACATTATTGATGATTTTTGTTGACTTGTTCCGTGACTTGTGTTTCAAATTAATGTATGATATTGAACTAAATTTTGGTATCGGATGAAGCTTGTCCGTTCGATCAAATAAGTCTCATGCTCTTTTATTATAAACAAACTCTTGAATCTTAACGTACGCATTTCTATTGACGTGGTCAGTGTTGGACATCGCAATATGTACATAAATAGGTATATATATATTGTTGTGTCCACTACAAGCTCCCTCATAAATGTGTACGGGATACAGAATCGAAATAAGAGGGAGGATATGTCTAATTTATTGATAAAGTTTTGTTCAGTATGAATGTGAATTATAAATAAAATGTTACTAGATTTAAGTTTTGTTTGTGATTATAAAATTTGTACAGTATGAATGTGAATTAAAAATAAAATGTTACTAGATTTAAGTTTTGTTGATGCTGCTAATAAAAGGAACCACGTAGGACAAAGCGGCATCGTTAGAAGAACAAACGAAAAACAGAAGCATGAAGATGCAAGGGTAACCAGGCCAATAGATAATAAAGGGTCGTAGGGCAGTTCCAAATTAGATGAAGCGCAGATCGGTTGTGCTTAGAAGAGTTCCTAAATAAATAATACGCGAACCAGTCGTGTTTAGAACAGTTCCAAATTAGATTACACGCGAACCAGTCGTGTTTATAACAGTTCCAAATTAGATGACCCGCAGATCGGTTGTGTTTAAGAGAGTTCCTAAATAAATAATACGCGAACAAGTCGTGTTTAGAGGAGTTCCAAATTAGATTACACGCGAACCAGTCGTGTTTATAACAGTTCCAAATTAGATGAAGCGCAGATCAGTTGTGTTTAGAGAGCTCAATAATTAGAGAATACTTGTACAGTTGTGTTTAGAGGCAATTAATAAATAAATAATACGTGGACGGACGTGTTGAGAAGAGTTTCTAGTCGAATAGAAAACGACATGGAAAATCGTTGTGTACAGAAATATTGTAATTGATGAACGATACGCAAACTGGATATATTCAAAGAAGTTGATTGGTGTAAGCTAAAAGAAGAGTGAAGTGTGGTGCAGTATAAGAGTATAGGAGTGTTGGATAATTGGACCAATTTGAGATAGGAGAAGTGGATAACGGAACGAGTAGAGCTAGTACGTGGAGCGAATTGGGGTCAGAGTTGAGTACAGGAACGCGAAAAGCTAGTACGTGAAGAAGATAGATAAAAGAAGAAAGTGTAGTCAGTTCGTCAGTTCGATAGATAACGTGCGACGGAATAACGGTCGGTCGACAAAAAGAACAATAACAGGTAAAGCTTTACACTATTATTAACGAATAGGGATGTTAAGTAGTTTAGTTATATGTTGACTGAGGTAGAGATTTAATTGTTGTTGTGTGTTATAAAAGAAGAATGTTTTTTAATAAATTATGTTTGATATATCCTGTTTCTTATTTGATTGTGTATCACGTCTGAAGGATCTACAAAAATAAGCGACCTGAGAGCAGAAGAGGACACAAAAATATATTACTTCAATAAGCTAAAAATTCATTAAGAATTACTAGAATTACTAGAAGTAGAATTGCACAAAAGAAGATCATCAACGAGAAAGGGGATGAAGAGTGAAACGCGAAATTTAGTTTATGAACCTTTTTTTCCAAAATAGACTTGGATGCACAAATGTGATATATAGTACGCATATTAGGAATACGCATTATAATTATCATGATTATATTAATTGAAATTCGTAAAATTGTATGCTTAATAATTTTTGAGTTTTCTATTATTGCAAATAAAACTTGAAATAGAAGTCTTAGAAAAAAGGTTTATGCGCTTATGAGATATGTGCACTTATTATGTGTGTCTTTGCACTTACTCGGAGAAATAAAAAATACTTAAAAGCGACGCGTTTCGATTTATTTAGATCGTCTTCGGGCTTTCGTGTCAAGTATACAATGTATCAGATATTTTCATAGAGAATCACCTTTAAGATCATTTACACTCAGAATGAAACAAAATAAATCAATCACAGCGCAAAATATTGAATAAAATTAAAAATCTTTGCAACATTTACAAATAACAATTAAAACAACACATTAATAAACTAAATATTTAATGTGTTGTTTTAATTCGTAAATTGTAAATGTTGCAAAGATTTTTAATTTTATTCAATATTTTGCGCTGTGATTGATTTATTTTGTTTCATTCTGAGTGTAGATGATCTTAAAGGTGATTCTCTATGAAAATATCTGATCCATTGTATACTTGACACGAAAGCCCGAAGACGATCTAAATAAATCGAAACGCGTCGCTTTTAAGTATTTTTTATTTCTTCGAGTAAGTGCAAAGACACATAATAACAATCGAACTCGACAAAGATGAATTATAATATGTGCACTTAGCTATCGATAAATTTAAATTTAAACTGATAAACTGAAATTTTACTTGCAAAATTTGAACCTTCAAATTGAATCTTCAACCTAAATAACCTACCCAAGTAACACACTATAGTTTATTTATCGTTTATATCTGGTATAAATCGTCTATTTATGGTAGAATATTAGGTTTTTTGCGTCTATTTTTGGTTTGTGTTACTAGGGTATGACATAAAAAAATTATGTCTACGTGATTAAATTATCGTATATTTTATGCATTTATTGTGAGGTTTTATTTCTTGCAAAATTTATAAATAGCAATATTTTTAGAGAAATAGCATTATTAATATTTTAATATTATTAAAGAGAAGTTTATAAACATTGTAATTTCTCGTATGAATTTAACAAAAGTAGTAAGAAGGAGCTTAAAAATATATAATCAACCATCAATGAAAATGAGTAGTAATAAATAATTAAAAATTAAACAAATTTAAGAATGTTATTATTTTTTAATTATATTTTATTTTAGTTAATACAGATAAATTTGTAATGTTATAGTTACATTATATAGTACCTACAATGTACATAATACATAATTTACCTAATCTTGTAGGCTTCAATAAATTGTTTCAATTTTCATCTTTTTTCTTTCGTTAAGAAATACTTATTCAAATTTCTCCATATAATTTCTGTTATAACATCTACAAATTAAAAAGATATTAGCGTCTTCACTTTTTTCAAGTTTTAATAATAGAAACTCGCGGGCCACGAAGAAAATAACGAAAGCTCAAAGTGCAATTTAAAAATTTTATAGTTATTAATATGCATCTACAAATAGTTTTGTTTAAAAAAAGATTAATAAAAATATTATTATTACCAAAACGATTAAGGGTTTAATAATACAAAAACTAATAAATAAAGATATTCAATTTAAACAATATTATTACCGTAGAAAATTATGATATTTTAAAGACACTGGTAATTATTTAAAAAACTACTTGATCACATTTTAATTAAAATTTTTTTAAAAGTATTATACATGAACTTCCAAAATTAAAGCATATTTATTACAAATGCTTAAAATTTAAAGCAGGTTTATAATTTATTGCAAGCAATGATGCGTTTTAATTGTTGCTTATGTTGTTTATAATCCTAAACCTGATTCTATTATAATATCTGCTGTGAGACAAAACCCAATATAACATACACATTTAAAATTTTCAAAATTCCGAATGTTTGATCGATTGATTCGATGCTTGTAATCTGTGATCTAGCGCGCAATATCAATAATATAATGTGCTATGAGGAATGCAACAGTAAATCACCCCCATTAAATATATGTCCCTAGTAAGTCACCTTAACTTCAGCCAAGTTGATAGCCAATGTTCCCTGGACTGAAACGGCACTTGAAGAAGAGGAATGGCGATTAAGTTTTTGAAAATAAGAAATACCTCCCATATATTAACTAATCACAAGCTTTTACTGGTCGTATATTATAATCAACTTGCTAATGGAATAGCAGTTTCTATTAGCATAATATAATTATTATTAATTATAAGTTAATAAGTAATTGGTCAAAATCATTTGATAATAATTGAAATTAACAAATAAAACAAAGTGCTCCATAAGAAGTCCTCTTCCGTATATCGAAGAAGCTCGCTATTCAACTCCAATTTGTATTATAGTTTCTAATCTAAAAGGAAATACTTTTTAAATTTTCATAATTAAAAAAATGTAATCACGTAATATGTTAATATATTTGTTTAATTTTATAATAAACTAAATAGAAATCATTTTCTTCTAAGTCAAAAAAAAGGTCGTAGTGTTATGTATGTATTCATTAGACCCTCATATGTTAATACATTTGCATTATATTTAAAAAGAAATTATAATGTTAATAAAAACAGTTGTTGAAAGGTAAATTACTACATGAATTAATTAATTAGTTATTAGTACAATATTATTCTTAAAATACATTTAAAAAAATAATAATATGTATACAGAATTTCAATAGATTACGTATTAATGTCTTGAATTCACCTGCCCTGAATAACCTATGTAGTTTATTATTTGTTTATTATAATTTAACGCAGTATAATTAATAATGCAAACCAAAAACATGTATAAAATACGTCTGGAAAAATATTTGTTCGATTAGTCTTAAATTAAAAGATATAATACTCGTGTATACCTATTAATATAATAAATATTTGTCAACGCACTCCTATCTTTGTATTTTGATATTAAAATAAACTAGCAAATAAAATAATACATTATTAGCCTAAATAAAATAAAATTAACAGAAATGAATATTATTCAGCACTTACTAATATGTTTACGTCTGCTAATAAATTTAGTACCCACTATAAACTATGCCTTCCACTACAAAAAAAATTACAGTTTTAAACGCAGGTGTTTTATTATTATTCATGTTAATAAAAGCAGCATAATTTAACATTTTCTTGTATATATTTAAAACTACTCACATAGATAATTAAAAACTTAAAGCTTATATTTGTTTTAATTATTTATTTCTTACATTAGAACTCAAAATTGAGCATATACCTGATATGAGTAATAAAAAAAAATTACGATGGTGTAACATATCCAAAATAACAATAATTTTTATTATTGCTATTGGATACTGTAATATAGTATTATTTATAAGCTCGTGCCCCAAATGCGCATCTAGTATTAAAAAATATTCTATCGATGTCATTAAACTTTTCGATCCCATGGGATACAAGTGCACTTGTATATTAATACTGTTCTATAATAATTAAAGTTAATCGGTTGAACAATATGAAAATTAAATACATAATAATAAATTGTATAGAAAACATTATTATATTATAAAGATAAAGATATTTTGTAGGTGGACTTTTCCCAGAACGCTCAAGATTCTACAGATCCGGTAGTGAACTTAATACTAACAAATTTTATATATAATTTTAAATATAAAAATTTAGTTTGTTAACCACTACACTACTTATGTATATTAATCTAAAAATTTTGCAGAAAGTTTCAATTTATTAATTTATTTATCGGGTTGATGCATAAGTTCGTAGCGTTTTTTTTTAAATTTAATTTTTTAAATATTAAAAATACATAAACTAATTCTCCTGCATTGTTTATGATTCACTCCCAACGTTTTGGCAATTTTTCGATTTCACGCCTGAAGAAATCCGGTGGTTTGGAGGTGAAGAAGTCGTCGAGCCAGTTTTGAAGAGTAACGTCGTTATTAAATGAGATTCCGGGGAGATTGTTGAATAGAGATCGGAAAAGATGGAAATCTGATGGAGCAAGATCAGGAAAATAGGGCGGATGTGGAATAACCTTCCAACCGAGGTCTTGAATAGCAGCTGCTTTTGTAGGTAATGTTAGCAGTATGCGGACGGGCATTATTATGCTGCGAAACCACTTGATGCCGTCTTGCCGGTCGTTTCTCTTGAATTGCAGCCTCCAGGCGACGAAGTTGTTGACAATAAACCTCAGAAGTGATGGCTACATTCCTCGGTGGCAATTCATAGTAGATGACGCCTTCTTTATCCCACCAGATGCACAACATTACCTTGCGTGGATGGGTACCAGCTTTTGCATGAGGATTTGCTTATTTGTTAGGGCTCAGCCATTCCTGTCTGTTTTTGATGTTGATGTAAAGGTACCATTTTTCATCACTAGTAACAATTTGGGACAAAAACGGCCGATGTTGTTGACAAGCTAAACGATGACGAGCAAGCAAAGAAGCATAAATGGTAACACGCCGATTTTTGTTGTTTTCGTTCAAAACATAAGGTACCCAAACACCCAACTTTTGAACTTTGCCCATGGAATGCAAATGACGTACGATAATTGATTGGTCACAATTCATTATATTGCCCAATTCCCGAGTTGATTGATGTGGATCATCACGAATTGAAGCATTTAATCGGTCTTCATCAAAGCCGAACGGTCTCTTTGAACGTGGGAAATCATTCATATCAAAATGTCCCTTTTTGAACGAGAACACCATTTTCGTGCAATACTTTTCACGATGGCGTTCTCTCCGTAAACAGCACAAATGGTTCTAGCGGCCTCCGATGCCTTAACTCCTCGGTTAAACTCAAACACAAGGATATGTCGGAAATGTTCATTTTATTGGACTTGACACTCTATGTTCTTTAGCCAACAATTACCCCTAACTTCCTATAAATTGAAAAAAAAGTATTCAATAAAATAATACTATGGCATTAAAATGAAATTGATATTTTTTCTCAAACAAATTTGTTCTCAAAGCACTCTTAACTCTTACCTCGAAAACCAAAAACGCTACGAACTTATGCGTTAACCTGATATATTATTAAGGGGGCCTCATAGGGGCCCAGCGCCACGGACCACAAAGACTATAAGTACGGTCCTGATCATCAATAATAGAAAAATTTAAATATTCATATTGCCAATATTTAATTAATATCGTATGCATTGTAATAGAGTATTGAAATAGCATTTATGAATCGATTATAAATTATATCTATAAAATAAATTATTATATTGTAATTAGGAATAGTCACGGTGTTACTAAACTATTCTTTTTGTATACTTATGTGTCTAAAGAATTTACTGCATTAATGTAAAATTAAGCAGGTGTTTTATTATTATTCTTACTGTCTTGCAAATAAAGCTGTTTATTGTAATTTAGAACGCTTGCTTTTAACTTGATCAAAAGTAAAATCAAATGCTTTACAGCTATCAATGACGGCGGTGGTTTTATTATAGCCAATCTTAAAAAAATTTGTAAGCATGTTATTAAATACCTTACTTATATAATATGTAAAATACATTTATCTGATTTTATTAAGCAAATGAACAAAAAATGCATTCAAAATAAACCAATTAAAAAGATTCATGCAAATTGTAACTGCAAACCAATAATTTAAAATGTCAGCAAAAAATTTAGCAATTGAACGATTGACATTCACAATTTGCCCATATCTATTTACATTCACACATTTCACTGTCTATCGTCGGTTTTCTTTAGAACTTTGTACCAGTTTTATCTTAATGACATTTTTCCATTTTGGCTTTTGTATTAGGTCTACTAATTAGGTTGAAGAATATGTAAAAATGATCCAGTTTAACACATTTTGTTCTTAACTTGTTAAGACATAACAATGTACTAGGTACATTTTAATAAAACAAGATTAATATAATTTGCAAGAAATGAGGAAATGAGTTTACGGAAAATTACCGCAAATAAAATGTTTTAGAGACTAGAAAGTCAATTTTACAATTTATTATATAATTTTTCAGAATAAATTTTTCAGGTTGCATTGTTCCTATGGTTCCTATGGTACAAATCATTTTAGAACCAATAAATAATTGCAAATTATTTAGTGCAATTATTGCCATCACCTTCCCATTGCTGATGGACATAGACCTTCTTTTTTAAAAACATAGTCTTATTTAGAGAAAGGGCATTTTCCTGGAGCCCATTTGTCCATGGTCTACAATGGGTGCGATTCTGATTTGACATAACAATCTTGGGTTACTGTGCAGTTAATGTAACCACTCGAAACTAAATTTCTTCTGCTACACACTAAAGAACACAGTTAATATAACAAATTCTCAAAATATGAACCGAGAATTTGTTATCAAAATTTTGAAATAATCGATTTTGAAAATCGTAAATTTTACATGTTTCACTGACGCGCGGGTGGAATCTCGCCCATTTTGTTGACGGTACGTGCAGACTGATATACTCTTACACTTAGAAAATTTCGGAGCGTCAGATGCAGGTCGACGGTCGTACATGCAACATAGGTTATTTTTTGTTTTTAAGCGATTTTTTGGGGGTGAAACGTAATAGTTTACTGCCCCATACCGCAACTATACTTTTTAATGCTATTTCGAGGGTCTCTCACATCCCGGTTGCATAGATCCCGGTGTTCTTGATCGGTGGCGCTTCTCGTATGTTTAGCCTAGTGTTGCCCAAATGCAAGAACAAGACGAGACTTAGCCCGTCTTGGTCTTGGTCTTGCGCCAATACACCTGGTCTTGGTCTTGGTTTTGGTCTTGCGCTCCCAGTCTTGGTCTTGGTCTTGGTCTTGCAGCAAGAGTCTTGCAAGTCTTGCAATTACCTATTAGTCTATTACTATTTATTAAAGTTTACTTTAAATCTTAGAAAAACGTATTAGAATTGGAACATTGTGAGCTTGAATTAACATAGCCATAGTAAAGATCAAGCAGATTAATAAATAACTGAAGATTTGATAAGAAATTCGAAAAATCAATGTCGTATGTCGTTTTCCATGGAAGTAACTGTTTCTTAATAAACATTTATGATTTATAAGCTTACATTTGCTAAAACATGTAAAAAAACAAATTAATTACAATAACTTGACTGTATTTTAAAGAACAATACTTATCTGTCTAGAAAGAGATTGAACCCTCAACTTATAAGAAATTTAATAAAAGAGTTTTACGATTTATCATTTATTTGAATAAAAAATAAAACTATTAAAAATAAAAATAAAAAAACTATTGTACATTTATTTAAACGGCGGCGACGGAGTGCATAATAAACATAATAATGTAATGTGATAATGTGACGGTAACAGAAACTATAGAGTTAGCTTATGCACAATATAAAAAAAATGCTTGTAAATGAAAATCTACTCTTTTGCTCGTGGGCGAAAATAATCTTAAAAATAATAAAATATGATAACATAAACCGAATTTTGATTACTATAAGCGATATTTTTTGTGTGTAATAATATACGTCCGTTCCGTTCTTCGCAAAAGTGATAACATTACCCGAATGATAACATTAACCGCGATTCCAATAAGCGGGCTCCACTGTACTACTTGCGTGATCAGTATAATGTGTTCATTTTCATTCTAAGCACTCTGAAACTTATTTATTCTTTGGAACACCTGTAGGTACTCTTAAAATTCGAAATTATTTTGCATGAATAGTGTCAAATGTTATGATTTCGGCGCGGCGGCAACGATTGTTTTAGATTTCAAAAGAAGCCGCCGGCGCGTGTATCATAACCATGTACTTCCGAAAAGCGGCAAATTTCTTTGAGAAGTAAGTACAAAACCTTTGATGCCGCATTATCAAAGTGCCGATGGTTAAAACATAACTATGCATGCACTCAGTTTGATTTTAATAGATATTTTTTTATTCGCTATGTTTATGGTATTAGTCGTAATGCGCATAGGTCCAGTTTTTCATATTCTTTGATATAGTTTTTTGCGTCTCATAGAATTCCTAAGCGTACCTACCTACCTATACACCGAACTGTTACACCTAACTACTCCGTGAAATAGGTAGCGCTAAGTCTTAGCTGCAAGACGCAAGAGTCTTGCAGGCTATGTCTTGTTCTTGCTCAAGTCTTGCAACGGTCAGTCTTGGTCTTGGTCTTGCTAAAAATACGCGGTCTTGTTCTTGGTCTTGGTCTTGCAAAAACGCAAGAACAAGACCAAGACTGCAAGACCAAGACTGAATTTGGGCAACACTAGTTTAGCCTAGTAACCAGAGTCAAATCCGCCCTGGAGGGGTGCAGAGCGGAGCGGCGCCCCGTAAGGGTAGGATTTGACGATTGATTACCCTCCTTTTCGAATGCACACCCCTAAAATTGGAAGGCAAAAAAAATTTAATTTTTTCACTTTTTAGGCAATACACGAGTTATTTTCCATTTTTTTGATTATATTTATTACTAATATCTACTAATCACACCCCCATCTATCCGAATTTCAAAGAAAAATTCAAATCGGACCGAAAAAATTTCACTCCATTTCAAGGGACTGTAACCGGATATATGTGCAGACCCCGGGTTCGACCGGCTACATGAATTTACTTTTCCCTTCTTTTCAAAAGTCGATATTTTGGTTATTTTTCAAAATTTCTCGCAAGTTATTTTTTCTATAGCCTAAAATAAGCCTATTCTTTAGTGTGTAGCTGAAGAAATTTTGTTTCGAGTGGTTACATTAAGTGCACAGTCGCCCAATCTTGTTATGATAATCATTTGGTTATTTTGTAACAATATGGTTATTTGAGCCGATATGCTATTCTGATTTTGAAGACATAATCATGGGGGCGTGGTTTGTCAACAATTATTGTTATATTTCATGGTTATGATAGCAACTACATTTTAGTGCTTGTTACGCTCATTTTGATCATTGTTACGTTCGTGAAAGACAGTTGTTAATTAATATATGAATTATTTATAGTTAGTAAATGTTGTATATTGAACTGTATTTCAATGTATTTAAAAATTTCAGATTTCTCTCGGAGGCAGCCAAGACCCACAACGGGTTATAGTGCTATGGAGTAGTAGTAAATTTCTCTTAACCCGTAACCGGTACAGTCCTACTTTTGGTTCATAACCGGTACGCCATGGTCTGAGAGACAACTAGCCCTTAAAATTAGTTTGTGTTATTATATTTGTTATCTGAAGGTTGTAAAGAAGTAAATATTGTGGTTGATTATGATTTAATTTTCAAAATTTGTTTTGAAAATTAAACATCAAAATATTGTTGGAGTACTGTTGGTTGCCTAAACAACCAACCAAATTCATTACTAGGTTACAGGAAACTAAATTAAAAATTACAGTTTGCTAATTTTTATTAAGTCACATTAAGGTAGATGACAATGGTGAAATTACCACTTCATTAAGTCTTTGTCATTTCTGCAGGAAGCAGGTTGAAGTTTCGAGAGAGTTGTCTTGTTAGACCCCGGATCCGTCCGATGTCTTTCAGACCACCATTCCCGTTGTCTTTTGACCACCAATCCCCGGTGTCTTTAGACCGCCCGTCCGTTGTCTTTTAGACCACCGACACCCGATTAACCGTTATCCCGATCCGAGCTTTCCTTCGAATTGTTTACGTTTCTAGACAATTTTTCCAGTTACCAAAACCTTCTTTTCGGCTACGATTCTAGCCGAAGGAAACTTTCCGATTCCACCAGCGACAAGCTTACGGATCTAGGCTTCTAGCTGAAATTATAACATAACCTATAGTAAACTACTTTCCGAGACTGCCCCTTACCTGTTCTTAAAAGATTCAATCTGCTCCCGTATTTGAAGCCAGCCACTGGCTTCCTCCGTTTTTCCGTTATTGCAATTGGATCTCCTAATCTAGAAAATTCAGTAGTCCCCGTCAAGTAGTTTTATTTTCTTTTGTTTGTTTTGATAAAGTCAGTAATTTTACCTTCAGTAATTGCTGAGTTAAGTTAAACCGCCACCGGAAAAATTCAGTTTCCTTTTTAACGTAATAAGACCACTTAAAAATACGAACTCCGAACATAATTTTCAAAGGTTATGTTGATATTTTCTGTCTTATCCCAGTGCCGTGCGAAATAGAATTTCTGTTTCAATTCAATAAAATAAGTCATTTACTTCCATTTATTTTCAGTTCTAAATTTATCATTATTAATTTGCTTCCGCCCTTTTTTTTTGTAAATAAATTATTAAATTTGTTCATTGTAAATATATTGCTTTCATTTTCCTTTTGTAAATATAGTTAATAAATTATTAAATTTAATATAAACATTTTTTTTTATTTATTCTTTTATTTTAGTTTTAAAGTTTTTCCCTTAAAAAACTTTTGGCGCCTGTGTGACAAATAAGTGTCAAAAGAAATCGACAAGACGTCCTCAGCCCTGGCTACCCAAGGGGCAAATTACACGAGCGCAAAATAGCGTTACAAATTTTGACGCCCTGCGCAGGGACGATTTTGGCACTTACCGGAGGTTCAGTTAGGTCCTTCCTACTGAAATATAGATTAGTGATTCAACTTGTTTCCCATCTCCTCCCGATCCCCGAAATAAAGTTTTCTGTTTCAGAGATAAATCTCAGCAAGTAGATTGGTGTGATCACTGATGGAGTTACCGAGCGGAAATAACAAGTTCGAATAAAGCTGACGTCCCGGAGTTATTTAGCGCAACCCGTTCCAGAAAAACCGATGGCACGCGACCGAAAAGTCGTTAAACTAGATAACCCGAGACCAATCCGATTAAGTCCGATGGATGGCGACCGAAAAGTCGTTAAACTAAACGCCGAGTAAAATCCGATTAAGTCCGATGGATGGCGACCGAAAAGTCGTTAAACTAGAAACCGAGAGAAAGCCGATAATGCCCGACCGCAAACTAAATCCGATCGTTTCCGACCGATAAGTCCGATGGGTACCGACCGAAACGTCGTTAAACTACAAACCCGATAAAATCCGATTAAGTCCGATGGATACCGACCGAAACGTCGTTAAACTAGATAATCCGAGAAAAATCCGAGAAGTCCGATGGATGCCGACCGAAAAGTCGTTAAACTAAAAGCCCGATTGATCCCGACCGATAAAAACCGATCGATTGAACCGACAGGTGCCGACCGCAATGGTAAATCCGATAGTCGTAGTTGAGCCTGGACGACCGGAGCCGGCTTGAAGACCGCATTTCTCACGCGTATGGCCGACCAGTCCCCCCGTTACACATCCGGATTCGATCGTCAATCCTCCGCCGATTCCGTTTTTAAAGGATTGTCGACGAATCACCCGGTAACTGGGACTGCAAGACCTCCGAGAGAAGTGTGGGCGAAACGGCATTCGCCGTCCAGGTAAATTTTCCGAGAGACGACCCTATTTCAAAAGGTAGAAACCATGAAGAAGGCCCGATCCGATCAATCCGATAAAATAACACCGAGATATGAAAGTCGTCAGGGAAGTTGCATTTCCACCCCGTAAGGCCGACCCGTCTCCCAGTTACAATACCCGGATTCAATTGACAATCTTCCGCCGGTTCCGTTTTCTTTGGATTGTCAATGAATCACCCCGGTAACAGAGGCGAGAGGACCCCCCGAGGAAGTGCAATGGACAGGACGACCGCCGCTCACATAACTAGGTATGTCTGACTTAGAATTAACCGTGCATTGTTTCAGCAACCCCCGAAAGAAGCAAGTGGCCCAGACACGTGCCCACCGTATGCTGATCACCGAGGAAACCCGCCGTAGTCCGGTAGACCGCCACAACAAGGTCCATATCGGTCCATCATCTGATGGGATGAAGAAGCGACCACTTAAGCGTGCCGGATACTAAAAAAAACCCGATTTGAATTTTTGTTTTGTTTTGCAATTCACTGGTGAGACAGACCATATCTTTTATTTTTTTGCTTCTTTATTTGAGTACCAAGCTCACGGTTCTCCATGGACCGCCCGAGCTGTAAAGAAGTAAATATTGTGGTTGATTATGATTTAATTTTCAAAATTTGTTTTGAAAATTAAACATCAAAATATTGTTGGAGTACTGTTGGTTGCCTAAACAACCAACCAAATTCATTACTAGGTTACAGGAAACTAAATTAAAAATTACAGTTTGCTAATTTTTATTAAGTCACATTAAGGTAGATGACAATGGTGAAATTACCACTTCATTAAGTCTTTGTCATTTCTGCAGGAAGCAGGTTGAAGTTTCGAGAGAGTTGTCTTGTTAGACCCCGGATCCGTCCGATGTCTTTCAGACCACCATTCCCGTTGTCTTTTGACCACCAATCCCCGGTGTCTTTAGACCGCCCGTCCGTTGTCTTTTAGACCACCGACACCCGATTAACCGTTATCCCGATCCGAGCTTTCCTTCGAATTGTTTACGTTTCTAGACAATTTTTCCAGTTACCAAAACCTTCTTTTCGGCTACGATTCTAGCCGAAGGAAACTTTCCGATTCCACCAGCGACAAGCTTACGGATCTAGGCTTCTAGCTGAAATTATAACATAACCTATAGTAAACTACTTTCCGAGACTGCCCCTTACCTGTTCTTAAAAGATTCAATCTGCTCCCGTATTTGAAGCCAGCCACTGGCTTCCTCCGTTATTGCAATTGGATCTCCTAATCTAGAAAATTCAGTAGTCCCCGTCAAGTAGTTTTATTTTCTTTTGTTTGTTTTGATAAAGTCAGTAATTTTACCTTCAGTAATTGCTGAGTTAAGTTAAACCGCCACCGGAAAAATTCAGTTTCCTTTTTAACGTAATAAGACCACTTAAAAATACGAACTCCGAACATAATTTTCAAAGGTTATGTTGATATTTTCTGTCTTATCCCAGTGCCGTGCGAAATAGAATTTCTGTTTCAATTCAATAAAATAAGTCATTTACTTCCATTTATTTTCAGTTCTAAATTTATCATTATTAATTTGCTTCCGCCCTTTTTTTTTGTAAATAAATTATTAAATTTGTTCATTGTAAATATATTGCTTTCATTTTCCTTTTGTAAATATAGTTAATAAATTATTAAATTTAATATAAACATTTTTTTTTATTTATTCTTTTATTTTAGTTTTAAAGTTTTTCCCTTAAAAAACTTTTGGCGCCTGTGTGACAAATAAGTGTCAAAAGAAATCGACAAGACGTCCTCAGCCCTGGCTACCCAAGGGGCAAATTACACGAGCGCAAAATAGCGTTACAAGGTTGGAGGACATTAATATGTGTTTTTAAAGTTAGCATACGCGAAAAAACCAATCAAACGCAATTTAATTTAAGGAATAATTAGAATTTCTTTCAAATATCGGCGAAATAATAGGCTTTTATATTTGTAATTATATTTATAAAAATATTGAAATGATTTAAACAAAATGATTTAATATTAAATGTTTATACATTAAACTATAATAAAAACTTAAAATAATACAAAATTTTTAACGCGTACATAAAAACTAACTACCCCTAATAACAATAAATAAACTAATAACAAGTAGTTTAAAAATTCGAATATAAAAAACGAGAAACAATCATAAATTAATATTTATACCATATAGAAGCCTAAATATATTTTCTTTTGTTAAAAAAACACCTACCTATATAGCCGATTACAAATCGACTACGTTACGGAATAGTTACGGTTAAGTTGCATACGTAAACGGTACGCAGTGATCTCTCAGACTTTCAGGTGTAATAAATAAGTTTTACATTTATCTACACCACCCAAATTTTGCAACAACATCAGAAATGATTTAATTTGAAAGTATTGATAACATGAAAATTATATTACAAAAGGCGTGAGTGCAACAAAGAATTATGCATCCAAGTGTGTCTCCCAGACCCCAGAATACCGGTTACGGGTTAAAAAAAAATTTACAAAAAAATTATTTCAATTTTAAACATTTAAAAAGGCAAAACAAATAAAAAATTGTAACCCGCAATTCGTTATATTATGAAACAAAAATTTAAATGCTCATTGCGTCATAAAAAGTTTAAAGGATAAAAAAAATATTCCAGATTCTTCAATTTGATAATAGTATATTGTACAATAAGTGCGGCAAGTTGTCTATTGCCCACGCGAGCGAAGTTGAACGCACGAACGACAGTGAGTGCGTTCATTCGCTTTAGTGGGCAATAGACAACCGCACGAATAGTACATACTATTTTATATTACACATGAAGGAAAATTTCTATCGTGGCACTGATTTTAATATTGGTGTCATCAATAATTAAATTTGAGAATTTGAATTTGCAATAACTCGAGAACGGCGCTAGATAGCGAAAAACTGAGAGAAAAAATTACCCCCCCTTGTTCGTACTTTACCCCCCGTCAGCAATTTGTCGCAGGAAGCCTTATGCAAAATTCTAGATCAATAGCGCGCATTTTTGGGGTAAAATAATTCAGAAAAAAAGTGACCATTACTTAGAACGTAGGCAGGTTCATTAATAATAAAAAAAAACACAGTCGAAAATATTATTTTAAAACGTGACATTTGAAAATGGAAGCAGAAAGTGATTCAGATATACTACCACTGGAAGTAATTCAAGCAGCGGAAGAAGTCGTCAATAATTTACTTCCGCAAAAATCAAGAGGTAAATATGAAGCTTCATATGGTAAATTTATGAAATGGCGATCAGAAAAAAATATTAAAAGCTTTTCGGAACCAATTTTTTTGGCATATTTTAATGAATTGGCTGCAAATTATAAGCCATCGAGTATGTGGTCGACTTATTCGATGCTTCGAAGCATGATTGATATTAAGCATAAACTTAATATTCATAATTACTCGAATTTAATTGCTTTTTTGAAGCAAAAAAATAAAGGATTTAGAAGCAAGAAAGCTCAAGTACTAAATGCTGAACACATAAATCGATTTCTCCAAGAAGCTCCAGACGACAAATTTCTGGCTGTAAAGGTTAGTAAATTAGCTAAAAATTCTAAATTTATAATACAAATAAATACATAAACTTATTTACAATTTGTTTTTATTATTTATTTTAGGTAGCTTTAATTTTTGGAGTGCAAGGAGCATGTAGAAGACATGAACTGTGTGACTTGACTGTCAATGACATTGAGGACAAAGGTGACATGCTTCTAGTCAGAATTCCGGTAACGAAAAATGATAAGCCGAGATCATTTGTAGTAACGGGTGATTTTTATAACATCTATAAGAAGTATGCTATTTTGCGCCCAAAACTTGTGTCGACGAACAGATTTTTTATATATTGCCGTAATGGCAGATGTTCAAAGCAAGTCATAGGCATCAATAGTTTTGGCAGTATGCCTAAAAGTGTAGCAATATTTCTGAAATTAGAAGAACCGGAATCTTATACTGGACATACGTTTAGAAGAAGTTCTGCGACGCTTCTAGCTGATTCTGGTGCTGATCTCTTGACTCTTAAGAGGCATGGGGGATGGAAATCCAACACAGTCGCTGAAGGTTACGTTGAAGACTCTGTAGGCAATAAAAAACGAATAGGCCAGCAAATTGCTAATGCCATAATAACCGAAGTCCCATCAACATCACGAAATGACCCAAACGACCCAAATGACCATAATATAACGACACAATTACCAATCAACGTTTATGTAGAAGACAAAGAAAACATAGAAATTGCAAATTTGAACTCATTGGCATCATCAAATAGTTCCCAAAATATTAATTTTAATATTTCTAATTGTCCGAATATTTCTATATTTATTAATAAAAAGAAACATGAATAAATCCTTTAGATAAATTTAGTTAAATTTATTTAAAACAAGTCACGTTCAAGTGACGTTCAATAAATTGTGTTTATTAAAAATATCAAGAGATCTAGTATCGATTTGCGTGTTTTATTCGAATTGTGGGAAATTAACGTGCGACAAAGTATTCCGCCATTTGCGTGCGACAAAGTACTTTGTCGCACGCAAATGGCGGAATGGGCAATCGGCCATTTTGCAAACAAAATAATGTGTGCAAAGATAGAACTTTTCCCGCATGTGTAATATAAACAGATTTAATGGGCGATTTATGGAGGTGAATTTGTTCCTTCACGACCATATTAAAAAAAATGTAACAATATTGTATGTAAATTCTTTTTGTATACAAAAAATTAGTTAAATTAAAACTAAAAAACACAAACAAAAGTGTATAAGCTGTAAATTGATTAATTTAACTTAAAACAATTGTGAATAAAAATTTATTTTGATATACCTATATATTACAAAATTACAAAACAAAATTAAAATTTTTAAATCATAACTGATGGAACGATGCGTCATATTTGTAGTATTTTTATGGTACATTTGAACTATTTATAACAAGGTTTGGTTATGCTTAAATTATAACAATCATGATTATGCGTGTTTAAACAGAATAGCAATTTTCGGTAACATTGTTACGGAGATGGTTATAACTTAGGATAGCAATCTAGTCATAACAATATGATTATATAACCATGTGCAAATCAGAATCGCACCAAATATTGGTGAAGCTAGGGTTAATAAGGAACCAACAACAAATGGGTTTCTTTAAATCGGTTACTACACGTTCACCCATCCAAGTGCAAGCTACAGCAACATTATTTAACTCTCGCATTCTGACATCTTTTGATTTGAATTTGAGTTGATCGACAATAATTAATAGATTGCTATTTTCCTTTCAGCATAAAAACTGAAACCAAAAAGTTAAAAAGCCAGAAATTACCTTTGCATTTTAAATTTACTTAAAAAAGAAAGTGATAGGTGTAAAAATGTTGTTCGTTGCTTTAAAACGTTTTCTTATCTCCAAAGGAAAACTCGGTCCACATTAAGTGCGGTACAAATCAAACAAACAAATTCATTACAACTTGTCAATTAAATTATATTATTTTATTATAGTAGATAATACATTCTTTATTACATATACATAATTATATACTAGGTACATTTATAAGAAAAATGTGTCTTAAATGTAAATACATAAAATTGATTAAAATAATTATTATTGTTTATTTAAAAAAAAAATTGAATTCGTTTCATAGTCCACTACGTTGACGGACATCTTGTATTTCTCATGCATCTTATACCCTTATTCATCAGTTGCTTTGAAGCTTCTAATATAACACACCAGTAAAGTAAGTTTTCTTTTAATAAATTGAAAATATGTTTAAACAATTAATTAGACTGTAATTTTAAAATTGGTTTCATTTTTCTTCTTATTTAAGTACACAATAATATTTATTATTTAATTCAAGCTAATATAGGTAAGTATTATATTATGGTTTTTAATCTTTTACGTATTAATTTTATCTTTCTTATCTTATTACTTGCATAAAATTATTGTAACCATTTGAACAATATTTACCACGTCACATCATTCAAAAAAATTTGCTAAAATTGAGTTTTTCTTTTCAAATTGCTGTGATAAACTTTTTTGGTATGGTCGTGGTTGAAGTCTGAAAGAAATTTAAAGAAATGCAAAGAAATATTTTACTTAAAAGTTAAACACAAATGTTTTTTATTCTTACTACGCGAAATATTATTTTTGACTCCCAAATTAGTTAATGAAGTCCGCGATGTTCGGATGCAAATTTCGTCCTTTGAACTAGGAATTGGTCGTCACTGGGGTGTGACGAACAGGGCGTCACTGCACTGAGTGGTATGATTAATTTCAGATTAGTGAAAATCACCTTAAAAAGTTTATAAATAAAAATCCACGAGTCTCCTATTTCTTCAAAAAATGGTATTTTTTTTAGTAATAAAATAATGAGAACTCATGTTCAAATTGGTAATTTAAGGTTGTATAAAATAAAAACATTAATTTAGATTATATTTGCTTTCTTGAATTTGAGTTCCACAAACGCTTTACAATGGTTTAATAAACAGGAAACGCACTTCTTATCACAGGAATAGAACGCTTTTCAGTATAAGTGTTTACTGTTCATTTAATTTTACGAAATTATCAATAATAAGTAAAACAAGACCTCAGGTATGAAATAGAAAAATAGAAAATTTTTACTTAAAAGTAACGAATAATGCATTTTTTCGGATAATTTATACGCTCATAATTTCATATGAACGTAATAGAATGACCAAGCTGTTTGTTTCTCTTAACAAAATTGACGGATCCTTTTCCCGTTGAGTACCACTTATAATAGGAATTTTGATAGTGTAAATGTTTCCTTGGTCCAGAAATGGTTTTGTAAAAAAAATCTATTTCTATAGTTCGGAATACACGTTGATTTGTAGATCCATATTCGTTGCACATTTTCAATACGTAATGGGTGCAGGTGGGAAAAACTGGAAACGATGTACATAAAGATCAGCTAACCCCTCACTTTTAAATATCTAATACAGTAATTCAAATTATTGACAAAGTCGTTCGCAAGGGCTATTCACAGATTCAAACGGAACATAATATCTCAATTATTCCGTTCAGCAATTCTCCAAAGGCTTCTGAAGTTTAGTGATGTAAACTGTCCTGCTCTCAGTTCTTCTAAATTCGAAAATTATGTATAATGATTTAATTAAACCTATAGTAGTATTAAATTCTATTTCAAGACGTAATAAATTTAAGTTCTTATAGTGAAGTTGAGATATGGTTATAGCTTAACGATTGATGTGCGTTGACTGCTAATTCGGATGCTTAGTTCGAACCTTGGCTAATAAGAACTTTATTCCCCCATTCTGACCGTCTCTTCTTGCAAGTCAATGGCAAACCAGCGACGTACTCTGCCATGAGAACCCTTCTGGAAATTAAGTGTATTTCATTTCCCATTGTTCTGAGCCCTTGTTAAACAGTAGGTCCCCTATGTATGTGAAAAAGCACTTTGAACAATATAGATAATATATAGGGAAAAAGATCACCACACATACGTTCGTTAAGCGAACAATACTAAGGTAAGTGAAGGTAATTACGCCACCTTAAGCTTTGTCAATTTTTTAAAATTTTCCTGAGGATAGAGAGAAGAAATAAAAATAGGTACCACCAAGAGGAACCTTATGGCTACAAGAAAAAAAATATTTAAGAGCTTTAGCTGTCTTTTCAATTCCACAAAATGTGTTTTTCAAAAAGTTGGGAAGCTCCCGTATTTACCAACCTATGCATGCAATTACGCCACCCAAATAAATTATTTAAATAAACGAATTTTACAACAAGTTTACTATAATAAATGCTTAAATAAAATATGTTACGAGTTTTTTGTAATATATAGGCTCATTTATGAAAAAAAAACCTTTATTTTTTTAATGTATTGACGCAAAGTCCTTCTTGAAATGCCATAAGTTTCCGATGCTTTTTTCATCGACATGGTATTTGATTTCACATCGGCCAATGCTTTTTTAAGATCATCCTCAACCCATTTATTGCGTGTAATAATAATAATAATCTTAGTAAACACAAAAATAAATCACAAAATACGTGAGAACTTAATAATAATAATAATAATGCATGGCGTAATTGCCAGCCATTACTACTTCATGAATAAACTAATATTTCTGTGCGTTGAAATTATTTATCACCAGAAAGTGATACATATTCTTGAAGAGAATTAAATTTACAACAAAACAAGTATGTATATGCAAAATTTTTACCACGTAAAAAATAATGCATACACACAAAAGTAAATGCTTGTCTTACTACATCAACAAAATCGTACACCGCCATTAACAACAAAAACGGTTGACAAACTCAAGTTAGCCATAAAAATCGGATCATTTCTGTTTTATTGACTAAGAATGTTGTGCCTAAAGGTACAGCGTGCGGTATATTACGAAAATTTCATTTATTACCGGAGATATTTGAAGGTGGCGTAATTAGCTGCAGTGGCGTAATTACCCTCACTCACCTTACTAAGAAGAAGATAATGAAGTAAAAGGGGCCTCGCAAATTGTGATATCGAATATAAAACAACCATTACATTCTGTATTAAATCTGTCGTAAAAAGGTAAAAGATCGTAGCTTACCGATCGCGTTTTTGACATTTTTGTTACTCCATGTCCAGAGCAACCGTACAAATAATATTTTTATATAGTATTTTACTATTCGGCCTTAATAAAGTTCTTTCTGTAAAAGAGTGTTTATTACTACCAATATTATAATATTTTTATTATTGCCGCATAGCATATACCAAATTTTCGAATGGAGATAAGTATATCGAGATATTCCATGAAATTTCGATTAATTGAGTAAAATAATACATATTTTCCAATCTTCACCAAACAGCTTTTTGTCATTCCTGTAAAATGATCATTTTTTATTTCTGCCTTGATTCCTTTTCATCACAGATAATGCGGTAAGTCATCATTAATCGTTATAAAATGTTGTTCCAGTTCTCTGACGAACGATACGATTCCAAATTCTAGAAAATACCTACATCGTACTTAATTTCGTTGGCGATTCTGTTGCATTTTTCGATGGCTGAAGTAAAGGTGAAGTTATAAAAAAATTAATGAGGCGACAACTTGTGTTTGTTTTTCGCAATTTTCATCTTTATGTTACATCTTCTATGGTCGCTTCTTTCATAAATTCGAGCATTTTTTCGTCCTGAAAGTTTATTGCTAATTCATTTCAAAAATCATGCGTGATAATTTCTTCAGAAAATTTTGCTTGCCTTTAGGATCCGGTGTTAAATTTCCCAAAATATCATCAGGAAATAAAAAAAAATTTATTTTAATAAACCATAAAATACATTTTTAATTACATAGAATTAATAGTTTTCTAGTAATACTACTGAAATTTCTGTAGCTTGCTTTATAAAATAGTAGGTACTGCTGCGTAGTGCTGGGTAGGCAAACTAAACCAATTCTGCCATGTGGAATTGAAAAATTAAAATGTGATCTTTATTATTATTAATTTCAAAATTAAATTACAATGACAATTTCGTTCATAATAATTCAACCAATAGGATGTTAGAATCTCATCAATTTGAACCAATCATAATCTACTTCCTTTGACAATACAGACCACGGTGGTGTATTGTCGCGGCAATACGACCACCGTGGTCTGTATTGTCAAGTAACGATACGTAAACGCATACTATAAATTATTTGTTGTCAGAAAAAATTGAAATTTTATTTACGAAATTGTCAAACAAATTCCACACGATACTATAAAATTGTCGGTTAATTTTTAAACCATGGAATCTTCGTGTTTCAAAAATTATTGCCGACAATTTGATAGTCTCTTGTGGTATTATATATGAAAGTTTTCGAATAGCTAACACGAAAACACGAAAAAAAAAGTAATAGCATTGTTAATTTAGTGGTGATATGAACTTTCTGTGAAGGTCAACTCAGTTATTTTCATAATTTCGCTCCGCGGATGAAGTTATTGGTGTTTCTTTAAACAGATCTTGAAGATAGCGCGCTAATATCTAACAATTTTTACTGGTTGCAAAACCTTTGAGTAAATAAAAATTTATTGTCATAAATTACAAATTTCATCAAAACGGTTGTTGCAATATGAGAACAAAAAATGTATTAATATATTAAATAATGTAAGTATACCCTACAAAACCACCAAGTCGTGAATTGGCCGTTTCCTATTAATCCTATTCAAAAGCTAGATATTAGCAAATTGAAACTAAATAAAATTCTCAGCGGAAATTTTAAAACATTGCTCTAGCTCCTATAGTTTGCAAGATACATCTTTCCAAAGAACCTTGTCTTCTTTCGATTTTTGCCCAAAATAACGTCGTTTTCAGAATTTCAATTATATATGCACTCAGAAAAACGATTTTGCTGTTTAAAACAAAAATGTCCTCAACGAAACTATAATTAATTATTTTTTCAACACACAATTTTTTGTAACAACGTAAGTTATGTTGAGCTTACACTAATTAATAAATTTGTTGGTGTAACTAAAATTTTGTTACGGCGACAAATTCTTTTTCTGGGTGTAAATTTTCTTTGATGTTCATCTGACGCAAAAAGGTTGTGCCTAGATAAGTGAAACTTACCTCAACTCAAGGGCGGATCTACGGGGGGGGGGAGTAATGGGGGTAACTACCCCCCCATGAATCTTTATTGCAATACAAATTTTAAAAATATACCTTAATTTTCCCAAAATTTTATTACAAAACATGTATTTACCCCCTCCATAAACTTTGACCAGATCCGCTCTTGCCTCAACTATCTGTAAATTCCTTTATAGGACAATCTTCTAGACTTAAATTATTAGTTTCTAGCTGTGAACTTTCAAAGTTGATCATTTTTAAACATTTTCTGTCAATGAAATTTTTGCAAATATGTAGCTCTATTTCAGTGCACCTGACGTGAAAATTCAATATTACTTCAAGTATAAAATGTTGAAAAGTGAATTATTTTAGAGATATCGCTTTCCAAAGAACTCTAATATTTATTAAATTTTTACTGAAAATTGTGAAATCTAGGTTTTTGAAAATAATATAAGTAAAAATTGTAGAGGACTTAATTCTGTGCAATTTTCGCCAAAAATTAATTTTTATTTCTAACTGGTGTAGTACTACTTCTTTAAATCTACTAAAACTAGAACAATATTTTTTTATTATTATAACTTTTACCTTTGATTCTTTTACGTAGAATATTACTTACTTTAAATCTTATTCATGCATTTTTGTCTCGAGATGCACTGAAAAAGTGAAACCCTGAAAATATTGTTTATCTGTCATTTTAGTTTACTTAGGGCCAGTTTTTCAGTCATGAGTTAACTTTTGGATTAGGTAACTTGGTTTAAAAGTTAACCAATATCTTAAACTAGTTTAGGCCGAATATGAGTTTTTCAGTGACTAGACTCCGCCTCCTAATATTCTAGTTAGCTAACTAAAATATTTGCTAAGTTGGTACCGAAACGCCGTGAAATTTCACAATTTGACAATCAACGTATTGAAATTGTGAGGTTATGCTGTGAATTGTAAATAAATTAATTAAAATAAATTGTAAAATTGTAAATTGTAAATAAATTAGAAAAATCACTTGAATTACACTTTATATTTGCACGTCAAAGATGGTCAAAGTAAACAGGTAAACTAAAATCACAGAAAATATAGGTTAACTAAAATATTTTAGTTAAACCACCACTGGCGCTGGTTTAAGTAATTGGTTAGACAACACTTCTAATCCAAGAGTGAAAAACCCGTAACCATGAAATTTTGTAGTTAACTATTTTTATTTGGTTTAAACCACGACTGAAAAACTGGGCCTTAGAAACTTACACTAAAATTTAAAACAGGAGGTCGAGAATATCTTAGGGAAGGAACTGAAAGTAAACACAAAAATAAGTAACGTAGAATTAATAAAACCAAAAACATTGGATACATTTGTGATAGCTAAAGTAGAATCCTGGCAGGAAAAGATGGATATAATGAAAGAAAAAAACATATAAAGGAGTGTCGTATAGGTTGGGACGCCGTATAGGTTGGGACAGCGGAATATCTGCGTTGTTGGTAGTCGTGACATCTATATTATGACTGCCGCAGTAAAGTTTGGTTATAACCTAACGTTTCCTGTGCATTAGTCTAAGGTTACATTTGATGCGTAGTCGTACGATATTTTGGTCGTACGTACACTGACGACTGTTTAAATAAAAACAAACGCTTGAAAATGCATACGAGTGGTTATAGTAGCGACGGGTTGATAAGTTTTGCGACGGGTTACTCGTCCGACATCGCATCTAAACAAACACGTTTGTTTTTTTCAACAGATCGTACGACTTTTATTATAAAACATGGTTATAGAAAAGTTAATAATTTGAATATTTCTGGATATTTTCTTTTATCCCATTTAAAATGTAATTGAATGTTGATAAAGACATTCTAAAGTACTGATAGAATTTTTGAGGTTGTTCACATAACTTACTGAACAATCTCGCATATTCATTTTCCGTATTTCTATGTATGTATTGTCATGATTTAATCGTCACTAGGGATTGACAATCACTAGTGATGAAAACAAGCAATTACAGGTCGCATGAAAATTCTTTTACGATTTAGAAGGTTCTCCGACATTACATAAGACTCAAAGAAAGAGTACAATAAATTCGGTTAATAATAAAGACAGGTAAGGAATGGGAAAATCCAAGAATGATATTGAAAAATATAATCTAATATCCACAAATTAATTCATTAAAAATTGTTAGATCTTAAGAAATTGTTATTAAATAAAAAAATGTATAATTATGTTAGATTAAGTTGTGCGTTAAAAGAAGAAATTACGTGGGTGTTGAAAATCGGTTGAACAATAATGCAACGGTGCTTGTCCGAGATGTTCGAAAGATCGCGACGGCAAACGGATCGAACGATGAACGCTAAAAACAAAAACAGAGGTGTAAATAATTTAATGACAATTATCAAATTAATCAATTATCAAAAGTGCAAGGAAACTTACCAGGTAGAAAATATATCAAGTAGGAATAAAAGGAATTTTTTTCAAATAACCTAGCAACGGATCGATAAATAAATGCTTCTTCCAAGAACGCCAAAGCGTGGAGCACGTATTAATTTCATCTCCGAAAAAGTGTAGTAATAAAGTACAAATTAATGTACAAAGAGTTGAGATCTAAAAAGAAGTGATAATTAGCACGTGTAAAAAGAAAATCAGTGTGGTTAGAAAAGAGCAACAAAACTTACCTGGAATTATTTGGAATAATTGGTATGTGGATTGAATGAAACAATCTTATAAAAATAACTGGAGCCTAGATGCACAAAATAAAGCTGGCATCAGTAGAAGAGTCAAATTTCTGGATCTTGGTAAACACTTGGAGCACGAGATAGAAGGCAAAATCTTCTACGCAAGGAGCGACATCTATGTGTGGTAAGAACAATAAAAACTTAATTTTCATAACGCGTCGTGAGTTCGTGATTTCGAATAACATTAAACCGGTTTCGGGAAAAAACGAGATTAACTTTGGGTCGGGATTACGCATTAATAATAAGAATTTGTTGTTTTTTTTATAGTTAAGATGTTTTATTATGTTTAATATTATAAAATTTGATTTAAAATTAACAAATACAAATAAAATTAAATTACCAATTGTTTAAAAACATAGTCGTATCATTCGGGGATTTTTCGATCCCGACAAAAGAGATTCAATTTCACAATAAGAGCGAAGAAGAAAAATCGCAGAACCAACTACTAGAGAGAGGGGTTTTCATGCGAAAGGTAAATATTTAAAGAGCTAGCTGTGGTAGAATTAAATAATTTAAAGATCAATAAAAAAGTCAATCTTTAAATAAAAAAAATATAGCGGGTGTCTTGCATATAAAAATAATTAAAATAATCTTGTGCAAAAGCGGAGTGAGTACTGGATAAGTTAGGATAGAGGATTTTTTTCCGTACTTTCTCCGCGAATAAAGTACTTTCGCGGAGAGTATACGAAAAAAATCCTCTATCTTAACTCTATCCTAAAAATAATTAAACCCGAACACCGCAGTATGTATAAATCATTCACCCAATATGATCTCTTTTTCATAAGGACATATTTTAACAAACTATTTTCCATCAAGTACAGATCGGCGTTCATCTTTATACTACACTGACGTGTTTAAAACCAGTGTCAGGCTGGGTTCACACGGCATTGTACTGCACGTTTTTTGTTGTATTCGATTTTAAACGCACAATCAATCGGGTATTCATACGGTAGTAAATTTTCATTCGTGTAAAAACGAATAGCTGCAGTTTTCACACGTCGATCAACCGGAGTAGACTGGAGTTTTCTTCCTTTTTCTTGAAATTTGGATTGCATACTATCTTGATTTCCTTCCAAGCTGCTTGAGCTGCGACGCGATTTTTGTAAAGATCTATATCGTTTTATCCCACAAAACGGGCTTTTGTTCCACTAAAGATATTAATAGTTTAATTAAAAACAGATGCTCAGGTACTAAAGCGTTGTTCAGTTGCTTTTCGATAAAAAAACGTATGACATCGTGCCGTGTGAAAGAGACAGTTAAATACTATGCGCTACTGCAAACCAAATACGTTCAAGTTCACTCGATTTCGTTGACAAGTCCGGTGAGTATTCGTTAAACGTATTTAGCTGTATACGTTTTTTTGCAGTACAAAGGACGTGTGAACAGTTTTATGTACAATGTATGCGCCACTACGTATTCGTTAAAACGTATACTGCAAAAAAAACGTGCAGTACAATGCCGTGTGAATTAAGCTTAAGTGTAACCACTTCACTCGTACGAAAGATGTCGTACGAGCACGCACGTCTAAAATATCGCACGCATTTGCATCCAATGTAACCTTAGACTTAGAACGAAGACGTCGCGTCGTGTTCATTGTGTGTATGCTAAGCAAGTCGTAAATTTTCTTAATGCTGAAATTTTACAAAATTTAAATCAATTATTTCAAGTAAGTATGTTCAATGTGTCTTGTATTTAGTGTATTTTCATTGTGTGAAAGAGCAATTTAAATGAGGTGTTGCAGAAAGTAATTTTTAGACTTTTTTGGGACACCATTTTTTTTTATTCCAAGACACTGCAATGTCTTTTAATCTGGCTTAACATCGATTTTGTCTTTGATCGGACCTTTGCAAGCATCAACTCCAGCCAAAAAATCAAATCGTGGACGAAAGCCGATGAAAAGTAGTATTTTGACGTCGCCCGAAAACATTTCCGAATTGAAGGAAAAGCAAACTAAACGAATAAATTGTTTCTTTGAAAGTTTCAATAAATATTCTAATCATAATACCATGCAGTTTTACTTCATTTTTTGCCTTATTTTTCAGATTTTTGATAGTGTTCCAACCTATACGGCAAATTTTTTTTCGGCATTGAAGAGATATAAAATTGACTTTGATAAAAATTTGGGCACTATCGAGTCGAAAAGAGATAAAAAAAAAAGTAATAATAATAGAACAACAAACTATAAAAAGGATGCACATTCGAAAGTAAAGGGAAGGAAAAGCCATGTACTAAGATTATGGCGCTAAAGACGAAGATGATGTGGTGGAAGAGTGTCAGGTGGAAATATATCATGGCCTGGACTCATTGGATTAGAAAATTAAAAAATTAAGAATTTCTTCAGAAAATTAAAATGATAAATTTAGCGATTGCACCTGGATGAAGAAAATTTATGAATAAAAGTAGAATTTGAAGTTTTATATAGGAAGAAGAAGAATCAAAGTTGATTAATTAGTTATTCAATGAGGCAATTGGATATTGGTGAAATGCAGCAGAATGAATTTAAGAGTATCAAATTTAATAAATTAACTGTGGGAAGAATAAAATTTGATAAAATAGCAATTATTGATTTAATTTGATTATGAAAGGGTTCAGGATGAATTGCATATTGGAAATCGATTTGTTAGATGAGTTTAAATTAATTAAAGATGTGTAAAAAAATAAAGATTATGTGTTGCAATTGAAATAATATAGGACAAAGATGGAGTGGAGAAGAGGTACAATGAAGAAGTTATTGAAGATAATTAAATTGTGGATGCTGTAGTCGTGTGAAGGAGAGATGAAGTGATTGACAGTTATGATTAAATAATAGGCGTATTCTTTTTATCCGTTTTATTTCCTTCTCAGTTTGAACCGTAAATCTTTCCTCACTATCCCTAATGAGAGGATAGCTTGAAACAGATTACGTCCACGCAGAAGGTAAAAACCCTCTACTTTTTATTGCGTGGAGCCCTGATCTTAGGTCAACTAGCTCTTTGATGGACACGTCGGTATGCGAGGGCCATGGGTCGTGTAAAAACGCTTCGGAGAAACTCAAGGAAGCAGCTTTGCGAACACACACAAAATAAACTTAACAAACAACAGTAGCCCACTACAGGGGCCGACCAGAACGGCACAGTAGCGATCACATTGCCACCAAAAATCACTACCCCAACAAACAATCGACGGAACACTCGAATGGTCATATAACAATCCCACAAAGATAACCACATCGAGCTTCCGACGACAAAACCAAGCGGCAGCGACCCCGGTGCAATGCCGCACCCTGTATATATTGTCGTATTTTGCTGGGTCCTTTGAAATTCATATGGGTGAAAGGCCTGACAAGCTAATAAGGTTTTTCTCTCATGCAATGACATTTATGTTTTGTACAAACAGGAGCTTTGTTCGGGTCTGGCTGAGCTCAGTAATTAGCAGCACTATGCTAACATGATTTAGCAGCAAAGCAGGAGGGGTCTCAAAGGGATACAATTCAAAAATCAAAATCCTGACTTCACACGATTTCTTATAAGTAAAGAAAAAAGACTGTGGATATCTTTTAAATGTGTTGTAAGCTCTCTGGTCAATCTCGGGAAGAAATTTGTCACTTCAGATTTCACAAGGGCAAGGTAATTGCAAGGAAAATCAAAAATTCTTGTAAAACTTTGTTATCTCTTAACCTAAAATCACATGGATTCTAAAATGTAAAATTTTGTAACAAATAACAAATCTTGTAACTTGTGAGGTATAACATTCTTTGAGAAATTCTTCATAGTGTTGTTTAAAAGTATTCAAAAGCTGGTTATGTGCGGTTTAGTGGCGGAGTGATAAAAAAAAAGGTCGTCTGTACAAAAAATGGAAGTGACTCCAGTCTCGTCGCTGCATCTCGGTGGAAATGGTGAATTCTGCAATACAAAACATTTTAAAATAGTCTAAGAGCGAGAAAATCACATAAAAACTTACCTACAGACGTTTATTTAACTTCATAGCGTGGCATTTGGAAAATTTGGATGGAATTAAGAAGTGAAGATGGTACAATAGACACAAAATTTTAGGAAATTTTGACAAAATCACAAAATTTTTAGTATGCATTGTGCACTCCATCGATGTGGTTGCGTGCAATCGAACTCAACCAATATTAACTTTTGGATCATTAATTTGGAGGTTAGAAACTTTGTACCTCGCCGATGGTAACGAAACTTCGTAGATGGAAAACAAATGCAGCTCTTAAGTTTGAGATGCCTTTCACTGTAAATTTATCCTTTTGCTAAATGCATTGTTTTGGTGAAGTAGATGCAATTCGACATCTTTGAAGACAAGCCGCTAGTGATTTTGTTATTTAGCTATTTTAAAAGTTAGCACTTCATTAATTTGGAGGTTACAACACCAAAAGAATGTGGACAAGTTTAATGGACACCATGCACTTACGAGATCAACACTCAACTAACTGAGGGAAATTTTATCAAGCTCCGATCCTGCGCAGATGTCAAGCGTGAGTCATGGCTTAACAACAGGTGCACTTGTAGATAAAGGTATTTCGTACAGAATTTATTATTAAATTTTTCAAACAAAATTTTTGAACTTTACGGCGTCACGATTAACCCAAGGGTAAAATTAGTGACTACCAATCAACATTTAAATAAATTTATTCATTTAATCAGCAACAAAGACTGTTGAATTTAATTTTACGCGAACTTAAAAATAAAAGAACATTTTACGTTTGCGTTGACAGTGCGTCAACTCAAAAAAGAAGAAAGAAGAGAATCCAGCAAAATTTCAACGAATTTATTTCTTTGTAAGGGAATTTCCCAAATTAAATTTGTAAAATATTGAGTTTGTAATTCAAACTGGTACCAGGTAAATTTTCTATAAATCAATGATACTTCTAAATTTGAATATAAAAATTTCTTTGCAATTACTTTTTATTCGTTGCTTGAAAGTGGGAGTTTTTGGGAGAAATCCACAGTAAAAATTTTTATCATTCAAAAGGTTTTGATGAGTTGTTTTGAGAGCATTTCAAAGTTTTGCATAAATTGTTCATCGTTGGGCTGAGCTAGACCAAGCAAGGTGAATGTAAGTATAAACAATCATTTAAGGGTTGCTTTGTATGACAATATATAGGTCGCACATCGCAGCCTTGATAAAAATAATATTTAACCAAATATTAAACACAAAAAAATAAGAAACATAAAAGTTCAAATACGAGGCTCGAACATAGCACGATCATTCTGGAATCCGATCGCCGATGCATTATGCTAACGTCGCTTGATGTTATAACGTGGAAATAAAACTCAGTCGAAATACATATTATCAAACATTTTAAATCAAATAATTATTAATTAAAATAATTACATCAAACCAAAATTCAAACATAAATCTACTTCCACGTTTGCGAACGTCAAAGAGATTAGATACTGCCAATCACTACGATGCAGAAATACAACCTGCACCGCAATCATAATCTCGTTCCACACTCTGTAATAAAAAATGCACGACAAACAGAAAAACCAGAATGTTACACATAAATAAAAGAAATAAAAAAAACATTAAAAAGGCCAAGGGTAAAATTCGTTATCGAGCTCCTGATGTTAAAATATTGGCCAATCGATCAACAGGTAGCTGTGAAGTAATGCCAACATTAATTAGATAACTCACCATGCCAAAGGATAAAAATCCTTCCCAGAAATTATGGGCCAGGGTGGTCCGACAAGGACACATGGTACGGCAAAAAGAACCCATCATCCTCCAATCACGAATCAAATCCCTACTGGGATGGAAAACAACCTGTTCCATATAATATTCGGACTGTCGGACTGGAATTCCCAATAAACGTAACCATATCCATTAAATCGAAAGCAACCCCAATTCAAACACTTCACAGCACCAAAAACGTGACCTTCTCGTCCGACATTTTTCCCAATACTCTCGATGCAGCGCGCAGGTCGATTGCGTTCCGGAAACAGATAACAAATTGGAAGTGCTCAATAAATTTGAATGTTAATGGCAGCGACCAACAAATTATTGTACAAGGTTGATCATAACGGATGTAAAGTCCAAAATCCGTTATAAGTTACGCAACTGAGACGAAGTGAGCTGAGCCGAACAGAGATTAACTGAGTCAAAGTGAGAAAAACATAAGGTGAAAAGAACAACAAAAATATGTACAATACCAACCCATGATATAATAATTTACCTACCAACCAAATTATTTTACAAATTACATAATCTCCAAAAAGATGAAATAGAAACTTATTGAAACCGGCAATTAACATTAAATAACATAAAATAAATAAGTAAAATAAAATAATCCGAGCTATTTCCCACTTTGTCTCAGTTGTAACACTTCGAAATAGCAAGATCACTTGGGTTAGGGTAGCAGGTAATTTTCTCAGTTAAAACTCAATTCGGCACGGCACGGTACATTCGTCAAAACGGACAAAAGAACACTCTTTTAACTGAGTCAACTGAGTATCTCAGTACAATCTCACTTAAAATAGGTAAAAAGAATACAGCTATTGAAAGTTGTTACAATACAATACGCTTCCACGACACCTTTTCAACAGATATATATCGCGATGTCGCGAGTCGTATGTCTCCAATCGACGACCGGGCAATCCTCGATCGCGATTTGAAAGATGGTCAAAATCGGTGTGGATAATTTACACGAGGGGGTAGTACGTCTAAATCGGTGGGGATAATTTACACAAGGGAGTTTTAAATGGGCGCCACGCGTACGAAGATATAAATCTATTTGAAGGGGACGGGCTATCACACCTTCTAAGCTGGTACGCGACAACTTGATGATCTTACTGCTGATTCTCACCCTGGAAAAGCCTCGTCCAATGACCTTACCTTTACAGGAGGCGAACTTTCCTTCGGTGAAAATAACTAAATAAACACTTACACAATAATAATAAAACACAAAAATGGGAAATAACATAAATATAATGAAAATAAATTCACAAGGGGGGGGGGGTTTGACAAAAATATATATACAAAATACTATCAAATTTACAAGTATGATTGTACAAGATTCACAGCGAATGGACAGAAAATTCCATGCGTGAGGGGTGCGTATTGAATACTACACTCCATACAAATAGTTACTTGAATGTACCATATGCAACTTCGAAAAATATTAATTACAAAAATTAATCTATGGACTACTTGTCCAATTGAATACTAACTTTAGTTTTAATATTAAAAGCAAAATATTACGTGAAATAACTGTTTCATACATGAACGCCTTGCTGGCGTAATGAAAGTTACGTTACCTTGAGACGCCAAAACCAATTAATAGCAAAAGAAGTACAAAAGATTGCGATCGACTTCGGGGTTTGGGTTGAAAACCCGTCAATATAAGCTGTGGTCGGTGTGACCACTTAACATGATAAAACTTAAAAATAATCAAAGTTTCTTACGTATACTGCTACTGATGTTCGGCCTTCAGACAAAGTCCTTGGACTGGACCTCCAGAGGTGAGAAACTCGTCAGCTGGGACAGCTGTGTCCTCCAAATACGGAAATGAGTTGACTAAAATGTCGGAAATCCTACCAGCAAAGTTGGTGTGATTCCCCGAATCCAAAATCTCTCCAACTCGTAATGTTGCAATGAATGGAACAACAGGGTGATTTAGTCGCCCCGTTTCCCGACAAAAGGGAACCACTTCGAAATAAAGCACTAAATAATTATTCACGAAACTGAATTTCTTTAAAGCCGGCACTGTATGAAAGTACGTTATCGTAAAAAAATGGTTAACGACAAAAAAAAATGCTTGAATGCAAATATGTTTCAATGATGTAACACCTGTCTTTAAAATTGACCGATAAATGCGAAGCGCGGTTCACACATCTGGGTACCGGAGTCGTGTAACCTATGGTACGCGTAATGCAGGGTCACCGTAAGCGGCGAATTATTTGCCTTACGTCCGATAATTGTTTAATTGATCCTCGACACTGGCGTTAAATATTGAATGACTCGAAATAATGTTCAATAAAATGTTTGAATACACTCGAAATTGTTTAAACGTGAAATATTTCGAAATATAGTTCAATACTTTGTTTAAATAAACTCGAAACCGATATTAATGACGGAATAACTCGAATAAAGTTCAATAATTTGTTTAAATATTCTCGAAACTGATTTAGTGGCGAAATAATTTGAATAAAGTCCAATACTTTGTTTAAATATTCTCGAAACTGATTTAATGGCGAAATAATTTGAATAAAGTCCAATACTTTGTTTAAATATTCTCGAAACTGATTTAATGGCGAAATAATTTGAATAAAGTCCAATACTTTGTTTAAATATTCTCGAAACTGATTTAATGGCGAAATAATTTGAATAGAGTCCAATACTTTGTTTAAATATTCTCGAAACTGATTTAATGGCGAGATAATTTGAATAAAGTCCAATACTTTGTTTAAATATTCTCGAAACTGATTTAATGGCGAAATAATTTGAATAAAGTCCAATACTTATTTATTGACACTCGAAATTGTTTAAATACGCCCGAAATTGTTTAAATAATACCTGTGTAATGAAGACACAAACGTTAAGCACAACTGAATGGTTATTGATTTAAAAATCTCAATATAATTGCGAGACTTATGTTCACTTCCGCTTTTCAGCGATTACCACAAGCGCGACTGTACGTGAGAACGGTAATGGGATTCTTCTGGGTCACTCAGAATCTCTGCTAAAATTGCGTCCTGCATCGCCTTTTATATGATTTCTGGACTCAAAAATTAGCCGTGGGGATAAATATTCCCACTACGCGATTGATTTGGATCATTTTAATTGGATCTTAATATTTGTAAAATCGAGACACCAAATTTGACGTATCCTAATTGGATGACAAAAGAAGTGTGATGGCAACACTCCTGTCTTCATTTATGTAAAATGCATCGTGAAGTTTTGCGGAACATGTGCATGGCATAACAGTTTTTTACTTAAGTTTCGAATCAAAAAGGTTCGCTTTTTAACTTTTTGCTGCATGCTCGGTCGCGTTATAAAATTGCGCAATCCCTATACCTGCAATGCAAATAAATGAACACTTGGTCGTGTGTTCGCACACGTGGACAGATAACAACATAAAATGCATACCATTCTCACGGTTTGACAGCGGCATGTGTTTGTTTTTACACTGACTCGAGGCACGAGTTTATAGATCTCAATAAAAGTGTCCCTACGTCCTATTTAATGCCATAATAAATATCTACGTGAGTTGACGTGCGGATTGAATTACTCTGAAACAATGGTTTGTCTGTTGACGGTTTGAAGGAGCGGTACATGCTACGTCCATCTCTATGGATGTATTTAGATCATAGTAAAATTCGATATACGTATATAAAAATATTCTCAGCTATTTCTTTTCTTTCAAAATCTTTCAACAATACTACTCGTTTATTAAACGTAATTTCGTTCGTTAATTTATACTTCCAATCTTTTCGTTTTATAACCCTACCTACAAATATTTGTTCGAGAAATATTCGACTTAGAAAAATAATTGTGACGACAAGAAATTCTTGTTATAAGTTTGCCGTGCTATTTTGTCGAAATTTTTAAATGCGCTGCTCGCTCGTTTTCAGGTTACAAAGTTGAAGAGGAAGTAAAATAATTGGATTGCAAAAAAAAGTCCAATACAAACAGCATTACAAACATATTGCTATGGTTCACATGGACGGTAAAGAATTTGCTCTTAGGCTGGTATGAAAAACATGAAGGTTCTTTTGAAAAGGAAAGATTTCTCGAGGTTACGAGAACTTATAATAATAATGCCATAAAAATTGTTTGTACATAAAATAAACAGGTCAAAGAATGAAAAAAAAGGTACCAGATGAAAACAAATTATTTTCTTTAAAACATGTTCACAATTTATAAATAAAAATGTTAATTGTAAGAATTTTGTAATATAAAATAAATTTGTTAATTTTAAGAAGTGGCGAATAATAATCAAAATAAAAGTATATTTTACGTGGTGATAAAATCGGGACGACATGGTGCAACAATACGGTTCATCCGAGACTATAAAAACGGCCAAGTGGTACGTCACTGATCGGGCAGGTGTGTGTACCGGAGCGCAACTATAAAAACAAATCAAAAGTGCGTTAATCAATTTTGGAAACACAAATAAAGGATAAAAATTATCAACACGGCGAACATAGCTTACCAATGGGAAAAATGGATCCAATTAAAACTCAAAATCAGGAATGCAAAAAACGGTATTTTTTCGGATAACCCAGGTTACAAAAAAATAAACAAGGTTCTTCCAGAAAAGTAAAAACGGTCAACGCGTATTTTAAAATTTCGTGTGCCGTGTAATGTGAAGAGTGACCAAGTTAATTCACTTCGGGAGTAACTAAAAATAAGTAAAGATTATAAGTGGGATTCAACCACGTGCGTAATAAAAGAGGAATAATTAATTTGGAGATAAAAATTAAAATTTGGACTTACCTTTTTTTTGAATTATCACAAACTATGATTTATGGACAATTTATTCAAAATAAAAATACAATTTGATGATCAATCTGGCAATTTATAAGTTGATACGAAGACGAATTACACAAGATTACTTTGAAGGTTAACTTGAAGCGAGAACCAAGGAAGCTATAAGCAATAACAGGAGGCGTGTTAGGTGAGCTCACCCTGCATATTACAAATTTAACTAAACGTGCCGCGTAAACTACGAATTTAAATAAAAACTATATTCGCGAAAGTAAAGATAAACATTGGGGTAATTTTTAAGTTTGTTATTGATGACTTTTATAATAACTACATTTGATGTTTATAATTAATGATTTCATATTACTGTTAAAATAAAATTTATTTATTTATCCATTACTTTTCATCTGGTACTATTATTTTGAATTCGACGACTTTAGTAAGTTTATTCATTAGAATAAAAGTGAAAAGAAAAGGTAAGACGTCGAGGAATCTACTCCTGGCATTAAGAGATTTCATGCAGATTAAAGAGAATAAAACTGAGCTAGCACAAACAATTCAAAAAGATTAAAAAATTTTACTTTAAATTTCAATTAAAAGTGTATGTGACCCGTTAATGAGGACCGGCACATAGCAATATGCACAATTAAATTAAAAATAGGAAAGGAAGAGTTATTCAAATGCAAGACGGGCGGAGGTAAATGTGCCACCAGTAATGTTATTCTACCTGCTACGAATTTAGGATATTAAAAGTACACAGGTATTTGTGCCACCGGAGAAAACGGCATCTACCTGATGCATCTCCTACATGTAACATCGATTATTTTTTGATTTTACACGATTTTTTGGGGGTGAAACGTAATAGTTTACTGCCCCATACCGCAACTATACTTTTTAATGCTATTTCGAGGGTCTCTCACATCCCGGTTGCCTTAATCCCGGTTTTCTTGATCGGAGGCCCTTCTCGTATGTTTAGCCTAGTAACCAGAGTCCAAACCGCCCTGGAGGGGTGCAACGCGGAGCGGAGCGCAGCGGCGCCCCGTAAGGGTAGGTTTTGACGATGGATTACCCTCCTTATCGAATGCACACCCCAAAATTCGAAGGCAAAAAAAATTTAATTTTTTCACTGTTAGTGGCACAAATACCTGTGTTTATTTAAAGAACCCTTTTGGTCGGTGGCACATTTACCGGTACCCTTTTCTGGTCAGGTACATTTGGTGGCACATTTACCTCCGCCCTGCAAGACAACCGATAATACCACATGAACACACAGAAAAGGTTTAAACAGGATCTTAAAAAAATTCAAGCAAGAAAAATATTCCACATTGAAGAGGTTGTTAATTTGTTTAGCCGTAGAATTCACAAGAGATTGGGAAGAACCTCTGCATTCACCTCACGAAGATTAAAATTATTAAAAATTTTATTGTTTGTAAAAATTATTTGATTGACAGGGAAGACTCACGCCAGCGCAGCGCCATAAAACTGAATAGACATGAGTCTACAAAAAGTTAGAAACAAACTTTTGTAATTTTAAAATATTTGATTTTAAGTAAAAATAAATTAAAGAATTAAGTTGAAAAAGTGCGTTTGATTTAAAGTGGCTGGATTGTATATGAAAGAAGAAAATTTGTTTGATAGAACATTTGGATAAATGAAAAATTAAATTTTGGTCAGTAACACAGCAGTATGTTATTAATTCCGTGATAATAATAAATTATTATAAGTTTTAGATTTGATATATTTAACTGTTTTTTAAAAAGCAGCAAAATCGGCTAATAAATTTTAACAAACGGATAGCGCTTATCAAAAAGGAACCAAGCGCCAAAATGCAAATTTTAAGGTAAAAGTGCCAAGCGACTAAAAACGGTGTCCTCTGTTATTATCTAAAAGAAACTAACAATAAACTAGTAAAACATAACTCAACAGGAACGAACAATTTTCAAAACTGTATGTTAACTATACAAAACTGTAATCTTAAAATGTGTTTTACTCAATAATAGAAATTGGCGCTTGGTTCCTTTTTGATAAGCGCTATCCAAACGGTATACATAAAAATTAAATTGTTTGTCACCAAATTTCATATTTGTCGATAAAATATTCAACTTGTATAAATCCAAGTTTATGTAAATAAATTTTACTCTTCAATTTTATGTACATATTTTATTTCAACTTCTGCAAGTAATTTCAAATTACATGATATGATATTTATTTCAACCAGTCCGATTATCGAACATATTGCTAAACCGACAGGAAATGAAGTCCCATTTTGTCAGAAACAGGGGCTCTACTGTATTGAAATTAAAAATAAATAAATTAGAAATATTTTGTTGAAAATCTTTAAAAGTATGTTTTTTAAAATCAAATAATTTGAAACAAAGCTTACTTTTTTACTTGTCTGTTTGAAAACAGAACATTTCACAATATGTATGTTATCTTTTAAGTTAAATCATTGCCAATCACCCTTTGCTATGCCAAAAACATTAAACATATAAAAAATTGCGTGTCGTGATTGGCCACCTGATGAGAGAATTAAAACAAAAAATAATATTACCAAATAAAATAACAATCTTTCAATTCTTCAAGGTGATGAAGGTTAGATAAGACTTCTTCGTTATTGGAAAAATTATGAATATCTAACCGTTTTGCAGATATTTGACTGTAAAGGTTGAAAGGTGTTTTAATTCACCACAATTCAAAAAAATAAATATTTTGTGTTTATCCTCCCCTGAAAAAAATCCTGTAGACGCCCATGCTAAGGAGATAAGAATTAACTAAGAGATTGTACTATTTATATTAAATTTAAAATTGATGTAAAAACTACAAACAAAATTATGTAAATATTTGTACAATAAAATCTTTTCATTCGTGATGACGTACAATAATACCTAAAAAAATACAATAAAAGTTTGTAAATATCTTGATGGGTGTGTGCATGCAGTATAGTACAAATTTTGATGTTTGCTAAGATCTCCTAGTTGTCAACTCATGAGGGAACATGCCCACCTTCTTTAAGTTTTGTCACTAATGTATCTACATCTGGCAAAATAACTCCTGCTTGTCTAACTGGAGGATCTTCGACACTAATAATTTCAATTCGAGCTGAAATATCAACTCCTAAATCTTTCGGTGTAATCTTAGTAATTGGCTTTTTCTTGGCTTTCTAAAATTAAATAATATTTTTGTAGCGCAATTGGTATTATGAAGAATAAATTTTAATTTCTTGTAAAACTTTAGCTTAGATCTTACCATTATGTTAGGTAAAGTAGCATATCTGGGCTCATTTAAACGCAGATCGGCACTTATGACAGCTGGTATTTTGCATTTAATGGTTTCTAATCCACCATCGACTTCACGAGTAACAGTTAACTCTTTATCACTTTTTTCTATCTAGAATAAGGAACGAAAAACTAATTAGGTCAGAACTTACAATACAAATTATTTAAAATAAATTTACCTTCGATGCAAAGGTTGCTTGTGGCCAATTTAAGATGCCGGCAGTCATTTGGGCAGTTTGATTAGCATCATCATCAATAGCCTATAAAAATGAAAAGTTTAATTAAATTAATATTATACCTCCGTTTCGTTCCATAAAATACAATCTCGTTACAATCACTTAACCTTACTAAATTATATTAAAACGTCAAATCTGTATACCTGTTTTCCAACTATGATCAAATCAATCTTTTCATTTTCAGCAATTTTGGCAAGAATTTTGGATACGTGAATAGGTTGAAGGGTTTCATAATCAGCTCCCGATACTTCAACATGTATTCCCTTATCGACACCCATAGCAAGAGCCGTCCTTATAACTTCTTGTGATTGTGCAGGACCGCATGAAACTGCAATAATTTCAGAGACCAACTTCTTTTCTTTCATTCTGACAGCTTCCTCGACAGCAATTTCATCGAAAGGATTCATGGAGTGTTTAACCCCATCGGTTACTACACCTTTTTTATCGGGTTTAACTCGAATCTAAAAATCACTGGTTTATTAGGCAATTTATACGCAATCTGTTATTCAAATTGATTACATATTACAAGCAAGATAGTAATAAATCATGAAGTTATTAATTCGAGATTAAATTTACCTTGACAGCATAGTCGATTACTCTTTTAACCCCTACAAGTACTCGAGCCATTTCTGCAATGTATGGGTGATCTTGACGACGTGTAAAATTAACTAAAATAAATCGGACTGTAAACCGACTACCAATTAATCAAAAAGTGATTATTGAACTTTGCACATTGAAATTGACAAACACGTATTTAGGCAATACATCATACGCACATGTTGCAGTGGTATTTCATTGGTGGTTTAATTATAGTCCAGTAATAAACAAAAAAAAAATTTGACTACTCGTATATATTAGTGATGAATGATGACGTACATGCGCCTTAAAGTTTGACAACATACGAAACACTGACCTTTATTAAAATTTTTAAGTACTACAGTAAGACCCCGCTTAGCGCTGTTTCGGTTTAACGCTGTTTTATTTGAATAGGGTATTCCCCGAAAATCGCACACCACGTGGGATTCCCCGATATCCAAAGCGTAACGCGGAAGCAGTGATGCCACAGCTACCGAAATTTCGGTAGAACTACCGATTTGCGAAACTTTCTACCGATATACCGATTTCAATTGAATTTCTACCGAATTTTCGAGAGCAGTGTCGAACACAGAATTATATTCCAGTACAATACAAAATCACCAAAATGAGTGATAGAAAGGTACTATATGACACTCACGATGCATCGATGGGTAGCATTTGAGATAATATGTATTCACATATAAACTTATTTATAATCTGCATTTTAAATTAACTTTTTTGTTATTTGTTTATGGTATTTTTGTTTATAATTATGTCAATGAGTGTTTTTAATTTTTTTAGTTTATGACCATTTTTATAAATAAATCTGCAATTTATAGTTTTTTGTTATTTATTGAGTCCATTTAATGGCGGATTCATGCTTAATTTGGTTTTTTCGTTATGAAATTCATGAAATCATTCATTATTACGTGAATAGGTAAGAAATTATATTATTTTGTACTTTTGAAGCAAAAACCCTATACCATTCGACGCCTATGGATGAAATGAATAGTATTGACTTAGATCTACCGAAAATTTACGGAATCTACCGAATTTTCACGACAGTTCTACCGAAACTTCAAAATTTTCTGTGGCAACACTGCGCGGAAGGGTAGTATGCCGATCGCCGCTGATAAGAGTGTTTTTGGAAATGCGGAAGAATCTGAATGATCTCAAACGTAAATGATAACTTGAATCTCTTTGATTTTTTCTATTTTTCGCATTGAGTGTTTGTTACTTGACGCACTTTTAAAGGTTGGTTTAAAATTAATAATACCGGGTGTATGTTTATTTATGTTTCTATATTTGTAAGAAATAAATTTTTGTTGTATTGTTATAAAAAAACATATTTACTAAACTTAATTGACAAAATACATATTCATTATTAAAAATTTTCCCCTAACCCCAATATTTACATGGTGACATAACCTCGTTTAACGCTTTTTCCTATAACGCTCTACTTTGCTGGAACGTATCCCCCGCTTTAAACGGGGGCATTACTGTAATTCTAATCGTATCGATTTATCCCAGTATCTATTTATATCAGAGCTTCAGTTGGCTAAAGTAAGTAAAATCATCATAAAGAAATATTTTATTTTTATTTATCCAAGCTTTTATACAGTAAGCTCGTAAAGCTTGGAACAAATTTGATTACATATTATTAAGTATTCGACAAGATACTCTATCTGTATTATTTACTTTACTAGATGATACCCCGTCCGAGGACGGGCAGCTAGAAGGACGGGCAGCTACCCAAGGTCATATGGCTTTTCGATTGCACTGAGAGCTTTCCTTAATCTTCATTCAACTTAAGTTACCTTGGGTAGCTGCCCGTCCTTCTAGCTGCCCGTCCTCGGACGGGGTATCATCTAGTTTAAAATAAGTAAAAAAATTTTAAATATTGATTAAGTTTAATTTAATTTAAAAAAATATATGTAAGTTTTTTGTTTATTTATTTAATGTTGTTCTCATCTCTTATTATAAAAGGCCAAGTCCTTCCTTCCTTCTGTCTGTCCCACGGAAATACCCGAAGCAAACCGAACCGAACGCATAACGGATAATTTCATAACCAATCGGATGAACGTATCATCGTATCAACGTATCATCGGATCAACGTATCATCGGATCAACGTATCGCATGGGACCGAGCGTCAGCAGCTTGCCGCGCTTGAGTTTCTTCTAAAGTTTCACGTTGTTGACGTATCGCATGGGACCGAGCGTCAGCAGCTTGCCGCGCTTGAGTTTGTTCCAAAGTTTCACGTTGTCGACGTATCGCATGAGACCGAGCGTCAGCTTGTCGATGTGATCGAAGCTGTTCTTCTGTGTTATTAGCTCTTGTATGTGCTTTTCTCTCACGATTCAATCGCCGTCGCTTTGCAGCAGGATTTTCAAAATTTTCATTATCCATTATGGAAGTTCACATAATGCTTTTTTGGAAATAGCTGTCCTATATAGACACGATGATACGTTGATCCGATGATACGTTGATACGATGATACGTTGATACGATGATACGTTGATACGATGATACGTTGATCCGATGATACGTTGATCCGATGATACGTTGTGCGTTCGGTTCGGTTCGGTTTGCTTCGGGTATTTCCGTGGGACGGACAGAAAGAAAGACTTGGCCTTTTATAATAAGAGATTATTTACAAAAATATACACTGACTTTTCAATATTAAATAACTATCCCACACTGGGTTCACACCCCCCAAGTAACATTTTTAGCCTGCAAATAGCCTGTAAATAGCCTGCACCTGACACAGGCCTGTGTCAGGCCTGCAATTTGTCTGTGCCTGCATTTAACCGGTAATTTAGCCTGCGTCAGGCCTGCCGTTGGGTTATTTATCTGGGCCTGTAATTAGCTAATAATTTAACCTGCGACAGCCCTGCGTCAGGCCTGCCGTTGGATTATTTATCTGGGCCTGTAATTAGCTAATAATTTAACCTGCGGCAGCCCTGCGGTTATGTTATTTATCTGTGCCTGCAATTTAGCTAATAATTTAACCTGCGGCAGCCCTGTCGTTAGGTTATTTATCTGTGCCTGCAATTTAGCTAATAATTTAACCTGCGACAGCCCCTGCCGTTAGGTAATTTATCGGCATAAAACAACATAACATTTTTTTGAAAAAAAATTTAATTGTAAAAATTAATCAAGGTAAATTAACGGTATCTTGGAATATATATTTTCAGAAATTGAAAAATGCATATTAATTATAATAACCTGGTATAAGTGTGTACACGTGTTGCTCGGAGCTGCATTTTTAAACATTTAATAATTATCGGCGTTTGTTCTTTTTCCGAATGCTGTTAGAAAAAATTCTGTTCACACATTATTAACAACTAGATGATACCCCGTCCGAGGACGGGCAGCTAGAAGGACGGGCAGCTACCCAAGGTCATATGGCTTTTGGATTGCACTGAGAGCTTTCCTTAATCTTTATTCAACTTAAGTTACCTTGGGTAGCTGCCCGTCCTTCTAGCTGCCCGTCCTCGGACGGGGTATCATCTAGTTTAAAATAAGTAAAAAAATTTTAAATATTGATTAAGTTTAATTTAATTTAAAAAATATATGTAAGTTTTTTGTTTATTTATTTAATGTTGTTCTCATTTCTTATTATAAAAGGCCAAGTCCTTCTTTCCTTCTGTCTGTCGCACGGAAATACCCGAAGCAAACCGAACCGAACGCATAACGGATAATTTCATAACCAATCGGATGAACGTATCATCGTATCAACGTATCAACATATTTAAATTTCCTATATAGGTGAAAAATCTCTTATTATAAAAGGCCAAGTCCTTCCTTCCTTCCTTCCTTCGGTCTGTCCCACGGAAATACCCGAAGCAAACCGAACCGAACGCATAACGGATAATTTCATAACCAATCGGATGAACGTATCATCGTATCATCGGATCAACGTATCATCGGATTAACGTATCGCATGGGACCGAGCGTCCGCAGCTTGCCGCGCTTGAGTTTCTTCTAAAGTTTCACGTTGTTGACGTATCGCATGGGACCGAGCGTCAGCAGCTTGCCGCGCTTGAGTTTGTTCCAAAGTTTCACGTTGTCGACGTATCACATGAGACTGAGCGTCAGCTTGTCGCTGTGATCGAAGCTGTTCTTCTGTGTTATTAGCTCTTGTACGTGCTTTTCTCTCACGATTCAATCGCCGTCGCTTTGCAGCAGGATTTTCAAAATTTTCATTATCCATTATGGAAGTTCACATAATGCTTTTTTGGAAATAGCTGTCCTATATAGACAAAATGATACGATGATACGTTGATACGATGATACGTTGATACGATGATCCGATGATACGTTGATCCGATGATACGTTGTGCGTTCGGTTCGGTTCGGTTTGCTTCGGGTATTTCCGTGGGACGGACAGAAAGAAAGACTTGGCCTTTTATAATAAGAGATGGCATATGGGAGGCATATGGATGGGAGCGTTTGACAGCACTTTACCATGTCAAACATGCGAAGGCGACCGGGACACTTGCCCCGGTCACTTTGGTCACATCGAATTGGCCAAACCGATCTTTCACGTTGGCATGATTAAAGATGTCATGAAAGTTTTACGCTGCGTCTGCTTTAATTGCAGTAAATTGTTGGTGAACCCAAAAAAACAAAACCACTTCGAACACGCTCAGAAGATAACTGCAGACGATTCCAAGAAACGCCTAGAACTAGTGTACGGTTTGTGCAAAGAACAAACAATATGTCACGCGGATGGTGGATGTGGAAATCATCAACCTGTAATTAGAAAATCGGGTCTCGATTTGACGGCCGAATGGAAGGAATCCGACGGAAAGGTTCCACAAGAAAAAAAGTATTTGTTGGCGGAAGAAGTGCTGCATATCTTTAAACAAATTAGCGACGCAGATTGCAGCGCTCTGGGAATGGATCCGAAATACTCACGACCCGAGTGGATGATCGTGACGGTTTTACCGGTTGTTCCTCCTTCCGCGAGACCCGCAGCTTTCATGGGCGATTCGCCGAAGAAACGTCAAGACGATTTGACAAATAAATTGGCCCTAATCATAAATATACCTTGTATAGAAGCCTAAAAGTAGCGCACTGGCTACCCAGTTCTTAGACCTCTATACACACAGAGTATTTCCAACACGATTTGAAACGCTCTGTATGATTTTGAATTATGCGGACGGACGGACAGACAGACGGACAGACTGACAGACGGACAGACACCGAGCCAGATCATAAGGCTTCTTGGTATACTTTGTATAGAAGCCTAAAAGTGAGGCATTCTAATTTTTGAAATCAATCATAACAAAGGTGAATCACGTTTATCTCTTCGATCAAAACAGAATATTTCATTTATTATTCTATCAGCAATTTTAAGCATTTACAACGAGTTTGTTTCAACCAAAGAAGTTTCATCCCCTAATTGAGTCTGAACCTACCATACTCTGAGGAGACTCGTGACTGAGCTAGTACGAATGGGACGAGGTGGTGAATTTTTTTTGTAAAGTTGGACCCTCGGAAACTTAATTATTTACTAATTTATAAAATTTTCTTTCATTTGAAAGTGGCGCCCAAGACAAAACCCGAGGTGTACAATTTATGATAAAAAGTACACAGCAGTATCAACATATCAACTTATCAACAGATCAACTTATCAACAGATCAACTTATCAACAGATCAACGTATCAACGTATTTAAATTTCCTATATAGGTGAAAAATTATGAAAATAAAATATAACTTATATTTGGTGTGCATTGAAAATAGATAATCTGCACTAAATATATTTTTGCGGTTGGTATTTATCATTTACTATATAATCAATAATAAGCAAACTTTTCCATTCCATCCGGAACTTTACTTCTCTGTAATGTACGATCCATTTCTTAAGATCGATCAATCCTAATCTTTCTCTTTTATTTACAACTTAACTTCACCAATCACATCAAGCCACTGCTGTGGTTACAATAAAACCGGATCAACGTATCAACGTATCAACGTATCAACGTATCAACGTATCAACGTATCATCGTATCAACGTATCAACGTATCAACGTATCAACGTATCAACGTATCATCGTATCAATGTATCAACGTATCATCGTATCAACGTATCAACGTATTTAAATTTCCTATATAGGTGAAAAATTATGTAAATAAAATATAACTTATATTTGGTCTGCATTGAAAAAAAAGTTGTTATTTTTGGTCGATATTATTATAATGTAATATCAGATAATCTGCACTAATTAAATTTTTGCGGTCACAATCACAATTTCGAAGGTTCTGATTAGATTTGAATTATGCGGACAGACAGACGGACAGACGCGGAGCCAGATCATAAGGGTTCTTGCTATACTTTGTATAGAAGCCTAACAAGTAGTTTATATAGGGAGACCTCTTTGAAAATATCTTTAACTTAGTAAATTTCTTTCGAACATTTGCGTATTTGTAAATTGCATTAGCGAATCGAAACACCGGATTAACAGATTAACGCAATACTATATAGACGAAGTATTTACAATATAACAACGTATCAGTTGATCAACGTTATGATTGGCTCTGAAACATGCGGACGGACACGAAGCCAGACCATAAGGCTTCTTTCTATACCTTGTATAGAAGCCTAAATAAGGCTTCTTGTTATATCGTACTTTGTATAGAAGCCTAAAAGTAGCACACCGGCTACCCAGTTCTTAGACCTCTATACACACAGAGTATTTCCAACACGATTTAAAACGCTCTGTATGATTTTGAATTATGCGGACAGACAGACGGACGGACAGACGGACGGACGGACACGGAGCTAGATCATAAGGCTTCTTGTTATACTTTGTATAGAAGCCTAAAAGGTGGAACTCGCTTTAGCGGCAGTTCTTAGGCTTCTATACAGCTACCTTTCTGGTGTGGAAAGTTGTTATTATCTGGTTAGTTTTGATCGCCATATAATGTAACATCACATAATCAGATAATCTGCACCAATTAAATTTTTTGCGGTTGGTAATTATCATTTACTATATAAGTAATAACAATCAAACTTTTCCATTCTATTCGAAACTTTACTTCTCTGTAATGTTTGGTCATTTTTTTGAGGTGGACCAATCCTCTCCTTTCTCTTTTATTTACAACTTAACTTCACTAACCACATCATTAAAAAATTATTATTTCACATCAAAGTAAAATAAAATACAACTACTTTTCTGGTAGTTGTGGTAGTGTACTTTTCTGGTAGTGTAAAACTACCGTTATGAACGTCGACATTTGGTTCTACAACGTTACCTACTTCAAGAACAGCTGCGTTTTTACTTCGTGGATTTTGTCGGCGAATTGCATGACTACGTGAACGATGTAATATTTTCGAAGGGGTCATGTTGGCAATTTGCTTTCGTTTGCGATTTTGTTCAATTTGTTCTGACGTCATGTTGGCAATTTGATTTCTTTCGCGATGTTGAATAATTTGTTCTTACGTCATATTGGCAATTTGCTTTCGCTTTCGAAATTCGCGTAATTTCCGGTCCATTTTTTGAGGTGGATCCATCCTCTTCCTTCTCTTTTATTTACAACTTAACTTCACTATCCACATCAAGCCACTGCTGTGGTTAAAATAAAATAATAAATAATTAGTGCAGATTATCTGATTATGTGATGTTACATTATATGGCGACCAAAAATAACCAGATAATAACAACTTTCCACACCAGAAAGGTAGCTGTATAGAAGCCTAAGAACTGCCGCTAAAGCGAGTTCCACCTGGTTTTCGCTTGTTTATGTACATTTTTCTTTATTACAGTCTTGAAAATGACCCCGATAGAGGGTCGCAACTAGTCGATTCAAAACGTAGTCTTTCTTTAACACGTCCCCTGATATCCAATATCCTAGTAAATCATATCCTTGGAACAATAGCTTATCTTCACTTTATTCTGGCCGTTAATCCCTGCGGCAGTTAGACCAATAAGCCACGTATCAAAGAATAATTGGATCAACGGACAATCGTATCATGGTATAATCGTATCAACGGATCATCGTATCAACGGATCATCGTATCATCGTATCAACGGATCATCGTATCAACGGATCATCATATCAACGGATCATCGTATCAACGGATCATCGTATCAACGAACCATCGTATCATCGTATCAACGGATCAACGTATCATCAGATCAATTTGCCTATATAGGACATCGCCCTATGGGTATAGTAGATGTAACAGTTTGGCTAATTTTTCGCGCGTTAAGTAAAAGTAAATTATTAACAATGGCATTAATCGAGAACAAATCTGCTTTCAAAACTGTAAAGAATGTGCAATTTGGCATTTTTAGTCTGGAAGATATTCGTAGCATGTCTGTCGTCCCAGAAGGTATAAATCATGTAGAAATTATGGAAGGAAGTCTTCCAAAAGTGGGCGGCCTGATGGATCCGAGGATGGGAGCGTTTGACAGCACTTTACCATGTCAAACATGCGAAGGCGACCGGGACACTTGCCCCGGTCACTTTGGTCACATCGAATTGGCCAAACCGATCTTTCACGTTGGCATGATTAAAGATGTCATGAAAGTTTTACGCTGCGTCTGCTTTAATTGCAGTAAATTGTTGGTGAACCCAAAAAAACAAAACCACTTCGAACACGCTCAGAAGATAACTGCAGACGATTCCAAGAAACGCCTAGAACTAGTGTACGGTTTGTGCAAAGAACAAACAATATGTCACGCGGATGGTGGATGTGGAAATCATCAACCTGTAATTAGAAAATCGGGTCTCGATTTGACGGCCGAATGGAAGGAATCCGACGGAAAGGTTCCACAAGAAAAAAAGTATTTGTTGGCGGAAGAAGTGCTGCATATCTTTAAACAAATTAGCGACGCAGATTGCAGCGCTCTGGGAATGGATCCGAAATACTCACGACCCGAGTGGATGATCGTGACGGTTTTACCGGTTGTTCCTCCTTCCGCGAGACCCGCAGCTTCATGGGCGATTCGCCGAAGAAACGTCAAGACGATTTGACAAATAAATTGGCCCTAATCATAAATATACCTTGTATAGAAGCCTAAAAGTAGCGCACTGGCTACCCAGTTCTTAGACCTCTATACACACAGAGTATTTCCAACACGATTTGAAACGCTCTGTATGATTTTGAATTATGCGGACGGACGGACAGACAGACGGACAGACTGACAGACGGACAGACACCGAGCCAGATCATAAGGCTTCTTGGTATACTTTGTATAGAAGCCTAAAAGTGAGGCATTCTAATTTTTGAAATCAATCATAACAAAGGTGAATCACGTTTATCTCTTCGATCAAAACAGAATATTTCATTTATTATTCTATCAGCAATTTTAAGCATTTACAACGAGTTTGTTTCAACCAAAAAAGTTTCATCCCCTCATTGAGTCTGAACCTACCATACTCTGAGGAGACTCGTGACTGAGCTAGTACGAATGGGACGAGGTGGTGAATTTTTTTTGTAAAGTTGGACCCTCGGAAACTTAATTATTTACTAATTTATAAAATTTTCTTTCATTTGAAAGTGGCGCCCAAGACAAAACCCGAGGTGTACAATTTATGATAAAAAGTACACAGCAGTATCAACATATCAACTTATCAACAGATCAACTTATCAACAGATCAACGTATCAACGTATTTAAATTTCCTATATAGGTGAAAAATTATGAAAATAAAATATAACTTATATTTGGTGTGCATTGAAAATAGATAATCTGCACTAAATATATTTTTGCGGTTGGTATTTATCATTTACTATCTCTTATTATAAAAGGCCAAGTCTTTCTTTCTTTCTGTCCGTCCCACGGAAATACCCGAAGCAAACCGAACCGAACCGAACGCACAACGTATCATCGGATCAACGTATCATCGGATCATCGTATCAACGTATCATCGTATCAACGTATCATCGGATCAACGTATCATCGTATCATTTTGTCTATATAGGACAGCTATTTCCAAAAAAGCATTATGTGAACTTCCATAATGGATAATGAAAATTTTGAAAATCCTGCTGCAAAGCGACGGCGATTGAATCGTGAGAGAAAAGCACGTACAAGAGCTAATAACACAGAAGAACAGCTTCGATCACAGCGACAAGCTGACGCTCGGTCTCATGCGATACGTCGACAACATGAAACTTTGGAACAAACTCAAGCGCGGCAAGCTGCTGACGCTCGGTCCCATGCGATACGTCAACAACGTGAAACTTTAGAAGAAACTCAAGCGCGGCAAGCTGCTGACGCTCGGTCCCATGCGATACGTTGATCCGATGATACGTTGATCCGATGATACGTTGATACGATGATACGTTCATCCGATTGGTTATGAAATTATCCGTTATGCGTTCGGTTCGGTTTGCTTCGGGTATTTCCGTGGGACAGACCGAAGGAAGGAAGGAAGGAAGGACTTGGCCTTTTATAATAAGAGATTTTTCACCTATATAGGAAATTTAAATACGTTGATACGTTGATCCGATGATACGTTGATCCGATGATACGTTGATCCGATGATCCGATGATACGTTGATACGATGATACGTTCATCCGATTGGTTATGAAATTATCCGTTATGCGTTCGGTTCGGTTTGCTTCGGGTATTTCCGTGGGACAGACAGAAGGAAGGAAGGACTTGGCCTTTTATAATAAGAAATGAGAACAACATTAAATAAATAAACAAAAAACTTACACATATTTTTTTAAATTAAATTAAACTTAATCAATATTTAAAATTATTTTACTTATTTTAAACTAGATGATACCCCGTCCGAGGACGGGCAGCTAGAAGGACGGGCAGCTACCCAAGGTAACTTAAGTTGAATGAAGATTAAGGAAAGCTCTCAGTGCAATCCAAAAGCCATATGACCTTGGGTAGCTGCCCGTCCTTCTAGCTGCCCGTACTCGGACGGGGTATCATCTAGTATAATCAATAATAAGCAAACTTTTCCATTCCATCCGGAACTTTACTTCTCTGTAATGTACGATCCATTTCTTAAGGTCGATCAATCCTAATCTTTCTCTTTTATTTACAACTTAACTTCACCAATCACATCAAGCCACTGCTGTGGTTACAATAAAACCGGATCAACGTATCAACGTATCAACGTATCATCGTATCAACGTATCAACGTATCAACGTATCATCGTATCAATGTATCAACGTATCATCGTATCAACGTATCAACGTATTTAAATTTCCTATATAGATGAAAAATTATGTAAATAAAATATAACTTATATTTGGTCTGCATTGAAAAAAAAGTTGTTATTTTTGGTCGATATTATTATAATGTAATATCAGGTAATCTGCACTAATTAAATTTTTGCGGTCACAATCACAATTTCGAAGGTTCTGATTAGATTTGAATTATGCGGACAGACAGACGGACAGACGCGGAGCCAGATCATAAGGGTTCTTGCTATACTTTGTATAGAAGCCTAACAAGTAGTTTATATAGGGAGACCTCTTTGAAAATATCTTTAACTTAGTAAATTTCTTTCGAACATTTGCGTATTTGTAAATTGCATTAGCGAATCGAAACACCGGATTAACAGATTAACGCAATACTATATAGACGAAGTATCTCTTATTATAAAAGGCCAAGTCTTTCTTTCTTTCTTTCTTTCTGTCCGTCCCACGGAAATACCCGAAGCAAACCGAACCGAACCGAACGCACAACGTATCATCGGATCAACGTATCATCGGATCAACGTATCATCGTATCAACGTATCATCGTATCAACGTATCATCGTATCAACGTATCATCGTATCATCGGATCAACGTATCATCGTATCAACGTATCATCGTATCAACGTATCATCGGATCAACGTATCATCGTATCATTTTGTCTATATAGGTAAGTCTATTTCCAAAAAAGCATTATGTGAACTTCCATAATGGATAATGAAAATTTTGAAAATCCTGCTGCAAAGCGACGACGATTGAATCGTGAGAGAAAAGCACGTACAAGAGCTAATAACACAGAAGAACAGCTTCGATCACAGCGACAAGCTAACGCTCGGTCTCATGCGATACGTCGACAACGTGAAACTTTGGAACAAACTCAAGCGCGGCAAGCTGCTGACGCTCGGTCCCATGCGATACGTCAACAACGTGAAACTTTAGAAGAAACTCAAGCGCGGCAAGCTGCTGACGCTCGGTCCCATGCGATACGTTGATCCGATGATACGTTGATCCGATGATACGTTGATACGATGATACGTTCATCCGATTGGTTATGAAATTATCCGTTATGCGTTCGGTTCGGTTTGCTTCGGGTATTTCCGTGGGACAGACAGAAGGAAGGAAGGAAGGAAGGACTTGGCTTTTTATAATAAGAGATTTTTCACCTATATAGGAAATTTAAATACGTTGATACGTTGATCCGATGAGATGATACGTTTATCCGATTGGTTATGAAATTATCCGTTATGCGTTCGGTTCGGTTTACTTCGGGTATTTCCGTGGGACAGACAGAAGGAAGGAAGGACTTGGCCTTTTATAATAAGAGATGAGAACAACATTAAATAAATAAACAAAAAACTTATATATATTTTTTTAAATTAAATTAAACTTAATCAATATTTAAAATTTTTTTACTTATTTTAAACTAGATGATACCCCGTCCGAGGACGGGCAGCTAGAAGGACGGGCAGCTACCCAAGGTAACTTAAGTTGAATGAAGATTAAGGAAAGCTCTCAGTGCAATCCAAAAGCCATATGACCTTGGGTAGCTGCCCGTCCTCGGACGGGGTATCATCTAGTTTACAATATAACAACGTATCAGTTGATCAACGTTATGATTGGCTCTGAAACATGCGGACGGACACGAAGCCAGACCATAAGGCTTCTTTCTATACCTTGTATAGAAGCCTAAATAAGGCTTCTTGTTATATCGTACTTTGTATAGAAGCCTAAAAGTAGCGCACCGGCTACCCAGTTCTTAGACCTCTATACACACAGAGTATTTCCAACACGATTTGAAACGCTCTGTATGATTTTGAATTATGCGGACAGACAGACGGACAGACGGACAGACGGACGGACGGACGGACGGACACGGAGCTAGATCATAAGGCTTCTTGTTATACTTTGTATAGAAGCCTAAAATACAAATTTTTATGAACACCCACGTGGTATGTCGAAAACAAAAATATTGTAGAAAAGAAAACTAATATTGAAATGTGAAAAATATTTAACATTAAAATATATTATATTATAAATAATTTAAATTTAAGATTGATATATCGAACCATCAAACGTTACAATGAGACATCTACGAAATTAGATCCGATTAGAATTTTTTTTCTTATAAAAGTAATTCCCTCGACTTATAATTTTATCACAACTAAAATAAACAGTTCTACGTGGCTCAGACGTCAACACGGTGGTACATGGAAGGCAAAGGTCCAGGGTTCGATCCTCGGTAAGGGTAAGAATTTTATTTCAAAAATTCAACATTTAATTTTAGATTTTTCAGACTCCAAGAACAAAGAAGGACGACAACATCATCAACCAATAAATATTAGATATTAGAAATATTACAAGGTCCTACAAATATTAAAAAAAACGGGTAAAATAAAAAATTATATGTTGTAGAGTTAAAATTGTAAAATTAGCAGCTGAAACGAAGAAATAAAATAAATGGTAAATTAAAAAAATTAAATTTTTTTATTTTGATTTTCAAAATTGATTATAGTAAATTAAATTTATTAAACGAAATTTAATCTATATAAATTATTTTTGTGCCAGGCACTGCCTCGAGCCTGCGATAAAGTTTAATGCAGGCTTTTTTTTGCCTGCGATAAAGGTAACCGCAGGCTAACCGCAGGCCTGTGTCAGGGCTGCCATGAGGCTGCCATTAGGGTAATTTTTTACCTGCGATGAGTTAACCGCAGGCTATTTGGTGCCTGTAATCAAGTTTAACACCGGCTATTTCTTGCGCCACTTAAGCTGTTTCGTACCTGTGTCAGGGTGTTATTGAGGCTGCCGCAGGTACAGGCACAGGGACAGGCTGTACCTGACAGGCTGTTTACAGGCTATTCGCAGGCTAAAATGTTTATTGGGCCTTAATCTCCCAACATGGTCATGGGTATATTCCATTATTTAGGATTCCGTAGGTTGGTAGCTGGCTAACCAACCTACTGAATATTCAAATGGTTAATACCCGCCATGCAGGGACGGCTCCATACACTACATTTACTCCCCCTTTAAATGTTGAGACGATCAGGAGGTCGTGTTACTCGAGTGGACCTTCTAATCGGGATTTCTGTTGGTGCCCCTTGACTTGGCGGAATGCCTATACGCGGCGGTCGAGGTGACGACATATCTTGACTAGAATTACTATCCCCCACCACTCCGGTTTCTCCTTGTCTTGGACCATGGTCGACCTCCTTCGCCTCCCCCATGAAAACGTCTTTCTGCACTACTTCCTCGTTCGGCTGACTTGTGATACTAACTTCCCTTTTATCTGACAACATTTCCGTTCTTCCTACTGGTTGTTGAATCTGGGGATCCTGGACGCTGGGTTCTCCGGCAGGTGCACTTCTTAGCATATCCTTGTGAACATGCTTTATTGTCCCATTTACCGATACTAAGTATGTGTTGAAACTAATCCCTCTCACGACTTTACCTTTTAGCCATTTGATTCCAGAGTGCTCATTTTTATTTTTCACGTACACCATTTCTCCATCACCGTACAATTTCGTATTGCGTACCGACCGCGCCACCGTTTCCTTTTGACCAACCCTGATACCTTCTTGTACATTAACTGCTGGCTTGATCAAATCGAATCTTACTCTTGGTTTCATTCTTAGCACGCATTCTGATGGGCACATCCCCGTTACCGTGCTTGGCGTTGTTCCGATACGAGAATAAGAAATGCGCCAAACGTTCTTTTATTTCGATCTCTGTCAGTCGCTGTACTGTCCTTGGTATTGCTTTCTCCAGCGCCCTTTTGACCGTTTGTACCCCCCTTTCTGCTAGCCCATTTGACTGAGGATGATATGGTGGTGATTTTACTGGCCTTATGCCATTTGATTGACAAAATTTCATAAATTCTTGCCCGCTGAAAGGGGGGCCGTTGTCTGATACTAGCTCCACTGGTAAACCTACGACCGAAATGATCTCTTTTAGTGCCACTATTACCTCTTTTGCTGACGTTCCTTTGTTCATAAATTTCACATCTATCCACTTTGACTTGCTATCGACCCAAATCAAAAAATTGTAGCCGAATTTATGAAATAAGTCGATATGTACCCTTTGAAAATTGTTGGTTGCACTTGGCCATGGTTGTAGCGGCGCGTCCGCTCTATAATTTTGTACTTCTTGGCATCGGTCACACAATGTGATAAACTTTTCGATGTCCTCGTTCATCCCTGGCCACCAACAATATGAACGCATTAACATTTTGGATCTTACCACGCCAATGTGTTGGTCGTGAAATAGTTCTAGAACCGACTGACGTATCTTCTCCGGGATGACCACCTTATTGCCCCACATTACCCAATTGGATTCCACCGACAACTCCTGTCGCTTTGCAAAATAAGGCTTAAATCTTTCATCTTTGACTGCTCCCGGCTAACCTTTCCATGTAAGTTCCAATACATTTGATATTACCTCATCTGCCTTAGATGCCGCTGCTACGTCTATATGGCTCAGAGGTGCGCACTCGACTGTGTTAAACGAGTACAATGCTTCTGGTATATTAGTAGTTTCTTTTAGCGGTAACCTTGACAGTGCATCCGCATTACCGATATTTTTCCCTTTTCTGTATTCTATTGTATAACTATAACCCGATAGAATAATTGCCCATCTTTGGAGGCAATTTGCCGATGTTATGGGGATTCTCGAATTACTGCCGAATATGTATTGCAGTGGCTGATGATCGGTGATTAACGTAACCATTCGCCCAAATACAAACTTATGGAACTTCTTTACCGCGAACATTATTGGCAGTGCTTCCCGTTCGATCTGTGAATACCCGTTCTCCGCATCCGATAGCGTTGATGACGCGAACATTATCGGTCTATCTTGGCCCTCCATTCGGTGACTTAGTACTGCTCCTACTCCGTAAGAGCTGGCGTCGCTTGTTATGAATAGAGGCGCTTCGGGACCATAATGTACTAATACCTTATCCGTGATTAATAGTTCTTTACTTTCTTTAAAACACTTCTCGCACTCCGCTGACCATACGAATGGCACCTCCTTCTTGCACAATTCGTATAACGGTTTCAACTTGGATGACAGCATCGGAATGAACTGCCCGTAATAATTTAATAAGCCCAGGTATGATTTTACTTGCGATACGTTTCCTGGATTGGGTGTGCTTCTAATAGCTTCCAACTTGTCTTCGCATGGACTTATGCCTGCTTCACTCACTACATGCCCAAGAAATTTAAGCTTCGTCTTAAAGAATTCACACTTCTTGCCATTGACCTTGATATTGTATTTCTGTAACTGTTTCAGCACCTTAGAGACATTTTCATGACATTCTTGCAACGAACTTCCCGAAATAACTACATCATCCAAATAACATCTGGTTCTTGGCAACCCCGCTGTTACAGAATCCATAAACGATTGAAAAATACCAGGCGCCGAGCTGACTCAGTACGTTAACCTTAGATATCGAAACAAGCCCAAATGTATATTTATGGTCAGCAGTTCCCTTGATGCCTCATCTACACAGAAAAAAAAGTCCGTCGTTATATTTACGAAATGCGGTCGTTAAACGCAAATTCGTTATATTAACGAAAATTTCGTAACTATTACTAATTTTTCGTAAAATCGTAAAATTGTAGTTCGTTAATATTTTATTAACTATTCGTAAATATTGCTACACAAATTTAACGAAAATTTCGTAACTATTACTAATTTTTCGTAAAATCGTAAAATTGTAGTTCGTTAATATTACTACACACTATTCGTAAATATTACTACACAAATGTAACGAAAATTTCGTAACTATTACTAATTTTTCGTAAAATCGTAAAATTGTAGTTCGTTAATATTTCTACACGCTATTCGTAAATATTACTACACAAATGTAACGAAAATTTTGTAACTATTACTAATTTTTCGTAAAATCGTAAAATTGTAGTTCGTTAATATTTCTACACGCTATTCGTAAATATTACTACACAAATGTAACGAAAATTTCGTAACTATTACTAATTTTTCGTAAAATCGTAAAATTGTAGTTCGTTAATATTTCTATATTCGTAAATATTACTACACAAATGTAACGAAAATTTCGTAACTATTACTAATTTTTCGTAAAATCGTAAAATGGGGGAGTTTCCTTAGAAATACATTTTTGAAATAACATATAAACATGAAAGCAGACAGTTGGACTCCGCCAGAAAGTTTCATTGCACAAGAAGAAAATAACCCTATGCAAGAAGAAAATCACATTGCGGAAGACGAAAATCATACTGCACAAAATGGAAATTTAAAATTTAATCATGGAGACGCTTTGGTGAATCTGGTAAATTCAATAGTGAAACTTACCGTTTCTTTTCATGACAATAATAATTTTACAAGAAAAGATGCAAACGCGATAATGCATAAAATTACAGAACACGTTGTCGAACCATTATTTGATATTTTTGAATCATTTGCAAAGGAAAGTATGGAAAACATAAATCAAAACAAATTTTTAGATTTAATACGAAAATGTAGGAAACCGTTTCAAGACTGCGATACTGAACACCTACTAATGAATATGCAGCCGCATACGTCAATGAGGAGAGTCGATGCGTCGTATTTCAAGGGTCCCGAGTTCAAACCCCAGTCCGGACGAACGGTAAGTAAAAATTTATTTAATGAATTTAATTTAATAATGAATTTAATATTAACAGATTTAAATAATAAATAATTAATTTAATGTTACAGGTATCCATCAGAGAGAGGTTGGGTTAATAAGGGATCGCTATCAGCAGGCGCATATATAATACAACCATTACAATAAGTCAATATTACTACTACACTACCGCAGTAATATTTACGAAGAACGTAGTAAATATTACTAATATATTCGTCAATATAACTACTACTACCGCAGTAATATTAACGAAAAACGTAGTAAATAGTCAATATTACTACTACTAACGCAGTAATATTAACGAAATGCTTGTCGTAATATTTACGAAAAGTTTCATAGGATCAAAATGTAGTACTATTAACGACAAATTTCGTTAAATACACACCACTTTTTTTTCTGCTACTACCGCAGTAATATTAACGAAGAACGTAGTAAATATTACTAATATATTCGTCAATATAACTACTACTACTACCGCAGTAATATTAACGAAGAACGTAGTAAATATTAGTAATATATTCGTCAATATTACTACTACTACCGTAGTAATATTAACGAAGAACGTAGTAAATATTACAAATATATTCGTCAATATTACTACTACTACCGCAGTAATATTTACGAAGAACGTAGTAAATATTACTAATATATTCGTCAATATAACTACTACTACCGCAGTAATATTAACGAAAAACGTAATAATATTACGAATATATTCGTCAATATTACTACTACTAACGCAGTAATAGTAACGAAATGCTTGTCGTAATATTTACGAAAAGTTTCATAGGATCAAAATGTAGTACTATTAACGACAAATTTCGTTAAATACACACCACTTTTTTTTCTGTGTACTTCTAACTGCTGATAGGCCTCCTTCAAGTCTAACACCGTGAAGTACTTGCTTCCACTCAGAGTCGCGAAAATATCCGATGGTGTTGGTAGCGAACAGCAACTAGTTTCCAAATTTGGATTTAAGGTCCGCTTGAAGTCCACGCATATCCTTACTTCTTTGTCCTTTTTCGGTACCATCACGATGGGACTTGCCCACGCACTATGTTCTACTTTCACCAAAACCTTCGACTTGACTAACCTGTTTATTTCTTCTTCTACTTTTGCCTTCAGTGCGTAGGGCATCTCGTATGCCCTGTGGAATACTGGTTTTACGTTTTCTTTTAATCGAATGCTGGCTGTGAATTCTTTGATTGGTCGTACCATATCTTCGTCGAATACACTCTTGAACATATCTGCCAAACGTTTTCTTAATTGTTCACTGTCGACCGTGATATTCCCCCTTTGAAGTATGTGGTTAATTCTATCTTCTTTCGTAATCTGTTCGCTTAGTAACTTCTGCCAACCTGGTTTCATCGCCGATAACCAGTTTCTTCCTAACAACGGCGTGAATTTGTTCACACTATCTATTATTACCAACGGCAATTCTTTGTACCATGTATCGTTTATGCATACGTTCACATGCGTTTCACCTACGATCTTGACCGTTTCTCCTGTAACCACTCTGAGTTTGAATGGAACCGGCTTAATATCACATAAACCCCGTAACCGACTGAAATCTTTAATGTGTAGTACGGACTTGCATGCTCCTGTATCAATTTCGAATTCGAACTGGACCTTTCCTAATATCGCTTTGACCATCACCGATGAATCACTACTTGACTTTCCTAGGTGATTCAGATGTGATAGGATTTTCACTTCTTCTTCCTCGACATTGGCTACCCTTTTTGTGCTCCTGCATACGTATTTGGTGTGACCTTTCTTTTTACACATAAAACATTCCCAATTGATGGCTGGACACTTAGCTGGATCATGATACCTTCCACAACGAAAACAATCTTTACTCTTTCGGCCCTCCCTGACCTTGATCTCTTCTTTGAAATGTCTCTCTTTGCAACTGGTTGACTTGCGCATCATCGTGAATTATCCGTCTTTGATTCTCTGCTGCTTCATCGTTAATCGCAATTTCGCTTGCCCTGCTAAATGTTAGCGTTTCCGATTCGCCAAATAGCTTCTTCTGTGTATCCGAATTGACCAGCCCACACACCAATCGGTCTCTCAGCGCTTGATCTAAGAAACCTTCGAACTTGCAGTCACGAGCCAGATCTTTTAACGCCGAAATAAATGTCTCAATCTTCTCGTATTCATCTTGCTTCCGATTATAGAAGTTGAACCGTTTTACAAATATACTCGATACTGACCTGTATTTTTCTTTCAATACTGTTACTAATTCTACATACGTCTTTCCCTCAGTAGTTCCAGGATATAGTGCATTCTTTATTACCTTGTAACTTTTCGCGCCTATGCATGACAACAGATACGCCACCTGCACGTCTGGTTTGATCGCATTTGCTATAAAATAAAACCTTAACCTTTCTTCCCATGATTCGAAATCTTCCACTTCTTCGTTAAACTCTTGAATCTTTGCCATTACATCCCTTGACTGTTGAATTCGTTCCGTTTCCCGTCGCCAATATTAAGTATTCGACAAGATACTCTATCTGTATTATTTACTTTATTATTTACAAAAATATACACTGACTTTTCAATATAAAATAACTATCCCACACTGGGTTCACACCCTTAACTCCCAACATGGTCATGGGTATATTCCATTATTTAGGATTCCGTAGGTTGGTAGCTGGAAGCTGGCTAACCAACCTACTGAATATTCAAATGGTTAATACCCGCCATGCAGGGACGGCTCCATACACTACACATATTTTATGGAATTCCGGGACTTAAACTGCTTTTAAGTCCCTTTTGTCAAAGATTAAAGTTTAACTTTAAATCTCACGGGATTTAAAGTGAATTTAAATCCCTAGGGACTTAAGTAAAAATAAATTCATTGTTTTCATGACGACCGCATGCAACTTGATTGTTAAGAAACGTCAAACTGACATTTACTTTGAGAGAGCTATCTTGAAATTAAAGGATTAAATAAATATTAATTGCAGTTTAAGTCCCAGAAATGCATAAAATAATGGATTGCCCCGTGAAATAAATAATTTAAATTTTTATAGCGGGAAAAAATAACGGCACTTTTTCTTCTCCGACTAGCTCAGCAATAACTTTGTAAGGGCGTAAATTGGGTTCGATCAAATTTAAAAGCACACTCAACAGTGTTACTGATAATCCGTAACGTATCTTAATGAAAATAATGAAAATAGCATCGACCTGCAACTTCCTCGTACCCAGCAATGCTGTGTAAACTTAATCAATTTGACTAAATAAAATTTCCTCATTCAGAATCTGTTTGTTTATTCATAATACAAAAAAATGTTTGTCGAAACAGAATTACCTATCAATAATTAACAAATTAAGTGTACAAAAATAATCTTAATAAAATACCTAATCTAAACCCCCAAATTTAATCGCACTAGTTTAAATTTAAATATTAAACGCGTGTAAAACTGTCTTACCACTTTACTCTCCACCGTCGAAGGGAAATTAGTTCTTCTGTTTGACGCAAGCCGCCTACGTTGATGAAATCCAACCTCAGTGTTGTCCATTCACCACTCGAACCATAATAACAATCACCAACCATTAACAAATTATTGCTTTTTCCAAAAAAATCTTCCAAACGATTGCAGGTAACCACTTTTAATATTTGTAATTACTTATATTTGTAGTAATCCACTCTCTAACCAACAAATTCTTTGACAGTGGTCCTCAAAATTTTCATAATCTAGTCACCAAAATACTTTCGCACTTTTCTGAACACGGTTCCAATTCAATTCCAAATTTACGTCTTCACTCTTTGCTGGCCACGGTTAGAGTTCTCCACTTGCGTCCTTTTCGAAATATTATCTCCCGTTTCCCTTCCAATTCTTTTCAGAGACGGCGTAATCGACAATTTTAGAACTTGTAGAATTTAAATTTTTGTCTTTTAACATAGGATTCACTTTTGAATTATCACTTTCAATTTATTGTCCGCGCCTACCTAATTTTACAAAATTTTATCACTTAATCTGTTGTCACGCTATTTGATCAAATAGAATAATAATTCATAATTCTGCCTCTGGTATTACATTTTGCAGGAACAGATTACCTGGTGAAGAAATCAAATTTAAGTTCCTTAAATAATTAATCAAACAGCTCATTTCTCAACTTAGGAGGCACTTGTGAAGCTCCAGGTACAAACTCGTCAACAAATTTTAATATTGTGGTTCTTAACTTTTTATTTTTTAATAGATGTGCTTTTGAATCGATTGGAAGTCTCAAGACTTAAGTGAATGTTAATCCCTCGTGTGAGTTTTTGCCCTCGACTTCGTCTCAGGCAAAACTTCACACTATTAGGGGGATTTTCTCAGAAAATCCTCGAATTCGTCAACCTTACTATTTTAAGTGCCACTTTTTCTGCCATTGACATTGTTTTATTGTGTTTTCTTTTGAGCTAAATATGACGTTAGATCTCCGGATATTTCTCCGTTTGATTACATTTTATGGGACTATTTAAAGAGGAAAGTCTATTTCAATAGACTAACTACCATTGACGATAGATTTCGCAACGAAATTCGGGGAATTCAACCTGATACGATTGAAAATATTTTACAGGTGTTGCAGTGGCGTATATGATAATGCCAAGAAGTGAGCGAGGGTCACTTCGAACATTTAATTTGATTTTGTTCTTTTTATCTTTTGTGCAAAAACCTTAATAATTATTGTTTTCGTTAAATTTATTGAAGTAATAAATTGATTAAATGCCTTTTTATAACTTTGGAACTGATTACCTTAAAAACTTTTCTCTTCGAGGTCAGGGTTTCTTTACATTTGCATACTCAGAAAATTGTGCTCTTCCTAAATTTGTAAATAAAAATAAGGGTTGCCATTTAAAAAAATTTACGATGACGTCACCTCTCCAAAACAAAACACGATAAAAATATGTCAATGGCAGAAAAAATAAAGCTGACTTGTCCGCGGATTTCTGAGAAAATAAACCACTTATTTGGGTATAATTTTTTATTTTTTTGTATCCTTGTCGCAGACTATTCAACACTGAATAGTTTAAATATTTTTCATGGTAGGATGAGGACTTTTTACTTTATGTTACTTTTCAGGTTGAAACAACTGCCCCTTCACTTGATTGAATGTTCCTTGTCAGAAGGGCAGTTTTAACCAAAAATCGATGTTTTCTGCAACTGCAATAAGATATCCAAAAATGGTTAAGAACAAAAGATGTAAATAATATTATTACGTAAACCATTTGTTGTTTGCAATATTTTTTAACGATGTAGATAGTTTTTAAGATAAATGTCGAAAGTAAAGTCATAATCTCCATTTTCCAAGGTGGCGGCCAAAAAACTATGACGCTAGCACGAGAATCTCCAAGAATTTTAATATGTCTTTCTCTGTGGTTAATAGAATCCCTTAACAAAAATATTTATATATTGTTACGTACTCCCACCAGTTCTGGCATCCAAAGTAAAAAGAGCGTAAGTACATTATAGGCAGTATTGAGAAAACGCAAAAAATTAATCACAAATTGTCTCTTTTAAATTAATAACTATAAATGAATGTTTTACGTCAACACCAGTCCATTCTACAAAGGAATAAAGGCTTTCTGAAAATTTTTCAAATCGTCAAAAATACTAAAAACTCAATTTTGAAAAAAAATTTGCTTATGCACTTTTTACTTTGGACGGAAGAGTTGCTATACATCACTGATATCAGTCAGATCATAGTTCCGTTTATGTCTTAGTGTAACAATCATTTGTTACTGCCGTTTTGCGTTGACAAATTAGTTTGTCAACAAGGTTTATTTCTGCTTTTTAAATTATATTTAAGTTTTTGACATAGCATAATTTCCCAACATCTTTTTAATTTCGATTGATTTTTAATCAATATTTTAAATTTTTAACGCCTGTGGTTATGCAACCTCGATACCACCATTTTAACAGGGCGATTTTTCGATTACGTCCAGATCGGGCGTTTGATCAGCAAAGAGGGTCAGCAAGCCAGTCTTGGCAGCATGACGTTGAATATTTGTGCTTCGTCAACTTTTAGTTTTTTTGAGTTTTTTCGGAGTAATTTCGCTCAAAACAAAGAATGTTTTTAAGTGGCGAGGGTCAATATCGTGCAGGGTGTAATGGTATTTTTTAAACACCAAGTGGTTAAATATGGATCAATGATCGATTTTTTTTGGATTTAACAATTTCTAACGACGCCGCGCCATCTTGGGAAGATATCGATGGTTTCAATTTCGAAATTTGGCACCAGGCATAACAACGCTACCATCCGGTCGAAGTTTTTCTTCATCGAATATTTTTTGACTTCAACCATGGGCAAACCAGAGGGTTTTCAGCAACCCCTAAAGAAAATTGACGCCAACTTTTAACCTCAAGATGGGCGAACCCAGAAAACATCTGTCTGGAAAATTTTATTCTTTTACTGGCGTGCAATATTTTATACGAATTTTAACACAACTGGTTCAACAATCTGGTGATATTGTCGATTTTAATTATTTTTTTATTCAAAGAGCAGATAGCTATTTTTTGGTTTATAACATTTTCGTACAACTGTGTTTTTTTACTTTCCCATTTACGTAGTAAAGGAAAGTATTGTTATCGAGTTAAAAAAAAATTTTGAGTTAGCATTTTTTCCATGGTCTATGAGCCCATACGAATTGTTTAAGACCAATTTTGGAATGATGTCCGGATGTGTGTGTGATGTATGAAGTGTGATGTGTGATGTATGAAGTGTGGTTATTCTATCGTCAACGTTTTCAGACAAACCCGTGCACCAATTGAGTTGAAATTTTACACACCAGTTTGAAGTAACTGTCTAAAGAGCTGATTAGATTTTGGTTGAAAACCGTCCATTTTTAACCACTTTTTTAGGGGAATGAAAATTGTTAAAGAGCATTGCCGCTTCCCGGTGGAACATATGAGATTGAAACTCATATCAATCGAAAGAGATTATTTTTCCGCATCTTATGAAACCCCACACTTGATATTTCCCTCTTAAATTATTGTTAAAATGCAAAAATAAAATAAGTGCTGTTAAAAAAATATGGTTTGCCTTGGATAATTTTGATCCAAGTTTTTATCCAAATTTTGTATTAAACACATCTTCTTCTTAGTCTTCTTAGAAGAAGAAGTAAGAAGAAGAAGCTACGAGGGTCGTGGAGAGTTGAAATTTTGCATAACCGTGTGGTTTTACGAGGATTGAACGGGAAAATTTTCCCGTTTTTCATGGGACGTAACGGAGGGGGTGAAATGGCGCTTCAAAGTGGTCACAAAATTTCTGCATTCACTTTGGAGAGTTGAAATTTTTCAGGAAGCTCCGGGCGGTGGGCTAGGGGGCGAAACAATTTTTTCGTTTTTGGGGGCGGCGAAAACGGACAATCGGTATAGCTAAATTTTCCAATTTTTGTCCCGTTACCGTTTAAGGGGGGAGGGTAAAAATTGAATAGTTTTTTGCGCCTGGCTCGCTTATTTTCAGATTAAAGTTACGATTTTTTGGTCTCATTTGGATCCTCTCGAATTTAGATTTGCATTTTTGCAAAAAATGCCTAGGTCACAGATCGCTTTCGAGCGCTATGCGAGACGACGATTTTAATTCCATATTTTTGCCGTTTTTTGCGTTACGCCGGGCGGCGTCGAACGCATCGCGAAAAATAATACACCGTCGTCGAGCCGACTGTATGCCCGACAAAATTTGTTGATATACTTTTTCTCGAAAAATGAACTGGTTTCGAGTAATCGTGATATACAAATTAAAAACGGCAAATTTAAAAAATTATGGTTTGCCTTAGTTTAATTTTGATCTGTCCAAGTGATTTGTATTGTTTATTACTATAATTTAATATTTTAACTAATTTACTTGTATAAACATGTTGTGTAATTAATATTAAACGAATTTTTTAATTACTTCTAAAATATTAATCCTGACGTCATTACGCCCATAGTTAAAATTTGATTGCACATAGACGGCACGGCATTCCGCAAATTTCTAATTTTTTTTGGAAAATGACAATTTTAAAAATTTTTTAATGCAAACATGTTATATTATTGTTAAAATGAAAATATAAAATAAGTGCTTTTAAAAAATATGAGTTACCATGTTAAATTACAAATTAAATTTCGTAACTTTGATATCTCAAAGTAATTTGTGTATGTTATCGAGTTAAAATTTTTTTTGAGTTAACATCTGTTTTATTAATATATATAAAAGAGAAGATCTGTTTGTTTGCGTGTTTGTTTGTTTGTTCACTATACGTTCCTAGACCCTTGGACCAATCTCAACCAAATTTTGCACAGTTATTTTGTAGCTCCAGGCGCAATTTTTTTTGTAAAATGGAGAAGAAATTCGAGCGGGGAAAAAAGTTATTCGCTTTTTTCGAAAATCAAATCACAAGTTTGACAAAAAATTTAATTTGTCAAAAATCGAAATAATTAATCTCACAATTAAAGTCAGTGATTCAAAATACTGTCAACAGATGGCGGGAGGGCGGCTTTAATTCGAAAAATGAAAAACAACAAACAAATTAATCTGAATGCCGCGAATAAGACCGGAGCACTTTGGCCTTCACGGATCTATTATGGTCCGGTCTGTGAGGCCGAAGGCCGATCAACTATGGCCTTCACGGATCTATTATGGTCCGGTCTGTGAGGCCGAAGGCCGAACAACTATGGCCTTCACGGATCTATTATGGTTCGCCCTGTGAGGCCGAAGGCCGAACAACTCTGGCCTTTACGTATCTATTATGGTCCGGTCTGTGAGGCCGAACAACTATGGCCTTCACGGATCTATTATGGTCCGGTCTGTGAGGCCGAAGGCCGAACAACTTGGCCTTCACGGATCTATTATGGTCCGCCGAACAACTATGACCTTCACGGATCTATTATGGTTCGCCCTGTGAGGCCGAAGGCCGAACAACTATATGGCCTTCACCGATCTATTATGGTCTTCCCCCTGTGAGGCCGAAGGCCGAACAACTATGGCCTTCGCGGATCTATCATGGTCCTCTCCCTGTGAGGCCGATGGCCGAACAACTTTGGCCTTCACGGATCTATTATGGTCCGGTCTGTGAGGCCGAAGGCCGAACAACTATGGCCTTCACGGATCTATTATGGGCCGGTCTGTGAGGCCGAAGGCCGAACAACTATGGCCTTCACGGATCTATTATGGTTCGCCCTGTGAGGCCGAATGCCGAACAACTCTGGCCTTCACGGATCTATTATGATCCGGTCTGTGAGGCCGAAGGCCGAACAACTATGGCCTTCACGGATCTATTATGAGGCCGAAGGCCGAACAACTATGGCCTTCACGGATCTATTATTGTCCGCCCTGTGAGGCCGAAGGCCGAACAACTTTGGCCTTCACGGATCTATTATGGTCCGCCGAACAACTATGACCTTCACGGATCTATTATGGTTCGCCCTGTGAGGCCGAAGGCCGAACACCTATATGGCCTTCACCGATCTATTATGGTCTTCCCCCTGTGAGGCCGAAGGTCGAACAACTATGGCCTTCTCGGATCTATTCTGGGTCTAGATGGCTAAGGGAGGCGGATGCCGCCCGTGCCAGCTAGTTTAATATAAAATGAAGTGGAATCTACTAAATGGGAAAGTAATGTGTTGTCACATCAGATTTTTTTTATATGTGCACAATGATATGATTTGGATATATGGTAGCAGAAAGTTTAACCGTAATCTTTGGTTTCAATATTTTTGGAAAACCCCTATTCAACTCAGATTCATCTAATTTATTTTGTTTCGGTTACGGCTTGGGCTCAAAACCGATTTGAACCTGTTTTCAAGACGCATGGGTAGAATATAATTCGTGTTTAAACTTTAATCTGCACATGCCTCTGGCACTTTTAAATGTTTTATTTAAATTTTTCGATTTTTGAAAATTCACGGAGGTAATTAACCCTGTTACCCCCTTTGTATCCGCTTTTGGTTTATATGGTATCTTTATGTAAGTAATCGATGAATTCGTGGTTAATGTAATGAAAATTGATATTAATCATATTATTTGTAGTTTTAGTTTAACCTAAAAATTATACAAAAATCACTTTTCAGACATTAAAAATATACAAAATTTCAGAAGTAAATTATACTATAAAATCTAATTCGTACACGTTTTCAAAAAAGTGTCTCTCTTCATTTTAAGTCTTACCGCCCGAAGTGTGACGAAAACGTTTATGAATTACATTTTATAGGGATATGAGATTAAGATCGCAGCGCCGCTGGGTAAAAATGTGAACTACGTTAAAACACTTTCGTGTGACAGCCGCGCTTGTGTTCGTTGTATTTTACGAGTTTTTCATTCCTTTTTCCAAGTGAACTTGTTATTTTGTTTAAGACAAATTACGGTTAGTGTTGTTTAGTAGTTCATCTTTCTGCAGTTAAATAATATATACGGTTAGGTGAGTTTTAGATCGCTTATTTTCGACGTGGGGTTTTATGTTTAATTTTTAAAATTTGCAGATATGTCAGAATCTTACGAATTAAGATTAAGTCTTCTTGACTATCTCAAATATTTAGAGGGGTCTGAAACATCTAGATGTGTTTATGAAGGCGAAACAGTTTTAAACGAAGGGCACGTTGTTCTATGTGGTAAAACATTATGTAGCATATTGTGCATCCAATCTTCTGCAATAAATTTACTCCCAATTTATTTACCACGAGGGTCTTCAGCTGTGGGGAATAAATGAAAACTTAACTCCGGATTTTTCTATGCCCAAGATGAACATTGAGGCACTGAACAATATTGATTAGCGCTCATATCGAAGTATATTATTAGAAAATTTTGTTAATCGTCGAAAACTTTTAAAATCACCACTACAACATACGCAAAATTGCGTAAAATAAACGATACTAGTCATTTAACTAAGTTCGCCAAAATTCCGCTAGGTGCCGTGTTGCTTGTCACTAGTTCCCTATAGCATAATTTACTTGTAAAAATTTATACTTTTTTAATGTCTGAGAAAAGGGTCTTTTGTGCAGATTTTAGGTTAAACTAAAGATACAAATCTGATAATAATTACTTTATGTACAAGTAGTAGAATTTTTCTGTTTTGAACTGTTATGTTGTTCAATTTTTCTGGTTTCATGAGAATTAAACATAATTAATCTAGATTACCTTGATTACCTGGAATACCTTGATTGATTACCTTGTACGGCATAAAGGCTGCACCGAGAAATATTGCGGAGAAAGATGACAACAAAAAGAAAGAAAAAACCTCAACAGTAACCATGCCGAACATTTTGAAAAATATTGTTATGCACTCGGAGCAAAAACCAGAAATGAACGATAAAGCAACAAAACTGAACAAGTTTGTAAGGAAAGTGAACCAGTAGAATCAACCACCCAAGAAAAAATGGATCATCTGTAATAAACATCATTAAAGAAACTATTGTAATTGTGAAATTATAATAAGAGGAGAAAACAATCCTTGAAGTGAAAATACCCAACATGTCGGAATCTTCCTCTCAAGAAGTTTATAAGTATAAGACTTTTTATAAGTACTTAGTATAGAAATATATAGAAATAGTGTAGAAAGGTCAGAACTTTGGCAGTTAAGTGCGTCTACTGCTAATGCGAAAAGCTCGTATCGAATCCGGGCAATGTAAGAACTTTATTCTGGCCGTCTCTCCTCGGAAGGCAATGACAAACCACCGAGGTAATCTGCCATGAGCGCCCATCTCGACATGGAGTGTATTACACTTCCCGTGGTTCGGAGCCCACGTTAAACAAATAGGTCCTCTATATATATGTATGCGAAAACACTTGGAACGCACATTACATACATAGAAAGAGAGTTGGTCACGACGTTTGGAAACGAACAATACGAGTTAAGCCTGTAGTATACTTTTTGACCAACCGTCAAATATTTGGCTTATTTTGCCAAACAGCTACACCAAATAGTGTACTGACCAAATAAATTTGGCTAAAACACACTAGGTACATATTTGGTTATTGTTTGCCACACCAATTATTTACCTGTTTGCCAAACAGTGGACTATGGCGTGTGCCAAACATGCCAAATAAATTTAACCATATTAGCCAAATTTTTTGTTTGGCACTACTAGATTTCCTGTATAACCAAATACTGTCAAATATTTTCAAAATGGCAAATCAAGATATTTCGGAAAATTTAGAGTTGGCATTACTAGATTTCCTATATAACCACTGTCAAATAATTTCAAATGGCAAATCAAGATATTTCAAACAAGATTTCCATATAATCTTGGCTCATTGCTTTGCAATTCATCGAGCAGCTTCACGTAGCTACCTACAGTCTTCCTTTTTTTACCCAATCGTTCACTCACACATTACGAAGATGAGATCGTTTCTTCTTACAGCAGCAATTGAAGAATACGATGACATATTTATAAGAATTTGTTTTAATTTTACATCAATAATTAACAGAATTATTTTGATAATATTATGTGACATAATTATTATATACATTTATTCAATTTTTATTTAAAAAATACCAACATTTACGTAATGTACGAGGAGAACTTCAAAATACCTAATAATAATAATAATTTATTTATTTACGGATATAGGTACCAATTGAAATAATACAACACAAAAGCACACACAACAAATCAAAATTCCACACTAACTCAATTCTCACATAACAGTCCTCTTGAACCCGATGTAAGACGGGTGAAATAGGTCGAACTGGTCACTATCTCGTTTGAAACGTTGACCATCCGACATATTCTCGATACTGGGCTATTTAATCCATAGTTCGAACCATGAAACTTCACCCATAGTAACTTTGGGTTCTTAATGGGATGGACTGGAACATAAAACTGAATCAGTGACAATAAAAATTCGCAATCAATCTTGCCATTCACCAAGCGATGGACAAAACACAGATCGGCAACCACTCTTCTATGCTCCAACGATCTGCAGTTGGCTTGAAGAAGACTGGAAGCATAAGAAAAGTCCTCAGACTTATGTCCTAGCTTAAAACTAAAGAATCGTAAAAACTTGCGTTCCACCGATTCCAGTCTAGCAACATCGACCCGGTAGAAAGGCGACCACACAGGCGAAGCGTACTCAAGCTTAGATCTAACAAGCGAAAAATATAAAAACTTTACAGTGTTAGCGGGAAAAAGACCACCTTGTCGACGGATAAAGCCAATAGCACGAAGTGCACCGTTGGATATTTTTTCGATGTGATGCTTGAAGGTTAGACATTTATCAAGTCGCACACCCAAGTCATCAATCACGTCAACTCGCGCCAACTTGACACCACCCATGTAATAGCTGACGGCACCACCGCGTGTTTAGCGTAAGAAATTACTGAGCACTTCTCGAAATTCAAAGCCAAATCATTAACAACACACCAGTTGTGGAGACCGTCAAGATCACACTGAAGTAATCTACAGTTCTCCTCAGAACCAATCGATTTAAAAAACTTTAAATCATCAGCAAACAACAGAAATGAGCAATGCTCTATGTACTGACCAATATCATTTATAAACAACAGGAAGAGGATAGGACCACAATGAGACCCCCTGGGGAACCCCTGAAGAAACCATAATATCCCTCGATTTATTATTATGAATGCGAACCTTCTGTGTCCTATTTGTTACACAACTGGCTAGCCAGTTAACCACAATTGATCCAAACCCCAACGCAGTGATTTTGGACAGCAGAGCAGAGTGTGAAACGCGGTCAAAAGCCTTGGAGAAGTCCGTATAAACGACATCAACATGCTTGTGATCTTCAAATGACTCTATAATATGAGTAACAAATGACAGAAAATTAGTGGTTGTCGATCGGCCAGGAAGAAAGCCGTGCTGATTGCTGACTATACAATTCCTACTAGCATGCATAAGTTGAGTTGCAACTAATTTATCCAACATATCCAATTTTGCATCTAATCTATATCACTTCTACAGAGTGGGTCAAAAGTTACATGGGATGTTTGTCAAATAAACTATTTGGATTCATTAGCCAAATGCATTTGGCCTTTGCTGACCAAATAATGTGTTTGTATAATTTAGGTAAATAATTTTTGGCCAAATATTTGGCAAACCACCGATATGTGTACTATATCTGTCAAACAACTTTGACGAAATCAATATTTGACAAAATTTAATAAGCCAAATATTATGAAGAGTGTACTACAGGCTTTAGTAGTAGTGTAGAAATAACACACTCGCATTATTATTTTTCAAGCAAACTTTATTGGATAACAAATTAGTACTCAAAATTGAATACAACAAAAATTAATTTAACCAAATTTATGGGATGAATGAATCGCATTGCATGGAGGAGTGACCAGATTTGAAACATTTGTGTTCAGCAATTTTTAAGTGAACAAAAAGCAGCAACCACCTGCTAGTTTTGAATTTTACCCCCCCCCCCCACACACAAGTGCCTGAAATTTTTTTTTTTTTTTGTTTTTCCGATATTTTCGTTACAGTAGAGGAAAATTGCTCGATGTACTTTGGTAAATTTGAGCCAACTTCATTGCTCCCACGTTTTCCATCGAACTTATTCCAATAATAACAATATGCATTTCGCCTCCCTCATAAATAGTTCAATTATAAACATTAGACAATTTGCCAATCAAAATTAGCGCCAGAATAAGTACTTACTACAGGAAATTTAAGTAATAACTTAAATTAATTTTCACCATGAATAACTTTTTAAACGTACTAAAAAATATTTCCCTTTACAAAGTTTCTATTAAATTCTACTTCATTTAATGCATCAAAAATTTGCTTTCAATTAGTAAATTTTACTTTATAAGCCAATGATAATTATATATTTAAATTGAATTTAGCGCAGTTCATAATCCTGCTTTGATAATATAATAAATTTTTGCAATCACAAACGCGTGAGCGGCAGACATATGTTTCAAGCTTTTTTGCTATCATCAGTACCGCATACACATGGAAAAACACTACACTTGTAACTGCAAAATGACACTACGGCAAATCGTTCATTCAGGTAAACAGAAGCACAATTTGCCAAAGTTTAAATTCAATTTAAACATTAATTACCTATTGGTTGTTGAACACGTAGGCTTTAGTTCAGACGGTTTTGCAGTGGGCAAATTGTGCTTCTGTTTACCTGAATGAACGATTTGCCGTAGTGTCATTTTGCAGTTACAAGTGTAGTGTTTTTCCATGTGTATGCGGTACTGATGATAGCAAAAAAGCTTGAAACATATGTCTGCCGCTCACGCGTTTGTGATTGCAAAAATTTATTAGATAATTATATAATTTGCATTTATAGTTAACGGGAAATCTAAACAGAAACCGTCCTGCTATCTTAAAATATTTGCTCGTCAATATTGCAAAAACAATATAGAACATTTTTCTTACATTGTAAAATATTTGCATAGTTTCATAATTTCGCTATGAGCTTTGCTTTATCATTATCAGACATCGCATACTCGAAAGATACTTTATTTTTATACAAACAGGATACATTTTAATGTGGGTATTTAAATTATTTTTTTCTAGAATTACAATTACACAAAAATACTTTAATGTAAGAATATTACTGGATTTACATGCAACAAATAAAATGTAAAAATTGTTATCTATATCTTTTTAAACCGATAATTAAACAGATCATTAGAATTCTTATTACCAATAAAGAGATTTTGAAGAAATGTCAAATTTTGGAGAGTTAAATTACTGAACCGAGTTGGAGCAAGAGATTTCTTAATAATTCTCGATTACTCTTATATACCAAAAGATTTATATAGCATTTTTCGATATACAGGCATTTGATTTTAATCAAAAAATATGTCAATTTAAGCAGGTTTTCGGCTTTCCAGTTCCACCGTCTAAGGCGGAAAACAAACTTGCATAACACGGAAAATTAGTTTAATAAAGAATTATGTAATGTTAATCACTGAATATGTATATTATATAGCTACAAAGCATAGTGTGGTATATAAAATGCAATCTCGGTTTATGAGGTCATACTATGATCCCTTGATGGGATTAAATGACCCCATGGGAGTAAATTTACTAATAAACGCCACGTGGGACTGAAGAAGGTCATTACGAACTGCAGAAATAGTCATAAATCCTTGATAAATACGCTAGGATTGCATCTTCTTCTTAAAGTACCGTATCCGCTCAGCGAACGTTGGTTATCAACTTGACCGAAGTCAAGATGACTTAACTAGGGAAAGAAATTTAATGGGGTGGTTTCCCGTTGCCTTCCCCATAGCCCACAGATTTATATTGGGCTTGTAGATCACAGCAGTATATCCGGCGCGACTAGGTATAGAACCACGGTTTCCCGCTCGCTAGTCTGCCGGTGTAAGCTTAAGGCCACACTGCTAGGATTGCATAAAAGTTATAAAACCCTCTCCCAGTTTCCGGCTTAAGCAGTGTCCAAGTTTATACGAGTATAGGTTTGACTGTGTCCGTATGTAAAATAATGAAGAAAGTTTCAAAGGGTGACGGTAAATTGCACGAACGACTGCAGGTAGCCGAAAAAAAAGTAGTAAATTGCATCCCGGGTAAACTGCACGAAATTTTGCAAACTGGTAAACTGCACTCCGAACATTTTCCAGGTAAAAATAAAATAAAAATATTTATTTTTATAATCATGAAATAGTGGGGACCCGAAATAGTAACGAGTTCGAGGGAGCGGTTAATCCACCTCTTTGCGGCAGATCCACATCTCATTGTGGCAGATTTAACTTTACGCGGAGTATTGTTTTTTTAATTAGTTTTCTAAAGAAATATCAAAAACTAACACTAACCTAACGGCAGATCCACCTCTTCGCGGAAGATCCACCTCTTTGCGGAAGATTGAACTTTACGTGAAGATTAAATTGTTTTTAATTGGTTTTCTAAAGAAATATCAAAAACTAACACTAACCTAACGGCAGATCCACCTCTTCGCGGCAGATCCACCTCTTTGCGGCAGATTTAACTTTACGCGGAGATTTGTTTTTTAATAAAAAAATTTTATAATTTTTGTTTGGAGTGCAGTTTACCATTTTTATTTTTACCTGGAAAATGTTCGGAGTGCAGTTTACCAGTTTTCAAAATTTCGTGCAGTTTACCCGGGGTGCAGTTTACCATTATCAGGTGGTTTTGGAGTGCAGTTTACCTTACCCCGTTTCAAAAAAATTAATAAGTCAATATATTATATTAACACGAATTGTACATAGAATTTTATTCTACACAAATCCGGGCTCTGATTTACTTAACTTCAGTCGTACAGAAATTAATAATCCATTAAATTTGCAGCTTGTCATTGATTTCTTAATTTTGTCAAGTGTTATAATTTACTAAACCAAACAGGTAAATTTAGTGTTTTTCCTCATAGATATCTTAAGGTATAAAAGCTAAAAAATTACGTTCATTTGATATAGAAACGTATAAAATTTGTACAATGAAGACATCCATCATTAGCATTGCATTTGCAACTTTCGTTCTTGTTCAGGTATATAACTTTTTTTTATTTTTAACAATCATACGAATAGTACAGTTTTTTTAATATTAAAATATATTTTAGGCAAACAACTTGTCTGATTACGTACCTAATGATATTTACGTAGAGCCAAACAGTCCTGCTCCATACCATCCGCGAATTGTTGGTGGACAAGAAGCTATACCCAACTCCTATCCTCACTCGGTAAAACTTTCAATTTTAAGTGCATTTTATTACATTATAATATTTATAATCTATAGGTAGCAGTTTATATTGACGGTCGTTCATTCTGCGGAGGATCGGTGATCAGGAACGATGTAATTTTGACAGCTGCCCATTGCGTGGATAGGTAAATTAAAAATTATGATACTATAAAAATTGCCAATTATTTTTACACATTTAATTGAGGTGATACAAAGTAAAGGTTGTTTACACGTCATCATTGGAAGTGAGCGCAAGTTTTATACTTTGTAGCTCTAAAGCGGAAAAATAACGATCCTCAGAATAAGCCACCTTTGCTTTATCAAATGCAAGCGAAAGAGCCTACTTTCCATGGTGATTGTTGAAAAAATCATTTATGCAAAAACAACTAACTTATGCTTTTTTATTTTGTAGTGCAAGAAGAGTAGAAATAGTTGCTGGTGGACATAATATAAACAAGCAAGAAGCGACTCAGCAAAAGAAAACGGCAACTAGATTTGTTGTTCACGAGAAATGGAATCGTCGTCAATTAATTAATGACATTGCACTGATACATTTAAGTTCGCCTTTAACCCTGAATGGTGAGTATAAACTAATTAATTTCATATAATCTCGCATTGAAATTTTCTTATTTATATTTTAGATGCAGTACAAGCAATTGGACTTGATGACGGAGCTTGTTCGGGTAATGGATTGGATAATACTCCAGGTACCGTTTCTGGATGGGGAAGAAATTCTGATAGATCCCCTTCTATTAGTCCTGTGCTAAGGCATGTGACAAGTAATCTTATGAAAAACAGGGATTGCAGAAGGATATTCAATATTATTAAGGATACACATATTTGCCTAGATGGATCTAAAGGCAAAAGTTCTTGTAATGGAGACTCCGGCGGTGCGTTATTAGGAAACAGAGGCGGTAAGAAAGTAGAAGTTGGAATAGTGTCGTTTGGAAGTGCTCGTGGCTGTGAAAAAGGATATCCAAGCGCATACACCAGAGTTGCTTGTTTCAAAAGCTGGGTTGATGCTAAGCTTAAACAATTATAAATAACGTCCATATATTTTATTATTTTAAATACTAAACCGTAAACTGTTATAATATGTATTATTTAGGTACCCATACCTATTTACATATTGAATTAATTAATAATCAAAGCATGAAATAAAATTATTATATTATTATTGTTTATTAATTATTGTAAAGGTGGTAAAATCATCACATTAAAAATATTGAATTTACATAGTAAATCCGTTTATGAGTTAGAGGTAAAAATCTAAAGATAAAACAAAAAATAATTTTATTCGGAAATAATTTTATTTTTACGAAACTCATGTTAAAAGTGATAAACATGCGCAATCCACTATCACCTAAGATAATAAAACACTCAATTTCAAATCAATTATTAGAATTGTAACACTTGAAAATGGTCGGGTATTGTTGAAAATAGAAGTGGCTTGAAAATGGGATATGCTTCACAAAAAAAGTGAAAAATATTGATTTACGGGGCTGAAATCGTTGTGCTCGTAGAACTGATCAAATTTTCAATAAAAGCCACCAAAAAAATATAGACCACCACTATGCGTAATACAATTAGTATGAAAATTTGAAGAAACCGAACCGGGTCCATATGCAACAGTATTAATAAGCATAATATTATTTGTCTTATTTGCATATGCAATTCTATTACGGCAACAAATAGCTATATTAGATTACAATAAACTGCCGAGAGCCTCGACGACTCGTAAATAAATAGCAGAACAACTAGAAAAAAAATTAGCACCGGATACAAACGGACAAGAAACTCTCTACATGAAATGTAAGAAAATAAACAGTGCCATACAGGCGATACTAGACTCGAAGGTAAAGCTAAGAAGAAGAATGAAAAGCAGAAGTGGATAATGCATGAGATACTGCAGATGATGGATTTGAGAAGAAAGGATAAAACTCGACATGAAGTGGAATACACGAAATTTAATGCCCAGATTAGAAGATGTGTAAGATAGGCAAAGGCAGCATGGCATTCGCAGGAATGCGCAGAAATAGAACACTATGACAAAATGTATAATATTTTTGACATGCACAAAAGAATGAGACAAAAGAATACCCCGGGGAAGTTACAAAGGCGGTAAATTTATAACGGATCTAGAGATGAAACTGGAAGAGACGGAAAGAATACATTCTTTAACTATTCGAGGATGATAGAACTGTGGAACATGGTGTGAATGACGATACAAAAACCGGCTCATTTATTACAAAAGATGAAGTTATGAAGGCGCTGAAATGGCAAAAATGGGAAAGCACCCGGGCCAGACAAAATAGCGGCTGAGACACTGAAAATCTTGGGAGAAAATGAAATAAGGGAATTAACGGAGAACGGAGTGCATCTTTGTTACAATTCCAAAAAAACCAAAGCACCGAAGTGCAATTACTATCGCACCATAAGTTTAATGAGCCATGTGCTAAAGATATTCCTAAGAATAATATACATGGAAGAATTTATCACAAACTAGAAGAGAGATGTTGAGAATTTTCAAATGTTCGTGGTTACATTTTGTGTAGCGCGCGCATTTGGTACACGCGCGTATGTGCTATGTGTAGGAGCGAACGACAGTTGCATCGAATACGTCGTATGATTATTAACTATTCATGCTTTATTTTTATTACATTTTCCACTGCAATGATATTTGCATACTCTTATAATTTGAATATAATTAAACTATTAAATTACAAGTGTTACGTTTTTTCATTACAATTAAAAAAACTAATATCCTAAAACCCAACAGGTTATTGTGCCCAGGGTGAGAAATAAAGTTGAATAGTGGTGCGATTCGTAAAAACAGTAAAAAAAAAGGTGTTAAAAACAATTAAAAAGTGTTAAAAACCGGTAAGAACAATAAAAATAAAACAATGGCTAACAAGGAGGACACCTTAAACATTGAAAAACTCAAAGACGAAGAAAATTACGGAATATGGAAATTCCAAATTACAATTTTCTTTAAAGCGAAGCAAATATACGATATTGCTACGGGTAAAACTAAATGTCCAACAGGAGACGAAACATCAAAAGAAGAATGGAATAAAAAGGATGCTATCGTCCAAAGGATAATTGTAACAACCGTTGAAAAGAAAGTTTTAATGCATCTAATAAATTGCTCAAGCGCAAGTGAAATGTTTAACAAACTACAATTGTTATTTGAGCGTGACAATCAACAAAAGAAATATAACTTAGGGGCCGTTCATGTATTACGTAAGACGTTTAGGGGGAGGGGGGGGTAGCTGACATCTTATTTTTTCTTACTCGGGGGTAGGGGGGTCAAGACAATTTCTTACGTAAGATTTTATTTTTTTAATTAAATTTCAAAATTTGAAAATTATTTAATTTAATTTAGGTGCTGTAGGTATTAATGTTAATGTGAAACACAATACTATTAATTATTTACGTTCGAAATGAATAAAATCACATTTTCGGGAGTAGCACGAATTTATTCACCTGAAATCGACAAATTTCCTATAGAGATTTGGAAAGCTGAACGTTTTTATAGTAGAATTGAAAAAGACATATTTTAATAATTTTTGGTTACTCTCTCTAAAAGAGTCTATTATATGATAAAGTCTATTATTATATACTCTATATATTATTATAAAAAATATGTAAAAAAAATTTTTATTATAAAAAAGTCAGGTCAAAATCGAACGTCATTGAAATTTTCAAAAATGTGCTCTATTTAACAATGCTGACGCTCAGCAACAAACTATTAGACTTATTAGTTAGAGTAAAATAACTTACTTAGATAGAAGTTGTAGTAAATTTTATTCTCTGTAAGATTTATGGAAGTCATTTTCGTCCTAAAGTCAACTGGTAAGGAAATATTGCGAGGAAACATTTCGTTTTCGCCATTTTTTTTAAATGGCGGCACTTCCGGGCGCTCGCCGAAGTCACTAACCCAGAGTTTTTATTAGGACCACAAACCTTAAATATCCAAAAATTAGAACCCCCTGACCATTTTTAGGAAGCTCTTCTTTTCATGATTTCGAGGATGTTGTTAAAATATTTTAAGGCTGCCGTCCTAAGCGTGGGCGATTGAAAATACCATTAGACAAATGAGCAATAAACCGTAAGAAATAATTCTGATATAGATTGGACAAACTATTTTAACCGAGATCCAACACTTGCTGCTCACCATTTCAAAAAAATCGTTCAAAACAAGAAAAAATTATTATTATTTTCGGACGCAGCATCTTCTAGAAAAATGCATATAATTCTACTAAATTTTTTTTCAAATTAGGTCAAGCATTTGTCCTGGATGTGAAACACTTTTCAAGTTTGTAATTATAACTGTAATGATTATAAAAATTATTGCACGGTCACATTTTTGCCCTGTGAAATAGAGCATCTTTACAGCAAAAATTTCAATATTTCTAATTGGAATTAAAAATTTATCAGATCCAAGGGCCACGTTTTAGCTTTATAATGATCATAAAATGGTTGCCTAAAAGTGCATACTTTTTTACCTAGTGCGTCCGCAATCTCGACAAATTTCCCATATTATATTAAACACTGCCAGGACAGCAGCCTTAAGTGTTTTTAATTTTTTTAATGAGTTATATGATATAACAATATAGCTGAAATAGAAATTTGTTTAAAAATATTTTGCCAAAAAACATATTTTTCACTCCTTCATAAAAAACTTTCAACTGCAGACGAAGAATTCGGTAAGAAGCTCAGGGTTCCTAGAGGACGTTTTTTATTATGCAATTACCTAACGAAATCCGTCAAAAAATCGCAGAAGACCGATTTTGGAGTTTTTTGCAATTTTCTTACACTATAAAGTAATTTGTGTGAATAACATTTTTTTTAATATAAAATAAACATAATATCTTCGTTAATTTCACTTTTATTAATGTTTAATATTATCTGACTTCTCATTGGGTAATAATTTATCTTACGTAAGATTAGTGTGGGGGGGAGGGGGTATACATTTTCTTATTTTTTCTTACTAGGGGGTAGGGGGGAGTCTAAAAGTAGGAAAAAACGTCTTACGTAATACATGAACGGCCCCTTACTTCAGGAGTTTTACAATTACAAATTTAAAAGCGGCAGTAATATAACAACATACATATGCGAATTGGAAAGTTTAGCGTTTAAACTAAACAGCTTAAAAGAAGAAATTAGTGAAACAATGATTATAACAAAAATCTTATCGACACTTCCAGAAAAATACCGATATTTTATCAGTGCGTGGGAATCTTGCCCGGAAAACAAACGGAATTTATCAGAATTGACTTCAAGACTTTTGGCTGAGGAGAAGCGCAATAAAAACCATGAAAATTCAAGTGAACAACAAGAAGCAGCGTTCACAGGTGAGCAGAGTAAAAATTTTAAAAAGAGTTTTGTTCATAAAAACAGTAATAAAACATGCTTTAAATGCGGAAAACCAGGACATTTTGCGAGAGAGTGTAAAAATGAAGAAATAAAATGTAATATTTGCAAAAAAAACAAACCACATTGAAAAAGATTGTTTCTTTCGAAACAAAAACGCTTCAACCAGTGGGAACAAAGGAAAGTCAAATAAAAAAAACGGCTTTATTAACACACGAAGATTCGAGCAGCATAAACGATGAAATTGATTTTTACTTGGATAGTGGTGCCACATCGCACATGGTCAATAAAAAATTTTTCATACAGAACATGCAAAAAAGGGTAACAGAAATTAAAACCGCAAAAAAGGGTGAAACATTACAAGCCTTAGGATTTGGAAAAATCTAAACTGATGAATGCATACTAACAGATGTTCAATTTGCTCCGAATTTAAGTAAAAACTTATTATCAGTGAATAAAATAACGCGAAACGGTGGTGAGGTACATTTTAAAAACAATACGGTCGAAATTTATAAAAATAAAATCATGGAAGGAAAACGTGAAAACGAACTGTATAAAATAAAATTAAATAAAACGGGTGAAAATGCTCTTGTAAGTGAAACCAACAGTGTTGAAAACTGGCATAAAAAACTAGGACATATAACGAGTAAAAACATGTTAAAACTAAAATCAAACAGTATCGGGTTAAATCTGAGTGACGCCGAAATTAAAAAACTTAAAAACATAACGTGCAGTTTTGATGAGCTCCTTAACTTCACCTATGAATTGGAGATTGACGGCTCATTACCCTTTTTGGACCTATTAGTAAGCCGAGACGTGAATGGCTCTCTAAATACTGACATATACGGAAAGCCTTCTTCCACAGAGCGCCTACTAAACTTTAACTCTTCTCACCCTCTACAACAGAAGATTAGTGTTATTACCACATTAAAATACCGTTTACACAATTGTGTGCCCAACAACAAAATAGGTGTTAGATTACATGAACTTAAACAAGGTCGTTTACTTGATAACATTCTGTTTAAAGGGAAGGTACCATTTGTCAAACATGAGGTTTCATGTGAAGAACCTAAAGAAAAATCCAAATTTAGTAGGATTACTTACCATCCTAAGTTAGCTGATAAACTCAAACACATTTTTAGGGACTGCATTTTGAGTGATAATTTACATTTAGCATTCCGCACACCTATGACTCTAAACAATATCATTTTTTCAAGAACCAAAGACTTCACACCAGTATTGGATAGGTCCAATGTAGTGTATATGATAAATTGCTCTGAATGCCAACACCATTATATAGGACAAACTTCCCAGAGACTATCCAAGCGGGTATACCAACATCATTATGATATCAGATTGGGGAAAACAAAAACGGGTCTAGCACATCATTCATTAAACAAACATCATAATTTTAAAGATGAGGATGTTCAGATACTTGCATCAGAGAAGTGCTACAACAAGAGGCTGTTTATTGAAGCTGCTGTTATATCTACGAGCAAAAATAACATTAATATTCAAAGTGACTATTCATGCATAAATAATGGTTACCTTAATTTATTGCATAATTACAAGTTTAAAATCGAGAGACCTAATAGATAGTGCTGTGTTGCACCCTGGCGAGTTGGACGTTTTTAGTGTTTACTCTTGTTATGTATGAACATAGCATGCATATGCAAAGCACACTGATTAATAAATGGTTGCCAAGCATAATAATAACAAGTATAACGCAAGTGTAAATTACGTGTCAAGTTGAAAAATAAAGTTTCCTTAAATTGCAATAAGAGTTTGATTTGTAAGACATAACAATTGGCGACGAGGTAAATCGAAAGAACAATATTTGAACAATTTTAATAGTAAAATCGTGTGAAAAAAAATAATTCCAAAACCACGCGGTAGTTATGTCTTTTTAGGATTATTAGTGTTTAGTCTAGTGTGTTTCGCAATGTGGATTACTTTTAAAATTATTTTTGTTTACGTTTGGCGTTGACACATCGTGTTTTTATTGATCACTTTGTACGATTATTTATTCTTGATGTCCGTAATCTTATGCGTAATCTCACATTTGCCATCACCTATTGTTTGGTATGTAGTAGACGTTTTAACTTGTACATAATTATTTGTTAATTTTACACTTCTGTAATTCCAGCCCTGAAGATGATTAAATAAATTAATCGAAACGTTGGCTAACGGTAGATATTCGTTTGATTGCATTCCTTTACACCCAAAAAGTAGTTTTATCATTAATTAATTGAGGAAGAAAATAGTTTTAATATTAATATTTTGTTAAAAAAAAAACCATGTAACATTTGAGAGGGAGTGTTGAGAATTTTCAAAGGTTCGTGGTTACATTTTGTGTAGCGCGCGCATTTTGCTTTATTTTTATTACATTTTCCACTGCAATGATATTTGCATACTCTTATAATTAGAATATAATTAAACTATTAAATTACAAGTGTTACGTTTTTTCATTACAATTAAAAAACTAATATCCTAAAACCCAACAAAGACCAATTTTGGAATGATGTCCGGATGTGTGTGTGATGTGTGATGTATGAAGTGTGATGTGTGGTTATTCTATCGTCAACGTTTTCAGACAAACGCGTGCACCAATTGAATTGAAATTTTATACACTAATTTGAAGTAACTGTCTAAAGAGCTGATTACATTTTGGTTGAAAACCGTCCATTTTTAACCCCTTTTTTAGGGGAATGAAAATTGTTAAAGAGCATTGCCGCTTCCCGGTGGAACATATGAGATTGAAACTATATCAATCGAAAGAGATTATTTTTCCGCATCTTATGATACCCCACACTTGATAGTTCCCTCTTAAATTATTGTTAAAATGCAAAAATACAATAAGCGCTGTTAAAGAAATATAGTTTGCCTTGGATAATTTTGATCCAAGTTTTTATCCAAATTTTGTATTAAACACATAAATTTGAGAAAATCACTCACTCACTCACTCATTCATAATTTAGTGCGTATAGCTACGAGGGTCGTGTGGAGAGTTGAAATTTTGCATACCCGTGTGGTTTTACGAGGATTGAACGGGAAAATTTTCCCGTTTTTCATGGGACGTAACGGAGGGGGTGAAATGGCGCTTCAAAGTGGTCACAAAATTTCGGCATTCACTTTGGAGAGTTGAAATTTTTCAGGAAGCTCCGGGCGGTGGGCGAGGGGGCGAAACAATTTTTTCTTTTTCGAAATTTTTTTCCAGCGCTTGGCAAGAGGGCTCCTCGCGGTTTTTCGTATTTTTGTATCTACTTCCAGAGTTTTCGTCCGATCGACCTGAAATTTGCTCGAGGGGTGGGGGCGGCGAAAATGGACAATCGGTATGCCCAAATTTTCCAATTTTTGTCCCGCTACCGTTTAAGGGGGGGGGGTAAAAATTGAATAGTTTTTTGCGCCTGGCTCGCTTATTTTCAGATTAAAGTTTCGATTTTTTGGTCTCATTTGGATCCTCTCGAATTTAGATTTGCATTTTTGCAAAAAAATGCCTAGATCACAGATCTCTTTCGAGCGCTAAGCGAGACGACGATTTTAATTACATGTTTTTGCCGTTTTTTGCGTTACGCCGGGCGGCGTCGAACGGATCGCGAAAAATAATACACCGTCGTCGAGCCGACTGTATGCCCGACAAAATTTGTAGATATACTTTTTCTCGAAAAATGAACTGGTTTCGAGTAATCGTGATATACAAATTAAAAACGGCAAATTTAAAAAATTATGGTTTGCCTTAGTTTAATTTTGATCTGTCCAAGTGATTTGTATTGTTTATTACTATAATTTAATATTTTAACTAATTTACTTGTATAAACATGTTGTGTAATTAATATTAAACGAATTTTTTAATTACTTCTAAAATATTAATTCTGACGTCATTACGCCCATAGTTAAAATTTGATTGCACATAGACGGCACGGCATTCCGCAAATTTCTAATTTTTTTTGGAAAATGACAATTTTAAAAATTTTTCAATGCAAACATGTTATATTAATGTTAAAATGAAAATATAAAATAAGTGCTTTTAAAAAATATGAGTTACCATGTTAAATTATAAATTAAATTTCGTAACTTTGATATCTCAAAGTAATTTGTGTATTTTATCGAGTTAAAAATTTTTTTGAGTTAACATCTGTTTTATTAATATTTAATATAAAATGAAGTGGAATCTACTAAATGGGAAAGTAATGTGTTGTCACATCAGATTTTTTTTATGCTTTTAGGTAAATCATTCTATTAACAGAAGCACCGTTAATCTTTTTACGAGACGAAGGCATGCCATCGAATCCAAATTTTTTTCTAAAGGACGTTAACAACATAAAATAGTAAGTAGTTCAAAATTTCGCTTTTTGTGCAAACTATTAAATAACCAACACAACTTTTTAAAGTCATAGCTAACAATTTTCTATCATCTACTTATGTTTTTGTCTAACTTCAGTAGGATAAGTAGCTTCAATTATTTTCTGCTTTTAAGTCAGAGAAAAGCGTCATTTGTACGCAATTTTTTTATGTAAGGTAATTAAAATTCGCAACTACGCCAGACAAGTGTAAAGATCCAATTCGAACAACGGTCAGCCAATTTATCACGACATCAATTGAACCGCCGATTTATTTTTGTAAATAAATATTTTCCTACTTTTGTAATTATTTATGTGTGTGATCAAGAGTCTGTCTTATTTGTTTATTACCATTCCATCCTTCATTTTGATTAAACGTGTGTATTCTAAATAGTCAATTTTATTTTATTTTAAGTTCCATTTTGTCCCGATGAAAGTAACTAGTTTAGCGAAAGCTTCTACTCGAGACTGGCGCCCAGGTAAGATAATTATAGTGCAGAGCAAGGCTTCTTTTAAAAACCCACGACTACCGAAAGGTAACCCAGCATCTCCGACGCGGAGTAATTTCCAAGAGTTAGCTGCTCCGTACAGTCCATCCACGAGCGAGACAAGCGGCAAGTGTAACCGGAACTATTTTGGACAACAGAGTTTCGGTCTGAACATAAGGCTGAAGTTACATTTGACACGGATCCATTCCGTTCGGTCCCGTCCAGTACCGTTCCGTCTGTACTACTATACTGAAGACATTAAATAATTGCATTATAAAATTATTATTTAGGTTAGGTTCAGGTTAGGTTTAGATTAGGTTTTGGTTAGGTTTTGGTTACGTTTAAGTTATGTTTAGGTTATGTTTAGGTTATGTTTAGGTTATGTTTAAGTTATGTTTAGGCTACATTTAGGTTGGGCTTAGATCAGGCTTATGTGAGGATTACGTTAGGGTTAAGTTAGGTTAGACTTACGTTAGGCTTAAGTTAAGTCAACCCCTAAATTTAGTCAATACTTTACTAATCCAATGATGAAGTCAAGGGCCCCAATATAGAAACCTGCGTCACTGCTAAATTGAATCCAAGCTCTTCCGAAGATCCACGATTGGCTCTAACAATCAACCTCTGATGCATTAAAAGTACTCCAATACCCACAGGCTGATAATTTTCTGGCAAGGGATCGATGGAGTCTAAAGCCAGATATAAATTAAAAAGGATGTCCGCGAACCCCCTACCCTAGTTCATTTATTTTATGTATTTCCTATAATTTGAGATGTACTGAGGCCGCTGCCAAATTATTAGACAGATAGGTATTAGACTATAATTGTTTAAAAATGACTTGGCTGGATCTGCCACGAGCATCCCCAAAAATTTGATGACGATGACTGTAATTTTCTTTATCTCGCACATTACCATTTTTATGCAGAAGTGACACTGATTTATCCACAATATATTAATTACGTGGTAATAAATAATGCCAACGGTGTACCGAAATTTGGCGGTTACATTGTTGGTGGACGTATTTTTCATACCCTTTCGAGGTATTGGAAGAATCATGGATTTATTTACTGAAATCATGGGATTAATTTGTAGGAAAATATGTTTTATGTTTTACAGGACTAAATGAATTAACTTTTATGTTATTTATACATAGGTTTAAGTTAAATTGGTTTGAAATGCATATTCTTATTTTGTGGTGAAGCAAGCGTAGGGAATTTAGGAACATTTAGGAACTCGTGGGGTATGAGATCAAATAGTGGTATTGATACTGGTTAAATAAAGGCTAGAAGAAAGGTATTTAAATATTGAGAGAAGTTTTGATTTGGAAGTGACTACTTTCTTGAAGTTCTCGCGAGGAGGTTGTACACTGTTGGTTCACTAACTATGACCTCAGAAACTACGAACCTGAAGGATTAAGTTCAGCTTATTTTGCACGTTTGAAAAGGAGGTTGCAGACTATAGGTGCACTAACTATGCCGTAAGCACCTGCGAACCTGGAGGATTTTTTTTAGCTCGACGCAGGGAGGATAAATCTCGTACGAGACACCCACTAAATCGAAGTGGATAGTGTCAGACTTCACTGACTAAAACTCCCCCCTACCAAGCACCCGGGTTTCGCCGTCAGGCATTTCTTCCGGGATGCTCGGTCCGAGATGTCGGGATCTTCGACATCTCCCGCCCTGGATGTTCGGGCAGATGCGTTGGGTCTGCAGTGTCGTGTGCAGACCCGCCTTTTTCGTTCGGGCCTCCAAGTTCCTCTCCTCATAAATGGCTTCCTGGTTGCTCGCTCAGGTAGGGGGCATTGCGATGGAATTCGATGAAACGTGTGCTCTTTCGCATGCCTCTCTTCTACCTGTCCGAGTTTGTCTCCTCGTTGGTTGGCTTCCTGGTTTGACGGTCGGGTAATTTAAGGAGAGATTAGCTCGACGGAACTCCCTCTTTGAATTTTACCTATCTTCAGTAGCTGGGTCGTTTCGGAAACGCAGGTAAAGGAGATTTCAACACTAGCACTTGCGTATTTTCAAGCAATAATAAAGTGACTTCTTTATAACAAACAAATATATTGATACCTTTATACACATAAATAAAGTTGGCAAATTATAACAATAAATACAAAAAAATCAAATTTCTGTGAATAGTTTAATAATACACATGCACGGGGAAGACCCCAAAAGAGATGGTTAGACGACGTGAAGCGAATAGCGGGACGGGACTGGTTTCAGAAGGCAGCGGATAGGAAGGCATGGAGAGGAATGAGAGAGGCCTACATTCAGGAGTGGATGAATACAGGCTAAGAAGAAGAAGAAGAAGACACATGCACAATACCTGTTAATTACTTTTCAGCTCGCTAAGTCACCAATGTAAATCCAGGAAATGAGTCTTTAAAACTAAACAAAATTTCTCTTTTCACTTTATCGATAATCGCAATAAACACTCAAACTTTTCAACTCGTACTATAAATTCTCAAAGTTAACATTTAATATTTTTATTCGATTTTATTTAAACAACTTAGACTTTTTAATTAATTATTGACTCAAAGTTTATTCAAACGTGGCTCGCGGAGTAACTGAACTTATTTATTCGAGCACGGACCCGATGGACAACCCTTAATTTTTCCCAAGTTGGGATTTTTATGACAAATTTCCCGAAGAACCAATCTCGTTGATTCTTCGTCCAGGGGGATGTGACCAAATCTACTCGTTTCCAAAACTTATTTCCTTCCTTACATGGGTGGCCCTTTAAAGACCGGGTGACTTTTCAGCTGCATATTATTCTTAAATTTTCCTCGAATTGAGGGGTTTTACAAATTATTCCCACACATTAGGCAAATGAGCCGTTAAATTGAAACTACACTTTTCGTCCCCTTGCTAATACATATGGACAAGGTTCTTTTGGCGGTGTAACTATAAATTAACAACTCATTTCCGTCCACATGTGAAATAAGCGCAATGTAAAGTTAATTCTATTGTATGCATTGACATCTTTCTACGAAGAGAGCGGCAGGGTGCCCTTTTGACTACATAGCCGGCAGCATCTGTAGCCGGCTTTCTCTTAACAAATGATTTCCTGCTCTTTACAACAAGTCAATGCATCGATCTTTTAAAAATAAAATCCTACATAATTATTTCATGTATTAAATTAAATAGGGTATTCTCAAATTACCTCTATTTAATTATCTCAATTACAATTATCTATGTCGGTAATGAAAATACTTAAGCCGTATTTTCTTGATCGGTATTTAAATTAATTAAATAAAAGCGAGGGTTGTTACAGTGTTTATCCGCTGCCACTGGGCCTCGTCGACGAGCATTGCTTCGACCAGGTCTTCGGGAGTCATTGTGTACCCCAGTGCAAGCAAGACCATTGTTCTCTCGCGCCCCCATCTCCAGCACTGGAAGAGGGAGTGTTCCGCGGTATCGATTTCGTCGCAGAACCTGCACCTGGGGCTTCCCAATATTGTAACGAATTTTTGTCTCCAAATTCGTTCCCAATATTCATTTAATTGGCACTTCTCGCTCCATCTAACGGTCGAACTGGGAAGAGAGATTGGGATAAGGAAAAGCAATTTGAATCGGCGCAAAAGACGGACTCTGGTCAGGGCTGTGGAGCCGAATGGTTGTGTTTTTCGAGTGCATCGATGAAGTGATAGTGGAGCCAAGTTTGATTTGGAAGATCAATCACCCACGGTAGTTTGGGGATCCAGTTGGTTTTTGCTGCAATCGATTCTCGAGCACCGAGGCTCCTTCCGTTCCGGAATTTTTGGGGTTTTAACGCAGATTTCGGGGGTGCAGACCTGATCAGGAGTCGCAGGTATTTCGTATCATTTCTATTTTGTGTTATGGTATTAATTATTATTGTTTTAATATTTTTGGTTTTTTCTTTGCCTTGCATTTTTGATTGGATCGTTTTTGGCCGAAATTATCGTTAAGTCGCAGGTTTTGCTTTTCTGTTCGACGTGATTAGAGGTTATCTAATCTGACGTCGCAGACGTGGATTTTAATGCCAATGTTTGAATTTTATATTTTGAAAACTAATTAATTATTTATTATATTATTATGTTTTATTTAATTGAGTTTGAACTGTGCATTATTTTCTCTAGGTAACAACGAGCAGCGTTTGGTCAAATGCATTGGCATAAGAATTCCTACGCGTTCGATATAGGTTCAAATCTTGTATTTGAAATTCTATGCTGGACATTTTTTATGTTTATTTTTGGTTACATGTTTTTTTAAGAAGGCAGCGATGTGGGACCAACGTACAGGGTGTTGCATTTCATCGGTGTCGCTTCCGCTTGATTTTATTGTTGGAAGTTCGATTGTGGTTCCACCGTTTGTGGGATTTTTTTAATGACCACTCGAACGTTCCGTTGATTGATTGTGTGGGAGTGGTTCTTGGTGGCAATGTTGTTGTCACTGTATTAGTTCTGGTCGGCTAATGCAATTTCCATCCGACATCGCTTATGTCATCGCCTTCCAGCAACGAACATCTAATTGCTGATTATTTTTGTTGTGTTAGCAAAGCTGTTTCCTTGATTTTCTTCGGGGCGTTCATTTGACACGACCCACGGCCTTGCCTCCGCTATTAACGAGCTAGCTTACACCTACCATCAGGGCCCCACGCAAATAAAAGTAGAATTTATTTTCTGCGTGGACATTATCTGTTCCGAGCTACCTTCTCATTAGAGATAGTGACGACAGATATTGTTTCAATATGCCGAATCGATGCAGGTAGTAGGCAAAGCAGCCGTGCCCTGACAGCATTTGTGTGAGGTGAAAGCTCACCTGTCCATGCCGTCTCTCGACCCATCTCTTGATGTTGGGGATGAGTCTGCGGGTCCACAAGCCGCAAGTTGCCTCCTCCCACCTGGCCTGCCATCTTTCGGCCGAACCTGGAGGATTAAAGTTTGTTGTTTGTTTTATGCCACAGTATTGCAAAAATTGACCAGTTTTAGTTTCAGTTACTGGAATTTATTACAACAGAGTTAATATACAGGAATACAACTAAAAAAATCGTTGGTTAAAACCCAATAACAATCAAACCTCAACCTGAGAAGTAATTTTTGAACAGTCTCAATTAGCAGAAACATTTTCAAAATTAATAAGAAAACAAAGAGACACATTAGGGGTAGTCCATAAAGGACTTCCGCAATTTTTTCCGACTTTTCACTCCCCCCCTTTTGTCACAATTGGTCAAAATATTAGGACCCCCAGGAACGTCCTAAGACCACAAATCTAAGACTCGTCCCTCATTTGTCTAAAATCCAACTTGACCCTTTAAATTAAAAAAACCTATTCATTAATTTTTTTAAATTTTTATGATTTTAATAAAAATTGGAAGAATTGGAAGAATAAGGAAGAATTTACATAAACTTTATTTGATTATTTATGCCAAAAAAATTTAAAAAAAATTGAATTACAAAGTTTTCAAAAAAGGAAATGCAACTTAATTACGCCAAAACTTAATTTTGACGACCATTATAATGGCTCCGCAATAGTAGGACCCACATGCTTTAATACCTTCGCCACTATTCCATCCAAACCGCTAGATTAAAGTTCCTTAAAGTGCAAATCTGATCCAAAACATTTTGTTTTCCGTATTTCCATTTTTATCCCAATCTAACACTTTTAAAATTATCACTGGTCCATTACTTTCATACTCTGTTTTTCTCTAATCTTTTCATGGCCCCCCTTAGCACTATTTTATAACTCCGTTGATCCTCTGCTGAAATCACTTTTCAACGAAGTGTTTATGTATTTTCAGTCCGTATGCCCTCTCCAAAAGTGTGTTAGCGTATTGACACAATAACTTGTCACAAAAATTGCGAGTAATCTTTTATAACAAATATTATAATTAAAAGTCAGTATGTAAAATAAGTAATTATGTTTTTAATGTATATTTGTTATTTCAATATTTCACAAAGTATAAAAGTATTAAAAAACTAAATAAATAGATAAAAACAAATTTATAAAGTAATTTATTTTAATCTAACAATACTTGAACACAATAATTTTTACAATAATTAAAATTGAGTTTCTTTTTTAATTATTTTGCTCATTTAATTTAGATATATACACTTAAAATCGATTACTAAATTGCACAAATTTTATATTTTTACTCTTTATACAAATTGGTAGTAAGTGGAAAAAACGGTTATCTACATTTTTATTAAGAAAATATTTATTACGATAAAAACGAATCACAAATACACATTACATGATTTTTAAATAATGGCGAACGTTGGTTATTACAGACTAGGTTTTTAAGTTTTGGGCCAAAATAATTTGTTAAAAAGAGTCCTTATACCTAAATTCGTTTAAGGAATAGTATATTTAACCTAGAGGACTAGTGGAAACTTTTTTTATTTTCTTCGCAATACATTATTATTCAATTCGTTCTGATTATCATCTTCAAGTTCTAAATGTGGACCTAACGATGGTAATTGTCCAGCTTCCGTACATGATTTACAACAAAATCGTGCATAATACTTATGAACACAATATTGCGCCCTCACTATTAATTGACAATTGGCGAAAAATTGATTGTCTGTACAATTTGGATGTATGTAAACACCTAGAATATAAAAAATGGATTAATTTATTGAGAAATAAAAGTTGCGTTAGTATTACTTTCTACGATAATATTTATGGTACTTGCTGATCGCGAGTAGTCATTTGCAGCTTCACACCGATATTCTCCAGAATCTTCTACTTGAGCATTGCTAATATAAAGTCGGTGACTTTCTGCAAAAGAAACAATAATGTAAAACAGAATAATAAAATTATGGCTAGGATGAAATCCAACCTGAAATCTGAATATCAGATGATGGTAAAAGCGGTTTCTCGTCTTTCAGCCATTGAACGAGGGGAATGGGATAACCTGCTACATCGCAACCAATGGATATGTCACTTCCAGAAGAATAACGATTCTGATTTTGTGTAATGTTTACTTTGACTGGGACTATAAATTGATTATATTAAAAAAATTAGTACCAAACCAACGTAGAGGTTGTTATAATTTATTAAACTAATATTGAAATTTACTTTAAAAACCAGATATGTCTACTATATACATTTTAACTATATAAGCAATTATTATTATCAAAATGTTAAACTACACAATTATCAAAGCATGCATATTTACCCTGATAAACCCTATGTCCTTCAGCTGATACATTGGGATATACTGCATTTGGATATACTGGAGGTTCATACGTAGGTACAACTGGTGGTTCTGGGTTAATTTGATTGGGATCAACGGGATAAATTGGATTTGGTGGTGCAATAGTGGTGTAACGTGATGGTGGGTTCACAACGTATTTCATATACTCCTGATCTTCTGGTTTTGTGCTATAAACAGGACCCAATGCTTGAACAGTTACCGTCCAACTAGCTGCTTTTCCAACACCATTATAAGCTTGACAAGTATAAACACCTAAGTTTGATAATTGAACTGAATGTATGAGGAGAGAATAATCTTTCCGTACTTCAAATTGAGTAGTACGTAAAGGTATCATGCTATCGTCTTTCCACCATGTAACTGCAGGGAATGGATAACCAATAGCATAGCAATGTAAACTTGTTGGTGCCCCAAGCGCTACTACTACTTGCGAATTTTCGTCATCCCCAACAATTGTCGTTGAGTGTGGCTCCGATTCTGTTACAATTTCATGCACATCAAGTGGTTAGTCACAACTTTATTTACATTATTTAATTATATTAAAGGAACACACACCGTAATTAAGAAGTTTAGAGACAAACAACTAAAATTTAAAAATAAATACTTACGTATAACTTGTAAATTTATTGACTTCTCTATCGGCGATCCAAGTCCATTATCTGCAGCGCACAAATAAATACCTGAATCGGTTTTGTGCAATGTAATAATTTGAAGTGCTCCGTCTAATAGAAGTCGATATCTTGGTTGCGTTCCGTCAATCTGTTCATTGATTTAGTTTGTCAAATTTATTTTAAAGCATCAGAATGACTTACTATCAAATGGCCCCGTTTCCATGTGATGGTTGGTGTTGGATTACCTTGAACTGCACAGGTTAATGTTGCCAAATCACCCTCTCCGGCAGCAATTTCTGGTTTAAATTTCCTTTCATCTAACCTTGGTGCAAAATCTGTGAAAAGGTTTGGTTAATTCGATTCAAAAATGTTTTATTTGGAATTATAATACTAACGTCCAATTTGAACTGGCGTTGGTGTAGAAGGTGGAAACAATGAAGATGTGACAAGCGGTTGAGGCACCAAAATTTCGGGTAAAACACATGAAGTACCGCATCCAGTGGAACAACATTTTAAGACCATAGCACAATCAGCATCATTTTCGCATTCCCTATCGCAACGATTTTCATTACCGTTGATATATGGACAATCGCCATCTTTGTTAACTACAAAAGTATGGTTTTGGAAGGTTAACTAAAAATAATTAACAAGAAGTTTACCCAATCTGCACACTGCTATATAGGTAGGATCATCATAAGTAGTTCGATTTCTATTGATATCAACAGCACATTTAGACCCTTCATCGCAAGTTAACTGACGGCATGGATCTTCACATCTGCATTTAGTGCAAAGAGTTTCTTCATCAACGTAAGCTTCAACACCATATTCGCATCGCATTACAGCACAATCGTCCAAATATTTTTGACACGGATGCTCTCCCTTTGATGGATCTACTGGCTCAATGACCGCTGTAAAATGAAACGATCGTTATTACGTTATACAAATTGATGGAATCAAGCATATTCGAAGTACGAAAGCGACTTGGAGAAAATCTGAAATTGACTATAAGAACGAAAAGTAGTTGAAAGCATTTAGGCATAGAAGCTGTAAAATTCGACTATTACAACTTACGAGGTTCGGTTTTTACCAAAAACTCTTTACAAAAATCAATACAAGATTGGAATGTTTTAAAGTTATTGAAGTTTCCTCCACATCCGCTATAAATAAATGGAGTACATTCTCCGCGAGAATCGTCAAAATAGTAATATTTGTGATTTCCCCCTTCGCATGGTCCCACATCAAGAGGTAGTCGACATATAACTAAACAAGTAATTTAAATATTTGAGAATAAATAATGGCATTGCAATAATAATCTTTTGTTTATTACAAATATATTACTTACCACTGGCAGTTTCATTTGTAGTAACGATTGGTTTCAGTTCTTCATGTGTAACGCATACGTACTCACATTCTTCTTGCGAACTAAATCTGTTTCCGTTACCCTCACACCCAGTATATGCAAATTGTCCACAACGTCCCGCTGCAGCATCGTAGTAATATTTACGAATATATCCCTGACATGCTCCTGGATCTCGTTGTAAATTGCAAACGTCTGTAATGAAATTATCATGATATTAATTCCCACATTGTGTCGAAAAAATTACCTTGTCCTCTAAAGCTACCGCACTGCCTTTCGCATTGCTCTTCACTGTTGTAACGATTAGCATTGCCGTTACACCCAGTGTATATGAACGCCGAACATCTTTGCGTATTTGGATCGTAATAATAAGCAGGAATGCTGTCGTTACAATTTCCAGTATCAACAGGAGTGTAGCAAACTGATGGATCAACAGGAGGGGCTAAACAAACAAAAATTATTGTGAAAACTTAGTATTGGAGATATTGAATGTTTACTTACGTTGTGGAGTAGTTGGACGTGTTCGAATAGCAACCATTGTAACTTCAGGTTGCTGTTGTTTACAACGTCTTTCACAAGAAATTTGGTCTTCAAATCTGTTATCGTTTCCTAAGCAACCTCCATATTTAAATATTTCACATGAATCGGATGCTCTGTTGAAATACCATTGTTCATATTCTCCATTGCAAGGCCCAGTGGTAACTGGTAAACTACAGAGATCTGAAAATAAACAGAAACATGGTCAATATAATTGTGTGGACCAATAAGTGGAATGAACAATTTTAGTTGTCACAAACCTTGAAGGGCAGCGCAGCTATCGTGGCATTCTTCAACCGTTTTGAAGTTGTTTCCATTACCAGGACAACCACCATACATGAATTGTTTACATGATCCATCCTGTCTATCGTAAAACCATCGAGCTTCATAACTGCGACATGGTCCCGTATCACTATCGAGGTAACAGTTTTCTGAAATATTAATTTCGTCAAGAAAAGTACAAATATAATTTATACAAATAATTTTAAATGGTTATTTTATTATACCTGTAGTGAACGATGTGGAAGGTGTGGGTACTACCACGGGTACAAACGGTGTTGGTTGAGTTACGGGAGGTGGTGGAGGTGCTCGAGTAGTAGGTACAAAGTGAACACAACGTTGATCGCAAGCTTCTTCGGTTTCATAGTTATTGCCATTTCCGCCACAACCACCATAGTAAAATTGTTGACATCTCTTATCTCTTGTATCATAATACCAACGGAATACATAATTTCCACAATCTCCTGTCTCAGCTGGTAAATGGCATACGTCCTTTTCTATATTAACACAACGAATATAAAAGTTAAAAATCCATATCTTCTTTTTATTAAAAATTAGTGTAGATGGAGTACGTAAATAAGATGTTTTGAACCAATTGGGATTAATTGATGTGAAAAGTAAAGTTGAGTGAAGGAATTTTTTGAAAAGTTTATTTTACAAATATTTAAAAAATTAAATAATAAAATCTTTAGTAGTTTGGATGTAATTTGAAAAACGTGAATTTCATTTAAAAACTTCGTAAAGTTATGTACATTGTACATATGTGCATACATTTACAGCATCTTTTTATTGGCGATCCCAACGTGTGGCTTCTTTACTTGGCAATTCAATATTGCAAAAGTTATTCATAAAATAAAGTTTGAATATTTAAAATTTTAATTTACTTGGATGAAGGCGAGAATTCGGCAAAGGAAGCTAGAAAAACAAAAACCATCAAGTAGATGAGAGCTAAAAGCGGTTACTTGTTACATTGGAAAGTAGAGAGAAGTAAAAGCCATCTACTAGGATTTGGATGCCAAAGACGAGGTTAATGTGGTGGAAAACACAAGTACTCGGATTGTATTTAAATTCATGAAACTGTACCCAACTGAAGCATGCAACACCGATACTAATATGGAACTCCTAGATGACTATGTGAGAAATGTTATCAAGCCAATAACGATTTTAGCTGATAATGCCACATAATTTAATAATATGAAGTTCAAAGAGCATTGGCAAGATAAAAGCACCGAATTTGCTCCATTAGACATCCTCAGGGTAATCTCAGTGAGAACATTCAAGAGGTCACAAAGTTTCTTCGTTTGCTTGTATACCGAAATCAAACCATTTGATATCTAAATTTAGATAAAGTTGAAAAATTTATCAATGAAACTCCAAATTCAAATACAGAAGAATATCCGATGTTAATTGTGATGACAGGAAAATAGTCAGAACGACCATCGACAGTTGATCCTATTGATGTTAATTTAAATGATATTATCAGAAGGGTAAAATAAAAATTAAAGAAGAAAAATGCACTCGAAAAATGAATAAAAGAATAAAGAAAAAATATTCTTTTGAGATAGTAGATATGGTGAACCAGTAATAAATTGAGAGTGACAGTTGGTGCCTATAAATTTGTAAGTTTTGAAAAATAATTTTGATTTAAAATAAAAATAAATTAAAGAATTAAGTAAAAGTGTATTTGACTTACAGTGGATGGATTACATTTGATTTGGAAAAAGAAGAAATTATTTGATTGAAATATAATGGATGAATGATTAATTGGAATTCGGATATTTAAATTTTAACTGAGTATCACAAGCATCTTTTGAAGCAAATAATTTTAAATTTCGAAAATATTGATTATTGAAATATTGAAATTGAAAATATTGAAATATTGATTGATAATATCTGACTGAAATAAAAATACATTAAAGAATTTAGTAAATGTGTATTTGATAAAAGTGGGTGATTAATTAATTATAATGAAGAAAAATTGTTCAATTGGAATTGGATAATTAATTTTTGTGAGTACCTATTACAGCAATACAGTAAATTCGTAAACTTTGTAACTAATTCAATAAAAAAACTTTTTGAGGGATTTTCTCAGAAAATCTTCGGACACGTTAACTTTATTTTTTTAATGATTACTTTTTTCTGTCATGGACTTATTTTTATCGTGTTTTGTTTTTGAGCTATGAGTCATTGTAAAGTTTTTTAATAGTGCAACACTAATTTTTCTTTACGAATTTGGAAACAGCACAATTTTCTGAGTATGAAAATGTAAAAGCCCTGACCTTGAAGAGAAAAGTTTTCAAGATAATAAGTCCCAAAATTACAAAAAAGCATTTAATCAATTACTTCAATAAATTTAATGAAAACAATAATAATTAAGGTTTTTGCGCAAATAATGTAAAGAACAATATTAAATTCAATGTTCGAAGTGACCCCCGCTCACTTCTTGGCAATATTTTCTTTTTTTCTTTCCTTTAGTTCGTCAATGGTAGGCGGTCTATTGAAATAGACTTTGCTCTTCAAATAGCCCCATAAAAAGTAATCAAACAGAGTAAGATCTGGAGATCAAAGTGGCCATTCGATCGATTCCCTGTGACCAATCCATTGGTTGGTAAAAACTGAGTTTAAATATTCACAAACGATCACTGCGAAGTAGGGTGGAGCTCGGTCTTGCTGGTACCATATCGTGTTGCTGGACAGATCTGGATTTCCATCATTTGGGTATAACACGTACCGCAAGTGCAGGGATTAATTCGTATCTTAAAAATCAAGATATATTTCACCTGTTAATCTGCTTTCAAAGAAGAATGGGCCCAATATACGGTTACCTACAATGCCACCCCAAACGTTAAGTTTTTGTGGAAACTGACGACGAATTTCCATTTTTCAGAGTGGATTGACAGAGACCAATATCTACAGTTTTGCTTGTTAACTGTGCCTTCGAGATAATAGGTAGCTTCCTCCGAAAAAACAATATTATTATTTCGGAATCCGTCATCCGCATCCTGGCGCTGCAACATGGTTTTACAAAACTGTAACCTACGGTCAGGGCGATCTTCGCTTAGTTCTTGAATCAGAACCACTTTATGCGGATGCTACTTCCTCAATTTCAAATATTTTATAAGGAAGCTCTGAATAATTGCGTTGTTTGTCGCCACTTGACGAGTAGATAAATGAGGATTTTCTTGAAGCTCGAGTAAAATATTTAGCTGAACATCTTGAACTGGTGGATGACCCCATCTAAGACGATCTCTCGTATAACTCACTAGCAAACATTTTTGCTCTATTTTGCTAATTGCTTCCTCGTTAGGATATTTATTATTGAATAAATTTCACACTTTTAATTGAGTGCTAGTTCTATCCCCGTTATCGATAATCATCAGAATTATAATTCTTTGCTTTCAGACAAGCAACGAACCATTTCAATATAGTTAAAAAAATATAAATAAATTCTAAATACAATTTAGGCAACGATTAATTGAGAAAATACTAGACATCACATTACAAAATTCCAATTACTGTCAAAACTGTATAATTTTTTCGGTACACACAATTGGTACACTAATAATTTTATCATGCATTTTTTAAACTTTCGGACTGATGATTATCTTGAAAACTGTTCTCTGCAAGGTTATAGTTATTTGTTACATTTTCATACTCAGAAAATTATACTGTATCCAAATCCGCCAAGAAAAATAATGGCTGCAATTTAAAAAAATTTACAATGACGTCATAACTCAAAAAGAAAACACGATAATAATATCAATGGCAGAAAAAGGTGTCACTTAAAAAATAAGATTGATGTGGTTGAGGATTTTCTAAGAAAATCCCCCTGAAATATTTGATCGAATTTGATACAACTTCCTTGATGCAAATATTTATGTATGATTTAAAAAAAACTTAAAAAAGAATTACGTTGCTTCTTGAAGGAAATATTTTTAATTCGTTCGGCCCCACCATAAAAGTTAATTAAATGTGTTTTAAATCAAATTTCTGGAATTATTGAGCCATGCACATGCTTTCCAGAAATTATCAAACTACATACTTACCTTCTTAATTCAAAAGTACCTATAAAATTCAGTGAATAAGTTTTTTAAACTTTTAATATTAGATTTCTGATTAAAAACATTGCTTACCAATTATTTTCGGACAGTCAGCTTCACATGCTTGCTGACTGACAAAGTTGTTATTATTTCCATTACAACCAGAATAGTAGTAAGGCATGCAACGTGATTCGGATGAATTGTAATACCACCGTGGATCTCGTCCAGTACAATTACCTTCCGCTTTTAGTAATGAACAGTGATCTAACATAATAGGTGAGTTAGTTAAACTAAGACTACAAAGACTAAACTACACTTGCTTTAAGTACAACAAACAAAAAACTTGTTATTAAGATGTTAAAATATAAATAAATACAAAAAATGATTTACCTCTTTGTCTTCCTGGATCAGTACATTGTTGGCGACAAGCAGATTCCGTTGCAAAGTTATTATTATTGCCCTTACAACCTCCATACACAAATTGAGAACATCTTCCTGATGTTTTATCGAAGTACCATCTAACGAAGTTTCCACGACAAGGTCCTTCTTCCTTAGGCTGATCACAGGTTTCTAAATGTACAAGTTAAAATTTAAATGTTCTTCAAACTTGATTCAAAACTTACCCATTCCAGTTGCTTCTCCACACAATTCCATACATTCTTCTCTAGTCTCAAATTTGTTGTTATTACCCAAGCATCCACTGTATGCAAATTGAGAGCAAGATTGTCTCTCCGTATCGTAATACCATTTTGGATAATATCCTTCACAAGCACCTGTCACTTTTGGAAGTCCACACCTATCTGAAAATAATAAAAATTAATTTGTTAAATCGATTTTAAAATAACAAATAAATACCTCTTCCAGTTGGTTCCACACAAACATCGTTACACTCATCTTGAGATTTAAAGCGATTATTGTTACCGTCGCAGCCTCCATACCAAAATCTAGAACAACCGCCGTAATCCAAATCAAAGAACCATTTGACTGTATAATTTCTGCAAGGCCCTCTTTCTTTGGGAATACTGCAACTGCCTGTAATTGAAAAATAAATTAAACTAAAATGAAATAATTAATTTTTGTTATTTACTTTGTAAATTAAGTGGAGTTTCTTCACATCCTTCATAGTTTTCGCCTTTAGCTTCAAAAACGCCATCAAGACAACAACCATACTTCGTCGTTTCGCAAGTGCAACCTGCACTGTTTGGACCTTTCGCAGCAGTTTTTTCATCTGAACAGCAGCCGTATTCGGTATTTTTACATTCGCAATCTAAGGTGCAATAAAAATAAGATATTAAAAGCAAAATGGTATTTTTAATTTGTTGCGAATAATACCTTGTCGGAATGCACCTTTAGCAGGAGTAATACCGTCCGCACAACATCCAAATTGGAATGTTTCGCATGGACATCCTTGATATTCTGGTCCTTGTGCTGTAGTAATATCGTCTGGACAACATCCATTCGGAGAGTATTGGCACCCACAACCTTCATTATAGTGACCCAACGCAGCTGTTACATTATCTGGACAACATCTGTATGAAGAGTATTCACAACCACATCCTATTTCAGAAAGAAAATATTATGTTAATTTCAGTTTATTATAAATAATATCATTTACCTTCAAGACTTGGTCCTTGTGCTGGGCGTATATTATCAGGACAACAACCAAATTGAGTAACCAAACAGCACCCTTCTCTATTAGCCCCATGAGCAGGAGTGACTCCATCTGGACAACATCCATATTGGTTTTCTTCGCACGGCATCTTGCAACCTTTATAATTTGGTCCTTTAGCTATAATATTTATTAGTTACACTTTTTATAATCATATTGTCTCTATAAGTAAAATCACCAGAAGTAACTGTATCGGGACAACATTTAAAGTAAGATTCTGTACAGTTGTCTTTAAATATATTAGGACATCCTTCAAAATCTTCTCCACTTGGACTACTTTTGCCATCCGGACAGCATCCGTAAGGTGACGTTTCACAATTTTCCATACCTTCCGTAGTACTACTATCAATTTCAGTATCCATATCACTTCCAGTTGTTTCCTCACTTGTTGCTTCACTTGTACCTTCGCTTGAACTTTCACTAGTAGCTTCGCTTGTTGCCTCGCTCGTTGCTTCACTTGTACTTTCTTCGGTACATCCTTCCAGATTTGGACCTTTAGCTTCAGTATCATTATCTTCGCAACAGCCAAATCTAGAAGTAATAGTTCATAGAGTACAAAGAAAAATATTGTTAGGAATACTCGTACTTGGATTTCTGACATTTTGGTGGTGGTTCGGGACATCCTTCGTTATCAGTTCCCTCGGCCTCTGTTTTATTATCTGGACAACAACCAAATAGAGACTCTTTACATTGACTAGTAGGACATCCTTCGAAATTTTTGCCTTTCGCAACGGATACGTCATCTTCACAGCAACCAAATCGTGTATCATTACAGGTCGTCGTAGTTGGACAACCTAAATAAAAGAAAACTTTATAGTATCTAATATTCTAGAATTTTCATATTCAAACCTTTATTAAATGGCCCTTCAGCTGGAGTAGTTTTATCGATACAACATCCAAACTTAGAATCTTTGCATGTTTTCTTCACTCTTCTTCTGCACTTTCTAAGTCTCTTTGTAATAAATAGATCAGTTATTGTAGACGAACCCCAAGTACTGAATTCTAAATTTAATATAATGAGTTTTTGATATCAAAACATTATTGCAAGTTATTACCGCTAGAACCATAGTCCTCCGTAGTGGAAGCCCATATATCGTATTCAGAAGAAGATTCGGTGTCTGTACTGCCACTAATTTCAGAGACACTTGATAACTCGGAAGTATCTGTAAAACCACTCTCAGTTGTGGAAAAGTCTGATGAACTTGTCGAACCATCGCTGGTCAACTCCGACGAAGATTCGCTTGTTAATTCTAAACTAACACTGCTGCTATCTTCACTAGAACTTATTTCCGTTGACGATTCGATAGTGCTCTCGCTGCTACCTGGTGAGGTCATTTCTGAACTTGCACCGCTTTCTTCAGTTTCACTTTCTACAGTGCTTCCATCACTTGTACTCAATTCGCTGCTTAATTCTGAAGTTAATTCAGAAATACCTTCACTACTGAATTCAGTAGATGAACCGAAACTACTATCACTACTTTCTGTAACTTCTTCAGTACTGGCACCTGTTACTTCTGAGGATTCAATGGTACTCACACTACTACTTTCTTCTGTAGTAAATTCTGACGAACCACCACTAACGCTACTCTCTTCACTTGAATCAATTGTGGATATAGCTGATGTACCTTCACTACTTAATGATGATACGGTCGAACCTTCAGATGTATCGTCACTTGAACTGCTCTCTTCACTACTTGCTGTAACTGAACTTTCTGAAGATAGTTCTGATGAAAGACCTGTAACTTGAGAGGAACCTTCTATTGTGCTTTCACTTAAATCTGAGCTACTGTCGGTAGAAAATAATGTTGATTCTGTACCATCTACAGTACTTAATGGAGATGTTTCCGACATATCACTAGAAACTGTAGAAACACTTTCGCCTGTTGTACCACTGACATCAGTCATTCCACTAACTTCAGTTGTAATGTCAGTCGAGTCACTCGAGTCTTCGTCAGAAGATGTACTTATACCGGTAGCTCCACTAGAATCGGTTGTACTGCCATCGCTGGCATCTGTTTCAGCACTTAAATCTGTGGCCATACTAGCATCTGTAGAGGAACTAATATCTGTAGCAGCGCTAGCATCGGTAACATCACTGGAGTCCGTCATAGCACTGGCTTCCGTTTCAGAACTAATATCGGTAACGTCGCTAGCATCTGTAACATCACTGGCATCCGTAATATCACTAGCTTCAGTTTCAGAACTGATATCGGTAACACCACTGGCATCTGTAACGCCACTAGCATCTGTAACATCGCTGGCATCTGTAACGCCACTAGCATCTGTAACATCGCTGGCATCTGTAACGCCACTAGCATCTGTAACATCACTGGCATCTGTAACTCCACTAGCATCTGTAACATCACTGGCATCCGTATCAGCACTAGAGTCTGTAACAGCGCTGGCATCTGTAACTCCACTAGCATCTGTAACATCACTGGCATCCGTATCAGCACTAGAGTCTGTGACAGCACTAGCATCGGTGGAATCGCTGGCTTTAGTGATATCACTAGATTCGGTATCAGCACTGGGATCTGTAGTTGCACTACCGTCTGTAGATTCCGATGTTCCTGAACTCATATCGGTGCTATCTGAACTCTGTGTAGATGTAACACTAGATTTAGTTGTTATTCTATCCGCTCCAAAATTCGACTCTCCAATGAATGGGAGTTCCTCTAAAGTTGTAGGCATTTTTGTTGTCGTAGTATCGCTGCTATCAGTTGTTTCTGACATTTCCATTGTGTTTTCCGAACTAGTATCAGTCGAGTAATCTCCTGAACCTTCTTCAGAAGTCGACCATATATCTGTGCTTAACTGTTCGCTACCAGAACCAGTCTCAAGTTCATTTAATAAGCCTGCTTGTGGGTCGTCTCCAAACATAGGCTCATCATTTAATGCTGACATACTATCGTCTGCTGGTGTTGGCGATGCTTCACTCTATTAAAAATAAACAATATAGAGGTCAATATTATAACTCCAGTTAATTAAATTTACTAACCTGAGGTGTGGCATCTTCGTCTTCTTCGACCCATTCGCCATCGTCACATGTTTCATCATATTCTATTACATATTTATAGTCTTCCTTACTAATAGGTTCTGCAGGAGTTGACACATCTACTTCTGCAGATACTTCGGTACTTCCTCTTTCTTCAGGACTTTCAGATACAGATGTTACTTCTACAAGAGTTAATATTTAAGTTGCAATCATTAATAATAATATATTAATTATATATTGTACCTGGAGCGCAAATCTGTGTATTGCATTCTACGCTAGCAAATGCTATTGTATCTGGATCACATTCGTTGGCAGAAACAGTTGCATTATCTCTTAAGCAGATTACTTTACGTGATTGTTCTCCAGTGCCGCACTCTTTGGAACACTAAAATATATTTGTATTACACGTTAACGATTTTTGGACTACACCATAATGCATACTTGTGACCATGGACCTGTGAACCACTCTCCTTTACATTGTTCTTTGTCGGCAGTACAAGGCATGATACTCTCTTCCTTCTTTTTTGGATTGCATTTGCTATCAGCTACTATTTTAATTCCAGTAGCAATTGGATTACCACAAAATACTTTTCTAGTTTGGACACCACTGCCGCATTTGGCAGAACACTAAACACATACTACTTCTGTTACAATATTACTATTTTTATTATATTTATTATGTTTGCAATATTCACCTCACTCCATTGTGAAGAATACCATTGAAAGTTACAAGCACTGTCGGTGCTTGTACACTGACGAACTAATACTGGAACGGGTAAATCTGCACACAAATTGTCTGCAAAAATCTCTCCTTTCGTTGAGGAACAAATAGCACGACGTGTTTCGTTTTCCAATCCGCAATTGTTTTCGCACTAAAAGGATAACAAATTCATAACTAATAATTAATTTTTATTAAAATGAAATTGAATTATAAACTTTACCCCAGTCCATTCTGAAGTAACCCAATCAACTCCATCGCAAGGTCTTAAATTGCACATCTGCTGAGTTTCAGGTTTTTGTTCACAATAAGAATCGTCCAAAACTTCAATTTTTCCATCTGTTTTTTTAAAGCACGTAATCTTTCGCGATTGAAAACCGTCTCCACAAAGATGATCGCACTAAACAATCAATTTGTTAAAATAAATATTTTTTTTAATCAAAAATCATACCGGTTTCCAAGGACCTATATGCCATTCGGCACAAATTAAACCTTGATTGCATGGTTGTTCGGAAATCGGTTTTTGAACATTTATGCAATATTGATCGTCTACGATACTGGCTATTCCATTTGCAATTATTTGCTCGCAATAAACTTGACGAAGTTGTACTCCACTATTACCACAATTGGATGAACATTGTCCCCATTCTTTTACAGCCCATCGTGGTTCACAAGGCTGATCGTTACAACGTTGAGCTGTTGGTGGTTCATTGTTGATATCACACAAACTACGATCTGCTGGTTCTAACGTTCTTCGACCAGCACACGACACATTTCGGTATTGTACGCCTGATAATCACAAATTAACAATAATATTTTTTATTAAAATTATATGTATTATACCTCCTCCACAGGTAGCACTACACGTGGAAAAAGCATCAAATGTCCAAGCATAAGTTTCAGTTCCATCACCCGGTAGAATTCCTATGGGGACACTGTACGTATATTCTACTCCTACGTTCACGTCTTGGTAAAGTAACTGAAAAATTGAATTTCACACTCTATGTACACTAACCATTATTTTTTAATATTATAAAAAAAGTTCTTACTACGTACTACTATGAATAATGGCTCGTAAGTTGGTCCTAAGCATGTGACACTGTCTGGAGCTGAAAATCCTCGTGGATATCTCTCATATTGAAATCGACAACCAGCAAAATCGAGCGTCCTGGGAAAGTCGATTCTCCAATTCCCATTTAAATAATAATATCCACTGGTGTTCCTTATAGCTAAAAAATACTTTTGTAATTGTTGCTGTGTAATTTCCGCACAATAATAACAAAATTGGAAACGCGAAAGTACCTAAATAATTATTTGAGGGTGCCACTTCTTTAACCCGTATATTAGTTGCTCCTCCAGGAATTAATAAAATATCGTTATAACCAACTTGTAAATCTTGCATTGTTAAAACATTGCTTACTGTACTGCACATTGAACCATCTCCACCACATTGTCTGCAAGAATCTTCAACTGTACGTGAACCTAACATCATATCACAACCGACGGGCTATAAAAAATTATTTCTGATTGCAATTAAGAATTCGGGATTTTATTGCCCACTAACTAACCTGACATACTCCTTCTACACAAACGTCGAGATTTTCTTCACTACAACGTGTACCATCAACTACATTTTGTTTATGTCTGTAATAAAAGCGTTCACCTCGGGGCATGCAATTTAATTCGCAAGGATTTGGAGCTTTTGTATAAGGAATCCATCTAAAAGAATTTTTATATAAAACCTAATATCACTTCCATTCCCACCAGAGAAATGAGAAATTGATTATCAAATGAATTACTGGTATTATGGATCATTTTACTTTTAGGTCAATTATCCAATTAAAAAAAAATTAAGATAATATACTTACTGATAATAAACACCTTCGAATGGTATTCTGTCGTATTCTGAACACTGTTGTGATCGAAAGTCGCTTAGATCAGGACAATCCTAAAAGTGAAAAAAAGGATATCTTCAGACTTTATAGCAGAATTTAAAATTTCAGGGAATTATTATTAAAATGGAATGTTTAAGGGCTGAAAAGATGTTTTTACAAATGTATACATACTTGCGTGTTACAACTGAAATGTTTTCGTGATGGCCCTTGGCATTCGTAGCCGTAGTGGCACTGTCGTTGTTGTGTAGAAACGCCGCCTCCGCACGTCCTACTGCATGGACTTGGTTCAGACCAGCCGCTCCAAGGTCCACTATCAGGACCTTCACCTTCACTGGTTACAAAAGTGCCTGGAAGATATAAGTGTGCCCCTTGTTGTCTTTTAAATCTATCTCGATGGTGACGTATGTGCTGCAATATAAATAACACAAAATTGAAGAAATACATTTAGAATCAAGAACGACAACGAAATCGTGCATTTCCAATACTACAAAAACATCCTCTTTTGTATTTCCGGTGATAATCTTGTAGTTTGGCGCCTTTAAAACTATAGGATCATTAATTTTTAGAACAGGTATACTTATTTTTAGTATTTCTTAATCACTTCCTGTGTTTGACAAGATGTAAGAATCGTTTGGAAAGACTAATATTTTCGTGGCTTTACAATGGCTGCGAACTGGACAATATTTCATACGATATATAGATATGTTAAAAAATATAATTCTATAGCTCAGAAAAAAGAAAGTAAGATTTATAATTTTAACATAAATAATTGTCAGCAATAAAATGTGATTTATGCACGCATTTTAGAATGCACTACACTTCCACTTTGCAGAAGCTTGTAATAAGTGTAATGTTATTTGCAGACTGCAAGTCGTAAAGGAATATAATTTTAATATTATAGGTTGACGGTACAACCTCATCATAAATTTTTATTTTCGGCCTATTTTCTCCAACGGAAAATTAAAATGGAATGCATTGATTTAACGAACAATTGTTAAGGTACTATTATGGTGAGCACTCTTTTATTGATCAATAAAATTATTTCTAAATTCCTTATTCCCGTTAGTTCTAGATTCTGGCTTTTAATTTAACACATGAAATTAACAATTATAAAATTTAAGTAAAAATAATGAAATCCAAAAATACTTACGTGTTTACTTAAAATATTTCCTAATAATGTGAATAAAATGAGAAGCAAAAATAGTGGCGACCTGAAAGAAAAAGAAAACAAAATTAATAAATTGGCTACATTTTTTAAATTTGAAATAATAATGATATTATAAAATATGTAAGCAGATGAAGATAAATTACATTATAATTTATTAATTTCTATACATTTCACTTTGTAACACATAATGGAGTTTTTCTATCAAACTGTTGTTTACTGGAGTTTTTTTTTGTTTAAATAATTTGATGACGTGCAAATTAAATAGCTGATTGGTGCGTTCACTCATGCTGGATTTATAATAAAATTATCGTTCAATGTTCTGCACAATCAATAAATGTAATTTAGAGTATTATTGTCGGTTAGAAAACCATTATAGGCAATTTAAGAAATTAACCACTCTACTCGTCGATGAATTTGCTTCCAGAAACAGACAAAAATTTTAATTTGAGCTAATCGTAAAAAATTATTTAAATTTGTATAAGTATTTAAAGAACAAATCCATTACAGGTTTTGTATGTCCCTTCGGAAACTCGCAGTTTTATTTTTAAAAATGGTTAGTGTATATGATTTGTAATCTTTCAATTATAAATATTGCGATCCTAAATACAATTCAAAAAGCGTTCTTTTTGGAAAAAAATTCAAAGCATATGAAATTTTACAAAAAAATTTAAACATTTTATTAAGGATAATGTTTTTTAACAACGTTGTATACCTAATAAAGTAATAAATTATCTATATTAAGTTAAGTACATTTTAATTAAACCAATAAAAAAAATTTTAACAACGAAAAATTATTAAAATTTAAAAATATATTGAATTTCAACAAGTTTGTTTAAGATACACTTTATATTATGTAAGCTATTTTTGTTTTCCATTTTAACAGGACCGAACTAAAACTATTTCCTTGAAGACACGAAGAAGTGAAAAGCAAGTTAAATTTGTTGAAAGACGATACCCAATTATAAATAAATAGAAACAATTTAAAATATTAAAAAAGACTAAAGCAAATGTACATACTTGAACATAATAAGTTTTAAAATGAATCAACTATTAATATAGTTACTGCCATGGATTCTTATTTAGAACGTTTCAACCAATAAATTGGTTTATTAGAAAAAAATTACTTCTTGTAGGTTAAAGCCAAAGTCATTTTTCTGGCGAAAAAAAATTGTTAGTTAGGACGTTTTAACTAGGGGCGCAGTATACATATTATACGAATTGACACTTTTCAAACGAATTTTTACCATGACTGATTTGTAAATACTACATCTATTTTTTCAAATATTTGTAGAATAATATTATGCAATTTGTTAATTTTAATGTAAAATTCGTAGAGTGAATCTCCTAGAACAAAAATTTTAATTAATTTAACTAAAAACTTTTTACTAGGGAGTTTCATTTTGCTAATAACTATTTTTGGCATGGGATCATAGAAAACAGCCAATTCACCAAGACTTTAATAGACCCGATTAGCCCAATAATTAGCGTGGTCCTGGCTTTTCCTGAATATCTGCATAAAGGCAATACAAACCATTAGATTTTGCCTATTTCTTTGCACTTGATAATAATGGTAGTAACAGTGGCGGCTCGTGACTTGTTTCAAGGGAGAACACGAAATTTAAATAGAAAAGAAACTACAACATTTTCGTGTTTTGTAAAATTACAATAATCTATTGATAATATAATCAAGTTAAATACTCAAGTAAAAAGTTCAAATAGAAACCGCGGGGGGGGGGGGGGTCTAGGAGTAAAACTCACAACCAGAGTTTTCCTTCTATAAGCTACCGATGAGATCAAAACATATGTTACGTAGTGATTGGAATTCCCTGTTGGTGACTTCGTTGAATTGTTTTAATCCAGACCAACGGTAAACAGAGAAGTTTGTTTTTTCCCAACCCTATAATATTGGATAATAAGCGAGATTCAACCCTCAATTTGTTTGAGGACTTTCGTAATGAAGTCCTTTAGACGCTTGATTGGAATTAGGACTTCCATTGTCCAACAATGTATTATTTAATTCCTGTGATTCTTTGTTTGCATTGATGCTTAAGTAATTTTTATTCCGCCTTTCAATTTATTAGCGCCATCTGTTGATAACCTTTTGAATTTTACGAGGTGTTTCCGAAACTCCCATAACCGGTCGATAACATCACTGGGGTGGTAAAAGTGTGAATCATCGTTCTCGATATATTGACTCGACTCGGCTGATATTCTGTAAATCGTTCCTTATTAAAGAATCCTTTAAAAATAGGTAAAGTTCGGTTTGTACGCACGATTATTGTTCGTAATTCAATTGTTTACATTGTAAACCATCCTTTACCCGTAGATTAAAGAGCTATTAACTATTTCTAAAGGATCCCTTGGTAAGGGGATAGTTATAGAATATAAGTCTAATTTTATCTGTGTGTATGTCTGTAACGCTAGATTGAGTTGAAGATCAGTGCGGCCTTTAGGCCGCACAACCTAAACAATCACGAATCAGTGCGTTCTTAAAACACCACTATTTGTTCATAACACAGCTCTCATTGGTTTATATTTTAGTTGCCAACCTAATAGAATTTCAGTGCCTATTTATAGACCGCATAATCATGACAATCACGTGCTAGTAGAAAAGAAGTAAATGAGAAAATAATTCATATTAAAACGATATTAATAGTGAATAAATGATAGTTGGAAATAGTGATTTTTTGAATCAATTTTAACGTAGAAAGTTAAAAAAATATTTTAATTTGCCCAAACTTCCCCACTATCGCCTTGGTTAATTAGTGATATACACAATATAGATATTGTGAATATCCTATTCTCTTCATGTGAATTCTGAACCTAAAGCCGGAAGCTAAAAGCCGCACTGGAATGTTATGTTGATAATATTAACTTGTAAAATGAATATTAATTTGAAATTTAAAAGCTAAATAAATTTTTTCAGAAGCTCTCAGCAATTGGTAATAATTATTGAATTGAAACTAGCAGTAATTAAGTGCTGAAAATTAATACAAAAAATTATTCAGGATTGATAAAATACACGTTTTTTTTATTTAAAACATGTTTTTTACTACAAAAAACACTACTTATTATTTATGAACTAGTTTTAAATAAAAGTCATTATTATTGCAGTTGTGTTCTTATGGCTCACGCCTTGTTATGCAAAGATACTCGTGCGATAATAATGCGTTTTTTACATTAATGGTTACATATTAAATAATTTTTATTCTTCTGTTATTATGCCTCTTAAACAAAAACTACATTTTACAGTCTTCTAAATATTATATATTAGTCCTTAAAAATTTGATACAGAATTGCATCAGTATTCATTCTTATTTACTAGGAGCCACCTTGCGGACCACCCTGTATGGGTGTGGTAATATAAGCTGGCAACCGAGGGGTAGCGTTATAATGAATTCGCATTTGAAGACGAAGAGGGGAGGTAAACCAATGTAATTTCGGAAATCTACTTTCTTAGAGAGGGGATTAATTAACTAACCTGATCAACAGTGACGGCTCGTGGTTTCCTATAATGATGGAGGGGGGGATTAAGGTCTTTTAAATATGTGCCACTGTTTGCGGCCCAATCGACGTCGAAATGTCCAATATTCAGCGACGTAACTTCGCCTTAAACAATATTATTCAGAGTTCATAATCTGTTTTGGAGCGGCGCGGCGCCCCATCGCCCTTCCCGTACCAGCCGCCACTGGGTAGTCAGAAGTATTTGTAGTGGTAAGAAGATTTTCGAGTGAACTCCAATTAAAAATAAAAGTTGACAAGATTATAATAGACAAGCACAAAAAATGGTTGTATTTCAAGCACGATCATGAGAGTAATAATTTCTGTGTTTTCCTTTCGTCCGCGCAGTGGCATTTGCCATCAACAAGTTTTAAAGGTTTCTAAATATTTGTAAGTTATTTATATTTTCATCGAAAACTGCCGTGAACCTACTATTCTCCAATCTAAGAAGAAATAATTTAGTATAATATTTAATAGTGATAGTTTTTCTAGTTCCTATACCTGCAGTTATTGAGTATTATCTTGTGGATTTTTATTCAATTTGAGCTTATCACTCAGGAATGTCCCGTTTTGGGTAATATTAAGTTCCTTCGAGTTCGTTTTACAAACCAAATCAGGCTAGCAATAATTATTAAATGTTTGATTATTTAATAAAAAAGCTATCGCAATGATAGGACCTGGAATGACAATTCCTAGTTATCTTTGTGCTCTCTCTTCCAAGTATTTAAAATTTTAATCCGAAGGAAGTCACTTATCGTAAAAATTATCTGTAATAAGGAAAACGAGAAAGAAATGTTTTAACTTGAAATTTATAAAAATGTTAACCTTTTTGCAAATAAATTGATTATAATATAGGGTATTATTAGTGAAATTGTAATAATCCTACTTTGGAGTAAATGAGGAAGCATAAGAGATGTCGGTATGCCTATAGTATAGCCTAATTGAATAATCTTGATCACAAAAAAAATAATAAAGGCCATGTAGTAAATATTATTTTTCTAATTATCAAATGCAACTTAACTCGCAATTTGCTTAATTGATACTTACTATTGGCAATTTATAGTTAGTAATTTGCTTAGTTGACACTTGTAGTTGGCAGTTTACTTTACAGTTGACGATTTACTAATTAAGTTGGCATAATTAACAATTTAACTTCAATTGTGTTTTTGTAGTCCAGTAATTTAGTACCTTAGCGCCGAAATATCTCCAAAACGCGAATTCTTTGCTTAATGGTTTTAGTTTAGCATAAGAGTTCAGATTTTTGACATTAGGTTTGACCGAAATATAATGGGCAAATTTGTCGAAGAGTCCCAAAAATCACGAAGTCGTAAATTGGTTGTTACCTACGTAATATATCATAATATGTCCAAAATAATTGTTATTGGCTAAATTAAATTACATAAAATTAAGGTTTAGAAAATTATTCAAATCCCTATAGTTTCTGACATAAATAAAAAAATAATAACTAAATAACCAAAAAAGTAGTAAAATGTTAAATTGCCACTGTAAATATCAACTAACCAAATTGCCAATTATAAGTGTCTATTAAAATCTCTTAATTTCCAATTGCAAGGATCAATAAAGCAAATTGCGACTTTGAAGTCGCAATTGATAATTACAAAAAAAAATTTTACTGCGTGGCCCCAGGATGCTTTCATACTATAAATTCTTTAGCAAAAACCCAAACATGAATTAAATTTATGTACATATTTTCTAACTTTCATGGTTATTTTTAAATCATATTTGATGTGAATTTTGTATTTGCATTCTTACCATTTTATTTGTTTCTTCAATTACCACTTCTTTCCGTTAATTTTGATTTTTTTATTTTCTAATAAAATTTGTTCTAATTGTTAATTTCCATTTTCATTTATTCTTTGGTTAGCTTATCTGATGATAATATAATGATGCAAAAAAGCTGATACCGTAAGCTATCGTTTTTATTAATTCTTTTAAGTCAACTTACATCTCTTCTTTTAAATTCTTACTTTTTTATTCGTTCCAGATTTCTCTAATTTTTTGGTGTTGACTAAAGAATATTTTACTACCTATGCATTATTTAAAATTCTAATAGTTAAAATTTAATTATTTTAACTTGATGAAAATATATTAAATAATTATGTAAAATAAGCAAAATAAAAATTAATAAATCACAAACTGTATTATTTTAACCAGCTACCAAATTTCAAAAAAAAGAAGGGCTCGTGAAAGTCCCCTAACATCCATCGGACCGTGACTTACTCTTTTTCAAATTTATAGTATCCCCGTACAAAAATAATTATCCATTGTCCAAAATGAATCAAACGTAATGATAGACATTTTCACAACAAAACAATTTAAAATATCAGTACGTATGATGTATACGTAATTATTTATTACACGATGAAAGTGAAAATTATTTTAATTAAAAAAATTGTTCATAATCATTTAGTAGGCGTTACACGATTAATATGCAACACACTACAGATAATTTAATTAAAGGTATTCTTTCAGTAATAAATTATTGGTAGACGAAGTTTTAAAAGTTTATTTTTCTTGAAAACAAACTACTTATCGCTTTTTATTGCATTATTAAAAACACAATATTAATATATTATTTATTTTCCAATTACATAACCTCCATGTAGAGGCGGTTCTCCTGATAACTAGGAAGTAATAATAACCTGTAGAGCGACCCCAGACAAGGTTATTTCATTTTCTAGTTTTTGTCAATAAAGTATGATTAAGTTGCTGATTATCTTGCAAAAAACATATTTGCATGTTTGCTGATTTTCTTCGAGTTTACTATTAACTAAATGGAAGGAAATGATTACATGAAACTATAGTTTAAAAAGTCCCAATATTGTTGGATTGGATGTACAGGAAACTTGGCAAACAAAAAATTTGAAACATTTCTACAAGTTTACAGGAGAACCTTCTACAATGCAATGCTCATTAAATTATCTGCCTACCTCTATGATGATGGTTGGCTTTAAGTATCCGCAAGTTAATGAACTTGTTAAAAAAAATGCATTCACTTCTTCAATTGAAAAATCGTAAAAAAATAAACAATTTATTTCTTGCTTATACAACTCAGTCATTTTAAATAAATTATAATGCTTATTAAATTTTCAATTAAATGACAATGTAAAACGTGCATTCAAAGCAGTTAACATAAAATATAAAACAAGAAAATTATGTTATTTTATTTTTTGATTAAATCGAAAATTATATATGAGGTGTGGGACATTGACTGTTTACAAATTACACTATTTATATTGTGATTATATGAACGCATGTGTATGTGTACATATTTTATACTTGATGGTATAAGTAATGGTGTGCTTAATAATGTAAATAAATTTCTACATGTATAACCGCTTCCTTCTTCATCAGCGGAAAATTACTTATTGGTAATTATTTTCCTATTAACAATAGATCGTCAAATATCTAGGCTAATTATTAATTTATGGTCACCCATTCATCTACATTTCTACCGCAATTTACTTTTACAATTATGGCATCCGGGGAAAACGTTTAACTAAAGCTTTTAATAAGTGTAGAATGGACTTGGAAACTTTTACGCCGCCTCCGATCGATAACAACTGTAACCGCCTCCACGCATGGAATGTCTATATCTCTTTTAGGATATGTTCTCTTAATAAGAAAGGATCCTTCGTCCTTACCTACCACGGATTATATGGGTCATCTAACTGGGTCACAGGTACGATAAGGACGACATAAATAATTCAGGAAAATCGTGAATAATTTAATGAACAAAACGGAATTTTACTTGAAAAGAGCGAAAGGTAACAGTTTGTTTACTGTTAGAACATACTTTTATAATTATATTATTATGGAATCAAACAAGATCTTCTGGTTTGGATGTTAATGATCATGTACATGATTGATTAACACGATCGGATTACTTTAGACAAGTTTTAATAATAAAATAATGTATTGTGTGTTAGAACATCATTAAGAAATAATAAAACATCCGATGAGAAGAATAATAGACAAGATATGATTTGCTCTTAGTTAGTAATATTTCAAAACGATATCTGTACTTCTTATGTTTTTGGAGTAACTAATTAATAATAATACTCGATAATTTTAATCTATATGAGGAAAGGATTTCATACGATAACTCTTCGTGTATGATATCATCTCTTCATACTTTACATTTTTAATGATGTATTAAGTCATAGCTATAGACGAACTTAACGTCTATTTTCAATTAAATGATTTTTAAATCTCGTTTTTCACACGCTTTAATTACGTTACATAAAAGTGATTACATCGCGATCCAATTTTACGATTTAACGAACTTGGTTGCTAACTCCCTGAATAGAATCGTTTACGAATATAGTATAAAAATTGTGTAATTATTTAATAGGTTTGTAAATCTGTAATGTTAAATAAACAGCAACGCGAATATTAAAAAGAATAAAACTTCGCAGTTCAATATTTTTATTTTTATTGTGAGAACAGAAATATACCGCTACTATAAAGCAGCACCACCTTATGCTGTTTGAGCAAGGTCCTGCCAAAATGCCAACGTCAACTTATAAGCTACATCCCTTATACGATGGAAACACTGAGCAAAATAAATTCAAAGGATTTTACCACCCTTTCCTCGCGTAACGGTATTTCATCTTCATCGTATTAAAAATTTACTAATTAGTTGGTCGGTAGAGTCTCGAAAGTTATTCAATGCTGAAATATCCTTCGAAAATGACAATATACATAAAGGACAAAGGGAGGAAACATTGTTCTGATATGGCATTTCAACTCTGTTTTTTATTATAAGGTAAGTTTATCAGAAGCAAAATAAGTACTGAATTCAGATTAATTAAAACTAAAATTCGTTTTTTTCTCCAAAGTTTTCTCCAAACCGACTATTATTAATTAATTTAATGTATAACAATTTGACAAATCTTACGTTTGTGCAAATAGTTAATAATGTTATTGGTTTTTTTTATCGACCGAAGATGAGAATATTATAGATTCTCGAAACGTGCCTCGAATTTAATTAAATAATGGACTTGAGAGAAAAAGGTGATTTTTAATTTTAATTTATTAAATATCTCCAAAATATTGGGAAAATGATTTTTAAAATTCAGATAATTTTTCACAACTAATGCAGAATGAAGTATATTTGTTACAAATACTACCTATATATTTTTTTTAAATTTATAAGTATATATTGGGCAGGGTGTAATAACTAATTCTTGTTAATTTAAATTTTTTTTTGAATAATTTTTGTGATAATTATAATTATTATGTTTGCAGTGAAGGATTGGGCAACTTGGGTAAAAATAATTGATTTTTCAATTTTATTTCTTTATTTTAAAAATGAATACCAAGTTTTGTTGCTGAAAACCTTCAGCACGTTCGAACCTCCAAAGCAAGAGAACGAAATTCGACTCGTAATCGTCGATTATGGCTGATGCGCTTTTTCTGATTCTGAAAATTCTATAAATGATGGTTTATTGCTTGAAATTGCTGACGAAAAAACTCAGAACTAATAACAATTTGTGAAGATGTACCTATTTTTTCAGTGGATTTACTTGAAGAAGCTGCAAATTTGTTAGGTGTTCAGAAATAAACATGCAGTATCTATATCTACAGGTGATGTGGTTTTCAATTAAAATGATACCGGTGCACAAAGAATCACAAGATGAAACTGAATCAAAATTGGATTCCGAAGAAAATAAAACTCGAGAACATGAGGTTACAGTTAAGCCCTTAATGGTAGTGAAATCATAATGCAAGGCAGTAAAGATTTTCCTGAAAGTAGAAGAAAGAAGAAAATATGTCACATGAATGAAACATTATGGATAAAAAATTCAGAAAAAAAAATGGGATAATATATTATGGTAACAAAGAAATCTAAAGATATGAAAATATGAAAGATAGATGCAAATGTAGTATAAAAACTGTTAAGAAGTGTAAAGAAGTTTGAAACGAAAAAAGAACTAAACTTTTTGAAAAATTTTGAAGTCTTTCATGGACTTGCAAAGATAAATGAACAGAAGGAGAACTTGAAAGAATTTTTTAATGGCTTACCAAAACTTGCGTCTTAGTATTACAGCCAAGTTGACAAACAAAGATTATTTGGAACCAGTTTGGACTTCAAAACTACTATAGAACTGTTCAGGTTTTACAAATGTGACTGGTGGTCCAAAAAAGCAATTCATTGCTGATGTCAAGAAAAAAAGACAAATGCGACAAATGTGCAGCTCACAAAACTGGAAATCTCACAGAATATAAATATGAAGAACATAAGTTGAAAAAAGAAGAGGTCCGAGAAGAGAAAAAGAAGTAGACAAAGTTGCAGAAAATTTTTCCATTTATACAATGGATTTACAGTCCCTGCTGTTGTGTCTAAAGTCCAACGTCTCCTCGCTATATTACAAAACAAAGCCAGTTGTTCCCAACTTTACACTTTTTAAGAGATCTATTTTGTTATCTATGGCACAAGGGACATGCAGGACTGTCAACCAACACCTTTGGGTCAACATTAATTTTTTTTTCTCGAAATCAAGTAATTCAGCATAAAAAATATTTCAACCAGGTAATTCTGTATAGTGAGATGCAGCTCTCAAAATATAAATGCATTGCTTTCTAGTGCCCTCTCGAACCTATCTGAAAAGCTGCGGATTACAATTTATTGAACAAAAATACCTAGAAAATGACATACTCAAATGGAATGCGATGCAATGCATTCAATTATTAAATGAAAACTACGAAAGAAAATTATTATCAATGTTCCAGCGACTATGTTGAGGTCTGCCAATCAACAAGTTCGAAACCTAAGCCATACATCGTAGAATATTTTTGGATTATTCGTTCTTAACATTTTTTTAATTAATACAGGTTTTTAATTCTATAGGACCTGCAAGAAGCTCAGGCGACCCAATTTTCATTGACATTAGGGGCCTTATGTACAACGAAGATGGCTCGATAATATTCAAGATTCGTAATTCAGAGGAGTAAAAGCCATTGCTTTGTCGCTTCAATAAGAAAACATGCTGTAACGTACGATAATCCGGGCGGAGGTAAATGTGCCACCAAATGTACCTGACCAGAAAAGGGTACCGGTAAATGTGCCACCGACCAAAAGGGTTCTTTAAATAAACACAGGTATTTGTGCCACTAACAGTGAAAAAATTAAATTTTTTTTGCCTTCGAATTTTGGGGTGTGCATTCGATAAGGCTGTAGGCCAGCTCGGCAAATGGTCAGATATTTAATCCGGGTCCAAATTTTCTACCTGGAAATACATAGACCAACTCGGCAAAATAATAAATTTTGGCTTGGCCAGAACTGCGAGCATCAAAAAACCTACCCTCCGATGCTCCGCATCTCCGGGCGGTTTTTCGTGCTCCGAGCCGCTACGCGGCGGGCGCTAAACATACGAGAGGCGCGACAGATCAAGGAAACCGGGATAAATGCAACCGGGATGTGAGAGACCCTCGAAATAGCATTAAAAAGTATAGTTGCGCTATGGGGCAGTAAACTTTTACGTTTCACCCCCAAAAAATCGTGTAAAATCAAAAAATAATCGATGTTACATGTAGGAGATGCATCAGGTAGATGCCGTTTTCTCCGGTGGCACAAATACCTGTGTACTTTTAATATCCTAAATTCGTAGCAGGTAGAATAACATTACTGGTGGCACATTTACCTCCGCCCGATAATCCTATGCCAAACAAGCACGAGAAATATCAGCATCTAATGGAAATGAAAATGCCCATGAAGAAGGGCCATCATAGTTTTTATGACAACTTGGACACTTATATTATTATTTTTATAATATTCAGTTTTTGTCGGTTTTTGTACTAATTAATGTAATACATATTGGTTTTTTATTAATGTTTTTGTGTGCTCTTCTTAAAAATAAAGTAATTGCCCAAGTCAAAATTTGGAAGAAAAATAAGAAGTTAATTGCCTATGTCCAGTTTTTTTTTATTAAGAGAACTAATTTCATCGTGAAATTGAAAATGTAATACAAAAATATTACATAGAGACCATTATGACAGAAAAAATATTGCAATTTGCATCTTAATCAGAGTTTCCTTTTCATTTATGAACAAATATTTCAAAATTAGTTTAACCAAAAAAAAGTAGTACTAATTAAAATGAGAACAATTCCAAGAAAATTCCTTCTCGTATACTGGTTTTATTGTGTAGAGAAGGAAATCAGTTTTAAATCAAATTTACTTTGAATTAATTCAGAATAACCGAAAATAAAATTCAAGAAATACATGAATCCGAATTTAATAAAAAGCAAACACTTTCATTCAAATTTATTTAAATGTGTAACCGTGAACTTGACCTACCCATAATTTGCTTGCCTCTTTCTACTACTACTTTCCCTTTCATTATACCACTTCATTCAATGTTCATTGATGAAAATTATATTTTACCCAGCTTTTACTGTAATGTGACTGACCTTCAAAAGTGTCTGTTACGAAACTCAAAATTATATAATTAAGGAAAGTTAATTAACACCTGTTGAAATTCGCTTTTAACATCGGGTTAGAAGTAGCAGGCGAGCAGAAATCGATGTCGGTATAAATTTACCTGAGTTCTTCACTTACTTATTGAATACACAAAATGTTTATAAAAAAAACAATACCTCTTTATTCAGGTATTTCACGTGCAACAGGTAGGTAAATGTAATATTTTGTAAAGTTTTGAATAAAGTACTGTCGTCCGTTTATGTTATCCTAATAGTTCACTGTGGAATACGCATAGGTATAATTTTTTTTATTTTTATTACCGTTGCTTACCTGACTATTGTTTCTATTGGCAATATAATTATGCGCACATTATTCTACTTTCCATAATCACACATTGTTTACATGTGGTTCATGATAATTTGCGATCAATGGTAGCTTCTTCGTTTAATTTTTGACATTGAAAAACAAGAAAATATGTTATTGACCTGATTAAAAAAAAATTGGAACGATAAATCTAGTGATTTTATTTAGAATTTTGATGAACCGATAAAATTTACAAAAACACAAGAAGCACTTAGAAATTGCCTAAATCGACCATCTTAAAAAATTAGGGTTATAATAGGCTAATGCCATTCTTATCAGCAAAATCTTTTATTTAAAATATTGAACATTTGAAATTTGATTCTACTTACTTAATGTAAACTAAGAGCTGTCAGCTTCTGATCCAATGACAACAAAATTTATGGCCCAAGAGACTCGTGGAAATGCAATTCGATTGTCTGTCAGTTTGAAAAGGTTGTTGGTAGTCGGCACAGAAAATTCATTATTTAACCGCCTACAAAGCTTTTTATGTTTCAAGTTCATATGCAGTAAAATTAAACTGCTTTAAAAAAATTATCCGGCTAATGTTTTTGAATTATGAATAGAACATAATATTATTAATATGTAAGTAAGAACTAAAGTCATTTAATAAAAAAAAATGTATGCAAAAGAGTATCTGTCGAAGTTCATTTAAATAAGCCATAAGTCTATTTTACTTTGTCAGATGTTGAGATTTTTAAACAATTTAATTTTACCGATGTAATTATTTAATGTAAATTATTAGTATCGCAACATAACTATTTATTTACGATTATAGACTTCGGTACTTCATAAAAACATTTATGATCCATTGCCATAAAACATTATTTTAGAGCGTTGAATAGTAATGTATAATAAAAACGTTAAAATTTATAATAGCAATGAAATAAAGTAATTGTGGTGTAGTATCTTAGTTATTATACGAAAAGAATATTTTCTCCCGTATTCTTGAGGATAAGAAAATTAGGTTAATTATTAAATCTCACCAACTCAGAAATAGTGTTTTCTTAAAATTCTCTGTATTTCAAATCTTATATTATTGTATTTTTTTTACTTAAGCGTGCTTAACAAATTACGAAATATTATAGGGGTCATCCATTAATTACGTAAGGGTTTTTTGGGGGGGGAGGGGTATTGGATATCTTACGGACCCTTACGTAGGGGGGGAGGGGTCCGACGTATTCCTTACGTAAGTTTCTTAAAATATTTTTTTAAATTAAATTTAACAATCTAATATAAGTTTTTCTTTTTATGTTGGTAATTATATCCAGGTATAATGGAAATATCATAAAAGAAATTTCAAAGTTTTTATTTGTATATTTATGATAAATTCATGTTGAAATTACATCATAAAATATTGTACAACGTTATATCGTTGTTATATACCATTCTTTTTGAGCACTGGATGTGGTCTGCAACTTGCCTATAAGACCATCCTATTCTAATCAAATTCAAAATTAATTTCCCAACTTCTGGCGTGCAATTTTTTTGCTTTTCCATGTTGAAATGAATTACACGATTTTTATTAGAAGACTGGCACTTATATTATTTTCTTGTTCTAAAGTATCAATTTTCATTTGTTTTTATCAATCTATTACATATTAAATACGGCGTTGCTAATTATGCGGTCGTAAAAATTTTGCTGAAATTGTTAAGATACATAATATGTATTTACACTTTTGCTGAAAAGAAAAATTAAAAAGATATGTTTTAATTAGAATCGTCTTAAGGTGTATCATCATTTAAATAAAAAATAAGAGGCTGATAAGAACGTTTTTTATTAATATTTTAATAATGAATGAAAATGACATCGTTGTTAATTAGGTGGCCGCCACTGTATATTGAAATATATAGTACTTAAAAATCATTAAACATAGTGGCATAATAGTGTGAATTATAGAAAATGGCATCAAACTTGGGTGATCTTTACGAACGGTTTTTCATCTATGTAAATAAAAATTTAATTTAAATTTTTGTATTTATTATTATCTATCTAAATATATAAAAATGGATGTATGTGTGTATGTATGTTCCCTATAGACTCCTAAACCGTTTGACCGATCGGAACCAAATTTGGCACAGTTATTATGTAGGTCCCTGCGCATGTTTTTGTATTGAAATAGTGCAAAAATTCGCAAAGGAGAGGAAAGTTGATTTTGAGTAGCCTGCCTTCCTTAAGGTATCTCGATAATCCATTCATGCGCGTCCCTATGGGACGCGCATGAATGGATTATCGAGATTCCTTCAAAGAAGGCAGGCTACTCAAAATCAACTTAAAAAACAATAATGAATGCTGTCAAACTGTCAACCGATCGACAATCCAAATACACGTGCACGTGTTTTACGTTTCTATTTGACCAATCTTAACCAAATTTGGTGTAGAAGTTATTTACAATGCTACGAAAAACATAGGCTACTTTAGTACCTTGGAGTGAGGCCGAAGGCCGAAAAACCACGGTCTACACGTATGCCTGCGATACTCTTGAGTGAGGCCGAAGGCCGAACAACCACATCCCACACGGTCTAGACGGCTAAAGGCGGCTGGTAGGCCGACTGTGCCAGCTAGTATAATATATTATTATTCATATTGTATAAATATAAGGGGATGAGAGGGGGGTCAAAATTAATTTTCATTTAAATAATCCTTACGTAGGATGTGGGGGGGGGGGTTGCCACAATCTTACGTACCCTTACGTGGCGGGGGGAGAGGGTCCAAAATTACAAAAATCATCCTTACGTAATTAATGGACGGCCCCATACAGGTTAATTATTAAAAATTACAAACTAAATTTTTTTAAGTATACCATATTATCTTAATCTAACCTTTTCACATTTTCTTTTGTAAGCTTACGACCTATGTTATGATGGTATTCATTATTTTATTCATTGAACAGATAGCCATTGATCAGGTTGATCAATCTGTTAAAACATAATTTAACCGTTATTGAATTAATTTGAGGTTAGTCGATTTTTTTTCTTTGAAATATTTGCATCAAATTCTGATGAAATAATGATGGAATATTTTATTATATCGAAAATGCATTTCCTAGCCAAATTGTTATAAAGAAAAGCATTTCATTGTGAGTTGCAATAAGTATGTAATTTTTATTTTGAATTTAACACCCTCTATAATTTTACACCGTTACACCTTTGGATACCTTCTGCAATTTTCTTTACAATAGAATGGTATATTTACCAATAAACTATTTTGTAGTAGTGATTTTTAAACTTGTAGAAAATATTTTAAAATTATATTTACTTTTATAAATCCTAGTTATTGAAATGAAACTTACATTAAATTAATTGTTCAATTTGAAAAGTTCCAAAATGGAGCAAAACGCGTGTCATAGATAGCTTATAATTATTATATATGAACAATTAATTTCATGTAAGTTTCATTTCAATAACTTGGATTCAAAAACGTAATAAATATAATTTAAAACTATTTTACATTCAGATAAACCCAGTGGCACGCTCGCCAAAAACAAAATGGCAAACCCGAAATATTTTTTGCTTAATGCGACTGTAGTAACGCCGCCAAATATTTGGTAATCCGATATCGCTTGGACCGTAAACAGTTGCACGGATTTAAAACACTTGCCTAAAATGTGAAAAATTCTATTTGAATTCCCCTCCCCCATTATAACAAATCATGAGTCGCCATTGATGAGTAGGTTAGTTAAACCACAACCCTCCGGGCAGTAGATTTACAAAACTAAATTGATTTAAGTTATTAAGCTACCCCCCCCCCTTTCGGAAGGAACAAACGAAGCTAGCACCTACACAGGGTGTATTACTAGGTTGTACAATTTTATTTTAATATTCATTCCTCAAATTTAATTAGGTCAAATTTACCTTTTATTAATTTATCTATTTCTCTGTATGCATTTAACGCTAAATTGATCCGTTAAACACCCCTCCAGTGCGGCCTTTAGGCAGCACAACCAAGCAGTCACGTTATAGATAAATAGTTTTTATACAAAAATTTATATTATGGGTTCCGAATTAATTATTTTCAGATGAATTATTTTATCATTTATTTATTCATTACTTTTCTAATAGCGCATTACTTTCTAATAACATCACATGTGTGATGTTTTAAGCTAGACAGAGTCTTGATTGCCTGGGTTGTACAGCCTAAAGACCACATCACAGACCGATTCATCTGCTCAATTTAGCTTTACAGACAGACACACGAATATTTGTGTGCCTTGTCAGGCACTATGACCATTCATTATCACTCTCGTTTGTCGCAGTTCCAGACAAATACCTAATAACAACATCGACTCTTCCTGCTATTCCGTAAAAATACCATTTGAAAATACTCTTTCGGTTTATTTTAAACCCACCCCCCCTTAAGTGATTCGCTTAAATATACTAGCCAGACAGGACGACAGTATGTCGTGTATGTAAAGAAATAAATGAGACACTAATATTCATGTTGATGCAGTGGCGACTTACCCTAAATTGCACATGCCTCCTTATATAAAACCGAATAAATAAGTCAATAAAAATACAATACATTTATAGTTTTCCCTTTTCCGTACATTTTGTGTCCTCTCATTGAAAAATAATATCACAAGTCGATATCGTTGATTCTCGTCAAACTTAATGAATGGACGTATAGGATTTTAAGAGAAGGACCAAAATCGACATTAACCTCTTATTTTTTGACATTTCTATGTAATCTATATAATATATCCGGTTAATACCGCAATATGCAACTTTCCAGTTTCCTTGTTTGTGCTCGTTGCGTGTTGAAAGTGTCTGACGAGTACAGAGGACCTGCAGTTTAACGTGGATTCCGAACTACGGGAATAAACAATTTTTACACCGTCCGCTCCAATCATAAAAACATAGCATAAGAGAAAGGGAAACATTTTTGCTCCTAATTAAACAATATACTGTTTTTTGTTGTTTTCTTTGTTTTAATTATTAAATCCCCCCCCCCTAACGTTACTCGCCTTACTTCTTTAGTTGAATATTTAAATTTCAGTTAAAATTAAGATTTTTTAGTGTTTAGATTAAGTTTAATTAACTTTTTAAATAATTTTCAATACCTGGGAGTTGAACTAGTTGCTCTATTTGAGGGAGTTAATCTACTAACCCCTCAATATATTAACTCCCTTGCCCCTACTCCAAATTCTGCTTCTTTGATATCTTCTACTTACTTAATAACTGAAAATTCTTGACATTTATACTTCCAATAAAATTGTTTCGTCCCCCCGTTTCTACCCTATGAGTAATATTCTTATGCCGGCTCTGTCTAAATTTGGATTATTATTTACATACACAATTCCGGGAAAGAATATTCGCACTTTGCATTCAAAAGCAATAAAATCTCTTTCTTTAGTAAACAAAACATAAAATCAGCAATTTTCTTATTTCGAATTATTGTTTATATTATACAAAATGTAAATACAAAAAAGAGCTTTATTAAAAAACAGGCAAGTTTAACTAACAACAGATCAAAAATATTTATTAAAAAAAACATGTGTGAAAAAGTATTGAAATTATAAGCGAATACGAATCCCGTGGTAATTTGCGAAGAACCACCGATGTATGTATGTACCCATAATATGCAGAACATATTCAGTATAAAATTTAATTACGTAGCAGTGAAATTTTAAATAGAAGAGACGGTCATAGCTTAGCGATTAAGTGCATCTACTGCTAATGCGAAATGCATGGTTCACGACCGAAGAACGAGAAAAAATTCAAAAGCGGGAGCAAAGGACGTGAAGCAACAATCACGGAAAAAAGTATATTAAATTTGCACAGTCAAAATATGCTAAAAGTTCCTATACAAATCACGAGCACAGATCAGCGAAATACGAGAAATCCCCTAATCACCACAATCCCGCGAATTTAACTTAATAGAGTCTTTATGGACTGAATTGGAAAAAGAATGAGAAATCACCACATTACAAGCAAAACTCAATTAAAAATAATTGTATTATTAAAAGAATGGGCCAAAATGAGCTCAGAATTTACTGGTAAACTTGTTTATTTAATGCCACAACGTTTAAAAGATGTAATTAAAAGGAAAGGACTTCGCAGTGCGAATACTTTTGCACACTTGTTTTTTTACAACAATAATTCTAAAAAAAATACTGATTGTTTTCCTTTGTTTACTGAAGAAAAATGAGTGCGAATAAATATTTTTTTCCGGAACTTATACTAAATTATTAATACCAACTGTAAATTTAATTAGTATAAAGATTATCTAATATTTTCATCATAATATGGGTAAACTTTTCAAATCACAAGGGTAGCTGTATAGAAGTCTAGGAACTGCGGTCATCCGAGTTCCATCTTGTTTTTAGAATATTGTACATTGATCTACATAATATGTTATTGTATTGTAGGGTAAAATACCGTTCAACATTATTTGGTTTTTCATTTAAACAACTAATCAAACCTTCTCTTATCGAAACCAAGTAAAAATAGAACCATTTCTGGCATTTCCACTTTAATAAAAAAATATGAAATAGATATAAATACAGACTGCAAGAATTTAATATGTAAATATTTAATCTAAATGTGCAATGTGATAAATTTTCATGCTAGTTTACTTAAACAAAAAAATATATTGTATACAATTTTTACAATATTTTTACACGTAAACTTAATAATTAATATCTATTATAATATAAAAAATAAATAAAAAAAACTCGAATAGTTTAACTAAAATTAAAATTTGTTTGAATTAAATAGTGGGTCAGTATATCTAAATACCATTCCATCACCCACGCTTTGTATTCATAAAAGATATTCTAACTTCCGATACCTTGATTTTAAAATATACGACAAAGCTTCATTATCATCCTACTAACCCGTTCCGTTCCATATGACCATTTTAGTTGAAGAAATTATATAATCTGACCGGCGTTCTGTAGTATTGTTCAGAAATTATGTTCTACGCTCAAGACGCAATAATTTGTATTCTCTTAAAATTTTAATTTGAAATAATGGTCTAGAAACGTGCAAGCGCCTTTTTATCACTTCACCTTTACTTAAGAAACTAATTAAAAAAATTTGTGAAGACTTAAACTGATTACCCATTATAAGTTAATGGTCAAGTATATCCCTGCCATTTAAGCAATTTAACACTAAATCGATTTTCGTTTAGTAAAGTATTGCTAAGAAGGAAACCTGATTTCATCATAATATATAGGTTATGAAGTGTGAAAATTGTATGTATTCGTATATCGATACCTTTTTTCAAGATTAACTTACATTTTTACTTCTATTATAATGTTATATACCTTTGTTCATATATTATATAATTTTTGTATTTGCATACCTCTCGAAGCCTATCATTCAATTTTTATCAAACCCACATTACGCCTGCTCTTTCCGGATCGTCCAATCGCATCCGGAATATATGGCACAATTACGTTATCAAATTTACTCTTTCGAATACGCATCTCTATAATTAGAATTAACCTATTTAAAAAAGTAATTTGTGATACTAATTTAGTCGTTAAATTCGTATCGGTCAGATAACGTTTCGATTATTTCATTAACAGCTTAATATAACTATCAGGAAATTTTATATATCAAAGAACTAAAAATAGAGAAATTTAATAAGCAAGTTAAAAATAAACTGCAATATGGCACCTGGATTCGATCCTATTGTAGATTTTTGATAATTGACTGACTTCTTGGATATCGTTCTATAATAATATTTCCAGAAAAACGTTTTTCGCCATTTTTGACCTTGAAAACCGTTTAAACAAGTGAAAAACTGAAGTGATTTTGGCCCCTCGTTACACGTTATCAGTAATATTGGAATATGTATCAGGTTAAAAGGTTTATCACCCAATAACAGTTTTCCAATTTTAACTTTTTTTCAGATTAAGGTTAACTGATTTTTAAATTGTCACGTATTTTAAAATCTAGGAATTCTTCGTCGTATTTGATTAGATTAGATCATTATCAACGGTCATTAACAACGCCCAATGGTGGAAACTCGAAAAAATATTACTAAAAAAAAAATAGTCACGATGCACATTTACGATCAACTGGTTATATTATGTTGATTACGGGTTCCAACTAAAAAAAACTTTCACAAAATTATTTAAGAAACCGAACGAGCCGACGAAATAAAATGATACCAAAACTGTAAAAGTTAAGTCGTTACAACTGACACTGATTAAGTAAACAGAATAAAAAAAATTTATGATTTTAGTCAAGTGTCCTTAAAGGAACTTAAGGGTCGTCCCTAAAAATTTCTATTGTGCAGTGCACGTTCTTCTAAATTTTCTATAGATGTGTAAGCTATTGTTACTATTGAACTATTACAAAAGATTTCTAGGGTTCATAAAATTTACAAACAATTATTGATATGAAAATTTTGAATGTTGAAATAATTATAATGTTGATGGCAAAGTAAACTGAAATTGCATTTTACTGGCATTGTTCGAGGAATGTATCACTATGATTATTATTTATGATATGCACCTGTGTGCAAGTGTGTTTTTCCTTATATGGAATCTCATGCATAAGTTTAGGACGGAACGTACCCGTCCTCGTCTTCTTTAAACGAGGCATCTGGTGTTCATGCGAGCAAGCATCAAGTGGTAACACTCTAAAGATATACCAAGCTCTTAGTAAAATATCTTTTATACAGGAGAAATTTTTATTGTGTAATCTTAGACCACCATTACCATTAATTATGTGGGTATATAGATAGATTTATCGGTACATTTAAAATTTTCTTTGTTAATGTAAAAAGGCGCCGATAGAAAAACTTAATTGCAGGTCAAGAATTTACTAAGTTAACCAATCGGTTAGTTAATTTACAATCTCTTAATATTAATAATAAAAATGGAAATTTGTTAATAAATATTATGAATTTTTTATAAACAAGAATAAAATTCTTGTTGGTTTTAGTAAAGCCTGAAGAATACATCTAATCCAAAGTTTTTCTTTTATAAAAAAAAACCGTTTATCATTCTCATCCTAAGCTGATCTATGATTTGTTAGTAAATGGTTTTAAAATTTTTTGTTCTCTCATTTTGTATCTAAGGATAAAGTGGCTCTTCCAGAAAAGAATTTAAAAATTATTAAAGAGCACAATTTGGTTCAAAGATCAAGGTAGGGGATTTTACATACAAACGTACCTGAATGAGTGGCATTAAACTACTAAAATATCTTGTGTTTATTTTTGAAATGTAAATACTAGTAACCTCGTGCTATTGCAAACAATAAAATTTTTAGGAAATTTCAAAACTCGCACGTGCTAATGACTCTTTTTGCCTAAGGTCTAATTAAATGTTAGGCAATATTATTTTTAATGTTTACTTGTTGATTTGTCAAGTCCAGTACTAATGTTGCTTGTTTTTCATTATATGGTGTGAGCACCTGTAGACGTTTAAACAATAAACCCTAATTTCAGCTTTTTGTAGGTTAAATTTTTTTAGGTAATTTCATATTAAGTACACAGCAGACGGTCCGAGACGGTCAATAGCCTAGTGGTTTAGTACATCTACTGCTAATGCGAAATGCACGGTTCGAATCTGAGCAGAGTAAGAACTTTAGTCTGACCGTCTCTCCTCAGAAGGTAATGGGAAACCACCGAGGTAATCTGCCATGAGTAATCTTCTGGTGGTTCTCTATGTATGTAAATATAATTCGAACGTGACGCTTCTGTCAAAGAGGCATCAGGACTGAAGAAGAAATAGACACCGCAATGGTTTGGTGTAATTATGGGTTTGAATGACTTTACGGAATTTCTTAGCGCGGCCCTCCGTAGAACATCAACACTTCGTGGATAAATTAAGTTGAAAGTAAAAGAGAAAGAAGAGGATTGATTCACCTCCAAAAATGGATCATAATAAAGACTTCGCAGAGAAGCAGAGTAGCAATGTTCCAAATGGAGTGGAAAAGCTTGATCGATTGATCATATTAAGTATTATCATTACTAGTACATAAATTACGATTTAATTTCGGTGATAAAGATATTAACTTAGTTAACCTCCAGTAAACTTCTAGTTTTAATAAACAATTATTTTTGTGTAACTCGAAAAAAGTCTAAGAAAAACTGATAGAACAAGTTTTAAAAATTTGACTCTATCCCGTGGCATTAAATTTCTCGTTAAAGTTATAGCTATAGGAAAAATCCATAGCTAAAAAAGTGCAATATTTCGTTTGATTTAAATCGTAACTATCTACCTATACCCTACAATTAATACTAACGTCACATCGGCTAAATCATAAAATTTTATGTTTGAGTTACGTACTTATTGTATCAAAAAAATAAGTCGGCGACCTTCGTTAGCTTCAATTTCCGAAAGATGGTTTAGGTAATGCATAAATCAAAAGAAAGATTATAGGTTCTGCAGATAGCAAAAAGTGATGCAATGTTTATGAGATACGAACGACGTATTATCCACTGAGAAAAAACAATAATTTACAGTTGTTAAAAAACAAAATCAAGTTCAATGCATCCAATATTATAGGTGTTCGCCGAAACAGGAACCAAAAAATTATAGAAGTTTAAGATTAATTTTAGAGGTGCATATAAAATTTAAAGTTTTTTAATCATCGAGAGATTAATTTTTTAAACATTGAAGATTTGTTTTAGTAATATTTTTAGAATAATGCGTTTTACTACGGATTCTTCAGTTGTATTCGTACGTGACCTGTTCAATACTTCAAAGCCAAATCCAGCACTTCATTAAAACTAAATAGAAAATAATAATTAACTTCTAATTTTAAGTCGAACTTAATTCAGGTTAACGAAGGCTAACACTTCCGTGATTGATTTATTACCTTACATAAGCAAAGTGAGCAGAGCACCAGGAAAGAATTTTTCTCACTTAATCGAAATAAACAAATACAAAAATTTAAATTTTTAAAACCGAAATACCACATGTTCGTCTTCGTCTTCGCGATTTGTTACAGATATTTACCAGAGCGACTCCTGTTTAATTCTACCTGTCTCTTCAATAAATTTAGGGGTTAAAGAATTTTTTAAGCGTATTTAAAGAATGTTAACAATTTAACGCCCACCAAACTGCTTTTAATCCACCATATATTAATATGATTAGGAAAATGCGTGCATTTAATTTGTCCCAAGACGAGTATAAGATGGTTGGAAAATTTACAAGCTTACAATTAATTGTATACAATTGTAAAAAATGCAATATGCTATAAATTATAAAATAGAATCTTGTTAAAATTTTATTTTACTGTTAAACGATGAGTTAAAGTTAATTAGCATTTCAAAACAAAACCCTCCTCGAATAATAAAAAAAATAATTATAGGTTCTATTGGAAAAATATGAAAGCACTTTACCAGTACAAAGCTCTTCTATATACTTTAAAAATGATAGAAAATAAACCGAACAACGGAAAAATATTAGCACATTTTTTTTTGGATGAGCATAAAGGAAAACCTACTGGGAAACAATAAATTTATATTGAAAAAATTATTGTTGGTTTTTAAATAAACTTTCCACTTGTGGTGCAGAGCTTTTTTAATGTTAACTTAGACCTCGACCTTAGAATCTTGAACTCCAGCTGCGTCTTCATGTCTGCTCTCAGCGGCAGTCAATGAGCTTATGCGTTTATTATTACATCACTTCGTTCTTGCATTTCTTTTTTATTATATACCTATATGCAATGCAGACAATGCCTATACATATTTTTATATTTATGTGCTGTACAACTTCAGAACGACCTAAAACTGGACCGCAAAAAGCGCATTCTCAGTTTCCTTTGTCGGAGTTGCAACGCGTTTCCTGAAATTCTCCGGGCTATTATTTTCGTCCATGTTACTGGGAAACCACAAAACTACTTAATAGCACCTAATAATAAATGAAATTATAACAACAGTTCCTATTAGATATATTAGCAAAAGTTAAAACAATGCAGAACCTCTTTACTTCAAGATATAATAAGCCAATTATATATTATTAAGCACGAGAAACTTCAATAAGCCAAATGGATAATCTTCGTCGTTTATCAAACTACGTTCCTCACTCAATTCAAACGAAATGGTCGGCACAATTCTGTGAAATCTTTCAACAAGTTGTTAAATTGGAATCGAGAGACATAAAGTAATGTCTAATACAGCTTTTTTGCTAATATTTTATAATAAACGATATTTGTATAATGGTATGGCAGAAGCTAATTAAAGAAATAAATAAAACCTCAGAAGATACGAATCATTAAACCGGCAGCACGAAAATTTTTTCAGGCGATTTTGATGACTGGGTTATATTTTACCAATTTTAGAATATTCGTTTTTCAACTTAAATCTTCTTGCGTGGTTTCAATGCACTTAAAGGGGGGTTATTGGACTTAATCCATGTCCCTGTAAAAAACCTAACTTTGATGATATGCACACCCTTAAATTCATTGCACTCGAACCTAATAACCGGTTTAAGTATATCTGAGTTTCTAAAGTTTATTGTAATTGGTAATTCTTCGCTTTTTTAACCATACGTGATTCTATGGTATAAGCATTGCAAATCAATCAAATAGTTATAAAATTTACATCATTAAAGAAATATTTGATAAAAACTGTTAATATAGTGCAATAAATTTTCCAATCAATTTTCATGATCTTCGCCTGAAAATTACACAATTGCAAGTGTAGTAATTACGTTCATACAAAATTAAATTCAAAATACCTTGACCATTTTATTACTCAACTATTTTCAGCTTTTGATGGGGTCAGCGACATATACCACAATACTAATAAATTTTACTGCATTTCTAAAAACCTTCAATTTGAGCAACAATGCACTTACTAAATAATCCTCAAACATCAAAGTAAAATTAATTAAAACATTTTGGGAAATCAAGTATCAATGTGAATTTACAACCAAGTAATATTTTAACTTTTCCTGGAATAGTTGTGGTTTCAGTGTTATAAAAATTTAAGATTCTCATAAAGGATGCATTTCTACGGTTTCCAGGTTGCTGATGAACCAAACGGTAACGACTTGATGGTTAGACCACACAAAGTGTTCTCTTTCACGTCTACTTTTTGTCTAGACCATGGACTCGAATGCCTGTAAGTTTCAAACCAATTAAAATTTGCAATTAACTTTAGATTAACACTTTTGATACAAGATCGAGTCCATTTTTTATATCAAATTCTAACAAGGTCCACTACTTTAAAGTGTACAATTTTTAACTACTACCTATCAAATTTATTTGTTTTTTGACACTTGCTAAAGAGAATACAAGCATATACAGGGGTTATAAACCCAAAATTAGCGTGAAGTAAAAAAAGAAGAAGGCGATACTTCTCTTGAAAAAACGAGTTCAAAGTAGAACCGTTGCCCGAGGACTTTTCCAGAAAGTGAGATGACTGTTGAAGATTTTAACATGTAAATGGTTCTTTTAGCACGAATGTTTGAAAATTACACTGTTGCAGTAAATGCAAAAACTTAACGCGTGAAATTTTATAATCTTACAAAAAGGACTTTTATAATCACGTGGTAGTTCGTTTATGTATGTCTGATTCGGTACAACAGCGAATTTCTAGCACCTACAACCAATGTATTGTTAGATTTTTAAGTTTAAGGATTATTTATGTATTTCTAATTAACATAATATTTGAAAATAGTATCTTTATGTGCCGAAGTAAAGTACCAAAACAATGGGCGGCTGTTAAAATTACAAAGCACAAATACATAAACCGCGCCAGTGTACATTAAAGATGAACAACATTAGATTATTAATAGCTTCGTAATTTTCAATTTTTGTTGCAATAAGTATATTTAAGTTATTATTTCTTAATATAAATTATATGTTAATAAATACGACTAAATTATTTGATTATGTACTTCTTTAATGGAAACTTAACGCAAAGAGTTTGATGGATGTATTCTACGTTAAAAGCGTCATGTTTTATTAAGTTAAAGCACCATTAAATATATTTTATTAATTAAATTACTACTCCGTTTGAAAATAATTAACACAAGTTAAGTAATTTATTGAAATTACATTAATTAAATAAAACTTGTTTGGCTCTTGAATGGAAACATCGAAAGAATCATTATCTGATTAAAACTTTCATTTATATAAAGTTCAATAGAAATACTAAAACCTGACGCGTTTTTTTTTACTGAAAATCTAATTCTTCTCTTTTTATTCCATTTGATAAAGACACTTTATAATTTAAACCCATGGGCAGTTTCCAAAAAAACTAACTTTCCTCGGAGGCTTCTCATTTTTGAGATTTTATTTTTTCTCATATTTCGGCATTTTCTCTTTTTTTGGTTAAAGTCTGCAGTTTTATATCACATCAATCGCGATGACTTCTCGATGTCATCGTTCCATCTCATTTGCGGTTTTTACACGCTTCAATTTTCCCGTCATGGTCTTAATCTAATCACTCTTTCGGTCACAGTGACCCGCTGCAGATTTTGACTCCTTTGAGATCAGAAATGCCGAAAAAGCTTGAACCTAATAAGAAAATCCGTGCTTAAAAATCTTAATCCGTGCCAAAATAATATGTCAAACAAGGTCTGAAATAAGCATAACAAAATAATAAGAAATAGCGCATTCGATTTATGTTACTTCAAAAAATAAAAAAAATTGTGAAGTAGAACATCAACACAGGATAACATCTCAAAATGTTTCATTCTGTACGTATGAATAAAACTCAAAACAATTTGCATTAGGCGTATGTGCCTGTCAATCGATTCGCCGACATTCACAGCTTTATTACGTTGAAGAGAAAAGCAGCAAGTGAAAAATTTCTTCAAGAAACTGGATTTCTTTGAAATATTATGTGATTCTTGTGGAACACCAACCAGGTACTACAAACTGATAAATGATGTGTGTAAAATATTACAACTGGAAATCTTATAAATATTCACCTACCCACCTCATTGAACATCTTGGGAAAATTTTTATTGTAATATTTCCGTGCGATGAGTATACGAACAAAATTTTTATATCTACATAAATACCTCTTCTGTAGGAAATATATGCATATGATAATGTTAGTACAAAAAATTATACAAATTATTTTTTAACACTGGCCCCCCATTATTTACTTGAATTCTCAATTGTATGATAATGCAATGGGCGCGTTAAATTTGTTCAGAATATTAAAATTACACCAGCATTAAGAAATTATATCACCGATTTTGCTGCTTCAAAACTACTAACTATTTTAGTTTCATTATGAACATGTTAGTGTCAGAAATAAATTAAATAAGACAACCGTATAATATATGATATTTCATAGATCAAAACATAATATAGCGAACTATGAAGAAAATTGGGTGTCTCGGATTCCAAGTGGTTAAACTTGAATGATTGCTAAGTAGCAAGTAGTAGGTTGCTCTTTGTAGTTAACCTACGATCTCTGTACTATCAATTTTAGGAATAATTCGAGGAATGGTTTTTGAAAGTTAGGAAAAGAAAAAGTAAAAACTTTATGGAGAACTTTTATAAAATCTAATTTATTTTTATTTTTTATAATGGCTATTTTATGTCAATGTGAGCAAGGTTTTATTCTTAACTTATTTAATTAATGAATACACATACATGTGCCATTACATGTAGCTGATAATGCTTAACTGTATTATAAATGCCAATTATCGATAAAAGCCAACTTAATTCTTAGTTGATAAGTAGTAGGTAAGGTATGTACAATAAGATGCTGGGCTCTGCTTATCTAAGAAAAGTCGTGGGAGTGCAGATTGTTTGTAAAAGTACGGAAAACATGTGTGCATCCAGCTGGTAATTCTTTTAAATAGTAAAAGTATTCTTTAAGTTGTAGTATTGTTTTGCATTGCCATGTGTTGCCAACTACTTCAGAAAGAACCGAAAAATTTTTTTGTTTGCGAACCCTAAAAATTTTGCAGCTTTCCTCTTTACGATGTTTCTTCACGTAACAGGAAGTATACGGTATGTAAAAATACATTTTAAATAAACAAATTTTTACGATTATTAATACAGAAACGTTTTCTTAGCAATGCAAAAGTTTTGTTTACATGTGGAGGTTTGTTAGTACTAAATTCTATAAATTACCGAAATTAGCAAATAGAAATAAAGTATGGTTAAACTAGTCTAATTTATGCACTCTTTTATTACCCGCAAAATTTAATTTAAATTCATCAAAACTAATTATAGCTTTAAAGTAAACAAATTTTTCAAAAAGTTAATTGCAAACTGTCAAAATAGCAGTAGGGCTTTAGGTAGATGCACGTTTCGTGTTGTAAATCTTCTCATCCTGAACACTTGTATAGCAAACTGGATTGCTCTTCTAAAAATTAAAACATCCTTCTAGGAAGTTGACTTCAATTTCTGCATGCATGGCTTACCAATATCATTCTTGTTAAAATTGAATTTTCTTCCATCTAGTTTGGCAAATATTAATAATTACGCCATGAGACACCTATGTTGCATAATACGATTTACTCTTGCAAACTATCTTCATGACCGAAGCAGATTTAATGACTCTTCATTTTTTGGCAAGTGGTGCGCTGCGCCCAGGGGGCAAATTAACTTTTTGTACACTGGCATTGTAATTACCTATCAGAGAACATAAACCTTGCATGTGGTTGTAGTTTATTAGTATTTTATCGTTTACGCTTCATTATATGCATAGATACTGATTGTACCTATATAAAGAAATTAAAAAGAAAATATTTTATAGCTGCTTTAAGAAGAACAAAAAAATTATTAATTAAAATAGGATTATTATGGTATTTTCTCGTTACGAATAGAAAAAATAATTACAATGGATGAATAATTACTTCTACAATTATTTTGTCTAATTAAAAGTAATAATGATTATGAGCGATCGTCACGTTCCGTTCAGATTGACATTTTGTCCGCGGCGTTTAAGTCTTCCAGTTCTTCTAACAACAATTATTTTGTAAACATAGGTTCGGTAAAACTAAACTATAATTTAAGAGCAAGTCGGTGCTTTTTCTTAAACATTTTATATTGCCAGTTGCATAATTACCATCATTTTGTAGAGATATAGTTAAATATTCGTTCAAAAAAGCTCTTTTATTTCACATAATGAAGTGCTGCAATTTGTAACGTTTAACTTAATAGAATTAGTTTTGTTCCAATTTAATGTAGGTATACCTAATTTTATTGTTAAGTTTTTTTATCTTTTCGAGTTTTTCCACTTTTTTTTTCTTATACGACGGAAAGTTGTTCCAAATAATTAAGTACCTATGCAGTGTAGGAATGTTTTTACTGAAATTTGGAGCTTCTTTCAGATATACATTTTAAAAATAGTTTCAACTATATTTTATATTGAAATTTATGTAAAGTTCCAGTAATTATCTTCCCACCATCGTTTAGCTTCCGGGAGCTTACAGAATCCGGTGTATTTTATCCATAACTTTTTTATATGCCATTTCCGAACAAAATTAACAGTTGATATGAAAATAACTGTTTTTTTTTCTTTTGCAATTTATGACAGTATCACATTTCTCATTCAATTTTATTATATTTTGAACTTTTCAGGTATAAGAAACAGAAGTTATCTAATTTAATATTTATACATTATGAGGTGGAATTTGATATTCAAACTGGTTGAATATAATTTTTTGTCTAAAATTGTTAGCCTCTTAAATGACTGAAATAATATACTAGTGATTGAGAAGTGAAATTTTTACAGGAACAGTATTTTTTATGCAGATTAAAGAAAATATTGATAATTAAATATGTATAACGGAAAATAATTATGTAGAAAAACACTCGAAAAGCTCTTTTAAGTAATGTTTGCTGAACAGCATCAGTAGTTTTAATAAACCAGTAGTCCTCATGCCACCAAGTACTTGTGTTACTTCAGAAAGTAAGCATTCATTCAATGAACAAATACGAAGCACGTGTAAAATAAGTAAATAAAAGAAAGTTTTAAAATTAGGCTCATTAGATGAGGTTATAATCCAATAGATATTTTTTTATTCTAGTTTAAACAGATCATTCCTTGACGTGTTAGGTTGTTCTGATGCATTAAAGTGATCTGGAAATGTCGATGGAAGGATATAAAAAATATCAAATTACACTAATTTAGTGCAATTTTGAACCTTTTGTGGAAACTTATTCAACGGTTACAAAATGAATATTTAGGAGGATTATAATTAATGAACCCAAATTTTGTAGATACAATGTTTGCTTTATAATATTAATAACATTTACACATAACGTCGATAATTGTGTGATAATTAAATATTTAAATAAGTATTTTATAGTATTAACAAAATCTTTAAAATTATGACAACACTTGACATACTTTCGTCAATCTCCACTGCCCATCCTGAGGACAAAGCTCCCTTGTTAAAGAAAGATCAGAATTTTAATTCATTCAAGAGTTGAAACTTGCGGCCTCTGGTTCAGACGAAGATTATAACAATAGAAGTTATTCCGTAACTAGATGCAGTGGACAGAGATTTGTCTGTGACTGGGTATCATAAAAAACGCAGCCCCACTAGAACGGCATCAGGAATTTTAATGGTAGCGTAAAAAACACGCCCCAACTTCGAGTTTAGCAGCGATCACTTCAATTCATTTGGGATTATACTAATTTTATATGGCTTTATTTTAAAACTCATTTTAAAGTTTGATTTTCCTGCGTGATAAAAGAAAAATAATTACAACCAAAATTTTATTGGAAAAGCAGGTCATTTCCATTTCGCTAGCTTATTTACACTTAAACCAATCAGAGAGCTAACATTTTTTTCAGTGATTGCAAATGCACCTGCAGGATTCATTTGATGTGGCGGTACATCAAAATAATTACTTACTCAATCATTACGTCTCTACTTACATTTTATGTACCTACCTAAAACACTAAAACAATTTATGAATTACCTTCTGTGAAATTAAAAAGCTAAAAAAGTTGATCAAACCACACCAGGCTGGTTTTTTAAAAAGGTATCAAAATTGAAGTTTTGTATTACAAGTTGTATCTTATTGTTCCAAGTGTTTCTCGTCTTCAAGTTTTTTGCTAATAACCAACAGTTTAATTGTGATCTGGAGCGTGAAGATTTTTCTTTGCTTCCTTCAACAGACAGACAGTCAAGGACGATTATTTATTAATATTGTATTTAATAAGTTGATTCCTTTTATAGTCAATTTTTTATTAAATTCTAATTTCGTTGCTGTATTTAGATAGACAAGTTTGATGAAACTGGATCTTATTGATAAGTCCCCAGCTTTTAAAATTTGTTGCAAAATTTTTCAAGTAGTTGTTATAGACGAAGGTTAAAAGGGGGCATGGGTACGAAAATTTAATCTTATTGTATATTATATTTCTGGATATTTTCGTGTAGTTCAAATTTCATTTCGGTATTATTTTGAGATTGATAAATTGCTTGGAAAAATAATATTTAGTATATTTCAATTTGTTTTTTTTTATATTTTATAGAATTTTTAACTCAATTAATATAGAATTATCACGTTTACTTTATTATAACTTTGCAACTTCTCAAGTGTAATTTTCTTATTCCAGAAGAGGTAATGCCGCTACGTGCATAGGCGTAACGTAAAATTTATATATATCAATCCCTCATAAGTTATCGAGTATTCATTCAATTAATTTTAAAATTGCACAATGCAATCTTAACAATAATAAGAAAAATAAAATGTTACAAACAATATAACCGATGAAGCACTATAAAGAATTATACCATTTCAAGATAGAAAATTTCCTGAAAGTGGAAGATAATTTTATTATTTGTAATAAATTAGTTGTTATCGTAATACTTCAATTATTTTTTTAATTTAAAATTATATTATGGTGATTGAAAAAAATATTATACACTATTACAAAAGTAATTGCCACTCAACTTTTATTGCTTCCAATACATACTCTCCTATTAACTGCAAGGTATAACATCGATAAGTTTCCTTTTTTAACAATAAAATAAATTAAATTAAAAATTCCACCTAATTACAACAAACTCGTTCTCAAAATTTAAAAAAAAATCAAAGCGGCAAAAATTTCAAAAATGGCCTTTCGTACAAAACTCAAAAGTACTTACATCGAATTCCGCCCGTTAAAAAACTCCATGGCTATAAAGCCAAAAACTCCTCAAAGTTTATAATCACTCGCGTAATGGTTAAAGCACAACGTTTATGTAAGGGAGCTTACACCGACTTTACCACACCGAGAAGTTGTGACTGAATAGTCTGCATCTTGGTCCAGCCTGTATTTATACCCTCTGTTTCGCCTATAATTATGCCCAAATAACTATACTTCAACCCTTCGATATTGTATCAAATTTATGTTTATTTTAGTATCTGCCCTTTTTCCACTTAAAATTTGTATAAATATATAAAATATTTATTGAAGAATTTATATTTTATGTACTTGAGCAGCAAAAACCGGAATAACTTAAATGCAAGAGGGAATTAGAAATAAGTCGTATAATTTATTATTTTAATATTGAAATAATTCAATGAGTACTTATAATTATTATGCACATTGAGTACTACCTATATCTATAAAATAAGTCTGATTTATATAAAATATTTACATATTATGCTTAGATGTTAATTAACTTTTACGTTTTAATCAAAATTCTACAATAATTGGACATACCTACTTGTCTGCAATTAATTACTTAGATGTGATTGTACAATATAATTTATATTATTGGAGGTAAATAAGTTGTAGAAATGCAAGTATAATACAAAATTTTATGCTAATTTATACCTTTGACGGAATTTTGCTTCTACAATTTAAAAAAAAATGATTATGATAATAAGTAACTATTATAATGAGGCAAATTGACGAAAAACCAAAACTCGGGTATCTAAAAGGAAGAAAAAATCAGTTTTTGCTATATAATTATTATAATATAGTTAATTTATTAACAAGCTGTAAAATTTTCAATCAGGGCCGCTAAGCCACGTGTTTAATATCATCAAGATCATAATAAAATATAGTGATTTTTCAAATAAATTTTGAAGTTCATTTAACACAGCAAGACTTTCATCATTCGAATCAGTTAAATCAAGACGAGTTGCAATAATCAATTTTTGATTTTTTAAATTTTAACAAAATTTTTGCACCTATTCGATGCGTTCATTTGAAAAGCTGTCATGATTAACATCTAAAGAACCACAGTCACGAAGACTTATGTTTTAGGAATATAATAGGTATTATTCGATCCTTTACCCTCGTCCAGACAAATTTAAAAAACTAAAATTAATTTTAGATCAAAATTTAGAAAAAAGTTGTTAGCAAGCTTTTCGCATCATCATAGCATTATACTACGACCGCCTATTTCAAATCGAATGAAAGCAGTGCAATGCAAAAATGATGGTCCTAACAGTAGCAAAAATAAGCGATCACAGACAAATAAATATTTCGATATAATTATTGAATTAATTTTGTTGTTATTTTATTTATTTGTAATATTAAATTTGTTACCATTCAACGTTATTTTGTTGACTTTTTATCATTTTCTATATTAATTTGTGAGCTATTGTATAAATAATTTATTACTTTAAATAAAAGGAAAATTTGCATTCAAAAAGGAAACTTTTATGAATAAAAAGTAGTATTTTAGTACGTAAAATTAATTTTATAAACCAAAAATTTTAATGCAATCCAGAATGAATAAAATATTTAAAAAGGGGGTGGGGTGAGATCAAACTGAAATTGTAAAATTTAAAAAAAAACTATAATCGATGGTTCGGTATCATAATACCATCTTCAGGCATGCTTAATCAAAAATATATCATAATTGAAATTTTATAACAAACTGTGTTTCTAATTTTATTTTTAATTGTGATTTTTTCTTTAATTGATCATGTCAGATGATACGATGGGATAATGATACCGAAACATCGATTGTATGCTTTCGTGTCTTTCTAATTTTCAATTCCATTTTTATTTTTACCACCCCCTCCGCGTTCTTTCAAATTCCCAATATTTCATTATATTTGATTAATTCTGAATTTTATTCCAAGTTTTGAATTTGGCTCAAGAATGTATGCATTTGTAGTAATAGTTAAAATTTAGTTATATTAATATTAACCTTTTTGACAATATTTTATTAATTAAAAGGGTATATTTTTAATTATACGACTTTATATAGGATATTCCTAATAACTTTCTCTTAACTCTTATTTTTCTCTCAAATTCCCAACAAAATAAATACCTTATACAGTCATACATATAGCATAATATGCAAATTAATATAAAGCGTTAAAGTTTTTGAATGTCGTGCATGCTGTGTAGAAATATATTATCTACTTAATAATGAATTACAATGACATATTCCTCAATTCTCGACTACAATTTTTAAATTATACTTTGGTCAACTATAAATGTTGGCATTTCATAGTTTCTTGAAATTCAAAAATGTTAACGTATTTCTTTATCAATCTGAAAAATTTGTAAGTAAACCCCAGTTTGTTTTATCTTTACAAAATCTGATTTTCATGCAAATTGCCCTAAATTTTTGCTTAAACTATTAAGTTCTTGTCTACTGAAACGTGGAATCAAACAGAAAAAAAATTTAATTGTATTTAATATACATTTCAAAAAGTCACTTTGATTCTTTTTGAAACAGTAAGGGTAATAATATTATGGAACCCAACAGAAATTTAAAAAAATATATATTTTGCAAAGCCTGCACGGATTCTTCTCCTTCAGGTGCCTATCCGTTCCGGATGTTGGCTATCTACGCCTATCTATCTAACGCCTACGCGGATGATCTGGTGTTAATTGACAAAAACCGATATGAACAGCAAAATATAGTAAGAAATTTCATTACGCAAGCACAAGTAATTTTGGGATACACTGAATTCCAAAATGGGGATGCAGATTAATGAAGCAAAGACAAAGTATATGGTCATGAGCGCAAATCTCAGCGAATTTTATGACGAATTTTAGACCTTGTTCGTCATGATCAACCTCCAGCAATCAATTTGTTTGGCCACTGCCATTTATTTTCAAATTTATTGGGATGGTAGTGTAGACACTGCCATTTTTATCTTTTTTCCTGAGCGCATCCGAGCCGCGCTGGGTGTCGAGAGGTCATGGGTGAATTCTCGAACGAGAAGGTCGACTTTTGATGACTGTGAAGTGATTATGGGGTTGGTTCCGAATTTTACAAGATATGGTTACGTTTTGTGAGGATTACAGTCCAGCAATCCGAATGATTTTGGAATATTGTTTGTTTTCCAAACCCAGTAGGGGATTTTTAAATTCGTGGTTGTAAGATGATGGATGTTCCCGAAACGTATTTTCTTGTCGGACCACCCTTGTCCATACTTTATGGGAAGGATTTTTATCCGTTCACCTTGGTAAGTCACCTAATTCTGTTGCTAATTACTTCACAGATACTCGCTATTCAATCGGCCAATTTTGACTTAGACCACCTGGAGTTCGCTGACGATTGAATTCGCCCTTGGCTGATTTATGTTTTTTTGTGAGGTCTTGTTAAATAGGTTTCCTTTGTCTTGCATTTTTATTGGAACGTTTGGCCGAAATAATCGATAAGTCGCAGGTTTCACCTTTCTGCTCGACGAGATTACTATAATCTAATCCGACGTTCGCATACGTGGGATAGAATGCCAATGTTTAGGCTTACCTTTGATAACTAATTAATTTTATTATATTAGTACGTTTTGTTTAATTGAGTTTGACTTGTGCATTTTATTTCCATTAGGTAACATCGAACGGCGTTGGTCAAATGCAATGGCTTTGGAATTCCTACGCGTTTGACATGGGTTCAAATCTTGTATTTGAAATTCTATGTTGAACATTTTTTTGGTGTTTATTTTTGGTTTTATGTTTTTTTTATGAAGGCTGCGATGTGCGACCTATGTACAGGGTGCTGAATTTCATCAGGGTCGCTACCGTTTGGTTTTATCGTTGGAAGTTCGATGTGGTTCCATCTTGGTGGGATTTTTATATGACCACTCGAACGTTCCGTTGGTGGATTTTCGGGGAGTGATTCTTGGTGGCAATGTTGTTGCTACTGTACCGGTTCTGGTCGGCTAATACACGTAACATCCGACATCGCTGATCTCATCGCCTTCCTACAACGAACACCTTGTTGTTGATTTTATTTTTGTGTGTGTTAGCTAAGCTGCTTCCTTGATGTTCTCCGGGGCGTTCCTTTGACACGACCTTCGCCGCCGCTATTAACGAGCTAGTTTAAACCTAAGATCAGGGCCCCACGCAAATTAAAGTAGAGGGTTTTACCTTCTGCGTGGACATTATCTTTTCCGAGCTATCTTCTCATTAGAGATAGTGAGGAAAGATTTTGTTTCAATCTAAAATGGAGAAAAATTTTATGGTTAAGGTAGGAAGAATTAAGGATTATAATTTCAAATAGGTAGGGTAGGGTGGTCAACAGTGGATCGGTGGTACACAGTGAATCACTCATTTATTAGACCATTGTATGCATGCGCTTCCGCGAGATGTACGTGGTAGCCAATGTGATCCCTCATTGACTCATTTCACAACTGAGCGGTTCCGTTGATGGTCGGATGTTCACCAGTTACATTTGTGGTTTTTAAAGCCTCCATTAATTTGTTATTATCAGGTAAGTTGAACTTTTTGTGTAATTTGATCAGATCTTCTATGATAGAGTTCTGGATGTTTTCATTGTTTTAAGAAATAATTAACGCACGTGAGGACACTTTGATACAAAATCTTTCCTTACTGCTCTAATGAGAAGCAGCTTGGAGAAGATAAAGTCCACGCAGGAGGTAAGAACCTTCTGCTTTTAAATGCGTGGAGCCCTGGTGTTAGGTCAACTAGCTCTTTGATGGAAACGTCGGTATGCGAGGGCCATGGGTCGTGTAAAAACGCCTCGGATAAACTCAAGGAAGCAGCTTTGCAAACACACACAAAATAAACTTAACAATAAAATAAAAATAAACATAAAAATAAACAATACGGTGGTCATTGCTTAAAGGCTTAATGATAAAGTCGATGCTTATGGTGTTAGTATGGCACCAGTGGAACGTAACACAGTAGTCCACTACAGGAGCCGACCAGAGAAACTAAACAGAAGCAACCCACATTGCCACCAAAAAATCACCACCCCACCAACAATCGACGGAACACTCGAATGGTCATAAACAATCCCATAATGGTAACCACATCGAGCTTCCGACGACCAAACCAAGCGGCAGCGAACCCCGGTGCAATGTCGCACCCTGTATATATGTAAGTCATACATCTTAGCCTTTATTAAATAAAATATAAAATCATAATTAAACACAAAAAGGTATCGACACAAAATTTCAAGTATGAAATTTGAACTTACGTCGATAAATCTAGATTCTTGCTGCTAATACAATTTACCAGTACGTCGACATAAAATTAAAGGAATTAATACCCAAGCAAAGTTTAATAACCAAAACGTAATAATATAAATAAGTAGCATTACTACATTTATCAAAAACAACACTTGAACTTGGTATTTTTATCGACGAATGCAACGTGAGATAGTAATAGATTGCAATTTATCACCAAGTGCAGAAAGTTGTAACCTGTCACTTATCTATCAATTGCAACCATTATTTAAATAAAATTGCAGCACAAAAAAAGAATACCAGATTGTTACACATAAATAAAAAATAAAACACATTAAAAAAGCCAAGGGAAAAAATATGCCATCGAGCTTCTGATGTTAAAATATTGGCCACTCGATCGACAGGTACTGTGAAGTAATAGCAAATAAATCGTGCTACTCACCGATGCTACCGGATAAACATCCTTCCCAGGAATTATGGGCCAGGGTGGTCGGATAGGGACACATGGCACGGCCAAAAAAAAACCACAATCCTCCAATCGCGAATCAAATCCCCTACTGGGATGGAAAAACAGCATATTCCATATAATATCCGGATTGTCGGACTGCAACTCTCCCAAAACGTAACCATATTCCGCAAAATCGAAAACCAACCCCGAAAATCACTTCACAGACCACAAGACGTGACCTTCTCGTCCGCCATTTTTTTTCAAGTCCTTTTCAGCGCGCAGCTCGACTTGCGTTCCGGAAAACAGATAATAAAAATATCGCGGAGTCCACAACGCCATCTCATTCAATTTAAATGAAATGGCAGTAGCCAACCAAATTGATGTATAAGGTTGAACATAACGGATGTAAAGTCCAAAATCCGTTATACACCCCCCCCCCTAAACGTCTTTGCCGGTATAGATAGGGCTAAAGGCTCAAAAAGAAAAAATCGCCTATGGCTCAAAAAATCAACCGATCTCAAGTGTTTCCGTGAGCGCAAACCGCGCCTGCTGAATGCTAACTAAGAGTGATAATAATATCTGTAGTGATAGTAGGTGATCTCTGATCTCATCATGGCAGGGACAACGGAATAAAAAATATTCCACAAAGAAAAAAAATGATAAGAATTAGCTCCAGAGCAACGACACGTCACCTTTTATCCGCATAAAGCGTGAGCTAAGGTCAAGCGAACTCGCTATAAACGACCAACCAGGGAAAGAGTGAGTATATGAGTGTACGGCTCGCATCGGACCCGTAACAACTCAACCAAACGCTGAACAGCAAGGGTCAAACTTACACCACTTGACTGTCAACACCAGAAGGGCTCACATAGGACCCCCCCACTCACAAGGGAAAAGACTGCACAGCAAGGTTCGCAACACTTGCACTGTGAGTACATGAGAAGGGACCACATAGGACCCCTCCTAATGAGTCGAAGGAACGCGCACGCTCCCCCCAGACTCCTCAAGGGTTCTGATGCAGGGCAATCTTCGTCCCTGACATACAGACCGGAAAATAAAAAAATAAAAAAACTTGGTTTAAAAAAAACCAACAAAAACACTGCCATAATAAAAACAATAGATCATCCTCAGATGAGATGGTATAACTAGCATCTAGATGGTATGATGTCTAGTTATATTACATAAAAAATGAAATAAATAAAATAAAAACAACGAAAAAAATCATGATCGTAGATGTTAATGGACCATGCAGAGTTCAAGGTGTAATCGAACCCACAGTGACAAACATTACCCAGCCTCCACCCTTATGTAATGTATGATTTAAGGTGTTGTTAAACCAATTAGGATACAAACAATTACTCCAACCAACCCCCCGTTTGGTATTGTAGATCCATGGCAAGCTAAAAGGATTTCACCCCTTAATAACTTGTGGAAAACCAAAACACAAAATAACAAAATTGACAAACAAACAAAATTGTCAATTAAACAATGCAAAAGCTGTCCCTGAAATTGTCTCCGAGCATTCACCAAAATACAGATGGTAGAGCAACATCATCTGTCCAATACTGTAGAAAATCAGTGAAACAAAAGCAAAACAGAGGCAATACAGTAGCTCCCACGCGAGGGCGCCAGTGATACAAAATCTTTCCTTACTGCTCTAATGAGAAGCAGCTTGGAGAAGATAAAGTCCACGCAGGAGGTAAGAACCTTCTGCTTTTAAATGCGTGGAGCCCTGGTGTTAGGTCAACTAGCTCTTTGATGGAAACGTCGGTATGCGAGGGCCATGGGTCGTGTAAAAACGCCTCGGATAAACTCAAGGAAGCAGCTTTGCAAACACACACAAAATAAACTTAACAATAAAATAAAAATAAACATAAAAATAAACAATACGGTGGTCATTGCTTAAAGGCTTAATGATAAAGTCGATGCTTATGGTGTTAGTATGGCACCAGTGGAACGTAACACAGTAGTCCACTACAGGAGCCGACCAGAGAAACTAAACAGAAGCAACCCACATTGCCACCAAAAAATCACCACCCCACCAACAATCGACGGAACACTCGAATGGTCATAAACAATCCCATAATGGTAACCACATCGAGCTTCCGACGACCAAACCAAGCGGCAGCGAACCCCGGTGCAATGTCGCACCCTGTATATATGTAAGTCATACATCTTAGCCTTTATTAAATAAAATATAAAATCATAATTAAACACAAAAAGGTATCGACACAAAATTTCAAGTATGAAATTTGAACTTACGTCGATAAATCTAGATTCTTGCTGCTAATACAATTTACCAGTACGTCGACATAAAATTAAAGGAATTAATACCCAAGCAAAGTTTAATAACCAAAACGTAATAATATAAATAAGTAGCATTACTACATTTATCAAAAACAACACTTGAACTTGGTATTTTTATCGACGAATGCAACGTGAGATAGTAATAGATTGCAATTTATCACCAAGTGCAGAAAGTTGTAACCTGTCACTTATCTATCAATTGCAACCATTATTTAAATAAAATTGCAGCACAAAAAAAGAATACCAGATTGTTACACATAAATAAAAAATAAAACACATTAAAAAAGCCAAGGGAAAAAATATGCCATCGAGCTTCTGATGTTAAAATATTGGCCACTCGATCGACAGGTACTGTGAAGTAATAGCAAATAAATCGTGCTACTCACCGATGCTACCGGATAAACATCCTTCCCAGGAATTATGGGCCAGGGTGGTCGGATAGGGACACATGGCACGGCCAAAAAAAAACCACAATCCTCCAATCGCGAATCAAATCCCCTACTGGGATGGAAAAACAGCATATTCCATATAATATCCGGATTGTCGGACTGCAACTCTCCCAAAACGTAACCATATTCCGCAAAATCGAAAACCAACCCCGAAAATCACTTCACAGACCACAAGACGTGACCTTCTCGTCCGCCATTTTTTTTCAAGTCCTTTTCAGCGCGCAGCTCGACTTGCGTTCCGGAAAACAGATAATAAAAATATCGCGGAGTCCACAACGCCATCTCATTCAATTTAAATGAAATGGCAGTAGCCAACCAAATTGATGTATAAGGTTGAACATAACGGATGTAAAGTCCAAAATCCGTTATAACTTGAATAACAGGTTTTACTCAATTTGTTTTGTAAAAACCACGGTTTGAAAATTAAATGGTGGGTTGGTCTACAGTGGATCAGTGCTACATGGTTAACCAAAACATGGTCAAAGAACAGGATGTAAGATTCATCCTTCCGAATCCAATAATTAGCGGTACCGCTAGGCGACGGTCTTATTATAAGTTCTCAGTTGATCTTTCTCTATTGAAAATGTGCTAATTTTTTTATTTTCCTATATTTTTATCTCGAAAATGTATTTTTTCTGTTTCTCTATAATATATTTTTTTCGAAAATATATTGTTTTTCTATATTTTTAGTTTGAAAATCTGTAAGTTTTTCCATTTTAAAATACATATTACGGTGATATCTGATGGAGACGCCATTCGTAATACGAACATTCAATTTGGTTGAATAGAAAAATTAATGCATGGAACTTGTTAATTTAAATAGGAGGTTTATTATTATCATTACAAAGTCAAAACAAATAGAATCATTTAAATCATAACAATAAAGAATACAAGGGTTAACAAAATAAATTAAAATGTTCAATTTAAAATCCGTAATGACAAAAATTGTTAAAAAATAATATAATAAAATTGTTTAGTTATAAGAAATTTATAAACTACATGTAAAATTTATTAGTTAAGGTGTTAAGTAAGTAAAAATAATTTGTTAAAACGTTACGTATAAAAAAAATTAACATTACGTGTGCGTCGATAAAATTAATTAAAAACAGAGTGATAGGCCATCCGAAAAACCATCGTTGGACAATTCAAGTGATAAACAGAAATTATGGATTTCAAGTCAACGGTTAACCTAAAAACATAAGAAAACTAAATTAAAAGGCAATTTTAAATTTCGCGCCACAAAAACATGGTGGTTTCGATTTACTTACCGATTTATGGTTAAATAATCAAGTAGCAATGAATTTGTATCACCTTGACGATACGAAAAACAAAAGGGGCTTCTTCCTAGTTTTGCATCGAGATCGCACGTATAATTTGTAGCGGCTCGAAAATTAATTAGTTAATTACATAAAAGTATGATAAAAAGGTGAAACCTACAAAAATAAATTGATAAAAGATAAATGTGAATGTAAATACGGTAAAAGAAAATAAAAATACTTACCGATCGTGAATATTTTTGAGAAGATAAAAATCTTGCCACGAGGGTTACAAATTTTATCGAAGATAAATCTGGAAATATTAAGGTGAAGACGAAGTCATCCACGAGAAGAAGTATCGAATACTACACATGCGCTAGACCAAAAAGGAGGAGAGAACCATATTTATACAGGGTAAGCGAAAACTTTTACCAAAAACTTATTTTTGTGCGACTAGTGCGGAATACGACGCCACGTTTTTAGATTTAATTGTGAGGAATTTAAGTAATAAGAAACTGTTTAATATTTGTATACGTTTATTTTCATCAAAATTATTGATAATTATTATAATAAAAACATTACAAAACGGATTATTTTTGGGGATTCTTGTATTCCCGGCTATTTATTTTTCAGCTTTAAAAGATTTGATTTACAATTTTCTAAAGAAACCACTACTGAGATAAGCAAGTTTACATGCAACAAGAACCCAGTTAGCCGTGATAATCAGTAACATTGAAAATTTTATTAAATTGCGATTGACGGGGTCCATCCGTACCTTCATCATCGTAATATGTGCAATAATCGTGGTGGCTGATCCACTGTTAACCGTAGGCCGATCCAATGTGGACCACCCCTGGTCAACACTGAATCATTATGCACTTAAAATTAAATATTTTTTTCATAGTTTGCTTGTAATACAACTTAGTTTAAATTACCATATTTCGATATAAGATTATAATCCATGTTACTCTACCCAAAATTGCAACAAACTTATGTATTATTTTCCAAGATATATGGGTTTGAAAAATTGGTGATCCACTGTCGACCACCCTACCCTACATCTAAATCTTTAATATTTTGGGAACATTAATAACGAGTAACCTTAACAATAGTAAAGAGATTGACGCAAAAATAGCTAGAGGAAATAAAAGTACTAGAAGCCTAGGAACGATATTAGAAGAATAAAAATACAGATTTATAAAACGGTGATAAAACCGGTGGCGATGGTACTATACGGTAGTGAAACATGGATGGGAGAGAAATATCCTAAGAAGAGTCTGTGGTGAACTATAAATAAATTACGAATGGCGTAATTAAAAAACGAAAAGGTCATGAGTTTATATGGAGAGCCGATTATAACAAAAGTTATTAATGCACAAAAGAGAGAATAACGCAAACTGTCCTTCGGCAAGGTGCGATAGATACTAAGGCTAGCAATAGACGGGCATCGAAAACGCGGCGTGTAAAACGCCGCGTTTTCCGCTCTCGAATGTAACCAATGTATTTTAATGGAAAGCACTAGACGAGCATTTAAAACGTCGCGGCTCATCGGCGGCCGCGGTTGAGACGCTCGCTGTAGCATTGAAAACGCCGAACTCCGGCAGTTTCTCCGTCGCGGTTAACACGCTGGCTATGTAACACATTAGTTTATATGGTGGTCACTACATGAGCGTTTTGTTAGACCGCTCAGGGACACTCGCATTAAAAAATGCTCGACATGAAGAAATTTATTTAAAAATAAATTTTAATCTTTATCAATTTTTTATGCGTGTTAAACAATTTTGTATCATGATACTACTATGGTTTTTAAAAACCGAAATATGAATACGTTTAATTAAATGATTACTGTTCATGATTATTATAGTATTTTAGTAAAAGTAACGATTTTAAATTTTGTTCGATTTTATTCTGATTTATTTATTGTTATATCGATATAATAAATTATATAGTACGCTCTTTTTATTGATACAATACGGCCTGTTTATAATTTCTCGTTCTTTAGGTACCAAGTACATTTTAAACAAATCTACAATTTCGTTTCATGTTGATACAAAACTAATTTGAATGAATTGCATTTTCATATTGACTGTACAACCGCTGGTTAAAAACGCCCGTGTAGTGGCTACATAGTTGGGCGTGTAAAACGCGGCGGGTAAAACGCCGCGTTTTCGATGCCCGTCTATTGCTAGCCTTAAAGAAGAGGATGGTCAAGAAGAAGATGCCTGGAGGCGGTGGAATAGGACCTGAGAACGATGAGAGTAGAAAACTGGACAGTGTTAGTGAGAGACCGTAATGAGTGGAGAGAAAATGTTTAAGCTACGGACCTGGAAGACCTGGAAGAATTATTTACAAACAAAAATCGCTCAATATTCATCTTTTTCGCACGGTGTGCATTCAAAGATGATATGCAAACTCATCAGTTACTTTTTTGTTTTCTTTTCAAAAACCTAATAAGGGTTTTATCTATGTAAAGCCCCTCTCAGATTCAAAAAATTTGTTACAATTAAAAAACAAACATTCACGTGAAGTTAAATATTTTTATTTAACATGATGAGTCAATTTGTCAACATAATGTTTCAAAATTTTTTTTAATTAATGTAATCAAAATTATTGAATACAGAGCAAGCTTACTTTGTAAATCGATATATTAAATCCTTGAGTGTTAATAATCGTTTCAGTGAATCTCTGTACCCTGTTAATTGTTGAGAAATTCCATTTTTTCGTCAGTAAGATAAACTTTCGTTTTTCGCATAATGACAAACGCCCGAAACTCAAAAAATTTGTACTGCACTCAGTGTGTAATATAAGGTAATATATAAGAGAAATATATTTGATAATTCCATTCAGGGTCAAATTTTGGCGTTTCGACCAATCAGCGTGCGTTATTTTACATTGCAGTTAAATGGGTACGACGCATGCACAGTCGAATAATATCCGAAAATAAAAAATATTCCAAATACCCTACCAGAATATCGAATATTTGTAGTGGGGCGTAAAAGAATTCATACGTAATAAAAAATCTCTTCGAATATTTGTAGTGTGTATTTGTAGACTAACGCACTTCGCAATCGATGCGAAGAATCGATGCGCTTCGCTCGTGCAATCTCCTTGCTAAAACCTGTACTCGCTGAATCTTTGAGTATTGTCCTAGCCCTTGTGTTGTAACAAATGAATACATGCCGCTATATTTCGTTATCATAAATGTGAAAATCAAGAGAAGGGAGCAATATACGAACAGGGTGCCATGTTACCACCCTTTCCTATTTATTTATAAAGGACGCTTGTTGAATTTGGCTCTAAGTACATTATTACAAAGGCATTTGTCAATCAGGGTTAAGTTTCAGATTTCGGGGTCGTTTTTAATTACTGTATTTTCGGACCATAAGACGCCGGACGATAAGACACACCTCAAATTTATGGGACGATCTTTACATAGATTTGGATTTTAATGTTACGTTTGAACCATAAAACGCACCTCAATTTTAAGTCGATTTTTCTATGAAAAAAGGTGCGTCTTATGATTAGAAAAAGCGGTATATCTTTATTTTATCAGTACGAATTTAAGAACATAGGGTGAAATTGTAAATAATATCAGTGGCGGATCTGCATAGAATCTAAAACTTTTCGGGCCCGCGCTCTAACAGGTGCTCCATATGAACCGACATGAACTAAGGTATTATATTTATTTCATAGCGTGCTTTTAGCTCGATGTCTGATTTATAACTGTTACAACTAAATAAAGGGCTCCTATAACATATTTTTCTTTAAGCTGTTACCTGTTAAAATGTTTTAATTACTTTTTCACTTGACGCTGATTCTGAAGATGACTCTGACCGTTGATGTTTTTTGTGATGCATTCTGTGTGGAAACATATCTACTTTTTAGTAGATTACAATGAAGTATTCTTCCACTATAATTTCTTTAAAGTCCACAGCATTGGCTTGTGTGAACACTGGTTGAGTTACACAGCTGGAATTTTGGGTTCAAATAACGGACCTCGCGGAATTTTTCAGCTCGGCCCTCCGGTAGGCATCAACACACTGCGGCAGATCAAACATACATAAACAGGTGCTAAAAACCTAGATATTGCATTGAACACGATATTGAGAAATTTCATTTTTCTGGTAATATATTAAAATTAATTTATAACATTAAATAAGAACTGTTTTAACAAAATTATTAATAAATTTATTATACCTTAATATAAATACCTAGATAAGTGGTTAGTCAACAAACCATTCTAAAAGTGTTATTACGGAAATAATCGGAAGCTGGAGTTGGAATACAATTTTAATGAACACATATTTTTAACATTTGGTATCTTTCTGTGAACCTCTGAAACACATAATTTTACACGGCCTAGTAAACCCAGATTTGATCATCATATTAGAAAAACTACTCGAAACAAGACCTTTCTATAAATTGAATAAAATGGAAACTAAACTCTTTACATAAAAGATCTTACAATTTTTCCATGTAAGTCGGTAGGTTGCAGAGTTTACAACAATAATTAAATAATTTTATTATTTGATATTTTGTTATTCAGGAATATTCATAAGTTCTCTTCCGCGTAGTTTTTCCAATAAGGAAATTTTCCAATAAGGCAGCCACATCCGGGGTTCGAATTTGGTCAGCATATTGGAAAACAACCCAAATCAAGATATTGGTGCATATTCATAAGAGCTTTTCGAGTGGTTTTTCCAATATGGGGTTCAAATCCGGGGTCTTTATTCTATAGACAGTTCAAAATGAGTTTGTCTTTTTCGAGGTGTAAATAAAGATCATATTATTTATACAGCTTATCTCCAAAAACCTTTGTCGTCTGACCTATAAGCAGAAATTTGTAATTTCCTCTAAAATAAAATCACCTGAAATATCTTGATTCATTTATGAAAACAATTGATATACCTAAATTAGTTTTATAAAGTAAATAATAGGTACTGCTATGTTTCCTTGAAATCTTTGATATGAAAAGCCCCAATATCTGAGAATTGATTTATCAGGCCTTATTTATATAAAATCTTTATATGTATTTTCTTTTTATAAATTTTTATATAAACTTAATCTAAGTTTAATTGATTTGATGATGCTATATTTTTTATTAGAGTTATTAAACTAATTTAATTTTCTCACTTCATTCGGTTAATTGATTTCCCTTTGATTTTTTGTTGATCCAATGAAATATCTTAACAGTATTTAAATGGTGCATAAGTATAATTATGAAACAATCTTTACATAATAACAATGAACCTTTGTTTTTGTTTGTTTGTTAATGTTTTATTTTAAACACATAAATAATAATAAATAGTTCAATAGAATGTAATACAATGAAGCTTTATCAACTTTTTTTTAATTTGTTTCTTTTCCAGCTTTTCAGTCTATCTTGACCGTCTCATACTCCATTTTCATCCATATTTTAAATTCCTAAATAGATTCCAAGGTTTTTCCCAAAATTTATTCCAACTGATTGTCCAATTTTTAATTTCCATTTATTTTTCAGAAATCTTGTTTTAATTGTACATTTAATTATTAATTTGTAAAATTTGTGTAATTGCCTTTGAAAGTTGTCTTCTGTTTCAGCTATCATCTGCATAGCACATTATGCCGATAGTCGTTTTGCTCATCTTGTAACTTGTAAGTTTAGGGCTGCAACTTCCTTTACGATTTTGCCCATTATTAAATAAAAAGAAAAGGAGGGCAAACATTAAGAAAAAAATTTGTTAGTGTTTAAAATACTTTTTGGTTACTTAATATACATTGTGAGTATTTCAAATACTTTTTAACAACCATATTTAACCACTTCTAATGCTGATCTGCATTCAAAACGATTGAATTTTGACTGGATTGAACGGAAATAATTCATTATAAGCTTCTGCCAAACAACCTAACCATTTATTTGGAGAAATAGTGCTCTAAATTGGACGGACTATAAGTAGAAATTGAAGATTAGCGTCCAGAATTGGCAACAGAAATTTGACTACAAATTTTCGGATACATTACTACCAATATACTTTGCCTGTCCTGTAAATATTAGCCCTACCAATACACCCCTTATTCGAATACAACAATTTCTTTAAAAACGAGAAGAACAGCTTTACGGGATATTCTAAAAACAATTCTCGCGAGTAGATCTATTACATGGATTTCTGAGAAAAAAATTTCAACCATCACAGTGATATCAATGAAACAAAGTTTTTTGGGATACGATAAGGTCTTGATTTTGATTGATCACCAAACTTTGCTTGTGCTTTCTTTTGAGGTTCCTATATAGCTTATATTTTTTTAAAGGCGATCAGTATGGTACTTCATAGGCAAAACAATTATTTTAATTTTATTTAACGCATTTTGTTTTGTATTTATTGTATCTTGTATTTCGAATACATAATTGAAAAGTATTTTGTATTTAGACTACTGAAATAATAGTTAATTATACAATGAGTAAATACGATAGTTGCATAATTGGCTTTTTTCACGTGTCGAATACACTACTTTTTAAATTTTTGAATAAAATCGCAAAATTAAATTTAAATCAAGGTATCTTAATTTAAAACCAGTAATTTATATTTGTTTATTTATATAAATAAATGTAATTTTTTTTTTTTTTTTTTATTATAACTATTGCTATTATCAACAATCAGAACAAAATTTTACAATAAATATAAATATTATAATCTTCTATAAGCTGATTTGATCTCTCTTGTCATGCGGGGGAATAGGCCCATCGGCGGTACCCGTAACCAATTAATTTATGGCAGTAGATCGCGAGGCCATTTTCTTTTAAGACGTCTGAAAATATTTTCTTCTATGAGTCGTGTCGTACTTTGATTTGGATGATCTTGAAGTTTTAGGTCATGTTTTTGTGCTCGTTTTTTGATTTCGTCTTGGATATAATTAATGCCTAGGTCAGTGTGAAGAGTCTGGTTAGTTATATACCATGGTGCATTTACTATCATACGGAGGGCCTTCGATTGGAATCGTTGCATTATTTTTATGTTGGACATGCTAGCGCATCCCCACAGTTCTATCCCGTACGTCCATATTGGTTTGATAATAACTTTATATATGAGTACTTTATTTTCTGTGGATAGAATAGACTTTCTTCCCATCAACCAATACATTTTTTTAATTATAAATGTAATTGAAGTAAAAAACTGTTATTAAATTAATAAATTAATGTAATAAATTTAACTTGTATTATTACATAATAAATAAATTAAATTAATTCAATAAGTTAACAAATTAAAATATATCAGAGGAGATCAATAAGTTGGGTAAAAACGGTATAAGGAAAGGAAAAATAAAAAAATCTTGAAAGTGGTTTGTAATAAAATTAAATAGGACAGTTTTCAAAAATTAAATCTATCCAAGCAGCCGTTAGATTTTCATTTAATTTTTAAATAACAGTCAGTTTTGGCATTTGTAAAACTGGAAAACGGTCACCTAAAAAGTTCAAAACTCAACCGTGCGCTGAGAAGATTATGGCCACAATTTTTGGGGATGCCGAGGGAATTCTGTTAATTGATCACCTGCGTCGCAAAGAGAGTATAACAGGCACCCATTATGCAGGATTATTATAGAAATGAAAGGAAGCTATCCAGGAGAAAAGAATGGGAATAATAAAACAAAAATATTTCTCATCTATTAAAATGTATGACTTCGAAATAATAAATCTTACAGTCCAGAGACCTGGCCTCTAGCGATTACTTTATATTCCCAAATTTAAAGAAAGAATCACGAGAGACGAAATTTAATACCGATGTAGAGCTGATATATTCTGTGGAAAGCTATTTTGCAAGGCAATCCAGACAATATTTTTTCAGTGATTAAGAAAAATTAATGCAAAGAAGTACCAAGTGCATTGAGCTTTAAGGAGATTATGTCAGAAAATAATATTTATTCGTAAAAAAATATTGATTCCTTATACCGTTTTTACCGAACTTATTGATTTCCCCTGGTATAATATCTAAAAAATGCTTCGTATGTAACTTAATTTAATTTTAATAACGAATTGAGTGTTGCATCAATTTTTTTTAATTCCAATTTGAAAGTATTTATATGCTTGAAATTTTAATTGGAATAAAAATTAGCACGCAAAAATATTAAACTAAATTAAATGCGCGCAACCTCATCTGATCTTTTTTACGCGTAAACCGTTCGTGCGCGTAAAAATGCTCTAATCTGTACGCATCTTTAGATTTCTATAATTACAATATTTTATCGCACACGGATAGCTTAAATTCAAAGATCGGCAAGGAATGAAAATTAAAAAACTACCCCGAGGTAAATTTCCACCGCATAACAAATTAACGATCAATGTAATTGTAAATTAAATGATACCACAAAAGGCAACATAGTTTATTATTATTTGTTACATTAACCTGGGTATTAAATTGTCAAGATTTGCTTCATCTTCTCAAATTTCTTTTACACAGTTAGTTGTATTTAATCTACACGTCTTTAAATAAAATTCCACCTCATTTGTACATTAGAAATATTTATTATTACACCTAAAATACGAATAAAACTATTTAAAACTTAAAAATCAGTGCAGTGCCAAAAGTCAAAGTGAAAAATGGAAACAAAAAAATATCAGCAAAATTTAGCCAGTTGCAAATTTGTTCCTTCTTAAGTACAATATTTCTTCATTAGCAGTCCAAACCATTTAACATAATCATATGGACATTATTATGGGAAAGAAACCTTATTAAATAAGATCGCCGAATATCTTCTCGGGAATTGGCTGTAAAATGGTCAGATATGCGATTGGAAGATCAATTTCTAAAGACTTTTCTTTGAGGAGTACGAACAAAATGGGATTTGGGTTCTGCATGATACTAAATTTTTAATAATCAAAATTGGGTTCCACGTCAGTGTAACTCAATTATATGGAGTGACGAATCTGAGTTTGAAGTGTGTGTTGACGATACAAGGAGCAGAACTATTCGAATGCCAGGGAAAGAATATCATAAAGAGTGTCTTAAAAGAAAGGTAAAGTTTCCGGCATCTATGATGGTCTGGGAAGCACGTCTTCACAAGGAATTAGGCGTCTTCTTTTCATTGACGGTACTATCAATGCTGCCAAATATAAGACCACTTTAGAACAAGAATTAGGGCCTTCTATTAATCAGATTCAGCTATCTGAAATTCAATGCTGCTAAATCTATAAAATCATGGTTTCAATAAATGTGTATTCTTATTTTTAAAATGGCCTTGAGGCAGTCCAAACCTTATGGCATAACTTGAAAAAAGCTTTTAGAACTACTCCAATTCGCACCATTCCTGAATTAAAGACAAAATTTAGGAAATTTGAAATAATTTCCAGCCAGAATACTGCAAGATGCTATAGGGTCATTCCCTGTCAAATCAAGCAACATATTTTCATGTCCCTCTTATATTTTGCCCAAATTTGGTATACTTCCAAGTTATACCAAATAAACGCACCTGCATTTTTTTGTTTGGCTTTAAAGTGGTCCGTTTACATTGTGCAGTCCTCTAAAATAATTCAAGTTTGGCTTGGAGAGCTACGATAAATTTATCTACTGGCCGAACCGTATCACTTATTAGAGACACGATTTTTGTTTGTAGAATGAAGTTATTGAAAGCCCTATTTAGTGAGTGTTTTTGTGTAAATAATTAGGGTCACAAAATGGGGGCCATGATCAAATTTTGAGTTTGAGTGTCCCTCTCCCAATAAAAGGGGTAATTTAAAATTCTCTAAAAAGGATATTAACTTTATTATACTTTTGGATATTTGAATACCAAATTTTAGATTGGGCACGCTTTTGGTTTAATAAGTGTTTCGATTTATGACCGTGATCATTCATTTCGATGTCACTCCTAAACCAAACATGTACCCTCTCTAAAATTTGGTATGCGAATAGCCAAAAGTATGATAAAGATAATATATTTGTTTGAGAATTTTAAATTACCCCTTTTTGGGAGAGGGACACTCAAAGTAAAAATTTGATCAGGGCCCCCATTTTGTGGCCTTAATTATTTACTCACAAAAACTCACTGAAAAGGTCTATTCAATACCTTCATTTTATAAAACAAATCGTGTCTCTAATAAGTAGTGGTAACGGTTCTAACGGTTCGGCCAGTAGAAATAATTTATTGGAGCTCTACAAGCCAAATTTGACTTATTTTGGAGGGCTGTATAACGCAAACGGGCCACTTTAGTATCACACAAAAAATACGGGTCTGTTTATTTAGCATAACTTAGAAGTAAACCAAATTTAAGCAAAATCGAAGAGGGACATGAAAATAATTACAAAAAATTGATTGATTTCATATGGAATGACCCTAATAGTGGTAGGTACTATGGTAAACAGAAGAATAGGTAGAGTGCGCTCCAGCCCAGAGCGTTTTATTTCAGGGAGCGTCAAAATCCATACCCTAACAATTTAAATGCCATGAGCGCCCATCTCGCAATGAAGTGTATTACACTTCCCGTGGTTCGGAGCCCACGTTAAACAAGTAGGTCCTCTATGTATGTGAGAAATAAATTGAACGCACATCACATGCATAGAAAGAGATGGGTCACGACGCTTCTGTTAAGAAGCATCACGACTGTAGAAGAACAATTTAAATAATAAATTTATTTCAAGGAGCACAAAACAATAGAAGTCACTGAATCTTATATAAAACAGGATACTGAAATATTTCCGAAATGGTTCGGAGTATTAGCAATTCTCGTTTGTTACTTTTTTAAATAACTTAAGCAGCCGGTCGAAGGACGATCTGCATCTTAGCATGGCTGAGGCAGTTGCACACAGTACACTTGATAGATTTTACCGTCCTTAGTTACAACGTCCTAACTAACAAATTAGTTTTCGGAAGAGAAATGACTTTATATAAACGTTATCACGCTGTTTTCATTATAAATTAGTATTTAACATCTTCTGTAAATATCAAATATCTGCTAAATGAAATGAAAACAGTGTTATAACATCTACATAAAGCCAGTTTTTTCGCGAAACCCAATTTGTTAGTTAGGACGTTTCAACTAACGAGGGCAGTAGTGTACTTTTAATTTATTTAATTAAAAATAATTTTATGCCGCTATTGCTGCAAGATCTTCCGAGTTTTCTACATTATCGGAATGGGGTAGGTACACAAAAACATTTTTATGCGAAATATGCGGAAATTCCATTCTTAGAATGTCCTTTGCGATGTGAAGTGCTGATATTTTTTTAGTGCAATTTATTTATATCATGAACGAATAAGATATGCAATTCAAAATTTGTCATTGCATAATGCATTCGTTAATTTTTTACTTACCAATCTAAGAAAGTTTAAGTGCGGGCTTTAGGCCATACAACCATGTTAATTTTACATTATAAGATCCGAGGATTCCGACCGCCATGACTTTCTAGTTTAAATAATAATTCAAATTTTAAAAAGTCATCGAAAATAATAGCATACGACAATTTTGGGGTCAAATTGGAACTGTATATTTAAATGCCTGGGTCGATCATCTAACGTGAAAAACCTAAAAATGTGCAAATTGTTCTAGTCAACAACACAATTTACTGCCTAGTTGTTTGAATTAAAGCAAACTATTATTGACTAATCAGTTTTTAATTTCTGCTAAGTTTTCCTCAAAATACGTAAATAACAAAAAGTAAATTATTTTTTGGTTCTTAAAAGATTATCATCGACAAAATTTGTCGAACATGGTGGACGCAATTCTTACCATTAGCCCATAGTAGAAATTATTCTTGAGCCGGGCCTGAGGGTACAGGGAAGAAGGAAACCATCAATTCCAAAATTTGGGGTTTTCAGATATTGTTTAAATTTTATGTGCAGTATTTTCCTGTTCTCCCTATATCCTTCATATTGTTTGGTAGTTTGGTCCCATTCATCTGCGACTGGCTGGTTCAATAATGGAATTATCATAAAAATATTTTCATATTTCAGTAACGAAATATAAAAATAAATTAGTATACTCATTATTGGTTTACAATAAACCGAAATTCGTATTGCAATATTCCTATGCTTCCAATCGATAATAATTATGTACAACAAATTCGCAAATGATATAAAAAATTAACTTCCTCTCGACAATTAGCAATAAAGTTAAATGAATAGCGCAGTGTTATTCATTTCACCTACGGTGGAATAAACAAGATTAACTTGTAGGGCAGTATTCGAAATGATGCACTTTTGATCGCTTATTAAAAATTTAAGGAAATTCAATTCTTGAATTTGTAATGTGACATTACCCTGCTTTTGTAAATTTTGACTATTCCCCGGCTAAATGAGACTAAGTAAGCCAAATTATATTCTCAGGTTGCGGTTGATTAACAAAAAACAAAGAACACAACATATAGTATAAAAGTAAAATTTATTTAAAAGAAAAAATGGATAAATTAAAACTTAAAAGTAATAAAAAACAACTATTACCTAATATTAGGCAATGTTTGATGGTGACCGCAAAAGTCGTAACTCGATAGCAGAAATCACTATCTACTCTTGAGCTGAGATCTTCTTTTCTTCGCTTTTGAGGTCTTCTGACGATCTTAATTTAGTAGTACTAGCCAAACTTTAAACTTCCAGGTTAGTAGGTACTGAGTGCATCGTTAGTGCCTCTACAGCTTACAACCTTCTATCGCGAGCTTTAAAATACTAGAACTGCATTTAAAAAACAAAACTTCTCTCAAATTCAACAATTTCTACTATCAGAAAATTATTAATGACTCTTTCCGCGAAACCTCTGATCTCACTATTCTAACTAAATTAAAAATAAATGTAAAATTGTCTCATTTAGTTTTAAGACCAAGACTAAATGGGTCGTTAAAAAATACATTACTGTTTACAAACTAATTTCATGATTTTAGGAACCAACATTTAAATTTTATTGAAAATTTAAATGTTGCATTACAAATTACTATACGCACGGCGAATAAAAAGTAAACGTTGGAATAATTTGTAAAAAATGTATTTTGTAATATCTATTTCAAATACACCTATTCATGTATTTTGCCCACCCCACCATGACAACGGTAAACTTCACGCTTCTTTTCAGACTCAGCAAAAATTACTCGGGCTTAGCTGTTGTTCTCCACCTCATACACCATATTCACCAGACTGAGGATCTGCTGATATCTCTTAACGGCAAAAACTTCGATAACCTGGAGACCTGAAAAGAAATTCTTGGAACAGTTTTTCGAACCCAAAAATTTGAAGAAAATATACGACAACACATTAAAATGTTGTTGATTTTGAATTTTGTTCCAAGAGAAGACGTTATTACAGCTTATGAAGAACTAATTGCTGCGTGTCCTCAAGAAATGGATTTAGTTGTCGACTACTGGGAGGATTCATACATTGGACGGCTACGACGAAATCGTCGAACAGAGCTCAGATTTCGAATAGCCATATGGAATATTTACGACAGGGTTGTTAACGATTTTTCACGCACTAATAATTCCGTTGAAGGATGGCACTGTGCATTTCAACAAACTTTGGATTGTCATCATCCGTCGGTTTACAAACTCGTCAACCAATTTTGCAAAGTAGCTGGTTTCCAGCAAGTAGAGGCATCGAAAACGAAGTACGTACAACTCCATCGTAGCTTAAAGATGTTAGTGGAAAATTACAACAATTCACTTATTTACGATTATCTTCGTGGAATTGCTCACAGTCTGACATTGTACACCATTATTTATTTGTTTATTACCTAACTTATTGTTTTAATTTTATTTTAAAAATAACTAAATTTAATTTAATTTTAATTTTGGCAATATTTTGTGCTGAACTAACTATTTTGACGGTGGGCTATTTTGTCTTGAGCTATTTTGTCGGAGCTATTTTGACGGGTCACGAGTAGTTGAACTTAAAAATATTCTCAAAATTGGAAGGATCATAAGAGAAAACGACTCTCTCTTTTATCGTTACGCTTAAAGAATGTGGTGACTTTTTTTAATACATATCAAATTACACTGTTAACTATTAGCCTCCATTGTTCTCGGTCTTGAACACGCTGCGATGCTCCAGGTAAGTCCTCATCAATCAGCGTGTCGGAGACCGTCCTCTCGATCGTCGTTCGTGCATTTTTTTCTGTACTATAAGCTTTTGTATTTTGCCTGTCCTTTGTGCTACATGACCGAAATATACAAGATATTGCTGCCATAATCTGGTGAGTGGATCTCCTTCCTCCAACAACTGCTCCAGCACTCCAATCTTCAAGAATTTTACTCATTACATACTCCCCATATACATATGTTAAATAGCATAGGGAAGAGTATAACATCATTGTCAAGTGCCTCAAAAATCCGAGACAATTAATCCAACTTCAACTGCTGCAGAATTTTTCCTATCAACTGCTTTGTTAATATTTGCTTTCGTGTGCCTTTACCAGAAACAAATTCAGCCTGTTCTTCAGATATCTCTGATAGCAGATAAAATGTATTATACGTAAATATTTTAGTTGTGTATAAAAAAGGAGATGGAAATCAGCTCCTGAGCAGAAGACGTGACGTTTATAGTAACTACGTTGTACTTAAATATTATGCAACCAAGTATCTTATCTCCATTCACAGAATTAAATATAGATATTTCCAAGGATTGTTGAAAACTATCTGGTATCTGCTGTTTTGATAAAAAAATTTACGATTTTGGTAAACAATAAATTTTTACACTGAAATGCCAAACGACTGAATTATTGAGCAGAAAACTAAATGGAAAAATCGAACATAAAGAATATTTGAATAACTTATTGTGCAATATTTATTTATATTGTATTTGTCGTGAAGTTCAAGTTTATCTCTTCAAATCTTCTGAGAAATTTTTGTTTGAAAATAAAAAAACCATTCACTTTCTGCTTCTGTTTTCTAATATACATAGTAGCATGATTATTTCTATGTAATAGATATTCAATTAACTAGCTTTATTTTTATTATATAGGCTATATTATACCGTTTGGCATAACTTGCAATTGACAAGAAAAATTTGCATTCATGGTGTAAACTGATGTAAATAACAGAGTATAGGTGCGCTTATACCGCCAGATAGATTAAAAATATTTAAAACCACTTTTATATTCAAGTTTTATAGAAATCTTGAAAAAACTTGTAGATAAGTATAATTTCTTAATTATATATCATTTCATCTCTTTCCAGCCTCAACATTTGTCAAAACTTTGCACAAGGAAGCATTCAATTATCTAGTGAGTACGATCAGTTGTCTATCTTCATCCACTTGAAAAAACCCACCAAATCAATTATTTTTTCATTTATAAAAAGCAAAGAGTTGTAGTCTTCTTATAAAAAGGAAGTAAATGAGGAAGTGATTATCTATCTGTAATTTCCCACTCCCACGACACTCGTGTATTAATCATTTAGCCTTTACACATTACTACCAAAGAGTTAATTGCGTTTTGATTGACAAATATTAAATTTTAATGGGAACATTATATTAATAAAAATACATATAATAAAACTACGATAATCATTAGTATAAAATAGTTCTTTTTCAGTTTACAATAAAATTGTAGTAAAAATAAAAAATTGCAACATAACGGTACGACTTGAAAATCATTTTTTATTTTATTGTGTAGCACCAACTTACTATAATTTTGTTAAAATGTTACACTTCGATACTTGCTATAATCTACAAAAGGAGATAAGTGTAGGCTATGATGATAATGTTATGTGGTGTGCATAAGTATAAGTTATCTTCAGAACTTGAATCGTGAATGAAAATTTTATTAAACCACCTACAGGAAATCACTCAATTACTGGATAGTAAAATTAATCTTATAAAATTTTGGTGATTTCAATAAATTATTATAGTATGTTTTTGGTATCTACACTTGATGAAATTTTTTACAATTACAAGAAAATCTATCGTTTTCTTTTGAGATTCCCCTAAATTTTTTCTAATATCTAAAATTGGGTTATTGAACATGTTTTTCCATATTAGGTATGGAAAAAAAACATTGTGTAAATTATAGAAAATTGGTGGTTGGAATTCAATTCAAAATATTTTCTAGGTTTCAGAACATTATTTATTTTCTAATTCATAAATATAAAATCAAGTAATAAAATTGAAAATATTTAGTAAACATAACGACTCAATTCTTAAATATAATCAGTCATTTTGTACAGTACTGTGTACCTGTTTTATATAAACTATGATTACTACATATAAACTTGATATCAGAAAATAGTGTGATCTCGTATTATAACAATAATGTAATAATTTTGAGAAATTGATTTAATAAAAACGTTAAATCTATATGTTATACATATAAAAACCACTTGGCAAAATCTACGAGGATTCCTTTTTTAAAGGACCATTATAAATTTGCAAAAAAGTAATCCATTTCTCATAACTAAATCCAAGTCAAAATTAAATAATAAATATAATTATCACATTGTAATATTTAAGATATGGCAAGTACCATTAAAAGTATTCACAGAGATTACCATTCCTTATAAATGTACTTATTTTACGTTTTCAACTTCCTGAGTATGTAGTTTAGTAACCAGGCACATCCTTCGGCACCTCTGTGTTCTTCATACGAATGGAACAAAACAAATATTCACAAACAAATAAATTCCGCTTATCTAACAAAACAGACCTACACAATACAAAACAATACAGCAAAACTGCTTGAGCAACTTCAATGCACAGCAAAGTTTTAAACATCACAGTTTAAAATCACATTTGAATAACTTAACAACCTAAGAAAAACTATAATTTTAAATACTATTCTTTCTTCTCTCCTTTTTTCATTTCTTCTGAACATGCTAAAAAAATTAAAGCGATACTAAAATTTTCATGATCTTTACAAAACAATTACTTACAAGTCATTCGAGATTTCTTTTTCTTTATTATTTTTGATTTCTCAAAATTACTTTCTGGATATTTACTATTTTTGTCAAAATTCATTCCTTTATCAAGGGCAGTAAGCGGAATATTCTTTCTGGTATATGCTCCAATTAATTTCGGACCCACTCCTGGCTCCTCATATGCATTTTCCACAGTTAAGCAATATTGCTTACCGAAACAATCCAGCTCATTTGCAGACTTTTCACATGTAGTTTGGCGCCGGTCTGCTATGCAAAAGTCTGGTATTATTACGTCACAATATTTTCCATCATAATAATATCCCAGTATTTTACAAAATAAACATTGATGACCAAAAGCTGCAATAAAAAACATTAATTATCTTGAAATAATTATTAAGTTGTGACCTTACCATTTAATGAATCAAATTTTTCAACAAAACGGGATAGAGAATTCCTAGTCAAAATTTGGAGATCGGAGTTATGCGATGCGGACCCCTTAGATTTAGAACCATAATTTTTTTTAACTGCACCTGAAGAAGGCAAAGGAGATTGAATTTTCTTATCATCTATAAGGGGTTTCTCATTTTGTTCTCTAATGTTGCCATCATTTACTTCTGGTGATTTTGAAGAAACATTTTCGTTCAGTTTTAATGTTCTGTTCATATTTTTAGCTTTCATTTTACTGTATTTTTTTTTAATTCCTGATGAATTAACAACAGCATTTATTTTAATATCACATTCGCAATATTCATCTACTACATGTTGCGAATACTCAGAGTTAACATCGGCATTATTGCTTTCAATACGTTTTTGGTCAGGTTCTTTTAAATCATTTTCGCCTTTGGTTTTGTTGGCATCGTCATTTTTCTGTTTCGAGAGGTTGGCTTTGGAATTTGATTTACAACGTTCCTTCATTGTAACACACATTTTAAAATTGGAAATAAACCAATTAATGCGAGTCACAGCGTGATCGTCTCTAAGATCTTCGTTACAGCTGCACAAAGTTTTACGTCCATCGGCTACTTCTTTTAAATTTTTACAAAAGTAACAATTCTTATCATCACAAATTACGCATTCAACAACATTCGAAATGTTAGATATTTTATGACTTAAGGGTATCAAAATCAAGCCATATTTGGTTATTGCTTTTCTTTTCAGATAATGGTTAAAACTATTCACATAAATTTTGCAATCAGGATAACAATTAAAAAAGTGATTTATGTGGATCCAATATCCACATTCATCTTGTTCATGACTATTTGATGTAGTTGCTTTACATTTCTCGTCAACCACTTTGGCTTTTTCTTGATTATTCGACATATTGATCCAAAGATGTTGAACTATAAATATTAACAATGCTCTAATGAAAAGTTTCAAGTTGTACAATCAAGCGTTAAATCAAAAATTTTCTGCGAGAATATAAGGAAATTGATAGACCATTATTATTTTACGAAATATAGGAGATATAAATTAAAATTAATTTTATGGTCTTGGTGTATTCCCACCACGCATGGAATTTTGTTTAAAACATTTCATTCTTGCATTTCATCTCGGTGCAAAATTTAGTTTGAGCCTCAAAAACTATTACTCAAAAAAAATGCGTTAGCTCGCATTATTATCTTCCCAAGCTCACCAACAACTTAAATGAACTTTTGGTAAGTTCACGACGAATTTATGCAACTTCTTCCTTACAACGTTTCAAGTCATCCTATCCCAAGACTTAGAATGCCGACTGCTTTTTTAAAATAACTTACCTACAAATGTTGTATGAACATTAAAAATGGATGTTCGTGCCATTTTGTAATAAAAATTCAATGGTCCACATTAGGGGTCAGCAAAGAATAAAATAAAGTGTGCACTAGTAAATTTTCATTTTCAACATAAGTTTGCAATGCAGTTGTAGGTAATGCGCTAATAGTACACAGTGAAACAGTAGAAATTTTTAATAGGTTAATGGAAAATGAGAAATAAAACAGACTACAAAGATTGTATAGTAAATTTATATTTTTAGTAAGTAAAGTAGATCATTAATAAATTAATATAGATAAATAAAATGTTAAGAAGATGCTACAAATAAGCTACGTATAGTTTAAGAAAATATAAAAGCACACAAAACACAAAATTTTACAAAAATATTAAATAAGACACAATACACAATTCCGATTGAAAAACAAAAAGTAGAGATCGAATTTATTTCACATGAAAGCACTTCATAAAATAAATAAAATATAAATAAACACTTAAATGTTATTTTATCAAGAAGCTGTTCTACAACATTAGCAGTATATAATAATATAATAATAGTTGTTATTAAAAGGAAGAAGCAACCTAAAAAGAAAAGTAAAGCTTTTGCTGTATCAGTTGTAACAAAAAATTATTAAATTATATTTGAGAAAATTAACAAGTTCGTAAATAATAATAATAGTAAAATTCAAATATTTATTTTATAAATGCAGTAGTTTTAATTATATTTGTGTACCCAATTTAGAGTTCACCACTTTTAATAATTATAATACACTATCATTGTGTGTAAGTCTTGAAAACAATTTAATTGATCAACAATAATTTATTATAATTAAAATATATCAAATAGAGATTATGTATTGTTAGAGCTTACAAGAACCAAGTGAATAAATTAAAATATCTATGCTCTTTCTCTTATATTTCAAGTTGATTGGTTTTTACAAGCTCTTAATTATTAATGTTCAGATACTACAGAACAACTAATATCTATACATGAGCAGATATCATGAAGGGTAAAGGGGTTGGTTCCTAAGATTAGTTAGTTACCAACATGAATTTTCAAATATTAGAAGAGAAACGGTTAAATGGACAAAAATTGCTAGAAATTTGAAATATATGAACTTTGGCTTGATCTGCTATTGTATCTATGTGAATACTGCCTAACTCTTATGGAATTAATTAAAAATCAAAATAGCATTTTTGTGATTTGCTTAAAAAACAAAAATCTATACCAGAACTGTCAAAAGCCCTAAACGAAAGTATTCATTACTATATACTTCTAAAGGCACTTAATTTGCCAATCATCTAAAATTACAGTGCGGCCTCTGGGCCGCACAACCATGAACTAGGTCATTGAGTTCATATGGACGCCTGATATTGTAGTATTTGTATAATTAAGTATAATAAATATTGTACATATTAATAGCCGTTCTATAATTGGATTTCTGTAGAATAGTTGATCATAAAATATGACATGAAAATGAAAAAATATCTATCAAAAAACTATGTGAAATAAGCAAAAAGTATTTCAAATATTCAGAAGCATAAATACTCTTAGGGAGGCAGTTTTTAAGGATGATTTTAATTTCCACTGCTGGTCAAGGGTTCATAATATAATAATAATATAAAACTTTTTTAAATAAAATAGTTAATTAATAATATAATGCTATATGTAAATTTCACCGGCCTGTCCGGTTAGGTTACTAAATTTAATAAAATAATTTCAAAAAAGACTATATGGCTAAAAACTTCCCCAATCGGAGTTGACAGCATAAAAGTCGCCTATTCACGTGGTTCGGAATCCACGTTAAACTGTAGGTCCTCTGGGCTAGTAACATAGTTTCAACAAGCAAAAATCACAGACAGAGAAAACGGAAGACGGCGTAGAACGTCATAAGCCAAAACCAAAAATTTTAATAAAAATCCAAAATTAATGAAATATTAAGAAATTTAACCCTAGTCGAACGGTATAAATTTACAACGTTAAGAGACGGTATAGGTACAATTGTACCTTCATATATTTTATATGAAAAACTTCATTTTAGGTATAATTTTTTACGATAAATGGATAATATTTAGTAGCTAGAAATTGTTTAGTCATGTTTTGTGATATTTTACTTATATTCAGTACTATCTGCAAAAAATTAATTTGATTTTATAGCGGGTACGTGATAAAAATGATAAAAAATGAATTAAGTTGCTGATTTGCGGTGGGTGGGTAGGTCTTTGAAATCGGTTTGAACCAAATGAATTACAGTAATCCCCCGAAATGCGTAATTAATGCGGACCGTAGACTTTTGCGTAACTCGAATTTTTCGTAAGTCGAATTAGAAAATTGCTTAAGTGTTCCTATGTACTTATTTATTATTATAATATGTACATACAGTATTTACATACAATATATTATATTTATTTATTTTTTATAAAAGAACAAAAGAAATATCATCAAATAAGTAGTATATAAAAAAAACCAAAATATAAACTGATTTTTTGAAATTTTCATTTTACGGAACTGCAAATTTAGATTAGCCACGTGTTACGCATCTCGTAAGTAGTGTAAATTTATACTAATTCGCTACCAAAGACAACATGTATTACTTGTGAAAAAAATTAATTAAAATAACTTCCAAATTATGTTTTGTAATGCACAATAAATTTTTCTACAATAAATTAACATAATCGTCCAATAAAATATTATTCATGTTTTTTCTTACTCTTTTTTATATAGAAAATGTATAAAGGTACAATTGTACCTATACCGTCCGTTATGGGTGTAAAAACACAGAACCCCCTACCAGAAGAGAGGGTGCAGATATTTTTCTGAAATTTGGTCTATGTAATCTAGACTAAAAATGTAGAGATGTCAGAAAATGTCAACCCTCTACAGCTTCTGGAAAAAAAGTTATCGCAATTTTGAAACGCAAAAGGTACAATTGTACCTATACCGTCCGGCGAGGGTTAGAGTGATTCTGGGTTTTATTAAAATTTTTGGTTTAGGCTCAAGAATGTGTGCACTTGTACTAATATATAAAATCTAATTATTTTAATATTAGTCTGTTTATACAACAATGCGTACTAAAATACCGCGTTGTATTCAGAAACCTTTTCTTTCGTGAATTCAAATTTTCGATGCCCTTAATTTAAATTTCCATTATTTATTGTTCTAGTGTCACATCGCGTTTTTTGCAATGTTGAAATAATTGTTAGTTGCAACTTAAAATTAGGTTAGTTATCTGTCTGAGTTTTATGTAGGCTTTGCTCTTTCTCTGTTCATTGTTTTGTGAATTGAATACGATTCTATTGGTGCATAATTTTTTGTAACCTTTAAGTGCTCGCGTGGCGTTTATGAGGCGCCACGGGTACTTTGAATGGCTGTAACTCTGTTAATTTTTGTTTTCATTCAATCGGGATATTATCTATTCCTCAAATACATATTTAGTAACATAATAAACCTTAGATCGATGTGATCCTTCTTTTTGTTTGCTGTAAATAAATTAATTACTACGATGGGGCGCGACTTGGAGCCTCAGAGGCGCCACGCGAGCAATTGCGTTACATATTTTGAGCGCATTTTATATTTCTTATTATCGTATTAAATAAATAAGCACTAATCAAATTTATGTTTTTCAATTTTTCTATTCTATTTACAATATTGCTTTATACAAAAACAATAAAAACTTAAATTTTTATGCAATAGTATAAAATTTTCGCACTTTTTGTGCGATTGATGGTACGGGGGATTCCCCTCGTCAGTTACATGTATTCTTATGGGTAAATTTTCGAACTTCAAATTCGATTTTGCTAGGACAGTCTTATGTTTTGCTGTTTTCACATCAGTGTTTATGTGCTGTGAAAGTGTTCACATCAAAAAATTAGCATGGCGTGGTCAGGAAAACGACCTCTAACTACAGATGAACTTGAGGGCGCCGAAGAAGTTGACATGAGCGATTTAGATTTAGATTCTTCCGAAAGTGAAATTGATTCGGATAATGAAAGTATTGATATCAACGACAGCGATTCAGTAATTGAGACCGACGATGAATGTGATGACAGTGAAAATAAAGACACTTTTTTGCATAATGTCTTCTTTTATTTAATAATAAACTATTTAAAAACGATATAAACATATTTTTTATTCTTAGCATAGATCAGGGTTTCTCAAACTTATGGCCCCACGTACCCCTGTTCAAGTTCCCAAATGACTGCGAACCCCTAACCCCCCAAAAAAAAAGAAAATCTAGCTGTATAAAGAAAATAAGGTTTTTTATATTAATAAAATTTAAATAAAATAATACACTGTATTACAGTGACAAAAATAAATAGGTATGCTAATATTATGTGATGGGTGGGCTTGTTTCTTGTCGCAAAGTGAGAGTCGATTTCAAGAGCAATTTTGGACAAACTTTTGTTTCTGACTCAACATCAAGTCGATTCCTGTACTTGGTGTGAAAACCCACTCTCACATAAATAAGTTGTTGCGAAGGGTAAAAGATAATTCACCGCTTTGCGTGAGAGTTCAGGATATTCTTTCTGTCTAGCTGCCCAAAGCCTTCCAGCCGCCATTACATAAATCTTGTCGCGAACCCCCTACCATCAAATGGCAGGGGTTCGTGAACCCCACTTTGAGAAACCCTGGCATAGATGGATAAAAGTTTGTCTTAACTAAAAAAAAAATTGGAAGCAAATTATTTACTTAAATAATGAAAAGGAAATGGTGGCGCCTGAGTAGCGCCACGCGAGCACTTATGTAGGTCCGGCTAACGCGAGCACTTAAAGGTTAACACATTAATGTCCAATTTCACGAAAGTTGATTAACTTTAACTTGTGTTAAAAACTATAACCATAGTAACAACAATTAAAAACCATTAATTATAGATTAAATCCTTAATTAACGTTCCTGAAACTGACCATAGCATTGCTATAAATTTTACGGTAGTGAAAATTATTTAGGAGTTCGAATTTATAGATTATTTTTGCATTATTTGATTTCTAACAGTGAATTGCTATTACTCACTTTAGCTATGAGAATGTTAATAGGTTGATCAATAGGATAATTACTTAACATATTCTTGTATTAATTTAAATCCCTTTCAATTAATAAACGTGTATATACTGCGGCCTTAGTTAAAACGTCCTAAGAAAAACAAATTGGTTTTCGGGTGGCAGTGGCGAAACAACTGGATAGGAGGGGGGGGAGTGCAAAATCCGCTTCATAGAAAATATACAAATTAATGTATTAACACACTTAAAAGGGCCGGTTTCAGCAACCTTAACCTTAACCTGTGTTAGTTAACACAAATTAAAAATAATCCGTTGTTAAATTTTGAATGGGTTGTAGCAACCTTTTCTAATATGTAATTAGTTAATCTCGGATTATGTGTAGAATAGTTATGGTGGTACTCCTGAAACGACAACAACGCCTACTTCATACTATGCAAGTAGTTCCATGGTAGTGCGATTAGTTCGAAAATTATCAACAAGTGAGGTTTATAACCTATAAATTCTGTGAATACAGTTCATATTATTTATTTTACTGAAATGGCACAGAAAAGAACAAAAAATTATACTGAAGTAGAGAAGGAAGTTGCCGATGAACATGTATGTATTGTTTTAAATTTTATACGTAACTTTGTAATTAATTAAATGATATATTTTAGAAAGCGGCATATTTGGAAGCAAAACAACTGCTGGCAGAGGATAAAGTAAGTATATTACAGATATGCATTTGACTTATCAAAATAAAATTTTATTCTTTTTAACAGAGAGAGCAAAAAAAGACAGGCGGAGGGGAGTTACACCCCCCAATTGGCAGAGCGTGGAGCACGGATTCTGGCGTCCGTGCCAACTGTGCGACCGCACTTTGATCCAGGTTTGTTATGAAAATCATTTTGAAATTCGTGATTCATGACACTTTATTTATTTAGGAGCCAGTGGTTCAGGAATTGGTGCAGAACAGAATTTTGATTCGATTCAAAGCGAGGAACAGGAAATTCTGGAAATGGAGGCTGTAATTCCTGTGTCCCGCTCGACGCAGTCGAAAAAGAAGGTACGTTGCCACACAGCAACCAAAAAGGTCCAAGCTTTCGAACAAACAAATAAAGCGAAAGATTTTAATAAATAAATTGAAAGAAAGCCAATTAGCAATAATGTGTCGACAAAAACAATTGCGGGTACTAAATGTAAAATTACGTAATATCGATAAATAAATTGTTAATTTGTTAATAACTGAATTTTTTTTTTCAAAAAGTACTCGGGTGCTCATAAAAAATATTAAAAGGAGGTTAGGTTTTTGGTAATTTCACTTTAATCACTGGTCAACTAGTAATTAAATACTTTGGGTATTTAACCTGTGTTAAGCATAAATTAACGTTGCTACAACCCAAACTACAGATTTAATCTATGATTACACTAATCATTGATTAAATTCGACCTGTGTTAAAAATTATATTGCTAAAACCCAAATCGGACTTAATCTATGATTAAATTCCTAAATTAAAGTTGCTGAAACTGGGCATTAGGGCCAGTTTTTCAGTCATGAGTTAACTTTTGGGTTAGGTAACTTGGTTTAAAAGTTAACCAATATCTTAAACTAGTTTAGGCCGAATATGAGTTTTTCAGTAACTAGACTCCGCCTACTAATATTCTAGTTAGCTAACCAAAATATTTGCTAAGTTGGTACCGGAACGCCGTGAAATTTCACAATTTGACAATCAACGTATTGAAATTGTGAGGTTATGCTGTGAATTGTAAATAATCAATTGTGAGTTGTGAATAATCTATAAAATGGATGAATTATTATTTGATATTTCATCTGATACACTTTATATTTGCACGTCAAAGATGGTCAAAGTAAACAGGTACACTAAAATCACAGAATATATAGGTTAACTAAAATATTTTAGTTAAACCACCACTGGCGCTGGTTTAAGTAATTGGTTAGACAACACTTCTAACCCAAGAGTGAAAAACCCGTAACCATGAAATTTTGTAGTTGACTATTTTTATTTGTAGAAAAAAGGAAATATTGGGTATGGCGGACACAATAAAACTACAAAAATGTTATTTTGCCGACGTTTCGAAAGATTTATTCTTTCATCTTCAGGGCTGGAAGAAAAACAACATACAATATCGACGGCAATCGCAAGAAACAACGTAATCCTATACCTCCATAACAAAATCTAAAGTTGTAGCTATCATTGGAAATACAAATGTATGATGGCCCGGTAAATAATAACGGTACTCAAGCAAGTCAATAATACTACATAAAATAACCATATAAACTAACAAAACAATAACATATGAATATATAAATCACTTCTAAAATAACAATTAAAACACAACGTTATTCGCATAAAACTATTGTACAAGTGCACAGATTAACTCGCCACTTGATAACATTCGACCAATCACAAATTGTTGAAAAATACCGCCGAAAACCATCAATACAAACGTTAAGTAAAATCCTTCTAACTGAGAGACTCGAAAAGAGAGACTTCGAGTCTCTCAGTTAGAAGGATTTTACTTAACGTTTGTATTGATGGTTTTCGGCGGTATTTTTCAACAATTTGTGATTGGTCGAATGTTATCAAGTGGTGAGTTAATCTGTGCACTTGTACAATAGTTTTATGCGAATAACGTTGTGTTTTAATTGTTATTTTAGAAGTGATTTATATATTCATATGTTACTGTTTTTTTAGTTTATATGGTTATTTTATGTAGTATTATTGACTTGCTTGAGTACCGTTATTATTTACCGGGCCATCATACATTTGTATTTCCAATGATAGCTACAACTTTAGATTTTGTTATGGAGGTAGGATTACGTTGTTTCTTGCGATTGCCGTCGATATTGTATGTTGTTTTTCTTCCAGCCCTGAAGATGAAAGAATAAATCTTTCGAAACGTCGGCAAAATAACATTTTTGTAGTTTTATTGTGTCCGCCATACCCAATATTTCCTTTTTTCTACTACAATACATTGGACGAGAATTTTGCTAATTATTTTTATTTGGTTTAAACCAAACGACTGAAAAACTGGGCCTTAGGGTAGGTAATAGCGATACCGCTATAATACAAAAAATATTTCATTTACTTGCACTCTTCGAAAAAAAATTATAAGCAGCTTCGATTTTGTAAAAAATATCGCCGATCATTTTTGTCACATATGATAAATAATTTGTGTTAGTTTAAAATAATTTAATACTAATTATATTTTTCAAGGAAATTTATTCTTTTAATCCGTCTATTGTGCCCCTATTAATACTTTTTAATCTGCTTATTGCCATCCATGAAATTTGCAGGTACCTTTTGTTCCTGCCTTTTTAAATTTTATTAAATATCATTCAGAAAATTGTAAAGCAAAATATGGGTAGAAAGGTGATAGTATAATATGCTACGGTCTACACCGTGCTGTAACGATAAATACTTATGAGATGGTCACAGCTTAGCGGTTAAGGGCCTGTTGTATAACACAGGTTCAACCTCGAGTGAGGGATGGACTATAGTTAGTGTATTAGTATGTGTGTTAGTATGTATATTTTTACATATTTGATTACCTTTGATTATATGGTATCCATCGGAATGCCAAACCTTATAGAATTTTGGAAACACCTGTTGTAATTGAAAAGATAATAGACAGATCTTGCTACTTAATTTTAAGTCGTAATAAATTGCTTTATTATTGTAATCCTTTATTTGTATTGGTGCCACAGATCTTTAAAAGATTTGTAATTGGGGCTCAAGTCATTTATTCCGCTTCCCAATTTAGTCAACTGTATCTGACACTACAAAATTAAAGATATCACTTTATTCTATAATAAATTATGAAGTCTTCATAAATTTTGCTATGCTTTTAAATGCTATGGGCTTTTACCAGGTATAGGTAGTAACACTTACATTTTAAAACTAGGTGAAAACCCATCTTACAATAAATTAAAAACATTTCAAGTGCCTTTATTTTAAAATTTTTTTAAATAAGTGATAAAAGTTTATGAGCTTTATCTGTCTGAATACAACAGTAAGCTTTTTAAATGATAGCTAAGGATTGCCATGAACACTACAGAATAAAAATTAATAACATATTTGAAAAAGACATCATAAATATCTTACTATAATATTGAATTTTATTATTACTTACGTAGATTGTTAATATTTCAGAAATAATTTGAAAAGTTTTAGGAGATAATAATTATTGACAGACTATTTTAAATAAAAAAACAGTAATTTGGGGCAGTTTTGTACCAAAAACAGGATAAAACTTAAGTTTTAAGTTTTATCCTGTTTTGGTACTAAGTATATAATTTTATATAGTACCTTAATAAATTCCATAATAGCAGTGATTAATCTATATCGCCATTGCAATTAAGAAATAATGTTTAATAACATGAAGGGTTAAATTTTGGATGAATACAATAAATTTAAAGAAAAATGTTATTGAGAAAGCTAATATTAATGAATATTATAACAAATCCAAAAGAAGAAACAAAAGCACATCGCAAAGTAGTTGGGGCCTATGCTGTGCAGAAAGTTATGTAAATAAAGTACAATTAAATTCACTCTAAAATTTCTATTCGTAATTTATATAAAAATTATGAATTCATTTTTACTAAAATCCACCAAAACCTTTCTGCAGTTAACTTAAAAATCTAGACTTGAAGCCAAGCCTAATATCATATTCTTCCTTCAATAAAAACAGGGGATCGAAACGATAGGATGACTTGATGAATGGTAGGAAGTGTTACTTACATGCAACTAAGAATTTTCTTATTCTTCCTTCACAAATTCAAAATTCGCTATACAAAAACATCACCAACTGAAACAACCTAGCCACTGAACTACAAACTTGGAAGTGTTTCTCGAAGTTATTTATTTTAACATTTCCATATCACAAATACCTTTGAACTGAATATTGAAAAATAAATGTAATATGACACCTGGTGAACTGAAGGACTGTTAAAAGTTAGTGGTAATCAGAATATGATAAACGCAAAAATGTGTAACAATAACAAATGATAAATTCACAAACTTTGTTTATAAAAACATTCTTATCTTCTTTGGCTACATTCTATTCCAAGTACTAATCAAATTACTATAATAAAACGTTGCTAATTGATTATTATATCAGGTGTTTTTAATTGCAACTAGACGTAGGGCCAAAAATTTGTCACATTTAACAAGTTACGATAACCGAAACGAAGAATTCAACCGTTGAAAATTTCTTAATGACTTTATGCTAATTTACCTAGCTTCTACCGGGCAATAATTTTAAATTCTTTATGTAACTTAAAACACCATGCAAGTGTAATAAAAGGGAATCGAAATAAATTAAATTTACTTAAAAGTATAATTTTCGTATGTCATCCCAGAAATCAAGCAGAATATAAATATAGTTTTGATAAAATTGAGAAAAAACTTACCTAAACTTATCAAGATCGATTCGACTGTGTTTATCTAACGCAAGAACGGTTGGACGTATAAAGTGAGGTTATATCAAAGTTTGAAAATTCTAATTTTTTGCAAGAGGGTTAAAATGAGGAGTTTTGAACTTTAAATTAAATGTGAATGTAATTTACATGAAGCTTAATTCTTTCCAATAATAAAATTACTCCTTCCTTTTAAATTACTTCAAAAATGTAGTTAATTTAAAAGTGTAACCGACCCAAAATTACAAACCACCACCATGATCTAAAGATTACATTTAAAACTAAACACCGAATCACATTACCGAAGTTAAAAAGAACGTGAAGAAGGAACGTGAGTAACATAAGAAAAACCTTCAACCTTAAATTCAACCTGCTAAACTACACCCTACATCTTGCGATAAATTTTTTGTTTTGCATTAACCCATATGGTAACTTTCAGTAATTTGGTATCCCTGATTGTAACAAAAATTTGATTTAAACAATACACCCGGCGACATCTATTAGCAATGGTCTGGCTTAAAAATACTACGAGTGAAAAACTCCTACGTTCGTGAAATTGTAGTAAAAACACGTGCTTGAATTTTTTTAATGAAAACGAACATTTTTAGATTATGGAAAATTAATATAACTTATTTAAAGCACAAGTTAATAAATAGTACGTATAATTTGTGTCATAATAATTTCCTAGTAAATTAATAAATGCTATATTTTTTTATTATAATATTTTGCTATATTAATTTAAAAAATTTGGAGGCTACAGGGTCCCTCACCTCCATTACAAATTTTTTTTAATGAAATTAGTGTCAAACGTATGAGCTTCCATTACAATCATTTGAACCATACACATCGCGAAGTTATTATTGAAAACTTTTGGGCAAATTTTTTGATAAAATTGGTATCAATCGATCGAGCATCGTTTAAGCTTCAATAAACTTTTATTCCTATTGCTTGAACCCAAAGGTACAAATTTTTTACAGGCTCTGTCTTCTCCGGCACTAGCTGTAGACGCCTCCGCTCCATCGATACGCAAATCGACTCAATAGTGCTGTTCACTCTCCATTACTTCATCCTCCATCCTGGATTCCGCTACCAGGGTGATGTCATCTGCAAAACCATATGTGCTAACCCCTGGTGGTGTGGGAAGCTTAATAACGCCATTATACATCAAGTTCCATAGCAGCGAGTCATCTAAAAACTTTTTTTTTGTGTGCGTCGGGAGTGGGGAAATCTTCCTCTGGCTGTTAGGCCGTCGCAAGACACCACGTAGTGTGTTAGTGTGGGGTTGGATCGTGATCCGACCCACTAAAACCCCACTCCAGCTGGACTGGCAGGCGTGGTATATCAATTGCATATCTTCATCGCCTCGCACGTTTGCCGCACGTCGATCTCGGGCTTGTCTGTTTCTCTCTTCCCCTTCCTTGGCGCTCATGATGTTCGCTATCATTGTGCAGACGTTCTTCCAATTCAGTTCCGATTCTAGCATTGTGGGGACCAGATTTTCAGGGTGCAGCTGTTGTTTACCGACCAGTCTGGCCGTTTCAGTTCTCTGGACCTCCCACTCTCGGCAGTCAAATAAGGTGTGCGCAGCGTCGTCTTCAGCTTTACAATAGAAGCATGTGCTGTTGTCCATCTTGCCTATCATATTAAGATAGGAGCAGAAACACCCATGTCCAGACAGCGCCTGGGTGAGATGAAACGTCGTCTCTCCATGTTTCCTTGAAACCCACGGAAGTATGTCTGGGATGAGTCTTCCCGTCCGTGAACCCGTCTCCGCCTCGGCCCACCTGTTTTGCCAATCTGACATTGTAACCGCTCTATTCTGCATTCTGCCCATAGGACCAGATTTGTAGTTGGCAGATCTTTCCTTCGACATCAGATCTATAGGGGGCAATCCAGCACGGACACGGCCAACTCGGCGATTCCAACTCGGCGATTCCAACTCGGCGACGGTCAACTCGGCGACCGGACAACTCGGCGACGGACAACTCGGCGACCGGTCAACTCGGCGACCGGACAACTCGGCGACGGACAACTCGGCGACGGACAACTCGGCGACCGGTCAACTCGGCGACGGACAACTCGGCGACCGGTCAACACCGATCAACTCGGCGACGGACAACTCGGCGAGTTTAGTTATAACATATAACTGCCTGTTCATAATACATAATACATAAGACATAAGATTTAAAAACGTCATAATTTTAATAAATAAAGTTGAAATCATCAAAAGTTATGCCGTATATAAATCTTATGTAATTCTTATGTCCATTGTGAATAGGCATATAACATATCATAACTCGGCTTAGTTATTTTATGTGTTATTTTTAGAAAATCATAAAATTAATGTTCTGCATATTTTTATTGAAGTCTATTTTAAATTTATTATTAAGTTATCATTAATCTACATTATTTAAAATATTTTAATCCATAACATATAATTGTGGGATATACCACGAAGATATTCAATAATATTTTCTCGATCATACGCAACAACCTTATTTAGAATTCTGTTATCGGCTTCTTGATAACGTCTTCTTTTCCCTGGACCTTCGTGGCCAGCAATATTTCTTTCATAATCGACATCATACATTTTAAGAATTTTCCTTAGCTTGTCTATAAAATTCCACAAAGTAGGATGAGCAATACCACTACCAAAACCCAACTGTAGTTTGCGATGGCAAGCTTCTGCGAAGTTGTTTGTTCTGTCGCTTCCAAGCAAGGTTCGTTCGTAAACTGACCAAATATTAGAAGGAAATAAAGCTGCAGCTCTTGTTCCATTATTTCTGAGGCGTCCTATATAATTGTTGGTAAACCATTCTAAAATTGGTTCAAACTCTCCAGGCAAATAATTTTCCAGATTTGTAATCGCGTGAATAATGTCTTCTTGGGGAACAAATGAAACAGAAGTAATCATATTAGCTTTTACTGCAAACTCGGCATCGCTATTATAACTTTGCAGAAGATGGTTTAAACTCAAGTGTTTCCGAAGATTTTTAACCAAGTGAAATAAGCAACCATGAATATTCACTTCTGGAAACACTGCGTGAATAGCTTGATGGATCGCTAATTCGTAATCCACACTTATACTTTCTGGAATAAGTTGAGGCCAAAGATTTCGTATCATACCAAATAATTTAGAATACGTTTCACTGCTTTTATCCGGCAGCAAACAAAACAATATAGGAAACACCGCGCGTCCATCTTTTCTGGACAATATGACGAAAATTTGAGAGAAGAGAGAAGGACACAGTAAAAATGTGCCATCCATATAGAGTTCTTTCATCTGTCCAGCCCATGTCGAATGGTATTCACGACCAAATATTAAAATTCGCTGTGGATCGTGTTCGTTGCTTCCAGAATCTGCTAGAAGAAACCGCTCAAAATTCCCTGGACTGTACTCATAACGGGAATAATCTTCGGGAATAATTATTTCTTTACGAATAGCTGGATTTGGCGGTGCATCCAAATTTATTTTTCTTATCCTTTGTACGTTTTTACGCATCACATCACTACTTGGAAGAATGCCTTGCACCGTAGCAGGAACATCTTCAACGGCTTGTGCTCTTATTTGTGCTGGGCTTTCCATGGTTGTACTTGCGAGGTGCTTCACTTTTGATGATACTTCTGATCGTGACCACTGATGGCGCGTCTGGTTTCCTCTGTTCCGCTTCATCCACTTCTGTTGGCATGGGAATACAGAGGAACATAAAAACATAATATGGCATTAATATGCCATCTATATAACAATAGTTGTAACATCAATAATATTCCAACACCTCCACTAGTTATGGTATAACTATTGCTAATCCCATCTTGCTTGAACAATATTGGTGTTTTTCTTTTGCTAATGCCTTGGTTAACGAATTTGCCACTATTTCCTGTGTTCCAATATGCTTGACCTGAATTTCTTTTAAATCTTGTCTTTCGCGAACAAAATGATGCCTTTTATCAATATGTTTTGTTCTACATCGATATCCTGCGTTTTTGCTTAGATCAATTGCTCCTTTGTTATCACAAAATATATCGATATTAAAATATTTGTAAATAATTTAGATTAATAATAACAATTAAAATATTTGTAAATAATTTAGATTAATAACAACAATAAATTTATAATAGCCTTAAATAAAAATATGGTATTAATTTTATAATTTTCTAAAAAAAACATAACTAAAATACACTCGGTATCGCCGAGTTGTCCGTCGCCGAGTTGTCCGTCGCCGAGTTGTCCGTCGCCGAGTTGTCCGTCGCCGAGTTGTCCGGTCGCCGAGTTGTCCGTCGCCGAGTTGCACGGTCGCCGAGTTGGAATCGCCGAGTTGTCCATCGCCGAGTTGTCCGGTCGCCGAGTTGTCCGTCGCCGAGTTGTCCGGTCGCCGAGTTGGAATCGCCGAGTTGTCCGTCGCCGAGTTGGAATTGCCGAGTTGTCGCGTACCGATCCAGCAAGGACCAGGACTGCACTCTCAGATATTGTGCGATAGGCTCGACAGTCTCTAATAGCCGCTCTTCTTTGCACGCGAGCTATTTTGCTTCTGTATTTCTGGGTCTGCATTGCCTGTATCCATATCGGGGCACCGTATAAGATAATTGAGTGCATCACCGAGGTTATGATTTTCCTTTTTATAGAGTTTTGGCCTCCCATGTTTGGCATTAGTCTCGACAGGGCCGAGCAGCATCTGTCAACCCTATCCGCCACTATTGTGAGATGTGGCGAGAAGCAGAGTCGGTGGTCTATTGTGATGCCAAGAATCTTGACCTCTTTCTTGGGCCATGCCCATGTTGAAAGTAACTGTCTTGATCTTCCGTCTTCTCGTCAATAGGACCGCCCCGTCTTGTGCGGCACCAGTTCTAAGCCCATGCTCCTGGTCCACCGCACCAGTATGGCTTCGTTCACTGACGAGATCAATTCTTCCTCCGTCTTCGTCGCCGCCAGCATTGTGAGGTCGTCGGCAAACCCGACCAGTTCTACACCCTCAGGTAGAGGAATGTGTAGGACCCCGTCGTACAGTATGTTCCACAGTAGTGGCCCGAGAACTGACCCCTGCGGAACACCGCTTGACATGCTTCTATGGTCGGTGTACATTTCCTCCATAACTAGGAGCTCTCGGTCGCTGAGGTAGCTCTTAATTAAAGTAACTAAGGCTGGGTTTACGCCTCTCTTTTCTATTTATTGCACAATAAGTCTCCAGTTTGCCGAGTTAAAGGCGTTTTGGACATCGAAAGTGATTAGCGCCACTATCTTCCTAGTCCTCCATGTTCCATCTCTGGCCTTGGCTGCCCTCTCGACGATTTTCTTGACCGCTTCTATTGTCGATCTTTGCTTTCGAAAGCCGTATTGCCTATCATTGCTCAGGTCTCCTAGCTTTCGGATCTCCTCGACTAGCCTTTGCTGGATAAGGCGCTCGTATAACTTGCCCATATTATCTAGAAGGCATATTGGTCTGTACGAGTTAGGCATATCGAGTGGTTTGTCGCCTTTTCTGACCAGCACCAATATTGCTCGCTTCCAGATCTTAGGAAACACTCCCAGTTTGGCGTATCCATTGATGACTCTTAGCAATGCTTCGGGCTGCTCTTCTGCTATGATCTTCATGATCTCGCTGGGGATGAAATCCGGTCCAGGAGCCTTACCGGTAGCTGTGCTTTTAATCGCCGTCTGTAGCTCCTCCTGAGAGAACGGCTGGAGGGGAGTCAGGATTTCTCCTCTTTCCCACTCTATGATGTCGTGAGCGGGGAATAAGTTATCTAGGATGAGGTTTATTCTTTCTGGGGTTAGTCCTGGGATTTGGCTGCGGTTTGGAGTTCCTAAAAACCTAAATCTGTTTAATGTAACACTAGTATGAACATCTCTTTATCAGCTTTAACAATCCATTCCTGGACTATAAGCTTTTCCCCCATGAGGGGGGGGGTTTGGTAGGTTAGACGGTCAAATTAAATTTTGTAATTTTGATATGTCAAAGTGAATTGTGTATTTTATTGAGTTAAAAAAATTTTTGGGTAAACATTTCTTTTATTAATATTTTTAACATAAAATGAAGTAGAATCTAGCGAATGGGAAAGTAATGTGTTGTCACATCACATTTTTAATATTACAAAATAGAAACTATTTTAATTATTATCAGCAACGCTAAAATTCTGCGCGCTAGAGGTGCTTAGAGCGATAAAGGATAGGAGTAGAAATCTCATTGAAACTCAAACAATTCTCAATCGATTGGTATTCATTTTATTAAAAAACAAGATGGAACTCGCTTTAGCGGCAGTTCCTAGGCTTCTGGTGTGAAAAGTTGTTGTTAGCTAGTTATTTTTGGTCGCCATATAATGTAATATCAGATAATCTGCACTAATTAAATTTTTTCATTTGGTGTTTATCATTTACTATATAATTAATAATAATCAAACTTTTCCATTTCATTCAGAACTTTACTTCTCTGTAATGTACGGTCCATTTATTAAGGTGGATCAATCTTTTCCTTTCTCTTTTATTTACAACTTAAGTTCACCAATCACATCAAGCCACTGCAATTTTCCATTTGATTCGAAATATAACCATTTAGTTCTCTGCAAGTACGATCTATTTTTCGAGGTGGAACAAACTAAAAGTTCCGCGATGTAACTTAACCAGTGATTAGATCAACCCACTACTGTGATTGAAATGAAAATAATGCAATTTAATAAAAAAACTATTTGGAGCGTTCTGATTGGCTTCTATTATGCGGACAGACGGACACGGAACCAGATCATAAAGCTTCTTTCTATATTTTGTATAGAAGCCTAAAACAGATTACCTATATAAAGAACGCAATAAGATTTATTCCAAAGATTCGGGATAGCCAACTGAAGATAAAGAAGGTGACGACGAATAAATGTTTCTGTATTAATTGTTAATAAGATACGAGTACTTTACAAGTACTTTACTTACAAAATTCTCTATAAAACAGATAAATTATAAATAAGATAATTAAAAATAAAACAGAAAAAATTTGCCTACATCATACTAAATATTTATGAAATAGAAAGAAAATCTAGAGAAAACAATAGAAAATTTTTTTGAATAATTCTTATTCTGAATAAAAATTTCGTACATTTAAACTTCACCATCGATGGTGAACAAAACAAGACTGGGTTTCAGGATTTACTTCAGATCTGAAGTAAATTCTGAAACCTCGTTTTGTAGGGATTTTTCTCCTCTTCAATTTTGGTGCAATGACTAGGGGAAGTTAGGGGATTTTAGGAAAGTTGATTCCAACCCCCGCGTAATTCTTCATTTCCCTTTAACTGGCTGGGTAACCGGCAAAAATATCAAATCATCATCGAAACAATTATTCAAATATATTTAAATTGAAAAGAAAACTTCCTACCCATAAAAATAATCTTCATATTCGGGGAGGGGGGTATTCCGTTACGTTACCATGGAAACAGCGATTCTGACTTACTATGCGTATTTTATATAAGATCTTCAGAGGTTCCCAACGATAAAAATCGATATCACATGACCGGAGGGTCTGGGGGGGGGTATGGAATACCCAGGTACACTTGCCATTATTCAGAACCATCAAAATTTATTATTTTTAGTTGAATCTTTTGCAATTTTCGGTTGAAATCCGGGGGGGGGGGGGGCGCGACATTTTTCATAAATATCCCAGTACCGTTTTTTTTAATACCGAGGGACGTAAAAGTTAAAGTTTTTCTTTCGCAATAAATTAAGTGTACCTGGGGAGTTTCCATACCCCCCAGACCCACCGGTCCTAAATGAGTTTCTGATAAGCATCCATTCGTTTTCATTACTCTAAGTCAGCGCCGCGGTGTAGCAAGGGTGATCGCAAAGGGGGCGCTAAACCTCAACAAAACCCAATAAATAATAGTTTAAAATTATCAAAATGATAAGAATCTTTTAGAAGGGGGGCGCATATATTTAAATTTGCCTCAGGAGTCAGAAGAGCTTGCTACGGCGCTGGCTGGGTGGACCGAAGTACAGGCGCGGTAGCGTCCAAAATTTAAAAATGTGTATGATCCAATTTTCGAATTTGTCTGCTCATCTACTACACACTTTCCATCTTTTATTGGGTCTTAAAGTTTTTGCCTCTGTGTTAAGGACTTCAGTGCATTATTTATGAGTATGAAGTTTTGCCGGAGACGAAGTCGAGGGCAAAAACTCACACGAGGGATTAATATCCACTTAAGTCCTGAGGTATATACATTATTTTATGCATTTCCGGGACTTAAACTGCAATTAATATTTGTATAATGCTTTAATAATTTCAACATAACCCTCTCAAAATAAATGACAGTTTGACGTTTCTTAAAAATCAAGTTGCTGCGGTCGCCATGGAAAAAATGCTTTTTTTTTACTTAAGTCCCTTTTGGGATTTAAATTCACTTTAAATCCCTTAGATAGATTGGGCGCTAGCGCGCCTATACTTCGGATTACCCGACCCAGGGCGTTGAATCATTTGCCGAGTCATATATTTTCACTACTAAACTGCATTGTGTGCAGGCCTGTTATCTTCACGCATTTGCCAAGGAATTTATTACGACAATCGGGCACGAAGTTAGTGGCTCCGATTCCTTCCTTCGGTTTATGTTATCCGTTGATCTGTTGATCCTTTAATCTGTTGATCCTTTGATCTGTTGATCCTTTGATCTGCTGATCCGTTGATCTGTTGATCCATTGATCCGTTGATCTGTTGATACGTTGATACGTTGATCCGATGATACGATAGAAATCTCTATATAGGTGAAAAATATTGGGTTAAATATTATAATTTGGTCTAGCAATTTTCGAGCAAGCTTTAAGTTTCAGCAAGTATATCTATTGATCTACCATGAATTCTTATATCGATAACGACAATATTGAGGAATGTTCCATATATGTATTGAAGAAATTGGGCAAGAGATGGGATGTCCTAGCAATTGCACCCATAAGTTTTGCCTCGATTGCATAGAAAATTGGGCAAGAGAACAAAAAACTTGCCCCATTTGCAGGCGAGAATTCGGACACATTATCATTTATAATGAACGAGCAAACCGAATTGCAAATTTAGCATCGCCAGTTGATACTCCAGCACCTATTGACTCTCGTAACAATGAAGTGCAACACGATAGTACCGATAATGATAATGCACCCGATCAAGAAGTGTTCGATGCCAATAATTATGATGCTCATAATAGTTATTCTATGCAAGGTACGACCTATTATATGCCATACGGCATTAACGATTATTATGATCCAAACAATCAGTATTATACCAACGTGCAATATAATAATAATGATTTTCAGAATTATTATTATAACCCAAACATTCGCTATAATAGCGATACTCAATATTATAATAATAATCATCATTATGACCGCAATGGTCACCATTAATTAATAATAATAAATTACTATACCTATATATTTGAACCTTATTTAAGTTTTTTTTTAAATTTTAACAACTTTTTTTTTTTGCAGAAATAGGATTGATCAGTATGTCAAGAAAAACTTCCTTTGCAGATTAGCGGATTGGGATTTGGGAGCTAACCATCACTTCAAGCCACTGCTATGGTTAAAATAAATAAAAAATTATTTTTTCACATCAAAGTAAAACTAGAAAGTCCATTTTAAATTTAAAACAAATTTTAATTTTATTATACACTAGACCCTCCATGTACGCGAGTTCGATGTACGCGAATTCAGAATAACGCAAATTAGATTTTGATACCTGAATTTTTTGTACGCGAAGCAAAATTCCCTTTAACGCGAATTAAGTTTTCGCGTATTATTAAAATAATTATGTATTATCCAAATAGCATAAACAAATTTCGAGGTATGGGTGTATATAAATCTTACGTCGAAGCTAAAGATATTCATTGACAGTTGTTTGCATAATAAATAGAGATGTACCTATGTATATACAAAGTAATTTCTACTCCGTTCACAGGCGCTGAAACGTAGCACTTGAATGATACAAATACGGTGTCAACGATTTATAGTTTTTTTTATGCATTATATAATTTTTTTATCAATTAGGTATATTTTAGTTTTTGTATGCATTATATTTTACCTATTTCATAAATAAACCTTAGTTTTAAACTTTTGTTTTTAGTCTTAAATAAATTTTGGAACCTAACCCCCTTTTTTCTATTGCTTCTTTTGTTCCATTTACGCGAATTCAATGTACGCGAGGTTTTTGGCGAACGGAACCCTCGCGTACATGGTGGGTCTAGTGTACTTATACGATGTGTTTACAATGACAATTTCGAGGATTCTGATTAGGTTTGAATTATGCGGAATCTAGTCGGAAATGTACGAAACCCAACTGTATTTTTTCAAATTTGACAAGTGTATTTAAACAAAATACACTATACACCTAACCTCTAATTATTAGAACCTGCTAATAAAAGAATAAAATGTCAACAAAGGTTTGCTTCTACAAAAGGCACCAGAAAATGTAAACAACGTTTGAATAATCCTTCTGAAACTGAACGACAGGAATTGGGGCTAGAAATGATTTGGTCAAAACAAAACAAAGCTTTGGAGTAATTCTCAATTCATTTTCAATCAAGTTGACTTCGGAGGATTCCTCCATTTTAATATAGTTTCCGCGTTTTAACTTCCTCTTGTATTTTTTATTTAATAAATTTATAAATACAACACATTGTATATTAAATTATAAATAAAAATTCGTCTTTTTCTCCAAAGTCCTTTTTTAGGCTTCTTATGTATAAAATGATTTTTGACATTGTACATTAATACCTTCACGTGAATGCAATTTTATTTAAAGTTTTTCTGATCAATCAAAGTGCTTTTAGCGTTTTCGAGAATCCGCCGATGTAACGAGGGAGCACTTCATCTTGGAATAAATTTTCGTGGATCTAATATCTATCTTGATACACGAAATTCGGTTCATAAGCCGATCCACTTTAAAGATACAATTTGAAATTACCGCGCTTGCGCGTGCAATTACAGCTGTGTTCGTTGCGTTGCCCCTTTGGGATCTCCAGACGCTCGTGACTTCTTGCTATTATTTTTATTTATTTATTTATTTATTACATTACATTAACTACAATTAGGCATAAATGCCTGGTGGCAGTACAATACAAATTAATTCTATACTTTGTATAGAAGCCTAAAATGGAAATGGGGGGAGGGGTTAGCCCCTCCAAAATTTTTTTTAAAGAATTGAATTTTTATTAAAAACCTGTGAAGCTCAAACAACGAAAATAAGTAGAATTTCATTCAAAGGGTTTAGGAGTGTATTGTTGTTAATTTTTATAAGTCAAACTAATGGTGTAGGGGAAAAATGGGATACTTGATCCCATTTTAGATTTTGGTCGACGGGAAAAAGAGTACATATTTTTAAAAATGTAATTTATGGCAATTACAGCTCCAAAAATAATACTTCACTAATTATTTACGGTATGGCAATAAATTATTGCATTGATAGACCGAATAATGTCGAGAAACGCCTAAGTCGGTGGTTACATTGGACACGAATCCTCTTCGTTCCGCCTAGACCGGAAGAAAAAAAACATGACCTGGCTATTCAATAAGTTCGCGGAACGGAAATGAAAAAACGGAACTTTTGGTTGTAAAAATGCAATCACGTCAACTGCAAATGGCTTGTAAACAAAGAATGAATTGACAGATCAAAATGAAATTTTGGTTATATTCTTATGAATCATGAAATATTAAAATGCACCTATATATACCTATGTATACTCTTATGGGCGTTCAATCTGTATCGGATCCGATCGGGCCCATCTCGACGGAAGAAAACAAACATTTATATTCTTATGGCCGTGGCTACATTTAACCCGCACGAAACGGAACGGAATGGGATGGAACGGGTCGGATCCTGGTCTAATGTAACCGCAGCCTTAAGATTTAGTCTCCCATTGATAGGGGACATTTATAGGGGACAAAATATTGAATTTGTTCCCTCCCTTGCACAAAACCCTATGGTCGTCTATGCTGTAGTACACTTTCTAAATCATAAATAAATCAATGATCACGATCTGAATTACCTTACTTACTAATACAGGGCTGTCCATTAATGATGTTACACAATTTCGGACCAAACCAAACCCCCCTCTCCTCTTGTCACACTTTGTCACAAGTTGATGAAACCCCTCCCTCCAAATGTGTGGTCGTTCATAGAAAGTTTACACTGTATGTAATAAAATTCAAAAAAATGAAAAGATATTAGTTTTATTTACATAAGAATACAATCATATTCTATACTTACATAATATAATCTAGTAGATTTTTATACATAAATTTACAATATTATACAAAGATAACACTATTAAATTTTTTATTCTAAAGTTAAATATCTATAATCCACATGTGAGATCGTTATAAATTACTAATTTTCTAATCAGGAGAGATTATACAAAATTTTCATTTATCATAGTGGAGCACTACAAAATGACTAGAGCACACTCGCATATTTTGACATTTACTTTTTTTATAAAGTATTTGAATATTATAATTAAGCAACTTTTATAACTTACATATTAAAATAATAGTTAAAAAATGAATATCACATAGCGATTACAGTAAAATTATTTATACCTTATATTTATAGTCACTAAACAGCACTTGAAATTGAAATAGTTTTATATTTACAATTTTTCAAATTAACACAAAAGAATGGAAAAGCGTACTTATAGATAAATAGAGGTAAGATATTTTTACATGAAAATATTTAAATGAATTCGGTTTAAATACATTTAAATAGTTTTCCACCCTTTTGTTGCGAGAAAAATTATTTACAATAGTTTGATATAATATTATGTATAATTTATTATTTCTTCTTTTATATATTTTTAATTTTTTTCTACATGTACTGGCGATTATCCCTTAAATTTAAATTATGACTTAAATTATGAGTTAAAACTACGTTTAAAACATTTTAAAATTTATTATAAACAATTTGTACTATACATGTTTTTTAGTGCAGACTAGAGCATCATAAGCTATTGCATGGTATTCCCCTGCCCGCACTTTATAAACCACAAGAACTTCTTGTGCGAGCACCGATTTATATTAAATAATATTTTTTCTACATTATTTAACTTTTTTTAAATATATAAAAATATGGCATGGTTATTTTTATTTTACGTGTTATTCAATATCTATACCTAATTTAATTAAATTAAAATGGCACTTATGCAAATAAAAGCTATAAAAAATTTGATTTACTGCTGACTAGAATAATTATAATTGACTAGAAATTACAATAAAATAGGACTATGGTTTATTTATGGAGTAACTTATTTTTATGACTAGATTATTATACGACTAGAATAAAAAAATTTACTCTGATGTTAAAACACTAAATAACTGGGAGAAAATAATAAATGCATACTTAAACATGTTGAACATGACATAATTATATAATTTATATTGATAGACCAGATAAAAACATTTTCACTTAATAATTTTTAATTAAAATGACTTCAAAATAACTTCATGATTGAAAAGATATTCTTTATAAATAATAAGGCATCATAATTTTTCAAAGTTAAAGTGTACTAATAATTATATAAAATATAGACTAATTTTTTTTAATTAACTGAAGATAAAAATTAGATCGCATAATGCTGAGAGTAAATTTACTGATGATAAGCAATTAATTGCCAATCCGGATGTTGATATTTAAAAAGAAATAAAAGTTTGTATTTCTATTGAGAGCTGGATAAATAATATTTGACTAGATGGGATCATTAATAAATGTAATACTTTTTTTTCTTAATAAAATTTAACCTACGAACAAACTAAAATAAAACTGTAATCACGAAAAGCGGTGTAAAATTAAAAAATTGAACAAATTTATTATATGACTATGCTTGGGTAATAATGGTAAAATTATTGTCGGGTATAGGGTAACAATTTTTATTGTCCAACGTTTCGGGCCATTTAAATTTGGCCCATTTTCAAGGGTTTTGAGATGAAAATAAATGACAGTTATGGGAAAGACATGTTAATGAAATTTAAATGGCCCGAAATTTTACCATTATGTAATAATGGCGTTCAATTTAAATATTAATTGACTAGAAGATAATAGAACTCTAATAATTTATTATACTATATCTATAAATGACTAGATAATATAATTAAAGACTAAATTGTTATTGATTGAAAGTGCAAATTATAATACTTAATGTTTAAAATAAAATGACTTTTGGGTACTTAAATTAACGACTAGGGACTTTTCGACTAGACTACATAGGATTTGTGGACTAGAAAATACTTGATTAAATTTTATAAATATCTTTATATCGACTAGACTACGTTGTAATTCAAAACGTAAAAATATCCTTGCTTACTGGATCACTGCATGAATGTTTAATGGACCGAGGAAAAAAAGTTTAATTCAAAACGAATCGTTTTGATTCAAAACTTATTATGCATTCTAAATATTCAGAAGATAAAAGTTTTAATTCAAACGGTAAAATCAAAACTACTATATTTTACTATGAGAGAATTTTCATTTTAAACCAAAATTTAAAATTCAAAACTGAAAAAAAATTCTGGAAAAAAAATAGGTTGATATTATTATTTGTGAAAGTTAAATTTGTTATTATAAATTTAATTGACAAATCTTAATGATTACATTAAAAAAATTTAAAACTTGTGATAAGTTGTAAAAATATACCAACAATTTTAAAATTAATCAAATTGGGGTTGATTTTAGTCAATGAAAAAAAATAGAGTATGTATTGCTTAAAATTCTTAATATTCTGCAATAAAAGCATTTATTATAAAATAATCCTACCCTCAATTTAATTGTAATTTAAATAAATACCTAAAAATGTTATGTATACGGTTCCCTCTTAATTCTGGGTAACTCAGGGACAGCAGTAATTGTAATTTTGTAAAATACTATATTATAATGTTCCTGAGTTAAGAAGTATTTTTTATATAATTAATTATCATGATACAATTTACCCTGTAATGCAAGCTTTGATTTAACTAACAAGTAGAAACTATATTGGTCAAATTTTTTCTTAAGTTGTAATGACTAGATTCAACTCTGCTAATTTATCATTAGTACTGAGAATAATATGTGTGTATTTACATTTTGTGCAGAAAATTCTTAACACTATAAAAATCGATTAGGGATGCTTTAGTAGAGTTACATATTGACTCGCCCTTGCATCTTTATACAGTCCCAAATTTAAAAAGTTTGAATCAAAATTATTATTTATAGTGTTAATTTAAAATTAACGTAAGGAATTAAAATCAATAAATTAAATATCTTGCAAATGTAAAACTAATAAATTGGTATTCTATATTATATTAATCAATTTTACATTATGCAAGATCAAGACACCACCAGAAAAATTTTAGAATAAGCCATGCCATATTATCGTTCTATTTTTTCTCTAAATCTAAATCACATTAAAATTTATCTCATTATAGTAGAAGTATATGAACCACGATATTAATTTTTTTATTTAATAGGTATAAGAAAAAATTCGAGTTGGACGTTTCATTTAAAAAATAATTAATTGAAATTCAATAAGTTGTAAATCTTTGTAATTTATATAAAATTTATAAACTATTATTTTTTTTTGGTAATTTGACTAATGAAAATAAATGTAAAAATAAAAATTTCATGTAAACTATTAAAAATATAATTAAAAATGACTAGAACAATGACTAGTTATGGTATAATTAGATCGATTTTGATAACAAAGAACTTCATTTCATGTTCTAAATGAAATTAATTCGTGAACAATTCATCAACAAAATGTTTTCACATTAATGAAATGTAATATAACGAAGAACCTTAGCTAAAAAAAATTTCATAATTATTATAACAAAATAAACAAATAATTTCTCTAAATTCCTTCGTTATAAAAACATTTCGACTTATATTCTAACATCACAAATTGGCTAATTTAAAATGGATTAATCCAAGAAACACCTGAAACGTACCTGTCTGATGTTAACAATGGTGATACGACGTGATTATTAGTTAGAGGTGGCAAAGGTGGAGGTCTCCACACTTTAGGTGGCATTCTTGGAATAGGTCTTAGCGGTATCAGCCGTTGTCAGTCTTGTTGATGAACAGTTTGATGTTTTCGTAAATACGCCAATCTTCGAAATTTCTTTCCACAATCACTACAAGGAAATTGTTCACCAATTTCATCTTCGGATACTTCTTCAGATTTTATCTCCCTGTTTGGTCTGGGTTTATGCCATCTTCTATGAGATGCCAAGTTTGCGGGACAGTTGAACACTTTGTCGCATTCGGGACAACGATATTCGACATGAACAATTCTAGAACAACGATGTTGAGCTAAACCGAAAGCGTCTTCATAAAGTTCGCGACACAATCTGCATACGTAATCTCCTATATGATTTTCTATTTTGGCTAGTTCGGCTTTGGCTTCTTCGGTGATTTCAACGACATTAAAAGCAGGATCGATATCACCTTTGCGAACTACGAGGGTTTCACCCGGATCTAGTTCTCGAATTATGGTTCCGGACACAGGTGAACTTGTATCATCGTCAAAGTTAAGCTTGCGTGTCGCTTTGGCTTTTTTTATTTGATTTGGAGTTTGTGGTTTGATTTTCTTGGTAGGATTTTCAGGAATTGATAAAGTTGTAGTTTCGGGCACCCTTTTGTTACCAGGTGACGGAGTACATGGAGGAGTAATTGGTGCTTGATTTTTAATACTCAAATCCAAAGGACAAGCTGTTAATTCTAGCGGTTCCGAATATTTCAAATACTGTAAGTGGTGTTGAAAGTAACCTGCAGTGTTGGATGCCAATAAAGGTGGTTCGAAGCCGAGTCTGTGATGAAGTACCGAATAAGTTGCGAACTGTTCCATGTCATGATGATACTGTAAACGAGGCATACCACTTCCGCGGCTTACACCGTCGGACTGAATATTATGTTTTAGTCTTCAATAACAACCCCCAATAAAAGTAAGATCCGCCTAAAGCCCACCCTGAGTTTGCGCAAAGTGCGCTACTTTACTAGCCCTTATTGGTGGTACTGCGAGCCTCGACCTTATTGGCACAAGCTAAATCAGCGCCGTGTGTTCAGTTACCCGTGAAAGCTGTGGCGTCGCGGCGTAACGGATTTTTGGTTTTAATAATGCACCCGGAAAATACGAATGCCGGCTGATAGATAGTTATGTAACAAATCATTAACGGGATTCCGTTGCAGATGGTCAATTTCTCACCCCCACGAATAAACATTAGGGTTATTCCCAATCGCATTTTTATTTATGTTTTACCGGATTTTTTTTATTAAGATCACACAACTGCCAAATAATTTTAACAGCACATAACTGTCTGAATCGAAAATTGAAGTAATTTCCGTTATTTTGTCGATAATTTATTGCTGCATCACTTCCTATATTAAAACAATTTAGGGACACAATTACATTTTTAATTTGTTATATTAAAAGCTTTCCGCTTGAATGTTAGTGTCTATTTTTCTTTTAATTACTCGAAAAATTATTTTTTTATATTTTTGCATCATGCAAATTTATCATAATATAATTGAAGTCAAAAAAATTGCAATTAAATATATCAAAATCTGCAACAGGTGTTGAAAGATTCGGAATAATAGAGCACCTTAAGCTTATTCGTTTTCTTTAAGTCACCCCAAGGTTTTATTCAATGCACCATTACTATAAAGGAAAGTTAAAAGAGGATGAATTTCACGACTTGTTGCGTGCCACCATAAGAATAAATTAAGACTTGGCGTCTTGACTAGGTACACTGTAAAAAATTCTCGTGTATAATTTTGAAAGTTTAATGTTGCTGAAATAACAAATTGGAAATTGTATATTCAAAAGGCTTCTCTGTTTTTTGAACCGCACTCTTTCAGAAAAATGTCCGTTGAAAGACAAAATAAGTTCACATATATACCGCATTTTATTTTCTGCGTTCAATACTGTAGTAATTGAGTTCCATGAATCAAAGATATGATTATTTCAAATAAAGGTATAGCTTCAGTCGCGTGGCATCGACCCTTTTACCTTTAAAGTTTTGCTATGAAAGAGAACAAAAGAAGCGACAGCTGCACTAGCAGACCGGTGGTACTTTACACCCTTACATGTAACATAAAAGGACATGTGATTGCTAGGTCAGTAATCTTAATCAAATTTCTATGTTATATGGGTTCAACAAGGTCCAAAAATAAAAATATTTTTTAAATTAGAAATCTGCTAAATATTAAATAAAAGACAATAAGTTTAATAGTGTAGTATACCTTACATTGATATATCGAGGAAATTATTTTTATAAAACTTAATGTACCTACACTATTTATACGTGTGGCACTTTATTAGAAATACTTTCAACGTATGATCGAACTCATAGCAAATATTTGCCAATAAGGATCGGAATTTTGTCCATCATGTCCCAATTTGTTCAGCTATTTTTAGATTACTTTATGATGATACCTCTATACGTATATTATATACAACTTGATAAATTTCATTGTTTAATGAAAATTTTATTTCGATTTTAATTTTGCCTTTGTTAATGAATTGATTTAAATAAAATCAAACTTTTTATCAATTGCTTTAATACGTAGCACATTCAAATTGTTAGTAATTATGCCTATACCGAGGTATTTTCGACAAAGCTCAAGGAGTCATTAGGTAAGTAGTACTTTTGTGTGGAAATAATTAGGAAATACGATATTCTTCTTAAGCCCTTTAGTTTGGCATCGCAAAAGAGCCCCTAAGTTTTCGACATCTGACTCAAACCGGGAATGGGGTAAATTTGCCAAAGAAGGTCCCAAAAATTGCGGAATCAAGATTTGGCCGTTTCCTATGCATCCAATGTTGAAAATATGTACTATAAGTAAACTAAAGCAGCTAAGTAAAATTGTGAACAAATGCTAAACAAATATTCTTTATCCCAAATAGTTTCCGATATACAGCTTGATAAACAGCTTCGTTTAAATCGATTTTTTCTCACATGACATAGTTTTTAGATTTTGATATAGACTTTTTACTACCTGTCCATCTGATACAAAAGTAATTTACAGATGAGGGAAACTAAACTCAATTACGTGTAATTCCCGTATAGAACAACCTTGTAAGCCTAATAATAGGTCTCTACATGTGAGCTTTCAAAGTTGATCATATTTTAACATTTTCAGCGATTTTTTTTTGCATATTTGAAATAGCTCAAGTTCTGTGCAACTGAAGTACAAATTGAAAATAACTTAAAGTAGGTATACAGAATAAAATTCCAAGTAAATCTAAAAAAATGAGAATGTTGTAATCCAAAAAGGTTTGGAAATAAAGGCTTCCTAAAAAATCCAAATTTTCATTTAATCTTTGCCGAAAATTTTTAAATTCCTTTTTTGGAAATAGTTTCTTTTCTCGGAATCCTATGAATAAAAGTGATAAAAATTAAAAAGGTAACCTGAACAAATTCTTAAAAATACGGTAAAAAGTGATCAACTATGAAAACTCACAGCTAAGGCTCTATTAGGGTTAGAAAGCTGTTCTATGCAGAGTTTTATAGGGAATTTAATCTTCTTTGATCTATATGAGGACAGTTTTGTGTTAGATGAAGAGGTAAAAAGTATACATCTGAAAACTTCGCTATTTAATATCATGAAATGCTAATGAATAACAAAAATCAAAGTATCAAAAAATATCTGGAAAGCCTAAATGCTTCGGAGGCCTTTGATTATTCTTTAGGCAAGGCAACAAGGAAACTAAGTAGACCACAACAAACAATTCCCCCAATCAAAAACGGAAATAACCAGTGGGCAAGCTACGATAAAAAGTAGGCTAGTGCTTTTGGAATAAATCTGGCTAACACATTTCAACCATTTCCATTTTGCATTTCCATGAAGTTAAGAATACCTCAGTGCTCCATTCCAAATGGATCTTCCGATACAAAAATTTAAAGTAATAGAAATAAAGAGGAAGATCCTAAAAGCAATAAATCCAAAAAAAGCCTCCGGTTATGATTTGATTATAGGAAAAGTGCTACAAAAGAAATAAGCAAAAATACCCAACAGCTATATACCACACAAATTTTCAATGCCATTGTTAGATTAAGTCACTTCCCAAATCAATGGAAGGTTGCGCAAATTGTCATGATATCCAAACCTGGAAAAAATCGTGATGACATAAAATTCTACAGACCAATCAGCTTGCTCCCGGTGCTCTTCAAGGTTTTGAAAAGTTTAAACCTATAATAATTGAAAACCGTAAATTGATACCCAATCAACAATTTGGATTTCGAAACTCCCATGGAACTTTGGTAAGTTGGTAAGCGATATTGCTCAGGCATTTGACAAGGTGTGGCATGATGGGCTGCTGTACAAACTAAAAATAAACCTTCCACATCACTACTTTCTAATTATTAAATCCTACATATCCCATTTAACTATTTCCTATTTATTAGGTTTATTTCCTAATCAAACACAAAAATGAATACACCGACCTTTATCCTATCAACTCGTGAGTTCCCCAGGAAAGCATATTGGGTCCCTTTCTGTACATGTTGTTCACGTCAGACCTTCCTGAAGTTGGGTCAACTACCATTGCAACCTTCACTGATGAAACTGCCATTCTAACGTCGCATATTAATCCAACAATAGCATCAGAAAAACCTCCAACTAGGCTTGAATGGTATACAAAATTGGCTTAAGAGATATGGCTTGTCAACGCCAATGAGACGAAGTCGATTCATGTGAAGTGTTAAGTTAAACTTAACAACGGTCAGTTACCAGCACAAACAGAAGACGCCAAGTACATCGGTATGCATCTCGATAGACGACTAACCTAGCGCAAACACATCTTTGCCAAACGAAAACAGCTTGGATTGAAACTGAGTAAGATGTATTGGATTATTGGCAGAAAGTCACAACTCTCTTATAAAAGCAAAATACTTCTGTACAAGGTCATACTTAAACCAGTTTGGACTTATGGCATTCAACTCTGGGGATCGGCCGCCAAATCCAATATCGAAATCTTGCAACGATTCCAGAACAAGGAACCCCGGAATATGACAAACAGCGTCATCCTGAATGACTTCCCAATACCTTCCATTAGAGAAGAAATCACGAGATTTAGTGAAAACTATCGCGAGAAACTAAAAGTTCACCCTAATGAGACGGCCGAACAATTACTTGTGCGAAGTGTTGAAGCGCGTCGACTTAAAAGGTTTATGCCAGCTGATCTGACCAACAAATGCACCTAATTATTAATTATGTTACTATAATCATACAGGTTTAATGTAGGTAATTAATGCAGAGCGATCACTGGAACACTTTGTACCTGCAATTTTTTTTTCATTGTCAACTGAAAGTTTATAATCCAGGGGATTGAAAAAATTTAATGTAGTTTAATTTAGCTTATATACTATCTATATGTTAGACATAGGACGAATAAGAAATAACCAATATCAGAACCAATTCATGGCTTTGTGATTTTTGGAACCTCTTTCGGCAAATTTTCCTCCGTTCCTTTCAAGCTTTGGAAAACTTAGGGACTCCTACCTGATGCAAAACTAAAGGATATAAGCAAAAACAATCAGATCTATTTTTCGCTGGACTATCATGAATATATTATTTATTAATTTTTGATTAAATATAGGTAAAAGTATGGGTTAGAATCCCTTTTATTATATTCCAAATATCCGAGATTAAGTATCAAAATTCAATGTAAGTTCTACATATTATTTGCTTGTAAATTTTGCTTTGATAAATTAATTTTGAAGTGCAGATTAAAACTAGAAACTTTCTGATGATAGTGTATATACAGATGATCTTAAGATGTTATTTTAAAATTGAATATGCTTTCTAATTTTTAATAGATTAATTACGTGTGAATAGGTAATTCGCATTAATGAATAATATTCCCTTAAAGTCCACTTTCATTGGAAGTAATAAAATCGTAGCAGATCTCTGATTCATTATTTTTGCAACATTGCCTGACCGCATGTCATTTGTTGCTGCATTTTGAATTGATTCATTGAGGGTGCTCCTGTACAATATCACCATATGGCCTCTTCACCCGCACTTATTACGCAGTGATTGTGCTCTCTCAAGCGCGGCGTATCTTTACATACCAAAATTCATCATTATCATTGTAGCGTAACAATTTGCACATGCTTATATTTTCATGCATGATAAATCTACATGGTAGCAAAAGTTTTATTACTATGTATTTATACTTATAATTATAATTAGATAATATCTAATTATATCAAGTATCATTTAGGATAATTTTTTTGCAAAATTCAAATTTATTCTAGAACAAAATAATTACTTTGTGACGTTGCACAATGCATATACCGGTTTTCGTGTGAGCACTACTTGAATGGGTAACCGCCTGGTGACCCGGTGCGTAATAAAAACACCAAAAACCGAAAAACTACCAAACTAGATACTAGACCATCACAGTATGGTATTAATTGGTAAGGATTACCATGTTCTCATGTTTTTCAGCCAGGATATTCTTCTTCTGTCGACACTTCTTTTTCCAGCTATTTTATCTTTTCACCATTTTTTTTACCAATTTTACCATTTTAATGCATGTAATGCATGGAAAATGAGAAGGAAAAAACAAGAAATACCCTTAATAATGGGGAACATGGAATGTAGGAACGATGTCTCAACCCGGGAAGATACATAATGCCGATAATGCCATACAAGAGACGGAAAGGTTGAAGGCCATGAGTATTTCAGAAATGAGATGGCCATGAGCCGGCTGTATCGGCATTCAAGATTGGAAGGTTTACTACTCAAGAACAAACAATGGAACACATCAATATGGAGTAGGAATGATTTTTCATAACAATATTGCAAAACACGTAACCAACTTCGTACCTGTGTCAGAAAGGATATTGCTACTGCAGATCAACGCAGACCCGGTCCCAGTCAACTACATACAAGTTTATGCTCCTACATAACACAGCAACTGACGAAGAAGTAAATAAATTTTGTCTGGAAATAAATAATATCTTGAAAACAATCCCAAAGCACCAGCTGAGCAAAAATGGTAAGAAGCCGGGACCGGATGAGATGCAGGCAGAGTTTTTTAAATTAATTAACGAGGACTAAATATACGATACCGGAAAAATCCCAGCAAGGAGCAAAGAAATACGAAGATTATAGAACCATAAGCCTAATGAGTGACTTTTTGAAACTATTCCTAAAATTCATCCATACATAGAAGAATTTAGAGGCTGTGCGAGGAACAAATGACACCGACGTAGTTTGGATTTCGGAATGCAGTAGAAACGAGGGAAGCATTGTTTTCTGTCCAAGTACTAATTCAAAGGTGCAGAGATATGAACTGCCATGTGTTTGCCTGTTTCGTCGACTACCAAAAAGCTTTCGACAGAGTGCAACATGACAAAATGGTGGATACCCTAAAGAGTACTGGAATAAAGGGAAAAGACTTGAGAGTTATAGTCAATCTGTATTGGGAACAAGAGGCGAGGGTGCATCTTTCAGACACACATACAGATGCTGTGAGAACTCTCCAAGGTGTAAGGCAGGAATGTTATCTCCCCTGCTGTTCAATCTCTACTCTGAACGTATATTTGGAGAGGCGCTATGCAATGTAGAAGCTGGAATGATCATCAATGGATAAAAGCTATTAAACAACATTAGATACATTGATGACACGGTGATTATTGCAGACAGTTTGGAAGGACTGTAACAATCAATAAGCAGTCTAAAGGAGAGCAGTAGACAATATGGATTGGATCTAAATCTGGGGAAAACCAAATGCATGGTCATCAGCAAGACATACATATATCCTTGACTGTGAACAGATTTTAAAAAACCAAATCATCGAAAGGGTTAACAGTTATATGTATTTGGGAGCAATATTAACGAACAATGGGACCACTCGCTGAAAATTAAGAGAAGCATTAAGATGGCGCGAAATGTGTTCACAAAAATGGCCGCTCTATTTAAAAACCATAATTTCACTGCTCAAACAAAGATCAGAATGTTGCGCTGCTACGTCTTTTCAGTGCTGTTTTATGGGGTCGAGTCATGGACGTAAACAGAAGCAACGACGAAGAAGCTTCAGGCTTTTGAGATGTGGTTGTATCGGAGAATTCTGAGAGTTTCATGGATAGATGATGTAACTAATAACGAGATACTCTGAAGAATGAACAAGAAGCCGGAGGTGGTTGGTACAGTTAAAATCAGAAAATTGCAATACTTGGGACACGTAATACGCAATAAAAACAAATACCGGCTCCTTCAATGCATCCTACAAGGAAAACTAGCCGGAAAAAGAAGCGTAGGTAGAAGGAGGATCTGATGGCTAAAGAACCTTAGAACGTGGTTCTCGATGACAACCACAGAGCTTTTCCGCATATCAGTGTATAAAGTGATTATAGCCAGGATGATAGCCAACATCCGGAACGGATAGGCACCAGAAAAAGAAAAAGAATGCATGTAAGAAGATCTTTCTCTATTCTTCTAAGAATCTCACGGTTCGTCACATGTTCCACCCACGAAACTCTCAAGGCTCTGCGGTATAGAGGAAAAATATTAACGATGGTGCGCTGTAAGCAACATCAACGTGACGTCACCCTAATGATATAACCTCGCTTGACCTCGCTCAGAAATACTTTGATTTGGTTTTGAACAATAATAATACATTACAACTAAGTAAGTAATAAATAAATAATTTAATAAAAAATAATAAATTTAACGTATTTTAATTAATTTTTAAAATAATTTTAATTAATTAAGACGTCAAATATTTAGTTGATATTACAGCCACCAGGGTGAGTACAATTAATATTTTTCCCCTATAGCCACATCTCGAATGCTCGGAGTCTCTTTGTCGTTGCCTCCGTCAACGTCCTATATAGGACAATAACAACTAAGATTCAAATCAGTACCCGGAAATAATTCATTTCAAAATAAATGGCGCATATTTTCACCCGCCTTCCTAGCTTTATTTTTAATTTTTGACAACAATTATCACGCAACTATTTTGTCGAAGAATAAGGTTCCAAAAATTACAAAGTCATAAATTTTTTTCCAATTTTTTCCGTTTTTCCAATTTTTACCGAAAACAAGGTATTTTTAAGTTTTGAATGTAAATTTATTGTTTTTCCATTTAACTGACGAAAATAGTGGTCCACAGACGAGTGAACCACTTTCCTCAATTCTCTGTAAATCTTCACGTAGAACAACATTCTAGCTCTGCTATCAGTAAACTGTCCAAGACGATAATTTTTACCCTTGTAGTAAGTTGAAGTAGGTTTTATATTGTTTCACTTTATAAAATTTATTGGCTAAAATGAAAGTAAATGAAATTCAGATTATAACTAAAAATAAAAACTGGTTCTAGTTCTAATAATTTTGGAGAAACTCCGGGCAAAAATAACTTTTTTGGCTACAATAGTATAAATTGCGTTGACCTCTACAACTTATTTTACATTATACATTGTCGTGTTCTAAACGACCCCTAAAATGGTTCACAAAGAAAATTTCGAAAAACTTTTAATTATCTCACTATTTTCAATAAGGCGATCATTATTATCTTTCCAATTCAATTTTATTTTTAACTTCAAAATATCAAACTAAAACTTGCTGTCCGCTTCGCGCGGGCTCGACTGCACATTTTTCTGTTTATCTTCCCCCAACACTTCTTTCCATTCTCTTCCTTCAAGTTCGTGGAGGAAAATTCAAATGTTTATCGTAAATTTATTTAAACTGTAAACCAATTTGCTGGTATGCAAATATGAAAGATACAAAAATATTTGAAGAAGGAAAATAACAGTTCAATATATTTATATGAATTTTCTACGGCTGATGCCCTCTCCATTCCTAGTTTCCAACTCTTTCTATCGTAGCACAACTCCTCTTTTAGATTTCTGGAATTCATCGCCCCTATGTTGTCTCTCCAGATTCACCTAGGCCGTCCTCTCTTTCTTTGCTCCGGAGGAATCCATTCCAAAACTTTTCATAGCAATCTATTTCTCGTCCTTCTTTTTGTGTGTCCGAACCATATCAGTTGTTTCTTTTCTACTTCTTCTGCTATGCTTATCTCCATATTCATGTTTCTTCTAATAATCTCGTTTCGCACCCTCTCTAATGTTGATCTTCTTAAACAGTCCATTTCCGTAGCCAGAAATTTTCCTCTATTTACTGCACTTAAATCCCACACTTCTGCGCCAAAATAGATTATCACACTTCGGACCATAGGTTTGTATATTCATTTCTTTGTGTCTTTCCTTATATTCTTCTCCCACAAAATTGAATCTAGTGCTTCTATAGCATTGTTGCCTTTGATTATTTTTTTATCCATGTTCAGTATGACTCCGAGATATTATATTCAGGCAACCCTTCTTTTCCTCTGGGGAGAGGTCATTGCATTCTTGCACTTATTCAAATTCATGGTAAGTCCAGATTTTGTATATTCTTTATCTGGTTTCTGGTCATATAACTCAGATTCTGCTCATTTTCCGTTATCACAACCTTATCTTCGGCAAAAAAGAGAGTATGGAATATCTTGTCTCCTCCCTCTAAGTCCCATATTCCTGCACTTCTTCATCCATCCTTGTAGAATTTCGTTTGACTAAAGCGAGTGATAATAACCATCCTTGTCTTAGTCCCTTGGTTGTTTTACTAGGAACTCGCGAGTATATACTGCCCATTTTTGGCATAACCGGGATAATATCTTTCAACATTTCTACCAGCCTTTGTGGTCCATTTCTTAGAAATTCTTATAAAATAGTTTAGTTGCTACAATTGCTTCTGGAATCTGTTTGATTTGCAAGTGTATTCGATCTGCACTTGGTAGCAGTTGTCCCTCTTGTTTTTGTTGTAGGAATGCAGGTCTTCTTTCTTACAGCAATTACTTCAAGTGCTACGCCCATTTCTGCTTTCCAATACCTCCCAAATTAATCTCTAAATTTCTAGATGTTCTGATCGTTTTAATGGTTTTGCAAGCTTCTGAGCTTCGGGTTCAACCTATATATTATTCGATATAATTGCATTTTTTAGTCCAAGTTATGTTTTTCTTGTTTATTACTTTTCTTTTCACCTCCCTGTTGGCTAGTTTATATTCTTTCTTTGTGTCTGAATCATTTTTATACAATCCACTAGTTTTTTTCTAAACAAATATTTGGTACTATCGTGTTCGATGCCTTTGATATTGTTCCTTTTTGTTTTCCATTTCATTTACACTTACTTTGTCGTCCTTCGGTGCATAGAATGTAACGAATAGTATATATTTTTTATATTAATAAGCAATGGTTTTAATAAGCAATGGATTTTTATACCGGTTTGTTGTTTAGTGATAAGGCAATCAATTATTGACCTCAGCCCCCTAGTGTGGTGGTACCATGTAAATTTGTGTATTATATCTTCATGCTCGAAAACTGTGTTCGTAATTTTCAGACCGTTTTGTTTGTGTCAAACTTATATAGGAAAAACATTATTCACAAAAATTTAAATTTTACAAGTTTTAAGCAAAAATAGAATGAAAATTATGGTTATTTGGAGAGCTGTCACCAAAAATATTCTTTAATATTTTTAATTATTTTCTGTATTTCTGTACTTGTAACCGAGTCTGGTGTTAAAAACTTATGGGCTATTTCCAAATTAAAGGCTTCAAGTAAAGACAATCATATGTCAGAGTTGTTTTCACGAAAAAGTACATTATGACTGCTGTTTACGCCAATTACCAAACTATACAATACATTGCCATACCATATCATACCTTACCATACCATATCATACCATACTATACCATACCAAGCATTCTAATAACTAAGAAAGTTTATATATTCGTATAATATTTAATTAATACCTAAACTATAAATTTATATAAAAAAACTAATTAATGCAAATAGGTAGTATTGTTATCCTCACTTGGGACAATGCACCCTTAATCGCTTTGTATCACTCAGTGGTCTTATTGCCCGCATAGTATGCTTATAGAGAGATAAAACTATTCAAAAACTTTTACACATGTCCACATTACAATTCAATACTACTCGATGTTTTTCACAGTTGTGGTTCTTATTTGTTATAAAAATACGGAATAAAAGAGTATCGCTTTTTAAGACATGTGAACCTTACCGGCATTAATACCCGCACTTTGTTAATGATCTTAAACTTGCAGTTCATTGAATAACCCCTTACTGCGAAAGAATTATCAATCATCGTGAATGTATACATATAGAAGGTACTTGTATGAAATTATTGTTTTGTATTGTTTTTGAATTACTCCTAAAATAATACGAAGGATCCACTTCTATTTTTTTAAGTGCATGCAAAAAAGAGAAAAATAGCGTGAGAAAGCATCGATGCTAAACTTCTTCAATTATCATTATGATGGATATTATACACATACATGATATTTTTATGTAAAAGCATTAAGCTTTTAGTAGAAATCGCAAAGCACTTTTGTTGTTTTTACGTTTTTGTAATAATTGAAAAGGAATAAAAAGCGTCTGAATAAAATCGATTTACAGGTTTACATAAATTTTAATATTTTTTCGTTTAGTTGGACATTTATTGCAACAAGGATATCAAATAGTACAAAGTTTAATTACATAAATACAAACCCACAAAGAAATTTTGAAAATAATGGACTCCGGGGTATAGCATTAAACAATATTTACGATTATTTTAGATTAGTAAAATACATTTTAAGGCAACTTAAGTAAATTACAATAAAATTACAGAAATCTTACTTGATGTGTAGTAATAGTTTTTGTCACGAAACACTTATTATTAACATTAAAATGATATTATTTACATTTTACAATTTTAATATAATCAAAACTAATTTTGGAAAATGTATTAATTAATATTAACATGAAAATTACATGAAAGCTCGGTTTTTCTAGCAATTTATCTGAGATGGGTAAAAACAAGTTTTAATTTTAAATTGAACTTTAATGATCATTTGCAATTTCGGTAAGTACCTATACATATAATTTACCTAATATCAAAGTTCGATTAACAATCCCCTATAGTCTGTACCAAACAGAAAAGTTATTTTAACGAAGACCATCTTTTAAGCCAATAATAAGCTTGTTTTGGCCTACATTTAATTTCAGTGAAGGGCTATTAGTAAATATCAAATCGTTTAAAAGCAAAGAGTTCGTTCTTGCATTTCTAATAAACTACTTTTAGCAACCCCCTTTGATCACCAGTAAAAGCCTGCTAGTATTAACCCCTCGATTGTATTTTTAACAGTGTTCCTCAACCAAATTACAACCATAGTTTTAAAAGGAGTTTTTATGTAAGTAATTTTATATTTTAGTTTGGAAATATGATTTAAATGGATAGAATAAATCATATCACAAATCAAATCACATGACATCATTAATTTATCGAATGTGTTTAGAAATTTTGGAAAACTAATATACCTACCAAGAGTAAACCACCTGTAATTTGCATATCGGAAGGAACATCCCTTAGAGTTCAAGAGACAGCAGCTGCTGACACCTTCAGTAACCAGGGTGACGTCGAGGTACAGCTGTGTTACGGCTACGGCTGGTTTCTTTTAATAAGGGGTAGTGGTGCTCGATTAGATTCCATTCGTGTAATAGATAAGTATGAACACGCGAGCTTATTTATATGCTTGGATGATTTAATTCATTTGATTTTTAAAATATGAACAATACTGAACCTAATATTCTTAATAATTAATTATAAAAAATCCTTTAGTGAGGGTGATTCCATGCTATATCTAGTACGTATTATATTATTCCAATACCACAGTTTGGCTGTAATTATTTTATTTTAATCTTCCATGATTGCCTTTAATGCGTATTGAAATAAAAGGACCTGATAGTTCAAAAAGAAGTAAATACATACAGTATTCTCAATAAATTAGTTGACAACTATAAAATTTTACATTTCTTCATATTATTCACGTAATAATAAACTACTAACTTTTAGTTTCTGCAGCTCTGATTGTTTTAAGATGATATAATAATATATTGTAATACTGCGAAATTAGAGTGAAGTTTATTTTAAAGGTCCATCTGATAAAAGATGCTATAAATCAGTATAATAGTAGCAACCTACAGTAGGGCGGCAAGAAAAACACGATTATTGCAAGATCGTCACACAAAAGCAAGGTTAGAATTTGTATTAGAATATTACAAATATTATTTAATATTTGTATTAAAATTGTATTAAAAACAGTTTTGGAAAAAGGTCATATGGAACGATTAATCGAAGTTTCAAATATTTGGAAATCATCACAGAGTTACTGTTTGACGCAAGAGAGGCAAAAATTGATATTCCAACAGATATTTACTTGATACCAACCTTAAAACACAGTGCTGGCAATATGTTCCTGTGCGGGTGGTTTTTGGGGAAAGGTCTTGGAAATTTACATTTCGTGGATGCTGGAATGGTAGGGATCTATTATTGCGAAATTCTGACAAATAATTTAATAACATCTGCTGAAAATTTTGGTCCAGAGCGTGATTTTATCTTTCAACACGACAACGACCTGAAACGTGCGCTTCATATAACGAAGAAATTCTTACTCAAAATGGGCTTTAAGTGTTGGAGTGGCCGGCAATGTCTCCAGGCTTAAATCCAATGAAGCATTTGTGTGATGAAATTGATTGCAAAATGGATAAAACGAAAACAAAAGCAAAGAGTTACTCAAAATTCAAATTTGTGCTGTATGGGAGTCTATAGACGACGCTGTCTTGCATAAATTAGTAGGAAGTGTTTCTAAATGATTTGGAGAAAAGAGAGCATATCAAACATTACAAATGTTTTTAAGTTGAAAATTATTCCTTGTCAACTAACTTTTTGAGATCGTATTTTATCTTTTTTTCGTTTTAATACTTTTTATTATTATTAATTAAATGTTTTTATTTTTAAGTTTTGTTGAACTCTTTTCAGATTATCCACTTCTTGGTCATTTCAAAACAATGATATACATAGATGTTGAACAGTTTCCAATTTTTGGAAATTTAAAAATTTTAGTTGTAAATTTAATTGGGTATAAAAAATAAAATCAATAAAAATTGGTATTTGATTGGACGATTTAAAGGAATGAAAAGACAAAAGAACAAACAGTAGAATGAGTAAAATTGTAATTTTGAATATTGAAGAATATTGGTAAAAGTAAAACAGTAAAAAGAACTTCGAATTTGGCCACTGTGTTGGTATTTTTCCTTCCTCAAGACATTTATTTAGCAGCACTCCGATTGCCTGCACTATTGCTTCTCCCTCGACTTTTAAAATTTCGGTGGTGATTCGGAATTTTTCAGTTGGTTTAATTTATCTTATCCATTTCGGGCATGTCTTCTGATCCTACGTTCATAACCACTGTGTTTTGGTTTACTGATCTGGGAGTCCGAAATGTACATATATAAGTCCTTATAAAATAATCTAGTTATGATTTCTGTTAGTTTTGCTTTTTCTGTTATTAGATTACCTAAACTGAACAAAGGTGGCATCATATCAATGAAAAAGTTCATCAAATTGATGAAAATTCATCATTTTTGAGCTGATGAAAAATGTAATACTAACCCACTAAAAAAATGTTGTATACATTTCCTTTATTTAATGACGTTTCCTTTTCGTCCAGCTTTCCGAATTTTGCATGGTGGGTCGACTAGTTGAATCTTTGCCTCCCCCAGAATCCATGAGACTGTCTGGTGTAACAGTGTGGGATTCTGATCTTAGAGCTCTATCCACCTGTGGTAATGTCATTTTAAAATTCAAAATAACATGGAGGACTATTTGAGAGCTTCTTCTTTCCGAGTGCAAACTGAGAACAACCTTGCTGGACTCTTGTGATCTATTGACCACTGGCATTTGCATTGCGATGCGTCACTGCTCTTAAGAGGTTAGTAGGCTTTAAAACGCCACGCTTACCAATGCGTGTTGGTGAGTATTTGGTAATCATATTTCCCTGACTGTGGTCCCTGCCATTAATCCATGTGGATTTAGATTCTACGGCCACCGATCCAGGATATCCATCCATTTATTCCTTCCTTCACTTAATGTGAAGTAGCCTCAGTAAGACCTTCTTCTCTTGCATGCTTAGATTGAAACCACAACATCCGACAGAATTTATTAGCGTGTCAGGACCTACCGTCGTGAAGGTGAGAGTGGAGTTGAGATGGAGAGGCTAAAGAATATTTTTTATTGTACATCACATCCCCTTAGGTTCCCCAACTTAACTTTATTAAGTATATTGTTTAACTTTGGTAATTTAAAAATTATTGGCCGTTAAAACGGAAATATTTGCTTTCTCTCTTTGCGGTTGGTAGCGCCGATAGTTCATCCAGTCAGTCCTTGTCGTAGTCTATCTATTATTATTATTATTGCACTTTTGGGATCGCTGGTCAAATTAGCGGACCGCGGTCGCCATAGTTATTTAATTATTTAAAGTTCATAATATATGAATGAACCAATCAGAGGTGAATACAGAGCGCTACCAACTGCACAAAGAGAAGTGGATCCTATCAACGGAAAGGATGTTTAAAATGAAAGAAGAGGTATCGATCAAAATACACTCAGATTTCAAGTATGTTACGTATAAAAAACGAAATACCCAGAAATTTCTAATCAAAATTTAAATTTTTAAACGTTGGGTTTTCCATCTTGTCCAGCTTTTCTGAATTTATAACATGAATTTCATTTTCACGATTACCTACTATTAAAAGTCGACCACCAAGAATTTTTCTTTATTGGTTTCGATCTAAGCCATTCTGTATGTTTTTCTCTCATGTTGAACATTTCTTGATAAAGTTCCTCGATCTCTAAATTTAGACAAAAAATAAGTCGAATCTGATGATTCTAAACTTTAACCTTTTAAACATTGAAAATTTTGGCGATTGAGGTAATACTGAGATATTTACTAAAATGGATAATAGTAAGATGTTCTATTTCTTATTACTATTTTGTAAAGTTCTGTTTAGTGTAGAATAAGTTTCAATTTATTAGAATGCTTAGAAATTCGCGATCTGAAACTAATTTTGGAACATTTTCTTACGAAAAAATTAGTAGCAATAGAAAAAATTCTCAAATAAGAAAGTACTATTACGGTATGTGGGAAAAGAGGGACTTTAAAAATTAATTTTTAATCATAAGATATTTGCTGAAATCTTGAATTTCGCACCAAAGCACTTGATCCGAAATATGAATGTCTCACTGTTACCCACCCATAAGTAACAGTGACACGAATGTCGCATGTACATTTAAGAATCTTTGTATTTGAGAGTATTCCATTCATTACCAAACTGATCAATGAAAACTGATAACCGTATATAATATATCCTAGATCAGGGGTGGGCAACCTTTTGTATAACAGGGGCCAGAATAATATTTACGTTTCGTCCGCGGGCCTTAGTATAGTTCAATGAATATCTTTAGCTTCGACGTAAGATTTATATACACCTACACCTCCAAATTTGTTTATGCTATTTGGATAACACATAATCTATATACTATATAAAAATGGATGTATGTATGTATGTATGTATGTTCCCTATAGACTCCTAAACCGTTTTTAGGAACCAAATTTGGCACAGTTATTATGTAGGGCCCTGCGCATGTTTTTGGATTGAAATAGTGCAAAAATTCGCAAAGGAAAGGAAAGTTGATTTTGAGTAGCCTGCCTTCCTTTAAGGAATCTCGATAATCCATTCATGCGCGTCCCATAGGATAATGAATGCTGTCAAGCTGTCAACCGATCGACAATGCAAATACGCGTGCACGTGCTTTACGTTTCTATTTGACCAATCTTAACCAAATTTGGTGTAGAAGTTACGATATTTACAACGCTACGAAAAACATAGGCTACTTTAGAATCTTGTAGTGAGGCCGAAGGCCGAACAACCACATCCGACATGGTCTAGATGGCTAAAGGCGGCCGGTAGGCCGACTGTGCCACCTAGTTATTTTAATAATACGCGAAAACTTAATTCGCGTTAAAGGGAATTTTGCTTCGCGTATAAAAAATTCAGGTATCAAAATCTAATTCGCGTTATTCTGAATTCGCGTACATCGAACTCGCGTACATGGAGGGTCTAGTGTACTTTTCAATTTACTTTTTACAATACTTTTTAATTTAATTTAAATAAGACGAATTATATCAAAAATTAAACTGTAGATCTCTCCTTTTTCCTTATGTTAGGTACTAACCTAATCCTTTTCTTTAAAATTTTTGTTTTTGAAAATATTTATTTATTATTTCTTCTAAAGATCTCGCGGGCCGGATTAGAACTTTACGCGGACCGGAGTTGGCCCGCGGGCCGAAGTTTGCCCACCGTTGTCCTAGATTATATAAAAGGAATTTTAATTATGAATAATAATAATATAATACTCTAGTTTAGGGTGCTAGAAAAAAGCGTCTCATAGTTACCTACTCTCCCTACTTATTTTATTTGAGCTTTTTGGTTGAATAGTAAATATATCACGATATGTTACACTATTTTGTGATTTCTACTTTGATCGAAGGCATTTAAACATTTCATTGAATTACCTGGTTTGGTAAATATCATGGAGTGTTTACGATAATTTGCAACGCTTTGAAGTAAGCGTTTATGTAGCAGCTATTGAAAATTATTGCAATCAAATAACTAACTACATTGTAAGTTTGAATATTTAAAAAATTTATGTGTTATGTGGGCTAGCAATTGAAACAATTGATATTTTATAGCTCTTCAATGTTTATTAAAAATATTTTACACCGTGAATCCTTCAATTATATAACAATTTAAAACCATGTTTACTAAAATTCTTCATCAGTAAGTGTACATAAATTGAAATTATTTTATCGTTATTTGTAATTATTATTGAAAATCCATTAATTTTTACTTATACTTAAAATCCAAATTGCAGGTTTTAATAAAAAGTTTTACGTTTCAAACTATAGTAGTAGATAATGAATGTTTTGGTGCACAACCATGCACAACAGACAACATTCTTTTCAATTCACCTGTGCAAAATTCTTTGTATGTATATGGATTATCAAGAATAAACACTTCCTTGGGGTTCTACGTACAGTGGCACCTGTTAAAGAATCGTGCCCTTGCTACTTATAATCTCAAACAGGTCTTATAAGGGTCTTTTCTTACGGTTCACATATTACGTGTTTGTGACGTCATTTCATTCAAGAAAAATATCTCCAGTATTATGGTCAGAGTATAAATAAAGATAAGCGGTCTATAGGCAGTATTAGATTCTTGTATAGTTTGTAAAAAGATTACCTACATGTTTCCCCCGAATTCTGATGAATAAGGTAATATATCTTTGGTTTTGAAGATTATGTGGATGGTACCGACCTAAATCTTCTAACGAATTAGCAAAAAACCAACTTGAATTTCTAAACAGTTTTGCAGCTAAATATTAACCACACGAGTTGTTAGGAAAAACTTTAGTTACATAGCAACAGACCATCAGTACCTATACAACAAAACCCAAAAAATTTGCATATCGCATAAGCTTAGAATAAGGATGACAATAGAGTAATGTACATGTGTATAGGTGACACATAAACGCACATACGTCACGGCATGTGTGCAGTTCTATAGAGGGGTTCAACCCTCGCAGCTGCTGGGCACGTGGGTTCCCGTTAGGGCGCACACACCTGGTTCAATCGTTCTGATTACACATACTATGTACCTTACCTACCTACAATTTTATTTTCTACTTGTTTCCTTTGTTTCAAATAAATGTGATTTTGAAAACTCGTCAAGAGAATAAGGCAAACATTAAACTCTCAAAAGATCAACAGCTTAATTTACATACCGCTGCGTTATAAGTATTGTAATAACTCTGGATACGATAATAATAATATACGTATTAGTACATGCGTTTATGTACTACGTTGGTACCTAATAAGTTTTGATAAAACTACTATTTATTTAAATTTTTGTTTAATGTAGCCTGAAATAACGACTTCCGTGTTTAACAAAAATTATTAAATCGTTTTTGTTTTATTTTTTTCATTACAATTATTAACACCAGACAATACATTATAATATTATGCCCTCATTAAATTCTATTTTAATATAAGTAAAAATTGTTGAAAGAAAATTTAATATCTATTACCATTTTTAATATTTATTACTTTACTTGCCAGCTTGAGAAGGTTGCTATTTAATAACGACGCTAATTTTCATTAAAACAGCACCGTCGAGTGTTACAAAATTATCTTATACCGATAATTAAATATCTTCTTTGAGTTTTTAAAATCAGACGTAATAAAGATGTACGTCTTAATAATGTTATATTTTTACAGTAAATATTACATTATTTCAAATATTATTTTATATAAAAATTGAGTTGAAAAATAACCAAACAACAAACTTTTAATTTATGCTGTTTTACCATTTTTGCACTATACGTACTAATATTATCTAAGATAACCTTTTTTTAATAATGCAAGGCAAATAAATTTAATGGGTTTTATTTGTATTTTTTATTAAAATTTTTTATCTCAAAGTGCAAAAAGTGGTTAAGTTATTAGAATTAATTTAACCAATCAATTGGTTTCAGTAAATTATCTAAATAAGCTAGGAAAATAAAAAACATTTATTTTTCAGAAAACTACAAAGCAAAAGTTTTTATTTTATTTAAAACTGGCACCTAAAAGTCAAAAAGTAGCTAAAAGTCCGTAAACTTCAGAATTCCCACTGCATTTTCCAAAATAAATTTCCGGATTTTCCAGGTTTTTGCTGATTAAAATTGAAAATTTTATTTTTAATTTTATTTTATTTATTTATATTTATTATTTATCAAATTTAAAACATATTATTTATTGATTTAAATAAATCAAAAACGCAACTTTTACCATTTTTTTATGATTTTAATGATTTCTTTTTACTTTTTTAGGTTTCCAAGAATTTTCCTGACTTATACTCGTATATTAATTTCCCTGATTTTCGATAACAAAAATTGTACATTACTAGATTCTCTGACTTTTCCAGGCTTCCCAGAGGTGTAGGAATACTGTTTTTAAACTTAGCAACTTCTTGTACTAAAATTAAGATATTACACTGGGATTCACAAGTACTAAAGTTTATGGTTTGGTTTTAAATAACTATGGGAAATTTTCAGTGCTTAATTGAAAACAACCAAAAAGTAGACTTAACCACTTTTGATTGATCCCATCAAATATTATCGCTTTTGTACCTTAGAAAATTTTAAAGAATCTGAAGAAAAAAATCAAGATAAAAATTAAAATAAAAGATTAAAAATTGCAAAGAAATTGCAAACATTTCTATTACATTGATTATTTTCTAACCCGCGTACTAGACGCGTTTTTGGATTTACGCAAATACCCAATAACGTCAACTTTCCCTGCAATCATAGAAAAAAGCCTTAAAAACCCTTTTGAGAGTACGCGTTATTCTATCCAAAACCAGAAACAACAGCCATCCAAAAATAATTTAAAGGAAATACTACATAAATAAAAATACATACAGTCTTCTTCTTCTTCGTTATGCTTCAGGGTAGATTTTCTCGATGGTTTGTTATTGCTTTCCGAGGAGAGGCGGTCAGAATAAAAATCTTTTTCTGCCTGGATATAAACCGGGTATTTCGGATTAGCAGTAGACGCACTCATCCACTAAGCTATAACCGTCTCTACAGTAAATTTATAATTTTCCTTTTCCTTTAAATTTCATACCCACTGAAAAAAGTCACACGAGTCGCTACTGTAAATGAAGTTTTAAAAAATTGATGACCACAGTTACCGGGAAATCTGGGGGGAGGGGATATGGTCTCTGTTTTCTGCGATTTTGCTTTGAAGTTTGTTTTTTTTAGTTCCTCCCTGATGTCATCGTTTCTCATTCTATCCGCCCTTGTGTATTCTTTAGTTCAGTGATGGCGAACCTTTCTGAAAAGTGTGTTAAATGTTGTTCATTATATTTTTTAATACTAGTCCGTAGGTCACTAAATGAGTGGCGTCACTTGGAAACGCGGGGGGGGGGTTAAAAAGGGTACTAATAATTTAGAAACATCGAACAATTTTTAAAGAAAAACTGGACAGTTGACCCTTTTTTGGTTCTCACTTTTAAAATTCTCTGAAAAGGTTTATGTTTCCTTTTTGTTTTACAACCTTTACTTTTACAAGTGAAGAGCAAAAAAAAGTAGAAGTCAAAAAAATTCATATCAATGGGGTGATATTTTTTATAAATTCGACATTACTACGTATTTATACTTATATATTTTTTTTTATATTTTTTTTATATTTAATATTTTCGATTGTCTGTTCTCTCTTTTTTATATAAAAATAAGTTTATAAATTTCAACGCGTGGGTCATTTAAAATGCCTTCGTGGGTCAGAAGACGTTATAAAAATTAATTAATTTGTTTTTATAAGTTATGATTACTATTTTGAATATGTATTTAACCATGACTAAGCATTAGATAAAAAAATTTAAAATTAAGATAAAATTTGAAAATTAAAATAAAACTTGAAAACAAAATAAAATTCTAATTTTTACGTGAGGTTTTTGAGCAATAAATTTGGTATTGCCTCCTTCGGGTTGAATTTGCATTTTATTATGAAATTATTATTAAATTTTTAATATTATTTATTAAATTTTAATTAAATATTAATTGTTACTGCCTATAATTATAATTTATAATATATTTTAATGTTGATTTAACGAAAACCAATTTGATAGTTCCTTATTTTTGGAAAATTTTATTATTTCCTTGCAATAGATTGTTCTACCCGTTCTGAATGTCTACCTAAAATTTCAATTTGTTATTACAAACCAATTCAGAGAAAATAGAAAATATTGATATCGTGATAGCCCCCCACTTTCGAAAAATCAACATTTTTACCCAAATTATCAACTCCCACATATTGGTGTAAAATTGATAGCCCAAATCGTAACGAAAGCCTGGTAAACCTGCTGAAGACGTGAATAAGTCATGCAGGCTTATAAATTTGCTTCCGATCATGTCCAAGTTATTTGAAAGAACGTTCTTAAAAAGACTGAAACCTATTTTAGAAGAAAACCGTCTTATTGTAGATGACCAGTTCGGATTCGGACGAGAGCATGCAACAATAGAACAAGTCCAAAGACTATCTGCGAAAATTAACAAGAATTTTGAAAACAAAAGGTATTGTTCTGCGGTTTTCATTGCAATAAGCCAAGCATTTGACAAGTTTTGGCATGTCGGATTAACGTAGAAGTTGAGAAAAGTGTTGCCGGATAACATCTTCCCGGTATTGAAATCATATCTTGCAAACAGACATTTTCGAGTCAAATTCCAGGAAGAGATCGCCCAGATTTGTCCAATCCAGGCTGGAATTTCCCAGGGAAGTGTTTTGGGACCTATCCGATACTTACTCTTTATGGCTGATTTTCCTACCAACGCAAATATTACAACAACAATATTTGCGGACGATACTGCTATATTAGCTGCTCATAAGCGCTAACTTAGAGATCTTCCAAGAAAGCCTTGACAATATCGAATAGTGGTTTAAAATATGGAAAATTAAAGTGAACGAAAGCAAGTCAGTTCAAGTAACATTTACATTAAGAAAAGATAGTACATACTGCTATGACCTCCCTTATATTAAAATTAGACACGTCGTTTAAGTTGGGCGCCACATTCAAATGAATGAAAAATATAAAAAAATGTAAATGTTAAATTCGCGTGCCAAAATTTAATTAGAGAGCTCACCACTTTGTCCCTCTTGTTTAGCTCAGTCTAAGGCTCTCTCAGAGTATTGCAGGTATTAAGATAGATTAGGGGATGTAGCTTAAGTTGAAAAGTTTTATTTTTAAATGATAGAAAAATGTTTATTGACTTTGTATAAAATTGCTTAATTGTTTTTACCAGATAAACGATCCACTTCTTTATTTTAATGATCTTTAAAATTTTGAATACTGACCTGTAAATGTTTGATAATAATAATAAAAGATTGCATTAATTTAGAAATGATTTTATATTCAAAAATATCGCAAAGCGCAAATAATCAGTTTAACAAATTTGTACAGATGTCTTATCCGTTACCAGAATGTTTTACAGTAATCAAAAATGTAGAATGGAGATCCTTTTCTTCCCTAGCTTCTTCTAAATGCTTAAATAAATTTAAGTCTTTCCGTTGTCTAAACGGGTTAAATGTTTTTAATTTTAAATGGTTGCTTTTGGCAAAGCGTAGAAAATAAAATAATAATAATAATGTTTTGTTGTTGAATTTATAAAATAGGGTAGCCGAAAATGCACCTGTTACAGTCTTTTCCCAGCATCCTGTACGTAAAATGCTGAAGGCGTAAAGTTAATAAAAATAATAATTGTTTTCAAATACCTTTGAATTTATAATCCGGACTTTTATATAAGTCTGCGTAGAAAAACACTATCTTGATATACACAAGCGCACTATGAGACACTTCCACGATCAGATGTTTCTGTTGATACGACGCTCTGGATCTTCTCCTCTTTGGATGGTGTTGTGGTAGCAGTAATTATCCAAATTTGACTTTCTAATTGTGTTGTTTTACTAGATTGTATGCCGGTAAGTAATTTTAAATTATGTAATTCTCGGATATTTGAGAGTTGAGTTGAGAAATAACATTTTATTTTGTAGACGCAACTAAGTTTGCCATATTGGATTTTTATCGACCAAATTGATTGAATTGTTGGATCACGTTGCACACGTCCTTCCACTTTAAATATTAAAATTCAACTAACTTTTGCTTGCGCAAAATACCAATTTGAGCTGACTTCAACAATTTGTGAGTCAAATTTATTCCTTTTTGCGATTTTTACTTTAATGAAATTTCATGTAATTTCCAGAGTTGGTTCCATTATTGAAGAGATTACTTATCCTATGCTTTCCAGTTGATTTCTATCACAGTAGTTGCTTTGGCAGACATTTGAAGTAGTACATTTGACTATTTTCATTATCACGTTTCACTTATCAACCTTTAATGGATTTTCACCCTTATGTACCTTTTTACAATTTTTGGACATGAATTTATGGTTATCACATACAATTAGATATAATAGAATTTTGGTTATAAACAGATTTTCATATAACAAGTTTTTCACAGAGATTTATCAATTCAAAGTTTATAAACGTAAAGGTTATGTTTTTGAGATAAAAAATTATAATAAATTTCATCATTTCTAAGATAAAGCATCTTATTAGAAGATTTTGCCTTGTTCACCTTCAAATTGAATGTATTTAGCAGGTTTTGATATAGCTTTCACATCTTTAAAGATCTTATTAAGTCTACAATATCTGAAATAGAGTTGGATGTGTTTATCTGTTCAATCTAAAGTTTAAAATTAGCTTAATTTTCCTAAATATAATGATAAATTCAGTTTTACAACCATTTGTATTGTGTGGGGTCATTTTAAATCACAGCAATACGTGCATGTCCTCCAGTTCGATTTAATAATCAACAACTGGCATAATTCGAGGATATTATTTGGGCATCCATCTCGCCAACTTGGCATAAGCACATTTTCTAAAGCTAAGTAAATTATATTGGATTATTTATAATAAATCAAAAATGACACCTGAGGACAAACTACTGCTTTACAAGATTATCCTGAAACCTTTGGAGACCTATGGTACCCCAAATATGGGGTTCGGCATCAAAGTACAATTTAGAAATATTGGAGAGATTATAGAATTGGAGAGAAATATTGGTAATATTATTACCAAAAATAAAAATGGTACAATTCTTATTGAGAGACTATAATAACAAAATAAAACGCAACCTTTTTACATCCGAATAGACATCGTGTGATTCTGAGTGTTTTCAATGCATTTTTACATGTAAAAATTTTAGCACAAGAAAAATAAATTTTTCCAATTAATCTCATTAATTATTTCAAACAATCAAGTAAATTAATTTTTCCCATAAGATTGTCAATATAAAAACTTTAATTTTAACCAAATGATCGTTGTACAAAATATGTGGAGCAAGTTATCAAATGGGTAGAAATACTATACAGTCCTCTAAATTTAATGTTCACCATTCAAAATTGATTATCTTTAATCTAAGTTTTACTTCGCACATAGAACTTTAAAATATTTCAAAATAGTTTCTCACCGCACGCTACATTAATTTTCTCTTTAGATGGCACCAATCAGTTACTGTTTTCAAATTCTTCCTGTGCACAGATAACATTCAAAAGTTTTGCATTTTTATATCATTACAGATATTTGTAAGGCCGTATGATATAATATTTGGACAATGATGCGTTCCAATGCAATCATAAACCATATACCAAGATTATACTTTTTTTATACTACATCAATCGTTCTCAAATTTAAAATATTCTATTCATTTTTGAAAATATACCAGAAATCTCACATTTCAACCTAAATCTCTTCATCCAATCTTGACATGTTCATTCTTCCTAACTCACTTCCTAATCTCCTTTGTCCGTTATCTTCGCATCGAGCTGGTCAAAAATTTTTAATAATTTTCATTTCCGATAAGTTCCTCACAATTGAATACCTTTTATCTTTAATCTAAATTCATAATAATTGCTAAAACTTTCTCTCACGTAATAATTTAATTAGTTAATATCTTCAAAAATGAAGTTATTTTACCTTTAACAGATGATATGGTGATAGTGACAAATATAGGTATGAATCGTACTTTTAGAAACCGTGTTCAACTAAATCATAATCAATAAGTACCACCAATTAATTTAGGAAATGCATTAAAATACCATTAAAAATTTATTCAACATTTGGAATTTTCAATTAAATCCCTTTTTAAATTAACATTGTATTAACTCAAATAAATCTGTTGCCATAAATTTTATTAGAAAAAGCCACTATAAAATGTAAAATTAATGAGTTTCATTAATTTAAACAAATTCTAAATTTAAATCTGTATGTAACACAAATTAAAGTTTTTGCATGATAGAATAGCTCCGAACTATTTATAGTAGATATCAATAATTATATTGATAATATAAGGTATTGGGTTACTTTTTTATAACTGCCTGTAATTAATCTGAACCAAACGACACCTAAAATTATACTGTAAAGTATTCAATATTTATAATAACCATTATTATACGATATTAAATATAGAAAAGTGCAAAAAACTCAAAGATGAAAAAACGTTACCACCACTGGACTACGTACATACATGGACGTGCAATCGTAAATATTAATTCATCTAATCCAGGCATGTCAAACATGCGGCCCGCGGGCCGCATGCGGCCCTCTACGTATTAGCCTGCGGCCCAATCCAATTTTAACAACAGCCTCCAGTTGCGGCCCGCAATCGTGTGTACAATTTAAATAAGCGCGCGCTTGGAACAAACAAAACCCCCGCCCGCGCGCGAAGTGCTGCGAAGTCATTTGTCAGCCGACCATCAACTGAGCGCTCGAGCATAGTGTACTTACCTATTTTAAGCCTATTTTATTAAATAAGATTCAGTTGAATTAAAGATTGTTTTCAGGTGAGTTTTTAATGTACTTTTAACCGTAAAATTTTAAGAAATCTTGCTATAAAATGTGATGTTTGTGTGTGTTTCTTACTTCTTCTTTTTCGTTGGTAGTTAGTGGGTACAAATTAGTATGAAATAAAAGATTGCCGTTGTCGCGATTCCAACAGGTGTTGCTATTGGTTTAAGAATAAGCAGAATAAAATGTCACTTTCAAAACCAAGCGGAAGTAAGAGAAAAATCACAGATGAGCATCGTATGTTTCAAGAAAAATGGGAGTTGGAGTTTTTTTGCTGTGAAGTAAAAGACAAAATTATCTGTTTGATTTGTAACAGTACCATCAGTGTCCCAAAGTTATATAATATTAAACGTCACTACGACCAGCATAAAGCTAAGTATGACCAGTACACGGGAATAATTAGAGATGAAAAATTAAATGAGTTAAAATCACGACTGAAGAATCAACAACTTATGTTTACGCGTACAAAGCAAGAAAATGAATGTGCTGTTCAAGCAAGCTTCGTACTGTCGGAATTAATAGCAAAGCACTCAAAACCTTTTGTTGAAGGTGAATTTATAAAACAGTGTCTCGTAAGCGCCGCAGAAATCGTTAGTCCTGGAAGCGTGAAAGCTTTTCAAAGTATATCTTTGTCTCGAAATACTGTCGCTGAAAGAGTTACTGAGTTGGCTGGCAATATAGGAGATCAGATAAAAACTAAATCAGATACTTTCACTGCATTTTCCATTGCCTGTGACGAAAGTACAGATGTGTGTGGTGTGGCACAACTTGCTGTTTTTTACGTGCTGTTGATACAGAAATCAACGTTTATGAAGAGTTACTGGAATTAGTACCTTTGCACGATACCACAACTGGTGAGGATATATTTAATGCTGTTTATGAACTTTTGCAAAAATATAATCTAAATATGACAAAACTGTCTTCTGTTGCAACAGATGGAGCTCCTTCCATGACAGGAGTAAATAATGGCTTCATTACATTGTTACAGAAAAAGATCAAGGAAACTTACGATATGGTATCAGATCTTCACCATGTTCATTGTATAATCCACCAGGAAATTTTATGTTCAAAAGTGATTAAATTAGAGTCCGTTTTGAAAGCAGTGAAGAAAATGATAAACTTCATACGGTCGCGTGGCTTAAATCAACGACAATTTGCTGCACTTTTACATGATATTGAAAGTGAATACAGTGGTTTACCGTATTATACAGAGGTCCGATGGCTGTCGTGTTCTACGGTTCTCGATCGATTTTGGAAACTTAAAAAGCCTTTTCATGGAAGTGAAAGGACAGGATGTCAACTTACTATCCGATATATCTTTTCTACAAGATCTCTCATTTATGGTGGATATCACAAAACACTTGTCGGAATTAAACACTAAATTGCAAGGACCACTTCAAATTATAACAGATATGTATAATCAAGTGAAAGCTTTCAAATGCAAGTTGATGCTATGGGAAAAACAGTTGGAAGTTGATAATTTGTCGCATTTACCGACTTGTAAGGCTTTTAAGGAAAGCACAAGTGACCCTATTTCGTATAACAAATATACTGAAAAAATCAAAAGTCTTCAGGCGAAATTCGAAAGGCGCTTTCAAGATTTTAAACTGCAAGAAGACCATTTTTCGCTGTTTACAGGACTTTTCACTATAGATGTCGATAAAGTTCCCGTTCACTTGCAGATGGAAGTCATTGAAATTCAATGTCAGACCCATTTGAAAGTGTTGGTGCACTCGATTTTTACAAGTTCTTACCTGTTCAGTACCAAGAAATACGGAAATTTGCTTGTAAAATTATATCAATGTTTGGAAGCACCTACAAGTGTGAGCAATTATTTTCCCTCATGAAAGGTAACAAATCTCCCGCAAGATCACGATTGACCGATTCACACTTGGGTTCAGTTTTGAAATTGATTTCCGCTGATAAAATTACTCCTCAAATAGACAATTTAATTAAACAAAAAAGATGTCAAATTTCTGGGAAGAAGTTGTAACTTGTAACTCGTTTTAAAGATTATCATTAAAAAACCTTTTTCGTACTACAATCGCAATTTGTTTATTTCTTTATGACTGGGTTTTGCGGCCCACTGATTCCTCGACCTGTATGCATTTGGCCCACCTATGACTTTGAGTTTGACATGCCTGATCTAATCTGAGGAATGCTTAAAAATTTCGTGGCAATAACTTACCAATACCAACATTAGTCATTTGGAACGAACTGGCCGTACGAATAAAGAGCACTAAAATTTAAAAAAAAATTAAGTTCTCCTGATGTATTATTTCTTAACGATTTCTAGGGTTTTCACAAACCGAAACCCATAGTACTAAGGTACTCGTAAATAAATTACTTATTTTACAATAATTATGTCTGATCTTGAAATTTCACCTGTGACGTTCCTTATTTTCTTTATTTTTCCTACGGATTAATTTGAATTATAGTAAAGCTTGTAGAGATATCTATTATGAAGACTTTATGTTGGAGCGTTGTTCAAAATTTTTCGTTGCTGAAATATTAGTCCTAATTCGTCTTTCTTTCTTGAAATTATTAAGTTCATCAATATACGAACTTCACAACAAAAATACCCACCAGTGTTTTAGATTCACTTTCCATTTAATAATATCTAAGTAAAACTATTTGGCTTTTAATTTTCATTTAGCCCAACTTTTACAATGTACCAAGAACAGTTCATACCTAACTTGCCAAAACTTACAAAAAAATTTGAAATATTTTTAAGTTTCATTTACCTATAAAATGTGTGCCAATTTCAAACAAATTTGGAAGAAAATATCAGATTGACATTATCCCCAAATAATTTTCCTTTAACAATGCTACATTTAGAAAAAAAATTTACCGTCAGGCGTCTGACAATATCTTCTGGATTTTTACAGGATGCTGTTGATTCTTCTATAAGGCGGTCATCCCAAAGACAGTTATTAGAAAAACAACACTTCAATGCGCTATCTAAATGTTACAAAGAGACAGAGTATCTTAGTATTTGTTCTGAAAGGCACATTTGCTTTCATCCGCATGCCAGCTTACACGTTGTGGAGAACTGTTCTTAGTTTTTTTTAAATTAACAGTCTTCTTCTACTGCTATTAAAGAGTCTTCTTCTTAATATAGATCCAGGATCTGCTCTGTACTAATTTATGTAATTAGTTCTATGTGCATTTTTGGTTTTTACATCTCATGTAGCTTGATAGGCTTGCCTTTAGATATGCCTGCATCCTGTTTTTATTGCTGTGATGGTAAGTCTTCAACAAAGGGGGACCGATGGCTTTACGTGCCTTCCGAAGCACTGAAAACGGTCAAAAAATGTTAGATTGCCTCCTGAGTCGAACCGGAGAGCTTTGCATTAGCAGTTGATCTCGCTAACATTCAGGCTATGACCGTCGTATAATTTATTCATATTTGGATAAATCATTCATTTGTAAATACAAGTTATAATTTCTGATTTTTTCTTTAAATGATAAAGGGCGAGCGACTCTTCTGCTATTCGTTGTCCGCACTGACTTGTTCTGAAGTTCCTTAAAGGAAACCAAGGTTTGAATATTCACATCTCTAAGTACCATCGTGATATAGCACCCAGGTAACTTTTACAATCACGATCTTCACAACAAAACCAGACGATACAATTTTCACAACTTCAACCCCCTCCAATTTTAAACAATTTTATAGATAAAATACGTGATTACAGAGCCATTTATTGCAGTTATAAGGAGAATTACTCGTAGTGCACAAGTCCCTGTAGCCCGCAGGCTATCAGAAGTTTTAAGAAGATGTATAGAGTGTTTTTTAGCTGCATGAGAACTTCAAATTGAAATAAAACATTAAAAAATTGATGGAATGTTTCTTCAATTATTTTTTTATGAAAGTTAATTTAATGCCATTTATGATTTGAAAATGATTTCCGACATGTGACCACCACGACTAATCGTTACGAACTGCATCCGATCCGTCCAATTTTTGATCACTTTTTCCAATATTTCTGGCCTTATTTCATAAATGGCTTGCCGAATATTGACCTTCAATGTCAAATAATCTGGAAGCGTCAAATCACACGATCTTGGAGGCCAATTGATAGGACCATTTCTTGAAATAACGTTGTCACCAAATTGTCCTTTCAATAAATCGATGGTTTCGGTGGCTGTGTGGCACGTAGCACCATCCTGTTGGAACCATAAGTTGTCGATGTTTAACTCTTGGATTTTTGAAAATAAAAATGTATTAAGCATGTGTCGATATCTCATACCATTCACCGTAACGGTAGCTCCTTCCTCATTTCGAAAGAAATATGGACCGATGATGCCGTTGGTGTGTATTCCACACCAAACAGTCAATTTTAATGGATGCAATGGAGTCTCAAGATAATGTTCCGGATTGGTCTCAGTCCATATACGGCAATTTTGATTGTTCACATACCCATTCAACCAGAAATGTGCCTCGTCACTGAACAAAATTTGGCGGTAAAAAAATGGATCCACTTCCAATTGGTTGTGAGCCCAATCTGCGAACGCACGACGCAATCGATTATCATTAGGCTTCAATTATTTAACCAACTGGATCTTGTAAGGATGTAAACCAAGATCTTGATGTAAAATTTTCCATGTCGTGGACGGACAAAGCCCAAGTTGTTGAGCACGATGGCGAATTGAAATGTTTGGGTTCTCTTGCACACTTTCACTCACAGAAGCGATAGTTTCTTCGGTACGCACATTTCCTTGTCTTGTTGGTGGTCTTACATCATGCAATGAAGAAATGATACGAAATGTATCCATCACCGCACGAATAGCCTGCTCAGAAGGTCGATTATGTCGACCATAAAATGGGCGAAGAGCTCAATAAGTTTTGCGAACGGAACTCTGACTTTGAAAATAAATTTCCACAATTTGGTAGCGTTGTTCAAGTGTTAATTTATTCATGATTAAATGGAAAACCTTTGCTAAAAAAAACACCCTAAAATACCCAGGAAGCTTGGGAGGATATTTTTACTTTTTTTTTATAGAATTTTACATGTTCAAGATAAAGCCAAGCGAGAAAGGAGAAAGTCGCTAGTAGGTCAAATTAAATCCAATATTAATATTTCGAACACTTCTGTTTTAGATCCGACTTCGCATTCAAAAAGAGCTCTGTACAATTTATCCAAAAGTGTGGAAAGTTAGAGCGGCGCTGCGCTATTTGAAATGATTTCCACGGGCTTCCAACCGTCTACATGTGCAAAAATATTAATTTAGTAAAATGCTTTAGGACCGTATGACACGATACTAATTTTTATCCTTAATTGTATCCAATTATGTGCAGTGACGAATTTAGTATGTATCAATGAGAAATTGTTTCATACATAAATATTCAATTTTAAAATTTTCTGATGAGTCATTTTCATGCTATCGTGGATAGGGCTTGGCAATAATTTTATTAATTAAAATGTCAAAAATATTGATATTCAATATAGGTATAGCATATTACGAATACTAAGAAAGTGGACCCCGGATATATGCGCGTGAAATACAGATAGTATCTATTTCAATTTTTATATGGTAAATTTTGACCAATATCCATGCATTCAAGAAAATCTTGGGTTTTTTCCCAATAAAACTTCCCAGTCCACTTAAGGTTTTAAGTGCACTACAAATATTTCGAATTATAATTCTGCTACTAATTTAAAACATAAAATTTCACACGTTTATCTTTTAATCGTGGTTGAACAAAATATAAATTATATTTTATTGAATTGAGAAAATCTCAATTAATAAAAAAGTGAAATTTAATATAATAATAGTTGACTGAATTTTAATCAAAGTATATTTAAAATATTGTTGAAACGCGATCATTGTTTTATACAATGAAGATATGCATTTTTACAAAGCACCATCATAAAAATGTAATACATGGGCAGAGCCGTATCCAGAATTAGTATTGTAATGTTCTTTGCTTAGCTGCAGTATCAAGTTAAAAGGATGAACAAGTTGTTCCGTCACACAGCCCCCCCCCCTAAAATATCTCACCACGGTGAAGATGGCTCAAAGCGAAGGAAAATTAGGGGTGTGAATTTTTCACACACCAAAGTCGATTTATATTTCTACTGTGGAGCGATCATGGACTCCTGGGTTACGTAATTAGCGGGTGTGGAGCGGAGATATGGCTACCGGGACAATTTTCGTCCGCGCAGACTCGATGGAGATCTGACATATCTTCGTTGTTGGAAAATGGTGGATTTTCCCCATATCGAAAGCTTCTTGGTCGGATCTGCTGTCCATACTGCCTCTGAAGGTGTTGGTATTCCGTCGGAGCGGTGAGTAACATTTTTGTTATGGGATTGCTTCACGGTGGTTTGTGTTGGTCGACTTTGCACACTTTTCTCCGTCTACCTGGAGTTTGCGTTGTTGGAATTCACCCTTGGCTGATTCATGTTTTTTTCTTATGTTTTATTATTTAGGTTTTTCCTTGAGTCTTGCTTTTTTGATTCGAACGTTTTTGGCCGATATTATCGTTGTGTTGCAGGTTTTGAATTGCTGCATCGAGTTGATAGAGGCTATCTTATCGTACACACAGCGGGCGTGTATTCGAATGCTAAAGTTTGAATTTTGTGTTTGAAAACTAATTAATCTTTAATTAATATTAAATTTCTTCCCAGGTCAATATATGAGAGAATATGTTTTTGGGATTTAGGAGACCAAAATGAAACTAAAAGTTTGCTAAAGCCAACGTTTCGGCGTTATAATTACGCCATCTTTAATTGTATTATTATGTTTTATTTAATTAAGTTTGAACTTGGTATTATTTTCTTTAGGTGACATCGAGCCGCGTTGGTCAAATGCAATGGCTTCGGAATTCCTACGCGTTCGACATGGGTTCAAATCTTGTATTTGAAATTCTATGTTGAACTTTTTTTTTGTGTTTATTTTTGGTTTTATGTTTCTTTTTTATGAAGGCGGCGATGTGCGACCAATGTACAGGGTGTTGCATTTCATCGAGGTCGCTACCGTTTGGTTTTATCGTTGGAAGTTCGATTGTGGTTCCACCATTTGTGGGATTTTTATATGACCACTCGAACGTTCCGTTGGTTGATTTTGGGGAGTGATTCTTGGTGGCAATGTTGTTGCCACTGTACTAGTTCTGGTCGGCTAATGCACGTTACATCCGACATCGCTTATCTCATCGCCTTCCGACAACGAACATCTTAGTGTTGATTTTATTTTTGTGCATTAGCAAAGCTGTTTCCTTGATTTTCTCCGGGGCGTTCATTTGACACGACCCACGGCCTGCCGCCGCAATAAATGAGCTGGTTTATACCTAACATCAGGGCCCCACGCAAATAAAAAGTAGAATTTATTTTCTGCGTGGACATTATCTGTTCCGAGCTATCTTCTCATTAGAGTAGTGAGGACAGATTTTGTTTCAAAATGTGCAATTATTAACAGAAATCATGGCAATATGAAAAAAACGATTAAATCGTAAATGAAAGAAAAAATATATCATGTAAAATAATTATTAGTTATAAGTAGTTAGTTAAAAATTATGTTAGTTAAAATTTGTTATAAAACTAGGTTAATTTGTAATTAGTGTGTTATTATGCAAACTTATAAAAAGGTTTCTCGATGACATTTATCACAATTTGATGAGATAAACTGAACGGACAATTATTCGCTTCAAATTAAACAATTATAGTGCATCATATTCGAATTTGCGGATCGTTCCTATAAAAACAATATTTGAATTAAAAATGTAGTGACGAAAATATCGATTAATTTACCTACCAATAAAAACTTTATAACATAAAAACAGACAGGCGAGGCGTTGGAAATTTGCAACAAAAATAATATCCTTGGTAACGTTTTTGTTTTACCTAACAACGCAATAAGTTTATGAAGATGTACACGTAATTTTGTTGCTCCAGAGTTTTTTACAATAAAATGTGTTAAAATAACCCGAAATAGGCAAGTGAAAGTGGATTAACCTAAAAAGAGGTTATATTACGTGATTGTATAAAAATTTATTAGGGTACTCACCAATTTGTATAAAAAATATGGAATTTATGGTGGTGAATATCGTTGGATTGGAAGAAAATTAAATTAGATGAACACAACGATAATTTGAAGAGAAATTGTGGGTAAACGACCAACAATCAAATTATACGGAAGAAAAATGATGCAATCAGGAAGTGAGGTTAAATTTCTTTAACTATACAGTGCGGAATTAATGAACAAAATAAAAGGTCAGAAATCTTATACTAATAAACATTTAATTGCATAATCTATTTATTTAAGAAATTTTGTTATCATTAAATTTAAGGCGTGTGCGTAAACTTTAATTGTTTCCATAACAACCATTTATAAAATTTTATGAAAATTTTTCATTAAAATCAAATTGCCATGAAAATGTTATTTTCAATTTAAAATCAAATAAATCAATATTAAAAATTTATGAATTTTGTTCATTTTAATGATGAGCTAATGCAATCAAGAAAAGTTATTAACAATAAAAGAATTTTTTATAAAATTAAGAGCTATCCGTGGTGACCTACAAAATTTCGTCCACAAAAGTTATCATTGTGGGATAAGCATCCAGGTAAGGGCAATTAAGGCTCAGGTACATTACAGTATCAACTGAAAAATTAACAAGAAAATTTACAACATTCAAACACCTGATTAATATTATAAATTAGGCTGCTTTTAGGTCTCATCAGATCTATACCTAATAGGGGAAAAATATTAACGATGGTGCCCTGTAAGCAACAACAAACGTGACGTCACGCTAATGCACGCTAATGATATAACCTCGCTTGACCTCGCTCATAAATACTTTGATTTGGTTTTGAACGATAATAATACATTACAACTAAGTAATAAACAAATAATTTAATAAAAAATAATAAATTTAAGTAACGTATTTTAATTAATTTAACCTCGAATTCATTTTTATTTTAGCATCATCGTGATGTCAAATATTTAGTTGATATTACAGCCACCAGGGTGCGTACAATTAATATTTTTCCCCTATAAACCTTAAAAATAAAGAAACACTGCAAATTTTCATGGATCCCTAAAACTTTCTACAATCTTGCATTGCAAACTGTTTTTGTTTAATCATAAACCAAAAAATGTGGAAACCCACATTTACAAATAAAAAAAATTTTTAAATTACATAATTATTAAAATTTTTATTATTATATTAGTATAAGAATTACATACAAATAAAAACTTACAAAGGAATATTTTAAAAGTTTTACATTAAATAAAATAAATATTTCAAGAAATTAAGAAGTTATGACAAACTTCACTTTTGTATGAATTTCACATTACGATATCACATAGTCATAATAAAAAGGTATTGAATTAAAATTCTACTTGGTTTTTGAGTTTTGCTAATGCAATGCAACAATAATGTTTGTAAATTAGACGAACAAAAGTTTTACGGGATAAAAATTCAACGAATCAAAATCAAATCTAGGTATTAAGGTCAAAAATCTTGCCATCAAGAGATGTAAATGTAAAATATTACTGTTTTTCATACTTATGGTAGTTTTATGTTTCATAGCTTTTTAACAAAATTTTTAGTAATGGAAAAAGATTGAATAATAGCCATTACGACTTTAATTAACCTTAAATCTATCCAAGTAACCACATAGTAATATTATGTAATAACTGGCGGTTTTAAAAAACAATTTATGACCTTCCCGTGTGAAAATTTTAGTTTTTCTATCAGATTCTACAAATTGCGATATATGGACCACGATCGTCTTGTGTTTTTCTTATAAGATAATAAACAATATTATATCGTATTACATTATAAGTTAAAGAATTCTAAAAATCGTTTACTAAATTTTGATTATCCTAAATAATCGTAATTTTTACTTTAATATACAGTAAAACAAAATTTTAAAATATTTGGTTAAATCAAAGTGTTGATCAAGTTTATGTTATGCAATTTAATACTATAATGTATCTAGTCAATCATGCCCTTAGGATCTTTTATAAATGTATCTAATTACATTGATTGCTGATTAAATTATTCTACTATGTGTTTGAACCCTCTTTAAAATTTCATTTAAATTTATGAAAATCCTATCACAGTTTGTAAAATTAGGTAGAATTTCTAAATTTAATTAAAGGCTTCTAGGGATAGCTATTTTTAATAAACTGAAATTATGTATAAATGTTTCAAATATTATTTCATTTAATTTTAATTAAAAGTATGCAATTCTAATTGAAGGCACACAATTTGTGCAATGGGAAAACACAAATAAGCATATTTCAATATTACTTCAATTGGTTCACTATATGCAAATTTTTAAAGCAGCGTGAGTTTAATATCAAAGCTGGACCTAATCAAGTCCAACTTTCATAGAATAGATCAAAGATCATACTGAATAGAACAGCGTGTAATCTCTGTTCTCAAGATAAAAATACTCTTCGGCTTAATAATTTAACTAAAAAATTTAATTTTGCATTGCTTTATGATGACATTTCATTAAGCTCTGCAAAGTATTCAAGTGATGCGGTTAATTCCGAAAAGAAAAATGTTAGTCCTCCCTGGAATGTTATAATTGTATCTGTTATTTACAATGCGTATATTTAAGCGGGAATAATTTGTAAAAATATGAAAGGTTAATAATTTATTGTAGTCAAGTGCCAATCTTTTCACCCCCCATTAAAATTCAAGATAACTAACTGTTAGTTAAATTTTTCGGTTGCTTTATGACATTTTTTATAATCGATTCACTACAGACCACGAGCCAAATATTTTGGAGTGTAAAAAATTTCAACTGGATTTTTTTCATATAGTGGTTCTTTAAGGTGTAGAGGCGGTCATAGCTTTGGCAGTTAAGTGCGTCTACTGCTAATGCGAAACGCTCGGTTCGAATCCGGGCAGAGTAAGAACTTAATTCTGACCGTCTCTCCTCGGCAGGCAAAGGCAAACCACCGAGGTAATCTGCCAAGAAAGTTCATGTCGAAATGAGGTGTATTGCACTTCCCGTGGTTCGGAGCCCACGTTAAAAAAGTAAGTCGTCTATGTACTCGTATGAGAAAATAATTTGAACGCACATCACATGCATAGAAGAAAATGGGTCCCCAAACCCTCATTAGGGTAAAAGGGCTGAGGTGTAATTAAATAATTCTGAAGTTTCTGAAGGGGACAAAATTCGGGTTTTCGCCGATTTCTCGACTTTTTTCAACTTTACGACAAAAATAGTTACATACAAAATTAAATTATCTGCGGAAAAGATTATATTTATACATATTTTTCATCAGATTCGTACTTAGTAATCATCGTCTAAAGTTGAGCTAAGTTGCGCGATCCACAATATTTATTTAAAGTTATCGGAATCGATTTTTAATTAAATATGTAGATTTTCTGCAAAAAATTAACAATGTCGTTGTTTTTGGGCATTGCCTGGTGTTCTTTCAAAGATTCTGCAGAAGGGTTTGGGGATGTCATTTCTGTGTGATTAATAGTGTTCATATTGTCAATCTCAATTGTTTCGGTCTCCACATTGTCACCATCACCGTTTTCTATTGAAAATTTTTGGCGTAAAATTTTTATTATTTCGTTGTAGTCAAGCGAATCTTCGTCAATGTAGATATTTACTGATTTCTCGACTGGTTCTCAACTGTACGATAAAAATGGTTATACATATACAAAATTAAAAGTAATTAAATTCTCTACAAAAGAATGTATATTACATATTTTTATCGTCAGATTTGTTTTTCATCTAGTAGTGGCCGTCTAAAGTTGATCTAAGCTTAAACCATTGATCTAAGCTACGTATACATAACCTTCAAATTTTCCAATTATTTACCAAAGAGACGCAACGTAGCGATCCCTTCGAAGCAAGTTACGAGTCTGTTCACATCTCTGAGTGTGTTAGTAGCTATTTATATACCAGGAGGATTTAATATTTTGTATTTTATTCAACTGGTTCAGCATGTTGATTTTCAATCAGTATCTAGAAGATTAGGTTCTCCGAATTTGGGCAGCCATCAGACGATCAATAAACTTGTTGAAAGGTCGGGTATATAGGGTCTGTACTAGAAGAATCTTTCAAACTTGATGGTCTTTTGTATGGGTAGAAATAAAGTACCAGCATTTAAGTTTAAATAGTGACAATGACATCTTCTGTTAAAAATTGACTGGTGCAATTAAGCGAGAATACAAGATTTATATGCACCAAATAAAAATAAGGGAAACTGTAGTTCACAACGAACTTGCAATTTTAATATGTTCAAAGCATTATATGATGACGTAATGTGGTCATATCGGTCTACATTAAATGCATAACGTGGGCAAGCGTTTTGTGAACTTGCAGTTTCTTCCTTAGAGAGTTTGTGGTGATAGAATAATAGACACAACGTTTTTATGGTAACTCTAACCTTTACTCTAACTCTAACTCAAAAATTTGGAAACAATTTGTTTCCTTGGTCTGCAAACCAGGTCTTACAGCATTATTTGAAGTCAATCTTTGTCATTTTAAAACTTGTTTAAGTTTTGGAAATAGGTAATAATCCGTAGGTGCATATCCATGAGAATATCTTCTATACTGGATGGTTGACAATTTTAAGACCGATTTAATTGAATATTTACAGGGCAAGAAGTAACTTATTAGCAGATGCATTGTCTTGCAAAAATATCACACCTATAAAACTGGAACTATTCGAAATAAAGAGAACTGGTGTGTTTCAATTCTTGTGGAAATTTTTGGGTCTCTAAATCAGGTGAACAAACTCAGGTTTCACCCATTGAATCAATTGTATATCATGTCAACTGTTTATCAAATACACCTCGTAGTGGACGTTTTGGCTACGCAAGTGTAGCTGTTTACAACTTTTGAATTTTTGTGAGATTCCATCGCGGAAGTCACGAAAATGTATGTACTAAAAGTCGAAACTTTGTCAATGGATAATAATCGCCTATATATATTAAAAATATCTCATGACATCAATTTATCATATAGTACTATCCATATAATTCTACACGATCATCATAATGTATCAAAAGCAAATGCAAGATGGGTTCCAAATTTGCTGTCTCCTAAACAGAAGTAATTTCGAGCTGAAACTTCTAGGGAATTTTTGGAAATGTGCGAAGTTGTTCCGAGAAAAGTTTTAAAAATCATTATAACAGGTGATGAGACATGGATTATTTATAATGACCCCGAATCCAACAAGATTATATGCAGTGGATAGAAAAGGGAAAACCGCCACCTAAGAAGTTTAAAACTCTACTATCCACTGGCAAGATTATGGCCACAATTTTTTGGGATGCCGAGGGAATTCTGTTAATTGATTACGTGTGTCGTAAAGAGAATATAAAAGGCAACTATTATGCATGATATTATGCAGAAAAAGAGAAAGAGCAAAGTTCACGAAAATGCACCAGTTAACAAGTTAAAAGTTTCATAGGTTGTTATTAAAAAGTATGCTTTCAAATAAATAAATCATCCACCTTACAGTCTAGACCTTGGCCCCTAGGGATTCTTCCTATTCCCAAATTTAAAGAAAAAATTACAAAATTACAAAAATATTGATTCCTTACGCCGTTTTTACTGAACTTATTGATTATCCCTCGTATTTTCGAAAAATTTATGTGTAGGTGATACTGTAAATATTAAAGAGAGAGGATTAAAAATGTTACAAAATCGAGCAAGCGCAGGAAAGATAATAAAAATGTTCAGCTTCAACGACTCAAGTCTGCGACTATACAGCATATAAAGTTCCACAAATCCTATACTTACAAGAGAAAAATGTATGGTTGCTGCAAAGAAATTGGAAGCAGATAAAAACATTACTTTTATTATTTAAAATAACGGCGTATGTAATGGTACTAATGGTAGTGCGGAAAGGGCTTCATTGCAAAACGAGTATATAGAGCCGAGTCATTCCACACTTTCGCAGAAAAAATACATTTTCGTTTTTGCTGGATTTGCAATTTTGTAAATTAGTTCATTTGTGGGAGCTGTCGAAGACAACCATGCACAAATATTTACATTGACAAAGACACCCTCGACTACGACAAGCAATAGAAGTTGAATTCATTTTTCCACCGAACATAACAACGGTGACACTGTGGACCACGAAACAAGCGAGATTGACAATATGAACACCATTAAACACGCACAAATGACATTCCCCAACTCTTTCTGCAGAATATCTAAGAGAACGTTGTGTGATTCCCAAAAACCAACGACATTGGTAATTTCCTTTCAAATAATAAATTTTGTTGAAAATTTATACATTTACTTAAAAATCGATTCCGAACCCTTTATATAAATATTGAGGGTCGCGCAACTTAGCTCAACTTTAGACGATCATTATCAGGTACGTAAACTACGAACGTGACGAAAATTATACATATATTTCTGCCTTTTTTGCAGAGAATTTAATTAGTTTTAATTTTGTACATGTCAAGTTGAAAAAAGTCGAGAAATCATCGAAGAACTTGTGTTTGTCCCGTAGAAGGAGACTCGCTCTCGTTGGCGGAGGAGGGGGGAACTTCAGGATTACTGAAATGCACCTAAAAGGACCATTATATGAAAAATTCCTCCAGTTAGAATTTTTTCCACATATCTTAAATTATTCTGACTTGGCGCCTGGTCTACTAATTATCGATAATTAATTAATAATTAATTAACCAACGACAATCTTTAACTAACATTTAGTTTAACAACTGGAGTTGAAAAGATCGGTCTGATTGTCACAGAAGGCATTGGCTTATAATATAATTTCTTAATATAAAAATGTTTCTAAAAATAATAAAAGAACTAAATTATTGAAACATTTATTGCATGATTTCTATTTGATTTTAATGTATCTGACGACATTTACGTGTCACTAAAAAAACTAAAATGTTATAAAGCAATTTTTCTAGCGAACAAATTTTCTTGATAACTAAATAGCTAATTTTTAGAGTAGTTTACTGAATTAACCATTACAAAATTGAATATTTAAATTGAAAATTTAAGTTTAATTTAGTTGCAAATTGACTATATAAGTCCTCAAGAATCATTGTGGCGGAATTTTGTTCCCCTACTAAAAGAGACCGTATATATAATGAAGTTCCTCTATACGTAATAATAATAATAATACATAATATTTTTATTTTAAAATGCAAAATCGACTTAAAGGTGATTTTTAGTTGACGATTTAAATTCATCTCATTTACTAAATGAGATATTTGCAACTGACAGTTTCTTTCATTAAGCAAATTCTTTTGTGATTTCCTTCAAGTACGTTTTGAACACAACGTAAGAAACCAAGTTTTTTACTTTAATTGTAATAATAAATGAAGAAGCATTGTTTTTAAACTATAAAAAAACTTCTAACTGTAATTTTGTGCATTCAAGAATTTAATTTTCTAATTGAACATAGTATACGTAAGAGAAGCGTTGATTAATGCTATTCATATTTCCGTTTACGTCTTATAAGTCAATTTGGAATCCCTATAGTATAAACTGTGAGTTTCAAATTATTGTTAACGAAATTAATTAATGAAATGATTTATAAACTAATTATTATTAAAACAAATTTTCCGTCATGGCTTAAAGCTGAAATTTTGTTACCTACCTACTACCGTACTACAAAGTTTTTCTTAATTTATCCTTTTTTAAATGACTTCTTATTTCACAAACGATTTTTGGTTGAATTTTAATACTAAGGTAGGAAATGAATGATTCACATATTATATCCTCCCTCAGGTGATTCAATATCGACCAATTTTTGGTGTGTCACCTGTGTTTTAGGTGAGTAGATAATAAATCCCTAGGTTTATCAAAATTTTCCTGACTCTTTTTATATCTCACCTTTATTGATCTAATAATTTTCTATTTTTAAAGTATTATTATTACTTTTCTAATTAATTATTAATATTTTATACCACCACATAATAATTAAATTGATAGTAATATCAGTAATATGTTTATAAGCTTTTGCCCCATACGTTGGGAGATAATTATACCGGGTGACCGGCCGAAAACTGAACATAGGGAAATAACATGGGAAATTGATTTTTTCTAAATTCCTGCTTCCCATTATAACTGATATGAATAAAAAAAAAACCAAATTAAAGAAATTTTTTTCCGCGCCTAAAGATACCAAACACTTAATATTTTGTTTTTTAATTATTGTTAAAAAGTCGATAGTAAAATTAAGAAATAACGCTTCTTAAAAAAATATTAGCGGGCTGGGTCGTTGCATTACGTCTAATGTGCCGCATTGCTATTGTTTTTAAACTTTTTAAATTTGTTTTTAAAAATAATAAGAACGCAATTTGAATATTATTTTATTATAACAAGTTGACCAATATTAAAAGTTAAAAGTAGTTTTATATAGTCAACAAAACCCAAGAATAAGAAAAATATCAATTGGATTATTAAATACTGAACGAAGGTAACCAAATAATAATAATATTATAACAAGTATTCGAATAACCCTCCATTCTGCACTAAACAGTAACCCAATCTATTATAAAATGATTCTCTTACATTTGCTAGCTGTCTAGCAGTAATTTGATTGCATTCTGCAAAGATCGCGTTCCTCAAAGAATCAATATTTGGGTGACGAGTTTTATAAATTTTGCTTTTAATATGACCCCACAAAAAGAAGTCACACGGTGCCAGATCAGGAGATCGGGCTGGCCAGTTTATAGCACCACCACGACCAATCCATCGATTTGGATATGCTTTGGTTTAAATAATCTCTAACGTTTACCCCAAAATGTGCTGGACAACCGTCTTGCTGAAACCAGACCTCATGGTGTTCAGAAGCTATTTCGTCTAACGCAGGACCAATATTATTTATAAGAAGATCTAAATACATATCTGAATTTAAATTTCCAAGTATTTCAAATGGACCAAGAACACGGTTATTATAAATGCCAGCCCAAATATTCATTTTTTGAGGATATTGTGAGCCGGTCATTAAATTTAGTCTCGGATTTTGTATAGCCCAATAGCGATGGTTTTGTACATTTGGCTCATTGTTTAATGTAAATGTACATTCGTCTGTAAAACATATTTGTTTCAGAAAGTTTCGGTTTCTGTTAGCACGTTCTTGCATTTTCTCACAAAATACAAGCCTGGATTCTTCGTCAAACAAAAATATTTCTTGATGACATTGATATTTAAAAGGATGGTACTTGTGCTTTTTTAAAATTGTTCGAACATTTTCTCTACCAATATTACACTCAGCTGCAATGGATCTAATGCTTGCATTTGGATTCGCAGAAATTAAACCTAATATAGTTTCTTCCAATTCATGGTTGTTTCTCTGATATCCTATTTAAAAAATAATGATAAGACAACTTCAATTAATAATTTTGGTTAATACCTTTATTTAAATTTGTCGAAGTATTACCAGTGTCTTCAAATTTCTTAATTATATTTTGTATGGCCGATATTGATGGAATTTGGCTATTATTAAATTTAACAGAAAATAAGTCACGTATTTGGCGTAAACTATTACCGCTGTAATAATATTTTACCATGAAAACTTTTTCTTCAACAGACCACTTCATTGTTAACAAAATTAATTTTAATCTGTCAAAGTAACTTTTGTTTGTAATATTTGGCTTTCATACAATAGCAATGCGGCACATTAGACGTAATGCAAAGACCCAGCCTGCTAATATTTTTTTAAGAAGCGCTATTTCTTTATTTTACTATCGACTTTTTAACAATAATTAAAAAACAAAATATTAAGTGTTTGGTATCTTTAGGCGCGGAAAAAAAATCTCTTTAATTTGGTATTTTTTTTATTCATATCAGTTATAATGGGAAGCAGGAATTTAGAAAAAATCAATTTCCCATGTTATTTCCCTATGTTCAGTTTTCGGCCGGTCACCCGGTATATGAGGAGTTTATTTTCAAAGTGCAATATGTCCAAAAATCTTTATTCGAGATAAACGCAAAGAATTAATTTCTCAATAATGTATTGACATATTGAAGTAAACATTTTTATTTTCAGTTTGTATTGATTTATGGACATCTTACAATATATTTAGATAAATCTTAAGTGCGTACTTTACAAAAAAATTGGCAAAATGTTTTGTACTTGTTGCGTTTTTAAAAAAATGTTGGACTAGTTTCACTTTGAAAATAAGCTCCTCATATGTAGTGACCTTCCGTAATTATAATTAACTTTCCTCATCTTCTAAAAATATTTATATCCGAATGTCTTTCTAATCGAGCCCCACGTTGGAAGCCTATTAAATATGCGATGTTATGGGTTAAAATTAATAATTATAATAAAAATAAAAATAATACGTTGAATGTATCTGTCTTGCATGACTTTAATTTATGAATTGAAATTGAATTTATTTTGCCCGACTCTTATTGACAAATACTTGGTCACATAACCTAAAATGCGACGTGTTTTTGTGTACCAGTGAATGCAATTTTTTTTAATGTTTTTTTAAACATTTATAAAAAAATTTATAATTACTATTACTAACTTTACAAATTTCCTAATATTTCCATTTATTCCATTAATTTGTTTAATTGATATAATTTTCCATTTTTATCACATTAAGCTTCAAACTGTTCCATTCAAAAAATTCCAATTAAGTCCGTGATCCACCATAGAACTTTCGCTCTCAAATTCTACAAGTGATCACACCAAGCCGGTGCTATAATTAATATAAGATGATTAAACTAACCAGAAACTATATTATGTTTTAATCTCTATTGACTATTCAAATTATTAACTAATTAATTTTAAATTAAATTCGAGAATTATTTCCATATGAAAGTAACACTTCAATTAAATGAAAAACAACTTTATCCCAGTAAACCTTGGACATTGACTATATTTTAAGAAACAAAATATGCGACCAAAAGATTTAAATCGAAACAAATTATTTTTATGCACCTACACATTAATAAAACTTTTCAAAATTTTAATACAAAAAGGGACTTCCAATTTAATAACTGTAGGAAAGTTACTTACCTTTTTGCCACTTATTGTGGGAAGCTATATGAGTTTTTCTTTTTAAACTTGCCGTAGAATTTCAAGCTAAACTTAATTTCTCGAAAGTTTCACCTTGATCGTATTTTTTTTTATTGTCTATGAAGATTATTAATAGTTTCTTTTGCAAGTGTATATTGTACTACAATTAAGAGTTACAAAAAGTCAACGCACCGACTATCCGATCTGATTAATTTAGTACATCTAAAATGTCTGAGACATTTTTGTTTTTACTAATTTTTTTAGAACAAGTTCTTCAAGCATAATTGGCTTTTACATCTAATGTAGCTTGCTAAGCTGACCTTCGTTATGCCTGTGACTCTGTTTCTGGGTGTAATAGTGGCAATCGTTAAACCATAATCCAAAATGTGTTAATCACAGTAAAATCTTACAAGATTTAAAACTAAGTAAATCAATCGTTTGGGAAGTCTATAAACTAATATCAAACAGCTTGCATTCTCTTCCTATAGTAGAGACAGCGGATGTTATAGGATAACATTGAAGATGATGCTGATGAGTTTAGTTCGTATGTTTCATGTAATGTATGTTAGATGCTAAATCAACATGATTTTAAGAATCTTCTAGTAAATTCAAGTAGACATAAATGCAAACAAATGTTGTCCAAGTTTCTTAGTCTTCTATATGTTTTGGCATATTTATAAAAACAGTGAATAAAATAAAAATACTTAGCTTCTTTCGGATCTATTTTAATATTTTCCTGGTGATTTTCGATAATTTAAATTTTGATGAGAAACTTATTATTTTCCCCAGTAACCCCAATAAATAATATGTGTTTACCTCAAAATAATTTCAAAAATACAACATTATTTTGGTGTGAAGAAGCGATGAAGTTAAATTAATGGTTATTACACAATAAATATAAACAATATTGAATCTCTAATTTAATTACTAATCAAAATATATTAATTCCGTTTGTTTATAATGGAACATGTGTTTCATTACTCGAAGTATAAACAAGGTAAAATAATTTCATATTTTGTTGGAATGAGGGGTTAACATTAAGGTGATTCACCCATTGTAATGATGCATAAGTACACGCACTGTAGTATAAATACAGGGACGTATCTTCCTTTACCTTTCTTACGAAACTCGTTATTACAGTAAATCAAATTTTAAAAATTACTTTAAAAATCATGTAATTTAATAAAAAGAAACAAAATTGCTTAAAGACTGTTATAATCCCAATTTGGTTAATTTAATTTTGTTTGAATTCAAAATTATGGTCTTGTTTTTATGATTAAATGTCACGAAAAACATTTCAAAAATTAAAAATGTCTAACTTATGATTGATTGTTTTTTTCAATTACAATAATAATTGTAATAATTATATATTTACCACGAAGCAGTCCAATAAGCCACAAAACCAAATATTAAGAAATTGTTGTCAATTATATATTTGGTTTGTGGTTGTAGACCGCTTCGCGGATTTTTAAGCTTATTCGCAGCTAATAAATTGTTAATTGTAATAATAAATATAAAAAATTTTTCGAGCACCTACGTAAAAATTGTTCGAATTTATTGCGAGTTTAGCATTTTTGTTATTTCATATGAAGTCCTTTAGGCAAAAACTGCTTCACAGTATTAAATATAAACACCGACCACATCCAACAATTTTTACTTAAGAGAAAACTTTCACTTAAAATTTTGTAAAATATTTAACCTGTTATTTCAAAATCTCCATTTGTAATGTTATGTATGGTTTTTTTTTACTAAAATCCGTAAGTAAACGCACGTCTACAATATGCATATTTGATATCATTTTAATGTGACTGAAAACATTAAGCTTCTTATATAGCATATTGCTACTGCACTCAACCTATGAATAAATTATATCAAATATCTATCAAGCGCAGATTTTCTGTAAAGCCGATCAGATGGGTCCTTTGATGTGTGTGCGATTAGGCATTTTTTTAGCAAACTACTACCTGGGAGTACTTAGGTATACATACATATAAAGTTACATTTTAATAAAAATACAAAGTTTTATTGAACAATATTTCTACACGCATAATATAATAAAATACATGCCCTTTTTGAAATATTAATATTTAATAAATAATACATTTCAGAACATCGTTAGAGTTCCGTCATAATAATGCAAAATTTACAAAATCAATAATCATAAAATAATTGTTATGCATACATACGTGTACAAGGATTAGGGTAGTTTCAGAATAGGTAAAAGGATACCGTGAGTCATCCGCGACGCCAACCGTCGCTACCAGTTGACGCCCGACTCAAGACTAATAGACGCCAGGTATTACTGAACACAGAGGGGGATTATTTTAAATCTTCGTATATTGCCTTTGAAGGTTTTTTTAAACTACATTCAGAAAGATTCTGATGTATGCAACAAATGACTTTCATGTTCACATAATTGAGGTAATTGATAGATGTACTATAATTTTAATTAATATTTACAAGACGAAACAAAGAAACCAAATATTATGTATGTACCTACCTAGGACTACTTCGTGTTGAAAATAATTTATAAAAAATTAAGTAATAAGTCTTTTTATTGTTTGTAAGTGGCTGGTGTTTTATATCATCATAATATGAAACAAATCGGCTCCATCGTAACTTTTCCTAATCAATTATTTATATCCATTGATTTAGCAAATAATTGTATATGTCTACATTGCTGATCTGGGTGTTTTTTAGCTGCATGAGAACTTCAATTGAAATAAAAACATTAAAAAATTGATGGAATGTTTTTTTAATTATTTTTTTGTGAAAGTAAATTTAATGCCATTTATGAATGGAAAATTATTTACGGCATCTGACCACCACGACTAATCGTTACGAAGCGCATCCGATCAGTCCAATTTTTGACCACTTTTTCCAATATTTCTGGCCTTATTTCATAAATAGCTTGCTGAATATTGACCTCCAATGCTTCCAGAGTTGTTGATTTGTTAGCATTGACCATGGATTTAACATACCCCCAAAGAAAATAATCTGGAGCCGTCGAATCACACGATCTTTGAGGCCAATTGATAGAACCATTTCTTGAAATAATTTTGTCACCAAATTGTCCTTTCAATAAATCGGTGGTTTCGGTGGCTGTGTGGCACGTAGCACCATCCTGTGTTGGAACCATAAGTTGTCGATATTTAACTCTTGGATTTTTGAAAATAAAAATGTATTAAGCATGTGTCGATATCTCATACCACTCACCGTAACGGTAGCTCCTTCCTCATTTCGAAAGAAATATGGACCGATGATGCCGTTGGCGTGTATTCCACACAAAACAGTCAATTTTAATGGATGCAATGGAGTCTCAAGATAATATTCCGGATTGGTCTCAGTCCATATACCGCAATTTTGATTGTTCACATACCCATTCAACCAGAAACGTGCCTCGTCACTGAACAAAATTTGGCGGTTAAAAAATGGATCCAGTTCCAATTGGTTGTGAGCCCAATCTGCGAACTCACGACACAATCGATGATCATTAGGCTTGAATTCTTGAACCACCTGGATCTTTTAAGGATGTAAACCAAGATCTTGATGTAAAATTTTCCATGTAGTGGACGGACAAAGCCCAAGTTGTTGAGCACGATGGCGAATTGAAATGTTTGGGTTCTCTTGCACACTTTCACTCACAGAGGCGATAGTTTCTTCGGTACGCACATTTCTTTGTCTTGTTGGTGGTCTTACATCGTGCAGTGAAGAAGTGGTACAAAATTTATCCATCCCCGCACCTATAGCCTGCTTAGAAGGTCGATTATGTCGACCATAAAATAGGGGAAGACGGAAGAGCTCTATAAGTTTCGAGAACGGAACTCTGATTTTGAAAATAAATTTCCACAATTTGGTAGCGTTGTTCAAATGTTAATTTATTCATGATTAAATGGCAAACCTTTCTGAACACAAATATCAGAGAATTATCACTTTGACAAACTTCATTAAAAAGTTATTTTGAAAACTTCATGCAGCTAAAAAAACACCCTATATTTATTTTTTTTCTACAATACCACATATTTACCATAATAGGACATTAAAAATTTTTTGAAGAACTGAGACACCCGGTAAATGGTGCTTATCTAAAGCTGAAAATCAGTTTGTTTCTTTAATATTAATTTTTGCATAAAAAGAGAACCCAAAGAAATATTTTTACATACATGTGTGTATACATTAGCGTGTAGAATTTAATCAGTAGATAAAGGTAGCACTATTTATTTTTTTATTTAATTAAAACTGGCAGCGTGGAGAGGGGGCTAATGAACTTTTGATTTTTCGTCCTCTGGTCGCATTTGGAAATGGCTTCACCCGAAATTCTAAAAAAACGAAAAACTACTTAGTTCATAATAACACCAGGAACGACAAATAAAAATTATTATAATATCTTTATTATTTTCACAGATATAATTTTATTTTATTTTAAGCCATATACCAGCACGTCATTAAACAAATTAATATTAATTTTCAAAATTAGGGTCACTATATTCATTTGGTCTACATACTGTTTAGTGTGTTTTTGCATAATTTTGGTGTACATAGATTTTAAAATAGTTAATGATAACAAAATTAAAAATGTAATTTGTATGTATATTTGAAGCGTGTAGAATCAAAACCGGACATGTCACATAAGAGTGAATTTGAGAAAAACGCAAAAAACTACCAAATAAATTCCAAACGATAAAAAATTTCTTTTTCTGTAACAACACCTTAGAAATAATTATTAAATAATAACTGCTCAAGAAATTTTATTATTTTGGATGTTATTCAAAGTTCTATGATTCATTTGTCCGTATTTGCAACCAAAACCTGGATATGTCCGGTTTTGAAACGTAAATGCGCTTTAGCTATTTAGGTATTGAGTGTAAAATAATAATTATTATAAACTTAAAGTCAAAAATTTAACAAATTTATTTAAAAAATACAATTTTAGAATATGGATCAATCAATATAAAAAAATAACAATTAAAAATACAAAATATAATAAATGGATAATAATTAGTTACTACTAAACGAAAGGAGTTTCTTCTAAAATGTGACGTTCTTCATCTTCATTTTCAATTTCCACCAAACCGTTTCCGTCAAAAATGTTTTTATAAAATGTAAGAGTTGGTAAGGTTGTCCATTCCTTTCCAAAATGAACACTAAGCAGCATTTCAATATCGTTCTTTGGCGTCTTTTACAGGAACCCCAACTTGTATTTCGGCTGGTGCTATGTCGGATATGTTTTTTCCTTTTTTTGTTACGCTCAAAGAATTTGAGGTTGAACTGTGATAGTTCATTTCTCCCAAAACAAAAATATTGTTTTTTGATGTTCGTTTCAGTAGAAGTCTCTTTATTTTGGAAATTTTAAAATGTAGACTACTCGGTACTTTTATTACAGTGTTGGCTTCGTCTTTCCAATTTTGTACCGTCCAGTCAAGGTTATCACGTTATCACGGGTGGACATGTCCGTTATTGAAACAAAAGCGCTGCGGACAAGTCCGATTTTGAAACCAATGCTCATTTTCTACTTCCATTTTAATAGTAAATGAAAGCTTTTTTTAACCAAAATGTATTTTTAAATGGTAGAACAGATTCTCAGGAACAAAACGTATATCTTAGATTATTTTCTTTAAAAATGTGACATGTCCGGTTTCGATTCTACACGCCTCATTTGTATACCGGGTGTTCACTTCAAAAGTCGCCAGCCAAAATAACTTTTTTTGAGTAAATTTGAGAAAAGCGAAAAATACGTCATTGCAGCAAAGGGGACGTTTAAATCCAATACTGTTTGAGTTTTAATTTTAACCCGCTCCCCACCACCTACCCCTACTTTGAAATTTTAAATAGCACCCGCTACCTTGCGATACATAATCTTAAATGTATAAGTAATCCACGTTAAAAAATCGGATTTAGTGGATCCGTTTATAAATTAGGGATAAAAATTGAAAGATGTTACGAAAATTAAGTTTATTCGGAAACCATTAAAATTTTAAATTTTTGAAATTACATTTTCAAAATGTTCTCCGTTATTGTACAAACAATAGTACAACCTATTTTGAAACTCTTCCTGATTCCAGTTCTTGATATGTTCCTGAACTAATCCACCTACATTCTTGCGTTAACCTGTTTTTCTTTTCTAGAAGATTCTAGAGATGATTTTTCCCAGAGGAAAAATATCAAGCGGCGTCAAATCAGGAGATCTTGCCGGCCATTCTATCGGATCTCACCTAGCAATTCATTTACCAGAAAATTTTTCATCCAACCATTGCCGCACATTTAATGTGTAATATATGGGGGTATAATAATGGGGGTGCTCCGTCTTGTTTAAAATATACATTCATTATGTTCATCTTATCATTAACTTGCTTTTCTAAAGACTGATTAATAAGAAAAACAATTTCATTTTCTAACAGATTGTGATACATTTTTCCGCTCAAGTTTTCTTCAATAAAAATTGACCCAATAATTAAAATATGTAATAATAAAATAATAATAAATAAAAGCAAAATAATGCCCAATTTTCAAGTATACCAACCCACACATTGAATATATTGGCGATTTACATTACCGTTGGTGGCGCCACCAGCAACAACAACATGGCTGTGTTTAGACGTATATTTCGAAATTCAAACTCATAGTCTGGTGAAAATTTGCAAACATTTAAGTATGGTGTTAAATTTATTGAAATATGATTTCTTAATTAGTTGATTTTTTTATGTTTTGAGCATGAAGAACGAAGTTTTATTTTCATTTAATACGTCATTTACTAATTTAAAATTCTCCCACATGGTGGCGTTTGCTTAATGTAAATTACGAATATACTTTGTATGATTTTTATTGTCCCAATACCACCAATTGTACTCTTGTTGACAAATCCGTTAAAAAATACTTGATTCGTCACTAAAGCAAATATTTCTTACCAAATTTAGATCATCTTGGATTCTCTAGGACATCTGTTCACAAAACTCGATTCATCTATCAAAATCGTCTTCGTCAAGTTGTTAGTGAATTTGAATTATATAAGGATGAACTTGCTTATTTTTAGCACTGTATGTATGGAACCAATTGAAATATTTCTTGAGTTAGCAACCTTTGGAATGGAGATGCCAAAATTCGCAGCAAAATGGCCAAATACTTCCATCTGCCAAACTTGATCCAAAATTCTGTGTTGCTTATTATTGTGGCATATAGAACCATTGGCGGCACGTGATTTGTTTCAATGGAAAGGCTTAAATTTTTAACATTATTATTTTTGAATAGTTCTTGGTTCCGATTTCGGATAGGAGGGAACATGCCCTTATACCCTTTAGGGTAAGCCATCACTGCTCAATCTAATCATAACATAAACATCGTCTATAACTAATCAAAATGACAAAATACATTTTCTACTATCTCATTTGTTGCTTCATATACATGACATACTGGGCTGTCCAACCAGGATTAGTTTTTTATATAAGTGAATTGGTTACGGGGTTAGTAGCCTACATTTATCTTACCTTCTCCTTCCATTATGTTAGGTCTAGGACCTGTGTTTACCAATTTTTTAAATTAGTTCTATGAGCATTGGTTTTTGCATCTTATAGGTAGCTTGCTAGTCTGACCTTCTATGTACCTATACACAATTTTTTTATTATTCATCATCCACATCTTAGCAAGATTCAATTTTTATCATTCTTTCTGATACTTAAAGTTTTTATTGTACACTTAGTTTGTTCTTGTTCGATTTTAAACATTGATATTCCATTTCGTTTATAAATTTTATAACATTTTTCTCTGCTACTTATAGTTGTTCATTTATTTATATGATTTGTTCCGTTTTGTTTAAATTTTCATGAATTTTTATTCAGTCACCAAAGTTTTTGCATTTGTTTCGTTTATACCTAACTTTTATTAAGTTTTATTTTAATTTTTCTAAAAATAAATTTTTTTTTTATTTTCTAATATGGTTCCGTTTCTTATAATATTTTGCTTTTCTTGTTTATTGAGTGTACCAGCTTCTCTTATACATGAAGGGTTCCGCAGCTTTCATAATTCTGAAGGCTTGATCAAAAATAGGGCCCTAGTAAAAATATCTCGGCACAAATGAATTTTTTTACAAAATTTTTGAACAGCATTTATATTAAATTTCAAGATGATTTTTTATTAATAGCTATAATATAACAAATTATGTTTATATAAGTATGGTTTATACTAACAAAAATTCCAATGTAGAATAAACTAACAATTCATAGTTCACAGCGGTGGCTAGAGTGCATACTGGTTGAATTCGGAGCGGTAATTTCAGGTTCAAATAATGAACCTCGCGGAATTGCTTACTCGATTCCCCGGTGTGCATCATGCACACACTGTGGATCAAAAACCATACAAATACAAACCCTACCAAAAATAACGAATAAACCCACACCAACAAAAAACAACAGGTGCTAATAACCTAGATGTTGATGCACCTTCTTCTTCTTCTTCTTAGTCGTATTGTTCGTTTCCGAACGTCGTGACCCATCTCTTTCTATGCATGTGATGTGCGTTCCAAGTGTTTTCACATACATAGAGGACCTACTTGTTCAACGTGGGCTCCGAACCACGGGAAGTGTAATACACTTCATGTTAAGATGGGCGCTCTTGGCAAATTACCTCGGTGGTTTGCCATTGCCTTCCGAGGAGAGACGGCCAGAATAAAGTTCTTACCCTGCCCGGATTCGATCCGAGCGTTTCGCATTAGCAGTAGACGCACTTAACTGCCAAAGCTATGACCATCTCATGCACCTTAAAGATGCACCTTAAAAACACATAAATTAAAAAAAAATCATACATAAAGTATGTTAAGTTTTCTGGTTGTTTAAAACGGCATATTAGCCGAATCCATAACCATTGCAAACACAACCGAAGCTTAAGCGAAAGTAAAGGCGAACACTGTTCAAGCTGTAAACGTAGATAAACTCATTAAAGGATGGACCACAGTTTGTGGTCCATTTTTTGTTTTTGCAATGGTTATGTATTCGGCTAATACGCCTTTTCAATCAACCAAAACGCCTAACATACTTTACGTATGTACTTTTGTTTATGTTTATAGAGCCATTCTCATACATTATCCAGTTAGCGCAGTCAGCGCAGTCATTGTGACCAATTTTAGATTCGTCAACGTCAACCTTTCCACTGCCCGTTAGTTTGCAGTTTAGCGTGACACTAGACACTTCCTACGCGACCTCGACTCTCGCGCCGGGAGTTTTACTTTTAGCCGTTGGGAGTGGGAGTAATTTCCGATGTCACTTTTGGTGTGGCTTTCCGAGGTATAGACGTATTCCATTAACTGCGTGTATATTAGTACTACTTGAAAATTCTATCGTTGTGCTGGATTTGGAATTGGAGAGTCATTTTGAGCAAGTTGCGAGAGTGATTTTGTATACGAAGATTTTTGCGCGCCGCAGCGTATTTGCAAGATTTTTGTGTCGTAATTTTCCGATCCAAGTTCGCTTATCATACACATTTTTAACGGCGAGTTGTTACGAGTGCGCACGCGTAAACTTTGGAGTTTTTGTTTTACCAGAGTTGGTAAAACTGTTCGAACTGTCAGATAATTTTTGGGGTGTAACCTCAAAAGATCTCGTGAAAGTTAAGCTGCACCAAATTCTATTTGAAAATCCGTTGGTCTTCATTGTGTCCGTCTAAATTATTGTCTCAAATACGTCTATTTACCATCACAATCTACCGCCCGAGGTTTCGTAGAAACCGATATTTTTCAAACGTTTTGGTCAACTCACTTGAGGGTTCAACTCTTTCCTTGGCTGCGTTCCCGACACCATTTTTACCCGTCTGCTGTCCGACCAAACCTTCGGCGAAGCATTGGGGTCGCTCGATCAAGAACCATCCAAGAGAAGCGTGTCCTGTCAACCCGGTGACCAGAGGGTGTTTCGGAGTAGCCGTTCAATCTCAATCTCGCAGCAGTCTCCGGCAGTGGAGTGTTTTCGTCGTCTGTCTTGGCCAGGGTAAGTAGATTAACATTTTCATTGTTTTGGGGGCTGTGTGTTATTGCGAGATATTTTTTTATAAATTAAATATAAGATGCGTGTTGTTTTTGCCACCTTCAGTTTTAGTAGCTCTTCGAGGCAACGTTCTGGTTCACCGGCTACAGATTTTATCGCACGCTGTTTTAATTTGTTTGGCTGATTCCCATTAGGAATCAGCGTTTCCATTTTTGTATTGTATCACCTGACTACTTGTCAACCGTTGTGTTTTGCTTTTTACGCTTACATTGTGTGTCATTAAATTGTTACCTTTAATACCGTTTTTTTATTTCCCTTGTAGAAGGGTATTCTTTTATAAAGCTTTCAGGAGTAAGTTCGCAATCGGAATCCACGGCTCTCGCATACCGACGTTACCATCTATAAAGCTAGCTTAACTTCGATCAGGGTTAACCACGTTGTAACGTGGAGTTCGTCACTTCGCGTGGGAGGAATCTTTCCTTCTCGTTTGCCGTCCTCTCATTAGGGACGGGGAGAAGCAAGGGGTTTGTTTCTTCACCACAGTCTCAAAAATAGAATGTACTTGAAAATAACTCCGAAAATATTTCTTACTTAAACCCTTTAATTTGGCGTCGTAAACAGTGCCTACGTTTGGTCTTCAACCAGATAGGGGTATATTTGTCGAAGAAGATCCCAAAAACCACAAAAGCACATAATGGTCTAAAATAGGTAGTAATAATAATAATTATATAAGGAAAATAAATAATAGTGTAAGAAAATTGGGCACATTTTGATCAAAATAATTCAAAACCGGTCTTCCGCAATTTCTCGACGGATTTTGTTAGGTAGTTCGTACTTTAACATACTAAAAGTCCTTGTGTCTAAACCCAGAGCTTCTTATCGAATTCTTCGTCAGAAATTGAAATTTTTAATGAAAAATTGAAAATGATGTTTTTCTGCAAAATATTTTTTATTAAAAAAAAAACACTTAAAATACTTCAACATTTTCAACATCATGAAAGGAAGAGTTTCCTAAAACTGGTCAGAGGGTTCTGATTTTTGGTTGGATATGTTTTAAGGTTTGGGGTCCTCATAAAAATTCTGAGTTGTTGATCTCAGCGATCGCCCTCAGTGATCGAAATAATAGGTTCTTTAACAATATTTTTTTACCAGTTGACTTCAGGACCAGTTGCTCAAGTAGACAAAGATGTATTATTATGTGGGAATAAATGATGATTCTATATTGTATGTAAAGAACGATGCAAAGAAGATGTGGAAAGCTAGTAAGAAATTAAATGGGAACAATCGCCGTGATCAAGAAACTAGCGAAATATTGTTTTGGAACAAAGCAGAAGGAGAGTGTTGATCAGGGATTGGTGACCTTTGAGGTTATTTTTGACATGAAGAGGGCATTTGAAACAATAGAAAAGGAAGTTTTGATTAAAAAGCATATTATGGTATGGGAAGAAATGTGATTGGATGTATTGACAGTTACTTAACTGATAGAGTTCAAGGGGTAAAATATGGAAATGTGAGGTCAAGGGATAGAAGGCTGAAATATGGAATTTCGCAAGGAAGTGTGATGGGGCCACTTTTATTCATATTATTCATAAACGATATGTGTAGAGCGTTCGAATGAGCAAAGTTCCACCTGTTTGCGGATGATGCCATCGTTTACGTATCGGGCAAGGATTGTGGAGGCACCATTGAAAGTTTATTAATTGGCTCGATGGTAGTAGGCTAAAGATTAATGTGACAAAAACCAAAGTTATGATGCTGGGAAATAAGAAGTTCAAGGAACAACTGATTACGAGAGAGAAAATATCAATTGGAAGAATTCAAATTGAAGTATCGGAAGAAATAAAATACTTGGGGTTGATCGTGGATTGTCATTTAAATTTTAAGAGCCGTTTGAATTTCATGTGCATAAAAATTTCGGGTAAATTGGGAGTTCTGGAAAGGTGTAGTGACTTTGCTTCGAAAAAAAACTAGATTGACGATTTTAAATACGACAGCATTGCCTCATTTTACATATGTGGGCACGGTACTGTACATGGCGAGCAGAACAGACGTGAATAGGTTGAAGACTCCACAGAACAGGGCCATGTGAATAATTTTGAAAAGGGACAGATACTGCAGAATCAGTGATATGCTCGTGGAGCTGGAATGGTTGAGTGTAACGGCGTTGTACGAGTATCAGGTTATGGTATTCATGCACAAAACTCTGTCAAGTTTCATGTCTATGTACTTGAAGCAGAATGTTTCGATATTCGCCAGTGTATGTACATGACTATGGAATAAAGGGCAAAGAAAATTTGAAGTTGCATGGTGTTGGTACGGCTTTTGCTCACACCTCTGTATTTATAAAAGAGGCTGTGGCATATAATAAATAGCTTATGATGATGAGGATCATCAGGATCTTAGAAGATTTAAAAAGGACCTCAAGAAACGACTTGGTGGGGCTGAAGGGTAGTTCCAGAAGTATGTGAACCTTGAGACTTTGTTTTGCAATTGTGGGCAAGGTGTTTGTTTTGTTTGTTTGTTGTGTAACATTGTCATTTTATACATGGATAGCTATATATAAGCTAAGTATCTATCTATATCTATTGCTATGATGCAAAACATCAATAATTTATTATAAGCTAAAGCTCAATAAACACTCGTAAAAGTAAAAATTACATGAACTTTTTATAGCAGTAGGAAGTTCTGAAAGGTAGTCGAAAGTTCCTAATGTAGTCAAGTTATTATAAAAGAATAGGTGACCAAAGGAAGTTTCTTCACCAATGATACGTATTGAAAAGGGACATTACAGATTAATTTATTTTTCATATATAAAAATTTGTTTCATAAATAATTTAATTTTAGTTTTGTAAAGAGTAGGTTAACTTTAAGAAGTGCGATATAAATAAACAGTATTATTACGTAGTGGTGATTGACATGGAGGTGAACGGAAAGACTAATGCAACTATTCGCCATCCGAGACAAACGATTTTACGTATAGCCGGACCAGACGATGGGTTGTTTATGACAACGCTAGAAAAAAAGAGTGAAATTAATTTAATGACATTTGATTATAAAATGAACGTTATCAAGATAGTAAGTTACTTACGTTTGAAAATTAAATCATCAAGTGTGAAAAAAAAATCCAAAATCACAAAAAACCAGGGAAACGAAATAAATAAAAAATAACAAAGAATACGCTCGTGCGTTGGAGACGACGGAGGTGTCTCGTTCCTCTCGTCCAAAAAGAAAGTGTTAATTGGATAAAATCCAACCAAAAGTGAATTAACCTGAAAAATAAAAAGGTTAAGATTAGATTAAAAGAAGTGGTATTTGAATTTCGTGAAAATAAAATTCAGTGATAAATAGAAAAGGTACTTACCTTAAGATTTCCTGGAAAGTGATCAATAATAATTGGAACCAGATTGTGTATTTGAGAAGCGACGCACAAAAATTGAAAATTGATGATTCAACTGGCGAGATTAAGAATCGACAGTGACGTGATCTTAGAAAACAAAGAAATCAAGGCGACCTCTTTTGTGGTAAGCGACAATCATCTAACTTTAACATTTAACAGTGCCGTGTTGCGTATAAACAAATTAAAATTTCAACGACGCTACGTAATAAAAACAATCACAAATTTAATTTCGCATTAGTTTTTAAAAGATTTCATTTGTTTATATTATTTAATTATTTTAGTTTAAGTTTTGGGGTTTATTTGCAATTTTCGTTTATATTTTGTGTTTGATAAAAAAAAATAAATTGTTTATATCTACCAAGCTTCAGTAGCGTATCATTGGGAAGGAATCTCCCGTACACTTTTACGATTTCAGGTATAAGCGAAGGGTACAACCCCGAAGAATCGACTACTGCGGTAAGAGTGTTTTTCATGCTAATTAAAGACATCAAAACTGAGCTAGCACGAGTGATTAATAATAATAAATAAAAATTTCAAATTTCACTTTAACATTTCAAACAAAGTGCATGTGGCCCCGTCATTGAAGGCCGGCACAGTGCACTATATTCGGTTATGAACGTCTTGCGACATTTGACCTGTCTCTGCTCGTTGCGTGTTGAAAATGTGTGACGAGCACAGAGGACCTACAGCTTAACGTGGATTCCGAACCACGGGAATAGACTATATAAACGGTTATATAAAATATAGTTTATATAAACTATATAAACTATATAAAGACTATATAAAAAGAATATAAGCTAAGTAAACGTTTCTTTATTTATTATTTATTATATTCTTGGAATTCACCCCAAATGTTATTTTTGTTAAAATATAATTTGATCAAAAAATCCAACAACGGTCTTCTGCAATTTTTAGTTAATAGTTAAATCTGTGAGTATATTATCATATCCGCGCCCTTCCTCTTTTTTATTCTCCTCTCTTCATCAGTTACTTCCAGCTCTTCTTTATTTTGTGCTTCTTGTTTGGTTGAGCTTTTTCCAATTTTTGTTCTGTTTTCACTTCCGTACTTATCGTTTGAAAACCTCTATTTATTTTTGTCATCATATTTACCTCAGTTGTATTGAGTGCTTGAAAATTCTTTTTACTATAGGGTAAAGGGAGTATAGTTGGACCACCTTTTGAAAAACAGTTAATAACTTCTTTATTGATTAAAATAAATGCATGTTTTTAATACAGTACATACATTAAACATTGCTTGTCCTTTTGGTAAACTTTAATAAACCAAAAATAATGCCGTAAAGTTATTAAAATTAAAAAACTGAATAGTTAAGATGGCCCATCTCTCCTACCCACCATAGGAGAGATGGACCACGTGTTGTAGGAGAGATGGACCTACAGTTTTTTCGAATTTTTCTTTCTTACGTTAGGACCGCAAATTTGACAAACGTTGGTATAAGGGGTACAACCTTCATGTAACCATCGGGAACACAATATACACTTTATCCAGTCATCTTTTTTTCTCGGTAAAGCGGTAATCTTCTTTGCAGCTAACGCATTCATTTTCCACATCACTCAAATTGTTCACGTCATTGCTGGACGAATCTTTTAAAACTACTTTAGACGAGTTTGAAGAAGAAGATTTGTCGCGTTTGGATTTATCTTTGGTTTCTGATTCTTCTTCCTTGCATCTATTTCTTTCCTTTTTCGTATGTTTTCCGGTGAAGTTATAACGCCGGCCAGATTGACGCATTTTAATAGCTAGTGTTATCACAGGTACAGGTGCAATATCATCAAGTGCTATTCCTGTTATTATATTTTTTCCTGCATAGAGTCTTTTTTTAGTATGGCATAGTTGCTGCATTCCAGAGGTACTAGAGTGTGAAGATTCAATTGCATTCCTGCTTTATCGGTGTTAAAAATGTTCCCTGGTTTATTAAAAAGGGCATTCTCAGTGAAAACTGTTTCAAGATCTTTAAAATATTTATTTACAGCACCCCTCGACATTCCTATAGCTCTAGCAACAGAAATATTCTCAGCCTTTTCTCAGCCATGTTTCTGTAACAAAAATCATAGGTCCATCTCTCCTCTACATTTCTGGTCCATCTCTCCTCAAACGAGAGGATAGACAGACCAGGAAATACCCACGTAACCGTATGTGATAACTTATTGGTTTTGGGTTATATTTACACTAATATACATACATAATTATATCACACCTAAATCCCCAAGGTAAACTTACCTGAACACACAAAAACTCAACAAAGAAAATACATCTAAAAAAATTTTCGAGTTACTCAAATCAATTTTTTGTGATATTTCAAAAATCAACACTTTAATTACATATTACTTGCATATACTCGTATCACCTTCAACTGATGCAACTACATATATAGAGCCGAACAAATCAATAATTATCGCGACAGTTTGCGAGATATTACAAGTTGTCCATCTCTCCACCTGGTCCAACTATACTCCTTTTACCCTATTGTCTTTCGAGTTTTTCGCACATTAAACCACATGTATTTAAATTCATTTTTTTGTCATATTAATTACTTATTAAATCAAATTAAATTCAATCTCAGTTTGCCGGTTCTATAATTTGCCCCAAGCATACTTGTATGTCAATACGTTTTTTCAATAAACGGGACAAAAATTGTGGCTAAATTTTTAATTTCAAATCACCAGATGCTCTACGTTTCATCCTCACAATAATAATTATCAAAAAATTTATTCTTCCAAAATTAAAAATCCATTCGCAATTCAAACACAAAACAATTCAAAATTTTAACAATTTCTGACCATTTTTCACAGACCCGAGGTCTTACCATAAAAATTATGGCAATATACAGCATTTTATTTTCGTATAAATAAAAAATGTAATAATTTTCATGTTAGTTTATATTATATCCTTTAGTTAAAATATGATGAACTAAACTTAATGCTATATCTATTTCTACTTATAGAATTTTATCTGATAATCCCTTCAGTGAACTAAAACGAATCGGAAGGTTCCCTAACCTAATTCCCAATGCGTTCAAAAGATATTTCTTCATAGGGAATCTAATAACGGGCTCCTCCGCGAAGAGGATAAAATGTCTTTAGCAGTTGTAACCCTCGAACTTGTTGAATAGCAGCACGCAGAATTATTCTGTTAATACACAAAGAAACGTTTTTACTATAACCGGATAAAGAAATTACCTCATACACATACAGACTATAATCTATAATCAAAGGTATTCGGATCATAATTATTAGTAGTGAAAAGTAAAAAAATTATATTTAATTTCAAAATTTTTAATTTAATACTTTATTAATTTATAAAAATCATTTTGGGTTCTGGCTTTCTTACTTGAATTCCATTACTTCTATTACCAAAGTCAAAATGTTTATATACTATATATTTTTTCAGAATAATTTTGCTTAAAAATTATTTATATTCATTTCATTGCTATTTTAAATATAAACTTTAAAAAATAAATTGTAAAATCCCCATATGTAAGTACCACGTGGATGCATCTATTCAATAAACTGTTAAAATTGGTTCTTATTCTAGCCTATTACAAAGCTATTGTAGCGGCGAACACGTAAAATTGGATTTGAATTGAATTTTCTGTATTAAAAGACGTGAAAAGCAAAAAGTTCTTGTCACTTGGGAACATCTCACACGTTTTAAATAAAAACCGAAAGAAGTATAAAAGTAGATATACTCAAGAATTTTGGCTTTCAACATTTTATTTTACTCTAATATAATGATATTTTATTTTTGTCTTTCTGAAACCTAAATCTGATTTGGAAATTTAAAAAGAATGTTAAAATATTTAATCCTAAAAGCAATTTCAATCAATGACGATACATTTTAGCAAATAAACATATTAAAGAAAATAGATGCTGCATTCGTATAGAGTACAGACAGTCAATATAATATGAAAAAGCTAAAATGTAATTTCCGTTTTCCGTCGATGATTAAATTTATAAAAGATGACAACGGTATTGGACATCTTTAATTCACCCTAAACCTGATCCTTTTTCCTGCGACCTGTCTGCCGTGAAAAGCTTTGTCCCGGACAGCGATTAGAACTTGCGTTCGAGGCAGGATATTTGTAGCAGGGCGTCAAAGAATGAATTGTACACTCGACACTAAAAATGTTAAATTTGTACTGTAGAATTTCTTAACTGCCATTCAATGATAATTTTGTAAAATTTGAAAAAAAAGGGAATGGGAATGGCACCATTTAACCTAAAGTACCAAACTGGGACCCAAAATTACGTTGCGAAATTTTTTAACGAAACTTTTTTTACTGAATATTTTTACCTACATTATTTATAATGGGAATATTACAATTTCGATCCGAACCAAACTATATAATAATTATAAATTCTTGTTTTCGTTAAGAATATCGCATGAGAAATGTTAGTTTGAATTTTTTATTAAATGAGCACAATAAGTTTCACTGATTAAATAAAATGATAATCAAAATTTATTAAAATAATCTAAACAAACTACTAAAATAAATTTGATACAAATCAATAATATTACATCTAGTGTACACGGCTTTTGCTTTTTCTTAGCGGTTTTGTTAGAAGATAAAGGCTTTCAAAAGATTACTTGTCTGGTTATGTTCAGGTTTTCTATTAAAAATTAAATAAAATTCTATACTACACTATAAATATGGTTCGCTGTTCACAATTTAAGTGAAAATATCAGTAGGTAATAAATAAATTTTTAATTTACCCAAAGTACCTAATTACACAAATTACATAGTACAGGTGCAGAATATTTCATTATAGTACCTACCAATAGATGCTACATTAAGCAATAAATATCCACTTCATTTGCACATAGTTATGAAATTCTATGTGATAAGGAACGCGAATACAAACGTAATTAATTTTCCCTTTATGATAATTATAACCCGACATAATTAAGAAAAGTTAATTGTGTGTAATTTATTAAAGGTGTAGATCAATAATTGATGCACATTATTTAATATTACATTCCTTTAATGTTACCTACAAATTACACATTTGCAGGTATTTAAATATCGAATTTTAATTTTTAATAAAATACTTCAATATATTTTAAATAATTACAAATGTAGTGGGCCTATAACCTGTTAGAGTTTTATATTGACAAAAAACCGCCCTGTACATAAAAATTTCTTTTAATAAAATAGAAGCACTTATATGTTTTCCTTGTATTATTAAGACATTTCCCAATAGAATAGCAAAGTTTAACAGTTGATTAGTTTTCTACTTGGAGGTATTATGGACTAAAGCTAATATAATTGGAAATATCGTGAAGAAGCTAAGCATTTATAATTACTGATTAAATAATCACAATAACTTTTCTAGCAACATTCGTAAGTGCGCCAGTATTAAAAATAAATTTAACAAAAACATTTATCCCTCGCTTTAATAGCTTGGAAACATCATTTTCATCAAACCTTATTATCCACTCGAAGCAACAAGTTCCTGTCACGTTCTTGGTGATTAGGGGCAACAAACGACACTGCACACAATTACTTTGTCTGGTGCAAAAACTACAAAATTTTCACAAAAGAATATAAACGTATTGTTTTTTTAAATCCGTTCTTATAAATTAAAATTTTCATTCGTTAATTTTTTATCGGGTTAATCTGCTTAATTTTTCTGCTTCAGAAAATATTTAATTTTAGACTAACAAGCTTTCATTATTAAATTAATTTGAAATTTATTATTCTTTATTAGTGTTAATTTTTTTTAAATATCAACAAATAAATAAATAATAATTGACTCCATTAAAAAATATATACATTATTATTCCGTATACAGTAGAACTCAGATATAAGGAATATCAAGAAGAGTCCTGAAAACTAGTTGGTTATATCCGAGGAAACGCTATAACCAAATTGAAATGTAAGGCCGATGGTTTTTGAGGCCGCACGTCGTTGTCCTCTGTTAATTTTTCTTTAAAGATTTTAATGGTGGTGATTGGTGCCATACGTGTTGGTATTTAATATAGGGTGTTTTTTTAGCTGCATGAGAACTTCAAATTGAAATAAAATATTAAAAAATTGATGGAATGTTTTTTTAATTTTTTTTTTATGAAAGTAAATTTAATGCCATTTATGATTTGAAAATAATTTCCGGCATGTGACCACCACGACTAATCGTTACGAAGCGCATCCGATCAGTCCAATTTTTGACCACTTCCTTTCAATTTCAATTTTTAAGTCCATTGTCTAAGTCCATTGGGACTTAGTATGAAAATTACAGAGCGATGCCGCTTCGTCAAGTACATCTACGAGCGTAAAAGAGGCTGGTGGCCGACATAGCCAAGTTTCAGTACAACCGCCATAACTAAAAGATAAATCGTTCGGGGCTTTGTGACTTATCAATTGTCACCAAAGACACCGACATACCTATAGTACAGTGGAGGGGGGGTTGTTTAAAACAACATTTAGGTGGTCGTAGGAATCACACTGGATGACCACGTATGGGCTTGTGAACCGCACAGGAACCATTCAAAGGTATTTTAGACCCATAGAAACCCTCAAGATAGTTTGCTAAAACGGTACTCGGGGTCTTCAGAATAAGAAGCCAGCTTAGCTCAACTTTGCTTCTAGCTCTGAAGTGGAAGCTCTGTTTGTCAAAAAAAATCTTTGAGAACTACCAGAGAGTCCACCAGAGCTAGTTTGATAAGATGAGCTCTTATGGAGCTCCCAGCGGAACTCAAATATTTCAGGGTGTTTCCGGCTTATACTGGGAAATATTGCTGTATCAGCGGATCTCTACTACTGAAATTCCCACTCTAGATGAAATCTCTTAACATATTGAATAAGAAACTTCTAAATCAAGAAATGCAACTCAACACACGAATGTATGTAATTGTGGTTGTACATGTTACGGTCAATGATGACAATTCAGGCATTGATGTCATTGATGTCATTTCCCGGCCAATGCTACGTTAATGTCCTTCAAATTCGGACATTGACGATTGCCCAATACAGAGCGGGCGATGATGAAACTATGGTGTATCAAGTTCATGTTACAAAGTTTGTGTTGCTGAAAGCATTCAAATTTTAATAAAAACATTAAACTTGCTGGAAATTTATACTACTTTTGTAGTACCTCTTATTTTACAGTCCTACAATGGACGAGAGTTTGTCAATTCAGTTCTAGTGAAATTACATGCTGTAAAAATTGTTCATGAGAAACCTAGGCATAGCCAAAGTCAAGGGCCTGTTGAACGAGCCAATAGAGATATTGAGGATATGTTGGGAGCATAGATGGATGACAATAAAACTACAGATTGGCCCGCAGGAATCAAATTTATTCTGTTTAAGGAAAACCGTACTTTGCATTCTGGAATTGGAAGATGTCCATGTGAGACTATGTTCAGATGTCCAGCTGGAAGAGGATTAGATTCGACTGAAATACCGCGTGATGGAATTCCAAATTTGTCCACTGAAGTGGTCGAAACTCTGTTGCAAGAAATGGCAGGACGGTCTGAAGAAATAAAGGATAAAAATTCAGATGGCGAAATGGAAGATAATATGGAATTAGCATTTGAAACTGAAGAGAAGACTGGAAGCTTATTGGAACCCGTTGTTGGACACGAAGAGAAAAACATTTGCAGCCAGTGCTTTATAATATTATCTCTTGGCGGAGAAGTTAACAATGCTGGAATATGTCTCAATTGCGAACGCCAGGAAAACATTACTATAGAGCGTAAAACATGTCGTTATCATTGGAAAAGCACGCCTCTAAAATGCTCAAGTTATCTAATGAAAAATTGCCTGATGATCAAATTGGAAGTACGGTTCGTATTTCTATACCAGACGTAGACAGGGCTAGCAGTTCTCTACGTAATATACTGGCTGTTAGTTTCGAAGAAAATGGCATTTAAAAATGTTGCACAAATTATGGTGTTTTAAAGAATAAGTATACCCAATCTGAGTTTAACTCCTGTACTTAAAAGTTGATTTCGTTAGAAAACATTAGCGATTCGACCAAAGAAAAGGAGATTACTCTTGGACAAAGTGCAGCTCAAAACAGTGTTTTAGGGGGACAGGGTTACAAGCATTGTCTCTGCAAGGGCGGATGTAAAATAATAAGTGTGCATGTCTCGCCAGTAAACAAATTTGCAATTTAAAGTACTATGGATCACTCTCATGTCATAATTAATAAAAATGATTAAATTAAAAAATCTAATTAATTATATTTAAATTTTATATTTTTATTATTTTTTAAAATTATTAAATATTATAATACTTCACTGATCGACGATTTGTGAAATATAAATATCGCAAAATAAGCAAAATTCCGCATATTTGGTTTTGCTTCCTATCCATTAAATTATAATATTATCATCATTGTCCATTCGCTTTTGGCAAATAACGTCATTGACTGGCTAAGGACAATAATATTACAATCAGATGAAAATATTTACATCATTGCCCACTGTACAGTGGCATTGCCTCAATCATCAAAGTTGAAGGAAATATATTTAAAATACACAAAATATTTGTGATAAACTGTAGTTAATTTTTTTTCAACTAAAAAAATTGTACGTTTTATTCCATATGTAGAATATAAAGAACCACGAGATAAAAAAATTTCTAATGTAACGTTGCATACATTAGGTATAATATTTTGGGGAACGACATCAAAATTTAGGGAGAAAAGTAAGGTTTTGACTGAAATTGTAAATATGATATCTAAGTTATAAAATAAATTCATTAAAAGATGAGTAGGGTAGGGTGGTCAACAGTGGATCGGTGGTACACACACTCATTTATTAGTTAAACCGTTGTATGCATGCGCTTCCGCGAGATGTACGTGGTAGCCAATGTGATCCCTCATTGACTAATTTCACAACTGAGCAGTTCCGTTGATGGTCGGATGTTCAGCAGTTACATTTGTGGTTTAAAGCCTACATTTGTTATTATCAGGTAAGTTGAACTTTTTGTGTAATTTGATCAGATCTTCTATGATAGAGTTCTGGATGTTTTCATTGTTTTAAGAAATAATTAACGCACGTGAGGCCACTTGAATAACAGGTTTTACTCAATTTGTTTTGTCAAAACCACGGTTTGAAAATTAAATGGTGGGTTGGTCTACAGTGGATCAGTGCTACATGGCTAACCAAAACATGGTCAAAGAACAGGATGTAAGATTCATCCTTCCGAATCCAATAATTAGCGGTACCGCTAGGCGACGGTCTTATTATAAGTTCTCAGTTGATCTTTCTCTATTGAAAATGTGCTAATTTTTTTATTTTCCTATATTTTTTCTCGAAAATGTATTTTTTCTGTTTCTCTATAATATATTTTTTTCGAAAATATATTGTTTGTTTTCTATATTTTTAGTTTGAAAATCTGTTAGTTTTTCCATTTTAAAATATGTGAAATAATCGTGGTGGCTGATCCACTGTTAACCTTAGGCCGATCCAATGTGGACCACCCCTGATGGTCAACACTGAATCATTATGCACTTAAAATTAAATTTTTTTCATAGTTTGCTTGTAATACAACTTAGTTTAAATTACCATATTTCGATAAGATTATAGTCCATGTTACTCTACCCAAAATTTCAACAAACTTCATGTATTATTTTCCAAGATATATGTGTTTGAAAAATTGGTGATCCACTGTCGACTACCCTACCCTAGATGAGATTTGATATATTTCAGTTCCAGTTGTGCAACTTTTCTCCCATGTAGTTAATTTAACTTCCTAACTGAATTAAATATATTATTCTTAAACTCGTAATTTTATCGTAAATTAAACACACATTGTGGATAAAACGGAGATATGAATGCAATAAATACAAGTTACCTTATTTTGATAACTTAAAAATCTGGACCAAGAGAATTAATAAAATGGATTAATTTTTTGGCTGGGGATATAAAAAAAACACATTTTTCTACATCTTACTCGTCATAAAGCACCTGCCAGGATTAACCCTGACAAGTGGTTGCCGGTCAACATAACCTCCCATTTCACCCTACATGGGCGAAATGCAATATACAGAGTTTGTAACTACTTGTGGAACTTTCTGCCCCCCCCCCCCAACGCTACTTAGCTTATAACTTATAAAGTACTCGTATTAGCTTAGAAGCCACGCTTAGAAGTTACTATTTACAATAATTAAAAGTAGTCTTAGCCACCTCTATAATACAAAAAGTTGCTTTTAGTTGTACCTTGTCCAATTGTAGTGGAAAGAAAATAACAGCTCTAAATGCATTGCATTCATAACAATCACAACTTGACAGGACTAACAAGAATATCCTTTGCAGCGATGCATTTTTACGCTTAACTAACCAACATAAAAGAACTAATGTTTTGTGGTCTCACTTGGGTGCATTAAAGACCACAAACAAGCAAAAAATAAAATAACAATGAAATTTCAAAAAGATATTGTTGTGCCCGTTACATAAAATCTCTTTCCATTTAAATTGCACTTGTATATACTTAAGTAGCTCGTTAGGTATATTGATTTTTAACTTCCTTTATCCCAACTAATCCCGACAAACCAAGACCATCATCAGGATTTACTAAGTAAATATAAGTGCTAAAAGATTGCTTCACTGTCGCTAGTTTTTTATCGATATAATTAAATCCGTTTAAAATTTGCATAAAAGTACTTGTGTTTGACAATCTTGTATGTAAAAGTTTCTAATCGATAAACTTAATTATTGTCGAACTTAAATGTAGTTGGTAAAAGCATAAGTCAAACATTGATTAAACTGTGGGAAAGTTGTCGACACCCCAGATTCACGCAGATTAGCGTCCCAAAGGGTCCAAAATTGTCTGTGTATTTCAATCGACAGATACATACACACCCACACGTGCATTGGCTAACAATTTTCTTTAACGTACAGCTCTTGACACGTGCTTTAGCTTAGTTATGCTGTGCCAATGTACATAGCCATTCAATCAACCCCCAAAACACAAATTATAATAACGATACTCGTGCTTTCAAACACCGACAATTAAATGCGGAATTCCCCTGTTTGTTTCTTACTTCCCGAGGGAATTTATTTGTTTATAGTGAAACTGTGGGAATAAAAGCGGTGAGTATTAAAGTTTTTCATAAATTTATTGATCCAAAATTTAAAACTGCGTAATACAAATTAATTTTAGGGATGCGTTCAAATAGAAATAATAGATATAATTTACTTTTTATTGTTTGATTTCGTTTTAATAAAATACTAGAGTTTATTTGTAAATTCGCATATATTTTGCTAAAAGGATTCAAAATATTTTTAAAATTAGTAGTAAATTCGAATTTTATATTATGAACTTGGTATTATTAATTTGGTATTTAAAATATCGCTAACGTTTATTCAAATGATAAATGTTTATTTAAAACAACCTAAACACCGTTGTAACAAGCAGAACTGATAAAAAAAATTTTACAAATAATTTCAAAATTTGAAATGAATTTATGTGCTTATAAATTAATATTTTATGTTCCAGTAAGTTTTCGCGAAATTCGAAAAGTAGGTAATGTAGTGCTTACCTACGTTTTAAATTAACCGTTTAAATTTAAATTATAATATTATGTCGCATATATACGAAAATAAAGAGGTCAGTAAAACAACATTTACCGTAGTAAATTCCTCGTACGCAACGCACCAGCCGAAAGAAATAAGACGCAACTACAGGGCTTTTCAACAGGGAGTTCTGTTTTATAATATAGCCAATTTTGGATATGGTGACAATTTTGTCATTATGTTTTTGACATAGGTATGTCAAGTAGAAGGTCTACAATTTATTACAATGTCTTCAATTGCAATCGAAAATCTCATGAAAACAATTAAAATCCACTACGAAAGTGGTGCATCTGAAAACTACATATCACAAAATTTCGGATATTTTTGGTCGTTATAATCGTCCTTCTGAAAGCGTTATTAAAAATTTAATAGTTATATTTGAGTCTACTGGTTTGGTACATAACATACCAACAACAATAACACAAATTTATCAATTATTCCACTGCGTTCTCAGCAATTGGACCTATCCACTATCACCACATGGCGATTTTGGCGTAAAGATTTGATTCTAAAACCTTGTAAAGTTTTGTTAGTTCAAGAATTAAAGCCAGCCGACCATTTTGTTCGTCGACAATTCGCTAATTATTGTTGAGAAGCCTTTACATTCCACTCATATTACTGTTTAGTGCGACTTTTAATCTGAAAAAATGATTGAACCGTATTTTATTTTAAATGAGGCTGGACACGCTGTTACTGTCAATAGGTTGTGTTATCGGGGCATGTTGACAAATTGTTTTTGACCTATTAGTGATGATATGGATGTGAGTGATATGTGGATTTAACAGGACGGCGCCATATGCAACACAGCTGCTGAAATTTTGAACTTATTGCAAACGAAATTTCCCGATAAAATAATTTCGCATAATTGTACAGTCAATTGGTCGCATAGATCGTATGATTTAATGCCGTTAGATTATTTATTGTATTTCTTATATTTCTTGTGGGCGTGTGAAGGGTGCATTCCAAGGGCCGCCGGGGGACTACCATCAGTCTATTGGTAGACAAGTGAAATCGCCATGCTGAGAAGGAGGTGTAACACAGCATAGAATTGCCGGAACTCACCCTGAGAGGGAGAACGCAATGAGAGGAAAACTAAAAAGTCGAGAAGGAAGCTTTTTGCCGAAATAAAAATAACCAGAAGAAGAAATGGAACGAGCTGCTGCTCGACCTAAACACAGACGAAAGGCATATGGGAGAGTTACCAAACGCATGGGGCAGAGGGCGGCCTTGGGAATACCGAACGATAAGCTGGGAACAATCATCGATGCCCTGTTCCCGGCTTACCCCAAGGACCACATCTCCAAGAGAGTGGTCACTGAGCCAATCCCGCCCTTCGCGGTCGCAGAGCTCGCGAGGTGATTGGGGGCGTAAAGCTCAACAAGGCGCCTGGTCCCGATAGCATCCCGGCCACGATAGCATATAAAGTGGGAGAACTGCATCCGGACTTCTTGCTGAACACGACGAGCCCACTAATCCAGAAGGGTGAGTACCAGAGCAGCTGGAAGGAGGCCATTCCGGTGCTCATCGTACAGACCCCTGTGCCTCTTAAGTTACGTTGACAAGGTGCTTGAACGCTTGATTTTGAACAGACTCCGTGCCGAGATAGAGGCTAGGGGTCGGGGGACCAGCGCCAAACCAGTTTGGTTTCAGAAAGGGAAAGTTTAATATCCATGCTCTTGAGCAAATAGTCTCCACTGTCAGGTTGGCAACAAGCGTCACATGGAGAACCAGATAGTACGCTTTGGTGACTGCCCTGAATTTAGGAATGCATCCTGACGTATTCGGTCGTCTAGGAGAATATATTGTTGGATATAGAAGAGAGAGGAGTGACTCCATAAATGTGCAACATCGTAGCTGATTACCTCAGTAACAAATGGGTTACAACAAGAGAGGCCAAAAACATAAATCGTTTTGAGATGGTGCACCCCGGCCGGAGTAAAATTCATCGGATTTGCGAACGACTTCACGGTCGTGACAACAGCCAAGACAGAAGAAGAACTAATGAACATGACCAACCAAGTAATTGCATCCATCTATAGATGGATGAGAACGCCGGGGTTGTCCATCGTCCTCGATAAAACGGAAGCAGTATTGGTGTGCGGTCGTCGCAAACACATCCCCATCAGCGTTGAGGTGGAGGATACTACAGTAGCCGCTGGAATACATAAAATCCTGGGTATTTATATAGATTGGAGGCTCTCCTTGGATCCGCATATACGTCTAGCTGCGGAGAATGGGCGGCGACCAGTATTGTTAGGCTGCTTCCGAACATACGAGAGCCTTCAGAGTCTAAACGGAGGACTCTGGCGTCTGTAGCAGAGTTCATATTGCTATACGGAGCGCCAGTTACTGAGGGCGCCCCCAAAATCCGCAGCAACGCCGAGCGACTCCAGAGCTTCCAGAAGAAGATGGTTCTTATAATACAGAACTGTGTCGACGGATGCCTTGCTCGTGGTAGTGGCGCAGGTCCATATGGACCTCCTTGCTATGGAGCGGAAACTAAAGTTTAATAAATCGCCACTAACCCCGATCGAGTTGCGCAGGGATTCGCACAAATCGTGGTAGAGAAGATGGAACGCCAGCACCATATGCCGATAGACCTATCATCATCATGAGTTGTGTCATATGAACTGACACAACTCCTCACGGGGAATGGCTGCTTTGAAGCATAATATCTGCTTTGCTTCAAAAAAGTAGAGTCAGACGGCTGTCCATACTGTGAGGAGATGGACACTCCATACCATAAGGTCATCGTGTGCTCCCGATGGAGTGCACCTATAAAAGAGGGCGAAGAGATCTTACGACAATCTCCCTTACCACCGAAAATCTGGTGGAGACGATGCTGACTTCCTTGGAAAACTGGGAAGCGGTCATAACATTCGCTAGGAAAGTGATTGCGGTGAAAGAGCAAGACCAAAGAGAGAGAGGCAAAAGGAACTCTCATGAAGAGCATTGGCGATGTTATGCGGAAGGAATGCATGAAGGCAAATCCCAGTAATATAAATGGGAAGGGGTTTCAGTCAGTAAAAATCTAACACTACCACCAAGCAACATCTGAGTGGTGTCTTTCTAAGATTTTTCCTTCCCCAACGCACGAAAAATAATATTTCTTGTGGGGCTGTATGAAAACTCAAGTCTATACAGATAATCCACAATCCATTGAAGCCTTGAAAACCCACATCCGACACGTGATTGATGAGATAGAATCGCAATTATGCAAAAATATAATCGAAATTTTTGACAAAATGATCGACGTCTATATAGGGTAAAGGGCGTATAGTTGGACCAGGTGGAGAGATGGACCACTTGAAATATCTCGCAAACTATTGCGATAATTATTGATGTTTTCGGCTGTATATATGTAGTTGCATCAGTTGAAGGTGATATATGCAAGTATTATATAATTAAAGTATTGATTTTTGAAATATCACAAAAAATTGATTTGAGTGACTCAAAAAATTTTTTAGATGTATTTTCTTTGTTGAGTTTTTATGTGTTCAGGTAAGTTTAACTTGGGGATTTAGGTGTGATATAATCATGTATGTATTGTTGTGATCACCTCCTCTTTTGTCGCTTTTACGGACAGAGGACGTGCGACAACAAATCGATGAGCACCTACCTTCTATTTACTATTTTTGGCTCTCAGGGTGCCTACTATTAAGCTTTACGAACTTGATCGGAGGAAGCACAAAAAAGGACACAATTCAACAAGAACAATATTTAATAAACACATAGTATGAAACAAATTAACAAACATTTTCTTAAAATAAAACACAAACGAATTCAAAATGGAAATGTTAACTTAAATACCTGCGAGGTAATGCTTAGCTGTGCACGTGGTTCTGCGCACCTTCGTAATCCTTGGATCGTGGCTTCCAGCTTCTCCTGGAAAATTCTGTTCTTCGGATGAAGATCTTCGGAATTCCTGTGATCGGATTCCTTCTTTCGTCGCCGTTCCAAACACTCGAGGTCGAGTGGAATGATTCTATGCAATCCAATAGCCCCCAACTGTGGAGTACTAATTGGCTTGGTAGTGGTTAGCACTTAAATTCAAAATTTGAATTTAATTTTCACGGAGCAAATTTCCAACACAACTGGTCGGTTGCTCAATATTTGTGAACTCCCTTCACGGTGCAAATTATTTTGCGACCTTTCGATCGCTCGCAATTTTGTGAACTTTTTTTTTTATCTTGGTTGTTTGTTTTTCTTTACCAAGATGATTCCTTCTTCCTTTTGTTTTGATGGTTCTTGCCCTCCATATTAATTTTTATTTATGTGACATCCTGTTTCCTTGCCTGCGTTAGCACTCGCATTTAAAATAACAATAACGAAACTTAATTTAAACTAACAATGTCTAATCCTAACAAATACAATTCTGAAATGCATGGCAACAAACAATAATTGTGTCCCTTTAAATGTATTGCTATTTCAATAAGCGAATTTGCACTCGTTCGCGGTAGACACAGCAGTATATTAGTGTAAATATAACCCAAAACCAATAAGTTATCACATACGGTTACGTGGGTATTTCCTGGTCTGTCTATCCTCTCGTTTGAGGAGAGATGGACCAGAAATGTAGAGGAGAGATGGACCTATGAATTTTGTTACAGAAAAATGCCTAGAGTACGAAAGGCGGAGAATATTTCTGTTGCTAGAGCTATAGGAATGTCGAGGGGTGCTGTAAATAAATATTTTAAAGATCTTGAAACAGTTTTCACTGAGAATGCCCTTTTTAATAAACCAGGGAACATTTTTAACACCGATAAAGCAGGAATTCAATTGAATCTTCACACTTTAGTCCCTCTGGAATGCAGCAACTATGCCAGACTAAAAAAAGACTCAATGCAGGACAAGATATAACATCAGGAATAGCACTTGATGATATTGCACCTGTACCTGTGATAACACTAGCTATTAAAATGCGTCAATCTGGCCGGCATTATAACTTCACCGGAAAACATACGAAAGAGGCAAGAAATAGATGCAAGGAAGAAGAATCAGAAACCAAAGAATAAATCCAAACGTGACAAATCTTCTTCTTCAAACTCGTCTAAAGTAGTCTTGAAAGATTCTTCCAGCAATGACGAGAACAATTTGAGAAAAACGAAGATTACCGCTTTACCAAAAAAAAAGATGACTGGATAAGTGTATATTGTGTTCCCGATGGTTACATGAAGGTTGTACCTCTTATACCAGCGTTTGTCAAATTTGCGGTCCTAACGTAACAAAGAAAAATTCGAAAAAACTATAGGTCCATCTCTCCTACCACACGTGGTCCATCTCTCCTATACTGGGTAGAAGAGATGGGCCAATTTAACTATTCAGTTTTTTAATTTTAATAATTTTACGGCATTATTTTTGGTTTATTAAAGTTTACCAAAAGGACAAACAATGTTTAATGTATGTACTGTATTAAAAACATGCATTTATTTTAATCAATAAAGAAGTTATTAACTGTTTTTCAAATGGTGGTCCAACTATACTTCCTTTACCCTACGTACGTGATCTTGGTGGACCTTTGTCCGATATTATTTTATTCATAAATTGTAAACTTTCTACATTATAATAAAATATATCAATAATGAAATACAAGACATAACTTTCATCCAAAATCTGTGTTTTACGTAAAATAAAAAAAAAAGTCTTATTAAAAAGGCCGATATATTATAATTTATTAAAAACCGTAATAATTGCGAAAAAAATTGTACTAGTAATTTGTACAGTTGGACATGAACCAAATCCTGGTGGAAGGACTAACAGATTCTCGTGGTGTTGTCCTTCTAGCAAGACCGAAAGTACCGACAGTACCTTGTGATTTGTGTTGTTGAATTTTTATGCCTCTTTGGCAAAAGTTTACTTTTTTTAATTATTTTGTTGACACATTCTTTTACATCATATTATGTGCTATATAATGTTTTTGATAATAAATAATAAATAAATTAATTAGCATAATAATTATTTTAGCAGAATCTTGATTAAAATAACCGCATGCTAAATAAGCAAGTGTAGCTTTCATATTTTTCATGTTTTATTAAGTTGAGATTTGCACATTAGATAGGCAGGTTTCTACAAGGATTCTAGGTTCAGCAAAGTAATACTATATAGTTTATTTAAACTATAGTAATACTTTATATTTAGTTAATACTTTAGATTATATACAGCGGGCCAGCTACATGTTAAAAATTGAAATAAATATTTTATGCACTTTTTAGTTCGATAGATGGCTATTTTAAGGCACCTGGTGGACAGGGTTATCTCTAAGTTATTGTTGTGCAATAACTTACCAATAACACCAGGTGGGGTGAAAAAGCTATCTATCAAACTGAAAATATTCAAAATATTTTTGACATGTAGTTCCATAAGAACTGTCCCTCTATATATACATCCTCTTTGGTGATACTAAATCCGTGGAATATAGAAGATAGGTTGCAGACTTATGTTTCGCTTATCGTTTTCTTAATGGTAAAATAAATAAAGAAGTCCTGTTACAATTTTTTTTAAATAAGTGTTCCGATTTACGACGCCAGACTGAAAAGTATTTTTGGACCGACCGTGTATTCTCTCAAAATAAAATATTAAGTTTTTTATTTATAGCTGCTTCTGTAGCACCAAGTATGGAAGATGTACAGAGCACCGCAGCTTTTTTAAATTACTTTTTGTAATTTTTTTATCGAGTTTATACCTACTAATTGTGTCCACTAATAAAATGAAAGTTTAATCATCATCAATTCCATCATGGATGGTATCTATAAACTTGTAGAGGTATTGTCTGATCTTCCATTTTTTTGGAAGTGTTGTTCCCATTTCATGCAGTTTCTTACTATTCTATCGTTGAGGTTATAGATTTGTAGGTCTTCTCTTATATCGTCGTTTCTTATTCAGTCTGATTATTTAATATTTTTGACCCCTCATTTTACACACCATAGTTTTGCATCATCATAATCAATGATCCATCCATAATCCATCGTCGGACATAATCCTCCCCCATAATACCACATTCTTTTTTTTGTTTTTGAGGTATTTATTTGTAGGCCCATCAGAGTATTTTTGTTGCAGTGCTTCCTTTTCGTTGGATATCAGAATTACGTCATCAGCAAATAGTAAGTAGTTTATTACAGACGAAAAACCATTCTACAGAAGTACATCGCTTAACATTCAATAATTATTTACAAACTGAGCGGTCAAAATCTTTAAAATTTTTCTTGACTTTTGGTAAAACATTGCTCTATTTAAACATAATATTTTCTATACTCTTGGTATGGGCATAATTATTTTATTTTAGGGAAATTCGAAGTATTTTACTGCATTCCCTATGATTCATATTATGTTAAATTCACCGATTTCAAATTCGATTATCTCGTAATCTAAACGGTCAATCTTCTTGAAATTTCTGTAATGTACGCAATAAATCATTAATTTTATACTATATAAAATTCAAATTTTTGGAATGGACGTGAAGAAACGCTCCAACTACCTTAAATTATTCCATTGAACAAAATATTTCGTGACGTTTTGTTAGAACTAATAAATCAAACATTTATTAGCCAAGTTACACATTTCTATATGAGCTTTCACTGGAAACGCTGCTAAAACCATAATACTAGATGTGAAAAAATTATATATATTTGATTTTGTAGACAATTTGATTTCCTTCAAAAAAGTCCATTACAGCATATTTTTATCTTTAATAGCTTAGGCGTTAATGACAATTGATCTAAGTTTTTTTAAATAAAAATATGCCGTCAGACTTTTTTTTATAGGAAATTACATTCCGTACAAAATTCGTTATATATCATCATTTTTTCGTATCTGGTATGGTTTTACCAGCGTTTCCAATAAAAGCTCATGGATATTTACCTATATAACTCGTTCAATTGTTCAATAAATGGAACAATTATTGTGCAAAATTTGAGATTTAAACATTATTCACACCAAGCGATTCCAATAATAGTGACGTCACGCGCTATTCAAAAGACTTTATTTAGTATTTCATTATTTAATTATGCGAAAATAAGTTTCACAGAAAAAATTCTAATCTTGATCTTGAAAATAATTCAATTCAATAAAAAATAATTCAAGAATAGATAACGAAGAATAAACAGAAAATCGATTGTTGCGTAATTAAACAAATAAATTTTTTTTTAATTAAAATAAAACGTTAAAATGAAATAATACTTAAAAACCAAAATAATTTCCTCGATGTATAAAAATAAAAATGTGGCGAACGTAAAGCGATAAGAAATTTACAAACAAGATGGTGGAACGAAATCGACTGTTCCCTCCCAATCGCACAGATGTACAACGCAAAATTTATCAAATCAAATAAAATTTCTAAATAAATTAATGTAATTTTAAAACTCAAGCGATACGAAAATACCTTGTTTCTCGAATATTAGTAAGGCTTTAGCGAATTTCCTTATGTATGAATAGACGATAAAAATGTGATGCAGACTTTATCCTCTATTAACGAAGAACTCTGGAATCTTCCCCAAAAAATTGTCGCCAATTGGCCTACCGGTAAATAAATTGGGAAGTCCATCAGGAAAAGAAACAGCCAAACGAATTTCTCCCACACTCGGTGGTTGGTGATTCTTCTTCTTTAAGTGCCGTGCCTGCTTTCAGACGTAGGCGACCTCTCTCCTATGTATGTGTTGTGCGTTTGAAGTATTATCACACACATAGGGGACCTACTGCTTAACGCGGGCTCCGAACCGCGGGAAATGTATACACTTCATCTCCAGAGAGGCTGTACCAGGCAGATTACACCTCGGTGGTTTGCCATTGCCTTCCGAGGGGAGACGGTCAGAATAAAGTTTTACTGAGCCCGGAATTGAACCAGGTATTTAGCATTAGCAGCAACGCACTTAACCGCTAAGCTGGCGACCGTCTTCAAATTGTATGATTAAAACCAATTATCTCGTTGACTGTTCGCACCCTAAAAATTTCTCTCACTAGAAAACGGACTTCTTTGGCGACTCTCGCAGCTTTCTTAAAATTTTATAGCGTTTCGATAATTCACGTCCTCCCAGGTAGAGAGACGCGGCTTGAAGGGACGAATTCCCTCTCTCCGTACCTGTACGCGTACCCTTTTCTTACTTTTTAAAGTACTATATTTATCTTCTACAAATTTTTGTAACATCTATTATTTCAGTTTAAACTAAAAACAAAATTTAGCAGGGTTTCGAAATCACAATCCCACATAATATTAATTATTCAGCTGAACAAAACAACTTCGTTTAATAAAATTATTTGTAATATTTTTACTTAAAATATAACAACCTAAATTTTTTCTGAAAAATAATATGGCAATACATTTAAATGGGATTTCATATTATGTTATACAATTTCGGCATTAGTTGAAACTAACAAACAAAAAAAAACAACAAATATTTCAGTAGAAAATAGAATAGCAAAAAATAGCAAATTAAATGCCAGACCTAGGGCTGAGATAAAATTCGATCATCGTGCAAGGACAGTTACTTTACGAAAGATTTCACGAGGGTGGAGCCCGAGGGTAATCAGAGACATGACTGACCGAAGACGATAAACGAATATTTATCGTAGTCCGAAGTTTGTTTAATAATAATAATGAAAAGTTTATTAAGCAATGCAAATAAATACAAAAAGGAAAAAGTGCTTGCTTAAGAGTTAGCCGGTTCAGCAAGCTGATTTTCAACCAACACCTAGGGGATTGATGATTTTCGTGCGTTCATCAAGTGTTCCTTAACCTGGAACTTAAACGTAACCTTAGATCTGATTTAAACGATTATTCATCGAGAAAAAACTCTTGAAGTGTTGCTTTAAAGCGGTAATTTCACTTTCGAAGAAATTTCGATGTATGATTGTGACAACACATACGGTGACAAAGCCCAAGGGCTGTTATCGAACGGTGACAGGTCTTCGTAAAGCTTCGTGCTGTTCGGGTGAACTGTAACAACCCTAAGCAGTCGAAGTTCTTCTAATCTTGATATCCTAAAGATCGAATTTTCTAAAACTATAATATTAGTTGGTACCCAAAAAAATTGGTTTCCGCGAACCGATTTCAACCAAAATCTAATAAGAGCGCACACAAAATGTGACCACACACCACCATCACAGACATTTTTTGGAAATGGTAATTTTCAACTTGATCAGTGATCCTTGTGATCTAAAACAATGTAAATCCATCAAAATTTCAACTTTTTGTTTCGACAATAATTACAATACTTTTCCATACTTTGTATGGTAAAGTAATAATAATAAACATCTGTAGATGCTTATGTGCAAAAATAATTTTGTTATTGTTTTTTAACTAAATAACTTTTAATGTGTGATTTAATAAAATATTTTCTGAACCACGCGAAATATTAAAATATTACTGCTTGACCCCTAATTTAGCCAAATTCCGGTACCAACCCTCACTCTACCCCCTCAGGGATTACCATTTTGTAATTTTGATTTTAGTGGTTTAATTTGGTTAAATTAAACCTCCAAATAAACTGCAAGCGGCGGAGATGCAGTTCTTAAGAAGAACTAAATGATGCATAAAAATGGACCAAATACGAAATGAGGACATTCGTGCTGAACTACAAACTTTTTCAGTTAAAGAAAATCTTGGAATATAGAGAAAATTGGAGAGCACACCTATAGTCTATAGTCCATCCGTTTTAAGAATGCAGAACTAGATTGTACTAAAATTGTGAACTCAGAACGTGATTGGTTAAAATTTTTACAGGTTTACACTGCCAAAATTTTATTTGCGATTGATAACTCACGAATATTTTTTTCTAAAAGTTTCTGGCAAATTTAAATAATTTGTACAAGATAAATTGCTATTTGATAAAAAAATACTTTTAACTCGATCATTTCAAGTATCAAATAAGTGACATTTGGTTTTTGTCACTCATACACTTTAATTATTTGACGTTTTCCTGTGTAAATCTGACTTGCCGTTCAAGGCGACCTCTACTGCAATCCAAAACCAGATGGACTATTGGCGATTTACATTACCGTTGGTGGCGCCACCAGCAATAACAACATGGCTGTGTTTAGACGTATATTTCAAAATTTAAAGTCATATTCTGGTGAAAATTTGGAAAGAGTTCAGTATGGGGTTAAATTTATTGTAATATGTTTTGTTGATTAATTGATTTTGTTATTTTTTGAGCCTGAAGAACGAATTTTTATTTTCATATAATACGTCATTTACTAATTTGAAATTCTCCCGCATGGTGGCGTTTGCTTAATGTAAATTGCGAATAGATAGAATGGGAAACAAAAGAATCCCCAAAAACATGCTTTCTTACAACCTAAAGGGGAAGAGATATTGGCCGTCCGAGAAAACGTTGGCGCAACTTGTAAGGTCAGAAAAGGCAACAATGCCTAGACCATGAAAGGAAGAACTTTGATTTCATTAAGCGGAATTTTTGTGCTTAAAGCTCACACTCCATTGAAGATTTGCTATTGTATTTCAAAAAACTGACCTTTATAATCGCAAAATTAAGTTCATTTGTTTACTATAATTATAAAAAAAACTTCAGTGTTACTTGAATAAAATTTGAAATATATTAATTTAATTAAATAATTGTTTTTTTCTGTCTACAGTTTTAATATTAGGACTTAAATTAGATGACAATCTTAACTTTTTAATAATAGATGGTGTCCCCTCTGAGCATTTCCTTTTCTTTCCCTGCAATAAATAGTTTTGCATTAATACAAATTTTCATAATTTTAAATTTTATAAATTAGTTCAGCATAATTTTTTTTAATACTTACATTTGCTAAACCAACAGTATCCCCATTTTCTATACTTCTAGTTTCAAAAACAATCTTTTTTGCATTCTTGGTAGCAACAGAAGTATTAACTTTATTAATTTCTGCCAGTTTGCTTAAAAATTTATCACTTCTAGTCAAAAACGATCCTCGAGTATTCTATAATAAGTAAATAAAAACATGGAAACAAACAAGTTAACTAACTTACTAAAATTGCGAAAGGTTTAGTTATTTCAACACGAGTTACTTCTGTAGCACGAGATATCATCTTAGATTTTTCTAATGCAACTTTTGAGCTACTTTTACGTAAAGCCTCCTCGCCTAATTTTAATATTTGACTATCGCTCTCTGTTGCAGTTAAATTATCACTTTCTAGTGCAGTACTAGATTCTTGTTTCTAAAAATTGTAAAAATAATAACTCAACATCATTTCTATAACTTGTTACCAACATTTTTTAAAAACATTTCTCTTTCGTATCTAATTTTCCTCCACTGTTCCTCACTTTCTTCTTCATCCAAATATACATCAACATCTGCATCATTTCTGACTTCTTCATTATTATCCATATCATCTAAATCAACAACAAATTTATTGAATGAATAAGAAGTTAGAAAGTTGAACTAACCAATATTACGCCACCTAAATTGTTTTTGACGGCCAGTTCCATGCAATTCGCCATCTTCTAACAACAATTCTTGTAACATTTTAATTTCTTGATTGTCCTGATCCAAAACGCGTCGCCTATTATATTAAAAAAGAAAAAATGATCAATGACATTGATAGCAAAGCCTGGATATTTACATGTGAATTTTTCCTAAATCGTTTCTCATTTTGTTTTCATCAAAAACATCGGCATCTCCTTGTTCGGTTTCGAGAATATCTAAACCTTTTTCATCTTCATCTTCACTATCCCAATCAGATTCGGATAATTCAGCTTCATTCTCAAAAAATTCTCTCGACTTGACACCAGGTTTTGTTTTCTTTTTCTCTTCAACCTCAACTTCTATTTCATTTTCTTCGGAATCATACTCCACCACTATATTAGAAGATTCTTCATCTTCTAATTCGTCCTCAGATATATTTTCATGTAAATCAATTTCTTCTTCTTGATCTTCTTCAGATTCCACATCAGATTCATCATCTATAAACACAAAAATATTTAATTTCACCCTCTTAAATTTCGACCATTCAAATTACCAGAAAAATCCAATTTCTTTTTAGTTTTCTTTCTAGGTTCAAATGTATCTTCATTTTCTTCGTCCGAAGAGTCGATCACTAAGCGTCCACTTTTTGTATTCCCTCGACTTGCGGTATTGTTTGGAATAAGAGGAGAATCAAACTTCTTTCTAAATTGTTCCATTTCTTCTTCATTAAGCAATTCCGTAATTAAGTTGTCTTCATCAAGATTTTTTACCTCTTTGTTTGTATTCAAATGTATTTGAGTCGGTGGAACAGGCTCAACGAATACGTGCTTATCATTATCAAGAGGTTGACTCTCTAAACCAACATTATTTTGCGTCTCACCTTCGATAGAAAAACCTCCTGAACAAATGTTTAGAAGATCTTGAGTAGTGGGTGCAGTATTTCCAATGGGGCAATTTTCTTGGGTGGCGGGTTTTTGTACATTTTCTTCGTCTCCACTGGCCTAAAAATAATTAAAATTATGTTGGTTTCTAGATAAACACTTTTAGATTGATGTACTTGTGAATTGGTCGTATCTTCAGCATCTTCTACTCTGAAGCTATTTTCTTTAAGAGGCGACGTTTCTGCCAGAACAATGGAATGCGTACTAGGTGATGTTTCGTTTAAAAACTATAAATTAAAATTTACAAAAATAACATAACTTGGAATGCTAAAAAAAGCTGAAATGTTAAAATTACAAAATAGTTTTAAATTTTAATTATAAATTCACAATAAGGTATAATTTGTACCTTGGAACCAGAATTCAAACTTTGTAGACCAGTTAACTGCTGAACTGGCGTCAAAAAGCTGAACTGTGATTTTGACTTCGATGGTGTCTTTTCGTTTTTATTTGGAAGGGGTAGATTTGGTGGAAATTCGTCACCTTCGGCTAAATGAACACAAAGTATATATTATTTTCTATAAGATTCCTTTAAAGTTACAAGTTACCTGTATCTGTGCTACACAAACTAGCATCTACATTATTTTTAAATGAAGGTTCTGTTTCTTCATCATCACTGTCAGAATTTTCTGGATTTCCAATTAAAAGTCGTCTTGGTTTCCTAATAGCTGTAACATCATGTTCTTCATTTTCATTTACCTCACTGTTACCATCTTCTTCATCTTCATTTAACTCATCTTCTTGACCTTCATTTAACTCCTCTTCTTGGTCTACTTCATTTAACTCAGTATTATCTTCTTCGGCATCGTCATCATCTTCCTCAGCCTAATAAAAGAGAATGTAATTTTCTAGTGATAAAAACTAATATCTAAGAAATACCTGGTCATCAAAAAAGCCACACTTATCTTTTGATTCTTCATCGACATCCATAAGCTGTTCATCATTTTCAATTTCTTCATCTGTTGAGTCTTCCTCGGTGAGTTCAGCTTCTTCTTCTTCATCATCCAGAATAGCCTCAGTCTCATAATCAGCTTTCTCTACTAAAACACTACTTCAATGCCACCCTTTAAAAGGCAGTTATTTTCTCACCTGATTCAACTTTTTCAACATTAGATCGTCTTTGTTCCCACAACTCAGACCTCCGCTGCGCCATTTGCATTTGCAATTCATTTTTCAACTTCCTTAGTTTCAATCCAGGTATTTCATTTATAACTACGGGTTCTTTATCTGCTTCTACCGACATTGCAACAGTTTCTTTGCGCATCTCACCTTGCGATAAATTAACCACACTAAAAATTTAAATTTAGATTAAAAATAACACAAATTTTAATAGCTTACTCTAACTGCACTTTATGTTTTGTTATATGTTTTTTAGCAACATGCTTCATGAACCGTTCTTTTAACCGAGTAATTCCATCGATACCCTCAATATCATTAAGATCAATTTCTTCACCTGGAGCTCCTTTCAAACACGGTATTTCACCACCAACTTTTTGTTTTAATAATTCAAGTGCACTTAATTTCTTTTCTACAATTTGAGTAGTAGTAATTTGAGTCGACTCTCCTTCATATTTTCTTAACATTCTTTCAAAATGTAATTCTTCAACAGTTTTTTCTTGTACTTCAACTGAAACATCAGGTTCTTGCAGTTTGTCTTCAGGATCTGGTTGAACCATGTCTTCAGATTCTTCCAGATCATCCAAATTGAAATTGTAGGTCAAGGAATTACCACTGTCTTCTAGCAACTTCTTTTTAACAATTTCTTCAGTTTCAAGTATTTCAGTTGAAGAGTCTTCCAGTGTTGGATTGGATTTGTTTTGAATTTCATCACAATTTTGTATGGAATCATGTTCTAAGTCAGTTTTATTTTGGACATCTTCAATTATTTCTGTTGAAGCTTCCAAGCCACTTAGATTTGATGTGTCAGCTTCGGAACTCATATCAGGCATAACAAGGCTAAACATTTCTTCAGTCTCATTTGTTTCCATTTCTTCAGTCTGATGTGTTATCGTTGCTTCAGTCTGATTTGCTATCGTTTCTTCAGTCGGATTTGTTACCATTTCTTGCATGGCTTCACCATGATTCAATTCTGTGTCTGTTACTTTTTCGTTTTCATTATTAGTGCTTTCATTAAATTCGTTTATTACATTGACATCTCCATCAATTTCATTTACATTTTCTTCGTTATGGTGATTCACTGCTACATCCAAATCATCAACACTTTCTTTTGCATTCTCTTCATTTTGGTCATTGATATCATTTAGAGCATTTAAATTATTGTCATCTTCATTCACGTTTTCTTCATTGTGAGCAGACTCATCTAAGGAAACTTCTTCTTCAGACTCACTTTCCGATTCATAAAATTTTTGAATTTCCTTATTTCGTTCCTCCAATTTTTTCCTAAACATTCAAGTTTTACAAAATGCAACTCATAGAATAAGACTAACCCAAATAGCAAAATTAGTGCAAAATACTATATTAAATGAAAATATACCATTATATTTTTTTGTATATTCCATACGTACGATTTTTTGATTTGGCTGATTTTGTTATATCTTTTAGTATCTATCGAAAACGACTTATTCTATGTTTTTCAAATTTTTATCTCAAACGATTTATGAAGTATGATTTTTTTTTAACTTACTGAAAAATAATAATATCCAAAAATATAGGGATCAATTTTTCTTTGGGAACGTGCTTTCATTAAAAAATAAGTAAATAATTATTGGCAACTTTTATGATCTCATAATTTCATGTGTTAGATAAAAAAACATTTTTTAAATCTAGGTGTAATAACAAAATTTCAATGTTGAACTTGAAAATACAATTTCAACAAAGATTAACAAGCAGTAGTTGTAAAACAAAAATTCATACATAAAGTATGTTAAGCGTTCCCTAAAGTATGTTAAAAGTCCCATATATTTTATAGTTTCAGACAAGAACAACTCCTAAACCATTAATAAAAGTTCAATATTTTTCTAGGTAGTAGAAACACTGCAATAGTGGCATCTCACTCAAACCCAACAAGAACGTCAAGAAATCTCCAATTAAACCTCGACAAAAACCACACAAATAGTTACAAAAGTTGCGCATAAAAGTCAATGAAGCCAAATCCTTCCAAAACTACTTTCACAATGAACAGACCAACTTGCCCACTGGTTACCATTGGTAAATCGTCAAAAGTTGGTATATTGCCATGATCCAAACCTCACAAATTATAATTTAATCTGGATGATGCAGTGGTCCAAAAGGGGTCAATTGGATTGGCTGTGGAAAAATCCTCATTATGCTTAAAATTACATTAAGAGACCACTTAATTGGTTTGTTCAATCTGTGTCTGAATCTTATAAGTACCAACAATTATCATGAGCTGTTTGTTTTAATATCAAAGGGAAAACTCAAATGAAATTTGATTATCAAATGTAAGTTCCTAAAAGGTGTAAGAAATAAATTATGAATCATAGTAATTAAGATTTTTGGATAAACAAATTAAGTTTAGTAATTATTTGTAAGTTAGGCAAACAAGTGATAACAGACTGCATTAGAAAGAGAAGTGAAAAGTGCACTAATACGTCGGTTCATGGAATTTTGGTGGGGAAAAGAGATTAAGGAGAGTTGTTTGAAGAAGGATTCGCAGGTCATCCGTCATGAAGTGCGGACGTTGGCGGACGTATTGAGATAGTTAATTGGATTGGCAGGCCGTCCATCATGAAGTGCGGACGTATTTGAATAGTTAATTTGTATTTTTGAATTTCGTTTGGCGTCCATGGAACAATACAGACGTAATGGCATGGTTTGGTTATTTTTGAGTATTGAATTTTTGATTGGCATGCCGTCCATGAAGAAGATTATGGAAAATTTTTGTTAAGTTACAAGTTTAATCGTTATTTTGGATTTGGAAATATTATTGATTATTGGACGTATAATTTTTGAAAATGAAATTTATTTGGAGCCCATTAATAAGGACGATTTTGATTTCTTTTGGTGGGAAAATTTTTAATTTGAAACAAGGAATTGAGCACCTATGGTTAGCAATTGCTCTATAATTGAAATGGTAGTTCGAGGATCCGGGTTGGACCAAATCACGCGGACGACATACAGATAAGGACAAATTTTCTTCAACAACGACAAAAAATCGGTAAGACAATAATTGTGCGCGATAAGTTTACGATCGTTTGACAATAATTTTGATAAATTTAATTAGTGCGCTAAAACGGGGGGAATGTTAGTTTTAAGATTGACTACATGTAAATTTAATTTGTTTAAATTTAAGATTCATAATTTGTTTCATAAATAAATTTTTGTTGTGTAATAAATGAACATAATTTGTATGGTATGATTTCATTTGAGTACATTTTAGGCTTCTATACAAAGTATAGCAAGAAGCCTTATGATCTGGCTCCGTGTCCGTCTGTCTGTCCGTCCGCATAATTCAAAATCATACAGAGCGTTTCAAATCGTGTTGGAAATACTCTGTGTGTATAGAGGTCTAAGAACTGGGTAGCCAGTGCGCTACTTTTAGGCTTCTATACAAGGTATAGAAAGAAGCCTTATGGTCTGGCTTCGTGTCCGTCCGCATGTTTCAGAGCCAATCATAACGTTGATCAACTGATACGTTGTTATATTTTAAATACTTCGTCTATATAGTATTGCGTTAATCTGTTAATCCGTTGCTTCGATTCGCTAATGCAATTTATAAATACGCAAATGTTCGAAAGAAATTTACTAAGTTAAAGATATTTTCGAAGAGGTCTCCCTATATAAACTACTTGTTTTACTTTGATGTGAAAAAATATTTTTTTATTGATGTGGTTAGTGAAGTTAAGTTATAAATAAAAGAGAAAGGAGAGGATTGGTCCACCTCAAAAAAAGGACCATACATTACAGAGAAGTAAAATTTCTAATAGAATGGAAAAGTTTGATTGTTATTACTTATATAGTAAATGATAATTACCAATCGCAAAAAATTTTATTGGTGCAGATTATCTGATTATGTGATGTTACATTATATGGCGATCAAAAATAACCAGATAATAACAACTTTCCACACCAGAAAGGTAGCTGTATAGAAGCCTAAGAACTGCCGCTAAAGCGAGTTCCACCTTGTTTCAAATAGATACAGCTAAGGTGTAAAGATGAATTAGGAACAGGTTAAAATTTGTTCTTTATTTAATCAAGTTACAAATAAGTAGTAACGTAAATGAGTATTTTATCAACAATAACGAATCCAAGTTACGCCCTGATAAAGAGTTCATTATTATAATTGTTTGCTAGCCGGAGCAGTTTTAATAAAGTGCCGTAATTTTCCCCGCTATAGAAATTAAATCATTTACAGTAGCTAATCACGGCAATATAGATGTTCATTGGAATGACTTTCTCTGCGTTGTCAAAATAGAGGCCTAATGCCTATGAGCAAATTACTGTAACTCATAGTTTAATTAAAAAAAAACAATTTATAACAAAAGTGAGCTCCAAAATAAAGAAAAATGATTCACAACTTTTTTGAATATCATTATTTTTCAGTAAATTGTAGACATTTGAAAACGACTTTGGCACAATTTTTAAAAATCCATATCTCAAGATAAAAATTTGAACAAAAATAAAATAAGTTACTTTCGATAGAAAGTAACGACAAAATGAAAAGTAAAACAACGGTTGAAAATTATATGGAAAATTAACGAACATTCCAATATTTTTAAGTTGGATATGGGTCATTCCATCTCAAATCGAATCATGAACTTACTTGACCCATGCCTAATTTGATAAAATTTGGTACACACCATCTTAGTAAGAAATAAAAAATACAAATTAAAGGATTTGTCCAAAAAGGCACTCGTTTCGTTGTTTTGGTCTTTCAAAAAGTCAAAAAGTTGGTGTGTAGACTTGTAGGAAAACGACTGTAACTTCATCCACGTGGTCTAAATTTAAAAATAAAAAATGTTCTGTAAAGGTAAACGAACCTTCTGTTCAAATATTTAACCACATTTTATACTTTCAACCCCTAACCGAATTAATTTTTTAATATTAACCCTATTTCAACCCCTATTTCTAAAGGGGGTCTTCTTTTTGGTTAATTTTTTTACAGTTTTTTTGTACAAATGTGCTGAGCATGTGTACCAAATTTTATCATGGGATGAGCATGGGTTCGGTTACTAAAAATTAATTAAGTATAGGCAGAAACGGACAAAAATCAGTTTTTCGCCGATTTCTCAAGTTTCTTTGAACTTTATGACAAAATAGTTTAATATAAAATTAAAGCTAATTAAATTCTCTACAAAAAAATATTTATACAAATTTTTCGTCAGATTCGTATTCACATAGCAATAACAGCTCAAAGTATAGCTAAGTTGCGCGACCACCGTTATATTTATTTAAAAAGGTCGGAATCGATTTTCAATTAATTGTATAGATTTTCATCATAAATATTTATTATCTGAATATAAGTTGACCACACCATCCCTAATTTTGATAAAAAGTTTATCATAATATCGTCCCCTTAGTACTATAACTAGGTAACTCGAATTTTGGCTATTTGAGTTAGCTACATGTTCCCACCTAATTTTAATGACTTTATTTAGTGCTACAACTAAAAATGTTCTATTATGTTTCTAAATATCAAATATCCACTTGCTAAAAGTAGATAAGTCCCAGATCCCTTCAATGCTGTTATGCTATAAGTGCATAATTTGAGATACCTAGTTGTGCAAATTCCGAACGTTACGTATAGCAACGTATAGTACGTCCGCCACCTTCGCGAGACAGTTAAGATATCTATTTGTGCAATTGTGGAGTTTTATAGTTTTATTCTTTATAATAATTATGTATTTTCTTGATCTTATTTTGTATTATGTATCCAGCTAAATGTGATACTTTTCAGTTTACACCCTCGAACATCAGGGTGTGTAACTGTAGAACTAATAAACATAGAGGGCTCATTTTTTTTCAATAAACTTATAGTCCAGTCATATTAGGGGTTTCACCTCGGAATGAAAGATAATAAGCTGAAAACTCGTATAGACCTTTATTTTGGCACTCTAAAAGTTGTCTCAAAAGTCACCTAAAATCTCGTGTCCGCGTCTTAAGATATTCAAGGTCAAAGGTCAAAGAAATCGGTTTTTTGCAAATATCTCGTTTCCTATGGCTTTAATGCTATTTACATTTATTATAAATGGACAGTGTTATGCACTAATGTATCAACCCACACAGAGCTCATTTCGAGATATTGACAGTTTTGATGCGTGAAATGAAAAACAATAAAAAATTATTCACAAATGGCATATTCCAGAAAAAAACGTGATATTAGTTATAACATGCAATTTTTTATTGTTTTTCATTTCACGCATCAAAACTGTCAATATCTCGAAATGAGCTCTGTGTGGGTTGATACATTAGTGCATAACACTGTCCAAATATTATAGAGAATAACATTTTCTATAACTTCTGTTTAAAACATTTTTTTATACATCAAACCGTTTTTGAGATAGAGGGCGTTGAACGCGCAGCGCTTAGTTATGTATCTACAGCATAATGCAAGGTCAACCGTTAGTCACTTTATATAATACACCGTATAAAGTCTATAAACCTTAAAAATATATAGAGTTATAAACAATTGGCATTTTTTATTAATTATTACATTAGTAATATTTTTCATTAATCAAATATCCCTCTATCTCAAAAACGGTTTGATGTATAAAAAAATGTTTTAAACAAAAGTTATAGAAAATTTTATTCTCTACAATATTTATAATAAATGTAAATAGCATTAAAGCCATAGGAAATGAGATATTTGCAAAAAACCGATTTCTTTGACCTTTGACCTTGAATATCTTAAGACGCGGACACGAGATTTTAGGTGACTTTTGAGACAACTTTTAGAGTGCCAAAATAAAGGTCTATACGAGTTTTCAGTTTATTATCTTTCATTCCAAGGTTGACCTTTATTTTTGACTTATATGACTGGACTATTATAAGTTTAGGTTGCTGGAACAATTTTTTTTTAATTGTGAGTTTTGCACCCCCTCCCAAAGGGGTCCCTTTTTCCCCCTAAAAATTAATATATATTATTAAGACTAACATAGTCAACCTGTGCACCAAATTTCATTTTGTTCTGAGAATTATCACCAACGCGTAGTTTAAAAACACGCCCATTATATATTAATTTTTAGGGAAAAAAAGAGACCCCTTTGAAGGGAGGGGTGCAAAACTCTCAATTAGAATAGTTTGTTCCGGCAATCTAAACTAATAAATTTGTTGAAGAAAAATCCACCCTCTATGTTCATTAGTTCCAAAGTTATACACAGAGGGGTAAACTGAAAAGTGTCGCTTTAGCTGGCCTTATCATGGAAACGAATTAAGTTTAAAAAAAATCAAATAATGTATTTTTGGTTTAACTGCATTGTCATATTAGGTATGCTAAACTTTTTATTTAAAATTAGGGATGGTGTGGTCAACTTATATTCGGATAATAAATATTTATGATGAAAATCTACACAATTAATTGAAAATCGATTCTGACCTTTTTAAATAAATATAACGGTGGTCGCGCAACTTAGCTATACTTTGAGCTGTTATTGCTATGCGAATACGAATCTGACGAAAAATATGTGTAAATATTCTTTTGTAGAGAATTTAATTAGCTTTAATTTTATATTAAACTATTATATTTATATTAAACTAAAAAAAAGAAAAACAGCTGGGGCCAACTCCATTTACGGTGAATCTGTTACAAGATTGGAGCATACAAAACCTATATCAGAATAGAATACAAGAACTTATACAAAAATTCATCACAAGCGACGACATTGAATGCGAATGGAGCAATATAAAAAATATAGTAAGACAGGCAGCAATGGAGGCTCTTGGCACAAAAGTGAATAAGAAACGAAAATACAGCATGAAAGTATGGAATACAGAAATTGCAGAAGCCGTAAAAGAGAAAAATGAAAGATATAAGATAATGCTCTCTAATCCGTCAGAACAAAATAAGGCAAGGTACAAAACTATTAGAAACCAAGCTAAAGACTTATGCAGAGAAGCACATCAAAAATCGTGGGACAGCTTTATCAGTAAGGTTGAAAGTGATCTATATGGAAGAAATGAATTCGCATATAAAGTCATGAAAATGTTAAATAAAAACGAGCGAGACAATGCAAGGCTTAACTGCATAAATAAAGAAGAGTGGATTGAACACTACAAATGTCTGTGGCAGAATTCACATGCACAAAATGCAGAAGAAAGATTCCCCTACAATGACAAGGTAGATTCCATCGATTATAATGAACTACACAAAGTGCTCAAAAAACTGAAGAACCGTAAAGCAACAGGCTTGGATGGCTTAAATTCAGAATTGTTTAAATATGCGGGTCCCCTCTTGACATTACGACTACTACATTTTATGAATATGTGTTGGGGAAAGGCTGCAATTCCGAGAGAATGGCTGAAAACAAAGGTAATTTCCCTGTTCAAGAAGGGTAACAGAACTAACTGCGAAAATTATAGAGGCATAAGCATTGTAAACTCGGGTTATAAGATCTACTCTTCAATTATAAATAACAGACTCAAACCATTAATGGAGGCGACAATATTGGAAGAACAGTCAGGCTTTAGAACTGGACATTCATGTATAGATAATATCTTTATACTCCAACAAATAATTGAAAAGCATCGAGAATACAATAGAGAGACACACTTAGCCTTAGTGGACTTTGAGAAAGCCTTCGACAAAGTAAACAGACAAAAGCTTTGGAACATTATGACAAGAAGAGGGTACCCACAACATCTTATAAATAGCATTAAAGCCTTATACAATGGAACATCGGTAATACTCCAACTTGAGGAGGGACTTACTGAAGAAATATCAACTAACCAGGGTGTTAGACAAGGATGTGGTCTGTCCCCAACTCTTTTCAACATATACTTGGACGATATGATACGACGGTGGAAAACTGAACACAAAAATGAAATCCAAATAAATAACAACAGAGAAATATCCACAGTGCTTTATGCTGACGATCAAGTAGTGCTACAAGAAAAGGAAGATGATCTCCAAACAGTGGTACACAAGCTACATCTCCTATGTCCCGACTATAATTTTAAAATATCGACAAAAAAGACAAAAACGATGGCCTTCGCCGGAAAAGACCCAATAAGGACAAAGATTGTCATAGACAATAGCATTGCTGAGCAGGTTCGACATTTTAATTTCCTCGGCTGTGATGTCACCTATGAGAAAAACAACGATCTACAAAATAAACTTAATAGATTCAGAGCTATATGCGGCACAATCCACAAATATTTAAAAAATAAAACTACAGTACAACTTCGACAGTCCGGACATGCGCCAGTCCGGTCACTCCAATAATTCGGACGCATCTACATTTCGGACAATTTAAAATTTTTACCTCTACAATCCGGACAAATTTTTTTATGCAAGAATAAATATTAAAATTCGGGGGTTTCCCGTTTTTTACTCGCATGTTTTGTTATTCTTACTTTGATTTACATTTTGCACTATCATTACTTCAGTTTCGGTTCATTCTTTCGCAAGCGTGTTTGTCTAATTCCATTCCAAGTGCCATGTTTTTAAATAATAAACGCAAACATAAAACACTAACCTTAAAGGAAAAGTGTGATATTTTACAAAGTCTTGATGAGGGAAAAACTATTAGGCAGGTTGCCGAAAAATTCCATGTTCCTAAATCAACGATTTGCGACATTAAAAAAAATAAGGAGAAGATAAAACAATTTATTTCGAATACTATGTATGTACACATGTATTTAATTCACTTAGATTACATATTTTAATAATTTAATATAATAATCAAATATAATAATTTATTGTTTTTTAATAAATCACTAGCTGGCACGGGCGGCACTTAGCCATCTAGACCCAGAATAGATCCGAAAAGGCCATAGTTGTTCGGCCTTCGGCCTCACAGGGGGAGGACCATAATAGATTCGCGAAGGCCACAGTTGTTCGGCCTTCGGCCTCACAGGGCGGACCATAATAGATCTGTGAAGGCCATAGTTGTTCGGCCTTCGGCCTCACAGGGCGGACCATAATAGATCCGTGAAGGCCATAGTTGTTCGGCCATGGGCCTCACAGGGCGAACCATAATAGATCCGTGAAGGCCATAGTTGTTCGGCCTTGGGCCTCACAGGGCGGACCATAATAGATCCGTGAAGGCCATAGTTATTCGGCCGTTGGCCTCACAGGGCGGACCATAATAGATCCGTGAAGGCCATAGTTGTTCGGCCATCGGCCTCACAGGGCGGACCATAATACAACAATGAGGGCCATAGTTGTTCGGCCTTCGGCCTCACAGGGCGGACCATAATAGATCCACGAAGGCCATAGTTGTTCGGCCTTCGGCCTCACAGGGCGGACAATAATAGATCCGTGAAGGCCATAGTTGTTCGGCCATGGGCCTCACAGGGTGGACCATAATAGATCCGTGAAGGCCATAGTTGTTCGGCCATGGGCCTCACAGGGCGGACCATAATAGATTAATGAAGGCCATAGTTGTTCGGCCTTCGGCCTCACAGGGCGGACCATAATAGATCCGTGAAGGCCATAGTTGTTCGGCCATGGGCCTCACAGGGCGGACCATAATAGATCCGTGAGGGCCATAGTTGTTCGGCCTTCGGCCTCACAGGGCGGACCATAATAGAACAATGAAGGCCATAGTTGTTCGGCCTTCGGCCTCACAGGGCGGACCATAATAGATCCGCGAAGGCCATAGTTGTTCGGCCTTCGGCCTCACAGGGCGGACCATAATAGATCCGTGAAGGCCATAGTTGTTCGGCCATGGGCCTCACAGGGCGGACCATAATAGATCCGTGAAGGCCATAGTTGTTCGGCCATGGGCCTCACAGGGCGGACCATAATAGATCCGTGAAGGCTATAGTTGTTCGGCCATCGGCCTCACAGGGCGAACCATAATAGATCCGTGAAGGCCATAGATGTTCGGCCTTCGACCTCACAGAGCGAACCATAATAGATCCGTGAAGGCCATAGTTGTTCGGCCTTCGGCCTCACAGGGCGGACCTTAATAGATCCGTGAAGGCCATAGTTGTTCGGCATTCGGCCTCACAGGGCGGACCATAATAGATCCGTGAAGGCCATGGTTGTTCGGCCTTCGGCCTCACAGGGAGAGGACAATAATAGATCCGTGAAGGCCATAGTTGTTCGGCCTTCGGCCTCACAGGGAGAGGACAATAATAGATCCGTGAAGGCCATAGTTGTTCGGCCTTCGGCCTCACAGGGCGGACCATAATAGATCCGTGAAGGCCATAGTTGTTCGGCCTTCGGCCTCACAGGACGGACCATAATAGATCCGTGAAGGCCATAGTTGTTCGGCCATCGGCCTCACAGGGCGGACCATAATAGATCCGTGAAGGCCATAGTTGTTCACTATTATTTTCAAGTTTCGAAAGCCATCTGTTGACAGTGTTTTGAATCACTGACAGTATGTCTGTTGACAGTGTTTTGAATCACTGACAGTATGTCAGAATATTTCGATTTGTGACAAATTAAATTTTTTGTTTGCAAGAATAACATTTTTCCCCCCGCTCGAATTTTTTCTCCATTTATGCACGAATAGTTGCGCCTGGACCTACAGAATAACTGTGCAAAATTTGGTTGAGAACGGTCCAAGGGTGTAGGAACGTTCAGGCCAGCCCGGCCCTGTAAGTAAGTAAGGGTTTGTTAACTGGGTTAAGTACCCAGGTAACTGGGTACTTAACCTAAGGGTAAAGTATACAGCGTATCAATAAAAAATAGAAAAACGCGAATAACTTTGCTCCCCGCGGGAATTTCTTCTCCATTTATGCACGAATAGTTACGCCTGGACCTACAGAATAACTGTGCAAAATTTGGTTGAGATCGGTCAAAGGGTGTAGGAACGTATAGCGAACAAACAAACAAACAGACAAGCTCTTTTATATATATAGATAGAAGATAGATAGATAGTACAATGCATGTATGTACATACAATTTAATTCACTTAGATTATTTCAATATTTTCACCTACTATAGTCCGGACAACTCGTTAATCCGACCGACCCTAAAACTATATGTGTCCGGATTGTCGAAGTTGCACTGTACTAAGGATACCCGACTGAAATTTTACAAAACTGCAGCAATACCAACATTGACCTACGGGTGTGAAGCATGGGTCATTGGAAAAAGAGACCGAAGCAGAGTTCAGGCTGCTGAGATGCAATTTCTGAGAGCTACAAAAGGCTGCACCAGAATGGACAGAATTCGAAACAAAGAAATTCGACACGAGCTTAACATTAAACCTCTGCTGGAGTCTATTATCACATACCGACAACGATGGTGCGAGCATTTGAATAGAATGGACAATTGTAGACCAGCAAAACAAATACTGGGATACCACCCTAAAGAGAAAAGAGACGTCGGGCGACCGAGGAAGCGATGGACGCCGGAACAGGCTTTAGCCTAATGCAGGAAGTAATGATGATGATTTGTAATAAAGTTCAAAGAAACTTGAGAAATCGACGAAAAACTGATTTTTGTCCGTTTCTGCCTATACTTAATTTAATTTTTAGTAACCGAACCCATGCTCATCCCATGATAAAATTTGGTACACATGCTCAGCACATTTGTACAAAAAAACTGTAAAAAAATTAACCAAAAAAAAAGACCCCTTTAGAAATAGGGGTTGAAATAGGATTAAAATTAAAAAATTAATCCAGTAAAGGGTTGAAAATATAAAATGTGGTTGAATATTTGAATAGAATGTTCATTTACCTTTACAGAACATTTTTTATTTTTAAATTTAGACCACTGTGGATGAAGTTACAGTCGTTTTTCTACAAGTCTACACACCAACTTTTTGACTGACCAAAACAAGGAAACGAATGCCTTTTTGATCAAATCCTTAATTTGTGTTTTTTATTTCTTACTACAATGGTGTGTACCAAGTTTCGTTAAGTTTGATCGGGGTCGAGTCAATTCTACCTGTTTTTTTGTCGATTTGAGATGGAATGACCCAAAAGTAGAACAACAGTTGAAAGTTATATGGAAAATTAACAAACATTCCAATATTTTTAAGTTCGATTCATGCTATCTGGGAACTCTCTCAAATATACTCACACTACAACCTGCAACTGTTGCACCGACATCTTCATAGCCAAAGACGGTGGAGTTCTGCATGTATTTTGCATAAGTGGAGATGCAAATTTGGGTCGATTTTTTAAAAATTCTTTAATGGAACGTGTTTTTGGAACGTGATACGGCAAAGAAACGCGAGATTCGCGCATCATGCGTTGTGATGTTGAAGTTATTTCTTGACGTTGTTGTAAAGCTTCCTTGGCTGTCATCTATTGAAATATTAGAAAATATTTCCTATAGAATTAAAAACAACTTACCTTCTTTTCTTTTGGCTCAGCAGGTAATTTCGGTTTCCTGGATTTTGAAACCCGTTTACCTCGAGGAAGATCTGGTGTATTAATTTCATTGTGTGATACTTGAGTTTCGTCTTCAGAGCTTTCGGAATCATACAATGCTGATAACCGAGATTTCTATAAAATAAATTTATACCTGAATTGTTGAAACATGGTATTTTTTGAAGACTTACTTGAAATGTAGATGTGGTAAGTACATCTTGATTATTTTCTGGAATTAATTCACCATTCGTGTAAGATTCATCTCCCGTATGGTTGTCCTTACTACATTCATCCTTATTTGTATTTGAACTAGATAATGTGAGCTCATCCTCAGAGTCACTACGCGCTGGTGATAACTTTTTCGACACACTTTTTGTAGTTTCACTATCTTCCGAATCACTTCCCGTTATAGCCAGCCTTCTCGACACGTTTTTTTTTCTTGTTTCTTTTTTATCACCACTAACAGGTGACGATGTGGAAAGCTCATCTTCTGAGTCGGTGTTCACAGCAACAAGTCTTTTCATACTTTTGTGACCATCGTCTTCACTATCTGATATTTTCTTTGTAGCATCATACTCATCTTCCTTATCTGAAACGTCAACATCTTCTTCGACACCTTCCGTTGCATGTTCTGTGCTATTTACATGGTCCTTTTCTACATCTTCAACACCTGTAATTGAATGTTCCGATTCAATTAATTCATTATTTTTAATGTTAGAACTGCCATCACACAAGTCTTCATTTTCAGAATCGCTCTCAATTCGCAATCTACGTTTCGTTACACTCGAGTTAATAGCGTTAAAATCGTTCTCTTCATCGTCGAAATCAATTCGTTGTTCCATCTTATAAGTTTTAAAAAGTTGGGTTAATAACAATAAAAAATAAAAGTATTTTATTAAAATGACCAACCACATGCATTAAGTAACGTAATTGTTGAATTCACATTGAATCGCCTTTATTGTGTTCTAAAATATTAATTAGAAACCCTATTCCTTATTAAAATTTCAATTTTTAAAGTTAGCACCCAAATACTTCTTCGCGCGTTTATTTCCACAACAACGCTTGCGCAGAAGTTTTTTAAACTGCAGAAAAGCAGTGATTTTCAAACATTTCACCTGTGTATAAAAAAGAAACAATTTATTATTGGGAACTGAATTTAACGTTGGGGGCGCTGCAAATGTAACAAATATGGCGGTTTAAATCGGTTTACGTAAAGAAAATAAGTTCACAATAAGAACAAGTTGCTGTGAAAGAGTTCAAATAATACCACAATCACTTTAATCACTCAATACTACAATAAAAACATACGCAAGTAAATAGCGCTTTTAATTTAACCTCATATATTACAGTTCTATAAACTGTCTCATGGTGGCGTTTTCTTATTTGGAGTTGCCAATAGGCTGGACGGGTTGCATATAAGGGGGGGGGCACCACATGAGGTCAATAGTCAGCTATTTTGTTTGATTTTTACATAGATGGATTATTACAATACATTTTTAGTGAAAGTTTTGAAAAATATTAAATGTAAAGGCCTGCAAATTAGCAAATTACTAAATAGGCCAATTTCGTTAGGGCAACTTTTTTCAACCTTGTAACAACCCGCGCTTTTAGCTAATTAATTTAAATACCGACCTAGAAAATATGGTTTAAGTATTTTCATTACCGACATAGATAATTGTAATTGAGATAATTAAATAGAGGTAATTTAATTATACCCTATTTAATTTAATGCATAAAAATAACTATGTAGGATTTTAAGTTTAAATATGTTTGCATTGACTTTATGGGAAAAAAGCAGGAAACATTTATCAATACGTGAACGGACTCAAAGAATGCCGAGTACTACAGATGCTCTGGCTGCTACATAGTCAAAAGAAAGGCCTACCGCTTATTTCATAGTAAAGATTAGTTTAAATCAATGCAACTGGTGATAAATAAGTCACTTGTTAGTAAAATCCACATGTGAAAGGAAGTAGAACATTATGCATGAAAATACCGCCAAAAGAAAACAACTAATAACTATTCAAATTTGACAAGAGGGTGTAATTCCAACTTAACGTTCGGCTTCCTTCACAGAAATTGGGAAACATTTTATGAGCAAAGAAACCTAAAACGCCAAGAGGGGTCTGTGAGAAATACCCTCGAGGAGCGGTAAGATAGTTACACATGTGGGGGAAGTAAGTTTTGAGATATCCTATATGTTGTAATCCGCCTTTCTTCAAAATTAAGGGAGAAAACCCCACACCTCATTGGTCAAGGAGCCAAAACGGAGGCGTCATATTAATATTCAGAAAACGGGAAAAAGTTAATAAAAGGACCGCGGAACCAAAAATAAAGAGAGTTCACCGGGAGTTCGTTAAGAAGTTCGTTCAATCGTTGTTTTATAGAGATCCTTTTTGTTTTTCTGTCATTAAATTTTAATCATTAAACGAACCGTTGTTTTAAAATAATAAGTGTAAACAATTGGGATTACAAGAAGGATTCAGCCATTTCAAAACTTACCACCCCTGGAGCTAAGGGTCATCGCAACAAATAGGTATTGTGTAACTCGCAATCTGACCCTTGTAATATTTTTGTATTGTGTATGTGGATTTTACTGCCTTAAATTAAAATAATCACATTGTAAAAACTGTAATATTTTTGGTGTAATTGTGTACTTTGTAAATTGGACCCCCTTCTGCAATAGGGAACCAACCAGTTTTCAGTATCTTCAGTATTTTCAGTATAAAGGTTTCAGTATCTAGCAAAACACATAACAAAACGTTGGTTCCCATGCTCAATGAATGCCTTTAAAATGGATTTATATTCTGGTTCTCTTTTGTATAATGGAAAGCATCAAAATGATTGTTGGAAACAAATGATTGGAAAATGGCTGGTTCCTTATTGCAGAAGGGGGTCCAATTATTCTTGTACAACTTATTTGGTTCAATATACGCAATTATACCAAGTTACCTCTTTAAATGGTCGTTACTCCAGCGATCGATTAGTAATTAGCGAAGTGCAGTTATTCCTCCGGCTTTCCCTGCGTCTCTGATATACACGCTACTCGATCCAATGACAATCTCAAGTTAAAGGATTTAATAAGGAGGCTCTTCTTAATCTTCCTCCGAGATCTACCACCTCTAGGGTGATAACTCAAGAAGAAAATAGATTAAGTGGTGGCAGCATACTAAATTCATTTTAAAAAACAAAACACCCTTGTAAAAACAGGGATTCCGTTTTGTTACAACCTTTTAAAACCGTAACCCCTCACCGCAAGTTCTACTACTAAAATCGCATCATCAACATTAGTCTATAGTCCATCCGTTTTAAGAATGCAGAACTAGATTGTACTAAAACTGCGACCTTCAAACATGATTGGATAAAATTTCTACACGTTTACACTGCCGAAATTTTATTTACGATTGATGACTCACGAATATTTTGTTCTAAAAGTTTTTGGCAAATTTAAAAAATTTGGAAAAGATAAATTGCTATTTGATAAAAAATACTTTTAACTCGATTTTTTCAAGTATCAAATAAGTGACATTTGGTTTTTGTCGCTCATACACTTTAATTATTTGACGTTTCCCTATGTAAATCTGACTTGCCGTTCAAGGCGACCTCGACTGCAATCCAAAACCAGATGGACTATAGTAGTGAAACACTAGTCCACTAATCGACTTAAGGCCTCTCCGCCATTATTTTAAAAAACAATTTTATTGCCTGTTTTTCATTGTAGATGCGATCCCTCTGAAAATGCTTCTCGACCCCCAAGCGGTTGAAAACTACTGCATTAGAGTTTTGAAATCTAAAGCCTGTATTGTTGACAGCATTCATTATTGTTTTTTAAGTTGATTTTGAGTAGCCTGCCTATGGGACGCGCATGAATGGATTATCGAGATTCCTTAAAGGAAGGCAGGCTATTCAAAATCAACTTTCCTCTCCTTTGCGAATTTTTGCACTATTTCAATACAAAAACATGCGCAGGGACCTACATAATAACTGTGCCAAATTTGGTTCCGATCGGTCAAACGGTTTAGGAGTCTATAGGGAGCATACATACACACATACATCCATTTTTATAATATATTTAGATAGATAATAATAAATACAAAAATTTAAATTAAATTTTTATTTACATAGATGAAAAACCGTTCGTAAAGATCACCAAAGTTTGATGCCATTTTCTATAATTCACACTATTATGCCACTATGTTTAATGATTTTTAAGTACTATATTATGTATATTTCAATATATGATATTTCCATTATACCTGCATATAATTAGCAACATAAAAAGAAAAAATTATATTACATTGTTAAATTTAATTTAACAATCCCCCCTACGTAAGGGTCCGTAAGATATCCAATACCCCCTCCCCCCAAAATACCCTTACGTAATTAATGGATGACCCCTTTAAACATTACGTAAACGTTGGTATTTTTTAAATAAAAATTGAATAAATGTATATGGTACGCATCTATGATGGTACGTCATATAATATCAAGAATTCTGTTAATTATTGATGTAAAATTAAAACAAAATCTTATAAACATGACCTCTTATTCTTCAATTGCTGCTGTTTTGGGTGCTTCCAACCAAAACCATCATATTCATTGCTAAAAATATTTTCTGACATTTCTTGCCATTCTGCGTCTCGTAAATTCCGACTTTTATAGTTTGCATGTTCAGCATTCCACAATAATTCCCGCTCTTCAACAGCAGAAATTTATTTTGCTATCAATTCATCATTCTATTCAACTGAAACCTTATCTCTATTTCTTTTCGTTTTCAACAAAGTATTCGAAGATGAGCCACGTCTAAATTTTCGGAAATATCTTGCTTTGCCATTAGAAAATATTTGAGTGTTTGGTTATATAGAAAATCTAGTAGTACTAAACAAAAAATTTGGCAAATATGGTTAAATTTATTTGGCATGTTTGGCACACGCCATAGTCCACTGTTTGGCCAACAGGTAAATAATTGTTGTGGTAAACAATAACCAAATATTTACATAGCGGTTTTTAGCCAAATTAATTTGGTGTAGCTGTTTGACAAAATAAGCCAAATATTTGACCGTTGGTCAAAGAGTGTTACAGGCTTTAGTAAGATATTCACGAATTTCCACTCAAAACGCTGAAAAAATTTTAGAAATTTATATCCAATCAGTGGAGTGCTGAGATTATTTTCAGATTTCAATTTGCCCTGTATGTCTCCCCTGTTGGAAAGTCTTAAGCCCGTCTTACATCAGGACATTTCTGGCGTCATTTCTTGAGCCATTTCTGCGCACAACGGTATAAGCACGCGCAAATACTATGAACTCGTCTCTGCGCAGAAATGGCTCAAGAAATGACGCCAAAAATGTCCTGATGTAAGACGGGCTTTAAACAATAGGGTCTAAACCAATGGTTCCCAAACTTTTTTTTCTCGTGGACCACTTTCAAAGTTTTACTATTTAAAATGTAAAAATACAAATCCTAAATCCGCAAGTGTAAGTGGGGGTCATAAAATGACCCCCACTTACAACTTGTGAACCCCTGTTTTCTTTTCATGTCTACGTGGGGGTCCACGTGGACCACTTTGGGATCACTTTAGACCACCGGTGGTCTAAACTCTAAACCTTAGTGACCTGGATTTTAAGTGGGAAGGTAAGGTGTGGTACCTCATACGCCCCTATTCTCTAACTAACTTTAAGCGTTATCTTTCGAATCGTTGAGAACTGTAAAGTTACACTTGAAAATGTATTTAGCGATATTTTTAAAGTTATTTAGAAACGCACCTGCTAGGTTTTAAAAATTGCTTTAAGAATTGCAAGGTACAATATCAGTTAATAAATAAAACGTACAATTTTATGATAAATGCCTATTTTGATTTCAATCGATTCGGGAAGAAAAGTGAGAAAAACCAGCACCAAATTGCTATTGGGTTCTCGTATTTGAACCCAGATAGTGGAGCATATAAAGTGATTGGTTCATTTGCGGCAAGGAGCACTGCTACCATCGCTAATCCATTATGTTTTCATCCTCAACGTAAATCAAGGAGTTCCTCACTCAAGTATCTATATCGACGACATTACAGTGATTTTATAGGGATATGATGACAAGAAGGACCAAATCTTGACAACAAGGGCAGAAAATAGATATCTGATTTGTTGTCGTATCAACGACCCTTGTTTGCTGCAGCAGCAGTTGTTTTAACACTGCTGCAGAAGATTCTCCATGATTAGCGTTGTTTTTCACGTATTACTCTCTTGTACTCAGAATTTAAATGCTGTCCAGTCGACCAGTGGCGGTTCTACCATAGGAGCTGCAGAACCACCAAAAATAATAATAAAAATACCAATACTTAAATAATTAATTATATAATTATAACCTTAATCAGATTTAAATTATTATAAAGAATGGTGCATTATCAGCTTTGCTTTGAAAGCGTGTTTCTCATTTTCGCTAGCATATCAGTTATAATTTAACAGCTAGTCACATAAATAGTGTAATAATAAAGACACGTCCAGTCGGCTATCAAAATGTTGGTCTAACTTGAACGCTATACATTTGTGCGCAGCCGGCGAGCTGTAATGAAACGCAGACTACAATGCAGCAATTGGTATAGTTTTACGTGGTATATATTTTATGATTTTGTTTCGAGGTAGTTTAGAATTCGAATTTTGAAAAGAAAAACTAATTTTAATATTAGTTCATCAATTGTTAAACAAATTGCAGTGAAATTAGGGCATAAGCAATAAATTGTTTAAAAACTTTTAATTACACCAAGTTTCTTGCACATATTTATAGCAAAATAGTAGTTAAATTGTTTTTTGACGGATTTTGCAACTTTAAATAAAATTATGAATACATAATAATTATATACATAATAAAAAATAATAATTCTTATTTTAAGCTCGTGATACGTACACGCATCGAATGTAAAGTCGCATGTAGTGGCTGCTCTTGGACGCAGCTATCAGTGCAGTTAGATATTTACTCGAGTATTAACCGGTGCTAGCATACCTATATTTTAAAGAAAGATCTTGTATTATAAACTTTAATTAAAATTATGGATATAATGTCCTCTATACCTACTAGATAAAATGAATGCTTATGAATTTACTAATATTCCTAATAAAATTTTATAATAATTTTGGACTTGAGATTTTTCTGCATTGTAAAACAATTCTCAAACTATAATTTTCTGTAATAAAATGTAGATCAAGAAATTTGGACTTACATAAAATTTATTGTTTTAAAAATGTTTGCGTCGTTTGTTTTATTTCGAACGGAACACAAATGGCTGTTTAAATTACAAAGTCATATAAGTTCTATTTTTAAAATAACAAATATGCAGAATTATTATGACGTGATAAGCTAACTAAGGCATTTTATTTAGTCGTTGTTAAAATCTCTTACGAAGAAGGTCGTTTTTAAAAATGAATGTAATTTTTAAATTTAGTTATCAAGAACAATTAGTGATAAGAAATTGCTGGTATATACAAGTCGGGGTAAAATGTATAAGACAATTTAATACGAATATTTTTTATTTACGGAACAAATGGATTTGTGGCTGTAATCGTATAAGAACGCTTTGTTTTGTTTTCCGTTTGTGTCTTTCGATATTGTCAATAGAAAAAAAATTTATCTCGGGAATATTGAATTTCAACGAAAAAGTTATTGATAAGTTAAGTTTGCCACAAGCAAGCACCGGCGCACGCCATTAATGCTTAAAAACGTGCAATAAGTAAGTTTATTTTTTAAGATTAGCATTTTACTGATGCCTTCCCTTTTTTATAATGCAGAACAGCCAAACATATATCTCACGAGCCGCCACTGCAGTCGACACTACTTTTAAAGTTTTGCGCCATATTGCAGTCTCCTTGGTCTGCACCACCTTCTCAGCTGGTCGAGCTTGTTGCAATACCCAGGTATTAGTGACTTTCTCTTATTTATCTGCAATGTGAACAGACAAGTGTTTTTAAGTAAGCGTTAAGTGTTTTTACATAAATATATAGAATCCAATTATTCAACATAAGCTTCAAACCATGAAGAGCGTAATAAACTTCATTTGGAAAATGATTTGCATGACATTTTTTTCAGAAGAAATGCAGTCAGAATAAAGTTAACTTCCCCCAGCCCATTGTGGTAACATGGAAAGAAGTTAAAAATACAAAAGAGAAAGTAAATTAATATTGGAACAGACAAACATCTTTTCTTAATTTTAACATTTTTCTTTCGGTGATAGAATTTCCAAATTTGTATAGAAAAGCTAGGTCAGAAGTCTAAATCTAAATGGACATAAAATAATGATACAAATTAGTATTACAAAAATAATTTGATTATATTGATGTTATGGTACAAGTTGAAGAGCGACAATTACTCCAACATAAACGTTACAGAAAATAGTTCAAGTTGCACAGTGCTCAAACTTATTAAAAATAATCCAAATTCAGTGGCATGCCCAGGAGTACAAGTGCCCCCACTGCCTTCCTAGCGCCCCAAGCTAGTAGTCATGTTGTATTTGAATAAAATACGCATTTCCGCCCTCGACGATGCGCTGCCCCTGCCGCCTCCGTTCAAATCATGTTCTGAGAATTACAAAATGGGGAAATGCAAACGCAACACTTGATGAAAAGTTTATTAAAATAGACTAGCATGTAAATAAAAATATTTGGAAGTGTTCATACTGCTATAAAAATACATATAGCGCAAAAAGTTTATAAAAAAAGGTAACTTAAAAGTTTAGGGCAATTAACATCCTAAATTTATTGACTTGTCATTCATTATCTTATGCTAGTTAAAAATAAACATTCAAGAAATCAAATTAAACAAATGAAATTATCTATTACAATAAAATAAATAAATTTATTATTTAAATTTCACGTGTTACAAATTTATTATTGTTAAAAATACCTTTAATTGTGAATTGCAACAACTAAACAATAATAATTGCTTAAAAAGAGTTAACAATTATGGTTAAGGACAATCCAAATTAAAAAGTCGACGAAATTATGTGATGAAAACTATGTAGGTATGTAAAATGTCAATTCTCTATGGAATAAAAATGCTAGTTCATTTTCACTGAAAAAATTATTCTACACAATTGCATGTACTCGGTATTATTAATCGACAGGTACAACTAGCACATTAAACTAAGTAACGAATTTGCATACGCCATTGGTTTAACATTTGGATGAGGCTAAAAGTAATTAAATTCACACACTAAATCAACCTTACATTAATTTATTATCAACTTACCACCGCCTCGTAGGTAGTATAATGTGGTATCATATCTTTACCTTTCAAGGTAATAAAAGCACCTTTGTTTCCCATAGTATCACTACAAAAATTAACATAAAACAACACCTGTTAAAATATCATAATTTAAACAGCAACTTACCAATAATTAGGCGCCGAAAACACCGTAATACATCTATTATTATGAGCAACTTCGTATCCTTCACTTTTCACCTCGTGACTACGAATAATGTAATCCAATTTGTTAAGGGTTAAAAATTTTTGAGTAACATCTGGTCCAAATTGACAGCCAACACCACGTTTGCTTGGCGACCGACCTTCTTGAGGCATAGGATCGGACCAAAGTAACTCACACATTGGACCATCTTCAGGTGGTTGTCTGTTACGATTAATTTCACGAATTTCCGCCAAAGTTACATCATCACGACTGAACAAACCGCCGTGCATCACCAAAACGCGTTTGTTTAGGCAATGTGCTAAAGGTAGCCAATTATAGACTTCGGTAAACAAATCGGCCATCTGCGATGTGTATTTAGCTTTTACTTCTCCGTCGAAGCCGTACATTTGGTTCATGGTGGCACTTTCATGATTGCCTCTCGACATAAAGAAATGGTTGGGGTACAACAACTTAAAACCGAATAAAGTAAAAATGCATTCGACCGAAAACGATCCTCTATCAACAAAATCGCCGTTAAATAGCTACAAAAAAATTGGTATATTAAACTTGTAACACAATGAAATCCACAATTCTTACATAAGGATTGGTCGGTGATGGTAATCCGTTTAATTCAAAAATATTCATAAGATCAAAAAATTGGCCGTGTATATCACCACAAACTGTAAATTTATCGTCGTCTTCTATTTTAACGTCTATTAACGATGGTTGAGCCATAAGGTAAGTTTTTATGTCTAGTAAAATCTAAAATAATGCGACAATTATCTACATATCCAGTGCCAAAAATAAATAATAGTTTAAAGATAACGAAGAATTAAAGAAAAAACAAACACTTGTGCTCTTTCATTAAAGGTCATTAAGCCTGATAAGGATGCTAAATTTACAAACCGTTATTGAAGCAATATTTCTTATTTCCACCTTAACATGGCCATAGCACGGAAACTATTAATTTTTAAATGTTATGCTAACTGATTCAGAATTATTCGTTCAGAATAATTATTATACTACATACCATAACAATTACCCACAAAACTCTAATCTCTGAATTTTGTCACCCACCTCTGTTTGGTTTATTCATTTATTATAAACAATTTCCAAAAAACAACATTTTAAAATTGAACGAAAATAAGAGTTCTTTGGGGATTTTAGAAAGCTATATCTTCAAAACTATTGGGGTTACAACATTCTAATTTTTTTAGGTAATTGTTTTCAGGTTCCAAAGAACCTTAGTTTAACTCAAAACCCTAAAAAAATTAGAATGTTGTAACCCCCAATACCGACTTGCGATTGCACTATGTGACATGAATGCCTGCAAAGGAACATAAAGGGCAAAAAAGTCAATATAATGTATGACAGCCAAGCTGCGATAAAAGCACTCAAAGCCAATAGCTTTGAAACTTTGTCCACATGGGAATGTAGACAATTCCTCAAGAAACTGGCCAACCTTCACTGGGTGCCGAATCATGAGGGAATTGAGGGTAATGAGACAGCTGACAAACTGGTTAGATCAGGCTCAAGAACAACCCCGACTGGGGGTTGGAAGTCCAGAAGTGGGAAGCGGAGTGCAAAATCTCTCTGGTACAGTGCATCAGGACAAAACAGGCGAAGAAATTTATAGAGTACTCGACTGCAGAAGCTAAACGGCCAAACACATTCTATGCAGCTGTGTTGCCTTAGCTCAACTAAGGCAAAAACATTTAGGATAGACACAACTGACACCCAAGGTGGTAAAAAAAACCTCTCAGGTGCATTCAATGTTTTGCAAGAAAAATTGAATTCTTGAAAATCTAATTAGAAGGGTTAAGAACAAAAGATCAATACTGGTCGCAGTTCTGAAAGGCTCTCGCAGCCAACCGACCCCTAAATACAATACAACCTCAATACTGTCCTACTTAGAAAGAACACCATATGTACAGAATAACGATTTTGAGATATTTCAGTGCAATGGAAAGAGGAGAAAAAATTAGTTAAGAAAATGCATCTAACTCAAAATAGTCAAAAAATGCACATACAGTGTTTTTCCTTAGTAGGGCAGAATAGTTTTGAAGGTATGGCTTTCTAAAAATAAACCAAATTTTCATTAAAATTTTAAATTTCATTTTTTGAAAATTGTATTTTTTCTAGGAATCCCATAAATAAAGGTACTCGTTCACTTCAGCTGGCCCGTTGTAAAAAAAGGCTGTTCATCGCTGACTTAGACGGTCGCAGCGGACGGGCCGTACTGGACGGACGCATTAACGGATTTTAAAATCCGTCCATGACTTATTTTTCCAAGTTTTCAACATTTATTATTATTAATAGCTTTTACATTCCTAGGCGGAATTTTGCTGTTTCTACATTGAAACTTTACATATCCGTTTGTTGGGGTGGATTAGTCCCCTTTATCCACATTTCGTTTTCAAAGTCTTTTATCTGTTTTCGCTTCCATCACAATTCTTCTCCATTTATTCCTGTCTTTGACTGTTTCTTTCCAGTTTCCTACCTCCATCGTCTTCAGATCGTCCATCACCTGGTCCCACCATCTTATTTTGGGTCTTCCTCTATTCTCCATGGGTCTCCATTGCATTATCTGTTTTACTACAGCGTTCTCTTCTCTTCTCATAACGTGTCCTAGCCATCTTATTCTGCCCGATTTAATTATTTTCACCACGTCTTCATTATCCATCGTCTCTAGTATTTCATCATGATTCATCATGGGTCTCGTTTCGCTTACATTAACTTGTTTTGTGCCCAACACAGTTCTCAATACTTTACGTTCGAAAATTCTTAACTCTTCCTCTTGTTTTTTTGAAAAGCACGCAACTTCCGACGCATATGTTACAACCGGTCTAATCAATGTCTTATAGATTTTAATTTTCGTTGCCCTTGATATGTGTTTATCTCTCAGCAGGTGTCTATTAGCATAATAAGCCCTATTACCAGCCTGTATTCTTCTTTTTGTCTCTTCGGTTCGCTCTCCATTGTCATTCACTTGCACTCCAAGGTAGTTAAAACTTTTTACTTCTTCGTACTCATTACCATCTGTTTTTAAAAAACTTTCTTTTTCCGTTTTTCCTCTTTGGCATTTCATATATTTGGTCTTACTTTGATTTATTATCAGTTCCATCTTTTGCGCCATATCATTAATTCTTCTAAGACTTTCTATTAATTTGCTTTTCGTTCTCGTTATCAACACCACAAAAACAAATTAATTTAGCAAAGAGGCGAAAAAAGGGTAGAAAGTAAGTGAGGATCTATGGATTTTTTAATGAAACGCAATTCTAATTCGAGAGGATCACAAGGAAACTAAAATATCCAAAATCCAGCTGTAAATAACCAAATTGTGCGCGATATATGGTAAAATTTCAGGGCACCCATCAGATACATACAGGGCCCTTTTTTAAGTGTTTCGATTTCTGTCCTTCTACCGAATACCGAACCTATGCCTGTGCAAAATTTCAAGTGTATAGTAATATTATTACCAATGAATAACACGTAACATTTTATTTCCTCAAAGATAGATTTTGTACCTGTGCATGTTACTATGCAGTTGATATTATGCACAGACAGACGTTAAACTTTTTTTGGTGCTAACGTGATTAGTTTAGTACGAATTTTAAAATCACTTTCGTCAAGAAAACGATTAAACAAACAAAAAAGATATCTTAACTTTTTGTTGTAATATTAATAGTTTAGACGTAACCGCAAGTTTTAGTTTTTAATTGTGTAAATATAAAAACTTGGAAAAATGACAGTTGCAGACGGATTTTGAAATCCGTTAACTGCGTCCATCCATTGCGGTCCGTCCGCCCCGGTCGTCTAAGTGAATGGGTACCTTAAAAGTAATAAACGTAAGTTATGGAGGACTTAATTCTAAGCAATTTACATGCTTTTCTACAAAAACATTTTTCTCTTCTTCCGGGCTTACCTCCAAAACTACTAAGGGTAGAAACATTTTTTTTAGTCTTACTCACATTTCTAGTTACTTTAAATCTAAACTTATACTTTTCTGTCATGGGATATACCAAAAACGAATAAATGATAAAAAAAAACTGATAACCTGTAACAACCCTTAAAAAATCTTATGTGACAACACATTACTTTCCCATTTAGTAGATTCCACTTCATTTTATATTAATTATTAATAAAAAAGATGTTAACTCACAAAAATTTACAGAAAATATTAGAAATTTGCGGAATGCCGTGCTGTCTATATGCAATCAAATTTTAACTATGGGCGTAATGACGTCAGAATTCGTTTGATATTATAGCTATTAAGGCAACTAGTGTTTTATAGACTGTTTAAAAATCGATGTCGTAGTTTAAATCCGAGCGACCGTAGGGAGCGAGGATTTAATAGATCGAGATTTTTAATCTATAAAACACGTGTTGTCTTCAATGTTTTTTCTAACACTAAAATATCGTATTAAATTTTTTAATAAATTCAGAAATTTTAATAAATTATTTGAACCTGTCATAATCATCATGTTAAACTACACAAAATGCGAAGATTGCCATGGTTGCTATAGTAATCTAATAATATCAACAAATTAAAAAAAAACAATAATCATCGTTAACATGTGCGAAAACGTTCCACAAGAAATAATCGACAAAGGAAACGAATTGCGGGGCAATTTGTTACCTACAAAGTCTAAAAGTGCGTACGAAAAAGTCTATGTTTCGTTTCATGACTGGAAGAATAACAAAAACATCACGGAAGTAACCGAAGATGTCATATTGTCTTTTCTTCATATGAGGGTAAGGTGTAGTAGTTAGATGGGTACGTAGAACTTTTTTAAAAGCTAATTCACATTACATTTCCAGTCGGAAAAGTTGTCACCATCTTCCTTATGGCCAGAATATTCGATGCTAAAAGCCACTCTGAAGGCCAAGGAAAACATAGATATTGAAAAATTTGGTGCTCTTATTCCTTATTTAAAAAAATTAAATGTTGTTATCGTAGTAAAAAATCCAAGGTTCTGACAAGAGAAGAAATCGAAATATTTTTAAAACGAGCAAATGATGGAGAATATCTATTTGTGAAGGTATAGTTTGTTATAATATAAGTTATACTATTCTTAAATGTACACTGTGTGGGATTTTATAGGTTGCTTTAATCTTCGGAATTGCTGGGGCCTGCAGAAAAGCCGAATTGTGCTCTTTGAAATTTAATGACATATCCGATTGTGGCGATGTATTGCATGTTGTTATTCCTGATAGTAAAACACACAAAGAAAGAAGATTCAGTTTAATTAATGAAGGTTTTGGTGTTAACCCCATCGACCTGTATAGACGTTATGTTGCTTTACGCCCCAAAGACTCGCCTTTAAGGTTTTTTTTACATTATCATAAAGGCAAGTGTAGCCGCCAAAATGTAGGAATTAATACCTTTGGAGCAATTCCTAAAAATATTGCAACTTTTCTTAAGCTGGAAAACCCAACATGTTACACTGGGCATTCTTTTCGCCGCAGTTCGGCGACTCTCTTGGTTAACGCAGGTACTGTATATAGTACTGAAATATTATCCGAAGTAATTTAATTTGCATTAGGTGGAGATATTACTGCTTTGAAGAGGCATGGAGGGTGGGAATCGTCAAATGTGGCAGAATCTTATATACAGGAATCGTCTGAAGAAAGAGTCAAAATTGCCAGAAAAGTTTTCGGAAGTGAAACAGCAGCAGAAGTTGAAAAAGTAGAAGTTACAAAAAAGAGCACTAAGGTGGATTGTGCAAGTACTAGCGCAAGTAGTGATCATATTTTTCAGTTCAATAATTGTACTTTTAACTTTTGAAATAATTATTGTAAAAATTATAAATTAAATGTTGAATAATTATGCAGCAGCGTATTTTATAATATCCTATAAAATACGTTGTCATTGACAACGTATTTTATAGAGAAAGGCGTATTTTAAAGGAAACATAACAAGTGAGCTTAAATGCACCATAGAAACAGTATAAGATATTAGTGTTAGAAAAATACCATAACATGTTTATATAAGTAAATTAGTTAAAATATTAAATTATAGTAATGAACAATATAAATCACTTGGACAGATCAAAATTAAACCAAGGCAAACCATAATTTTAATAATTATCACGATTACTCGAAACCGGTCCATTTTTCGAGAAAATGTACCTATATCTACAAATTTTGTCGGGCATACATTCGGCTCGACGACGGTGTATTATTTTTCGCGATCCGTTCGACGCCGCCCGGCGTAGCGCAAAAACCGGCAAAAAAATGTAATTAAAATCATGGGCTCGCTTAGCGGTCGAAAACGATCTGCGACCTACGCTTTTTTTTGCAGAAATGCAAATCTAAATTCGAGAGGATCCAAATGAGACCAAAAAATCGAAACTTTAATCTGAAAATAAGCGAGCCAGGCGCAAAAAACTATTAAATTTTTGACCCCCCCCCCCTCAAACGGTAACGGGACAAAAATTGGAAAATTTGGGCATACCGATTGTCCGTTTTCGCCGCCTCCGCCCCTCGAGCAAATTTCAGGTCGATCGGACGAAAACTCTGGAAGTAGATACAAAAATACGAAAAACCGCGCGGAGCCCTCTTGCCGAGCGCTCGGAAAAAATTTCGAAAAAGAAAAAATTGTTTCGCCCCCTCGCCCACCGCTCGGAGCTTCCTGAAAAAATTCAACTGTCCAAAGTGAACTCCGAAATTTTGTGACCACTGAATCGCCATTTCACCCCCTCCGTTACGGCCCATTGAAAAACAGGAAAATATTTCCGTTCAATCGTCGTAAAACCACACGGGTATGCAAAATTTCAACTCTCCACGACCCTCGTAGCTATACGCACTAAAATATGAATGAATGAGTGAGTGATTTGCTCTATTTTTTTAATATCGCTTATTTTATTTTTGCATTTTGAATAATTTAAGAGCGAAATATCAAGTGTGGGGTATCATACGATGCGGAAAAATAATCTCTTTCGATTGATATGATTTTCAATCTCTTATGTTCCACCGGGAAGCGGCAATGCTCTTTAACAATTTTCATTCTCCTAAAAAGGGGGTTAAAAATGAACAGTTTTCAACCAAAATCTAATCAGCTCTTCAGACAACTACTTCAAACTAGTGTATAAAATGTCAACTCAATCGGTGCACGCGTTTGTCTGAAAACGTTGACGATAGAATGATCACACATCACACACACATCCGGACATCATTCCAAAATTGGTCTTAAACAATTCGTATGGGCTCATAGACCATGGGAAAAATGCTAACTCAAAATTTTTTTTTAACTCGATAACAATACTTTCCTTTACTACATAAATAGGAAAGTAAAAACGTTAAAAAGTGACCAACTTTGAAAGCTCACAGCTAAGACTATCAGAATTAGAAAGTTGTTTTACACATAGTTTTACAGTGAATTTACTTTTCTTTCATTTATTTGTAAGCCACTTTTGTGTCAAATGGATAGGTAAAAATGTCTACATCAAAATCTGAAAACTACGTTATTTTGAACAAAAATCGTGAAAACAGTGCAAAGCCGTACCTCGTAAACTAGATGGATTAGAAGAAGTTTGTTTTTTACGTTTTACTCACAATTTTTAGTTTAATTTAGCTTATACCGATTTTTGACATAGGATGCATAGGAAACGGTCAATTCATGGCTTTATGATTTTTGGGACCTTCTTCAGCAAATTTTCCTCTGTTCTGGTTCAAATCTGATGTCCAAACTGCTTCTTTTCTGATGGAAAAATAAGTGGTTTAAGGAAAGATAAACGCATTTCCCAGTTATTACCGCACACGCCGTAGTCCTTTCTCCGCAACGTAATGAATGGACTAATAATTGAGAAAAGGCAATGTCTAGGTGCCCAGGACCGGTTACTATATTGAGGGTCGGTAGTTTGTTTTTATTGGTCAATTTAAAAAAGAAGTAAAGATTTTAAAAACAAATTAAAATTGTTACCTATTGTTATTATTAATTTTATGTTCATGTCAAATTTGAGCTAGTAATCTTTTACCGGCAATGCAATAACAGGGCGGCCACTAGCAATAAGTAACATTTATTTAAGAATTTATGGCACTCAAAGCAAAAATTTATGGCAAATTTATGGCACTCGATACAAAAATTGATGGCCGCACCCCGAGGGGGGACTCCCTTTATACCTCGCCCTATCTAGACAAATTACAAAAAAATGTGTGCATATTTCAAGCTAAAAAGTAACCAGTTGGTGCTCAACCAACTTTCTTCAGGGGGGAGCAATCCTCAATTTGCCAACTGAATCAACTAAAATTGCCTGGGTATAAATTGGGACATAACAAATAGATCATTTCATAAATAATAAAAATATAATTTTCCCTATTAACCTATTAAAAATTCTTAAACTTAAAAAAAATAAAAACATTTTATTTTAAAAAATATTCAATATTTTCAGGCCGGCCCGGCCCTGCAAACACGTGTTGTGTTGTTTAAAAATTTATATTTATAGCAAAACCGTGTTGTAGTAAAGCAATATTTGAGGAATCTTACAACTTTTAGGACAAATATTATTTGTCCTTTATAAAAGCGGCCCTACATAAAATAATTATGAATAATTAACCCTTTCACCGGTTTACCCACAAATTTGTGGGTAAAAAATGAAGAAAATATTTTCAGAAAACCACAAATTTGTGGGTAAAAAATAAAGGAAATACTTTCAGAACCCCACAGATTTGTGGGTAAAAAATGAAGAAAGAAATGCAAAAAATTTGTCAATAACAATCACATAAATTTTTATATAGTATAAGATATAATTTTTACCAAATTTGATCATGGAATGAGCATGGGTTCTGTTACTAAAAATAATTTAAGTATTTTAAATTTTTAATTTTAACTAAAATTTATGATATTTTATGGCAAAGTCGTAAAATTTATGATTTTTATGGCAATTTTCAAAATTTATGATTTTTTATGAATTTATGGCAAGTGGCCACCCTGCAATAATATAATCTAGGGCAGGGGTGGGCAACCTTTTGTATAACAGGGGCCAGAATAATATTTACGTTTCGTCCGCGGGCCTTAGTATAGTTAATGGACACATTTTTGTTACTTGTATTTTATTCTGAAAATATAAAAACAATAATATTTATAACAAAGTTAATTAAGTACTATATTTATTTCTCTTATCATTTATAACAAATTACAAAGAAAAAAATTCGCAAAGGAAAGGAAAGTTGATTTTGAGTAGCCTGCCTTCCTTTAAGGAATCTCGATAATCCATTCATGCGCGTCCCATAGGGACGCGCATGAATGGATTATCGAGATTCCTTAAAGGAAGGCAGGCTACTCAAAATCAACTTAAAAAGCAATAATGAATGCTGTCAAGCTGTCAACCGATCGACAATGCAAATACGCGTGCACGTGCTTTACGTTTCTATTTGACCAAGCTTAACCAAATTTGGTGTAGAAATTATGATATTTACAACGCTACGAAAAACATAGGCTACTTTAGAACCTTGTAGTGAGGCCGAAGGCCGAACAACCACATCCCACACGGTCTAGATGGCTAGAGGCGTTCGGTAGGCCGACTGTGCCACATAGTTATTTTAATAATACGCGAAAACTTAATTCGCGTTAAAGGGAATTTGCTTCGCGTATAAAAAATTCAGGTATTAAAATCTAATTCGCGTTATTCTGAATTCGCGTACATGGAGGGTCTAGTGTACTTTTCAATTTACTTTTTACAATACTTTTTAATTTAATTTAAATAAGACGAATTATATCGAAAATTAAACTGTAGATCTCTCCTTTTTCCTTATGTTAGGTACTAACCTAATCCTTTTCTTTAAAATTTTTGTTTTTGAAAATATTTATTTATTATTTCTTCTAAAGATCTCGCGGGCCGGATTAGAACTTTACGCGGGCCGGAGGTTGCCCACCGTTGATCTAGGGTACAGGTAGTACCGCCTCTTCTAGATTGACCAATGAAGGTAAACTACCAGCTCTCACCATAGTAACCGGTACCGGCTACTAGGTAGACAATGCCGTGAGAAAAATATATTGTAAAAACAAATAAATTAGAACACTGAAAATTAAAATAATCATGGTTTGCCCACTCCTTTGATTGCCACTACTTAGCTTAACTTTCATATTTTGGATAATTTGGAATCTCATTAAGCATCACTGGTCGACAGTAGGGATTTCTCCCCTCCCCAAATTTGAATGACTACATATGAAAAAGCAGAGTAGCAATATTCCGAATAGAATGGAAAAGCTTAATAACATAATGAAAAGATAAAATTCTTACAATTATAAAAAGAAATATTCGTGAACTTATCAGGTAGGTACAGACAGTGGGATCCACGTCTTTACGCCTAAAACTTTTACGCCTAACACACTTACGCCTAAGTCAATACGCCTAATCCTTTACGCCTAAAGGAATTTATGCCTAATGGTTTTAATGTCTAAAACCGACTACGCCTAAAACTTGAACGCCTAACGCAATTACGCCTAATCCTTTACGCCTAAAACATTTACGCCTAATGCTTAAAATTTTCTAAAAATCGTACAAACATAAAAAAATGTAAAAGCCGAGATAATATGAGATTTATAGTAAAAGTTTATTAATAGTACAAGCCCTTACTTCTAAAAAATTTATACTTAATCAATTTTTTAATGTTTACCAGTTGATACTTATTTTCATATAGTTTATTATTTTTTCAATAATTCACAATAATTAATTAATCGTAATAATAATTTATTTACAAGCAAAAAAAGTACAAATGTTAAACAGCTTGAAGCTCAAAGTAGTGCGCGATGCCTCGAAGGTAAACGTCGATTTCGAAGTTCAATGGACCTAGACCATCCCCATAGGACTCCACGATTCTCTTGATGTTGGCAGCGGTTGTTCGGTAGCGCACACGACCTGTTGGAGGTTCCAATCCTGCCACGTACTGCTCAATTTTCAGTTCGTTTGCACTCTGTTCCATTTTTAACACCTCTATAAATTTCCAAATAGAGGGATGGCATGCACTCAATAAAGAATGAAAACTCCGGTGCCATCCTTCAACCGAGTTGTTTGTCTTGGGGAGGTCATTCAAACTGGCCTCGTAACAGTTCCAGAGTTGTATGGAACCAATCTTGGGTTTTTTTCGGGTTCCGTTGTTACGAAGCCGGCCAATCCAGTTATCCTCAAAATATTCAAGAAAAGGATCCAGAATATCTCCATTATCAACATAAAATGGAGATTCAGTTAATTGTACGAATGCCATAACTACATCATCGGGAGGGACGAAAGCAAGTGCAGCCAACTTTCTTGCATGAAGAGAAAAATCTGGGTTCTCCACATCGGCATATTTTTCTCTGAGATCAGGTATTGACGCAATTTTTCGCCACAAACTTTGACTAAAGTGGAAGAAACAACCCCTGTTCTGTGAATTAGGAAACACGTGTTGAAAAGCGTTAATCTGAGCCTTCTCGAAATCTGTCATGATGGAAGTTGGAGCAAGGTTTGGTTTTATGTTCTTTAGTGCCTCAAGAACTCGGACGTAGGTCTGCTGTCGCTTATTTGGCAAGAGACAGAACACACAAGGAATCACATTGTGGTACCTGACACCATGAATTGTGAAAAGTTGCTCAAATAATGGCGGCACAGTCTTGAAAGTACCATCAGCGTACCAATGGCTACAATTTGCCATAAAATCTAAACCCAATTGAGTACCGAATATTAAAATGCGATCTTCTTCAGGTCCACTGTCAAAAATAAGGAACTGCTGAATGGTTCCATTCGAATTAAATTCGGTGACATAATCTGGAATTTCAAGTTCCGTAAGGTTCGAAGGTGTTGGAAGTGCAGCCCCCACTTGACGCGCTCTTTGAATGTTGCGCTTCAACCGATCTTTCGAAGGAAGTGCGGCTTTTACCGCAGCTGGAAGTCCAATACTGGTTGCGACAATAATCTGGTGAGGTGTGTCTTGACTGTCCCGAGCTTTATCCTTGATTTCTGCCAGGACTTGCCGGGTTTTGACCTCCGCTGCCCGTGGTACGTGGTTGTGCTTTTCAGCACTCGCATAAACGATTAATTCACCTTTTGTGTGAACAACGGCTAGACATTTACTTTTGTTGTATTCTACACATTTCCAAAAAATTTTATCACATATAATATATTAAGTGCATTTTTGATTATCGGTAACAATTTGACTACGTTGCTATGAAAACTTTGTTGTCAAGTAAATGTCCGAATGCGAAGCATGAGGACATTTACTAATGACAACAAGGTTTGAATATAGCAAAGTAGTTAAATTGGACGATAATCAATATAATGCACGTAATAAATTCGGTAAGACTATTGCACACATTGGAATTTGGAGGTTAAATATAATTGAAGTAGTGTTTCTATGGTTATTGTGTAGCATATTTGACAATTTAAAGCATTACTTTGTATGTTACCCGCTGTGGCGAAATGGTGATAGTACATGAGTACATGATTAGCAATGAGAATATCCGAGGTTCGAATCTTGCCGACGGCGAATTTTTATTTCATATAAAAAATGTATCACATGATATAAAGTAAACGTACACAATTATCAAAAAGAAGCATATGTGCAATTATCAAAGCAACTTGAACAATTATCGCGTAATTCTAACTCCATTGGTTAGAATTGATCGGATCCCTAAATATCATTGGTTGATGTTAGTCATGTGACACATGTGTGCAATAGTCGTTAACATTCCTGTTTTTGGTATACATGAAGCTTTTGTGTAGTAATTGATCATTCCCTTTTCGACTTTTGATAAACATAAGAACCATTTTTTTAAATTTAATCAGAGTTAAGAATGAGTTACTTTTATTACTAAAAGTTATGTATAGGCCTTATATAGCAACCAAGTTTTGAACATAATATAAATAATAGCCAAAATTCCATCAAAATCGGAGCAGTGGTACGATTTTTAGAAAATTTTAAGCATTAGGCGTAAATGTTTTAGGCGTAAAGGATTAGGCGTAATTGCGTTAGGCGTTCAAGTTTTAGGCGTAGTCGGTTTTAGGCATTAAAACCATTAGGCATAAATTCCTTTAGGCGTAAAGGATTAGGCGTATTGACTTAGGCGTAAGTGTGTTAGGCGTAAGTGTGTTAGGCGTAAGTACGTGATACCCAGACGGTGGCGTACCTAGACCACTTGGGGCCCGAGGCGGATTTATTTTGTAGCCCCCCCCACCCTCAAAAAAAGGTTATTTATCACTTTTTAATGTGGCTACCCTTTTTTTTGCCTTAATCTAACCGTCTTCCATAAGCTATTGCCCTGTGCAGAGAAATAATAGATAGAATAAGGGAACAAACCTGTGCAGTCCGAGGTCATCAATTATAATAACAATTTTTTTCAACATATGACATATGTAAAGTCAAAAGTAAAGACAAAATAAACAAGAAGTTCTAGTAATAGCCTCCTTTTGGAGGCCCCCTTAGTAAAGGGGCCCGGGGCGGACCGCCCCCCCCCCTAGGTGCGCCTCTGGGTACAGAAAAAAAAGAGTTCCAGAAACCACAAAATCGTGAATCGATCGTTTCTTATGCATCCTATGCCCAAAATTGTTATTATCAAAATTAAATTACATATAATTTTTAATTAGCATAGAACAAAGATAATTTTCTAGGATCTTTTAGTTTTCAAGATACAGCAAAACTTATGCATCAGACGATTAAGAAAAGAGTTCTACATCGAAAACAAAAATCTACGATTTTGGGTAAAACAAAGAAAAAGGCTTTGCTCCCTCACCCTGCAAATGTTATTAAAAATTAAATTATTATTTAATTTAATAAGAATATTTAAATTTCGTTTTTTCTTGAAAATTTTTATTTCAATTTAAAAAATCTAGTAATTTTAGGAATGTAGTACTTTTTACACGAATTTTTGGACAAGTGGGAACGCTGTATTTAGCACCCTTATCCGACTGCATCCCTTAAAGAGGATGTGAACAGTGTTACCAACTAGGAATAACATTTACCCCCTAAAAGTACAACCAAAAGCCCCTAAAAACCCCTAAAAAAAATTTTTTAAAAAACAATTATGGTGAAACTAGGTAAAAACGATTGATGACCTTTTTAGGCTTCTATACAAAGTATAACAAGAAGCCTTATGATCTGGCTCCGTGTCTGTCCGTCTGTCTGTCTGTCTGTCCGCATAATTCAAAATCATACAGAGCGTTTCAAATCGTGTTATTTACATAACTTTTCACCTATATAATTTAAATACGTTGATCCGTTGATACGTTGATCCGATGATACGTTGATCCGATGATACGTTGATACGATGATACGTTCATCCGATGATACGTTGATCCGATGATACTTTGATCCGATGATACGTTGATCCGATGATTCGATGATAAGTTGATACGTTGATATATTGATATGTTGATCTCGTTATTCACTAACTAGATGATACCCCGTCCGAGGACGGGCAGCTAGAAGGACGGGCAGCTACCCAAGGTAACTTAAGTTGAATGAAGAGTAAGGAAAGCTCTCAGTGCAATCCAAAAGCCATATGACCTTGGCTGCCTGCCCGTCCTTCTAGCTGCCCGTCCTCGGACGGGGTATCATCTAGTATAACAATAGATTCCCATGTTGATCGAGCGGTTGCGGAATCTTCACTTTTCCTTTATGACAGCAGTTGTTAAATTGTTTATCAACTGGACGCTCCTTGGCGAAATTCTTTGAGCCGCAGAACTGACAGATGGAATTCATTTCTCCACAATCGTGTCGAGTAACGTGAGATTCATCAAATCTCAATGCTCTTATTTGGAGTTGAACTGCTTGACTTTGATATCGATTTTCTTTCTGTCGATGTATCGCATGGGATCGAGCGTTAACAGCTTGCCGCGCTTGAGTTTCTTCTAATGTTTCACGTTGTTGACGTGTCGCATGGGATAGAGCGTTGTCGCTGTGATCGAAGCTGTTCTTCTGTGTTATTAGCTCTTGTACGTGCTTTTCTCTCACGATTCAATCGCCGTCGCTTTGCAGCAGGATTTTCAAAATTTTCATTATCCATTATGGAAGTTCACATAATGCTTTTTTGGAAATAGCTTACCTATATAGACAAAATGATACGATGATCCGATGATACGATGATACGTTGATACGATGATACGTTGATCCGATGATACGTTGATCCGATGATACGTTGATACGATGATACGTTGATACGATGATACGTTGACACGATGATACGTTGATCCGATGATACGTTGATCCGATGATACGTTGTGCGTTCGGTTCGGTTTGCTTTGGGTATTTCCGTGGGACAGACAGAAAGAAAGAAAGAAAGACTTGGCCTTTTATAATAAGAGATTTGTTATTCGTTAATCTCATTATCCATTTGAAACATAGCGTTTCAAATCGTGTTGGAAATACTCTGTGTGTATAGAGGTCTAAGAACTGGGTAGCCAGTGCGCTACTTTTTAGGCTTCTATACAAAGTATAACAAGAAGCCTTATGATCTAGCTCCGTGTCCGTCCGTCCGCATAATTCAAAATCATACAGAGCGTTTCAAATCGTGTTGGAAATACTCTGTGTGTATAGAGGTCTAAGAACTGGGTAGCCAGTGCGCTACTTTTAGGCTTCTATACAAAGTATATTTATGATTAGGGCCAATTTATTTGTCAAATCGTCTTGACGATTCTTCGGCGAATCGCCCATGAAAGCTGCGGGTCTCGCGGAAGGAGGAACAACCGGTAAAACCGTCACGATCATCCACTCGGGTCGTGAGTATTTCGGATCCATTCCCAGGGCGCTGCAATCTGCGTCGCTAATTTGTCTAAAGATATGCAGCACTTCTTCCGCCAACAAATACTTTTTTTCTTGTGGAACCTTTCCGTCGGATTCCTTCCATTCGGCCGTCAAATCGAGACCCGATTTTCTAATTACAGGTTGATGATTTCCACATCCACCATCCGCGTGACATATTGTTTGTTCTTTGCACATACCGTACATAGTTCTAAGCGTTTCTTGGAATCGTCTGTAGTTATCTTCTGAGCGTGTTCATAGTGGTTTTGTTTCTTTGTGTTCACTAACAATTTACTGCAATTAAAGCAGACGCAGCGTAAAACTTTCATGACATTGTTAATCATGCCAACGTGAAAGATAGGTTTGGCCAATTCGATGTGACCAAAGTGACCGGGGCAAGTGTCCCGGTCGCCTTCGCATGTTTGACATGGTAAAGTGCTGTCAAACGCTCCCATCCTCGGATCCATCAAGCCGCCCACTTTTGGAAGACTTCCTTCCATAATTTCTACATGATTTATACCTTCTGGGACGACAGACATGCTACGAATATCTTCCGGACTAAAAATACCAAATTGCACATTCTTTACAGTTTTGAAAGCAGATTTGTTTTCGATTAATGCCATTGTTAATACCGTAATTTACTTTTACTTAACGCGCGAAAAATTAGCCAAACTGTTACATCTACTATACTCATAGGGCGATGTCCTATATAAGCAAATTGATCTGATGATACGTTGATACGATGATCCGTTGATACGATTATACCTTGATACGATGATTCGTTAATACGATTATACCTTGATACGATGATCCGTTAATACGATGATCCGTTGATACGATTATACCATGATACGATTGTCCGTTGATCCAATTATTCTTTGATACGTGGCTTACTGGTCTAACTGCCGCAGGGATTAACGGCCAGAATAAAGTGAAGATAAGGTATTGTCCCAAGGATATGATTTACTAGTTTTACTTTGATGTGAAAAAAACAAGTTTTTATTTATTTTAACCATAGCAGTGGCTTGATGTGATTAGTGAAGTTAAGTTGTAAATAAAAGAGAAAGAGAGGATTGGTCCACCTCAAAAAATGGACCGCACATTACAGAGAAGTAAAGTTTCGAATGGAATGGAAAAGTTTGATTGTTATTACTTATATAGTAAATGATAATTACCAACCGCAAAAAATGTAATTGGTGCAGATTATCGGATTATCTGATGTTACATTATAAATATTATGTCGACCAAAAATAACTAGCAACAACAACTTTTCACACCAGAAAGGTAGCTGTATAGAAGCCTAGGAACTGCCGCTAAAGCGAGTTCCACCTTGTTTTTATTTTGGTTGTGATTGAATTTAAAATGCAAAGTAAGTACATTTCGGCGCAAGATTAATGACCTTACTAGCTTTTAGTAACTTATGCAAGTTACTGTCTCCATGTAATCACGTAAAGATTAAAAAATAAAAATAATTTGAAAAACCCCTAAAAATACCCCTAGACATATTACACCCCCAAAAAACCCCCGTTCCACTTAAAAAAACCCTAAATCTGGGGGGAAAACCCCCAAGTTGGGAACACTGGATGTAAAGAAATAATTGAATTTATTGTTGGCATGCCTAAATAAATGCTTTGGTAGTATACTAAATTTAAGATGCAATCAAAAATTACCTATAATTAATAGTTCAAAGAGCACTAGGGTTGCCTAACTACTAATTAAATAAAAAATTAAATTTATAACTTTACCTTGTAAGCATATTTTCTATGCAATTTACCTTGGGTTTTATATAATTTCATTAATTCGCACATAAAATCTAATGTTACTTTACCATCTTCCAGTTCTGGTCCGTTGTATTCATTTTCAATGGCTAAAGAAATAAATTAGCAATTCAAATGGGTACAAAAACGAACAAAATAAAGCTTACTCATTGCATCTAAATTAATACTATCGGCGATATTCTTTTTAGTATCTTCTACAGATATGGCTTTTTCAAACGCGATCTTTTTGACTACTTTATTACACTCACTGTATTTAGATTTGGCATCCTTATCGTTAGGACGGGCTTTTGTAACCTAAAAAAATAAATAAATAAAAAAATTCTCCACGTTTTAAAACATACGTATTCGTAATCCCTTAGAGCATCCTTAAATTTTCCCAAAGACATATAAGCAACCGCTCTTCTATAAAATCCCTTTATATAAGAACGATCCAACTGGACAGCCTTTGAAGCATCGTCTAATGCATATCCAAAGAACTCTTTCTTGATGAAAGCGAAACTCCTATTTCCGTAATAGATTGCAATATTAGGATTGCAATCTATTGCTTTTGTGTACAATTCAATAGCGGTATCATAATCCTGCTCTAAAATAAAAAATTTATTGTTAGGTTATGTCAAAAACGATTTAAAAAATTGTGTAATTTGAAGGTAAATATTTAAAATATAAATATAAAATGCGAACATGTGATTCCAATGCTCTGAACTTACTTTTAAAATATTCATTCGCCTCATTTTTCAATCTTTCCCCGTTTTCAATATTATCTTGAGAAACTACAGGTTTTTCTTGTTCGTTACTCATTTTCTTTTAAAATTAAATTAACAAATCACTGAAAAATGACTACTATCGAATACTGAAGTGTGTTCCTTATTGAAAAACCCTTTGAAAATTAAAATAGGGATTTTCGTCACTCACGTTTATATTTTTGACATTTTCATTGGTGCGTACATACAAGGTGTAACCAAGAAATTTTTCAATTTCAGGCTGTCAAATTTGTGTTATAATGCAGCGTATGGGTTTTAAGTAACGTCGAAGGTTTAATGTACTTCTTTCTCTCTCTTCGTCGTATTAGTATACATCAGTAGCCCTCAGGAAAACGATTATATACGAATATTGCCCGACGGCAGTCACTTTGAGCATTGATTTTCAGAGGACTTTAACCTGAAACAATAATCTTTACTGAAGAGTATTGATCGTAGCTCCTTTGAATTTAAACTTCAATGAAACTATTAGATTTCAAAGATCGTACCCCGAGCGGGCGGTAACAGCCCGAGGACTGTGCTTCCTCCCGGCTGTTTTCAACAGTGTAGTAATAATAATAATAACATTTATTAAACAAAATTTACATATATACAGTTTAAAAGGTAATTGGTTCAGCATGCTGACTTTCAACCAAGTTCCACGAATTTGGGCAGCCGTCATCAGACGTTCATCCTTGACATGAAATTTAAATGAGTATGAACTCGGCCTTTTGGTACAAATCACTGAACTTGTTGAAGGTCAGGTACGCTCTGTAATAGAAGCATTCCTCAAACTTGGTGATCCTATGCATGGGTTCAGAAAAAGTATCGTACCACCATTGGCTAATCTAATAAAACGGCCTTTTATTTAACAATTAATTGGTCGCTTTATTCTAACAAAACTGATTGATTTAATTCGCTGCCACCAGAATCCATTTAATTAATTAGTGAACGAGTCTGGATTCTAACTCGTGATAACAATAGGAATACTTACTTACTTCTTAGTTACTTATTTAGGTAGGTAGATCGTTCTTTCAGAGAACGCAGGAAAAATCTTTTAGACAGATGATTAATTACTTTTAGAAAGTTTTGACCAAAGTAAGACTAATTTAATTTAAATAACAAATTTATTAAACTTTAATAATAAAAAAAAAGAATTTAACAGTTGAACTATTCTAGAATTTAAACCTCTACAATACAAGATTTTATGACACAACTTATCTAGGTAATTTATGCTAGCCAAATGTAACAACTTGTAAGAGATGTAAAATAAAAATAAAAGATACCTGAATTATAATCCTGACAATGGCCTGTGGTTACAACCCTTTCGTCTTGCCTTAGGCGAATTTCGAATTACTCGTAAATCACAATGACTGATTCAAATAGAATTTGAATCGATTTAATTTTGGAACTCGCGAAGTTTTAGGCTTCTATACAAAGTATAACAAGAAGCCTTATGATCTGGCCCCGTGTCCGTCTGTCCATCTGTCTGTCCGCATAATTCAAAATCATACAGAGCGTTTCAAATCGTGTTGGAAATACTCTGTGTGTATAGAGGTCTAAGAACTGGGTAGCCAGTGCGCTACTTTTAGGCTTCTATACAAAGTAAAACAAGAAGCCTTATTTAGGCTTCTATACAAGGTATAGAAAGAAGCCTTATGGTCTGGCTTCGTGTCCGTCCGCATTTTCAGAGCCAATCATAACGTTGATCAACTGATACGTTGGTATATTGTAAATACTTCGTATATATAGTATTGCGTTAATCTGTTAATCCGTTGTTTCGATTCGCTAATGCAATTTATAAATACGCAAATGTTCGAAAGAAATTTACAAAGTTAAAGATATTTTCAAAGGTGTCTCCCTATTTAAACTACTTGTTAGGCTTCTATACAAAGTATAGCAAGAACCCTTATGATCTGGCTCTGCGTCTGTCCGTCTGTCCGTCCGTCTGTCTGTCCGTCTGTCTGTCCGTCTGTCTGTCCGCCTGTCTGTCCGTCTGTCTGTCCGTCTGTCTGTCCGTCTGTCTGTCCGCATAATTCAAATCTAATCAGAACCTTCGAAATTGTGATTGTAACCGCAAAAATTTAATTAGTGCATATTATCTGATATTCTTCTTCTTCTTCAAGTGCCTTATCCGCGTTGGACGTTGGCGATCACCATGGCCCATCTCACCTTGTTGGTTGTCGCTCGAAACAATGCCGAAGACGTCATTCCGGTCCATTGTCTCAAGTTTCGCAGCCAAGATATTCTCCGTCGTCCGGGTCCTCTTCTACCTTCAATCTTCCCTTGCAAGATCAGCTGGAGTATGCGGTACTTGTCGTTGCGCATCACATGGCCAAAATATCGGATTTTCCTCTCTTTTATTGTGTCCATCATTTCCCTGTCCTTTCCCATTCTTTGCAATACCGTCTCGTTAGTAACCCTGTGTGTCCACGCAATTCTAAGCATACGCCTGTAGCACCACATTTCGAACGCTTCCAGGCGTCTGACAGAGTCTTCTGTCAGGGTCCACGCCTCGACGCCATACAGTAGGACAGAAAACACGTAACACTTCAGCATTCTTGTTCTAAGGTAGATATTCAGATTCATTCTGCAGAGCATCCTCTTCATTGTCATGAATGTGGATCTCGCTCTTTCTATTCTGTTTCTGATTTCTCGTGTATGATCCCAACCTGCATTGAGTGAGCTGCCCAGGTATGTGAAGGACGTGACATTTTGTAGAGTCTCTCCGTATGCTTGACATTGGGCGACGAGATTTGGTGTCTTGCTGATGACCATGACTTTTGTTTTCGCTATATTGAGTCGCATTCCGTATCTTTCACTGGACTCTATTACTGCATCCAACAGTATCTGCAGTCCTTCCTGGCTATCCGCTAGGAGAACTGTGTCATCGGCATATCTAAGGTTATTAATTATTTTTCCGTTTACTACTATGCCTTCAGCGGACTCTTCTATAGCTTCTCTGAATATATTTTCTGCGTATAAGTTAAACAGCAGAGGTGATAGTACGCAACCTTGTCTAACTCCTCTTTGGACTTGGAATTCTTCTGATGTATTGCCCTCAACCCGAACAGATCCCGTCTGTCTCCAGTACAGGTTGCAAATGATACGCTTGTCTCTCTCCTCTATCGTTGTTTTGTTTAAGCTCTCGATTAGCTTTCTCTTTTAGCTATCTGATATTACATTATAAAATTATGGCGACCAAAAATAACAACTTTTTTTTCAATGCAGACCAAATATAAGTTATATTTTATTTACATAATTTTTCACCTATATAGGAAATTTAAATACGTTGATACGTTGATCCGTTGATATGTTGATACGTTCATCCGTTGATCCTTTGATTCGTTGATCCGTTAAGACGTTGATACCTTAAGACGTTGATACCCTAATAAGAAGTTATCTCGAAAAATTTAATTGGTGCAGATTATCGAATTATCTGATGTTACATTATAAATATTATGTCGACCAAAAATAACTAGCAACAACAACTTTTCACACCAGAAAGGTAGCTGTATTTATATATGACGTTTACGTTTTATTGATTTATACTGAGTTGAATTATTAACTTGATTCTTTTATCTAACTCGCGTATTTTATGGTTGACTCAAAATCGCGTAACTGACTAGAATTGATTTTCCCGTGCTGATCGACAACTGACTTTTCGCGTGATGATTGGCAACTCACTTTCGCGTGATGATTGACAACTAACTGATTTTTGGCTTCCGGGCCGTATATATTGAATCACTTCCCGTCGAGGAGGTGGTGAAAATTTCGTGAGTCGATTCTTAATTCGAATCCTGGAGTAGAGGCTATTTGAACGTTTCTCCAGGGATGTTTTTATTATTTCCGTGCATTATGCCGGTTCTGAAAATGTAACGGCTTTAGACGATTTCTAAAAATTAGAAATCGTATGCCCATTCATAAAAAAATAGAAACTTGGCTTTTCAAAGGGGTTGTTCACGTGCATGTCGTAAACTTATATGGTTTTATGATTTCTTACAATTTATAAGTCTTTTTTGAAAGCATTTTTACTATTTCTGGAATTCTCGTTGCAGACCCTGAAAGTTTCTAATTCATTGTTACAACTTTCTTAAAAAGAGGGTTGTTAAAATTTAAAATATTTGGCTCGAGAATTCCAGTGCTTCTCAAACAAATTGTACACTGGCTTAATAATTATAAACTAAATAATTTACACGTAATAGGGTTTTTAACAATTACATTTATTTGTTTATCGTTGACAAGTTAGTTTTTTCTTATATGAATCAATTTGGTCTGCGTGTCACACTAAATTCAAATGGTGTCAATCAGATCTTCTGTTAAAAACTGACTGCAAGTAACTGGAAATACCAGATCAAATGCACCAAATAAAAATAAGGCCAACTGTAGTTCACAACTTCAGTTCAACCTGCAAGTTCAAACTTGCAGTTGTTTCCATGGATATTCCGTTATGTAACCATATTAGTCATGAACACCGCCTTCAAGCACCATGTTCGGCGACTTTTCACTTGGACGTCGCTGGACGGTAACACTAGAAACCAAATCGACTACATCCTGATAAACAAGAGATGGAGAAGCTCTTTTAAAAATGTCAAAACGAAGCCCTGCGCGGAGTGTGGATCTGACCACCGACTAACTGATCGGAGATTTCTAAATAAAACTTCGAAAAAACACAATAACTAGGAAGACAAAAAGACTGAATACACCAAAACCGCAAAACCTCCAGGATGCCTTGTATAAAATAAAACAACCTGAGAAGACAAATGATTGTAACCAATTATGGGCGAGAACCGAAAAATGGATAAAGGAAGCAGTTCAAGCATGCAATGCTCCAATAATTAGAGAAAAAAGAAAACACTGGATGACAGAACAAACATGGCTGCTTGTAGAGGAGAGAAGAGAAATCCGACTAACCAAAATGGACCCAATGGACAAAGCCCTGAAAATGCGACAAATCAGCCGTAAAATTAAAAAGCAAACACGCCGAGATAAGAACCAATATCTTCATGAAATATGCCTGGAACTAGAGACCCACTCGGAACAGAACAACACCCGTGACCTATACGACAGGGTTAAATACCGCTCACGAGAGTTTAAGCCAAAAACCCAAATTATACAAGACGAACATGGCAGAACGATAACGGATATAGAAGGAGTTTCGAAAGTCTGGAAAAAATACTGCGCGGAACTTTACAATGACCAAAGTTATACACCATGCTTTTAGAAGAACATAAGGCACTATGAAAGAGAACCAGACATACTCAGAAGCGAAGTGGGCAGGGCCATCAAAAAACTAACAAATAGAAAAGCACCAGGGCTTGATGACATAACAGCGGAGATAGTAAAGGCTATGGGGGAAAATGGAATTGATACAATACACATCATATGTCAGTGCATATGGTAATCTGAAAAATGGCCACAAAATGGACTACATCCATCCTAATCCCTATACACAAAAAGGGAACCTCGACACTATGTAGTAACTACAGAACCATAGCTTTGGTCTCCCATGCAAGTAAGGTTATGCTACACATACTAGCCGGCAGACTTAGATCCTTTCTTCTGCCACAAATAGAAGAGGAACAATCAGGCTTTGTACCAGGAAAAGGCACGCGAGAGAAAATTCTAAATGTGAGACAGATAATAGAGAAAGCAATAAGAGAGTTCCAGGTGAAGGTGTTTTTGTGCTTCGTGGACAACAGCAAGGCTTTTGATAGAGTGAAATGGAATAAACTGTGGAAAATCCTGGAAGAAATGGGAACACCCGTACACCTAATAGTCCAGTCAGTATAGACTTTGACCCGTGAATAATTATTTAGTGAATTTTTTTCAACAGCTGTCTCGGGGGGGTCACTGGGAGTGTAAATTCAAAATGGCGACCAAATCATGCTTATGCGTATATTCGAAAAATGGTTTTTTTTAGGTAAAAAACGGTTTTTCTTGAATAACTCGGCCGGTTTTGATTTTACAGAAAAACCGTGAGGACAAAAGTTGTATAAATTTTGATTCTCTATAAGTTTAGTCCTCACAGTTTTTCTTCTATGATCAAGATTTTTTGAATTAAACCTGAAAAAAGCGACAAATTCGATATATTTCCATTATCTCGTTTATTTTCAACTTTACGGCACAAATGAAGAGGACCACACAAGTAGAGAATCAAATTCTGAACAATTTCGGTTCCTACCTTTTTTTTCCAAAAATCGATATTTAAGGTCGTACGCCAACCATGGAGAAACAGAGCGTAAAGTCTTTTCCGCACCACCAAAGAGGTAAAGTTTCAGGCGCGTTTTTTTAATGACGTGGTATCCCCTATAGGCCTAATCCACGTATCGATACCTGCGCGGAATAACGAAATGTAATCTGAGAGTCCGGTTGGAAAAGTAGCTATGTCAAGGTCCGGTTGGAAAAGCAGCTTACTCAAAGTCCGCTTGAAAAAGCGGCTATGTCGCCCATTAAATTTTCTAATCTCATGAAATCCATGATGAAACAATTTCGGGAGCGAGATAGCCGCTTTTTTCAGCTAATTTTGAGTTACCTGCATTTAAAATCGAACCCCGACATAGCTGCTTTTCCGACCGGACTCTGATACATGGTTATTCCGCGCAGGTATCGGTATCTTTTCTGTAGGCGTGAAAATATGGTTCCGGAACTATTTTTTTTAGGTTTCTTAGCTGATGGTCCTGCCAAATCCATATCCTCGGTTTCTTCTTCGGCCAATTGGTCATGTCCGGTTTCACGTTCGTCAAGGTTCAGCGTTGAAGGTGCGGGATCGTCGATGTCGCTGTCAGTGTTACGAAAACAAATTATCTTATCGACCCCTGGTGCATCAAACGTTAACATTTCACTTCCGTACTCTTCTTGTAAACGTTTAATTATTGTCTGATTGTGCGGATGATAGTCTCCTTGTATCTGTTCCTTCAAGTCCGTCATCGTGAATTGACATTCGTCCGAATGATCGTCAATGTACTCGAAAATGTCCCCCATAGCACGGCTTACTTCATCAGAGGCCGGTCTGCCTTGTTGTTCATGTACCGCGTTAAGCTGAAACTTCATCCAGCAAACGTGATGATATCTCGCAGAAACATCTTCTAAGTGTTCGACATTACCGATACGCGCCATTAATTCTCGTGCCAAATCATCGTTGCGTTCATTTGAAACGTCCAAAACCTTATTCCGAAAGTCACTGCGTGTAACCACGTGTACCCGACGTCGCTGGATCTTCGATAGCCTTCTCTCTCTCTCTGGATCTGCGTCTTCTTTGCAAATAAAGCAACAATTTCGAAAATCGAATGTTGGTACCTGCAGTTCTGATGCTGGCAACGTTGATGTTGATGGTAATGTAGACGCATCGTTGCTTCGTCTACGTGCTTCCGCCAGTTTTTTATTCGCATAACTCTTTTGACACGCTAGGTGCATGACGACGCTGTCAACAATACGAAGCATTTGCTCGTGTTCTTTTTCACCGCGAATAATGCTCGCCGATAAAAGCGTCTGAACACCACGTTTCCTCACTGTCACAACATTATCTTCCGTAGTAACTTCTCCACACACAAAACAGATCGACATTTTATTTAAATACGTCTACTCCAAAGCGCATCAATCGACGAACTGACTGAACTGCGCTTCAGGTGAGGTATATAAAGGAAGCTATAACCGCCACCTTCTTTTGTTCGCACAGCTGCCTATGCCAGGTGCCAGCGTCTGGGGCAGACTGGTCAATCAAGTCCCACGACCTTTAATATCGATTCTTGGAAAAACAGGTAGAGACTAAAATTTTCAGAAATTGTATTCTACATATACAACTTTTGCCCTATTGATTGTACCTGTAAAATTGAAAATAAAGGAGATAATGCGAATATTTCGAAATGGGTACATATTTTCGGGTTAAATTCCGAAAATATCGATTTTTGGAAAAAAAAGGTGGCAACCAAAGTTGTTCAGAATTTGATTCTCTACATGTTTGGTCCTCTTCATTTGTGCCGTAAAGTTGAAAATAAACGAGATAATGGAAATATTTCGAATTTGTCGCTTTTTTCAGGTTTAATTCAAAAAATCTTGATCCTAGAAGAAAAACTGTGAGGACTAAACTTGTAGAGAATCAAAATTTATACAACTTTTGTCCTCACGGTTTTTCTGTAAAATCAAAACCGGCCGAGTCATTCAAGAAAAACCGTTTTTCACCTAAAAAACCATTTTTGGAATATACGCATAAGCATGATTTGGTCGCCATTTTGAATTTACACTCCCAGTGACCCCCCCCCCCGAGACAGCTGTGAAAAAAAAATTCACTAAATAATTATTCACGGATAGGGTCGGTTTTTCGGATATAATAACTGGACTATTGGGAATTTACATTAACCATGCGCCACTACGCGTCCATAATATTAACTACTCCGTTTAGTATACACAAAATTTTATACGTGTATTTGTTAATTAATTGTGTTAGAATTTGAATTTTACCACTATTACAACGCAGTCGACTAGCTATATTAGTACAATACGCATTAATAACTTATGTGCAATATCGTGCTATACTAATTAGAACAGCCATTATGACGCGACGTTAGCGCCCTCATCGGTGATGTAAATTCCCAATAATCAGAATTATACAACAGCTATACGAGACCAGCAGTGCGGTAGTGAGCGTCTGCAACACTTTATCAACGGACTTCAAATTAACGGCTGGGGTACGGCAGGGATGCATACTGTCACCCACATTGTTCAATATCTACACGGAGTACATCATGAGACGAGTTTTGGAGAATTGGGATGGCTGAGTTTCGATTGGCGGAAAGAAAATATCTAACTTGCGGTATGCGGATGACACTGTCAGATTAACAACAGATGAAGAGGATATGCGGAGCATCATGGAACGGCTTGCGGAGGAAAGCCTCACATATGGGCTGGAAATAAATCGCTTGAAGACAAAGATCATGATTATAGACAGAGCCAATAATAACCAACCTGTAATACAAAGAGTGGCTGGGTTCGCGGTAGTCGACAGTTTCCAGTATTTTTTAGGATCGACAATAGATAATAATGGTGGATGCGAACTGGAAATTCGGAGACGATTGGCGATTACCAGAACATCATTGACAAAACTGAAAAGGATTTGGAAAGATCGATCCATTACAATAAAAACTAAACTTAAAATAATACAAACATTGATATTCTCAATCGCAACTTACGCCGCCGAAACATGGACGATTAAAGCTACCGACGAACGAAGAATAGCCGCGTTCGAAATGTGGTGTTATAGGAGACTGCTGCGCATACCATGGACGGCACGTCGAACTAATGTCTCCATTATAGAGGAACTCCACATCAACAAAAAATTGGTCGAAATAGTCAACCAGAGATATCTAGGATATTTGGGACACGTAGCAAGAAGAACTGATACTATGGAAAGGTTGATTGTAGAGGGAAAAGTGGAAGGAAGACGACCGCGAGGAAGATCACCAACGCGCTGGATCGATCGAACTAAAAAAACTAATAGGACAAGGACTGCACGAGTCCATCGCAGCAGCGCAAAATCGCAACAACTGGCGACGAATAGTCGCAGGCATAGCAAATTGATGCCTCCACACCTTGCATAAGGGTTATGGACGGAAGAGAGAGAGAGAACCATATTTGACCATAGAGCAGTATTAATATGACACAGTACCAAACTTTGGACCACGGTAGGAAGAAAGAGTTTGTACCTAATATATAAGGACTTAAGCTTGAAGTAGCGGACACTACAGATTGTGTTGATATGGGCATCAAAGTCTAAGCCAAAGTCCCATAGATTATCCGGCAAAATTTTAACCCCAATTGTTTGACAGAATTTTATGTTTTGAGGTTCCCTGATCCCTCACACGCAGATTGTAATCATGATAAAAAATAATTTCAAGCAAATAATGAAACCTCAAAGAAAAGAACAGCAGCGAGTTTTAAATAGTTACCTAAGTTTTTGTCTTCATAGCCATTTCTTTAATTGGGTGTACAATTGGATTCTTATCTGCATTTATGAAATCACTTCACCAGTTTTTAGATACATTCTTGAAGTTTTTGACCAGAAGAGTTTGCACAGACAAAGAGTACATTTTATATTCGAGGCGAGAATCGCCTAGGATTTGCAAGCGATTCTCGCCTTTAAAATTTTTTGACATTAATAGCGAGAATCGTCTACACCTTTTCCACCAGTAATTCAGATTTGTCAACTGATATTCAGAAATCGTGAATTGCAATTCAGATTTGTCAACTGATATTCAGAAATTGTGAATTGTAATTCAGATTTGTCAACTAACATTCATTTAATTGGAGCAATTTCTGTGGCTGGCGTTGTAGCTATGTAACACAGAAGAGGTTCATTTACTTCACAATTAGCATGTGATTTTGTAAGGACATTACTGCAATGTAATTCCCATTGCCATTCAAGACTGGAAACGGTCTTTACTGGGACGACAGCAACTCTGTTGCGACTTGGCCCATACTCTCCAATGCTAAATCCCATTGAGTATATTTGGTCGAAAATCAAGGCAGAAGCCAAAAGCAACATTCGAGTTCCCAATGTCGCGGGGCATAATCTTGGGGAATAAAGACTGGTCAACTTAGAGGAAATCTACCTTTTCCACAATCATAACATTCAAATTTTTAGAAAAAAAAACAACTGATGCTTTAATTGAGCTGAACATTTGATACTTTCTGAATTTCATTAAGTACCTACTTTCTAATTTTCATTTGTCGGTTTCTAAATTAAAATTGACGGCTTCTGAATATCAGTTGACAAATCTGAATTACAATTCACAATTTCTGAATATCAGTTGACAAATCTGAATTACAATTCACGATTTCTGAATATCAGTTGACAAATCTGAATTACAATTCACAATTTCTGAATATCAGTTGACAAATCTGAATTCCAATTCACGATTTCTGAATAACGGTTGACGATTTCTGAATATCAATTGACAAATCTGAATAACCGTTGACGATTTCTGAATATTAATTAACAAATCTGAATAACGGTAGACGATTTCTGAATATCAATTGACAAATCTGAATAACGGTTGACGATTTCTGAATATCAATTGACAAATCTGAATAACGGTTGACGATTTCTGAATTACTTGTGGAAAAGGTGTGGATGTTCTACGCGACTTTCGCCAGTAAAGGTAGAGTAGGGACTAAATAAAATATTAAAACCCGAACAATTATATTTTATTAACAAATTACAAACAAATAACAAAATAATTATAATTTCGATTCCATGTTCAGTGCTAATCGAGACATCAAATCTTCGTCGATATAAAATTCTGAAAATACAAATTGTATCCAAATATAATTATTATGAATATCATTTTCAACATACCTAAATCTCTAATGATGGACAACAAAACATCGAAATTTCCTTCGTAAGTTACATTACCATCTCTAAAATGTAAATGTTGAAAAATATCAAGGTGCAAAATTATAGTTTATTTTTTAGCTTACATTCTTTTCTTAATTAATGCCGACATAGATACCAATTTTGATAAACAATTCACCATTGTATCTAAATTTAAACAATAGGGATGAACAAACTTTTTACTTTTTAAAACAATTGCTTCTAATTGAGATTGTGCTATAGATACAATTACTTTTTCTCGAACAGGTTGTGTTAAATTCTGAAATAAAAAGTTTAATCTATAGAATCAATTTTGTTCTAAATTTTGCATTTACCATTGCAATTTTACATACAACGTAGTAGGTAAAAATAAAGGGTTGTATAGCATTATACAAAACATGATGTAACTTCTTATTATTTCCTAAATAATAGTTGTCATTAGAAACTGAAATTGCTTGCAGTTTGCTTAAATGCAATAGAGAATCTTGAAAGTCCTGAAATTAAATTTTAAAATAATCATTTGAACAATAAAAAACACACAAACAAGACTACAAAAGAAAAATATTAAAATCGAAATTTCCAAAATTTACCAACAACTTTAGCATCTACCAAAACTTTTAAAACTATAACAATAAATTCTCTAAACAAAGAAAAGAGCATATTAAATTAAACCAAAATAAACCATGCAGGCAAAACAGAAAAACCAGTAGTAATTTTTTTGAATTAAATAAGAGATAAAATACCACACACCAAATTATGTTGAATTTCATTTGATACAAATTCGTAGGACAGCAGAGATTGTAGAAAACCATAATGCCCAAAGAGAACATCTAAGTAAGAAAAAATAAATAAATAAATAAATTTATGTCACCTCTCGACTACCAACCTTTACACATTCCACTTCGTCGCATTAAAATAGTAACCACATTTGCGGGACTTATTAAGTAGTGCAATACGGGATTAACATAAATCTGCAACGTAATAAATGGAACAACAAAAGACATACTTTGTTGAGATAAAGCGTGCCCTTTTAACTTTCTAATGTCCATATTAACTGCAGAAACCGAATCTTTAACCAACCCTATCGTTGAATCTTCGTTAATTTGAACTACGTTTTTATGAACTTCCAAAGCAGCATTGATGTCTTTTTCAGGATTTTGTAAATCCGTGGTGGCTCCAAATATACTAAAGATAGTTTTCAACCAAACTACGTCCTTGATTAAATCGTTAAAACTAAACACTTGGTTATTTAAATAAAAATTGTTTGTTAAACTAAGAGCGACTAGATTGAACACGGTAATCACACATAATTTTTGTTGGTTTCGAACTACTTCGTGGGCTAACAATGAAGTCACTTGCTTTTCGTGCAAAGTTAAATCTTGCATGTAAATTGGCTTCATGCCATGAACAGATCTGTCTATCGAATCTTTAAAATAATGTTTGGCCGATATGGGTTCTCCAAAGTTTACATAAATGCTGCCGTAGTTTTCTTTAATGATGCTTAATGATTTGAAAAAACCCTAGAAAAACAAGTAAGAATTTGCAGCAAATAAATTTTATAAAAATATACCGATGTGCTTTCTTTAGGTTTCGGAACACCCAACAATTCGAATGCAAAGAGTTTTTCTTCAAGAACTCTGTCGTAACTAACGTTGATGGGTACAAATAAGATATCAGGAACTTGTGAGGTGAAAAACGGTTTCAGAATCATCGATAGAAGACCTAAAAATTGAAATAATGTTTGGTGATTTTTGGATAAAGTACAGAGTTATTTAGTATTCTCAAAATATTACAAAAATTGAATTATTATGTTTAGCGATAATCTTTAACCTTTTGTTCATGCAAACATGAAATTAAATCTAATTTTTTCATTGCATAAAAAATAATTTGATAAATTATGCCATTTGGAGATTCCCTAAAATCCCAAATTTTTTATTTTTAAAAAACTCTTGAAGCTATATATGGGGATTCCAGTTATCTTAAGTGATACGAACTCCGTTAAACTAGAGCCGAGTTGCGTATTTTTATTATGACAAATAATCTTAACGTAAAATTTGACCCATCAATAATTTTGAAGATATATAAAAACATAAAAAATCGTAATTTTCAATGATTTAAATTTAAGACACTTTTTTAAGAGGAGTTCAAAGATGCCATAACTTACGAATGTTTATTTTTTAAATATCTTCAAAACTAAAAATCATAGGTCAAATTGCTTTTCCGATTATTGATCAGAATAAAAATACGCAACATTGCTTTAATTTAATGGACTTCGTATCTCTTAAGATAACCGGGATCACCATTCTTAAGGTCGAAAAACGAATATCTTCAAATCAATCAAGGATCTGATTTTCCCAAGTAACATTTTCCCTGTGGCAATTCCATGTGACCCTGGTAGGTACCTGGCAAATACCTAGTAGGCAATTATAACACGGTTTTGGCTTTGCCTGTGAAATGCCTGTGGTAGGGATTTGCTAGGGGTCTGTTAGAGGTTCTTTGTAGGGCCCTGTGAAATGCCTGTGGTAGGGATTTGCCAGGGGTCTGTTAAAGGTTCTTTGTAGGGCCCTGTGACATGTCTGTGGTAGGGATTTGCCAGGGGTCTGTTTATAACTTCTTTGTAGGGCCCTGTAAAGTGCCTGTGGTAGGGATTTGCCAGGGGTCTGTTAACAGCTTCTTTGTAAGGCCGTGTGAAATGCCTGTGGCAATTTTAGCAACCATTTGATGTTTAAAATTTCAATATTTTTGCATATTAGCAATAAGTACTTATAGAGGAAATGAATAATCCAAATTTTTAGAGTGCATAGTTTTCTTGTATAAATATTTTAATTTGATACGTAAATACTTAAAATATTGTTGATATCCTTAATTATTAGTCTCTGCAGTCACGAGCTATGTATGTGAGAACTATAACTTTTACTCACTTGACACATTTCTACAAGTGAGAACTTGAATTCATTTGACAACAAACTCGTCGCCGGATTGTTTTTGCATCAGATTAAAGTAAACATCAAATGTTAACAGGTAACTCATATGGACGAAAATTGAAAGATAATTCTAGTAGCATAATATGTAATTATAATAATTATTATTGTTTTTAAATGTCTATCTATACATCGGTTTATAACGTTCTACGCCGTCTTCTGTGCTCGTTGCGTGTTAAAACTATGTGACGAGCACAGAGGGCCTACACCTTAACGTGGATTCCAAACCACGGGTATAGACGAATTTTATATCGTCCCCACTAGTGTTAGGATTTGTAGATTACGAAAAAGCTTTTGTTACTATCGAAATAAGATCAACACTGAAGGGGCTTGATGATTGCAGATAGACACCCAATACTCAAGATTGATCAAAAAAATCTATGATTAAGGCATTATCTATTACAATAAAAATAAATAGTATATCAAATAAAATTCCAATAACTCGACGGGTACGCCAAAGAGATACCTTGTCCCCAAAACTTTTTACATTAGGGCTAGGAAACTCTTTTAAGGAACTGGGCAGGTACGGGTATTAACATTGATGGCAAAGAATTGAATCATCTACTCTATGCCAACGATATCGTTTTGCTCGCAAAAAAATAAAAAAGAAATTACAACAATGCTGGAACAGCTGAATAAACAATCGGAGAAGATAGGTCTCCGTATGAATACACAAAACCAAAACATTATCTCTAGTCCTGAAGTTGATGTTAACATAGACGGAAATAAAATAGAAAATGTGAACAACTACATTTACTTGGACCATAACCCTTAGGCTTCCTACAGGCTGATCAAGCAAAAACGTTGTGCGACAAAACGTTTTTTGTGATTGGTTCAAATCAAACAAAATCAAATTTGATTGGTTCAAATCAAACAAAATCAAATTTGATTGGTTCAAATCAAACAAAATCAAATTTGATTGGATCAAACAAAAACGTTTTGTCGCACAACGTTTTTGCTTGATCAGTCTGCAGGCAGCCTTAGGCTTGGGAGAGACAACCAGGACGCTGAAATAAGCAGAAGAATAAGTTTGGCTTACAAGGGGAAGTTTATCATGCGGCATAGCCGATTTTGATAAATTTGAAATTGGTAAAACTAGATCGAATTTCATTAGGTCTATAATTTTTTTTTGTGTGAATGAGGTGTCCTTTGGACGTAATTGACACTTGAAATTTCGCCGCGCCTCCCCAGTGCAATGATTGGTAAGTCATCATTACCTTTAGAATACAATATTTTTTTAATTTTTCGAAAATTTGTTTAAATATTTGATAATGTGATCGTTTTCGTTAAAAATTACAGGCAATTAACTTATTTTTATAAATAGTTTATGTAATTTTTAATTTAAAAAATAAAAACATAAGTGGAGTTTAACAGCTTTATACAATTCAATTATAACAGGGAAGCCCCTAGATATTCATACTTTCGTTATGAAATTATTAATATATCACGATTTAAAATTAAATTCAGTTCTTTTCTTAAATTAAATTGGATGAAAGGAGAATCATAAAAGAAAACATTCGGACCGAAAAATCCCGAAAATAACGCCAATTTCTGTTACATTTTATGGGGGGGGGGGGCTAATTTTAATAATCGAAATATCGCCCAAAAAACCGTGTGAAATTCCATGTACCGCAAATTTTATTTGCTTAATCAACTATTCAGACCTTCAGTGTACAGCATCTCTATAAGAAAATTTCAATTTTGGGTTGGATACGTGCCCTCGCCTATTTAATAATCTGATTTACAATAATAACCGCATTATGCCTTAGTAATACTTTTAAATCCCTCAGGTACACCATCGGCGCAATCTGTATGCTACCCTTAATGACCATCGGCGCAATCTACATGTTCCCATGGTCACTAACAAAAAAAAAGGATTAATTTCTAATCCGCAGTGATTAAATCTACTGTAGCTTGTGTGCAGATGGCATTAATTAATTTTTCTTTATCTGAATTTCGTGGCATTTTAAAGTAATTTACTTAAGGTTACTAATATTAGCGTTGTTACAAATGTGTTGACAGCTGATGAAAGCAAGTTTAAGCTTATATACACTGTAAAAAAAGTACGTAAAAATACATTCAAATACGTGTAATTTTCACATTCAAAATTATAGTAAAAATACATATTGTGTATATTGATATCAGTGTGCAATTACATTATTATCAATGGAATAATACACAATATGTATTTTTACTATGATTTTGAATGTAAAAATTACACGTATTTGAATGTATTTTTACGTGCTTTTTTTACAGTGTAGGTTTTATGATAGACCGCGTTCGGTTTGGAACTATTTTCGCCTTCACGCCTTGACGCTAAAAGCGTGCAAAATTTGCGTTCGGTTTGGAAAATCCGAGCTTTGAAGGTGTTCCAAACCGAACGGGGGTTTTAGCGCTATGGTGTTTAAAATTTAAACTTGAGGTTGTATTTTAACCTAACTTATTTGTTATAGCGTGTTGAGCGTGTTTGATTCGAGATTGTGCGAACTTTGATTTGTATTTTGAACTTTATTAGTGTTTAATACAAAAGTTGTGATCGAAAAACGACTGGTGCGTAAAAACAAATAATTTATTATTATTACATATTAATTTGTAGTTCAATTAAATAAAATTTTAGTAAAATGAACAATCAAGGTTATATGCATATGTTGAAAGCAGTTGTGGATTTCTTTTTTTTTGAAGAAGAGGAAGATGATGACGATAAGCCAAGTAAGTTACTTATTATTAGAGATGAGATTTTTAGGTCGTATAAATGTTATACCAGAGAGCGTTAAAGGGTTAATTGATACACGGCCCCGTTTCTTCTTTCTTTTTCATACAGCATAACTTTCGAACGGGGCCGTGTATCAATTAACCCTTTAACGCTCTCTGGTATAACATTTATACGACCTAAAAATCTCATCTCTACTTATTATGTACTGGTAAATGTGAATACATTTCTTAAATTATTATATTTGATAGAAAAAGTTCCATGTACTGTAACCGCAGACTTAAAAGAAGAGGCAAGAGAACGACGGCATGCTGAAAACGTCGAACTAAAAAAAGAAGCATTAAGATTGATGCAAGTGTTTGTCGAGCATGTAACAAAAAAACCTCCTGAAAATAAATAAAGTTTAAAAGAAAGTAAAAATATATTTTATTATGTTTATTATATTTCCATATTAATTATCGGTAATTCCTCACATATGGCATCTCTTTTTATTTTTGCCAACTATTGCCTAACCAAATGATGTTCATTATCTTCATAAATTTCCTCGACGTGTATAAAAAATAAAGTTACCAACCACAATTCAAACAAAAATTTAAATTCAAATTCAAAAATTAATTTTAAATTTTACCACCGCAGCGCCGCGCTATTGCTGCCCGACCTATTTCAAGAAAGCGTTGAAAGCTTCTGAAATGGGCGGAGCTATAGCGTTTCATGGCGAGTAAAAGTCCCAAACCGAACGGGCAAAAAGTGTTTGTTGGCGCCACGAAGCGAAAATAGCTCCAAATCGAACGCGGTCAATATAATACAGGGTGTGTTCACAAATGATGTATTTACAACAGTGTTAAATTTACAAGGAAGTGTGAATCCCCTGTTGTATTTACAAGCTATAAAATACAAGGGTGTATAAATACAAGGGCAAATACTAGAGAGTGTGAATACCCTTATAATATTTTTTGGTTATGATGATTTAGCAGGTTATTTAGAATTACAATAAAGTAAAATCATTCGCATAAAGTATAGTATTAATTCATAATTAGCCAAGATGGGTCGCAAAGACAGCGAGACTAGCATTGAGAAAGAAAATTAAATCTTAAATTAGTTTGCCAGGGAAAATCTTTACGAGAAACTGGAGAAATTGTTAATAGAAATCATTGTACAGAGCGTAATATAATAAATAAATTTAAAAATAAAGGAAATCTTATAAATAAAGACGAACGAGGGAGAAAGTGTATACTGACACCAAAGACTAAGAACTATATTGTTATAAGTGTAATCCTAAAACAAGTGTGCCAAAATTGACTTGTGAAATATCAAAACTTATCAATAAGCAAGTATCTACCGAATCTGTCCGTCGAGTCCTTCGAAAAGAAAGCTATAATGGTCGAGTTGCACGCAAGAAACCATTTGTTTCTAAAGTTAACCGAATAAAAAGACTAGAATTTGCAAAAAAGTACGTAAATGAAAGTGTCGAGTTTTGGAAAACCGTAATTTTTAGCGACGAAAGTAAATTTAATATTTTCGGTAGTGATGGAAAACAAATAGTATGGAGAAAACCGAATATGGAACTGAAACAAGGTGGAACTCGCTTTAGCGGCAGTTCTTAGGCTTCTATACAGCTACCTGTCTGGTGTGGAAAGTTGTTATTATCTGGTTATTTTTGATCGCCATATAATGTAACATCACATAATCAGATAATCTGCACCAATTAAATTTTTTGCGATTGGTAATTATCATTTACTATATAAGTAATAACAATCAAACTTTTCCATTTTATTAGAAATTTTACTTCTCTGTAATGTATGGTCCTTTTTTTGAGGTGGACCAATCCTCTCCTTTCTCTTTTATTTATAACTTAACTTCACTAACCACATCAATAAAAAATTATTTTTTCACATCAAAGTAAAACAAGTAGTTTATATAGGGAGACCTCTTCGAAAATATCTTTAACTTAGTAAATTTCTTTCGAACATTTGCGTATTTATAAATTGCATTAGCGAATCGAAGCAACGGATTAACAGATTAACGCAATACTATATAGACGAAGAAATAGACGAAAAAGAATTTAAAATATAACAACGTATCAGTTGATCAACGTTATGATTGGCTCTGAAACATGCGGACGGACACGAAGCCAGACCATAAGGCTTCTTTCTATACCTTGTATAGAAGCCTAAAAGTAGCGCACTGGCTACCCAGTTCTTAGACCTCTATACACACAGAGTATTTCCAACACGATTTGAAACGCTCTGTATGATTTTGAATTATGCGGACGGACAGACGGACACGGAGCCAGATCATAAGGCTTCTTGTTATACTTTGTATAGAAGCCTAAAAGGAAAAGTTAGTCGGAACTGTTAACCATGGAGCAGGAAACGTGATGCTTTGGAGTTGCATGGCAGCCAATGGGTTGCACAACTTGTATTTATTGATACTACCATGGACAAGTATCAATATTTAAATATATTAAATGACAATTTGAAACCTAGTATCGATAAATTGGGTTTGAAAGACGTATATCAGTTTCAACAAGACAACGACCCGAAGCATACTGTGTACATTGTGAAAGAATGGTTGCTTTATCATGTAAAAAATGAGAGCGGTCGTCGGATCGTCCACAGAAGCTATGCTTCTTACGCACAGAGCAAACCATAATAGAACCTTGAAGGCCATAGGTGTTCGGCCTTCGGCCTCACAGGGCGAACCATAATAGATCCGTGAAGGTCATAGTTGTTTGGCCTTCGGCCTCACAGGGGGAGGACCATAATAGATCCGTGAAGGCCATAGTTGTTCGGCCTTCGGCCTCACAGGGGGAGGACCATAATAGATCCGTGAAGGCCATAGTTGTTCAGCCTTGGACTTCACAGGGCGGACCATAATAAATCCGTGAAGGCCATAGTTGTTCGGCCTTACAGGGCGGACCATAATAGATCCGTGAAGGCCATAGTTGTTCGGCCTTCGGCTTCACAGGGCGGACCATAATAAATCCGTGAAGGCCATAGTTGTTCGGCCTTCGGCCTCACAGGGCGGACCATAATAGATTATATTTATATGCCTTCAGCTGTCTTGACTGCTAGTCCGTGATTGCCAGTGGTTGTTCGGCCTTCGGTCTCACAGGGGGAGGACCATAATAGATCCGTAACGGCCACAGTTGTTCGGCCTTCGACCATATTGTGAAAAAATTTTAAAATTTTTTCGACGTTTTTTGAAGACCCACCAAAAGGGGGGGATTTTTTAAATTTTTTAGTTTGTCAAAAAACTATTTTCCCTAAAAACCGGTTGGAGGTTGAGGCGGCGGGGGCGGTTGCCACCTCCGCCCCCCATCCATAGCCACCATTCCCAGGGTCCTAGCCCTCTCGGTACCGGATTTATGCTTGCTCCCACTTGCTTTTGAGAACACGGGTCGGGTCGGCCTCCAACTTGCTTATAAAACTACGGATCGGCCTCCCACTTGCCTTTCAGGAACACGGGTCGGTCTTCGGCCTCCCACTGGCATTTAAGAATACGGGTCGGCCTACGGCCTCCAACGTGCTTATAAGAATACGGGTCGGCCTTCGGCCTCCCACTTGCTTTAGAGAACACGAGTCGAGTCGGCCTTCGGCCTCCCACTGGCATTTAAGAATACGGGTCAGCCCTCGGCCTCCAACTTGCTTATAAGAATACGGGAAAATTTTTTCGATGTTTTTTGCCGACCCACAAAAAGGGAGAATCGGGGGGGGGGGGATTTTTAAATTTTGTTAGTATTGTCAAAAAACTAAAACTAGCTTCAAAATTTTTGAAAAATAAAAATTTTGAAAATTTTTTTGACGTTTTTTGCCGACCCACGAAAAGGGAGAAAGGGGGGGCGGGAATTTTTTAATTTTGTTAGTTTTGTCTAAAACTAAAACTAGCTTCAAAATTTTTGAAAAATAAAAGTTTTGAAAATTTTTTTGACGTTTTTTGCCGACCCACAAAAAGGGGAGGGGGTTTTAATTAAAAAAAAAAAGTTTTAATTTTTTTAGTTTTGTCAAAAAACTATTTTCCCTAAAAACCGGTTGGAGGAGGCGGGGGCGGCGTTTGAGGTGGCGGGGCGGCGTGGGGTCGGGGAGGTTGCCACCTCCGCCCCCATCCATAGCCACCATTCCCAGGGTCCTAGCCCTCTCGGTTCCGGAGTTATGGTGTTTGAAGGGAAGTTCGAAATTTGAAAGCCGCGGTCGAAATTTGTGTGACGAATTTCCGTTACATATTTCCGTTACCAATTTGTGTGACGAACAATTTTTTTCAGTTAACTGCCCGTGCGATACCCGTGCGATAAGAAGCATAGCTTCAAAAACAGCTTAAAACTCCCCCTCAGTCACCAGATCTCAATCCAATTGAGAATTTGTGGCAGGAATTGGAGAGAAGAACACGACAGCGGTCGATTTCCTCTAAGGATTCTCTAAAAGCAGTGATTGTGGAAGAATGGCAAAATATTCCCCAGTTATCGATGCAAAGGGTTACCCAACCAAATATGAATGTACTAAAGAAAAAATAAATAGTAAGCTTTCGTTGCACTGTATAAATAATTTTGTGACATGCATTTAAATATATAAAAGAGAAGATCTGCGTGTTTGTTCGCTATACGTTCCTAGACCCTTGGACCGATCTCAAACAAATTTTGCACAGTTATTTTGTAGGTCCAGGCGCAACTATTCGTGCATAAATGGAGAAGAAATTCGCGCGGGGAAAAAAGTTATTCGCTTTTTTCGATAAATCATATCACAAGTCTTGCAAACAAAAAATTTAATTTGTCAAAAATCGAAATAATCTGACGTACTGTCAGTGAAATACGAACTGGTTGTTGAAAGGGCATGACAGATGACAGATATCATCCCAATATTTAAAATGATCTGGGAGGATGAAACAAAAGCAATAAAAATTGGTTGACGACGTCAACAACTACAGAACATTTAGTCAAAAAAATTTCCCATCGATTACGGTCGTTTTTTCGAATAGTGCTACAAAATTCGTAAGTTCTGGATTTTAGGTAGGAGGGTAGGGTCGAAGACCCCACGCGCACTTAGGCCACTAGACCGGGCCCATTGTATAAATTCGTAAGTATTATTAGCATTGTATAATCTTTCATTTTATTTATAAGCAAAATTATTTCATTTAAATCAAAGAAGAAACTGATAAAATGGAAAATTTAAGAATAAGTGACACACCCGCTGCTACTGTGGTGCCCGCTGCTACTGTGGTGCCCGCCGCCACCGTCGTGTCCGCTCCAATTGTGGTGTCGGCCCAAACTGTGCGTACACGTACCGATGCTTCTTCCGCCGTCACTACTGCCGTGCATCGACGCAGAAGGCGTCGCCGGCCTCGACAAAACTTCGACTTGCGTCAATTTTTAAATTTAAAAAGAGCCGTGTCCGCAAATACGCCGGCGTGGACTTTTAATAATTGTTCAAACATAAATATACACAACAAATAGTTGTGTATATTTATGTTTGAACAATTTTTTTTTGTTTAATGTTTTATGTTATATATTTTTTTGTTTATTGTTATAGTTTTATGTTGTATCTACAGTTCGATGTTAGTTATGTTAGTTTTATGTTATATTATATAGTTCCATTGTTATTCATTGATGTTGGTTTTGTGTTTTATTTTTAAAAAAGAGTTCTTACATTACAACTCCGATATTTGTTGACTTGATCTTTTTCATATATTTTATGATTTTTATTGCTAAGTTGTGGTTAGTGATTTATTTGTTGATCCATGGTGACCGCGACGCTCTATAATAGTTCGTCCATAACATTCCTTCGTATTTTCAACGCCGAAGGTGTTAAACCGAATTTAAATTTCAAAATTATTTTTTCAATGGGATAGCCTTGCAAATTTTTCGAAAAATATTCTGACATACTGTCAGTGATTCAAATTTCGTAAGTATTATTAGCATTGTATAATCTTTCATTTTATTTATAAGCAAAATCCTTTCATTTAAATCAAAGAAGCAACGGATAATATGGAAAATTTACAAATAATTATAACACAAAAACGTACTCTAAACTTCTTCTTCGGTTGTCTAAAACATTGGCAAAATTGTGAATAACTTTTTGGAAAAATGCAAAAATTTGTAATATTTGTACCGGGGGACCTGCGACACTTTTTAAATTGGAGGCAAGGTGGTCCGCCCTGTGAGGCCGAAGGCCGAACAACTATGGCCTTCGTGGATCTATTATGGTCCTCCCCCTGTGAGGCCGAAGGCCGAACAACTATGGCCTGGATTCTGGATTATAGGTGGAGGGCAAGAGAACTCACACGCACTTAGGCCGCTAAATTGGGCCCATTGTGCTACCTCCAATTTCAGCGACCCCGCGCCCCGTCATTCCTCAAGCCATCCCAACTGGAGGATGAACTCCAGGATCCTGGCGGGTGGGGTGCCACTAATTCTGGCCATGTCGGGCCAGAAGTCTCCCAACATGGATCCTCTCATAGAAGTCAGAGCTGGGCAGTAACAAAGCACATGCTCAGCTGTCTCCTCCTCTTCGTTGCATCCACGACATAAAGGGTCATCTGCAAACCCCATATTGTGGAGATGTTTATTTAATCTGCAATGTCCAGTCAGTATCCCTGCAATTGTCCGCAGATTGACTCTGGACAGCTTCATATAGTATCTTGCATGTTTCCACGAAGGCACGCGTATTGCTGCTCTAGCTTGGTTACATGTAGTGCCTTGTAGCCATCTGCTGGTGTGCAGTTCTAGGGTATAGTGTTTTAGGAGAGTATCTATGGTTTTGACGGCGGGCGTAATCATCGGCTCCGGGCCGCAGGGAAGACCATTGGAGCCATTTCTTGCCAGCTCATCAGCCTTTTCGTTACCCTCGTTACCTTTATGTCCCTTAACCCAGCAGAGAGAAAGGACATTTTGAGTTGATATATCATTCAGTGCCCGGATGCAATCAAGCACCAGACCAGAAGTGACTTTATGGCCCCGAAATGCCACAAGAGCCGCTCTACTGTCTGATAGTATTTGTATGTTTTTGTTCAGAATACTCCTATCTTGAACTATTTTTGCGCAGTGTAGTATACCCACAAGCTCCGCCTGGAACACAGATGTATATTTACCCAACGGTATACTTATGTTTAGATCAAGTTCAGCAGAGAAAATTCCTGCACCCGATCCAACATTATTTTTGGAGCCATCCGAAAACAAATGAATATCGTAGTCGAATGTTTCGTTTGCGTTTAACAGTACATTGTATTTCCTGTCAAATATATATTTAGGGTGGATTCTGTCGGATTCAAGTAGCAGAAGAGGTATTCCTTTGGAATATTCCTCCAAGATCTGCATATGGCCCGCAGTTCCTCGCCTATGAGTCCAGGCTTTCCAACTGCGCAACCTGAGAGCTGCCTTGACCGCCGTTTCCTGCACATGAAGAGCAAGTGGAGGGAGACAGAGAAGGGTCTCAAGCGCTACGGTTGGGGCCGTTCGCATCACTCCAGTTACAGCCAGACAGATTGATCTCTGGGTCTGGTGTAGGGAGGACGCTGTTGTTACTTGTTTGGTTCTGGGCCACCATACAAGGGATCCGTAGCAGAGCATGGGTCTAATGACTGCCGTATAGAGCCAGAGGGTGATCTTGGGGGATAAACCCCACGACCGTCCCATTGCTCCCCGACACTGCCAGAAGGCCATTCTCGCTTTCTCTAGTTTCATTTGTAAATGTTTTCCCCAATTCAGCTTCTTGTCCAGTATTATTCCCAGATACTTGACTTGATCAGCTATTTTTAAGGGAGTCCCTGTTAAGCTAGGCATGACCATGGTCGGTAGCTTTTTCTTTTGGGTGAAAAGAACAAGCTCTGTCTTTGCCGGATTAACCGAGAGAGAGTGCTCCTTACACCACTTCTCTAAAATCTTGAGAGCATCCTGCATTAGGGTGCATAAGACATTCTCAAATTTCCCAGTGAGCAGTATGACGATGTCATCTGCGTATCCTATGGTGTGGTATCCCATGTCATTTAAGAGTTTCAGGAGGCTGTCTACCACCATGTCCCACAGCAGCGGGGAGAGTACTCCCCCCTGAGGGCAGCCCCTTGTTACAACTCCTTTATACTATGGCCTTCTCGGATCTATTCTGGGTCTAGATGGCTAAGGGCGGCGGATGCCGCCCGTGCCAGCTAGTTTCTTATAAATACTTAGGTTTTCGCAGTTCTACATTTATAAATTAAATTTTTCAGAATTTTTTCTTTCTGTTATTGACCCCAATGTATTAATTAATATGAAAACAACAGAATAAAATGTATTGCAGCTTTATTAACGATGAATTTTGAACGATTTTGAATTTTTCTTACAGTGTTGAGATAATTTTGTGAGCCACTGTATATTTGAAAAGACCGTTAACTTTCACTTGATATGAGAGTGAGTGAGAATAGTTCTAATTATCATAATTTTAATTCAACGCAATTTAGCTTTTAAAGATTACCCAGATAAAAATTATTTATATGTGAAAGTTTCATTAAGAGGTACGAGTTTTTCTGAACCTCTCTGAGCCTTAAAAAAAATTTTAAGTAATGAGGAAGTAGGTAATACCTAATATAATATTATGTAGTATGTAAAATAAGAAAATTGTTATGTTAAATGTTTAATTTAACCTTTATATCTCAGAAAATGATCTGTATTTCAGTTTTACTATTTGCAGTACGTAATTATTATGAAATGAACTTTGAAACACCATAAATTAATGTTATGGTAATATGAACAAAAATGCTTTTTAACGGAACTTGGTTGTTACAAATTACACATTATTTATGATATTCAATGTATTATCATAATCAATGCAGCATCAGCAATATTATTTATTAAAAAATAGCCAGTGGCATGACTTTTCATTATAACAAGATTGCATAATTCGTTTTTACAAAATGTACAGCACTAATTTGTATTATATTTTTAACTACATTTAATAGTGTGGTAGGTGTAAAGTGTGTGGGAATCGTCACACTTTGTAGATCTAAACAAGCAACAAAGCATAATTTTTGTGCTTACTCCTAAATCACATGATTACAAACTTTTTATCTTGCAATATATAGTTAATTAATGCCATGTGTATTTTAGATAATGCTTGAACAGCTTGCTACACAAAATTCAAATTAATGCTTTAGTTATCATTTTTGCAAAGAGTAAAGATTACAAATTTTATCTGTTGCATACTAGTGAAAAATTTGGTACAATCCATGAATAATAAATTCTTACCGAACTTGGGTGTTAATGATTTTCCAGTACGACTTCTAGTACCTTCAACGAAAAATTCTATCGGCAGATCTCCTTCCGTTAATATCTGATTAACGTATTGGCGAAACGTTTCCCAATAAACATTATCATCATTAAATGACCTACGCATAAAAAACGCACCGGTATCTCTCAATATACTGCCCATACCCCACATGGCATGAAAATCTAAAAAACCATCTTTATATTTTCTTATTGTCTATTAAAACCGTCATACCCATTCCAGCTGCAATTGCAGGTATTTCAATATTATACGTGAAGCATATATAGGACATTAAAATAAAATCAGCATAACTTCTATGACTCGGTAAAAATATAACCGGTGTACGACCCATTAAACTTTTTACCTTAAAATGTTGAAAAGAATAAAAATACCGAATAAATAAAATGAAGGTCCTTTCGTTACCTTCATAAGATTGGCTTCGTTAACATAAATTCCTCGACACACTTGTTTACATATTTTAGTCAACACGAGCCCTAGCCATCTAATGACAGGCAATCGTTTATTATAACCAATTTCATCTAAAATTAATTTAATCTGTTTTTCCACTTCCTCTTTGGTAAGATTTTCGTTTTCGCATATCTACAAAACAAAAATGACAAATTAGATAAATAGAAAATTCGAATTTATTCGAAAACATGAAAAATCTTGAGGTTAAGCAAATGGTTTTTTACCTTTCGGATGAAATCTTGAATTTTGGCACTTCGTAAAACTCGCTCTTTGTGATCATTCGGACTGGGTTTGTTACTTTGTTTATACGAAACTACCGTATTTAATTTACGCGAAACCCACAAAAAATTGCTGGTTTCTTGCCGGCGTTCTTCCAATATATTACGAAATAATTCGATACGTTGATCCATTTCACTTAAATTTAATGCCAAACTAACAATTGAGCTTAAAAACTTTTGTTTTGAGTAATAAACATAGTAATTTGTTGAGCACTTTTACGAAAATATTGACGCTCTTTGAATTAAGGTGGATCGTGACACTCCGACAGAAACGCGTAGTTAATTGTGCGGTTGTGCGCGAACGTTCACTGACAGTAGCCTTCCTGGCGGCAATTTACCGAAGAATTGATATTTTTATATTCGAATAATATCGAAGGTGATCGAATACTACTTTTAAATAATTTGTATGCACTTCATTGTTTGAAACAACACATTAGTTATTTAAATTTTAAAACGATTCTAATACTTGAGTTGCTTTCATATTTTGTAATAAACAAATTAAGTAATTTTATTAACAAAAACAGATGTTATGCAATTATTTCATTTTAACGTTGCAAATATTTTACATAATATAATTTTTGGTATTAGAGTATAATAGGCCAGTCGACAAGTGTTTTATTGCGTAAAAAAGTGGGGGTAAGCTGGAATAAAAATTATTCTCTATTAGGACCCCTAAAAGGACGTACTAATTTTGCACCCCCTAGCAACCTCGGATTTCTCCGCCACAGAGGAAAAACCACGCGAAAAATTATATTTTTATGAATATTCGTATGTTACAACACAAGGGCAAGGACAATACTCAAAGATTCAGCGAGTACAGGATTTAGCAAGGAGATTGCACGAGCGAAGCGCAGCGGAGCTCGTGCAATCTCCTTGCTAAAAACCTGTACTCGCTGAATCTTTGAGTATTGTCCGAACCCGCGTTGCTGTTGCGATGATAATTCCGTGAAGAAACGCCCGCATTACTCAAAACGTAAAGGCGTATCTCGATTTTCCTCACTTTACAGGAGAGCGAAATAAATAAAAGTACTGTTCTTATTTTCTCCATAACTAAAATACTATTGAATGTATTCGTATGTTACAACACAAGGGTTCGGAAAATACTCAAAGATTCAGCGAGTACAGGTTTTAGCAAGGAGATTGCACGAGCGAAGCGCAGCGGAGCTCGTGCAATCTCCTTGCTAAAACCTGTACTCGCTGAATCTTTGAGTATTGTCCGAACCCGCGTTGCTGTTGCGATGATAATTCCGTGAAGAAACGCCCGAATTACTCAAAACGTAAAGGCGTATCTCGATTTTCCTCACTTTACAGGAGAGCGAAATAAATAAAAGTACTGTTCTTATTTTCTCCATAACTAAAATACTATTGAATATATTCGTATGTTACAACACAAACCGCTGCGCTTCGCTCGTGCAATCTCCTTGCTAAAACCTGTACTCGCTGAATCTTTGAGTATTTTCCGAACCCGCGTTGCTGTTGCGATGATAATTCCGTGAAGAAACGCCACAACTTAAAAGCACAACATCACATACGAAAATCGACATTTCAAACGCCATTTTTAATGTCGAAAATGGTGAAACAAATTGACCATATAGCATCACAATCATTGCAAAAAAAAATCAAAAAAAAAATTTCGTAAGTACCGAAAAAAATGGAAGCATAATCGCACTAAATTTGTAATATAAAATTCGTTAGAAGTACATTGCTTTAAGTCAACTCGGGTGGGAACTAATGCGTTGAACCGGTTTCCTGAATCGCATCGGTTGCGAGGTGCGTTAGTCACGTATGTATTCTTTTACGCCCCACTACAAATATTCGATATTCTGGTAGGGTATTTTGAATATTTTTTATTTTCGAATATTATTCGACTGTGCATGCGTCGTACCTATCCATATAAGTACAATGTAAAATAGCGCACGCTGATTGGTCGGAACCACTCTAATATGACCCTGAGTGGAATTTTCGTGAATATCTCGGTTTCGGTGCACTTTAGAGCAAAATATGCTGTTACTGAAAGTAAAGTACACTAAATTTTCTAGAGAAAAGTTTTTATATTTTTTTCTTGTAAATCAAACGGTTAAGGAATTACAACCATCAGAATTATTTCTATTTCAGTAATTTTGTATGTTAAAGGGGCGGAACATGACGTGTTTGGGAAAAATTCGCAAGTTCTGCCGTGCGAGCTATATTTGACTTTCATTTACATGATGATTCTATGGAAACTGTAACTCGTATGAAAAAATCCTAAGAACCTTTTTGTTTAAAATTTAATTATTAATTTATTTTCTCCGATGTATTTTTATCGTATGATGAACAGTTTACGAAATAAATAGGATAAACTAAAATTTGGGGGGTGTTTTTGCGTCTAGGAGCGGAAAGGGGCGAGGGTCGGCGTGGTGTCACATCTTTTTTGTAAACGATGTTTGCATCTACACATATTGTCATGTTTTATTATGAAAAGCCAATTAAGATATTGCAAAATCTATAAAAACAGGGTATTTCAAAAAGTCAATTAATAACATCATAGATTGAAAAAGGTATCAGAAATGAAGAATTACCTACCTTAGCTAAACAGAGAATCAGATTATATCACCCAAGTATTTCAAAAACAAATGAATAAACAAATGAATCACACTAAAGATGCGATATTTTGAATCTAATTATTACTTCATGACATCATAAAAAAATTGTTTTGTATTGTAAATAAATTGTAAAAATGTATAAAAACTTATTAATTAATCGACATAACCATTATTTATAATTTGTATTATTATATTATTTGTATTATTATATTTTAAATCGGATCACAAATTAAACAAAGTTAATTGTTCGCGTATTTATCTAAAACAATAAGAAGTGTAATTAAATCAAAAAGTGTATTTAAAAGCTACGAACTTACCTTACTTCAAAAATTTCAAATTCAAAATTCAACACATCATTGGTTGATAGAATCGAACGAAAATCGATTTGTACGCAATTTATCCAAAATACGAACAAAGACCGAAGGGCAATTCGTTTAAACAATGCAGTTTCTATCCAGACCTCCGTTAGGCTTGACGTAAAACCAAAACTGAAGAAGAAAAGTTAGTTAGTTATGAAAAATGTGCGAAAAAGTGTAATTTTAGGTTATAATTAAGAAACCTACTGAAATTTTAATCAATCCAAGAGGAAGAGATAAAATATTATGGTGAAACAAAGGAAACAGTACGTACCTTCAATAAAAATGTATAGTAATTGCGTTGCGAATTAAAGCAGATGATGAAAGATAGAATTTTGGAACGAAGAACTTCAACTGGACTGCCTAGACCACTCAACAATGAAGTCAACGAAATAAGGTAGCAAACAAACATACGAAGAACTTTTAAGAATAAATCAAGCCAGAGCACAGCAATCAAGTTCTACAAAACGATATCGATTCCAACTATCACTTATGGAAGTGAAACATGGACGATAACAAAAGAGAACGAAAGGCGTCTACAAAGTGCGGAAATGAGGTTCCTCAAAGCAATAGCAGGATATACAAGAATGGATAGAAAGCGCAATACGGACATCAGAAATGAACTCGCAATATTCAGTTTATGTGAACGCATTGAAGAATATAGAAGATATTGGGTGCAGCACCTAGAAAGAATGGAAGACAGCCGTATACCGAAGCAAATTTTTAATTATAAACCTAGAGGAAGAAGAAACGTGGGACGACCAAAGAAGAGATGGTCGGACCAAAATAATAGAGTGGCGTAACGGACTTCAAGTCTATGACGTGCTGTCGATGATGATGATGACAAACTTTTCTAAAAATTTAGTGCGCTTTTTAAAAATTAATACGCGAAACGGACAAGATAAATTTATGATGATTTAATGTAATATTATAAGCAATTAATCCATGATTTTGATATTATATTTTGAAATTAAAAGTAACGCATTTTTAATGGTAGATTTTATTTTTGATAATTTCCACAAAGGGTTGATTCTAGGTAAAGGAAAAGGTAATTTAAATAATCTAGGAAATAACCAGTGTCGTGTAACCTGCGAAATGCTTGATTTTTGAGAGCCCCTGATTTAAGAGTAATTAAAGTGGTGTGTTTCCAAGGGTGGAAATTTATTTTAATATACCTAAGGGAACATAGCAATATGTCAAATTTCATGCTTCTATCACAAAGTGCAAGGTTATGTTCCCTAACGTCCGGACTATATCTCGACGGCACAGTTAACAAACAAAACTGTGTTTATCGGTCTCATGTGAACCCACATTGGAAAATGGAAACTCTTCAACAAAAACTTAATGTTTGTGCTTAACATTGTAGGTAACCGTATATTGGGCCCATTTTTTTGAAACCACATTAACACGTGAAATATATCTTGACTTTCTAAGATACGAATTAGAGGTCGTTCATAAAGGATGTCCGCAAATTTTTCCGACTTTTCAACACCCCCTTATCACAGTTGGTCACAATCTTCCGACTCCCTCCCTCCCCAGGGGTCCTATTTTCGAACTCACTCGAATTGATTCGCATACGAAACTTCGTCACTGGAACTGGAAATTATGAGAAACCAATTCTATCACATCAGATTCCAGTTTCCCGGAGTACTTGGTCTGATTGACTGCACATATGTAGCAATTTTTCCGCCTACTTCAGAAGTGGAGAACATTTATGTTAATCGAAAGAGTTACCATTCCATAAATTTTCCACCACCAGTTCCGCCAGTGTAGGTTTTTATGGAGCTGTTATTTCTTTTTGCTTTTGCCCTCATATCTTGCCAAGTTTTTCTCCATTACCTCTAATTCACTTTAGCACCCGCCATGGAATTTAACGATTCCGTTAGGTCTTGCCACTTATTTTGCGCTGTCCTCAAAGTGAAATCTGCCGCAAACTTTCCACTTAATAGTTTGGGATGCTATTTAAATACTCCATAATGACATTCTTTTGCTCTATAGAAGCATTGGCTACTCGACTTTTCGTAATATTTTCCTTTTGTATCGATCTTATCTTTGTTGTGTTTGAACTAGTTGATTTGTTATAAAAATGATTCCATTATAATATAATCTTTTTAATCCTTTTATTCTTCTACAGGTTTAGTCCAACAGCCTAATTTGGCGGAAAATCGCCTATCTGGCAACCCTGACGATTTAAAACTCTCAAACACAAATTTGCAACTGAAACTCCCGCCTGTGTAATTTCGCAATACTATTGGTCAAGCAGTTTGTTCGCACGGTATAAAATTCGTGTGCCATTCGAGTAATCGAGTAAAAGTGATCGAGTAATCGTCACCATGCGGAATGATTCGTATGCGCAATAAATTCGAATACGTTCGAGAATACCGTTTTAAGTGATCGAACAATCGTGTGCAAAATTTACCATGCGAAGTGATTCGCATGAGAATAAATTCGAGTGAGTTCGAGAATAGGGCCCCAGGAACGTCCTATGGTCACAAATCAAAAAGAAACCCTCATTCGCACAGTGGGGCAAGAGAGCTAAAACGTGCTATTAAATCAAATACCATTTGAATGGATTTCTAAGTTGGATATATATTTGCAGGGTTGTTAGTAGTATTTAAAAAAATCGATAGATACAATTTTATCATTTTCCTTAACCGAAAAACAGCTTATTTGGTTTAGCAACAAAATTTTTTTTAGATCGCTCTGTATGAACTGCTTCCAAAAATAAACAAAATTGCATCTATAGTCTATATCCGTTTTAAGAATGCAGAACTAAATTGTACTAAAACTGTGATCTTCGTGCGGATAAAATTTCTACATGTTTACACTGCCGAAATTTTTATTGCAATTGATGACTTACGAATATTTTTTTCTAAAAGTTTCTGGCAAATTTAAAAACTTTGTACAAGATAAATTGCTGTTTGATAAAAAAATACTTTTAACTCAATTTTTTCAAGTACCAAATAAGTGACATTTGTTTTTTGTCACTTATAGGCGATATGGTCAATTTGTTTCACCATTTTCGACATTCAACATGGCGTTTGAAATGTCGATTTTCGTATGTGATGTTGTGTTTTTAAGTTGTGGCGTTTTTTCACGGAATTATCATCGCAACAGCAACGCGGGTTCGGACAATACTCGCTGAATCTTTGAGTATTGTCCTTGCCCTTGTGTTGTAACATACGAATATTTAAACCAAGTTTAGGTTAACGCAAGGGAACGATCGAATGACCACTTAGATCTCCGGATCTTACTTCGCTTGATTACTTTTTATGGGGATATTTAAAAAGCAAAGACTATTTCACTAGACCGTCTACCATTGACGAACTAACTAAAAAGTGTTTATTATTTTGATTATTTTGATATGTTTATTAATTTGATTTATAGCATTTGTTTTAATGTTAAAACATTGTTAAAATGTATTGTAGCGTTTGACGTTTGAGCGACATTGTTATAAAGCGCATTAGTTTATCGGCAAATACTTTGTTAATTTATATTGTTTATTTATTATTGTTAATATAATTATCAATATTAACAATAATAAATAAACAAACTTGCCGATAAACTAATGCGCTTTATAACAATGTCGCTCAAACGTCAAACGCTACAATACGTTTTAACAATGTTTTAACATTAAAACAAATGCTACAAATCAAATTGAGATTTTTAGTAATTATGTGAATTTATATTTTTTACCTACACCTTGTTCATTATTTTCAGAGTTTCTGGAAAATGGTTGGTTGCTCAAAAAACTTTATTTGACGAAAGTTGTAGCCCGTTAAATTCCCTATCCGGTTTGGACCGTTAGTTTTTCTCTTAGACGTTTCGTTTAAGAGATACGGGGTTCGCAAGAAAATTAAAAAAAGAAACCTGAATTTTTTAAACATTTTTTCCCTTAATTTAATTTATAACTCGAAATCCGTTGATTCTAGACGATAAGGGGTTATGTTATAACCTAATTTGTAGACACGCGAATGATCTTTAAAAAAGTTCTAATCCATTTACCTTAAAAAATCAATAATATCGGAGCTATGGCCGTTTGAAATCAGAAATTCAAAAAATTGCTTTAAAGGGAGGTACCCCCCAAGGGTTTGGACTTGGGCAAAAATTTTATTTGAAAATTTGTCTTAGAAAAGTGTCCTTTATCACCACCTCAAAGGTTCTCCACGGTCACGGGGACACCCTGTATATGAACAAAAAGATAGACAGAAGTGGTGTTTTAAGGCCACACTGATTCATGATTGCCTAGGTTGTGCGGTCTAATGGCCGCACTTAGGGACCGAATCATCGGTTCTATTTGATGTAACAGACAACACACATTACACATATGTTGATAATAATAATGATGGCTTTTACCGCCCCAGGGGTCCTATCACCCGGTCTTGAGTCCGCAGAAATACCCAATAATGTCGGCAATAAAACAATAAAAATGTTTTCGATTTATTTAATTCGCCCCCCATCGCCAAACAATTCACTTACACAAATTAATGCTGGCTGGATAGTCCAGTATGTCGTTCATATCAAGAAATAAATGGAACGTTTCAACCTGTACTTCGTTATTCTGATTGGCTAGATGATGTTTACGTTTCGTATTGACCACTGCCGAATTGCACTGGCGCAATCGGAAACAACTATCCAAAAATAATTTTAAAAAAATACAGTAAATACGTATTTTTTCTTTCACTTTAAATTGTGTGCCTTCCAATTGAAAAAAGTCACTATCCGTCACTGCAAATGAAGTTCTAAAATAATAGGAGGGGTCTAGGGGAGGAATGGAATACCCCCAGTAATTGATGATCAGGGGGTAATATATTAAAAATATTTTATGATATTGCTTTACTTTTTTGCTGGGAAGGTATTCCACCCCCCCCCTTCACCTCCAGATCCTCCGGTTAAAATAATAATATGAAATGAAGCATTTTTCATTATCAGAATCGTTGGTGCATCTGTACTATAAGTGATTGATTTTATTATTTTAAAATTATAATAATATGTAATTGCAAACACTTGATGACTAAAAAATTACTACAAAATGATTAGCAGTTTATCTTGGGAAGATACTATCTATTAGGTGAATTTTTTATACGTCACACAGTGGTAGCTGAAGTTCAATGAAAATTACCATTTTTTAGTTACATAACTGTACGAATAAATGTGAAGTTATTAATCAATATTATTTTTTAATTATGAGTAATATAAAAAAATCGGTTATATGTCAGAAGAAGTTCGCGTTATCGTGTAAGCTCATCTTTAATCATACAGAATAAGTGCTTTTGCTTTTCACATTGGACCTAAACGTAAAAAATACATAAAGCGCCAAATTTACATAAAGCATCCTAAAACGTCATAAATGTAAACGATGTAAATGTAATAAACAGATTCTCAACAGGAAGTGATCACAGACTTGTAGGAGCAAAAGTGGAAATCTACGAAAAATATGAAAAAGTGAAATGGATTAGATCAAAAAGAGTAGCTATGAACAAACAGATAATAATGATAGAAAATAAAGAAGAAAACTGAGCTACATAATACTAAAGAACAAAACAATCCCCCACACCAACTGAAAACCAAAGTTTACGATCAGTGCGTACTCCGGGTACTTACATATGGGTTACAAACCTGGATACTCCTCAAAAAGGATATGGACAGGATCATAAAAGCTCAAAGAATAATGGAACGTCAAATGCTCGCAATTTCCCTAAGAGACAGAAAGAGAAATTAGTAGATCAGGAGGGTGACCGGAGTGAAAGACATACGGAGGATGGTGACAAGGGCGCCCGCAGAATATTTTCCCAGGGGGGGCAAGGCCACCGGGGGGTCTGGGGGGTATGACACTTTACAGTAAAAAAGTAAAAGTCAAAAATGTTTTAAAGTAATATGTATTTGCTTCAAAATGAACTTAGGTGTGACATGATCTGAATGGATGTAAAATATTATGACGTGAACAAGAATTGTACTCTTCTCTTATCCATTCCAAAAACATTGATGGTCTTTTCTATTAGCTCATCTTTTTGTTGTTTTACTGTGTTCCTATGAACAGACAGTAGACAGAGGCCGGTAAGCCGATCGTTTGACATGGTGCTCCTTATCCAAGTTTTTACTCGTCTCAGAGTACTGTAAAGAAACATAACAGTAAACATTTTAAAGATATAAACCATTTTTACTCCTATAAACGAAATTAACCATTGTAAACTAAATTTCTGCCAACTACTGGTATACTTGACTTAGTATATATTTTAAAAGACTATTATGCAGAAATGGAATAAAAAATAAATAAGTTAGACCTATAAAATCTAAGTAAATTTGCATGCAATTTAAAAAAAATTTAACTATTATTCTCACCTGAATGACCTCTCAATAGTACAAGTTGTTGGTGGTAAACACAGTGCAATCTTGAGTGCCTTAGCAACTGACGGTAAAAAGAAAACATGTTCGTGTTGCAGAACATCTATAAGGTGCATTTTCTCCAAGTCCTTATAATCAGCTGGTGTGTTTGCCCACAGGTCATACCATAGGACTGATTCGTCCTTAAAGTTGTCTAACAACTTTCCATACATTTCAGCAATTTTTACCACAGAACTTTCGTATTTTTCTTTGGGAAGGGCTTTCATGACTTTTGGATGCATGTTAAATATTTCAAAAGCAGGTTGGTTTTTTTCTGAAAACCTGTCACTCAAGGATTGCACCAAAGAGTCTAAATATGGAAGAAACACCGACACTCTAAAATAATCATTTAAGGTCTCAGATGGTTGGTTTGATCGATGTATTTGTGTTCCACCAATGACTCGTGGCTTTGTGAGAGTAACACACAGAGCTGCAGCATTTTGTTCGACGGTCAACATTATTTTGGCGAACTCTTCTACACTATTTGTTCTGTCGCTTTTAAAAATTTCAGCTAACCTTTGTATGTGTGTTGAAACTTTTAATAAGTCAACACTTGGACTTTGCAGCATTTGAGTTACGATTTCAAGTTTACTGGAGTACACAGCTATTACTTGCATACATATTAAGAATGATGTTGTTGTTACAGCACAGTGGAGTTGAAATGCTTTCTGCCTCGTGTCCTTATTTCCTTCCATAGATAAGTTTTCTAGAGCTTGAGCTATATCAACAAACTGTTCATTGAACTTTCTTATTGCTTTATACTTTTCAGTCCATCTGGTTTCACACAGTTTCTGCAGTGTCCCAATAACCGCTCTCCTCTGTCCATTTTCACGAAAAAACTTAATAACCTCTTTTACTGTTCCAACAGTATTTCTAACTTGTGGTAGCCTATTCAAATCATTGACGACTAAATTGAGCTTATGGCTAGAGCAATGGAAATACAGAGCCATAGGAAATTTTTCATTGATTCTTTTATGTACACCAGTAATATGACCAGCCATTGTACTACATCCATCATAGCCCTGTCCTACAACGTTATTTAAGTTTAAACCCCATGATGTTAATGTAGAGATGATTGCACTTGCTACATTTTCAGCACCCAAACCATCCTGTAAAGGTGTAAAACCTAGGAAATCCTCCTTGATACATTTGTCGGAGGTGTCAAAATATCTAACACCAAGGGACAATTGTTCCACCCCTGAAATATCCATTGTCTCGTCAGCCAATATGGAAAATATTTCATTTGAATTTATTTTACCAATCAGTTCATTTCTTAAAACATTTGCGCTAGTTTCAATCAACTCATTTTGAACTCGATGGGATATGTAGCTGGCATTTTTGGGCCCATGTTTCAGATGGTCTGCTAAAGTAACATCTCCAGACTCTTCTCTGAAACGCAAAAGGTCGTTAAAAACAGCATGCGTATCTTGTTTTCCTCTTAATGGTAGATCGTGTGTAGCACAAAACATTATAGACGAAACAATAGGTTTCAGTTTATTTCTGTTTGATTCAATCTGGTGAGCTAACCCTTCATTGACAAGAACATCGACACTTTGCTTTTCACCGTCCATAACTGACAAGAAATTACTAGACTTTTCCACAGCCTCGCGGTGCCATTGCGAAAGAGCGTGACATTTAGCATATTCATGAAACTTTTTATAATTATTGAATGGGCGTGTGATGAATCCACTTTGATAGCTTCCATGGCTAACACGGGGCTTAAATAAAACACATGACTTGCAAAGAGCACCTTTTCCACTTCGGGAGTAAGCTAACCAAGGGTATGTATTATACCATTCTCTAAGAAATGGGCGCTTTCCTGCTATTACATCATCTTTAAAATTGTAGCTTGAATCAGGCTTCCATGGGTTTGTTAACATTGAGTAAATTACATAATTATTTGTCGGGATATTATCAAGGCAGTTACCGATATCAAACGAGTCGTTAGTATTACCTTTTATATTAGGTGTTGATGAGGTGGTATGTGCAGAAGTCGATGGTTGAGAACAATAATCTGCTTGTAGGCCTACATCAGCAACGTTAATGTTACTAGTGTTTACTGAATGTTCTGCATTACTGCTGGATGCAAAGTTGATACAAACATTGTCTTCTGTTAGATCTTTACACTGATTATCGTTGTCAACAGCATGTATGACGTGATCGGTTTTTAAACGTTTATTAAAAAACTTTCTTATGTCCATTTTAAACTCTCCTGTAGCTAACAAAATCACACTGAACACAATATCGCCAAATGAAAATTAATTTCACTTCTACACTGAATATACGACTTAACACAACAACAGCTAGACACTGACTGACGCCGACGTGTGTACGTGACAGTTTAAGAGGGTACAGTCAGTCAACAGAATGTACAGTCAGTCAACGCAGCAACCCCTGAGTTAATTTCACTTAACAAAATTATTTTAAAAAAAATCAAATTACTTAAATAAATTTATTGAAAATTACGACTGACATCGATTTTAGACATACAGCATAATAATAATCTATAATTACAATTGTGACTATTTATAATAAAAATATTGCTTATTGCTAATTTTACAGTTATTGAACTTTAAAAGGAATGCGATAGACTGCTGAATCGAATGTGAGTCAGGCTATCGTAACATATTTGAAATTTTTAATTATTATATTAATGCATGGTTTTACTTTAACATAACACCTCCCCTCTAGGACCAAAATTAGGGTATCCTTAAATTTTGAAGTCCGATCTGTTCGATTGGTTTCTGTTCGATTGGTTTCTCTTTGATTGTTCCGGATGGTGTTTTCTTCTTAAAAACTCTAACTAAAACATATGTGATTAATATAATGAAAATTAACATATATAACATGATGGTCCATCCACTTGCTTGATGGAAGTACACAGGAGCTTGGGATGTTTCTTCAATGTTTTCCTCGATTTGATGCAATTTGATTTCTGTTGCTTTAATTTCGTCCAAATTTATCGGTTCCAATTCGATTGGCCTGAAGGTAATGTTGACATTATTGTGTCTGTTGCTAGTGTATTCGAATTTTAACTTCGGGATTTCCACTAAGTTATTTTTAAGTCGTTTCTCTTGTGTCGTTAGTAATTTTGTTTGTATTTTGATCTTGCATTTACCATTTAGTGATATTAAGTATGTTCCATTTAACGAAATAGTTTCTGTTGTTGCATCGCATTCTTTCTTGATTACGTCTTCTCCCTTTGTTATTACCATCCATTGATTACTAGAGACCTGTTGGACTTTCGTGTGGGCCAAACTTAAACTTTCTTGCTGACAATTTTGGTATTTCTTTGTGTGTTGAATAAGATGAACTTCGCAAGGTGACTTTTCTTCGATTTGGTTAATTTCCAATTTGCACAAAAATTTGTTAAAATTTATATCTTTACATCTTTGGTTACTTAATGCGAAGTTTTGCTCGTTTATTACAAGGAATTTGGCTTTGGGAATGATTATTGAGTATAAGGGATTATTAAATATTGGACAGGAAAATAGATGAAAATAATTATAGTCGATTTTTTCGACGACTGGGATTTCTAATATGAAATGTATTTTGGTATTTTGGATAAAGGCTTTAATATTTATGATTTTATGAAATTCGTGAATATTTTCCAAATTTGGGTTTATAGGCAATTTAGAATTTGTTAATAATAGCTGTATCTGTAACAATTCGTGATTAAGGTCTTTGGCTTTTAATATTGATGGATGCATAATGTTTGCTGATGCAAAGGTGATCGCTTCTTCGAGTGTTTCTAAAATATCTCGTATTGTTGCTGCGGCTGTTATTAATTCTAGATAAATTGTCGTCATCGTTAATTTTTCATCTACTTTAGTTTTGTAAAAATTAGTTGCATTTATATTAAGTTCCATGAAGGTTAATTTTTCTAGTAAAAGTGCTTGATTTCTTGCTATTTTAATAATGCTGTTGTTGAAGTTTTCCATTGCTGAAGTTGTTAATTTAATTTGTTCCTTAAATAGCAACTTTACTTTATTTTGATCGTTGGTCAATTGGTTTATTGCATAGTTATATTTTTCTGCATCTTCATTATCCAAATTTCCTGTAATGGTTTTAATTAGTCCGCCCAATCCATTAATGAAACCTCTTTTTCTTCTATGATTTTCGTAAAGATTAATTTGTTCGAATTTTGTATTAGTTTCGGTTATGGTATGTTCCAAAAGGCTATGTAGATTTTGATTATTCCATCGATGTGTTTTCCCGTTTTCATGTTTACTGTATATTAAGGTTAAATTGTTAAAACTACTATTTAATTCATCTAATTCCCTTCTAAGTGGTGCTATATCTATTATTCTAATAAGCGTCCAGTAACTAATTTGATTATTAACTATTCCTAATCTAAGTGGTAACATTCCGGGGTTGTTCTTCAAGTCTTGGATGTCGACGGTTGCGTAGCAGCATCTGTAACAAGAGTAGGTCTTCTTAGTACTCTAACATGTATCTTCTGTATTCGATTATTTTTATTCCGGATTTCCGCCGTGTTATCGTTAAATAATTTTGTAATGATAAAAGGTCCGTAAAATTTTTTCTTAGTTTTTCTTCTTATGTTACTAGTTTTCTTGCCATCTACCCTCATCATTCGTAGGTGTTCAATTGGGGTTGAAATCATCCTTTCGATCATCCTATTTGATTGTGAATTTCTTGGTGTAGTAAAATGAACCTTTACCTTGTGTAAGTTTAACAATTCTCGTACGATATCGTGTTTTATCTCCGTCCCGTTATCCATTGTTATTGATTCTGGAACTCCGTAGTATGAAAAATGTGTGATTAAGGCATTCGCAAGTTCAGTAATATTTTTACTTGTTATTGGAACTGCTTGTCCGATTTTTCCCAAACTGTCGATTAGTGTCAGAAATTTTTGGTTTTTTGTTTGTACCTTCAACTCTCCCTGGTGGGTTGTCTTAATTATGAATTGGTGTTTTTTATCATCTATAGCTTCTTTAATGATGTGGACTGCTGTTACTCGTTCGTCGTTTATGTTGGAATGAATAGTTCCATCATCTTGGCCTTTCGCTGCCGGTTCATTTGAATTGTTCAGTAACCCGTTGATTTCGCTTATGGTAGGCATGGGTGCTCCTGCCCATTCTTTCTCTGTATCCAAATCGATTATTCTGAGGTCGTTTTCGGATTCGTCTAGATTGACTGCCATCGAGATGTCGTCATCGTCGTCGTCTCCTAAATAGATCGGTATCGTTTTGTTTTTCGTTTTTAGTACCTTATCCTTGAAATTAATTTCGGCTTCTAAAAATTTTAATAAATCTACACCTATTGAACCGTCGTATTTATTGTTAAAATTAAAAAGGTAGAACTTGTGCTTGATTGTAGAATCGATTGAATCGGGTAACCTTATGTATGCTACTTCATCATGTTGACTTACTTGATGAGCTGTCAGAATTTTGAACGATTCGTAATTAATTTGGTTAGGGAAATATTTATGTGCGATTTCTTGATTTATTAAAGATTTTGTTGATCCTGTATCTATTAAAAATTTTAACTTTAATTCTGGAATTTTAATATATGGCAATTTGGAAAGAGTCGTTATATTAAGGTTTATTGTATTATTTGTCGTGCTGGTACTGTAGGCTTCCAGGTGGAAATTTTCGACGTACTCATGTTCGTTGGAATTTTCCAATGGTTGGCTAACTTTTGTTTCATAAACTTCATCACAATTTTCTGCTAGTTCATATGTGGGTGTATCTTCATAATCTCCTTGTTCTATATCTTGATAGTACACTACTTGTGTTTCTTGTTGTGGGATTCCTGATCGACGGGTATTCCCAGATGAAATGTCCATTGGTTCTGGTTCGTAGCGTTGTTGTGGAGGTTTAAATGTGTTCCATTGTGGTCCGTTATAATTAGGTTGTTGATAGTTTCTCTTGTAACTGTAATTATTCGTTTGCTGTGGGACCATTCTTGATTGCGTTGGTGGGCCTGAAAATCTTCCGAAAGTTCGAGGTTGTGAGGCAAATGGATTTGGTGTCCTTGTTGTACTAGCTTGTTTGAATACGGGTGGTCGAAGTATATTTTGGGTTTGTAGTGGCTGCTGTCCAAAATTGGTTAACATAGGTGGGTTGACACTCGGCATTGGAGTTGGATGAAATGGTTGTTTCTTTTCTATCGGTTGATATTGCCGTTGGAAATTTAAGATGTTTGTTTTATTTTGGGCGTACATGAAATTTTCTTCTTCTGTTACGTACGCCATTGCCGCTTCTAGATTGGGTGGCTGTTTTAATCTTACAACTAGGCCAATTTGACCGTTCAAACCCTGAAGGAATGTTTGGAGTGATAAATCATCGTAAATTTTCGTTTTTACCAACTTGACGTTTGGGTCCGCTTCATGTAATTGTAGATGGGTTAAAAGTAAGCTTCGTACATCCTGACATCTCATTCCGAATTGATATGAGGATTCGTTTTTGTATGGTTTGAGGCTCATCAGATCACGTAGTAGACAATTTTCGTCGCGTTGATCTCCAAAATGTTGTAATAATAATTTTTTTATGTTACCCCAGGTATTTGAATTTTCTCGACTAGCAATTAATGTGAGTGCTCGTCCTTCGAATTTACCCAGTATAACTTGTATAAGTTGTCCGTTGACAACATCATCTGAATTTGTTGTACCAAATCTTCTCAATAAATGTTCACATGCATTAATAAATATCGATAAAGTCGCTGGATTGCCATCATATTTTGGTACTAATTCGCAGTTAAATCTATCTAGTTGTGCCATTTCGTAATTATTACTAGGGGGATCGTTTGATAGAATATTTGGAATACTTTGTAAAATTGATTCCGATGATAGGGTTAAATTATTGAATAATTCGGTTATTTCTGCTTCTGACATTCAGGAAGGAATAAAGGAAATATAATAATGAGCAAAAACTTACGCTAAGCAAATGAAGAACGTTGTGAATTTCTTCATCCCTTGGTTATAAATCTTTCGAAACTTTTTCCCTCTTATTGGATTGATTGATTGTCTTCTATTTGTTTCTTCTTGTTGCACTTTTTATTTGTTTCTTCTTATCACTTAAAATTTAATGTTGGTTCTCAGTTGATTGTTAACACAAAAAGGGTTATTTTAGAGAATTTGATCTAAAGCCCTTCTGAGTATCCTACCGACTGCGCCAGTTAATTTCACTTAACAAAATTATTTTAAAAAAAATCAAATTACTTAAATAAATTTATTGAAAATTACGACTGACATCGATTTTAGACATACAGCATAATAATAATCTATAATTACAATTGTGACTATTTATAATAAAAATATTGCTTATTGCTAATTTTACAGTTATTGAACTTTAAAAGGAATGCGATAGACTGCTGAATCGAATGTGAGTCAGGCTATCGTAACATATTTGAAATTTTTAATTATTATATTAATGCATGGTTTTACTTTAACATAACACCTGCCTTGCTGCCTACCATTACCATAGACTAAGTATCACTTGCTCTTCAGTGTCTTGCTTATTGTTGTCAATTACGTTGTTTCTTTCGCTATAATAATACTAGCATGCATGAATACTAGGGTTTGGTTATTTATGTAGTCATGTTTTTCGTTAACGTAACCTTATCCCGGCGTTTATGCGGAATTGCCGATATTTATTCATTTTGGACATTCTAAATTTTTCAAAACACTAAAACCTGACAAAAATTTATGCGCACTATCCTGATTCTCAGGGGGGGCAATGGCCCCCCCTGGCCCCTCCCTGCGGGCGCCCTTGGATGGTGACGGCGCTAAAATGAAAATTTGCAGGGCACAACGCATCAAGACAAATCGATGGTAGATGGAACGCTGTGTTGCAGTAGTGGCGCTTATGGATTAGTGGAAGAGCGAAGGGTAGACCGCAAATGAGATGGATCGATGACCTGAAAAAATATGCGCGACTACTTTGGTGACGAAGAGTGGAAAAGGTGGAAGGAACTTGACCAGGCCTACATCCAGAAATGGATTGAAACGAGCTGAAAAAAGATCATAATAAGGTACCAACACAAAAAAGTCGGGCTGGGACGTTTCGGCGCGACCGTTTCGCCGCAGCCGGTTTGGCGTGGGCGGTTCGGCGCGAGTCCGGTTCGGCGCCGAGACGGTTCGGCGCGAGCCTTATTTTATTTGTAGCATTATAATAATAAACGCTTACGCTCCCACTGAAGACAGCACCGAGATTGAGAAAGAGGATTTTTACAATGATTTAGAAGGCTTATGCGACACTATTCCCAAATCAGATATGTTGATAATAATGGGCGATTTCAATGCCAAAGTGGGTAAGGAAGAATACATTGCTGAAGTAGCGGGTAAACAAACAATTCACGATGTAACCAACGATAACGGGCACAGAATGTGTAATCTGGCAGCAGCAACCAACCTGGACATTAGCAGTACCCGATTCAAGCACAAAAAAATACACAAAGTAACGTGGGTTTGGCCGGGTGGTGAAGGCGAGGAGGGAAACCAAATAGATCACGTCATGGTATCAAAAAATCAAAAAACTTCCATCATGAATGTAAGAACATACAGAGGCGCTAATGCAGATACCGACCACTACCTAGTAGTGGCAGATGTCAAACAAAAGAAAACATACGGAACAGCAAGAAAGAATATGAACAAAAAGTTAGCAGTGAACAAATTTTGTGATGACTCAACCAGAAAGAAGTACGAGAATGCAGTGAAGGATAAAATGTCAACAAAAGAAAGAAATAGTGATATGGAACAAGAAAATGAAATCATCACAAATATATTGAAAGAGACTGCAAAACAAATAATAGGATACAGAGAGAAGAAAAAAACAAGAGAATGGTTCGATGATGAATGTAAAGACTTGAGTAACAAAAAGAGTAAAGCAAGAATAAAATGGTTAACAACGAATAAAAACGAAGACCTACAAAAATACAGAGAAATCAGAAAAGAAGCTGTTAAAACATATAAAACAAAAAAGAACCATTGGATAAAAGAAACGATGGAAGAAATAGAAAAAAAACAACAGACAGAACAGCCGACAATTCTACGAAAAAATAAGACAACAAAAAACAGGAAGTAAGATAAAAACAAGAGGAATGAAGAACAGTGAAGGAAGATTGGAGGATGACATAGAGAAAGTAAATCAGATATGGGTGGAACATTTTCAAAGACTACTAACTACGGAGGAAGAAGGAGATGACCACGAAATAATAAATGAGGAAAACCAACAAGTTGAGGAGCCAACATACGAAGAAATAACAGAAATAATAAGTAAACTCAAAAATGGAAAATCTCCTGGCAAAGATGACGTGAATGCGGAGTTGATCAAATATGGAGGGGAAGTGCTGCACGGAAGAATATACGAAATAATAAAACAGGTGTGGAATGAAGAAAAAATGCCCAAACTATGGAAAGAAGGTATAATAGTCACGATAAAGAAAAAAGGAGATGTCGAAAGGTGCGAGAATTACAGAGGAATCACATTGCTAAACACCGCATATAAGATATTATCAGCATTAGTAAACAAGAGATTAAAAAGTTTTACGAAAGAAATTATTGGCGAATATCAATACGGATTCACAGAGGGTAGATCGACAGTAGATGCAATTCACGTCCTGAAACAAATTATAGAAAAAAGTTATGAACACAACATTAATATGTATATACTGTTTATAGATTTCAAACAAGCTTTCGACAAACTAAAAAGAAACAAGATAATTGAGACCATGCAAGAATTTGGAATCCCAAATAAACTTATAAGAATTACAAAAATAACACTGGAAGAAACCACAGCCTGCGTAAGAACTTCAAATGGTGAAACCAGAGATTTCATAGTAAATAGTGGAGTCAAACAAGGCGACGCCATGTCATCAACATTGTTCAATTTGATTCTCGAAAAAATAATCAGAGAACTAGAAATTCAAGGAACAATAATAAACAAGGAAGTACAAGTGATTGCGTACGCTGATGACGTGGTAGTAATATCAAGAAGTAAAAGAGCACTAATTGCAACCTGTAAAGAAATAAAAGAAACTGCAAAAAGCATGGGATTGATAATAAACAGAGACAAGACCAAGTATATGAAGTGTCCAAGAGAAAATACAAGAGACGGAATACGGATTGAGGATCATATCTATGAGGAAGTGGATGATTTCGTATATTTGGGAGTACAGATAAACAACGCAAATGAAAGACAACAAGAAATTAAAAGAAGAATTCAGTTGGGCAACAAAGCATATTACGCCAACAAGCAATTATTGAGTGATAAAAACTTATCGAGGGCAACCAAGTTAAAAATATATAAAACGATAATAAGACCGGCGATTGCGTATGCTGCAGAGACTCTGTGTATGACAAAGAGAGAGGAGGAAGAGCTGCGAGTTCTGGAGAGAAAAATATTGAGAAGAATATTTGGTCCGAAAAAGAATGACCACGAGCACAGACCGATGACGAATTCGGAAATAATACTAGAAATGGAAAACGAAGACATCGTGAGGACGATGAAATCGATGAGATTGGGATGGCTCGGTCACGTGATGAGGAGAGACGAAGAAACCTCAATAAAGAAAATCACGGAGTGGAGACCAACAGAAGTCCGTAGCAGAGGAAGACCAAGGGTTCGGTGGTGGGACCAAGTAATGGAAGATATCAAAAGGATAAGAATCGAGAACTGGAGGACAAAGATCATGGACAGAGGATTATGGAAAAGAATCACAAGCGAAGCAAAATCAAATACTAGACTGTGAAATGAATTAGAATGAAATGTAAGAATATGGGGACTAAACCAACCCAAAAAATGGTTTTGTAAAATCTCTTACGGAGATAGCTATATTCTGTCAGGAATAAAATGCTTTATTATTATATTCTATATTGAATATTGCTATCCCAATCTTTCGGGATTTACAAATCCGTTTGAAGGGGAGGATTACATTTTTACAAACATCTCTTCCATTTTCTTACGGGACCTCGCCATTATTTTCCTCCTTACGCCTTTTGTGCGTTTCAATTTCTATTCGTATATAGCACAAGCACCCGGCTCAACGCCTCGGAGTTAAAAGATTAACTTGAATTTTCATCAGGCAGACATTAGGAACCACCACGTTATCAATAGCAAATTTTTTATTAAGCGGGTCCGGGTTGGCGTGCCGGCCCCTAATCTGATATTCCTAAAATTTTCTTGGATTGGTATTTCTGATAAAAAATTTACCTATATAAATGATGCACCACACTTTGTCAATATCAAAATTTTTATAAAACTGTAGTGACTCAAAATATCATTTTGATCTCTTCGCTAATCCAAAAATGTTAAATATTGTAAGTAAACGCCAGAAGGAAAAGTTCTCGAATAATGGATTCATATATATCTTTGATCGTATGAGCGCTTCCGGATCGAAAATATTTTGGCGATATGAAAGGAAAGACTCTTGCAAAGGTCGAATTCACACTGAAAATGGTATTGTGACAGTTCGGCAGCTAAAGTTGAGGTTGATGTAGCTGTATCTGCAATGAAGCGAAGAATTGAAGATGTTCCGGATAGAACTTCGCAAATTATTGATGCTTGCCTCGGCGAATTATCCGAAGGCGCTTTAGCCGCTATGCCAAACCACGCTGCATTACGAAAAGTAATCCGAAGGACAAGAAATGTTGTGCAAGCTGTTCCCCCCGCGCCTGAAAATGTACAAGATTTAATAATTCCTGAAAAATATAAAATTTACGATCTCCAGCCCAGTATTCAAGAAAACTTTTTACTGGCTGATAGTGGTCAAGTTGCCGGAAGAATTCTTATTTTTGGTCGTGAACGAAACCTTCGCATTTTGAGCGAATGTGACCATTGGTTTATAGATGGGACCTTTAAAATTACGCCACCGTTATTTTCGCAGGTGTATGTAATCTTGGCGGAGAAATATGGAGGAGTTCATCCATTGTTATACGCGCTTCTTCCTAACAAACAAGCTGCAACATACACAAAAATGCTAGATATGTTGAAAAATTTGGAACCAAATTTGAATCCAGTACACATTTCATGTAATTTTGAATTGGCTGCGATTTCTGCGTTTAGAAACGCATTTCCTACAGCGGAAATGCAGGGATGCTTTTTTCATTTGACTAAAAATATGAAAAAACAACTCACAAATTTCAATGTAATTGGGAACTACAATACATACCCTAATTTTGCTTTGTGTGCTAGAATGGTGGTGTCTCTTGCATTTGTACCAACTGCAGATTTAGATCATGCAATAGACAGGTTAGCTGGAGTGTTGCCTATCGAACTACAACCACTGTTGCAACGGTTTGAAGATTTTAATGTTGGCCGAATGAATCGTCGATGAAATGGTAGAAGGCCTGCAGTTTTCAGCCCAGAATTGTGGTCTTTATATAATCGCGTTTTGAACGACATGGATAGAACAAACAACCATGCTGAGGCGGCCCATCGACGCCTCCAATTGGAAATGGGAATGGATCATCCAATTTTGTGGAAATTTATAGACGGATTGAAAAAAATTCAGAAAGGTCGTGATATGTTTTATGAACACCTACTAGCAGGTCACGAGCCACCAAAAAAATTAAATAAATATCGTGATGCTGATAAACGTATCAAAACCATTGTGAGTGATTATGCGAATCTGGATATAATCGACTATCTGCGAGGATTGTCTTATAGTTACGAGATGAGTGTGATACGAAATTTAAACCGTGGTGGATTAAATTCGTGCAGCCGCTTATCTCAGGGGCGGCTGGGCAAAAAAAGAAAAGGCTTGCCCCTAATGCTAGCTCACAACAGCAGGGCAGGAGACGCTTACAAAAAAAATTATGATGCATACAGAGCCGATACTTCCTATGGGTGTAGAGGGGGTTATACAGGGTGCGCTAAAAGATGAGCTCCAAAGAGCAAGCGAGAAAGGTGTAGTTTGGGCGCCACGCAGCTTAAAACCACCCTATAAACAAATATAACAAACACTAGCGAAACTGCGGAATAAGTGTTCCTGCAAAAAAAAAGGTAAGGGGTCTGATGCTTCAAGATCAAAAATAGCGCTGATCAGTTCTAACTTCAGATTTAATTGATAACTAAAATAAATACAGTTAAGCGCAATATTGGGTCAATCTTTCTAAACTCGAAAATAATGAATAATTAAAGCAATTATTAAATGATGTGAGTTATTAGCGTTTGAATGTAGCTACCGCGTATACGTATATTCGGTTTACAGATAACTACGCGCTTCTGTGACTGGGTCACAGAGATAAAAAATAAAGAGTTTAATAAATTTCGTTTACAAAACGTAAATGCGTTCCTAAAGAACGGCCCAACAAATGTAACCCGCGCAATAATGTTAGATAGTCAAAAATGTAACAATCAAATCTGATAAAATAAAACAAAGATCTTATCTGAGTAGTTGATGGAGTCGTTGAAGTTGATGGAGTCTTCGGTGTTGGAGGGATGGAGTCCTCGATGTTGAAGGGACGAGCAGATAAGAGCACCGTATCGGGATAACGGTGCTGGTCCCAAGCAGAAATGGTAGTCGGAGTGGAACGGAATGGTAAATCGCGGAATGCTTTCCAGATGGCTTCGGAAGCAGGGTTCAAAACGTTGGATTTCCAAAACCCAAACAAATACTGATCACAGGCGGTAAGGTCTTGATCTCAAAGACGTGGTTAGAGGGTTTTAATAATTCCAGATGGTAATCAATTTCCTTCGAGGTGTTGAAAGTTCGGACGAAATAAATCCTTCAAATGAAGTACGGAAAATTCTCCCAAATGCTTACGAAATGAAGCCGGTACGGAAAATCGTCCAAAACCAAGTGACCAAAATGTATCCCAAAATAATTGGATTGAAATATACTCAAGTTCAATAAATAATTAGTCACCGGAACGTCCAAAAAAAACTAGATTTTTGTTCCAAAACTTGAACACAACGCACTTTTCGAAATCGGAAAATTAACCATCTGCCTTATCACAATCGCCCGTGATAGTAAAATTTATTCGAATTAAATATAAAACTTGCATTCTGATGCCGCATATGAGATTCTCATAAAACTAAATGGAGAAATCTTCAATCTTTCGAAAAATATATCCGTAAGAAAACAGGACCGTAACAAGTGCATAGGAAAACAATCATTGCAGCATTACAGCTATAACAACCTCTTCTTTTGTACATTAATAAATTTATTATAGCACATTATTTATCTATCAATATTATATTAAAAAAAAATTTTTGATTAGTTAAATAAACAATTAATTAACCATGATCAGATAGAAGTCAAATAATAAAAAAAACAAACTACTTCCATAACGATTCTTTTCTTGCGCCGAACCGGCATCGCGCCGAACCGCCCCGCGCCGAACCGGACTCGCGCCGAACCGCCCCACGCCAAACCGGGTTTGCACCGAACCGTCCTCGTGCCGAACCGACCCGCGCCGAACCGGCTGCGGCGAAACGGTCGCACCGAACCGGCTGCGCCGAAACGTCCAAGACCGCAAAAAAGTTTGTTGTATTTTTTTACGAAAATTAGATTTTTAGGATGTTCTTTGCCATGTGACATCTTCAGGTATTTTAGCGCAACTCATTTCCATATTATAATTAAATAACGAAATTTAAATTAAATCAAGAGCATGACGTCACAAGTGTTAAAAATTATAATTCACGCGGTGCAATCTTAACACCGGTAACGTCACGCGCTTAATTTAATTTGAATTTCATTATTTGATTACAAGGAAATGAGTTGCGCTAATAAAATCTAATAACAATCACATATTAGACATCCTGTTTGTAAACACATACTATATTTTGTGGAAGCTCGAAAAATGTTTTCAATTTAAGTTATAATACACATGCATGATGATATATTATTAAAAAAATTTGATGGGTTGTAATTTTTGCGGGCAGATAAAAATCTTGGTTAGATTGTTCCTCTAGAATAAACCAGAATATCAAATTTAATACTCAAAAACTTTGTACCTAAAATTTATACAATGTTCAATATCAATTTATTATCATAACGAAACTTATCTATTGTAGCTAATACTTTTTCTTTCTTAGAAGATTCATAGTCCGTGTAGTTATAACTTTCAGTTTATGTATTTTTGTACTTTGGCCACCATCTAAATATGTAATTAACGTAAATGAGATAGCACAGTTTTAACGCTTAATTCTGACTTCATGCACTCTGAACATCATCGATATGTAATAATAAACAGTGCTTGAACTTTACCTACCATTTACATAATATTAAGTATGCAGTATTTCATTCACGCAAATTGATATTACTCGAGTAGATACTGGATAGATTACAAGATCGTAAGTTGACCAAAACCAAAACAATAGCTCACGTATTTTTACTTTTACGAAAAATTACCATTAAAGCGGTATTACATTACACAATTTCTTGTTCAAGAAACGACACAATTTTGCGCACTGCCGCACAACGCTATGCGCAAACGCTTTGAACTCGTCTCTGCGCAAAATTGTGTCGTTTCTTGAACAAGAAATTGTGTAATGTAATACCGCTTTTAAACAAAGTTAAAAATTTGCCTATTACAGTATGTATTGTAGTACTACCTACTGCAGCACCACAAGTTATAGAGAATTTTATGTTCTTCAACTTTGCTTAATTGTAATTTTTCGTAAAAGTAAAAATATGTGAGCTATAGGCGAAACACAGCACTTAGGGGGCTAGATTCCTCATTTGGGGAAACGCCAGCTTGGGATTTTTATGAGACATTTTGGGGGTTTATTAGAACACTTCAATATACATCTTTGCCAAATTTCAGCTTGCCCGGACCTTCTGTAAGCTTAAACCAAAATTTCGGTTTCCTTACTTGGAAGATACTATAACTTGGGCAAATTTTGAAAAAATCTATTTTTCTCTTCATTTTCCAATCTTGGCCACAATTTCAATTAATTTATTATTAAAAGCATTTCCCGTGCCCGAAAACATTTCTCTCCCTGCAACGAATCAATATTGTGCCATTTTAAGGGTGGGTCGTGTTTTCTGTCAATAATTTAAGTATTAGTGTGCCATGGAAAAATATGAAAAAAAACTATTTTATAGATAATTTTATGCTCTTCAATTATGGTCTGATCATAATTTTTCATACAAGCATAAATAAGCGAGTTATCGGCAAAAAATCGCGTTGGGGGAGCTAAAACCCCCGATTGTGGGGGACGCCGGCGTGGGATTTTATGGAACTTTTGGGGAGTTCATTAGAACACTCCAATGTACATATCTGCCAAAATTCAGCTTGCCCGGATTTTTTGCAAGCTTGAGCCAATTTTTCGGCTTCGTTGCCTGCACTAATAGGCAAAATCCAAAAAGAATATTTTTAACATCTATGAGAATTTTTATATCCATTTACTTGATACCCTCAACATTAATACATCATCAAAAAATGTCCTAATGGCTAAAATGACGGTTATTATTAAAAAAACTTATTTTGACTATGAAGTACCCTTTTGATCACCTTTCAAAAAAAATAGATTACGTAAGGACCCCTAAGGGAAGGACAAAATAAGTTTGGAAATTTTATCATGACGATAATATCGTGTTTCCAAAAATATGAAAACAAATTCATTGATTTCAGTGTGATAAGCAGATGAAATTTTTTTTAAGAAAACCCCAGAATAGGTTTCTTCGTAAATGTTTTCAGAATATTCGCTCAAGCCGTTCAAAATATAATAATTATTTTCGATTTTTTTTTGTAAAAATTTTTAAGGGTGGTCGGCAGGTTTAATATTTTTAGAACAGTCAAGTCCTGACTGGTAGTAAAAATAAAATTGGTAGTAATGTCGCAGAAAATTTTCATATATAATACCACAAGAGACTATCAAATTGTCGGCAATAATTTTTGAAACTGGAACTGAGTGTTTGTCGCCCTTAAAATCACCATGAGTGCTTTAGCACGAATGGTGATTTTAAATGGCGACAAACACGAAGATTCCATGGTTTAAAAATTAACCGACAATTTTATAGTATCGTGTGGAATTCGTTTGACAATTTCGTAAATAAAATTTCAATTTTTTCTGACAACAAATAATTTATAGTAGGTATGCGTTCACGTAGTTTCCACCGTTACTATGGAAATTTGACAATACAGACCACGGTGGTCGTATTGCCGCGACAATACACCACCGTGGTCTGTATTGTCAAAGGAAGTAGATTATGATTGGTTCAAATTGATGAGATTGTAACATCCTATTGGTTGAATTATTATGAACGAAATTGTCAGTTAAATCCGTGCGGTGACCGCTGGACCATGCTTACCTTGCTACGCCCTTTCAAGTCAATTAATATAATATTACACTATGAGAAATCGTGTACACTGTTTTAAAAAGATAGTTTTTAGATAAACGTGTGTCAAGTTGTATTTGATTTTTTTAGTAAAATCATGTATTATCATTAATTTGCGATTTCTGCTTCATACAGTGGACTTTCTTACTATGTAAACCTTATTAATACAAATACAATGTAACTAAACACTTTGGTTTAATTATAGTATGTTTTGTTGTTAGTTAAAATGCGAGCATAATTGCAACAATTTATTGCTTACTCCTTAGTCCGCTTAAAATGATATCTCTGATATCTCTCTATACTAGGAATATCAACATTGGACTTTTACACATTGCTTTTAAGATGTTGAACTACGTACTATAAAGCAAAAAAAAAGTTTTAATTTTTTAAAAAGGGTTACAAGTAGAATAATAGACATAAATTAGGATTTCTAAATGAAATAATTTATAAAACTTTTATATTTGGTATATACTACCTAGACTCTCAATTTGGTCACGAATAAGGATCCGAAAAGTTACCACTTCCGCAGTGGATGAAACTCCCAATGAAGACTTCCTTTTTGGGAATTGGGTTTTCTTCCGAACCGTTAGTCGGACAAAGAAAAGTGTGAGAAAATATTTATTATTAAATTCTACGTTAAAAATGTTATATTGCCCTTTCGACTAACTCTCACCTAATTCTTGCAAACAAAGTTTCAAATTAATGTGAAGTCAAATAAGCCTCTAAAAGTTATTTAGGCGGAAATAAATTATGCTTAGTTTTTAAATTTTGCTTACACACTCTGGAATACAGCGAAATCGAATATCCGTCTAGTTCCCCTTTCTCAGGGGGGGAGCCTGAAAATAATGAAAATACGGGAGCTATAGGTGAAAACCGCATTGGAGAGGCTAAAATCCCTAATTGGGGGAAATCCCCTTGGGATTTTTAGGGGTTTATTAAGGCATTTCAATATACCTACTAATAATAATAATCAGGCATCCATTCCTTTTGGAATATTCCTACTTCATAGAAGTATTTACGATTCATTTTACGAGGTGAATCACTCCTCTCTTCTCTTCTTCGATGTTCTAGATTTTCGTATGTGTTTTGGTTTCGTTTACTATCTCTCTCCAGTCATACTGCTCTGTTTACGCATTTCTTCTTCCAATCCGTCACGCCCATAGTTTTAAGGTCATTTATTACCTCGTCCAGCCATCTAACTCTTGATCTTCCTCTATTCTTCGTCTCACCCGGCCTCCAGTCCATGATTTGTCTCAAGACGTTGTCTGGCTGTTTTCTTTTCACATGGCCAAGCCATCTAATTCTTTGCGCCTTTATGAATTTTATAATGTCTTCACTTCTCAGTATTTCGGTTATTTCTGCATTTGTTCTTATTCTATATTCGTTTTCACCAATCTTCTTTGGTCCTGTAATCGTTCTTACTACCTTTCTTTCGAATATTCTCAGTTTTTCCTCTTCTCTCTTTGTCAGGTTTAATGTTTCTGCTGCGTAAGTGACCACTGTTCTCACAAATGTCTTATATACTCTTATCTTCGTTCTTATAGATATATTCTTGCTTTTAAAATTCTCTTGTTTGCGTGGAAAGCTCTCCAGCCGGCTTGTATCTTCTCATTTATCTCTGGTGATCTCTCGTTGTTCTTGTTCAGTTGTACGCCCAAGTATTTGAATTTCTCTACTTATTCGAACGTGTATCTTCCAATTTTTAGGTCATTCTGTCGTGTGCCATCGTTTCTCTTGAATTTCATGTATTGGTTTTGCTTTCATTAATCTTCAGCCCCATTTCCATCGCATGTTTCTCTATTTCTTTGAGAGTCTGTATCATTTTTTGTCTTGATCTAGATATAACCACGACATCATCAGCATACGCTATTATTTGCCATTCTTTCGTTGCTCTAGTTCCCAGTTTTCTCATAATACTCTCGATTACCAAGTTGAACAAAACCGCCGACAGTGCGTCGCGTCACCCTGCCTCACGCCGCTGTTTATTGCGAACTCGTTTGTTTCATTTATTCCGATTTTCACCGTTGCACTCGAGTCTCTCATCGTCATTTGTATCAGTTTTCTCATTTTTTTTTGGGTATATCTAGCTCCAGCATCACCTCGTACAGTTTTTCACGTTTAACGGAGTCAAACGCCTGTTGGAAGTCGACAAACAGCAGGTGCAGCTCTATGTTATACTCATATGCCTTTTCTGTCACTTGTTTCATTATGTGTAGTGCATCTACTGTCGACCGACCCCGCCTAAAGCCGTGCTGATATTCTCCAATCTTATCATCAATCACTGCTTTTATTCTATTATAAATGAGTGTCGATAGAATCTTGTAGGTCGTCTATAGTAAAGTTATTCCTCTGTAGTTGCGACACTCTTCTATATCACCTTTCTTATGTATTGCCACTATTCTACTGGTCTTCCATTCGTTCGGTATTTCTTCCTTTCTTCAGATCTCGAGTATCAATCTGTATACTCTGGTGTATTTTCTTGCCTGCGTTTTTCAACATTTCGCCGCATATTTCATCTCTTCCTGATGCTTTTCCGTTTTTTATCCTCTTTATTATCGTTTCAACCTCTCTGAATGTTGGTTCTGTTACTGTTTCTTGTTCTGTTCTTTCTTCCATTTCTGCAATATCATTTTCTTGGTCATTCTGATTTAACAGTTTTTGAAAGTGGCTCTTCCATATTTCTTTCACTTCTTCCTCGCTGGTGCCTTGTAGTCCGTTTTCATCTTTCATGGTTCTAATCTTTACACTGAATTTGTTTTCTGTTGTTTGATTCCAAGGTAGAATTTCTTGATGTTGTTTCTGTTGCAGTCATCTTCTATTTCGTTCATCACATCGTTTAGCCATTTGTCTTTCTTCTCTTTGTATTTCTTTTTTTTGTATAAAATTGCATAAAATGTATGTGGTGGATAAAACAAAGTATACTCTTTCAGATATTACAAACTATTTATTATTTTTTTGGCAAATTTTTGCTGAAAATCGATTTTATTTAAATTTCCATTTTTTTCATATTTTATTTTCAAAATTTGGAAACAGGCACATATAATTTGATTGAAAGTTATATCCGCAAAAATTATTTATTTCATTCATTTATTAACAATAAAAACATGAGATTTTAAATAATGTACAAGTGTCTTGCACAAAAATGTGTTGAGCAGGGAAGCGGGGTAGGTAAAAGGTAGCGATAATTTCACCGTGCAGATGCTAGCATGTATTTTAAGATTTTTACATCTCGGTTGAATTAAATTGTTTTTGACCTTATTAAGAGTCGCAAAAATATAAAAATTACATTGTGATAAGCTGGAAGAATCGGTCTATAAATTATTCTTATTACATTTTTTTGAGAAATACACGGTTTCGGCAGTAGCGTAGTGTAAACGGAAAAATATATGAAAATAATTAAAATATTGTGGTAGTTCATCTCGAGTAAATTGAGTTCGAAAATTATTTCTTCCATAACCGTATATGCATTTGCAAAATTTTAACTAATTGTTTCAAGTAGAAGAGCCACAGAGAATCCATTGAAAAAATTCACACATATATTTGAGGAGCTTATTTTCAAAGTGAAACTAGTCCAACATTTTTTTTAAAACGCAACAAGTACAAAACATTTTGCCAATTTTTTTGTAAAGTACGCACTTAAGATTTATCTAAATATATTGTAAGATGTCCATAAATCAATACAAACTGAAAATAAAAATGTTTACTTAAATATGTCAATACATTGAGAAATTAATTTTTTGCGTTTATCTCTAATGAAGATTTTTGGACATATTGCACTTTGAAAATAAACTCCTTATTTGAGGTATCGAAGTTAGTCGCCATGGAGCTAAATCAAAATTTTCAAATTGTGCCTTTTTCCATTGGACGACTTGTAGATTTCGAATGTGTGAAGCATGAGGAACATTTTTGGATAGGTTGTTACTTTTTACCTCAAAATGCCCACAAAAGTGAAAATAAAAGCGAGTTTGCACTCTACTAAAAGGGGATGTTTTATTCACCATGGAGGTGGGAACTTTTCATATTCTTATCGAAAGTGCGTAGGTACACCAAATATAAATAATAAATTATTTCTCCTATTTGCCTCATTTTTGGTGACTATAACCCTTTAATAATAATCTTCTCATAAATTATTTATGAATTGAAACCTTAGACCCGTTTTACATTACACTAAATTTTTCAGGACTGAAATTTTCAATCCTAAAAATCCAATGCGCGCGCCGAATCAGGACACTGACAACAAGAAATTAGAATGGTCCCGTTTTACATTACACTAAATTTTTCAGTACTGAAAGTTTAGCCGCGCGCATTAGGTAAATTGTCAAATGTCAATTGGTTTGTAAGTGTTTAAAAGTAAATTTTCAGAAATCAGAGAGAAAATGTTAAGTAATTAAAATTTTGCAATTTAAAAAGGAATTACTAGAGATTCTAAAAAAACACCATTATTTTGATGTTAAAAACTTAGGAACGGTTTTCTGATACCAAGCGCAAAAAAATTGGATTTCCTAATTATTTCCACCCAATCCCCCCCCTTTTTTTCGCAGTTATATGTAAAAATCCTAAGCTTCTCGTGGCTATATCTCAGAAAGGGTTGATTTCATAAAAAATATGATAATAACCTTTTTTATACAGAATTTTATTTTAAATAATATTGATAAGGACTGACTGTGTCGTAAAATTAATGTGTAACGAGATATTCACTATAATTCTAATTTCGGCGTTTTCTTTCGAATCTGGCGCAGTCATAGGAGAGGGAAAACTTAGTATGTTGACTACAGCATTAAAATAAAGCAATTCAACCGATTTGAAGATTTCTTGCAATTATTTTCCGAATTGGGATTTTTACGCCTTAAGGGCTGATCGATTCCTTTTTACTAAGAAATTAAAGTGTTTTGTATAAATTCAAAAAATAAAATAGAAGCGTTTATTTCTTATACATTTTAATTATTTTTAGTAAAATATAAACGTAGATATACCTATTATTTATTACATCTGCAGATAAACATTTAGTATTTTTCAATTTTTCTGGTATCGGCGCATCACATAAACGTGATTTTTAATTTTAACATATCAAGAAAAAATTTACTACGAGTTACAATTTAATTTCTTCATTTTGTAAAAAAATAAATGTTCCAAAAATCCGAAAATTCAAACAAATAATCCAGTGTCCAATTTTAAATTATGAAACTAATTTTACATCATGCGCGCACCGAATCAGGACACTGACAACAAGAAATTAGAACATGTTCTAATTTCTTGTTGTCAGTGTCCTGATTCGGCGCGCGCATTGGATTTTTAGGACTGAAAATTTCAGTCCTGAAAAATTTAGTGTAATGTAAAACGGGTCTTAGAAAGCTTAATTAAAAGAATCCGCTGCTAAAATCTTGATTAATTAAATTCGGATTTGGAAAAAAATTGACAAGTGCTCTAGAAACTCAGTGATATAACTTACCTATACTGTGAATAATAGCCTTTAAACCTGTTAATATTACAGTAGAAGAGCCATAACATGAACAACAAACATTGTTTTACATTTTCCAATGTTTTATGAATTGTTGATGGAAATACTGCTTTTAATCTTCCAGCATCAAAATCCGAAACTGATCCATGTATTGAGTTGGGTAAATTTTTCAAAAATGTAAAGAAACTGTGGAAGTAAGTTGTTCACATTAATATGTCTACTATACTAATATCCTGCAATATATTATATGCGAGCCCTTTATAACATACCACTGGTATAATAATATATAGCCAGCATAGATGATAGCCAGTGTGTTCAAGCATTAGCCATACCAAAAATTAAAGTGATAAAAATTCTACCAATCAAGTTAAATTATGGAAAAGCAAATTTACTGTAAGCAATGATTACAGCTAACCTGGTATTGATAAAATACAATTTCATACATGCCAACGCCACCCCAGCAAATGATATTAAATTATTTTACATAATTAATTTATCAATTTGAATTAATTAGTTGACGAATCCATACTAATGTGACTCACCTAGCCGTGAAGCTGACAAAGCTCTCGATATACAATAATACAAAATAGACTATGAAAACTTTTATTATGTAAACCATGTAATATTGTATAAACACAATACCTTTTATACAATAATTTTTATAAATAGATACTTCAAAACGAGTGTTCAATTTACAAAATTAAAAATATCATCGGAAATGACATTTTATAATAAAATTGGTGATATTCATATGTATTTACATTACGAGCACTACAAAACACTTGTTACTACCAATCACAACTGTTACAAGTGTGACTGACCACCGATACAAAGCATTCTGTGACAATTGCTACATATACAAAACAACATTTAATGCCAACTTCAAGCAAAATTTAAATTTTTTGCATGATTTTGTTCCTCATGAACAAAAGGAAGATTTAGAATTTGAGGACTTGTACCATACGTACACTTCTCTACATCTAAATTTGTGGGTGCATAAATTCCTACTCGTGGCATTAGTAGAACTTAAAATAATGTACTCAGGTACGAGCCTACAAATCAACAATCACTTTCGTTAGTCACGCGTATGCAAATAACGTACAAATAAAACCTATTCGTTTCAACATATTGCCACATCGGACAGTTTGTTTTAAAATTACAAAAAAAAAGGTGTAGTGCTTTAGTTTTTCTCAATTTGGGTTCATAAAATAATAATCCCACTAAATCACCACTCAAAGAAAAAAACTTATAAAAGAAAGATTTGTATGTGAAAAATTATATTTAAAGAAAAAGCACTACATTTATACAAAAGTACACAACAACGCAAAAGGAATTCAAGTTAAATATTACTTTTAAAATGAGTGAAATTAAATTTACAATTTGCTAAGAATGGAACAATATTTATTAATAATGATAAACCATACAAAAGGAATACAAAGAACAAAAAAAATTTAAAAAAAAAGTAATTTACAAAATCTCATACAATAAATTATTGTATCGAATGATTCACTTTAGTTAGCCATATTATGAAATTTATAATAATCTACGTTCTGGGATCTAGTACTGTATCAAATTATTACAAATAAATAAAAGTTAGTTAATTTTCAATTCAACAAAATCAAGTTAATCGACCAAACAAAATATTGTTCTATTCGTGTGTTTGTTGCTCTTATCGAATATCCTACTTTCATTTATTTATTCATAGACAAATGGGAGTAATTAAAAAAAATGACAAAAAGACCTACTTATATTAAATAAATAATTTTAATGCATACTTAAATCTCATAAAAACATATATTTAATTATAACTTCAATATTAGGCTAATAATTGTTTATGAAGTTGAATTTGATAACAAATATGCGTAAACATAATAAAATATGCTACCAAAAACATAAAAAAAATTGATTAATTAACTACACATGTAAGAATAGACGGATTACTACATTTTTATCAAGACGATAGTCCACAAAGACTATAAGAAAATGAAGAGGATGTCACGATGATCGAGCAAGATCCCTGCAAAGAAAATCTATTCATGACAACTCGATAAAAAAAAATTTAAAAAATTGTTTACCTTTAAAAAAATGTGTAAGTATGTTAAGTTTACGACTTTCAGCAACAACCTGACTTGGTTGTTTCAATAGGACGTCCTTGGTCAATCTTAACTTTGCTAGTTTGATCGGTAGCAGAAGATGGTGGCCCTACACGATTTTTAATTTCCGCTGCCATCGTCATGAACGCTTGCTCTACGTTTGTTGCATTTTTGGCAGAAGTTTCAAGGAATGGAATGCCTAATTGATCTGCATACTCCTATAATAATGGTAACAACTTTGTTAGAAAAACACCAATCGAGTCGACACTCAAATGTTACCTTTGCAGTTGTATAGTCGACCACTTTCTTTGTGGTCAAATCATTCTTATTACCTACAAGTAATTTATTAACGTTATCGCACGCATAACGATCGATTTCTTCCAGCCACTGCTTTACATTGTTAAAAGAATCTTGGTCTGTACAATCGTAAACGACAATAATACCATGAGCACCTCTATAATAACTGGAAGTTATAGTTCTAAAACGTTCTTGCCCGGCCGTATCCCACTAAAATGTAGAGAAATATAAATATAACGTTTTTAATTTATTTTTTATTCAAACTCACAATTTGTAGTTTAATTGTTTTGCCATCTAAGTCGATTGTTCTTATTTTCTATAAACAAAAAAATAATTAGTGAGGAAATTAGGTTGAACAAAAAATTAGTTAATGACTTACAAAATCTACACCAATGGTACTGATGTAACTCTCCGTATAAGTATCATCCTGAAATTTACAAAATGATGTCATGACATTTTCAATTAAAAAGAAATAATAAAACTTACTGCGAATCGAAGCAACAAACATGACTTTCCTACCCCTGAGTCGCCAATCAACAGAAGTTTAAACAAATAATCACTGAAATAAAGTAATTGTTATAAATCACGTTTATCAAATAATCATACATTTAAATAAGAACAGCTCATATGATATTAAAATTATCTGAAATTACTTGCAGATAAGGAAATGAATCAGTGGAATAAAAATTCGATATAGTATTAATTAAAAGACATTCTTATTACATAGAGAACTTTTAAAGGTGAATAAATGATTAATATTAACAACTAGCTGGCACAGTCGGCCTACCGGCCGCCTTTAGCCATGTCGGATGCGGTTGTTCGGCCTCACTCCAAGATTCTAAAGTAGCCTATGTTTTTCGTCGAGTTGTAAATAACTTCTACACCAAATTTGGTTAAGATTGGTCAAATAGAAACGTAAAGCATGTGCACACGTATTTGCATTGTCGATCGGTTGACAGCATTCATTATTATTTTTTAAGTTGATTTTGAGTAGCCTGCCTTCCTTTAAGGAATCTCGATAATCCATTCATGCGCGTCCCATATGGACGCGCATGAATGGATTATCGAGATTCCTTAAAGGAAGGCAGGCTACTCAAAATCAACTTTCCTTCCCTTTGCGAATTTTTGCACTATTTCAATACAAAAACATGCGCAGGGACCTACATAATAACTGTGCCAAATTTGGTTCCGATCGGTCAAACGGTTTAGGAGTCTATAGGAAACATACATACATACACATATACATCCAGTTTTATATACAGGGTGTTAGGTAAACATGCGGCAAAAATTCAAGGAGTTATTCCTCGGCATATTCTAAGAATATTTTGTCCTATGATGATTTCAGAAAAACCCCTTTGTTTCGAAGATACAGTTTTCATAACAACCATGTGTGGGCAGATGAAAATCCGCATAAGATATGTGAAGATCGATTTCAACATCAGTTCTCCTTAAATGTTTGGGTAGGAATTGTGGATGACTATCTAATTGGACCGGTATTTCTACCAGCAAGACTTACTCGGGCGAGATGTATCGTAACTTTCTGGAAGAAACACTGCCCGAGTTTCTGCAGGATGTACCATTGGCGACAAGAATTGCAATGTGGTTTATGCACGATGGTGCACCACCACATTTCAGTTTGGTTGTTCGTGATTTTTTAACAGCAACATACGGAGATCGCTGGATTGGTCGAGGTGGGCCACACGCATGGCCTGCTCGATCCCCAGACTTAAACCCCCTGGATTATTTCTTATGGGGGTCTCTGAAGTCATTAGTTTACGCTACTCCAGTGGAGAATTTGGACGAATTGCGAAATCGGATAATTGCTGGGTATAACTCAATTAGAAACAACCCTGGTGTGTTTGAAAGAGTTCGGCACTCAATGACGACAAGATTGAATGCTTGTATCCAGGCTGGAGGAAGTCATTTCGAAAGAACATTTATTGTAGATTGAGCAAATTTACATGAACTTTTTGATAATAAAATGTTGTTACTGTCGCAAATTTTGTTCACCCTGTATCTTCGAAAGAAAGGGTTTTTTTAGAAATCATCATAGGACAAAATATTCTTATAATAGGCCAAGGAATAACCCCTTGAATTTTTGCCGCATGTTTACCTAACACCCTGTATATAGATAACACCACAAGAAATGTGAACAATTTGATAAGAATTTTATGTTGTCATAAAGAAGTACATATTTGAATGAAGATATAATAAAACTTGCTGTTTCTTGTTACCTTTTCAGATTGCTATTATCTAGGCTAGATATGAACAAATACAAAGGATACAATAAAATTGAAATTATTGAAAAATATAATGAGCATGAAAATACCTAAAATTAGTTATGAGCTTGAACAATTATATTCCCAGAATGGTTCATAAAATGACGCAATTAAAATAACATCAAATTAGTTTTATTCCAAGTCATCTCCATCAATCTCCACAACTTTTCTGCAAATCACCGAAGGCGCCTAAATGCAAGATCAGGTGAATATGGTGGGCAATTGATCACTGTAACGCAATTTCACAAGAAAGTACTTGACAACCAAGACATTTTTGTGCAAAAGAAACCATTTTCAATTGACCTGTCCTTTGTATTAATATGATTGTTTGTAGAAAGACAAAAAAAACCTTGAAGCTCAAGTTCCTGCACAGGGACTTTTTTCACCGCATGTTAAGTGGAATTTAATACTGTGCCACCTCAACTACTGTTTCACTCTGTACTATGGCTGCCTAACAAACTTTTCATGGAACAAATTACAAGTGCTTCTATATTCTCTTCTTTATTCTTATATACCGTCATAAAATCTGGCTTCCCAAGCTAACTGCAGGATCTCCTTAGTTCCTGAATATCGAATTGTCATAAACTAAATCTTTGCAATGGTGGAACCCTATCGGTGCCAATGCACAAAACCAGCGCCATAGCAAGCTCTTCTGGCGCCTGAGGCAAATTTGAATATATGCGCCCCCCTCCCAAAAGATTTTTATCATTTCGCGGCGCTGACTTAAAGTAATGAAAACAAATGGATGATTATTAGGAACTCATTTAGGACCAAAGGGTCTGGGGGGTATGGAATACCCCCCAGGTACACTTAATTTATTGCGAAAGAAAAACTTTCACTTTTACGTCCCTCAGTATTAATAACCCCTGCTGCCCCCCCTCCCGGATCACAAACGAAAATTGCAAAAGATTCAACGAAAAATAATAAATTTTGATGGTTCTGAATAATGGCAAGTGTACCTGGGGGGTATTCCATACCCCCCAGACATGTGATAACGGCATTTTATCGTTGGGAACTTCTGAAGATCTTATATAAAATACGCATAGTATGTCAGAATCGCCGTTTCCATGGTAACGTAACGCAATACCCCCCCCCCTACCGAATATGAAGATTATTTTTATCTAAAGGAATTTTTTCTTTTCAATTTAAATATATTTGAATAATTGTCTCGATGATAATGTGATATTTTTGCCGGTTACCCAGTCAGTTAAAGCAGGAAAATGTAGAAGAACGCGGTGGTTGCAATCAACTTTCCTAAAATCCCCCGTCTTACCCTAGTCATTGCACCAAAATTGAAGAGGAGAAAATTCCCTACAAAACGAGGTTTCAGAATTTACTTCAGATTTGAAGTAAATCCTGAAACCTTGTTTTGTTTTGTTCACCATCGATGGTGAAGTTTAAATGTACCTATGTACGAAATTTTTATTCAGAATAAGAATATTATTAAAAACTTTTTTCAGTTGTTTTCTCTGGATTTTCTTTTAATTTCATAAATACTTAGTATGATGTAGGCAAATTTTGTTAATCTGTTTTATGGAGAATTTTGTACTCTTTAATTTTAATTTGATGATAATTTTCGCTAAAAATGAAAGTAAGCGAGTTATAGACGAAAAACTACTGTAGAGAATTAAAATCCCCATTTTGGGGAAAAGGCTAGCAGGGATTTTTAGGCGAAGTTGGAAATAAGATCGTGGTCAAATTTTGGAATTCAGGTCAAATTTGAATATATGCCCCCCCCCCCAAAGATTCTTATCTTTTTGAAAATTTTAAAATATTATTTATTGGGTTTTGTCAAGATTTAGCGCCCCATTGCGATGGCGCCTGAGGCAAACGCCTCACCCTTGCTACGGCTCTGCACAAAACATCAACATTCAAAGGCTTATTCCAATGCAGAGTCAACAGCACTACAAGAAATGCTCTGTTCTTTACATAAGGGGCCGTTCATGTATTACGTAAGACGTTTAGGGGGAGGGGGCGGTAGCTTACATCTTATTTTTTCTTATTCGGGGGAAGGGGGGTCAAGACAATTTCTTACGTAAAATTTTTTTTTAATTGAATTTCAAAATTTGAAAATTATTTAATCAAATTTAGTGTGCTGTTGGTAATGTTAATGGCAAATTTGAAAATATGCGCCCCCCTCCCAAAAGATTCCTAACATTTTGAAAATTTTAAACTATCATTTAAATGAGTTTTGTCGAGGTTTAGCGCCCCCATTGCGATGGCGCCTGAGTCAAATCATCGGTCGCCTCACCCTTGCTACGGCGCTCGCTTAGAGTAATGAAAACAAATGGATGCTTATCAGGATTCAGGAACTCATTTAGGCTGCCGCTACCGGGGGGTTTGGGGGGTATGGAATACCCTCCAGGTACACTTAATCTATTGCGAAAGAAAGACTTACACTTTTACATCCCTTGGTATTAAGAAGAACAGTACTGAGATAGTTATGAAAAATATCACCTGCTGCCCCCCCCCCACCCGGATTACAAACGAAAATTGCAAAAGATTCAACGAAAAACAATGAATTTTGATGGTTCTAAATAATGGAAAGTGTACGTGTTTGAAACTTTCAAAAATGTGCTCTAATAAGCAGCGCTGGCGCTCAGCAACTATTCAACTTGGAAAGAAATATCTTAAATAAAAGTTTTAGTAAATTTTGTTCTCCATAAGATTTGTAGAAGTCATTTTCGTCCTCAAGTTAACTGGTAAGGAAATATTGCGAAGAAACATTTTGTTTTAATTTTTGTTGTAATTTTAGAAAAACATTAATTAAGAACAAAATCTATGCTTTTAAACCGTTTTAAACTATACTAACTTGCTGAAAAAAATATTCACTAAAACGTTACTACATTAAGTTTACTTTAAATTCATTTATATTTATACTAATTGATTTCAAATTTTTATATCTCTTATTATAAAAGGCCAAGTCTTTCTTTCTGTCCGTCCCACGGAAATACCCGAAGCAAACCGAACCGAACCGAACGCACAACGTATCATAGGATCAACGTATCATCGTATCAACGTATCATCGTATCAACGTATCATCGGATCAACGTATCATCGTATCAACGTATCATCGTATCAACGTATCATCGGATCAACGTATCATCGTATCATTTGGTCTATATAGGACAGCTATTTCCAAAAAAGCATTATGTGAACTTCCATAATGGATAATGAAAATTTTGAAAATCCTGCTGCAAAGCGACGGCGATTAAATCGTGAGAGAAAAGCACGTACAAGAGCTAATAACACAGAAGAACAGCTTCGATCACAGCGACAAGCTGACGCTCGGTCTCATGCGATACGTCGACAACGTGAAACTTTGGAACAAACTCAAGCGCGGCAAGCTGCTGACGCTCGGTCCCATGCGATACGTCAACAACGTGAAACTTTAGAAGAAACTCAAGCGCGGCAAGCTGCTGACGCTCGGTCCCATGCGATACGTTGATCCGATGATACGTTCATCCGATTGGTTATGAAATTATCCGTTATGCGTTCGGTTCGGTTTGCTTCGGGTATTTCCGTGGGACAGACAGAAGGAAGGAAGGACTTGGCCTTTTATAATAAGAGATTTTTCACGTATATAGGAAATTTAAATACGTTGATCCGATGATACGTTGATACGATGACACGTTCATCCGATTGGTTATGAAATTATCCGTTATGCGTTCGGTTCGGTTGGCTTCGGGTATTTCCGTGGGACAGACAGAAGGAAGGAAGGATTTGGCCTTTTATAATAAGAGATGAGAACAACATTAAATAAATAAACAAAAAACTTAAATATATTTTTTTATTATTTATTTAAACTTAATCAATATTTAAAATTTTTTTACTTATTTTAAACTAGATGATACCCCGTCCGAGGACGGGCAGCTACCCAAGGTAACTTAAGTTGAATGAAGATTAAGGAAAGCTCTCAGTGCAATCCAAAAGCCATATGACCTTAGGTAGCTGCCCGTCCTTCTAGCTGCCCGTCCTCGGACGGGGTATCATCTAGTTAGTAAATAAAAGCAAAGATAAAAGGTATACCATGAAAAGTGCCGGCGCGCCCAACCAGTGGGCGCTAGTTGTGAACTTGCACATAGCCTGCCTAGTATGTCAGAATCACCGTTTCCATGGTAACGTAACGGAATCCCCTCCCCCTCCGAATATGAGGATTATTTTTATCGTTAGGAATTTTAGGCTTCTATACAAAGTATAGCAAGAAGCCTTATGATCTGACTCCGCGTCTGTCCATCCGTCCGTCTGTCCGCATAATTCAAAATCATACAGAGCGTTTAAAATCGTGTTAGAAATACTCAGTGTGTATAGAGGTCTAAGAACTGGGTACCCAGTGCGCTATTAGGCTTCTATACAAAGTATAGAAAGAAGCTTTATGATCTGGCTCCATGTCTGTCCATCCGTCTGTCTATCTGTCCGCATAATTCAAATCTAACCAGAACCCTCGAAATTGTGATTGTAAACACATCATATATAGTATAATAAAATAAAAATGTGTTTTAACACGTTCAATGCTGATGACGGATATGTCCGACATCGCATTATTTAGCGTATGGCGCGTGACGGACTTGCCCGTCAATCCATGTTATATTTTAAACGACATGAGGATTATGTTAGCGTTGCTTTTAAGTAAATGTGACAGCATGAGCATGTAGTTTAAGTATCTACATATATATAAAAGTAAAAACAACTATTTAGCGTAGGGCGTACGAAATGAATTGTGAGGTAGCAGTAAACAAAGTATAGCAAGAAGCCTTATGATCTGGCTCCGTGTCCGTCCGCATAAGTCAACCCTAATCAGAACCCTCGAAATTGTCATTGTAAACACATCGCATGTATAATAAAATTAAAATTTGTTTTAAATTTAAAATGGACTTTCTGGTTTTACTTTGATGTGAAAAATAATTTTTTATTTATTTTTTACCATATTAGCAGTGGTACATTACAGAGAAGTAAAGTTTCGAATGGAATGAAAAAGTTCGATTGTTATTAAAAAAGAAAGATTGTTATTCTAAACTAGCCTATGTTTTTCGTAGCGTTGTAAATAACTTCTACACCAAATTTGGTTAAGATTGGTCAAATAGAAATGTAAAGCACGTGCACGCGTATTTGCATTGTCGATCGGTTGACAGCATTCATTATTGTTTTTGAAGTTGATTTTGAGTAGCCTGCCTTCCTTTAAGGAATCTCGATAATCCATTCATGCGCGTCCCATAGGGAAGGCAGGCTACTCAAAATCAACTTTCCTTTCCTTTGCAAATTTTTGCACTATTTCAATACTAAAACATGCGCAGGGACCTACATAATAACTGTGCCAAATTTGATTCCGATCGGTCAAACGGTCTAGGAGTCTATAGGGAACATAATGATAATTACCAACCGCAAAAAATTTAATTAGTGCAAAACCTAGTTTTGTTTTGTTCACCATCGATGGTAAAGTTTAAATGTACGAAATAATTATGAATTATTCAAAAGCTTTTTCAATTGTTTTCTCTGGATTTTCTTTTCATTTTATAAATACTTAGTATGATGTAGGCAAATTTTCTTAATCTGTTTTATAGAGAATCATATGTTTTATAGAGAGTTGTAGGCGAAAAACTACTGTAGTGGGTTAAAATCCCCACTTGGAGAAAAGGCCGGCAGGGAATTTTATAATTCAGTCAAATTTGAATATATGCCTCCCCCCAAAAATAGATTCTTATTTTTTTGAAAATTTAAACTATTATTTATTCGGTTTTGTTAAGGTTTAGCGCCCCTATTGCGATGGTCCTCAGTCGCCTCACCCTTGTTACGGCGCTACTTTTTACGTGCTCTTGGAAATGCACGTAAAACGGTCCCAGATTTGACAAATTCCCTATAGAGATTCGGAATGCTGAAGGTTTATATAGTAGAATTGAAAAAAAAATTGCGGAAGATTAACATTTACTAGTCTAAAACAGCCCTTGAAGTTGATTAAAAATAGGGTTTTTTTTACCGAGTTCAACCATAGGTTACAAATTGTTATATTGGTTGTATATTAAAGCAAATTACCGAAAATACCGAACATTCTTTTGACCCGATTCGATCTGGCTTCTCATTGGGTAATAATTAATCTTATGTAATATTAGTTGGGGGGGAGGGGGGTATAAACTTTCTTATTTTTTCTTATTAGGAGGAAGGGGGGAGTCTAAAAGTAGGAAAAAACGTCTTACGTAATACATGAACGGCCCCTAAACACTGAATACAAGCTCACATTTAAGTATCTCGTTAAGGAACTTTGACAAACGCTCAAAGACTATTAACCTCCTAAGGGTGCAGGTTGAAAATCAGCAGCTTGAAAATACTGTAAATTGTTAATTATTATTCCAGGTTTGGATCGTGTCTTCAGAGGATCTTTCTCTTTCCAAAATCCTCATGTAAAATTTGACAAATTGTCTTCAATTCATCGTTCATCAATGCAAGTGTCATTAAATGATCTTTTGCAATCAGTTCACTAACCTTAAACATTTCATAAGGTTACCATCTCTTGGGTCATCATTAAGGCTACCACAACCTTCTCTGCATTGTTTAAACCATTTCAAAATTTGTAAAGGTCTTTTCTCTGAGTTTAAAGCAAACCAGATATTCACTCATTGTTACACATCAAAACGTTAACAACAAGATGAACTATGAACTGTCAGATTTTGATATTAGCTTGTTTCCAAGCTGACTAACATCAACATTGCAACATCAATCCAGGAACTTATTTGTATAACCTCCTATAACTAATGGATATTGCCGGTGGCGACATATAGACCAGAAATCTGGATTCTTACCACAGCATAGGACACAGGTGGAGGATTTAATTATTAGAAGAACAATGCCTTTGAAGTATAAAAATACGTTGGCTTATGGCTATTTAACAACGGTCATGGCTTGAATGTTAGAAAGACTATTGCAAGGTTGCCCGATTCGATTTTGGGTAGTCTAAAATTTCTCAAAGTCTCCATGCTTATGAGGGCATATCAAGCTGACAGTCCTAGTGTTCATGATTTGCTATCATAACAATAAAAACATGGGACAAGCACATCGAAGACCAGCCTATCAAGCTACGCTACCCAAAATGTAAAACCAAATGATCATAGAACTAATTAAACGAATTGGTTAAATAACAGGTCATATGCCTGTTCTAAGAGAAAGAGGAGAAGACTATGGAGTGAGAAAATAATAAAATGGAGATGTAGGGAGGAAAGACCCAAGATGAGATGATCTAGAATAAAAAACAGGACTATAACTAGGCCTGTGTGTAAGGAACAAAAGAACAGCTAATAAGATAACTAAAGCAAGACTTTAGAAATTTATTTAAGTTAAAACGTTGACCCAACTCGGCGTTATCTTAAAAGTGTTTGCTTTATAAAATTAAACAAGGTCTGGTCAGGAAATGATTGTAGGCTTTTGTGATATTATATCAAAAATCAGAAAGTTAAGTTCAAATTTTCATAAAAAGCAAGTAGCATTTTATTGTCGGCTCCTTCACAAAGCAGCTCGACAAAATAATTTTATAAACATAAAAATATGTCCCTTCTTGAAATGTTTTGTAAAAAATTACAATTTTTATCGATAAATTAATTTCTCAAAAAAAGCAAATAACTTCTTGGTTTGATTGAAATTACCAATTTGATGGGTTTCAAGATTTTAAAACAAAAGTCTGTGAATCGGTGGAAATGAAAAATTGAGATAGAGAAGGAATAAAAAAAACCCCCAATGTTTGAATCGCTAACAATTTTCAATTTATTACTAACCACTTATTGATATCATAATCTGAAATCATGGTCTCAAAAATTTGTGAAACAATATTTGAAAATGTGAGAACAAAGTGTCTCAATTTACGTTTGTAAATAACACGATGAAAATCAACACCTACCACCCACCATTTATTGAATCAGTGCTAATAATGAACCTAACTAATTAGACCAATTTAATCAAAATTTTTTTGTGAAATTTATATACTTGCACACGCATGAAAAAGGTGAGTCAATCATATGACGTAGCTGACACCCAGAATGATTAGGGGAAAACAATTTGTGGGTGGATGAAAAATAATGCACCCCACAAAACGAAATTGAAGTGTTAATATTTGATAAATGCAAGCCGTAAATGTACAAATCAAATAACTGCGCAATTAAGTCGTGACAAAAATAATCACCATTGTAGTAAAAGTTAGAAACGAAACTGTAACTAAATCGATACTTACTATTCCGGATTCATTTTGTGTTCGTTTAAAATCTTAATATATTAACTAAAATAAAGTTATTTCACTATGAAATGACACTCAACACTAAACGGTTCTTAAAACGACTAAAGTTTTGTATACAAAAACTCAAATTTAGGATAATGGCTACTATACGTCCTCCCAGGTTATTACAACTGGTGTGACGTATTGCAATGCCAAGTGGCAGCGCGCACGTAGATCCCTTTTTATTTGTTCGGGCGCGAAATTTAAATAATCTTTCAAAATTATTTTTATCAGTTCTGTAATAAAAAATACAACTGCAGGAATAACAAACTAATATCTTAATTTGACTGCGTTATTTAAAAGAAAATTAAAAAATATAAATTATTTAAAAAATTAAAGTTAGTAAACTTTCAATAAAGTATTGTAAACAAAGATCTAATTGTTTGTATATAAACTCAATGACACATGTTTCCCTTTTATTTAAACTCGTCAGATGGTTATAATAATCAATTTACAATTTAGAGTTTAGAATTTGATATTAAAATTTCATGTTTTACTTGCCTTGCACTGATTTTTAAAAATTAAGACTCGCAAATTTTTTTATCATGATTCAGGATATGGGCCACGGGTCCCTTAATAACATTGTTACGTTCTCTTTGTTTGTTTTTTTTAATTGTGATTTTCCTAAGGTAAGATGTCACATCCTGTGCTAACTCCCCCCCCTCCCGCGAAAACTACTGGATCAAGATTCTATTGCTTCCATTTAAATGCATAGTTTTTATTCAGGTCGACGTACTGTACCCAACGTTGTCTTCATGACAACAACTCTTACTTTTCCGTCTTTTCCTGGATGTAGAGCAACAACTTTTCTTCTTTACTATTACAAGGTCGTCAAGTTTGTGCCATTTAAATATTTAGTACAAGATTTAGCAATGCTCGTCAAAAGTGATACATACAGGGTGACACAATTATAGCAAATTATTTCATGGCGTCTTTAATAAGGTTATTGAGAAAAAAACGGTAAAATTATTCTATTGAAGATTAAATTTACGGTGTGTTACGAAGTGAACGGCAGTGCGGTTATTAGCCTCTAGTGCCAAGATTTACTGGTTTGACTCTCGTAATATTTGGCGTACTATCTACAGTAGCATTTTTCACTCATCAAAAGTCTAGGGGCCGTCCATTAATTACGTAAGGATGATTTTTGTAATTTTGGACCCCCCCCCCACGTAAGGGTACGTAAGATTGTGGAACCCCCCCCCCCACACCTTACGTAAGGATTATTTAAAAGAAAATTAATTTTGACCCCCCTCTCCACCCCTAATATTTATAAAATATGCATAATAATCTATATACAGGGTGTCCCCGTGACCGTGGAGAACCTTTGAGGTGGTGATAAAGGACACTTTTCTAAGACAAATTTTCAAATAAAATTTTTGCCCAAGTCCAAACCCTTGAGGGGTACCTCCCTTTAAAGCAATTTTTTGAATTTCTGATTTCAAACGGCCATAGCTCCGATATTATTGATTTTTTAAGGTTAATAGATTAGAACTTTTTTAAAGATCATTCGCTTGTCTACAAATTATATTATAACCCCTTATCGTCTAGAATCAACGGATTTCGAGTTATAAATTAAATTAAGGGAAAAAATGTTTAAAAAATTCAGGTTTGTTTATTTTAAATTTTCTTGCGAACCCCGTATCTCTTAAACGAAACGTCTAAGAGAAAATCTTACGGCCCAAACCGGATAGGGAATTTAATGGGCTACAACTTTCGTCAAATAAATTTTTTTGGAAAACCAACCGTTTTCACAGAAACTGAAAATAATGAACAAGGTGTAGGTAAAAAATATAAATTCACATAATTATTACTAAAAATCTCAATTTGATTTATAGCATTTGTTTTAATGTTAAAACATTGTTATAACGTATTAAATAATACCGTGCAACACCTTTTGAAAAGAGCACGCCTGTGTGCTGAAAATGAGGGAGGCCATTTTGAGCATTTATTAAATTAATTTTGTGAATTTATTTTTTTTACCTACACCTTGTTCATTATTTTCACAGTTTTTGTGAAAACGGTTGGTTGCCCAAAAAAAATGTATTTGACGAAAGTTGTAGCCCGTTAAATTCCCTATCCGGTCTGGGCCGTAAGATTTTCTCTTAGACGTTTCGTTTAAGAGATACGGGGTTCGCAAGAAAATTTAAAATAAACAAACCTGAATTTTTTAAACATTTTTTCCCTTAATTTAATTTATAACTCGAAATCCGTTGATTCTAGACGATAAGGGGTTATAATATAATTTGTAGACAAGCGAATGATCTTTAAAAAAGTTCTAATCTATTAACCTTAAAAAATCAATAATATCGGAGCTATGGCCGTTTGAAATCAGAAATTCAAAAAATTGCTTTAAAGGGAGGTACCCCTCAAGGGTTTGGACTTGGGCAAAAATTTTATTTGAAAATTTGTCTTAGAAAAGTGTCCTTTATCACCACCTCAAAGGTTCTCCACGGTCACGGGGACACCCTGTATATAAAAATGGATGTATGTGTGTATGTATATTCCCTATTGGCGATTTACCCTACCGTTGGTGGCGCCACTAGAATGTAAACAATGGCCGACAAGCTACGTATTCGTGAAATAAATTTGAAAGTAAACACAACAATTTACATTATTTACTCGTCTATTATTCATAATATCACACAGTAACAATTTCTTTAAATTATAAACACACGTTTTAAACGTTAACAACTGACAACTGATCGCATGTTATACGTAGCATTCTAACTTAAAATTCTACCGGATGGTGGCGTGTTGCTAAATGTAAATCGCCAATAGACTCCTAAACCGTTTGACCGATCGGAACCAAATTTGGCACAGTTATTATGTAGGTTCCGGCGCATGTTTTTGTATTGAAATAGTACAAAAATTCGCAAAGGAAAGGAAAGTTGATTTTGAGTAGCCTGCCTTCCTTTAAGGAATCTCGATAATCCATTCATGCGCGTCCCTATGGGACGCGCATGAATGGATTATCGAGATTCCTTAAAGGAAGGCAGGCTACTCAAAATCAACTTAAAAAACAATAATGAATGCTGTCAATCTGTCAACCGATCGACAATGCAAATACGCGTGCACGTGCTTTACGTTTCTATTTGACCATCTTAACCAAATTTGGTCTAGAAGTTATTTACAACGCTACGAAAAACATAGGCTACTTTAGAACCTTCGAGTGAGGCCGAAGGCCGAACAACCACGGTCTACACGTATGCCTGCGATACCCTTGAGTGAGGCCGAACAACCACATCCGACACGGTCTAGATGGCTAAAGGCAGCCGGTAGGCCGACTGTGCCAGCTAGTATATTATACTATTATGCCACTATGTTTAATGATTTTTAAAAGGCGCTGATACACATGCTACTTACTGGCACGAAAATCATGCTATTATGACGTAATTGTCGTAAAATTACGTCTATTATGACGTAAATGTCGTAAAATTACGTCATAATAGCATGATTTTCGTGCCAGTAAGTAGCATGTGTATAAGCGCCTTTAAGTACTATATATTTCAATATATTTGATTTTTTATCAAATATTATATTTGATTTTTAAATTTAATTTAAAAAAATATTTTAAGAAACTTACGTAAGGAATACGTCGGACCCCCCCCCTACGTAAGGGTCCGTAAGATATCCAATAACCCCCTCTCCCCCCCCAAAACCCTTACCTAATTAATGGATGACCCCCTACCAGTTGCCGGCTGACCCCAAGTAATATTATAAATGTTACCTCAGTCCTGGTCCAGAATGGACGATGTATCCTGTGGTTTGGTCTCGTTCAAAGGTTTAATCGTTCGGGAATTCTTGTCTACAGTCACTCGGAATTCCCACGAATTCTCCATAAAATTCTTTACTTTGGGAATTCTCATAATACTTAGTTTTGATTTTTAACTTCTCGGTCTCATCAGTGCCCGTCATACAATTTTAACACACACGACAAGGTAGAAAATTCCGAGAGTTAAGTAAACGGTATCATAACAACAACATAAATCCGACATCAAAAACCGACACCAAAAATCGACACCTACCAAAAATCGACACGAAAAATCGGCACCACATGTATAATTCAAATTTATAGTTTATAATGTGAATGTAGAGTAGATTATCGAATAACATCTTCGCATTCACATCAATAATGAATTTTCAATAACAAAATTTTTATTACCAAAAATTTAAATCCGAAACTGGGCGCAAAAAGAAAATTTGCTTATATACAGGGTGTCCCCGTGACCGTGGAGAACCTTTGAGGTGATGATAAAGGACACTTTTCTAAGACAAATTTTCAAATAAAATTTTTGCCCAAGTCCAAACCCTTGGGCGGTACCTCCCTTTAAAGCAATTTTTTGAATTTCTGATTTCAAACGACCATAGCTTCGATATTATTGATTTTTTAAGGTTGATGGATTAGAACTTTTTTAAAGACCATTCGCTTGTCTACAAATTAGGTTATAACCCCTTATCGTCTAGAATCAACGGATTTCGAGTTATAAATTAAATTAAGGGAAAAAATTTTTTAAAAATTCAGGTTTTTTTTTTAATTTTCTTGCGAACCCCGTATCTCTTAAACGAAACGTATAAGAGAAAAACTAACGGTCCAATCCGGATAGGGAATTTAACGGGCTACAACTTTCGTCAAATTAATTTTTTTGGGCAACCAACCGTTTTCACAGAAACTCTGAAAGGGTGTGAGGTCATCATTCAAGACCGAAGCACGGCTAGATGTCAAAAAATACAAGTGGATACAAAATCCTCCAACTGGTACACAGATGGATCAAAAACTGAACAGGGAACAGGCATAGGCATATATGGCCCAAAATATGAGGCATCTATAGCCTTAGGAACCTATCCCACAATTATGCAAGCTGAAATACTTGCAATTGCACTATGTTCCCATGAATGCCTGCGAAGGAACATTAAGGGCAAAAAAGTCAATATAATGTCTGACAGCCAAGCTGCGATAAAGGCACTCAACGCAAATAGCTTTGAGTCTTTGTCCACATGGGAATGCAGACAATCCCTCAAGAAACTGGCCAAAGGCAATAAAATTGCCCTCCACTGGGTGTCGGGTCATGAGGGAATTGAGGGTAATGAGATAAACTGGCTAGATCAGGCTCAAGGGCTGCCCCGACTGGGCCCGAACCATTCTGTGGATTGTCCAAGACACACAGGGGGTTGGAGGTCCGGAAGTGGGAAGCAGAGAATAAAAACCCCTGTGGCATAGTAGGTACACCAGGTCAAAAACAGGCGAAGAAATTTATAGAGTATTCGACTGCAGAGGCTAAAAAGCTTCTTCTACTATCAAAGAATGAAATCAGGCTCATCACGGGGTTGCTCACCGGACATTGTCAGGTGAGATATCACCTCAAGAAAATGGGAATGGAGGACGATTACATATGCAGACTCTGTGAATCGGAAACTGAATCGGCCGAACACATTCTCTGTAGCTGTGATGCCTTAGCCCGATCCAGGCTAAAATATCTGGGACAGACGCAATTAACACCCAAAGAGGTGCAACGAAAACCTCTCAGGAGTATTCTATGTTTTGCTAGCAAAATTGAATTCCTGAATACCTAATTAGCAGGGTAATGAACAAAAGATCAATACTGGTCGCAGTTCTGAAAGGCTCTTGCGGCCAATCGACCCCTAAGTACAATACAATACAATAAGGGGTCTTACAAGGTTCCCACCAAATTTCTAAAAGCAAATTCTCTGACTTTTCCCTGGCTAAATTTTAAAATTTCCTTCACCTTGTCAGAAAATCGGAAAACAATCAATTTTCATATTAAAATATATCCCCGATCAAAGTTTTAATTTCCTTGGCTTAGGGCTAAAAATGAAACATTCCGAATTTGAATTCCATCACTTTTCCATAGGAGTAGAAACCCTGACCACCGAAGAAATATACCTTATTAAAAAAATTAATAAATCCGAAAGTATTAAATGAAATTTTTTAATTTTTAGACAGCATGGTAACTCATATTTTGAGCTACCATGTTTACCAATATACCTAGTCGTGCCATAAATTCTGTCCCAGTTAAAGTACCTCTCATTGTTCACCCAGGTATAGGGGTTGGGGGGGGGGTTGTTTACGGTAATTTTGAAAATGTCCATTCATAGATAGTAAACGTGTATTAGTTGATGTTTAAAGTTCAAACAGGAAATATGGAATGGGGTGTAAAAGAAAATCGTGTTGCGGTAATTGCATTACATAAATGTAGTAAAAGTGCAAGTGAAATTTTTATTATAATGAAACACTTAATGAAATTTTTAGTTTGCTAGAACCTTTGAAAATTTCGAAAAAATTTATTTATCGCGCCATAAGTCGATTCACTGAACTTTCTTCTGTAGGTGATAGGTCAAAAAGTCGACGTCCACGAACCACAAGAACTCCAAAGGTTATAAAGGCAGTACGGGAACGAATTCGCAGAAATTCATTGCGAAAACAAAAAGTAATGGCTAGAGAATTGAAAATTTGGAAAAGAAGTATGTCTCGTGTTATAAAAGAAGACCTTAAACTTGGGGCTTACCGTCGAATCACAACGGCTTACAGTGGCTTTAAAAGAAATTAGACACGTAAGATCAAAAATTCTGTTGTAGATGCACGCTAACAATGAATACAGAAATATTTTGTTTACCGACGAAAAAATTTTGCGGTAGAAGAAAAATATAATAAACAAAATGATAGGGTGTACGCTCACAGTTCCAAAGAGGCGTCAGAAAAAATTGCAAGGGTTCAACGAGGTCATTTTCCAGCTTCTGTAATGGTTTGGTGGGGAGTATCTTATGGGGTAACTCAATTACATTTTTGTGAAAAAGGCGTTAAAACGTCCGCAGTTGAGTACCAAAAAATGTTAGATGATGTGGTAAAACCACTCAATGACACCTTGTTTGAAGGTAAGCGTTGGAATTTTTAACAAGACTCTGCACCACCGCACAAAGCTAAAACCACCCAACGGTGGCTAGAAGAAAATCTAACTGGTTTCATTCGAGCTGAAGATTGGCCCTCAGCGAGCCCCGATTTAAATCCCCTGGATTACAAGTTGTGGTATGTGCTTGAAGACATGGCTTGTAGTAAACCCCACAAAAATATCGAGCTACTAAAACGCGATTTAGTGAAGGCAGCAGCATCGATACCTATTGAAGTCGTACGTGCCGCAATAGATGATTGGCCACGCCGTTTGAAGGAATGTGTGAAGTCAAAAGGAGGGCATTTTGAGTAAATTTAATTTTAATTTATTGTCTATAATATACTTAATAAAATGCGTTAAAAAAATTTGGAATTTTTTATTTTTCAACTTGAATACAGCGTCTTTAACATGGGACAGAACTTATGGCACGACTAGGTATAATAATATATAAAACAAAAATTATAAAAATATATTTGTCAATTACAACACTACACCCGACGCTGTGGAGGTCCTCCACGGACATGCATGTTGCTGGCTGCATGAAAATCTCAGTAATGGGACAATCAAAAACTAAAAAAAAATATCAGCATATAGGTACATGAATGTGTGGCTATCTTGCCATATGAGGTTTTTTCGGAGGAAATTGCGATGAATAATAAAAAAAATTGTTTTTTAAACTAATAAGCTTATAGAAAAAAATATAGATTTTACAGAGAGAAATATAGAAAGAAGAGATACAGTTGCAGCTAGATCGATAAATGTAATTTGGAGATAAATAAACAATATAGTAACTTTGTAACTTCTTCTGCAAGTGCCGTGCCTGTTTCCAGGCGTATGCAACTTCTCTTCTATGTACGTGTTGTGTGTGTGAAGTATTATCATACACATAGGGACCTACTGCTTAATGTAGGTTCCGAATAGCGGGAAGTGTATACACTTCATCTCCAGAGAGGCTATACTAGGCAGATTACACCTGATTGGTTTGCCATTGCCTTCTGAGGGAAGACGGTCAGAATAAAGTTTTATTGATCCCAGAGTCGCGCCATGTATTCAACATTAGCAGAAACGCACTTAAAAAAAACTTCAGTTGACAACTGTTGGGAAACTTCTAGAATTTGAATGGCTTACCTACATTGTTCGCTACAATGGTGAACTTGAAAACAATTTTTGAAAACTTCCAGGGTGGTCAGACCCCTTAATAACATTTTTGAGATAACAGCATTGAGTGTCAAAAAATTAAAGGAACAATATAATGCCTATAAAAACCACAATATTTTGTGCAATAAGTTGAATGAACCATATTAGATGACATTACTTGTGCAAACAAAATGCACTCCCAGGATGATAGGTTTTATATTACGTCAATCTGCTTTATCTGTTGCTAATTCCAAGACCTCTACATACTGCATTACAACTATTCTAGGGCCTCCTCAAAACTAGTCTTTTATATGAAACATACTATTAAACACCGATAAATGTTTTACTTATTCAGCATGTTAATTTAACCATTCCATAATCCAACAGTTAATACTTCATCACCTCTTGTAAAAATTAAAAAGAATCTCTTGTATTTCGTCTGTTCATGTTATTGTAACAACTTAACAAATCTTAGGTATGTAGGTACGTACTATACTAAAAGTTTTATTGCCCGGATTTTTTTTACATTATATCTAAAAGATCTTGAGTATTGAAAGATTCCTCATTGCTTGAATTGTGTTTGGTATCATCCTCCTTTTGCTTAGGAGTTATAGGCACATTGCTCTCCGTTTCCGTTAAGTCTTTCGAAGGAATAACTGTTGGGTTTGCTATAGACTGATTACTTTTATTTCGTTTAGGCAAAGTGGGCATTGACATATCCTCATCACCAAGAAAATCAAAGTTATCCTTTCTTGGAGAACCACCTTCGTTGAAAGCTGCTGTGTTATGTTCATCGTCTGTATTGTAATCAACCTCGCAACTTGATTCTGAATCCGATATTGTCTCCATAACTCTACTGGTCGATGGTTGTGCTTGATCAATACTTAATTGCCTGCTATTAAAAGTTATCTCAGCTCTTTCAAAAAGTTCCTGTTTACTGCCACTATGACATTCCTCTAATAAATTATTTAAATAACATATTCGTCTCTTTTTTTCATTCAACAACAGTAAAAATGAGCTCGTCATTTTTAAATCCGACTGATTTTTTATATTAACAAACTCTTCAAGCTTTTTTTCGTATAGATTTCTTTCTAAAAGTAAAGCTAAAAGTAAATAAAAAATAAGTTTGTAATACTCACGTTCAATTGCCGATAATTTTTCTTCCTCGAAAGCTTTCTGTTGGTTCATTAAATCTGTGCATTTTAAAATTAAATCATCAAATATATTTTCGATCGTTTCTTGATGGTTCACCTGATTTAAAAAGAAATTTATCACTAATAGTTCAGGCAAGGAACGTTTTTAGTTTGCAAAAAATCCGAGCAAGTGAAAATTTTTGATGTACAATTAAATAGATATAAATTTAATTCTGTATTAAGGATATTTAAAAAAATAAAAACAAAGATTTCCAATATAATTAATGTGTTTAAATTACATTTGGTTGAAATTAACAGTGAAAAGGTGAATCTCAGAAATTTTAGTGTATAGATTGAAGCTCGTAAGGACGAATATACGAATAGGGAAAAGCAAGCATATGTGGTATCAAGCAAACAGCTAGAACAATATTGAAGGAAAAGTTCCGACAAAATTAAATTAAATTGACAAGCAGGTAGATTTTAAAATTAAGTAATAAAATTCACTTCAATATATTAGAGTGTCATAATGAATTCCCCAAAAATCTCATGCCGGCGACTCCACCATTTGGAGATTTTGGTGACCGGACAGTTCGCTACGAGACATTTCATGCCCGGACATTTCGTGCCCGGTCATTTCGTTCCCGGACATTTCGCTACCAGGACATTTCGCTCCCGGGCATTTCGTTACCGGGGATATTTCGCTACCTAATTTTGCTACCACTTTTAGCATGTAAGAAATAGAAGAACACAGGTAACACTTAGACCGGCCCTGAAAGAATATAAGACACAGGTAACACTAAAGCTCGTCTTACATCAGGACATTTCTGGCGTCATTTCTTGCGCCATTTCCTGAGACATTTCTGGCGTCATTTCTGACGCCATTTCTTGCTCCAAAAATAAAGCCTGTATTATATCAGGCCATTTCTTGCGCCATTTCTTGCGTTGATTTTGCGCAGTAGGTAATTTTAGCAACTTACGTGAAACATTTTGTAGGCCAAATATATAGAACGTGTTCTATTTTGAGGCAATTTTCAACGCAATTTGCCTGCGAGCGTGCGCAGTAAGATTAAACGAATGATAATTTAGTGTTGATGTAAATTGTGGAAACTGTGCTACACATAAAAATTGAAATGGATAAAGAAAGCGATTTAATTGCAGAAAATGTGATTGCAGCAAACATAATAGTATTAAAAAAATTACTGAAAAGATGTTTGGAAAACAAACTAAAACCGAGGGTGCGAAAGAATTGGCAGGAAAAGTGGCTACATAGAATTTAAATTGAATAGAATTGTATTTAATAATTTAATAATTAACTGATTATATACTAAATTTGTTTGCTAGTTTATTTGACAATTTACATTTGAAAATTACTACCAGCGCATTCAATCTGTACTGCGCACGCTCACAGGAAAATTGTTCAAGAATAGAGCACGCGCCAAATATATTGCCTACAATCCGAGCCAGGACATTTTCCAAGACATTTGCTGTTTTAAACTAGGCAATTTATTTGGCTCAAGAAATGGCGCAAGAAATGACGCCAGAAATGTCATGATGTAAGTCGAGCTTAAGGCCGGCCCTGACCTGACTGACCGAAGATAAAGGACATCACCACCCACTCAAGATTTTAAACCGATAAGTTGTAATACCAACTTATCAGATTAAAATAAAATCAATATACCCAGGAGACATGGACTGAAAAACAGAAGAGCAGCAGAAGTTAATCGTAGATAGTATTTTACCCTAAAAAGAGTATCGTGCCAACTATTTTAGTGTTTATTTCGATAATTAGTAAATAAAGTGACAGAGTATCTTACAAGCATATTATAAAAAAATAAAATAAATAACTAAAAATTTTATTAAACACTTTCAGTTTTGTTTGGCGAACTTAAGCGGTACGTGAAAAAAATTTTCAATTTTCCAAGATTTAAAAATTTTTTTTTAAACGTCCCCACATAATGTGCCGAAAGAATTGTTAGATCACCACAAAGTATTTCTATAATTTTTGAAAATTCTACATCGTATCCCGCATTACTTTTTAGCCGTCGAGTTTGTGATTTTGTACAGTTTTTGGAAGAGCTTTCTACATTTTGCAAAATTTTTCCACAAAGGAAACATAATTTTTCTAAATTTTTTACATCGATTATTATCTACGAAAATGCTCACCGAATACGCTTATTCCGTTAAAATAGCAATTTTCGAAAATAAAAACTTCCGATTTAGTTTCCAAGAGTTAAAAATTTTGTTTGAAAACTTCAATTTTACATTACCATTTCAACGCAAGGACGTTTGAACACAAGGACGTTTGAACGCGAACAGTCAGGATTGACTTTTTTTATTTAGTTTGTGTTCGCCGAATTTTTGTTATGAGTTTTAGTATAGGTAGCGGTTAAATGCTATATACAATTTCTAGATTAATTTTAAATGCTATATCCCGTTTTTTTAAGATCCCGGTGGGGTGTATGGATCATCTACAGGGATGTTTTAGCTGTCGTAGGCAATGGGGTAAACCTCTAATTGAAGGGCCTAGTGGAAAAAGTAGTTAAGTCACTTTTTTTTCAATTTGTTGATTTTTATATTAATTTGTAGAGAATAAATGCCGCAATGTGAAAATGTGCTCAACTACAAATTGAAAAAAAGTGACTTAACTACTTTTACCACTAGGCCCTTCAATTGGGGAAAGGGGACGAAGCCTCCTGGCGAGGCGCAAAGCGCCGAGTTTACATGTGACGTCAGTTAACGTGATAAATTGCAAAAAATGAAAATTTGTAGAAATTACATTCGAGATCGAGTTGATTACGGTTTGGTACAAAAAATAAAACTGGCCTATTGGTTCATTTATAACATTTAGCACCTGGATTGTTTTCCCAAATTTATATAATTTTAGCTCAACAATTTTGTGGCGTTCATCCGGTTTTGTATGCGCTTTTGCTGAATAAAGAACGCGCCACTTATAATCAATTTTTTGATATGATCAAAGTTTTGGAACCTACCGTACAGCCAACAGCAATTGCTTGTGATTACGAAGTAGCAGCGTTCAGTTCAGGGCCATGATGGAGAGCTTTCCAGATGTTATCATACACGGATGTTTTTTTAATTTGGCAAAAAACATGAAAAAGCATATTGAGCAATTGCAGTTGACAAATCGTTACATTTCATGATCCCGATTTTGCTCTGCAAACGCGTATGATAATCGCGATCGCTTTCGGTCCGATTCCTGACTTAGAGGAGGCGGTTGATGCTTTGACAGATGAATTACCTGATGAGCTTCGACCACTTTTACATTGGTTTGAAGATAACTACTTAGGAAGACCGAATAGGCGCAGAGATGGGAGGCGCCCGCCATTATTTCCGCTAGCGATGTGGAATCTCTAGAATAGAACTTTAAACAGCGAAGATCGTACAAATAACCACGCCGAAGCTAGCCATCGGAGATTACAAAACAAATTGGCGATGGACCACCCAACAATATGAAAGTTAATCGATGGTCTCAAAAAAGTGTAAACAGGGCGTGATTTTTATTTTATGAACAACTAGTGGCAAGCAATAACCCTCCGCAAAAATTAAAAAAATATAGGGAGTGTGATGAACGAATTTTAAAACTGGTTATAGATTACGAAAACCGAAATATAATTACATTTTTACACGGAATAGCGCATAACTATGAAATGAACCAATAAGCCAGTTTTATTTTTTTTTTATTAAAATAAATTTTATTTTTATTTAAAGCTAAAAGATTTTAAAATCTTTTTTATAAATTCATTTTATTACCAACCTAATTTATTTAATCTACATCTTCATTCATTTAAATCAAAAATGTTTAAAAAATTTACCTGGCGCCGAGTTAGCCTGGCGCCTAGTCAGCCCGGGCCGAGTTGGTTTGGCGCCGAGTTGGCCCGGCGCCGAGATGGCCAACGCCGAGTTGTCCCATTCCGAGTTGATTATGCATATAAATATTGACTAAAAACAATGAAATCTCCGCGAAAAGTTAAATCGGCCGCAAAGAGGTAGATCTGCCGCGAAGAGCTGGATCTACCGTTAGGTTAGTGTTAGTTTTTGATATTTCTTTAGAAAACTAATTAAAAACAAATCAATCTCCGCGTAAAGTTAAATCTTCCGCAAGGAGGTGGATCTGCCGCGAAGAGGTGGATCTGCCATAGGAATATAAAAATAATGAAAAATAATAGTAAATAATATGGTAAAAGTGGTACCAAAAAATCAGGTAGCGAAATGTCCCTGGTAGCGAAATGTCCTGGTAGCGAAATGACCGGGCACGGAATGTCCCGTAGAGAACTGTTCTAGAACCGGGGATTTTAGCCCCCCTAATACGAGTTTTCCCCTATAGCTCGGTTATTTTCACTTTTACGAAATATTATCTGGTGTTACCTGGCACAAGTTTAATCTCCTAAGAAATGTATTAAATATATCATTCCTGCAATATGTATATCCATCTTCTAAATAGTACACATATAGAATTTAAATAAACAGGGGGGTCGTTGGGGGGGTCAAGAAACCTGACGGAAAATACATGGAATGATAGAAGCGAATGGAAACCAGGCATCGGACAAAGTCGCAAGATGTTCTAAACCAATTATATATATATAATTAAATCAGGGGATGTTCGATACCCTCCTGAATACCGGGCGAATCTATAGTATACAACTATAGACAGGTCAAACAATTACAGCCTAAATTTATGGTAATCATCCCCTTAAGTGAGGTTTTTATGCCACACAACCTTATAAATCGAGTACTAGATGGCTAAAAATGGAGGGAGGCTAAACTACGCCCTTAGTAAACCGGTCACAATGACCTTAACGTATTATTGCAAATCGTATGAGCAGAGTGAGGCTAAATGATAAAAAAAACTATGGGTTCTTACGTATTGGAGTAATCCTATTAAGTGAGGTCAAAATCCGAGAAACTATACCCTACACTTATGGTCGCAATTCCTTCGCTCGGCGCTCGGCAAAACGGCTCCACGCGGCTTTTCGTATTTATGTATCTACCTCCGGGGTTTTCGTCCGATCGAACTCAAATTTTCGAGAGGGGCGGGGGCGGCGAAAACGGACAATCAGTAGACACAAATTTTCGAAATTTTGTCCCGTTTCCGTTTTAGAGGGGGGCGCGTTTTTTTCTTTTTTTTGGCCACCTCCCTTATTTTCAGATTAAAGTTTCGATTTTTTGATCTCATTTGGATCCGCTCGAATTTAGATTTGCATTTCTGCAAAAAAATACATAGGTCGTAGATCGTTTACGGCCGCTAAGCGAGCCGACGATTTTAATTACATTTTTTTCGCCGTTTTGCCGCTACGCCGGGCGGCGTCGAACGAATCGCGAAAAAAAAATACGCGGTCGTCGAGCCGACCGTATGCCCGACAAAATTTGTGGATACATTTTTTCTCGAAAAATGGACCGGTTTCATTAAAAAATTCATTAAAATTACAATAAATTTGAAGTCTCACATAATTTCGGTAAAATCAATTGGCCCGTGCTAATGAAATTTTGATGGAGCACAAATATGGAGGCCGCAGGCCGACCCGTGTTCCTAAAAGCAAGTGGGAGGCCGCAGGCCGACCCGTATTCATAAAAGCAAGTGGGAGGCCGAGGGCCGACCCGTATTTTTAAAAACCGGTGGGAGGCCGAAGCCCGACCCGTATTTCGACAAGCAATTGGGAGGCCGAAGGCCGACTCGGGTTCGCTTCACCATTGAGATGCCAAATCCGGACAAAAGAAACCCAAGATCTCACATGCAAACCAACACTCGACCATGGAATCATTAAAAGTTCCAAATACTGGTCGGTAAGCCTATAAACAATCGGGAGGCCGACAGCGAGGTCATAGGCCGCGCGCCTTGCAGAGCTAGCCACAGGCCGATTTTCAAGTGGCTAGTTTATATAATATATAGATAGACGAAAAATCGCGTTGTGGGGGGCTACGACTATCAATAAGGGGAGAGACACCGGTATGGAAATCAGGCGACTTTTGGGGGTTCATTAAGACACTCCTATATCTGTACCTCGGTAGACGAAGGGCCAATGTCCATTTTCAAAATTTAAAAAAATAACAAGCATTTTTTGTTTGTTACCTAAAAATATGTGAAGGGCGAATTTCTATCATTGCGGATGCTGTAAAACCATTTAAGGAAACATTCTTAAATATTTTATAGGGAATGGAATTAAATAATAAACAAATTTATAATTCTGATGAATCGACGGTTTTCCGGAGTTTTACCTGGAACGACTTGGGTACATGAGATGGAAACATCAGCTTCAGGCCTAAAATTTCCTAAAATTTCAATAGCAATGTGGCTGGAACACGTAATACTAAAAAAAACCTCGCTAATCCAGAAAACTCGATAATTCGAAGATACTCGGAACCATATCTGCCCTGATTATCGAATTTGTACTGTATTTGGAAATTACTTTTATTATTCACATTTTTTAAAGAAAAAATGGACATTGGGCTTCTTCTATTAAAGTGAAATGGACTATGCCAAACCAAACGTAACTGGATATTGGTCTTATTTTTACAGCAAATACACACGTACATAGAATAAGCTAAAAATCGTATAAACTTCAAACATAACTTTGTGGACATTGGGCCTTGTTCCATCAAGGCACAGATATATGTACTTGTCTGCCAAATTTCAGCTTGCCCAGATTTCTTGTAAACTCAAGCCAATTTTTCGACTTTATTGCTTGAACTGTACTAAGGGGCCGTTCATGTATTACGTAAGACGTTTTTTCCTACTTTTAGACTCCCCCCTTCCTCCTAATAAGAAAAAATAAGAAAGTTTATACCCCCCCTCCCCCCAAACTAATATTACGTAAGATTAATTATTACCCAATGAGAAGCCAGATCGAATCGGGTCAAAAGAATGTTCGGTATTTTCGGTAATTTGCTTTAATATACAACCAATATAACAATTTGTAACCTATGGTTGAACTCGGTAAAAAAAAACCCTATTTTTAATCAACTTCAAGGGCTGTTTTAGACTAGTAAATGTTAATCTTCCGCAATTCTTTTTTTCAATTCTACTATATAAACCTTCAGCATTCCGAATCTCTATAGGGAATTTGTCAAATCTGGGACCGTTTTACGTGCATTTCCAAGAGCACGTAAAAAGTAGCGCCGTAACAAGGGTGAGGCGACTGAGGACCATCGCAATAGGGGCGCTAAACCTTAACAAAACCGAATAAATAATAGTTTAAATTTTCAAAAAAATAAGAATCTTTTTTTGGGGGGAGGCATATATTCAAATTTGACTGAATTATAAAATTCCCTGCCGGCCTTATCTCCAAGTGGGGATTTTAACCCACTACAGTAGTTTTTCGCCTACAACTCTCTATAAAACATATGATACTCTATAAAACAGATTAAGAAAATTTGTCTACATCATACTAAGTATTTATAAAATGAAAAGAAAATCCAGAGAAAACAATTGAAAAAGCTTTTGAATAATTCATAATTATTTCGTACATTTAAACTTTACCATCGATGGTGAACAAAACAAAACTAGGTTTTGCACTAATTAAATTTTTTGCGGTTGGTAATTATCATTATGTTCCCTATAGACTCCTAGACCGTTTGACCGATCGGAATCAAATTTGGCACAGTTATTATGTAGGTCCCTGCGCATGTTTTAGTATTGAAATAGTGCAAAAATTTGCAAAGGAAAGGAAAGTTGATTTTGAGTAGCCTGCCTTCCTTTAAGGAATCTCGATAATCCATTCATGCGCGTCCCTATGGGACGCGCATGAATGGATTATCGAGATTCCTTAAAGGAAGGCAGGCTACTCAAAATCAACTTCAAAAACAATAATGAATGCTGTCAAGCTGTCAACCGATCGACAATGCAAATACGCGTGCACGTGCTTTACATTTCTATTTGATCAATCTTAACCAAATTTGGTGTAGAAGTTATTTACAACGCTACGAAAAACATAGGCTAGTTTAGAACCTTGGAGTGAGGCCGAACAACCACGGTCTACACGTATGGTTGCGATTTCCCCGAGGCCGAAGGCCGAACAACCACATCATACACGGTCTAGATGGCTAAAGGCGGCCGGTAGGCCGACTGTGCCAGCTAGTATTTAATAACAATCAAACTTTTTCATTCCATTCGAAACTTTACTTCTCTGTAATGTACCACTGCGAATATGGTAAAAAATAAATAAAAAATTATTTTTCACATCAAAGTAAAACCAGAAAGTCCATTTTAAATTTAAAACAAATTTTAATTTTATTATACATACGATGTGTTTACAATGACAATTTCGAGGGTTCTGATTAGGGTTGACTTATGCGGACGGACACGGAGCCAGATCATAAGGCTTCTTGCTATACTTTGTTTACTGCTACCTCACAATTCATTTCGTACGCCCTACGCTAAATAGTTGTTTTTACTTTTATTTTATATATAGGTAGATACTTAAACTACATGCTCATGCTGTCACATTTACTTAAAAGCAACGCTAACATAATCCTCATGTCGTTTAAAATATAACATGGATTGACGGGCAAGTCCGTCACGCGCCATACGCTAAATAATGCGATGTCGGACATATCCGTCATCAGCATTGAACGTGTTAAAACACATTTTTATTTTATTATACTATATATGATGTGTTTACAATCACAATTTCGAGGGTTCTGGTTAGATTTGAATTATGCGGACAGATAGACAGACGGATGGACAGACATGGAGCCAGATCATAAAGCTTCTTTCTATACTTTGTATAGAAGCCTAATAGCGCACTGGGTACCCAGTTCTTAGACCTCTATACACACTGAGTATTTCTAACACGATTTTAAACGCTCTGTATGATTTTGAATTATGCGGACAGACGGACGGATGGACAGACGCGGAGTCAGATCATAAGGCTTCTTGCTATACTTTGTATAGAAGCCTAAAATTCCTAACGATAAAAATAATCCTCATATTCGGAGGGGGAGGGGATTCCGTTACGTTACCATGGAAACGGTGATTCTGACATACTAGGCAGGCTATGTGCAAGTTCACAACTAGCGCCCACTGGTTGGGCGCGCCGGCACTTTTCATGGTATACCTTTTATCTTTGCTTTTATTTACTAATATAAAAATTTGAAATCAATTAGTATAAATATAAATGAATTTAAAGTAAACTTAATGTAGTAACGTTTTAGTGAATATTTTTTTCAGCAAGTTAGTATAGTTTAAAACGGTTTAAAAGCATAGATTTTGTTCTTAATTAATGTTTTTCTAAAATTACAACAAAAATTAAAACAAAATGTTTCTTCGCAATATTTCCTTACCAGTTAACTTGAGGACGAAAATGACTTCTACAAATCTTATGGAGAACAAAATTTACTAAAACTTTTATTTAAGATATTTCTTTCCAAGTTGAATAGTTGCTGAGCGCCAGCGCTGCTTATTAGAGCACATTTTTGAAAGTTTCAAACACGTACACTTTCCATTATTTAGAACCATCAAAATTCATTGTTTTTCTTTGAATCTTTTGCAATTTTTGTTTGTAATCCGGGTAGGGGGGGGGCAGCAGGTGATATTTTTCATAACTATCTCAGTACCGTTCTTCTTAATACCAAGGGATGTAAAAGTGTAAGTCTTTCTTTCGCAATAAATTAAGTGTGCCTGGAGGGTATTCCATACCCCCCAAACCCCCCGGTAGCGGCAGCCTAAATGAGTTCCTGAATCCTGATAAGCATCCATTTGTTTTCATTACTCTAAGCGAGCGCCGTAGCAAGGTTGAGGCGACCGATGATTTGACTCGGGCGCCATCGCAATGGGGGCGCTAAACCTCGACAAAACTCATTTAAATGATAGTTTAAAATTTTCAAAATGTTAGGAATCTTTTGGGAGGGGGGCGCATATATTCAAATTTGCCATTAACATTACCAACAGCACACTAAATTTGATTAAATAATTTTCAAATTCAATTAAAAAAAAATCTTACGTAAGAAATTGTCTTGACCCCCCTTCCCCCGAATAAGAAAAAATAAGATGTAAGCTACCGCCCCCTCCCCCTAAACGTCTTACGTAATACATGAACGGCCCCTAATATCATTGCCACAAAAGTTGACGTCTCGTCATAAAAGCATAATCGTCTGAACTAAGCTAATACTCCCTAGTCAAACGTGCAATATATTTTCGTGCTTTGTCATATCAATACAAAATGACTGGTAATGCTCATAAGCAATACGTCGTTGCTATATTCGGTCAATCTATGACGAGATGTCAACTTTCGTGGCAATGATTATATGGGCAAATTATTAAAAAAAATCTATTTTGTTCTTCAATTTTACACCTTTGCTTTAATTAGTTTATTTTTAAACGCATTTCACTAACTCAAAATATTTCTCTCCGTGCAACGAATCAATATTGCACTATTTTAACCCTTTCGATACTGCTGGTACATATATGTACCAGGCTTCACCTTTGATTCCAAATACCGTCTTGAAAGGGTTAAAGGTGGGATATTAAGCAATCTATAAGCAAGAAACCGTATTTAGGGGGCTAAACCCCCCAATTAGAGAAGACGCCAACATGGGATTTTAGGAGAATTCGTTAGGGCACTCTAATACATTCATGTCTGCCAAATTGCAGCTTGCCCTGATTTTTGCAAGCTCAAGCTAATGTTTGGGCTTCGTTACCCACTATAAACGTCCTATGTCTTTTTATAAACTAACGCCTCACCTCGGTTAAAGTGGCAGTAAAATACTTCATTTTGTGATGTTTAGAACAGCGATGGATAACAAATGTATTGTCTTTTACATCAAAACTCAAAGTTTCATCCTGTTTGTTAAAGCACTCTTTTAGGTTATTGAAATACATTCCAAATTCAAGTTCGTGCATATCACTTAAGTTTTTAATACAATCGCGGGTCACCTAAAGGACATAACAATAATTATTCTATTTAAAATGTTCCATCAAATACCAATCCATACATACCGAAGCAAACCACGATTGTGAACTTGATACCACAAAAAGGCGAAAATGGTCCTCTTTCCATTCTGTCTTAATCCGAAACGTTTTAGTTTTGTCTCTATTAGAAACTTTTCTATATAAACATTGATTTGAAGGCATCATGTATGGTGTTCGCCGTGATTAGTAAAAAAGTTAGGTTAGGTCTGGAAACCACCAACCAAAAACACGTAGGCACTGATCACAAAATAAACCGAAAAAATTGTTATTTTCTACTTCAACATTAGTAAACTTTTGAAAACCCCGAAGTGTAGTAATGCCTTTCATATTAATAACAACAAATTTTTTTAGTAAAATTATCAGGCTTGTCGAGTGAGGAAGGGATCAACGATAACATAACAATTAAAGAAAAGGTAGATTTTTATATATTTATTACAAACATAATACATAAAATTATGCAGCTTGATCTTCTCCCTTAGTCGTTCTGGTATAAATGAGTTGGGCGTGGTGGTGTACAACTTGCTTGATCAAACCTAGAACAAAACCCTCAAATTAATAAAAGAATTAAATAAAAATTATAAATTTTAATGTTTATAATATTATTCAGACTCATTAAATCAGTGTATTCACCGTCATGGTTATTCCGGTTTAAAAATGATCATCACAAACAAAACAAGTAAAATTATAATTATTTCTCAACTTACCCTTTTGATGGAGTTCGTTAAGCGCCCTCCTGGCCAAAGAGCCACGGACCTTCAATCTTTCAGAAACAACTGAAGGTGTGATCAATTTGTATTGGGGAACTTCCTTGTATAACTTATCGTAAGTTGCTTTATCGAACAATACTTGATTGTTCAACTTGTCACGAACTTTTCCTTTACTCCACTTCTTCTTCTTGGCCTTTCCGCCACCAGACCCCTCCTTCTTCTTTTGGGTCTTTTGTGGCTGCTTAGCAGACGACTTGGAATCCTTCTTAGGAGGCTAGAACGTCAAAAACAAATTAATTTTACAGAAAGAGCCAATATTTTGACTTCATATTTTTTGTAAATTACACATCAGACTCATTAAATCAGTAATTACTACCACGGTTAATCTATATTTTAGGTTAACATCACACGTGTAATACAAAAAATTTCATGTCAAAATTTTAATTATAAACAAAAATATCGCAAAGTACCATTGAAATTACGATCAAGTAACTGAATTTGTTAATAAAGAATTGATATTTTGACTTTTTTTTAAAATGAATACGTAATAAACACTTACCATGTTCACTAATGAAAGAAACTTCTACAAGGAGAAACACTACAATGGCGCCGGAAAGTAGTGAGTATATTTCTAACTAATCCGTTGGTACTGCCGCCACCACCGCAATTTCAATTTTAATTTCTACGCGGGAATATTTCGAAATAAAGTTTTTCTGAAAATTATGATTTTTATTTAAAGTTTTGATTAAAAATCTTTATTAATTTTCGTTATTGAAATCAATAAAATTTTCTTTTCGATTATGTTTCGCAATAATCAATAAATTCCCCTTAAATTCTAGAGCTCGTCTTACATCAGGACATTTCTGGCGTCATTTCTTGAGCCATTTCTTGAACCAAATAAATTGCCTAGTTTAAAACAGCAAATGTCTCCACCTGATCCCCTTCGATGTCAGGGTCGGGTTGTGGTGATAAGAATGTGATAAAACACTGGGTGTGAATGAAGAAATACATAGATGCAAAAGTGATCGATATCGGGGTCTAACCGTCTTGTTTTCCGTATCGGGGGAGTGCCAGTCGCTCCGATGCTGCGGAAAACCCTCTGGTTTTCTCCTGATGCCGGTCAGGTTGGGTTTCTGCTCGGGGGGGGGGGTGTTGCCCCCCTCTAGTGGAGTCCGGTCCTGCATGGCCGGAGTTCCTGAGCTCTACCGGAGAAGAATACTCTGTCTTGCGACAGGGTAGAAAATCCCCCGAGTGCTTTTCCCCAGACTGCCTGACGGAGCAAAATTTTCTAAGTGTTAGGGTATATCTTCTTGCACGGACTGAGAACAGAATGGAGAGATTCCACAAATCGCACTCCCGCGCGTCACTGAATAGTGTTTAAATTCGATTTATTTTTTCAATTTTCAATTTTTTGATTATGTAAATTTTTCAAGTTGTAAAATTATATTTTTCTGGGAGCAGATGAATTCGCTCCGCCATGTTTTGGCTCAAAAAAGAGCCGTTTTCCGTTGTCTTGCGATTTGCAGGTGCAAATCCTTTATATTTGCATCGGCTCATGTTGCCCGACATCCGAAATCATGAATTGTCTTGTGGTATCCCTGGCTTAGCCGTACAACCTTCTAATGGCTGGTGCGCCACGCACCTTATTTGTTTATGAATACAGGGTTGGGTTTTGACACCCCGCTTGTACCCGAGATCCGCCGATCTGCTCCGAGACCCTACTTCGACCGAATGTCGAAATAGGGTTTTACCCCCCCCCCTTCGACGCTGAAGGCTAAATACGCAGTCGCTGTCCGTAATGCTGGTAATGCAAATCTGACGTCGCTAAAGACCCAAAAATGACAGGGTATGCAAGGGAATTAAAAAAATAGGAACGAATGGCAAAGTTTCGCGTATGAGTGGCTAAGTCGAGAACCCTGCGGCCGGAGTTTTCGTTTCGGAGGAGCGTTAGTCACTCCGATGTCGGAAGTCCTACCTCCGTCATTCGTAACTTGTCCTGGCTGCTTCCCAGGGGGGGAGTTACACCTCCGCCTGAGTACCGCAGGGGGGAGTTATCCCCTCTGTGTGGAGCCTGAGCCTGCGTGCTAGCTCCGTGAAAGCCGCCGGGGATCGAAGTCTCCCGCATACATCCACCCTTTATTCCGTATCGTACGCCTGTAAAACGAGCAGGAAAACCCTCCACCAACCGGGACCTGAAAGCGATACCTGGAAGAGAGAGCCTGAATTTAGGCAACGCTAAAGCACGGGTGGCTTCGGCGCGAGAATCGCCTTGGGCCTCTTATACCTCAGAAAATCGTCGAGTTGGTAGTTACCAAGCCCGCTGATAAGTGGGTTTTCGGAGGTGGCCAAGCGATCGTAGAAATTACCCGTAAAGTCGTCGATTGATTCCACGCCTGTGACCTCCCGAATTCTAGCGTTTGAGACTAGTTTTGGAGCCGTCAAATTTCGTCTCAGTGCTACACTTTGAGTTCCGCAGAGTTTTCTCAGGTGAGAATCGGCCGCGTAACCCCAAGCTTCGCACGCGTACGTTATTACGGGTCTGACGCACGCTTTATAAAGATGAATCTTCGATTTCAGAGAGCACTTGTTTTTGCTTTGTAGAAATGCGTTGAGCTGTTTTAGAGCTCCTCTGGCTTTATTTCTTATTTCCGTTATATGTTGACCCCACCGTAGCCCCTTGTCAAGCTTCACCCCCAAATATTTGGAAGTGTCGCTCCAAGGGATTTCGGTGTCATACATCCAGAGACAGGAAGTGGGAAGTTTTGATTCTTTCGAGAGTAAGATCCGTTTTTTGTGTCTGGTAAAAAAGGTTGCAGTGCTCTTGCTAGGGTTTACCCCTATGCGCCAAGTACTGAACCATTTTTCCAGGTTTCTCGCACCTAACCACCGCAGCTAGGTCATTATAGATCTTTCTGTCAGCCGGGTTGAAGGAGCGCTGGGCGCGCCTTCTCGCCCTGTTTTTCTGACGTATCAGATCTCCAATGTTACCAGGTAACTGGTCGCGAGGGTCACGTTTGGGAACCGATCTGGTGGCAATTTCTACCGCCTCGCTAACTTTTTCCTCAAAAACGCCTACGTACCTTTCCAGGTCTTCGACGGTTCTCAGGATAGGGATATGGCCCAGGTTGCGCACGAGTTGGTTTTGGAAATTCGTCCAATCGGTTACTTTAGAAAATGACTGATGTTCGTCCTCTTTGTCTTCACCTAGTTGAAGGACGACGGGGTTGTGGTCTGAGTCCAACTCACTGACGGTTGTGAGCCTGTGTAGGAACTTCAGATTGCGGATCACAGCTACGTCTAGGACGTCGTGAAAATGATCGGGATGAAGCTGTGAGTCCGGGGTATCTTGAGAAAGCGCTGGGTTGTAGCGTATATGAGTGTATTCAACGGGAACATCTACGATGGAATGATGCGCATCGGCAAGTCTTAAAAGGACTTTTCCCGCGCGGTTGGCCTTGCGGCTGTTCCACGCGGGGTGCTTGGCGTTTAGGTTGCCGGCGATGATGATTTGCTCGCCGTCATGTCGTTGCCCAGAAGTGCTTCGATGTCTGAATTTAAAAGTTCGTCGGTGGGGGGTTTATATACAGCTGTTAGATGCAACCATCCGTTGTTCAGCGTAGAAATGCTGACGGAGGTTGCTTCTAAATTCTGTAGCGGTGGAACTGGCCTTTCGTGGTGTTGAATAATGCAAGATTTGACATAGACCGCGGTGCCGCCCTTCCGGCCCCACAGTCTTTCAGATCTGTAAAGTGAATATGATGGGAGTTCGGCCTTGTCTGCCGGTTTAAGGTGCGTCTCGTTCACCAGAATGACGTCGAGATCGTTTCTTCTCGCAAAGTCAAGTAACTCGACGTTGCGGAATCTAATCCCGTTGGCATTCCAGTAGGCGATTTGCAGTGACTTGGGACGAATTTTGGTTCTATTAATTTTTTTTTTTAGTTGTGACTCACTAAGGTTTTGACAGGTTTTTTGCCTTTTGGCTTTCTTTGTTTTTTTTTGGGTTTTTGGCTGATGGCCTGTTTCCCCAAGATTGATCTGAGAATTTCTATTTCGAGAACTGCTATTTTAGCAGTTAGAAAGGCGTCTGTGGCGGTTTTTGACTCCGCTGTTTTTGGTTTAGAGTTTTTTTTGTTTTGGGTCGCGAGTTTTTGGGGACGACGCTACTCCTAAATGTGCCCGCGGCGCGAGGTTGTGGACGGTTCATACAGCCCCTAAAGTTGGCGGGGTGTTGGCCTCCATAGTTTGCGCAGGTGGCTTTGGTGGTGGGGGGTTTCTTGCACACCGATGTGAGATGTGCTCCTGCGCACTTCACACATCATTCGAAGGACCTACAATTGCCTTGGGTGTGACCGAACCTTTGGTATTTGTGGCACTGCGAGGCCTGATTTCGTGAATGGGGTGTTTGCACCCTTATATTGAGCCCTAGAATTGATTTTAGGTTGAAAATATCTTTTCCCTTAGTGGTTTTTTCGAGAACCGCTAGGAATAGAGGAAGTTGATATTTTTGTTTTGTTTGTTGATTAATTTTGGTGAACTTGTTTAGAGAAATGAGTGGGAATCCTTGCTCCACCAAGTCCGCCTTTATCTCTCCTTCTGAAAGTTCCGCCGGCAGGCCCTTGATTACCACCCAGACTGGTTTTTCGCCCGGGAGCTTGAAGGTGTAATGCTTCAGGTTCCTGGAAGTGAGGATTGCCGTTATTCCTCGGTAATCCCCCACCGTTGCAGGGTGGATCGAAATCCCCTCCTTGCTATTTTGGGCCTTTGTATAGTGCAAATTTGCACCAACTATTGCCCTTGATAGCGCCGGCCACTTGTCATTTTCTACGAGTACTCTTGTATCCTGGGCGAGGTCCTTGGTTTGGGTGCCCGAGGGCCCCCTCCAGGATAGCGTTCTGCTAGGGCTAGGTGTGCCCCCCCTTCTGAATCCCTGACGAAGGGGGGGTCTTGATAGGGGGGAGAATAATTTCTTTGTTATCCCTTGAATAATATCCGCGTTGTGTTTTTTATTTTGGGCAATTATTTAACGCAGCGCGTTGGTGTTTACCAATTTTCTAGGGGGTTGGTTTGTGTGAATCTGCTGTGGGGGTTGATCAACTTCCATCTCGTTTTCGGATGTTGACCCCCCCTGGACCGCGGTTGGTTGAGATGAGGTTGGCTGCGCCGCTGTGGGCTTTGAGCTTTTGGCCTTTTTCCCCTTGCGTTTGGTCTTGGGTTTCCCCGCGGCCTCGGCAATTTGGGTTGCTCATGTTGCTAACTTCACTTTCACAGATATTAAGCGCTTTCGCCGTGAATACTCCAATGGCAAAGAAGACATCGTCACCAAGGTTTGATTGGTCAAGCCACCCGTGGATACGTTAGCCAATGAGATGACCTGATTTGCTTGGGCGACCGTCGACCGAGTAGGCGGCAACGACCAATGGTTGGAACTGTAGCGGTACTATCATCCATTCAGACATTGTTGAACAAATTTTATTTTTATTTTTCACAGTAACCTTGGTCTTGTAATTCGGTTCGCCGATTACAAGGTTATCAGTTACTAACTCAGATCAGGCTCAAAGCCGCAACGGGTCGCTAATCCCATACAAAAAGCCCAAAGTGCGCGTAACCAATACCAGTTGTAGGAGAATTAAGCGGGGCTTCACCCCGTAATCGCTCCACTTCGTGAAGCACGCTAGTAGTGTTTAGATAATGTTATGCGCTACAAAATATTCCTTTTGATTATTTTGCTATCTCGCTTAGTTTTTGCAGCGTAAGCGATAATAGATAAACATGTACCATTTCTTTCTTTTTCTAAAGAAAAGTTCTTTAATTTATTATAATTACTATATTTCTATATTATTTTACACTTTACTACAAAATTTGGTTCATTTGCGATCTCTTTCGAGGTTTTGATCAAAAATCGCATAAAAGTAAACGTTGATTGAATCTGTACCGGGATACGCCACTGAATATGAAGTGGGTCAGACAGACACGTATGACGTCAATTTTTAGGTTATCTTTTTCGATGCGGTCTGTCAGTTGACGTATGAATCAACGTTGTACGTTGAACCAAAATGCAATTTTGGTAAAATTATCCAATATTGCCGGTTTTGGCGAAGCAATGCAAATGTATTTAATTTTTACCGTTCAAAATCGACTCATGTAATTTATGCTAATTCAGAAAAATTTATAAAAAGATGATTTAATGGGTGATTTTAAGTAAAACACCAAAGTATGATAATCAAGTAAAACACGTATGCAACCTGTTAAGTGATTTACAGTGCTTTTTAGAAAAATTGAGCATATGTCGAACAGTGCTGGAAATAATGGTTTAAAAATATTTTAAATTACTGTGATTTTAATTTAAATTTTAACTTTCACTTAATTTGTTACCTTCTTAATTCATAACGATGCTTCCCCTATCACACAAAGATAGTTGTGCGGGTGGTAGTTTAGGCTCAAGAATTAAGGAAAGACTAAACGGATGGATGCGCTTGATTTTTTCCGATAGAAATTCGAGAAATTTGTTTCTTTTTTTAATACTTAATTTATCGTTTGCTTTTGTCGAATTATCCTATGGAGTTTGGACCAATAGTTTGGGTAATTATTATGTTTGAATTTTTAATTGCTTTATTTTGTATTTGTGTTACTTTCAGGTTTAATATCGGATTCGTTTCACATGTTTTTCGACTGCACTGGACTTTTAGCCGGTCTAGCTGCGTCTGTCATCACCAAATGGAAAGCTAATGATAAATATTCATATGGATATGTTCGTGCTGAAGTCATAGCAGGCTTTGTCAATGGATTATTTTTATTGTTCATTGCATTTTTTATCATGTCCGAAGCAGTGGAAAGAGCCATCGAACCTCCAGAGGTAAATTAAATACTATGATAAGAAAACTTAATATTGAAAGAGTTGACAGGTTATTTTGGCTCACATGTAGCATCTAATGTTACGAGTTCTAAGAATTTTTGGAGAGTTAGAATGCTTTTTATTCAAATTAGATAATCTCAGATATACCCTTGAAGCAGCTCTGAGTATCTGTGCAGTTGCTGAGTTCCTATCTTTGCTATAAAAATTGGGAAAACCTAATAACTATTAATTTTGAATCGTGGAAATAATAAATTTAAACATGTTTATAAAGTAGCATACAGGGTGACCCAGTTGTGGCGAATTCTTAGTAGTGAAATTACGGAGAAAATTTATAAACCCAAGTTTTTTCATTGCAAATTTACTATAACTTAAAAAGGGTATGTTGAGTATTTGAAAATAAAAAATGTAGTTTCTTGAAATACAATTTTGAGACCACATTAAATTTGTTTGTGGAAATAATTGGGGGAGCCAGCTAGAGTAAATTTTATTATCTTGATTTAGACCTCTAAATTGATATACTAATTTTACATGGTATAGAGCAACGGTGGGCAACCTCCGGCCCGCGGGCCAACTCCGGTCCGCGTAAAGTTCTAATCCGGCCCGCGAGATCTTTAGAAGAAATAATAAATAAATATTTTCAAAATCAAAACTTTTAAAGAAAAGGATTAGGTTAGTACCTAACATAAGGAAAAAGGAGAGATCTACAGTTTAATTTTCGATATAATTCGTCTTATTTAAATTAAATTAAAAAGTAAATTGAAAAGTACACTAGACCCTCCATGTACGCGAGTTCGATGTACGCGAATTCAGAATAACGCGAATTAGATTTTGATACCTGAATTTTTTAAAATACGCGAAGCAAAATTCCCTTTAACGCGAATTAAGTTTTCGCGTATTATTAAAATAACTAGGTGGCACAGTCGGCCTACCGGCCGCCTTTAGCCATCTAGACCGTGTCGGATGTGGTTGTTCGGCCTTCGGCCTCACTACAAGGTTCTAAAGTAGCCTATGTTTTTCGTAGCGTTGTAAATATCGTAACTTCTACACCAAATTTGGTTAAGATTGGTCAAATAGAAACGTAAAGCACGTGCACGCGTATTTGCATTGTCGATCGGTTGACAGCTTGACAGCATTCATTATTGTTTTTGAAGTTGATTTTGAGTAGCCTGCCTTCCTTTAAGGAATCTCGATAATCCATTCATGCGCGTCCCATGGGGACGCGCATGAATGGATTATCGAGATTCCTTAAAGGAAGGCAGGCTACTCAAAATCAACTTTCCTTTCCTTTGCGAATTTTTGCACTATTTCAATACAAAAACATGCGCAGGGACCTACATAATAACTGTGCCAAATTTGGTTCCGATCGGTCAAACGGTTTAGGAGTCTATAGGGAACATACACACATACATCCATTTTTATATATATAGATTATGTGTTATCCAAATAGCATAAACAAATTTGGAGGTGTAGGTGTATATAAATCTTACGTCGAAGCTAAAAATATTCATTGAACTATACTAAGGCCCGCGGACGAAACGTAAATATTATTCTGGCCCCTGTTATACAAAAGATTGCCCACCCCTGGTATAGAGTTTATAAAAGATTTGACTGTCATATTAGAAAAACCATGTGAAAAAATCCTTTTTATGATCATTTGGAATATCTCGGTTTGGGTTCACTTTAGTGCAAAATATTTTACAAGAAATTGAAAGTAAAGTGGACTAAATTCTCTACAAAAATTATCTAATACATTTTCTTGTTAAACGATCTACAGTCCCTGGACAAAATAATATGAACGCTCAGTAAATCAACAGTAAATCTACGAATATTTATTGATTTTTGGGTTTTAAAATAACTATTTTTGTATTATATTTATTTTTATTATAAGTACACTAAACCCTCCATGTACGCGTGGGTTCCGTTCGCCAAAAACCTCGCGTACATGGAATTCGCGTAAATGGAACCAAAGAAGCAATAGAAAAAAGGGGATTAGGTTTCAAAATTTATTTAAGACTAAAAACAAAAGTTTAAAACTAGGGTTTATTTACGAAATAGGTAAAATATAATGCATACAATAGTTATTTATGTATCAAGGGCACAATCAATAGATTATAGCACCGAGGCATTGGTAATTTAAAGCCCGACGCGTTAGCATACAACATACAATGTTTTATTTCATTTTGGTACTTGAATTGTCAAAATTGAAGAATTAAGTATTTTGAGAAAAAATATCAATATACCTAATTGATAAAAAAATTAAATATAATGCATAAAAAAATTATAAATCGTTGACACCGTATTTGTATCATTCAAGTGCTACGTTTCAGCGCCTGTGAATGGAGTAGAAATTACTTTGTATACACATACATCTCTATTTATTATGTAAACAACTGTCAATGAATATCTTTAGCTTCGACGTAAGATTTATATATGTTACGGTCAATGATGTGAATTGGGCATTGACGTCAATGGCCGGACAATGACGTCAATGACCACTTTTGCTGGACATTGACGTCATTGTCCGGTCTTTGACGTCAATGCCCGTTCACGGTGGACAATGATGTAAATATTTTTATCTGATTGTAATGTTTACGTCCTTGGCCGGTCAATAACGTTATTGGCCAAAAGTGAACGGACAATGATGACATCAAAATTTAATGGATAGGAAGCAAAACCAAATATGTCGAATTTTGCTTATTTTGCGATATTTATTTTTACAGATCGTCCATCAGTGAAGTATTATAATGTTTAATAATTTATTAATAACACTTTTTAAAAATAATATTTTTATTATCAATGTTATTATCATCGCGTTTTGTTTGAATCGTTAAGTTAATGCTCTCATTAAATCGCCTACGCATTTCATTGAGATCCATGGTATGCATTTATCTTCTGTTCGTTAGGGGTCGTCCATAAATTACGTCACTCAATTTTAAGCAATTTTTAACCCCCCCCCCGATCGTCACACAAACCTAGACCCCCCTCCAAGTATTACGTCACATATTCTTGAACCCCCCACCCACAAATTTCTCAAATTTATATAATAAAAAGAAACCCGGGGCGGATTTCATGGGTGTCATCCCCATCTCGGCTGATGACCTTTTTTTAGGGGTAGCACCCCAGAAAATAGTTGTTTTTTAAATACTTATAATAAAATATTTAATTTATATAATTTTTGAAACCCCCCGCCCCCCAACGTCACAAGGGTCGGAACCCCCCCGCCCCCCAAGGAGCGTGACGTAATTTATGGACGACCCCTTATGTCTTTGTCTTTGTAATCGTTAGAAATTACTTCATCTTATATTTTATAATATATTTTTTTTTTATTGACTCCAAAATCATACAATCTGTCTTTAGATTGACAATAAGTACTTGATATGACTTAATTTAGGACATGTGGAGTGACTACCCAGTGGTCGTCCTCCATTAGAGCTAAGTTACTTTACTTATATGTGAATTATAATATTTACAGATAAATTTTTGAGTTGGTAATAATTCCTTAATAGCTAGTACCAATTCTACAGGCACTTTTAATATGTACATGCCCGATGGAATAATATCATCATCGCCCGCTCTGTATTGGGCATTGACGTCATTGCCCGGACAATGATGCAAAAACCATAGATAGATTCTTAAATGTCAACAGTGCCCAATTTGCATGGGCTTTGACGTCAATGGCCGGTCATTGACGTCAATGCCCAACCGTGAAGGACATTGACGTCAATGCCCGAATTATCATCATTGACCGTAACATATACACCTATACCTCCAAATTTGTTTATGCTATTTGGATAACACATAATCTATAATATATATAAAAATGGATGTATGTATGTGTGTGTGTGTATGTATGTATGTATGTATGTATTGTTGTGTCACCTCCTCTTGTGTCGCTTTTATGGACAGAGGACGTGCGACAACAAATCGATGAGCACCTACCTTCTATTTGACTCTTTGGCTCTCAGGGTGCCTACTATTAAGCTTTACTGACTTGATCGGAGGAAACACAAAAAAGACACAATTCAACATGAACAAACATTTCTTAAACTAAAAACAAACGAACTCAAAATATAACTGTTAATGTAAATACCTGCGAGGTTAGGCTTATCAGTGCACTTGGTTCGGCGCACTTTCGGAATATTTGACTCGTGACTTCTAGCTTCTCCTGGACAATTCTGTTCTTTCTTTGGATCGTGGCTTCCAGCTTCACCTGGACAATTCTGTTCTTCGTATTCTCTTCGGAATTCCGGATTTCGTTTTTCGATGCCGTTCCAACACTCGAGGTCGAGTGGAATGACTCTATTCAGTCCAACAGCCCCCAACTGTGGGGTACTAATTGGCTTTGTAGTGCGTGCTTGGCACTTGAATTCAAACTTCGAACTTTATTTTTGCGGAGCAAATTATTTTGCGACTATTCGCTTGCTCGCAAATTTTCGAACTCCCCAATATCTTGGTTGTTTTCTGTTTTTTTACCAAGGTGATTCCCTCTTCATTTTGTTTTAAATGGTACTTGCCATCCAGATTAATTTTTATTATTTTGAAACCCCGTTTCCTTGCCTTTTACTCGCACTCGCATTTAAATTAATAATAACAAACTTAATTTAACAATGATTAATCCTAACAAATACAATTATACAAATGCATAGCAACAAACAATAATTGTGTCTCTTTCGATGTATTGCTGTTAAAATAAGCGAATTTACCCTCGTTCGCGGTAGACACAACAGTATGTTCCCTATAGACTCCTAAACCGTTTGACCGATCGGAACCAAATTTGGCACAGTTATTATGTAGGTTCATGCGCATGTTTTTGTATTGAAATCAGGCCCGTAGCCAGGATTTCATTTCGGGGGGGGCACTTGTAAAAAGTCTTTTGTAAAAAGTAAATTTTTGGGGGTTCCCCCTTTTATTGCAATTTTTTTAAAGTTTTATTTATTTATATATTAAACTACTTTAAAAAAAAAAATTTAAAAGTAAAATTTTCGGGGGTTCCCCTTCCGGGAATTTATATTATTACAAACAAATTTTTTCAATCTTTTATTTATCTTAATTTATTTTAAAAAAATTAAATTTATTTTTATCTAAAACAAACATTACATGAAGACTTTATTCACTCTCTACTTTATAATTTAAACTCTAAGCGCCTGTCTTTTTTCATCGTAAAATTATCTATTATAATATCAGTATCAATGTAATTTTGTCGCTGAAAAGTCAATCGGTCAAACTTAACTAAAAGTTGTAATAGCGCTAACTTATATATATTATAATGTTAGATACAAATACCAACCAAATAATTACAAAAAATGTGGAAAATTCCAAAAATAAATTTTAAACAGAGTCAGGCCCAGCGCCGGATTTAGACTTGATAAGGCCCTAAGCTATTTGAGATACATATTATGACAATTGCTCACTCCGAAAAATTTTTTTGGGGGCCCCCAAGAAAGTGGGGGCCGGCCCTAAGCTATAGTTTGTGTAGCTTATACGTCAATCCTGCACTGGTCAGGCATGAATAGAGTTTATATTTTATTCTTAAGAGCTATTATGTTTACCATTACATGGTTTTTATATTAAATTAATTCCATGGCTTTCAGGTAAAAAAAGGGATAAGCAGGGTTGACCTGTAAGCCGACAAGGTAAATAACAATGAATTACGGCAAATAAATTTGGAAAAAAACCTTTTACGTAAATCCTGCACTGGTCAGGCATGAATAGAGTTTATACTTTATTCTTAACAGCTATTATGTTTACCGTTACATGGTTTTTATATTAAATTAATTCCATGGCTTTCAGGTAAAAAAAGGGATAAGCAGGGTAACCTATAAGCCGACAAGGTAAATAACAATGAATTACGGCAAATAAACTTGGAAAAAAACTTTTTCCCACTTTAAAATACAGCTATTTCATTTTCGAAATTTAAATTTTTTAATTTCCAAAAAAAATTTTTATTTCTTTTGAACATTTCGGGGGGGGCACGTGCCCCCAGGTGCCCCCCCCTGGCTACGGGCCTGATTGAAATAGTGCAAAATTTCGCAAAGGAAAGGAAAATTGATTTTGAGTAGCCTGCCTTCCTTTAAGGAATCTCGATAATCCATTCATGCGCGTCCCTATATCAACTTAAAATACTTTCCTTTACTACGTAAATTTGATGACCAATAAAATCTTACAAAAGAAATTTCAAACGTATGAAAAAGAATCCATTACTAAAACTGAAAATGATAACGAAAATTTCAATAAGTTTGTACAAAACGTAAATTTATTTTTTGATAGTAGTCGAATGGGCGAATTGGTGTAATCTTAACCAAATTTGGTGTAGAAGTTATCTACAACGCTACGAAAAACATAGGCTACTTTAGAACCTTGGAGTGAGGCCGAAGGCCGAACAACCACATCCGACACGGTCTAGATGGCTAAAGGCGGCCGGTAGGCCGACTGTGCCACCTAGTTATTTTAATAATACGCGAAAACTTAATTCGCGTTTAAGGGAATTTTGCTTCGCGTACAAAAAATTCAGGTATCAAAATCTAATTCGCGTACATCGAACTCGCGTACATGGAGGGTCTAGTGTATACTAAAATATTTTACAAAAATTAATATTTGGTATTTCCACCCTTGGCTTTAATAACTGCATTTATGCGTCTTGGCATGCTTTCGATGCAAGACTGGATCATTTTTTTAATTTTTAAATTATTTTGCCATTCGAAAATTATTTTTTCTTTTAAAGTGGCTCTATTTGGAATTTCCATTTTATTCATTTCTTGTTTAAGAAGTGACCACACATTTTCAATCGGGGTTAAATGTGGTGAATTACCTCCCTGGCAATTGAAGAAGAGGGATGTTTTTAATTGCATGTAACTTTTGACCTTTTTGCAGTGTGACATAGGGCCCCCGTCTTGCATAAAAGAAAAAGACCTGCTACTTAACCTTTTTTCTTTCAAATAAGGTAAAAGTACTTTTTCTATGACCTGCTGGTCTTGTTCCTGATACATTGTGCCTTCAATAAAATATACCGGTCCGGTGTCTTTGCCTCTTATCGCACCCCAAACCATCAAACCGGGTGGATGTTTTACCAATCTTTGTTATATTTATCCGCCCTTGTTCTACAAACATATTTGTGGCTTTTGGTCAAACATGTAATCGTAGATTCGTCATTAAAAATATTACCTTAAATTTAAAGAGGAGGAAATAAATTAAGACATTCAAAAACAAAAGGTTAAAATGTTATTAATTGAAATATTATTTCGTTGTATCTTTTTCCAATCTACAACAGTGAAATGTTTATGCTGTTTTGACCACTGTAATCTTTTTTTTTCAAAGTTGGGGTGAGTGGTGGCCGTTTTACAGGTCGATAGCATTTTACACCTTTTTCAGCTAATCGGTGTCGTATCGTCTTGGTCGATATTTGGATATTTTCGTGCCTCAGTTTTTCCTGTACATTTTTCGTGGTAGCAGTGCGGCTTTCCGAAACAATTTTTGTGATTTTGCGATCAATTCGCGCGGAGATTTTCCGTTGCAGAGTTTTGGCGATTTTGTGAACTGCACCCACACTAATTTTTTCTATAACCGCGATTTTTCGTTGGGAATACATTTTTGTATTCAATAAAGCCGTAACTGCAGCTATTTTTACTTCGATGTATTTTTACCACGACCCATGTTACTTTTATACTTAACACAGCACATTTATTGATGCATCAAAAATTTAGAAAAACAAAAATTCACCGATATTACAAAAAATAGTGAAATGCAATATTCAACAAGAAAATATATCAGAAAATCAAAATTTATTTAAATAATCGTTGTTAAACCAACCAAATGCAACTTGCAACTGAACAATTATTTTAATAATCTTTTTAATTTTCTACCTGGTTCCACATTTTGGACCTAACGGCATTAAAATATTTGTAAAACTATTCTCTTTAAACAATTATACCTGAAAAAAATGTATTTTCTTTAAAATCAGTAAAATCTGGCTTCATCCTTTGATTATAATATAGAAATTTCTAGTGCGTTTATATTATTTTGTCCAAGGACTGTATTGCAGAATTTCACCCATCAGAACAGGAGGTTTAATATATTTGCCATTCTTTATTTTTAATGGATGCGTTGAAACTTTTTAATTGCTTTATAGTTATATTAAACTGAGATATTCATAAAAAGTGTATATTTTTGAACCTCCAATAAGACATACTAATTCTACACTTGACACACAGAAAGACATTTTTATGAATATACTAACCTAAATTGCTGCAAGTTTACTCTTATCAGGTTGATGCATAAGTTAGTAGCGTTTTTGGTTTCCAAGGTAAGAGTGCTTTGGAAACAAATTTGTTTGAGAAATATCAATGTCATTTTAATGCCATAGAATTGTTTTATTGAATACTTCTTGAATTTTTCAATTTGTGGAAAGTTAGGGGTAATTGTTGGCTAAATTTGGTTCTGTTCAGGTAATCCGAGCCTCATGTCGAAAGCTTATGAGCTCTTTTCTTATGCAATACTGAGGGCTTAAGCAATAAAAATCACATTTATGAATTATTTCCATACAAACCCCTTTTTCGCAACGTAATGGCTGGATCTTATTTTGAGTAAACTCTCTTTTTTACGATATTTAAAACTTTTTACCTTCGTAACTTGAAAACGTAACCTTACACGTAAAATTAAACTGAAATGAGATTTCTGTAACTTGAAAACACAGGTATGAGCTGCAATTGACTTGCGTCAATGAATTTTTTATATTTAAAAAGGCCTTTATATCAAGTGCTTCTAATTTCTCAGTAAGTTGGAAAGGAGAATACAGTAACTAAACTGCATTTTGATACCTCTAACTGTTTTTTTAGATCCAGTTTATTAAGAAGGTTTTTGAAATATAGAAATACCTCATCCAAACTATAGGAAACTTTATATCATTATTTATGAAATTTGAATTTAGAATTTACATGTCCCCCATTTTTTTTTAAATTTCGCAATTTAAAAACAAATTTTTATAAATTGAATAACTTATAATAAAATAACCAAATAACTTTAAAACTATTACCGTTAAATGTTAAAATGTGTAATCTAATTTTCTTTTTTTTATTATAGGTGAAACACGAAAGATTATTCGTGGTGTCGTTTTTAGGATTTTTAGTAAATTTAGTAGGAATTTATGCGTTTCAACATGGTCACGGTCATGGTGGTTCTTCCCACAGTCATGGAGGTTCTTCCCATGGTCACTCTCATAATTCACACGGCCACTCACACGATCATAATATAGAAATCGATTTATTAGCAAGTGGAGATTCACAAATAATGAAGGGTGTCTTCTTACATATTCTGGCAGACACCTTGGGTAGTGTAGGCGTAATTATATCTGCTATTTTAATGCAAATGTTTGGTTGGATGATTGCTGATCCAATTTGCTCAATGTTTATTTCACTCCTAATTATTCTTAGTGTGCTTCCCTTAATTAAAGACTCAATAGTAATTTTAATGCAAAGGCAGCCTAACAGATTGGATAATATTTTACCTCAGTGTTACCAGAAAGTTATAAGTTTGGCCGGTGTTTATTCGGTGCAAGAACCACATTTTTGGACGCTGTGCAGTGATATTTATGTTGGTGCTATCAAATTGGAAGTTTCGAAAAATGTGGATCCAAAATACGTGGTTTCTCAAACGCAAATGATATTCGCGGCTATCGGTGTGCGACAAATGTACGTTCAACTCGATTACACACCCATGTGATGGAAATGTGCATTTAATGACAACAGATTGTGTATTGTATGTTTACATATGAGACATTCGGCTACCCTAAATTTAATTAAGCTATTTGTAAAGACAAAAACTCAAGGGACTATTAAAAATATTTAAATTATGCGTTTTTCAAATTTAAATTGTTATAGAATTTTTATTTAATGGTTATATAGTCACTGTTTTTTAAATAAAGTTAAATTGAAATTTGTTAATTTAAAAGTAGGTTGTGAGGTTTATCCAGATGATTCAAATATTATCATTAAATAAACTAAAGTAACAGGTAGATGAAGTGTTTTTTTGTACATTTTCATGAAAATCAGTATTGACCTCATAAATTTCGATTGTAATCATTGGCGCCCTAATAAGGATCAAAATTATTAGAAAGTGTCTGCTTGTGGTAAAATATCACGTTTATTTAATTCCTAGCAAGGTTGTTTGTATGTTTTTCATTTTTAATAAATGTATAAAGCTCTATTTTTATAAAGAAAAAGCTGTACAAATTTTAAATAAAATTATTCCTCTTTAACATAAACTTGTATCACGGTGGATCTTTTTCCTAAAAATTGGCATATCAAGTTGTTTCATTTCTTAGTTGTAGTAGTTTAGTTTAAGTTGAATAATTTTTATTTCATAAAAATTGTATCTATGTATTACTGGCAAGGTAATTCTAAGCGGTAATATGCAAAGAATCTTTTGCAAATTCTAAGTGGACGAGTAAAACGAAGGAACCTCTTTAATTTATATAATTTTTGGGAACTGTGCAGTTACTCTGACCAGCTGAAAAAAATTTCTTCAGCTACACACTAAAGAACAGGCTTATTTTAGTCTATAGAAAAAATATCTTGTGAGAAATCTGTAAAAACAACCCCAAAATCGACTTTTGAAAAGTACGTGAAATTAGCATCGAATATGTCGGACACCCCAGGCAGACGCGATACAATTCAAAGACGGTCCCTTGAAATCGCGTAAAATTTTTTCGCTCAGATTTGAATTTTTCTTTGAAATTCGGATAGGTGGGGGTGTGATTAGTAGATATTAGTAATAAATATAATCAAAAAAATGCAAAATAACCCGTGTATTGCCGAAAAAGTGAAAAAATTAAATTTTTTTTTCTTCGAATTTTGGGGTGTGCATTCGATAAGGAGGGGTATCCATCGTCAAAACCTACCCTTCCGGGGCGCCGCTACGCTCTGCACCCCTCCAGGGCGGTTTTGACTCTGGTTACTAGGCTAAACATACGAGAAGGCGCCACCCATCAAGAAAACCGGGAGCTTAGAGACCTGTGGTGAACATTAATTTGAGTTTTTAAATGAAGACGGTCATGGTCTGAACGTTAGCGCAATCAACTGCTAACGTAAGGCGCCCCGGTTCGACTCCGGGTATTGACTAAAAATTTCTTGGCCGTCTTCCGTGTTTCGGAGGACACGTTAAGCAGGCGGTCCCCCTGTGTTAATGATTTACCATCATGACAGTAAAAAACAGGGTGCAGGCACATCGAAAGGCAAGCCTAGCAAGCTACCTGAGATGTAAAAACCAAAACTGCTCACAGAACCAACAGTGCCTCTGACAGAGGCATATAGTTGGGAAGTACAGGACGTAGTCCTAGCGTAAGAAGAAGAAGAAATCAAGAGGTGGTGACAAAAATTGACATTAGTAATAACAAATTACGACGAGCACTTGAAATTGAATTGTATTGTGATTTTGGTTATTTAAGTATTTATTTATTTTATTGTTGTAAAGTTATTAGGAGAAATAAATCATTCTCCAAACTGGTGACCTCCGGACGTGATCAACAAACAATAAATAAATTATGATAAATCCAGACGACGAAACCGCATCGACGCCGATGCACGCAAACGCACAAGAAATCGCTAGAGTAGCCATCAAAATTCCTCCATTTTGGGAACAAGACCCGGAAACGTGGTTCGCCTAAAAAGTATAGTTGCGGTATGGGGCAATAAACTATTACGTTTAACCCCCAAAAAATCGCGTAAAAACAAAAAAAATCGATGTTACATGTAGGAGAGACGAGCTGCATCTGCCGGTCCGTAAAACGCTAGTTCTTTCTGCACGCACCGTCAACAGAATGAGCGACGCGCGGAATCTCGTTAAATTTTACATGTAAATTTGCTAAGTTCAAAATCGATTATTTCAAAATTTTGATAATAAATTCTCGGTTCATATTTTTACAATTTGCTATATTAACTGTGTTCTTTAGTGTGTAGCTGAAGAAAATTTGTTTCGAGTGGTCAGAGTAACTGCACAGTACCCTAATTTTTTATATGAACATGCAATCAGAAACTTTTGAATGAGGGTTACTTTGAACACATATTGAAAAATCCTCTTCTTGCAGTATGCCGACGAATTAACTTGGTTTCTTAAAATTTACTTGATGGATTTATAAGCATACCATGTTTCATGTTCTACCTCATTTGGCTACTTCTGTAATTGTATAAAAATTAAATTAATTGCTACTTTATTTTTTCGTTTTTGCAAACGATAAATAAAAAATTGATTTAACTCCTTAAAATCTAAATATATAAAAGAGAAGATCTGCGTGTTTGTTTGTTTGTTCGCTATACGTTCCTAGACCCGTGGACCGATTTCAACCAAATTTTGCACAGTTATTTTGTAGCTCCAGGCGCAACTATTCTCGCATATATGGAGAAGAAATTCGAGCGGGGAAAAAAGTTATTCGCCTTTTTCGAAAATCAAATCACAAGTTTGACAAAATATTTAATTTGTCAAATAATTAATCTGACGTACAGTCAGTGATTCAAAATACTGTCAACAGATGGCGGGAGGGCGGCTTTAATTCGAAAAATGAAAAACAACAAACAAATTAATCTGAATGCCGCGAATAAGACCGGAGCACTTTATATAGGTCGCAGAACTCGCCGGAATTGTGCAAGAAGACGCAGATCCACCTCTTCGTGGAAGATCCACCTCTTTGCGGAAGATTTAACTTTACATGAAGATGTAACTTTACGTGAAGATTATGTATGTATGTATGTGTGTATGACGGATGACAGATGAAGGCCGAACAACTATGGCCTTCACGGATCTATTATGGTTCGGTCTGTGAGGCCGAACAACTATGGCCTTCACGGATCTATTATGGTCCGGTCTGTGAGGCCGAAGGCCGAACAACTATGGCCTTCACGGATCTATTATGGTCCGGTCTGTGAGGCCGAAGGCCGAACAACTTTGGCCATCACGGATCTATTATGGTCCGGTCTGTGAGGCCGAAGGCCGAACAACTATGGCCTTCACGGATCTATTATGGTGAGGCCGAATGCCGAACAACTATGGCCTTCACCGATCTATTATGGTCTTCCCCTGTGAGGCCGAAGGCCGAACAACTATGGCCTTCGCGGATCTATCATGGTCCTCTCTCTGTGAGGCCGAAGGCCGAACAACTATGGCCTTCTCGGATCTATTATGGTCCTCCCCCTGTGAGGCCGAACAACTATGGCCTTCTCGGATCTATTCTGGGTCTAGATGGCTAAGGGCGGCGGATGCCGCCCGTGCCAGCTAGTAATATATAAAATGAAAATTGGAATTTAATGTAGTTAATGCAATATGTTATGGAAAAATCAGTATTTTTTCATTCTTGCACGCTCAAAGATTTTAAAATTGGCTGAGGTTATCACACATTTAAATTTTTGTGCAATTTTGGAAGTTATAGTTTTAATAACAATTTCATCAACCGTGCGCGCATTCTGGTTGCTTCAGAAAAGGAATCCGGTGCGTGGCTAGAGGCGTACCCAACTTCGAACTTCGGTACGATTATGGACAAAGACTCCCAATTTGTGTGAGAGTTGGAGCTAAATTGTGCCAAGCGCATACATGTATTTGCCCTTGTAGATGCCCACAGTAGCGATCATGGACGAATTCTTCCGGCTTACGGGTTCAACATTACGCGAAGTCACAAAAAGTTTTCGTGTACCTGGGGGAAAATGGACTAAGGGGGCTCTGTGGATATAGACTTATTTTCGAAAATGGAGCTGTGGACAAGAAAACATGGCAAACTTGCCTACAGGCGTTGTTACCATTTTTAACCAGTAATGGATGCTTTAGTAGTTCAAAATGTGCCGCTTTAAAATTTAGAATTCTACAATTTTTGTTTATGAGCCATTTGGATTCTCGTATCTGGGTGAATTTGTGGAATCTCTGTAGTTACCAAGTTAATTTTCTAGAACAGCAGTTCTCAAAGATGATATTGCAGATCATCAGTTTTTGTGCTACAAAAGTTTTACATCTCAACGAGGTACCATAAATTGGCATAATATTATCTAAGGCTTGGGTGCATTTTATCTCACTTGGTACTTGGCGTTTGAATTTTTTGTTCGAAATTGCTATTGTTAGACTTAGTAAATGAATTTAAAATATTGCTAGTATTTGTTGAGCCCCATCTGATATTATTAACATCCAACGGTAAATTTCCTCGAATTACCGAGAGGAAGCTCATCGTCACTACTAATATCTTCACCATCATCCTTATTCCCGTCACCTACATTTATTTCCGGCGCAATTTCTTCAATTTCGTGGTCCACAGGTAAATTGTCATTTCCATTTTGATGGTCTTGAAGAATTATTTCATCTAAAATTTCCAATTCTGTATCTTCCTGATCTACAACAGACTCTTGGTCGGAAGGAATTTCTGCAAACAATGTTTCAAACTCTTCTGAATTCATATTATCCAAGTCGAGAAAGCTCCATCGTTTGGTTTGCTACGAAACCACCTATTCAAAGGTCCAAAAATTCATCATTATAAAGACAAATTAATTAAACAATTTATTGAAAATTCCCCTTTGATAATAAATATTTGATATATTTACTTACTAGCCCAGAAATTATGATGTTCTGACAGTTTTAAGTGACATCTAATGATTCCCGCCAAGAGAGGGTGATGTAAACTACCATCTGACGTGAAGGTTTAGGAGTGTAACCACTCGATCTTTTTAAATAAATTTTTTAAATGGTGGTTTTGTAGTGAAACCACTAGGAACGAGAGGGTTAAGGAAAGAAAAACCCAAACCTACGGATATAGGGGCATTGTAAACCACAACGTTACAAGAAAACCCCAACAAGGCAAATCAAACTAACGAAAACACTTTGCTATCTCATAGTAGCTGCTAAATAATAGTAGTGATAATAGGCAGACTGTAAAGCTTTGACTAGAAGGATGAATGTGATAGTCATGTACAGTGAACTCTATCTGTGTTGGGATGCAGAATAGTTTTGCCATATTACCATCAAAGATCATAAAGATTGTCTTGTCTGAACTTAAATATAAACTGTTAGAACAGAACCATTCAAACAAAGAATCCAGTACCTGCCTCACCCAAATTGGAGTCACCAAATGCAATGAGTACCATTAGCTTATATCATAATACAAACATTAGATTAAACTTGACCAAATCATTTATAAATAAAATGAACAGCACCGGACCCAAGCTAGAGCCTTGAGAAACTCATATATTAGCAGGCTTGTTACTCGAGTTAATGTTAACATCTTCATTTGAACTATCCATTGTTCCAACAATGCACTGGGTGTCCACACTGATATGATTCAAACCATTAATTTAAAAACAACACCCCTCATATTATTATAATATCTGATAAGCTTGTTTAGAAGCAAGTCATGCTGAATATAGTTAAAAGCACGATTGAGGAAACAGAAAATAAAACAATTATTAAAAAAATACGAAAAGTAAACGGTTTCCGTGAACCGATTTCAACCAAAACCTAATCTCACCTCTAATCCAAACAAGTAATAGTTAGGGTGTAGTGGCGAAGGAATTGAACTATGGACCTGATAGTTCATAGTCCGATTATCATGCTTTTAGATAAAAACAAAATGCTTTTTAATATTTACTGTGCATTTGAAGAGAAATAAACTGAATAACCCTTTGTCAAGTTTTTTGTAGCTGCAAAGGTTTCCAATACTAGGAAAGGGGGTTCTGCCACCAAAATAATTTGGGAAATGCAAATTATTTTTTATCCTATAGGATTTTTATCCTATAGGAAATTATCCTATAGGATAATAGGACAATATTGTATTAAAAAATGTCATTCAATAATTTTCTTTACCGCGAGTTAAAAAGTTTGTGTACCTGTGCTTTAGTAGAACCTCCATAAATTCAGGACATCAACGCCTGTTGCTATTGTGAAGAGAAAGATTATGCCAAACTCACAATATTTTCGTGCGTTAAGTAGTTTATTGTCTGGAATGAAACTACAATAAACCTCAACGCTCATTTAACACCAGAAAATGTTCAAAAGATGGTTCAAGAGCGAATATTATATTGAACCCAGATAGAAAAAATGGTTGCAAGTATTAACAAGCCTACTTAGGGCCGGTTGTATAACTTTAAAGTTATCTTTTTAAAGATTTCTCCTTTCCTATGGATAAAAATCGGCATGCCTACTTTATTACATCTAATTGTTTAAACATGTCCACCAATTCTATTATGTAGCCTAGCCATTGGTTAGTTTTGCCAGTACACACAAGATCATTATTGCATTAGACTTGGTATACCAAATCTGATTTCTTCTCTGCAATTAAAAATTTCCAGTAATAAAAGTCGTTTTTCAAACATAATATTTAGTTTCAATAGGCAAAAATATGTTTGAATTAAAGATTTGGCAGTAAAACTAATATTTATAAGATAATAAATGTTTTATTTTTAAGTCTTTTATATTATTTTTAAGCCACCATGCAAGTGTATTTTATTATATCCAACCCTCGTATAAGAAAGTGCTATTACTAAAATATTATATTTATAAGCTTCATTATTTTTTGAGTCACAATTGGCAAAACTAACTTGAAAATAAGCAACAACTCGTATCGATCACAATACGTAAACATATCGTCAAGTTTACAAGTTTATCCAATCAAATTAGTTGTATAACCTACAGTTACAATAGTAGCACAATTTCAAGTCTTTTATTTACAATATAACTAATTCAAATTATTAAACTAAATGACGAAAGAAATTATAGCAAAATTAGTATTATTGCACAACAACAATCTATAGAAAAATTAATCGATAGGAATGAATTACTACCTATTGGTATAAAATAAGGAATATCTTTAAATTATCAATTATAAAATTATTATTTTATACAATAATTATTATTATTCTCATAATATAGAACCGATTTTTTAAAACTTAAAATTCAAACCTGTTACAATTTAACAGAACAAATTTATCTAAAAGATATCTCGTCACTTTTCCACTATACGCTTTTATTTTAATAAAATTCTATTGTACTAAAACAGATGATCCATTCGTTGAATTGCTATTTGGTTCCTGCAAAATACGATTCCATTAACAATAATGTTAACAATGTTTTTGGAAACTTACTTTCAAACACACATCATTATTTGTTTCTGAATTTGTTAATAAAACTTTTTTTTCTAAACTATTTCTTTCATTTTGAGCACCATCATCCTAAAATAAAAAATTATTGACTTATCACTTTTCTAGAATTGTTAAAATTCTTACCTGTGGATCAACGTCTGTAGGTTTACTTTGTAATTCTTCGTACAATCTTTGTTTTTCTTCCAACGCTTCAGTTAATTGTAACTGAATATGTGCAAGTTTTGTTTGCAACTAAAATGAAACATTTAAAATCGCAATACAAGCAGTACAATGAAATCAGGTTTACCTCCAATAAATGTTGTTGCTTTAAATTTTCTACTTCAACTTCTTTGGCTCTTAATTCTCTTTGCCAGTGAATTTCTTCTTCTTCTATACGATTTTGAAGCGTTTTCAAAATTCCCTCCTGCACATGAAAAAAGCAGCAATTAATTGAAGGAAAAAAGTCAACTTCATTTCTACAAACCGTTTTATCAATCACCGATTTATAATGATGTACCTGAGCTTGCAACTTGTCAGATTCAGATTTTGATTCGTCCAATTTCGACTTTTCTAAATCTTGCACATAACATTCAATAGCTTTGCCCATGTCCACAACCCACTGGTTGTACGGTGCACCATTCGTAATTCTAATATCAGGGAATAATCGTTCTATGAACTTCTTATTGGAATCACGTTCTTCTAACCGGGCTTGCACTAACATGTCCTTGTGAAAAAAAAACATTATAATTTTATATTCGCGTTAAATATCAAAAAGAGTTTCTAAGAAAATATGGAAAGTGATGAACCATAAGTACAACTTTAGAATAAAGTGACTTACATCTGAATTTAAAGGCATAGTTTTTGAAGGTCCCAAATTATTCCTATTCTCGGCGGCTTTTAAGGCATCCATCACTTTCCAATTCTTTTTGCGTAACTCCTATACACACATGGATAGGTAGATAAATAAATTAAGATGGTAACAGAAACAGCAAAGAAAAATTACAAGTGCAAATAAAATTCTGCACTCCAACTTACATTATTTTTATTTTTTTGTTCATTCAAATCTTGTTCTAACTGATTTAAAGAAGTCTTGGATGCATTTAACTCGGCAGTGTACTTAATTTTCTCATGTTGCAACTCCGATTTAACCGAAGATAATTCATTTTGCAAATTTAATAATTCTTCCTTATGGCTTTGATCTTCTTTGGCCAGCCCATTGGCTTTCAACATTTGTAACTCTGATTTTTCAGTCTGTGCATCCACCAACTCGGTTTTCAACTAACATAAACAAACGTTAAAACAAATTTTAAACACTTAGTAAGTATTCTATATACCTGAGTAATATTATGTTGAAGTTCTTCTTTTTGTTTTTGTAAATTTTTAATTTCTTCATAAGCTTGATTATTGCCAATCTCCAAGCGTCTCATTTCCTCGGAATTCTTTTGACAAACACTATTGAGTCGTGACACTTCAACATTCAAATCGTTTTCTTGTCGGTGAGCCAATGTTAGACGATGTTCGAAATCATGACCGATGTCCTAAATTATAAACAATCAAGTAACAGAAAAAGCAATAGGATAATTTTGTTACCTCTAGTTGTCTGATATAATTATCCTTATCATCAATTTCAGTTTTAAAGTGATTTACTTGTTGTTGCAATTGCACCAACACGCCTTGATTATGTTCCTTGGAAGCTAAGTTCTGTTCGGTCAACGAACGTAATTCTAAAGTCAACTGATTATTATGAGTATGAAGATCTTGAATTTTAGCATCTCTCTCTTGAGTTTGAGCTAAATGCATGTCAAGTTGTTGTCTTTGCAATTGGAGAGCAGCGTTTTCTTCCCGTAACTGCCTAATTGTGAGTCCTTCTTCGTTAAGTTGTGCTTGCATTTGTTGCATCTTCTGATTATTATTATGCCAACGAGCATTGATGGATTGAATTTCCAACTGTTTTGACTGCAGGGCTTCCTCGAAGCTGCGAACTCTTTGTTGCAATTGCGACTTTTCGGAAATTTGTTCGGCACGAATTTCTCGCAATTTATTTTGCAGAGCCAAGAAAGATTCTTGTTCTTCTGCGAGCGCCTTTTCTTTTTCGGCCAGTTGTTTCTTCAATTTTTGAATCGGGTCAGATTTACCCTATTGTAATGTAAAAGGAAAGAAAAGGTTTTTTTTTAGAAAACTGGGTTACTTGTGATTTCAAAATTAAATAATAAACAATGACATTACCTCACTCCACTCGTCCAATTTTACAGGAGCCTCATGCTGCTTGTTTAGTAAGAGATCAATAAGTATTTGAACTTCAGAGCGAGACAATTCAGCATTACGCACCACATTCAGTAGAACCGGTAAGTCGACCTCTCCATCTTTTGTTCCCACTAAAATTTTTTTAAAAATATGTCATAATTTAAAAGAACCAAAATTCAATAATTTTTACCTATTTGTTGGAAAGGATTTACTTCGCCTTTCTTTTTCTTCTTTTCCTTATTTTGAACGATTCCATTGGTTTGGGGAACCACCTGAGCAGCAGCAACGACAGGTTCTTGCTTTTCGGGAATAGGTTGGGTTACTTCCGGCTTAGCTTTCTGGGAGACTTCCACAGCAGGTTTAACGTTTTTTTCCTTATTTTCTTTGATTTCGGTGGCGTTGTTTTGGGGCACCTTCTTGACTTTTTCTTTGGGCTCTTGAGTTGAACCATTTTGCTTTGGCTTTACAACCTTTTCTTCTTTCTTTTCTACCTTGGTGGGTAGAGATTCTTCCTTCTAAATAAAATTTAGATAAACCATTTAATTCTTTTCAATTTAAAATTAAACGTACCTAGTTAATATTTTAGTATTTTCAAACTTTATTAGCGTGTTATTAGTTTTTCATATTAATAAAAGCATTTAATATAAACTTCATCATTTGAAGCTAAGTTCCCCTCTAATTAATGTTTACGATTGGTTATCTTCTTATTGTTTAATTAATTTGGCTAATTTAAATTTTTTTTATTTATTATTTATTTATTTATTACGAATAAATAAAATTAAACGTGATGGTATAGGGTGGGCAAATTTCGTTGTTTCTGCAAGGAAGATCCGTTATTATTGCCCTTAGAAAAAAAGAAATAGTGACTTAAATGAATTGTTCAATTTAGATAATCTAAGATTATAATGTGTTATTATAAAGTTGTGTATGTGTCAAGAAACTCAATGTGCAAGAGAAAAAAATGGGTTATTAGATGTTATAACGCCATTTTGATTTCATTTAACAGAAATTGGTTAGTTAGAACATTTTAATTAAGGACAGCAGCATGCATGTATGATTGTGTATAGTACAGCGGGGACCTCTATCTAGCGCTATCTTCCGCGATCCAGCGCGAAGCGTTACTCTATTTATATACATACATCTAATAATACAAAAGGTTTTTTATAATTGACAACAATATTCCACTGAACTATCCCAATCAATTACTTAAAGAGAGGGCCTGTCTAACCCTATAACTATAATCCTAATAACTCATGCAACGCGTGGCAATTTGAGTTTTTATACTTTTAGAATCCAGCTTGGTGATTCATTAGGTCAGTTTCACCAAAGGCAAGTTTCCTTTTCCCTAGTAAACGAACCTGAGTTACCTCAGCGATTTGTTTTTAAAATCACGAAGGTAATCAAAAGGAGACCACTTTGCTGGCAGCGGCTTGAAGTAAACCATGTTAGCAAAGTGTTCCTGACTTTTTGTTGGTATTTCCGACCATGCATCGCCCGGAATGTAAGTTAATTCGGTGCTTTATTAGAAGGCTAGTAGACAGGGGGTTTCTGAAAACTTCGGAAACTTCTCTGAACCCTTAAATTTTGTGTTGTTTTTAATAATAACAAAGTCTGTATTTAAGTTTTTAACGAAAAAAATTATTTGGCCCACCCTAAAATCGCATGAGCACTTACAGACCTGTTTTCAACATTTGAAACTGAGTAATTTATGTTAATTACTTCCAAAATTGTACAACTTAAAATAATAGCTTGCTTCCACCAATCTTGTAAAATCTATTTCTGCAAACATGAAAAAATTGATTTACTCATTACAATATCGGATAAAATGAAAATTACAAATTTGGGAATCCCCGAATACTAGATGTTAGTTTGCGCAGATTTTATGGGTAAATCAAAGCATTAACACTGAACATGTCGCACTTTTATTGTTCTTAGAATATGAAGACTGTGAAGAGGAAATTCGAAGAGCGAATCTAACTTATTTAAAAAAAACCAAATTTTAGTGTGCTTATATAATTGAAGGGCCTAGTGGAAAAAGTAGTTAAGTCACTTTTTTTTCAATTTGTAGTTGAGCACATTGCGGCATTTATTCTCTACAAATTAGTATAAAAATCAACAAATTGAAAAAAAAGTGACTTAACTACTTTTTCCACTAGGCCCTTCAATTATACTAATGGAAATAAATTCTGGGAATATTTTCGCCCGACTCTATAGTGTTGTTTGATTACGTACTAAATTATGTAAAAGATGATATTACTTTAAAGCCAACAAAATGAATCCCAAATTTCTTGTCACCTGACCATAAATTATGACATACAAAAAAATATAACAGCACCACAATGTGACATTACCGCTTTCTAGGAAACCAAAGCTTAAGGTGAAGTAGGTGTTATGATTTTCTCGAGTTTTTCAGAATTTCTCCGAGTTCCTGTAGTTTGTACAAAGATTTTCCCCCAGCAATCACCCCCTGGGGGGTAAATTAGATTATTTTTTAAATTGCAAGCACAAAAGTAGTAGTCAACTCGATAACAAAAAATGATAATAACATACATTCATAATTAATTGATTAATATAAAACAATGAAATTTGCCCACTATTTTTAGCTGTGTAGTGTAGATTAATACATTGACATTACCTATTTGTCAATAAAATAATTTTGCATAATTTACGAAAATCAAGTTTAACTTGCTACTTTTCCACTTAAACATTTTACGTCATTGTATAGAAATTTAATAAAAAGCAGTTTTGAGGAAACAATAAAAAGCAAGGATTTTAAGAACTTGAAATTTTCGCAATTCTAGAAAATCTATTTTTAAAAAGTTTAATCAAATTTACAGCAACGATTTCCAATTAGTCACATTTCAATGTACTACATCCTGCACTGTGGTTTACATTTGGATTATCGATGTGCACCTAATTTTATGGCACTTCAAGTTTCATCATATTATTTGATTTGATTAAACTCAAAAAAAATATATAATATAAAACTACAATAAAATTAAGTAACTTACAACTTGTAAATGCGTATGCAATAATTCTAAATCGTCTTTAGGGTGCAGTTGTTCAAAATGATTCACAATAGGGACGTCGACATCAACGACATTTTCCACAGGTTTGTGAATTAAAATAGGCCGAACTTTTTCCTTTTTCTTACGCTTTTTCTGTAATATAAGCAATATACAACATGCAAGCAAAGTTTTGTTATTGAGTTAATTAAGCATAAGTGCAATTCTAATAAATAATGCGATTGTTAGAATATAAATACAGTGAAAACCTTTTAACATAAAATTTATAGGACAGACAACGAAACGTTTTAAATGGATAAAATGTATTTAATGTTCAACAATTTCTTATTTGGTTTTATGTTAAAATAGTTTTCACAATATTAATTATTTTTATTCTCTACAATAAATTTATAAAACGAATAATTTTTATAAAACAAGGTATCTTGTGATATTCTACTACTACTACCATTGGAAAATATGTTAATTTTGTTGCTCCCAAGACTAAATTCCATTTCAACTTATTTTGAAATAAACAATTGTCAGATCTACGTCGTCGCGTTCACGTAGTGTTTGTTATTATTAAAAAATAAACTCACAGGCATGCCATATGAATATAACAAATAATTAAAAATATAATCAATAAAAATCAAAATAATAATTCTTCTTAATATCGGTCTAGGACCAGTCCTTTTACTAATAAAATTGATGTATTAGTTCTGGGAGTATTATTGCTTTTTACATCTCAGGTAGCTTGCTAGGCTTGCCTTTCGAAATCTATACATAGTAATATACACTCTAATCGAGAAACGAGTGAAACTGGCAAATCGGAACAGCGTTACGCTGAGGTCGGTGCCAGGACATGAAGGGCAATGAAGATGCCAACTTTCTGGCTAGAAGGGCTGCCAGTATACTCTTAAAGGGCCCTGAGCCTTCCTGGGGGATTTCATACACGACCGCTAAGAAAAGGATCAAGGACATACTACGAAAATAACACCTTACTTACTAGGCGGGTTTTCCTGGACTGAGGCTCATCCGAGGCCTGTCAAGTGAGTCCAGGAGTAAAGAAATTTTCCAACAGCATAAATCAGCTGAAAAGGGTAGTAGGACCTTTTACAGGACATTACCGTCTCAGCAGGCACCTGTGGCATACTCACCGAGTTCCTAGCCCAACATCAGCCGGCGAATATTACAAGGCGCTCGAAGAATTTCTGCAGCGAGCATGTGCACACTGCATGCCTAAATCCACTAATAGGCGACCACTTGTCTACTGGTGGACCGATGAGATTGCGATCCTTAGAAAGAACTGCACCTCGGCCAGAAGAGAGTACTACAGAACTGCCATTAGGCATCTTGAAGCGGCGGAACAGCTTCTGGAAAGACTTATAGAGGCGAGGAAAAGGTTGGCAGTGGAAATAGACAAGAGCCAGCGCAAGATGTGGAAAGACCTTCTCCTGGACCTGGACAGAGACGTCTGGGGAAGGGGCTACAAGATAGTAAACCGAGCGCTAATGGAATAGCGGAGGACAGGCTGGAACCGATCATGGAGGCGCTGTTCCCGTCGTCACATGCCCGGAGCCACTAGAGATTACACCAATCCCGCTGTTTACGGAGCTAGCGACAGCTATATCCAGCATCAAGCCGGACAAGGCACCTGGCCCCGACAACATCCTGGCGGCTCTGATCAAGAGGGTGGGAGAAGTACAGCCGCAACTGCTGCTGAGAACTTACAATGCGATTTTACAGAGCGGCGACTACCAACGAAATTGGAAGGAGGCCACGCTGGTCCTCATAAGGAAGGGGACAAAGCCGATCAGGGAGCTATCGTCGTACAGACCGCTGTGCCTCCTCAATCATATAAGCAAGGTGTTCGAGTGCATACTGCTCAGTAGACTGCAGAATGAAATCGAGGAGAGAGAAGATCTTTCTGAGAGCCAATTTGGGTTTCGGAAGGGAAGGTCGACCACACACGCACTCGAAAGGATTGTAAAAACCGTACGCCAAGCGAAGAGCGGTACAAGACACACCAGGCGATACGCCCTTGTGGTGGCGTTGGACGTGAGGAATGCGTTTAACACGGTCAGATGGGATAATATCCTACAGGAGTTAGACCGGAGGGATATAAGTCCTTACATTCGTAAACTCGTAACCACGTATTTCGAAGATAGATGGATAACAGCGTACAAGGCGGGTAAATCAGCGAGACTGCGCATGAGCGGCGGGGTGCCGCAAAGTTCGGTTCTTGGGCCGGCATTGTGGAACGTTAGTTATGACGATATTTTGCGGCTGCCGGTGCCGCCGGGGGTGGAACTCGTCGGATTTGCCGATGACCTCACCGTCGTGGCGACCGCGAAGACAGAAAAAGAATTGACAAATAAGACTAATGTAGTTGTAGCAAACATATGCGCGTGGTTAAGAGATAAGGAGCCAGCAATAGTACCCGAAAAGACGGAGGCGGTCCTGGTTTGTGGAAGAAGACACCATACCCCAATTGGAGAATAGTAACATCAGTCCCACCGAAACAGTAAAAATCCTGGGAACCCACATCGACCGCAACCTATTGTTCCGCGAGCACATACGTCTAGCGGCCGAAAGGGCTCTAAAAGCGGCGACGGCCATCTCCAGACTGCTCCCAAATATAGGCGGTCCATCCGAGCCGCAAAGGAGGGTTTTGGCCTCGGTGGCGGAGTCGATCATGCTCTACAGGGCCCCTATATGGACAGACGACCTCCAAAGGAATGCCAGCTACACCGAAAAATTTCTCCGGGTACAGAGAAGAATGGCACTCAGAGTGGCGAGAACTTATAGGACGACATCCACCGTTGCTCTTCTTGTGCTGTCGTCGATGGTTTCCGCCGACTTGCTGGCCATGGAGCGCAAAGGAAAGTTTGAGAAAGCCCCACTTACAAGCACGGAACTGCGCACATGGCAGGCAAGATGGGATGCAAGTGAGAAGGGCAAGTGGACCCACAGAATGATCCCCAAGATAGATGAGCGGTACTACAGGACCCACGGAGACACCTCTTATGAGATCACCCAGCTCCTCGCCGGGCATGGGTGCTTCGAAGCCTACCTGTACCGTTTCAAAAGGGCAGAGACCAACAGCTGCCCTTATTGCGAGAAAGAGGACACTGCTTGCCACACCTTTTTTACGTGTTGCCAGTGGCAAGCACAACGACGCCTGGCCGAAACAACGGTAGGAAGATCGCTGACATCGGACAATCTGGTGGAGACCATGCTCGCGAGCCCAGAGAACTGGACAGCGGTGGAAGCCTTTGCCAAGGAAGTAATTGCGACAAAAGAGGCTGACCAGCGCCTGGCGCAAGCCCAGAACGAAGGCTAAACAAGGGATAAAATGGACGGAAATAATGCGTTCAGCGAATCCCGGCATTTCTATGGAGTGGGGGTTTAGTTAGTAGAAATCTGACACTACCACCCAAAACATCCGGGTGGTGTCTTTTTGAAGATTTCCCCACTCCCAACGCACACATAAAAAGGCACCTCAATACATTGGGTAGCTGAAGATTCTACATGCAGGATGTGTGGTGAGGAGAATGAAACTTCATACCACATACTATATGAATACGACCTTGAGAGAGGAAGCAAAACTGAGGATAGCACAGGCACCCTCAGCTCCATACTCGACTTTGTTGAGGAGACGCGGCTGTTGGAGTGAACACGGAAGTTTAAGCTTCAGTGCAGTGGGCGACATAGTACACCACAACCCGTTAATAATAATAATTGCTAAAAAGGAAAAAAGTTATCAAATGCACTTGATTATTTAGCAAATGGCCCATCTGTTCCTACTTGATGAGAGTTTGAACAGGTTGTGAAAGTTTACAACAAATAATTGCTGTAAAGCTCGACGAGATTAAAAGTTGTGACATAAACCATTAGTGGAATGGCGCAATAACAAAATACACGATTATAAAATTGAAAATAGGTGAAGATTATTTGTATAGAATTATTTTTAATGCATTATCATGTCGCGTCCGGTTTGTGATCACGCTCAACTATTGTTATCTTAGCCTGTTACTGACAAGGTCACCGACCTCAATTCTATAAAAAGATGAAGATATCTGCAAATACTTTTTACGAAAAAACAATTATTTAGTCAATGCGTCCTTAACAAATGAAATAGAAACAATTATGTTCAAATTGCTAGATTAGATAAAGTAATTTTGTACTTCCTATGATAATAATAGGATATTTTAATTATTGTATCAAAACTTTAACCTACACCATAATTTCAAAGTTATCACTTATTACTGTTGTTAGATGTCAAAGAAGATAGAAAATTAAGATACCACCTAATTTGACTAATTAACAATACACTATTAAATCAAATTTACATTAAAATACAAAATACAAAATGGGTTTCTATTCCATCAGAAAATCAATTAAGATGATGAGTACCTTAACCATGACATTCTTTCACATTGTATTTAAAACCGCAGTTTTGCTCAAATGCCGTGTGAATGGAAAAAATGCTTCTAACAATGAACAGATCTTATTGGGGAAAGTATCATAAGCATAAGTTTGAAGTTATCCCCTGACCAAAATAATGGAAGTTTTATGAAGTCTTGGTGGGTGCTTAAATTTTGAAGATTTTTGAAACAGGAGGGATAAGTGTTAAAACAAAAAATTTTAAGCCTACTTGCACGAGAATGGTAATTATTCCTATTACTTTCCCCTGGACTTCAAAGTAAAATTTTCTTATAGAAAGGTACCGGGATATTTCGCAGTTAGCAACTTCATTTTTTCGATGAAAATCGCGTTATCATTTTAATTTTTAAGTTAGAGATAATAACCATTAGCACACCACGCTAGTAACTTACCAGTTGATAGTCGTAAATCGCATAAAATTATTGATTGTTTTGAATAAAATGAAAACCGAAAGTGATAGTAATTTTTTTTTATGTGTGATTATCTTAACATTGTGAAACTAGTTTTGTAGACATTCCTGAACTTGATCTTGAAATTTTTAATTATAATCATTATTTTTTATTCTTATTATTGTTGGGAATATCCCATATGAAGAGTCTAAGATAGAGTAGTTGACAGTTTTGAGACAATTGCACGAGAATTATTGTTAACAGTTTTCCATACTAGAAAATAGCAGAATAGAACCATGATGGTCCATATAAAAATGGAGTTTAAAAAGAATACTAGCGCATATTAGATTAATTGAACAAGCTTAATTAGCAGTGTTTGAATTTTTACAAGTTTTAAGTAGGTACATTATGTTTTGTTGTCATAAAACAATGATACCTATATTATACTGATATCCTAAAAATAATATTTTCTTATCATAATTATTGTTCAATAATAAATGAAACACTACAAAATATGAGGACTTTCATACTTGAATATCCACTCAAAACATTGTTGTTGACAAACCATTTTTTTCTGGGGACTCTTCATATGAGCCTTTCCTTGTATAAATGAGTCGCTTATTTCCAAAACCGGCTAAATCCATATTAACATTTTTTTCAGGAGATCAGAAAAACTGCCATATAAAAAGTATACACCAGTTTAAAATTTAATTTCATTTTGGTATCATAACCTTGTTTTTTAGCACGGAAATGGAGGCATAATATGGCTTTTATAGCCCGAGGGCATATAAAGATGCTAAGCAATGACAATTTTTTTCTGTATGTAGCAAGGATTTAGTCGGTTTTGAAACTCATTTGATGAATGAGTTAATCGGTTTTGGAAGTAAATAAAATGTTTGGTTTATAATTTGGAGGCTTTTAATTCATTTTAGACTTGAAATTTTTTTGCAGTCGTAAGGTATTGATATGCTACACAAGATGGAATCAATAACTCATTTAGTGAAAAATATGGATTTAGCCGGTTTTGGAAATAGGCGACTCAAATATCGTCGCTATCAAAACGTAAAGGCGTATCTCGATTTTCCTCACTTTACAAGAGAGCGAAATAAATAAAAATACTGTTCTTATTTTCTCCATAACTAAAATACTATTGAATATATTCAATAGTGAATATTGAATACTATTGATAATTCCATTCAGGGTCAAATTTTGGCGTTTCGACCAATCAGCGTGCATTATTTTACATTGTACTTATACGGATACAATTCATACACCGTCGAATTTTACCCGCAAATACCGTAAAATATCCAGTTTTTATGAAATCCTACGTGAATATTCAAATAACCCTAGGTCAATTTGAATATTTTAAATATTTTTGTAGGGGGTCGTAAAATAGTATTGGATATTTGTAGTGGAAACGCACTCGTAAAGCGCTAAAAAATATTCGCTGTAAACTGCCCTTGAATTAATTATATGTTTCTCTGTGGTTTGGTAACTTTCGTCACCACAGCTTTGAATCTAAAAATATTAGCTTTGCCATTGGTCACATTCGTTGTGGTTTAGTAACTTTTCAGTTACTATTATCTCTTTAACGTAATTTTCTAGTAACTACAAAATTTTAAAGTAACCCATTGGTCAATCATCAATTTATGGAAGGGTAAAATTCATCCCCAACGCACCAAAATTTGTCCTTCGCAACCTTGTACCTTCCGGTTAGATTTAACAAGTGTTTCTTGTGTGTTCCTAAGTGCTTTGAAATAAGGTTTTTGGTTTTTTTACGGTGAGTTTTCTAGTAACTATTAACTTAATTTTCTTACTTTCTAGTAACTTAATTTTCGACATTAAAAATGGCGTTTGAAATGTCGATTTTCGTATGTGATATTGTGCTTTGAAGTTGTGGCGTTTCTTCACGGAATTATCATCGCAACAGCAACGCGGGTTCGGAAAATACTCAAAGATTCAGCGAGTACAGGTTTTAGCAAGGAGATTGCACGAGCGTAGCTGCGCTACGCTCGTGCAATCTCCTTGCTAAAACCTGTACTCGCTGAATCTTTGAGTATTTTCCTGACCCTTGTGTTGTAACATACGAATATATTCAATAGTAAGAACAGTACTTTTATTTATTTCGCTCTCCTGTAAAGTGAGGAAAATCGAGATACGCCTTTACGTTTTGATAGCGACGATATGATTGAGAATAACATCCTCGAGTACTTGATATGGCAACAACCATTTAACATGGATTCCTAACCACGGCAGAAGTAATTTAGGAGTAGATAAGGTTTGAACCCATGATCTTTAAATTAGAAATTCGACTATTAAGCACTACACTAAACTACCTGCAATTATGTAAACAAAACTCTGTTATTGAAAATACTTAGCAAATTTTGAATGAGCTGTTTATTTTTAGCTTACACCAAGGGGTTAATCACAGAGGAAGTCTGGTGTACAAATGTTGGCATTTTTTAGAAGTCTCTTGGCATTCCTTGTGGATTCTGGAGAGTCCCATGTTATTCCTGAAAGTTCTAATAGATTTTGTAAATGTTGACGCATTCTTTGGTAATCCCATGGCTTTCTTTTAAATTTCGCGGAATTCTTTGAAATTGTTTTAGCATTTATTGGAAGTTCCATGTTATATTAAATATTATATTCGAAGTAATTATTTAAGTACCACGATCTTCAATTGTTAATATTTTTAAATAATTAATTAACTTCAAATTGTATATAAGAAACCTCAATTATATTTCCTGCCAAAAATAAGCATTGCCTTTTCTTGAATAAAATGTGTGGTATTCTATGGAAGTTCAAGGAAGTCTTTAAATTTGGTAGCCCGATGTACGTGAATTTCTCTTGCAATTAACCCCTTGGCTTACACTAAATTGTAGATGACAAATTCGACCCAGTTAAAACGCCTGTTTTTTAAATTTAAATTGGTGTTTTGTAAAACAAAACATCCTCTCCTGATTGGATAAAGTAATCATTGAATTCACTACTCGGTGTTCATTTTATTACCAACGATCAGAAACGTTATTAAAATCTTCTCGTCAAGTAAAAACCAAAATGATAAATTTTTTAAACAATGGAGAGAGCTTAGAGCCCACAAGAAACGGTATTTAATTGAAATCGTAAGAAGTAGAGAATAAAAACATATTTTCATGTACCTATAACAACCACTGCATGCAACAATTCTATTTTTAAATTCAAGAATTTCGAACTTATTAATAGTTAATAACGATAACCTTAGATACCACTAATTTTTGATAATAAATGTTAATTTTTTAAAAACAACTCCATGAACATGCATGAACAATAAAATTCACACCGACCTTGTTAACAATTTTAATATCTGCATTGGTATCAATTACTGTGGGTTCCTTAAACTCCACATGAGGCTTTGGAGAAGATTTTTCGGATCCCGTAGATACCGATGGAGTTTCGGCATCTTCCGATTCTTCTGGACCTTCAGGTTCAGAAACCTCGGCAGCTTTCTTCACCTTCTCCTGAAAGATCCCACATAAAATTAACATATGTACATAGTACATCAAACGATTGCATTGCTCACCTTTTTATTAAGCTTTTTAGCTTTCTTTTCTTTTGGCTTGGGACGAGGTTGCGAACCTAACAAGGCTTTAACTTGTTGACGTTGTTCCGTGATGGCTTCTTCGTAACTTTTTTCTTTCATACCAAATATGTATATAAATAATAAAATGGATCCGGAGACAATAAAAACACTAACACCAATAACGGCCGATTGGATATCCATGATTCTATGAAATTTAATTTTAATAATAGGGTAATAATTAAGAGAATATAACGAAAATTGTTGCAGGTACTAAATGAAATAAATTAGAACAGTTAATAAAACGTAATTACTGTGAAAATAGAAAATGAATTAAAAGATAAATAAATTATAATTATGTTAAAATATTATTTAAATAACACTCGAATTGTATAATATTAAATATATAAGATCAAAACTGATGAAACGATCAAGGCCACGTAGCAAATCATGGACGGCGGTATAAATGTATGTGTGCATAAATACAAATTTGCCGGTAATAAAAACTACTTCATTTTAATACAATTACAAGTATTAAGAGGCTCCATTAACGTAATACTCACTTCAGAAAATTAATTAATGTATAATCACTTGAACAAAATAAACTAAATTGTATACACGACACAAGAACAACCTACACAAACCAGGATACACAAAACGATTACACGTTCAAATAGAAAGATCCTAGACAGGGTTAATCTCTTAACCAATAATATTCTCCAGTTGTCAAATTTGACACCGAATTCGTGGCGCTACTTTTAAGATTATTTTAACCAACTTCATTGTTTTTCAAGTTTCACTCTATCTAAATTAAAACAAACTAAAGATAAGCTGCTAATAATAATTTGTTATTGTATATTTATCATATTTAAATTAGGTATGGGTAGGTACATTAAAGTATTATATTCCGTATCGCATTTAGATAAAAGAAATGGTTGCGGGAATTCCCGCACCTAGATTGGTTTTCTATTATACTTTATCTATTGATTGCAAAAATATCGATAAAGTATATTTATCGATTCGATAATACCGGCAGCATCGGGAATTTTACCCGCCAGACTTTTGGGCGCCGGCGTTTAGGTGCTAGGACTTTTGGGTACCGGTATTTTGGATCTTAAGAAATTAATATTTTATAGTTTTAAATGAAATAGATAGTACATAATATAAGGTATTTTTTTTAGCTGCAAAGTGACAGTTCTTTGACATTTGTGTTCAGAAAGGTTTGTCATTTAATCATGAATAAATTAACACTTGAGTAACGCTACCAAATTGTGGAAATTTATTTTCAAAGTCAAAGTTTCGTTCGCCTAATTTATAGAGCTCTTCGCCCATTTTAAGGTCGACATAATCGACCTTCTGAGCAGGCTATTCGTGCGGTGATGGATAAATTTCGTACCACTTCTTCATTGCATGATGTAAGACCACCAACAAGACAAAGAATTGGGCGTACCGAAGAAACTATCGCCTCTGTAAGTGAAAGTGTGCAAGAGAACCCAAACATTTCAATTTGCCATCGTGCTCAACAACTTGGGCTTTGTCCGTCCATTAAACGGAAAATTTTACATCGAGATCTTGGTTTACATCCTTACAAGATCCAGTTGGTTCAAGAATTGCAGCCTAATGATTGCGTCGTGCGTTCGCAGATTGGGCTCACAACCATTTGGAAGTGAATCCATTTTTTTACTGCTAAATTTTGTTCAGTGACGAGGCACATTTCTGTTTGAATGGGTATGTGAACAAGCAAAATTGCCGTATTTAAAATTGACTGTTTGGTGTGGAATAGACGCCAACGGCATCATCGGTCCATATTTCTTTCGAAATGAGGAAGAAGCTACCGTTACGGTTAATGGTGTGAGATATTGACACATGTTCAATACATTTTTTTTCAAAAATTCAAGAGTTAAACATCGACAACAACTTATGGTTCCAACAGGATGGTGCTACGTGCCACACAGCCACCGAAACCATCGATTTATTGGAAGGACAATTTGGTGACAACATTATTTCAAGAAATGGTCCTATCAATTGGCCTCCAAGATCGTGTGATGATTTGACGCCTCCAGATTATTTTCGTTGGGGGTATGTTAAATCCATGGTTTATGCTAACAAACCAACAACTCTGAAAGCATTGGAAGTCAATATCCAGCAAGCCATTTATGAAATAAGGCCAGAAATATTGGAAAAAGTGATCAAAAATTGGACTGATCGGATGCGCTTCGTAATAACGATTAGTCGTGGTGGTCACATGCCGGAAATCATTTTCAAATCATAAATGGCATTAAATTTACTTTCATAAAAAAATAATTAAAAAACATTCCATCCATTTTTTAATGTTTTATTTCAATTTGTAGTTATCATGCAGCTAAAAAACACCCTATATATCCCCTACAAATTATTTATATAATTATTATCTCTTCCTTTTGGAACACTTCATTTGTTGTCGAAAAATTTCCATATAGACTGATGGCCAACATCTAGTACATACGGGCAGCTTCCGCAACATTGTTTGTGCGATTCAGATCATTAAGTACCCGATTACCCGAAACGATCCAAATATTTGACAAAAAGGTGGCCTTCGCATTATATACCTACTTTCTAATATTTGTTAGCCTTCCAACACAGTTTTTTGCAAATTCATGTGGCGGGTGTATGGAGAATGAAACACTACCGTCGGGGTATTTAATTTTAGTGGCGGCTGGTGACTTGTTTCAATGGGAGGGCACAAAATATAGTAAATAAACAAGGTGGAACTCGCTTTAGCGGCAGTTCCTAGGCTTCTATACAGCTACCTTTCTGGTGTGAAAAGTTGTTATTGCTAGTTATTTTTGGTCGACATAATATTTAAAATGTAACATCAGATAATCCGATAATCTGCACCAATTAAATTTTCCGAGATAACTTCTTACTAGGGTACGTCTTAAGGTATCAACGTCTTAACGAATCAACGGATCAAACGATCAACGGATCAAAGGATCAACGAATCAAAGGATCAACGGATCAACGGATCAACGTATCAACATATTTAAATTTCCTATATAGGTGAAAAATTATGTAAATAAAATATAACCAAAGAATATAACTTATATTTGGTCTGCATTGAAAAATAATCAGGTAATCTGCACTAATTACATTTTTGCGGTTGGTATTTATCATTCACTATATAACTAATAATAATGAAGCTTTTCCATTCCATTCGGAACTTTACTTCTCTGTAATGTACGGTTCATTTTTTGAGGTGAATCAATCCTCTTCTTTCTCTTTTACTTACAACTTAACTTCGCCAATTAGCCACTGCTGTGGTTAACAATAAATAAATTTAAAACAAATTATTGTTTTATTATACATACGATTTGTTTACAATCACAATTTCGAGGGTTCTGATTAGATTTGAATTATGCGGACAGACAGACACAGAGCCAGATCGTAAGGCTTCTTGCTATACTGTGTATATACTTATAAGTTATAAGCTTTTTTAAGTTATTTTTCAGAAAAATATAGTAGATAAAATATGACAATAAAATTTATCCGTTAATTTGATAACTTAATCCGTTGATCCGTGTTCTGATAACTAATCTGTTGATACCTTGATCGGTCAGATCATCGGATTAAGTCTAATCGCGATTACAGCTAAGTGAAGCGACGTTTGGCGGCAGAAATGTTAACTCACTAAAACGGGCATTGTCATAAGTTTACATGTGCATCTAGTGCATGTTTATAGCCGGTATTAACGTTAAATATTGCTTCTAAGTGCTTGTGTTTGAAAATTCCTCCGAAATTAATTTGTTATTAGGCAAACGACAAAATGAATACAGGTAAATCAAAATCAAGAGCGTTTTGTTGTGTTCACGGATGTAATTCTAGCGCTAGAAAGAATTCTGACCTTAATTTCCACAAGTTTCCCATGAAAGGAAAATTCAAAGTGAAATGGACAAATCCGTTGGGTGAGGTGGAAGTAATTGATAGCAGAAAAGCGTGGATGAAAAGCTTCAAAATGGGAAAGGATCCTACAAAATACATGGTTGTGTATCAACAAGCTTTTTTTGTCAATTAGCCCTGATATCTCATGAGGCGGTGCAGGCAAAGCTGTAGTTTGTAAAACTAAGCTATAAATATGATGGAATCCGTCGTTACTAGGCGTTTTCCCACACAACACAACGTGCTTAGCGTTTGCCAAAGCTTCACCCTCACAAAAGTTTCTAGCCTCAGAACTCCCACAGAATTTCAAAATATTGTTTATTGTTAATTGTTTATTCATATTTAGATATTATTTAAACACAAACGAATATAATAAACAAACCACAACACGTTTCCGAACCCGTTAATGTGCATATAATAACCTTGCTTATGATGGCAAAACATAGAACTACCCGTTTTGAGCGGCCATTTTGAATATTTCGTCACGTGATTTTCCTTAATCGAAATCGCGAATAGGTTGAAAATTACAATCTTAAAGCACAGATTATTATTTTTGTAACCTATCTTAATATATAAATTCTGATTAGATTTGAATTATGCGGACGGACGGACAGACACGGAGCCAGATCATAAGGCTTCTTGTTATACTTTGTATAGAAGCATAGAAGCCTAAAAGGAAAAATATAAATTTACTAAGTTGCTTCTAAAATATTTTAATTCCAAAGAATTGATAACCCTTAGAATAAACGCAAAACTTGAGCGAAATGTAGGGTTCTATTGCCTATCTGTTTGTTCATAACGCAACTCTCTTTGGTTTATTTTTTAGTTACCAACCTAAATGTCTAGGTGTCTATTTGGGGCCTTTAGGCAGCACAACAATGACAGTCGTGCATTGTTAAAATGTAATGAATAAATAAATGAGAAAATAATTAAAACAATATTAATGGTGAAGATGTAATTAACTAACTAGCAGGTTAAAAGTATCTCGAACCCGATTTCTTTGGTTGTGCGACCTACTGGCCTAATTGGATGGGGGATTGACGGATCAATTTAGCGTTATAAACACACATAGATAATAGATTAATAAAAGAATAACTTTAGGTATTCCTTCGGAACGTTATGTATAGGTGCGGAAATATTTAATATAAAATGAAGTGGAATCTATTAAATGGGAAAAGTAATGTGTTGTCACATAAGATTTTTTCCGTTGAGGTTCAAACAATGGGAATAGAAGCTCATTGAAGTTCAAACGATTCTAGATTGATTGGTATTAAATTTATAAATCAGTTTTTAAAAAAGGCATTTCTTCGGCCCCTCCCAAATTTTAATTTAAGAAATTCGCGATGGGGGGGGGGGATCGAAATGTACCTGTTAAATTTCAATGAAAAACTAGCGACAACATTTGTACATTTTCTAGAGAACTAAAAAACTCTTTAAATAAAACCATTTAAAAATCATTCTTTTTACTTTTATGATTGCTTGTTACTTGAAATGGGTTCTTCTTAACGGATCACCTGTGGTGACGAGAGGTAAAATGGCTTCAAGAAATAGTTGGGCATCTCCCGGCTAAGCCAAAGCAAATCTACCCAGGCTAGCTAAGGCCACCCTCTAGGTCCCGGGGAAACCCGAGCTCACTTAGGCGGTCATAGCGTGGCTAAAGGCGCAGAATCCCTGGACGAAAGTTAATCAGTGGTGTGTCTTCTATGACACGGACAGAAGTGACCCTCTTATTCTGCCGTCCTACGCTAAGAAGCAGTATCTCCAAAATCGTTGCTTCGAGAAAACGCTCATTTAGGTATTTATAGTTGGGCCACCAAGAAATAATTTATTAATTTTGAAATTAGCTATGCCTAGCAACGATTTTGGAGATACTGCTTCTTAGTTTAGGACGGCAGTATTGTCGGAGGCATATTGTCTTTGGTGTCAATGAAGGAGACTGAGCGGCTTTCAGAAGGGGGAAGCTGAATTTCAGATTCTCCACTCTAAAAGTGAAGGTGCAGCGTGACATCACTGGCGGACCCTGTGCCAGCACCAACAGCAGATGAAGTGACTGCAGAGCAAATGGACCTTAAGGATCTCGATGAAGACTCTGAATGTGACTGACCCTCAAGTTGGTAGTGATGTCCCATAACAAGGTAGTCTGATGGCTATTTTGGTAGGAGTGGAACGCCCTACAAGCTAACTCGCAGCGTGGGCGGCTCCGGCGACTCTCTGCAAGGACACAATAGCTCTTATACAAGAGTCATACATAACAAAAGCTAGAATCTCTAGCCTTTCAACGCTTTATCATCACAGGTAATCTTTCAAACAAAACTAGAACTTGTATTTACATACCTAGCAATTTTCAGGCCCATCCCCTTTCACAGTTAAGCGACTGCGATTTAATAGTGGTCAAACTAAGGTGCGATTTTGACGATGGCCCAGAAGATGTTATTCTAGCATCTGCCTACCTCTCTATTGATTCCCAGGATCTGCCACCTTCTCAAAAATTGCTGGACTTGGTGAGCTATTGCGAGCAAATGAAAAGACACCTCATCATAGGATGCGACTCCAACTGCTATCGCACTGTACGGGGAAGTGAGGACTGCAACAGGCAACGTAAGTCACTATTTGAGTATCTTATGAGTACAAACAGCGGGGATCCTTCGCATGCGTGATTAAAAGTATCACTTCTGTCTCTAGATGTGTAACATTTTTTCTTTTTTCTGCAGGGAAGGGGGAAACCTTCATAGGCACCACCCCATCAGGGATGGTAGTGTCAGATTCTAACTGACTAAAACCCCCTCCCCGACGACAGCGGGCTTTACCTTCTCGGCATTACTTCCGCTGTCGTCTGCGATCTTCCATGCTGCATCGATGATGCAGGCTCCCGATGACCTCCCGGTTTAGCACGAAAGTTTGTGTCCGGGAGGTCAGGCACTATCACTTGATTCTACTTTTCCAATTGAACCGGACACACCGCTCGCCGCGATCCAACACGTCTCACCGGGTCACCTAGTGGTCCGCAATCGTCAGTATAGGTGAAAGTCCACTCGTCATTAACTTAATAGGCGGAAATTCCGGCGACAAAGTCAAGGCCGAGCCGACCGTCATCCATACCGGAGACTCCGAGCCCCCAAGCGACCCTGCAAATCATATTAAATCACAGAGCGCGATGCGACCGGGTCATCTTGAAAAACTTGTGGTCGCTGGCAAAGTGCCAGTCCACTCGTCTTTATATTTGACGGCACTATTTTCGCGATCGTCCCCCTCTGGATTAGCACGAGAGTTTGTGTCCACAGAGGGTCTACGCGCTATCGTCGTACCGACACTAACCTACCCCGTCGAACGACCGTCACTACTCGACCCGACCCGCCGATCAATGACGATATTCTTCGGGAATTCTCTTGGGAACTTCTCGCGCATCTTCTCGCGGGAACTTCTCAAGGGAACTTAAAAAGGCTGTCATTGACTTAACTGTAGGGCGAGAACTCGAGCTGCGGCTTGCTCAGCTCGTCCGTCCCCCCTCCTTGGTCTTCATCACTTGACTGATGAAGACCGCTACAGCCAGCCATTCGTCTTCGCCGGACAGCATGAAAGCAATCATGTTGTCCGGGCTTAGTGTGTCGCCCATCCGGAGCGAAATCATCACTCTCTCCCTCTCCCATCTTAGGCATCCGAAAAGAGTGTGTTCCGCCGTATCTTCGTCCCCGCAGTAACGACAGGCAGGTGACTCGGTCAGCCTGAACCTGTGGAGATATGCCTGGAAGCATCCGTGGGCGGTGAGAGCTTGTGTTATATGAAAGTTCACCTCTCCGTGCTTTCTCGCTACCCAAGGACGAAGATCCGGAATGAGCTTTCTGGTCCAAGCGGCATTCGTGCCGGAGGACCAGCTCCTTTGCCAATCGTCGAGCGTCCGCTGCTTAATGGTGGGGTCCGGTCCCGCTCGTACGTCTGCTCTCTCTCTAGCTAAAAGCTCTATGGGAGGCATGGAGGCCAAGACTCGCACGGCTTCGCCGGACACGGTCCTGTAAGCGCAAGTTACTCGAAGTGCCATCTTGCGCTGGACCGCTTGCAGCCTATTACGGTTACGCTGGACGTTGACGGCCTCTTGCCAAACGGGAGCGGCGTACAACATCACGGACTGTGCGACGGTGCCCAACATCCTTCGCTTCGTCGGTTTTGGGCCACCGATGTTGGGCATTAGTCTAGCGAACGAAGTAACTATCGCCGTCGCCTTATGTGTAACATAATCTACTATTAGCTCCCCAGAAAAAATTACAAATTTCAGATTCGCTAGTTTTCCAGATAGGGAACGAAAATGTCAAGGACATAAATTTTTGCAATTTATTTCATGTCCCTCTTCAATTTTGCTCAAATTTGGTATGCTTCTAAGTTATTTCAAATAAACGGACCCGTATTTTCTTGTTTGGCCCTAAAGTTGCCCGTTTACAATGTAAAACCCTTAAAAATAAGTCAAATTTGGCTTGTAAAGCTTCGATAAGGTATTTCTACTGGGGGACCGAAATCCTACTACCACCTCCTCGGGGTGGTCCCTGGTAACTTGCGGAGGACCTTCAGAGATCGGGCGCGAAGCCCGGTGTATGGGGGAAATCCGCAAGGCTGACGTGAGAGGTCACATGAAGGAGACGAACACCAGTCTCCCCCAACGCCAAGCTGAGGGAAGTCGACCCGACAGTGGTGCAAACCGGGTCAAGACTCTGCACACCAGGTTGCAAGGTTGCAGAGAGACGAGCCTCGCGGACCACTACCTAGTGGCTCCCAATGCGCATCAGTACACAGCGATTCGGGTGATGTCAGGGGTCATTGCGATTAGCCCGGGCCACGTACTCCGTTGGTGCCCAGCGGGAGCCAGTTAATCCGGTGATGACGCGAGGCCGTAGAAAAACGACCATGCCGCAGACCATCGCAGACGACAGCGGAAGTGATGCCGAGAAGGTAAATCCCGCTGCTCGACGGGGAGGGGGTTTTAGTGAGTAAAAATCTCACACTACCATCCCAGATTGGGGCGGTGCCTGTGAAGGTTTCCCCCTACCCTGCATTACAAAAACAAAAAAAGTTATTTCTACTGGCCGAACCGTACCACTTAGAACTTAGAGATACGATTTTTTTTATGAAATGAAGATATTAAATAGGCCTTTTCAGTGAGTTTTTGTATATAAATAATTAAGGTCACAAAATATGGGCCTTGATCAAATTTCGGCTTTGAGTGTACCTGCCTCAAAAACGAGGCCATTTAAAATTCTCAAGAAAATATATTATCTTTATTGCACTTTTGGCCACTTGCATACCAAATTTTAGACTGGGCACGTTTTTGTTGATTTTTGTACTTTTGGTAAAGTGTTTCGATTTACGGCCACTATCATTAATTTCGATGTCATTCCTAAACCAAAAGCGCGCCCACTCTAAAATTTGGTATGCAAGTAGCCAAAAGTATAACATATTGAACTGTATTTCAATGCCTAGCCAAATTTCGGAAATATCAATAAAATTAAAAATTAACGTGTTAAAATTCAAAATGTAACAAAAATTATTGTAAATTAATTTTAAAAGAAGAGGGAATTTGGTAAAATGGTATCCTTGTGCGCATAACAAGGAACTTTTGCGATGGAAGAAAGAGGGGGTCAGTCTACTCCAGGCAGTCGACCGGAGTCCGCGCCGAGCAGTGGGGCCGAGAGGACGTTTTGAGGAGTCCACGCCGAGGAATCGAGCGGATAGGACGCTATTGAGCGAGTCAATTATAAAAGTTATGTACAGTTAATTTGTTAAAAATAAAAAGGAAAATTTTAGTTTGAATTTGTAAGAGTGCGTTTGATTAAAGTGAATTAAAAATTAATTTGGAAAAGAAAAATTTTGAACCACGGAGTTCAAAATAATAAATGGTTGGTCGCTGGTCAAAAAGAACACGTCAATATATAGATATTTTTTTGTTGAGAATTTTAAATTACCTCGTTTTTGAGGTACAGACACTCAGAGCCAAAATTTGATCAGGGCCTCCATTTTGTGACCTTAATTATTTACATTCAAAAACTCATTGAAAAGGCCTATCCAATATCATCCTTTCCTAAAAGAGTGGTACGGTTTGGCCAGGAGAAGTAATTTATCGAAGCTTTACAAGCCAAATTTGATTTATTTTGAAGGGCTGTAGTCCAGGCAACGAAGCCGAAACTTTGGCTCAAGCTTGCAAAAAATCCGGGCAAGCTGCATTTTGGCAGAGATGTATACATTGCAGTGTTCTAATGAGCTCCCCAAAAGTCCTATAAAATCCCACGCCGGCGTCCCCCACAATCGAGGATTTCAGCTCCCCCAACGCGATTTTTTGCCGATAACTCGCTTATTTATGCTTATATGAAAAATTATGATCAGACCATAATTGAAGAGCATAAAATTCTCTATAAAATAGTTTTTTTTTCATATTTTTCCATGGCACAGTAATACTTAAATTATTGACCGAAAACACGACCCACCCTTAAAATGGCACAATATTGATTCGTTGCAGGGAAAGAAATGTTTTCGGGCACGGGAAATGCTTTTAATAATAAATTAATTGAAATTGTGGCCAAGGTTGGAAAATGAAAAGAAAAGTAGATTTTTTCAAAATTTTCCCAAGTTATATTATCTTCCAAGTAACGAAACCGAAATTTTGGTTTGAGCTTACAGAAGCATGCAAGGCATACAGGGCATGCTAAAATTTGGCAAAGATGTATATTGAATTGTTCTAATAAACCCCCAAAATGTCTCATAAAAATCCTAAGCCGGCGTTCCCCCAAATGAGGATTTTAGCCCCCTAAGTGAGGTGTTTCGCCTATAGCTCACGTATTTTTACTTTTACGAAAAATTACCATTAGCAAAGTTGAAGAACATAAAATTCTCTATAACTTGTAGTGCTACAGTACGTAGTACTACAATACATACTGTAATAGGCAAATTAAACTTTGTTTAATGGTAATTTTTCGTTAAAGTAAAAATACGTGAGCTATAGGCGAAACACTGCACTTAGGGGGTTAAAATTCTCATTTGGGGGAACGCCGGATTGGGATTTTTATGAGACATTTTGGGGGTTTATTAGAACACTTCAATATTCATCTTTGCCAAATTTCAGCTTGCCCGGACCTTCTGTAAGCTCAAACCAAAATTTCGTTTTCGTTACTTGGAAGATACTATAACTTGGGCAAATTTTGAAAAAATCTATTTTTCTCTTTGTAATATTGACATTTTGAAATTTAGTTAAATTTTAATTTACCGCTTCTTTTGGTTTAGAATATTTTCGTACTCCGTGTATATTTCATTTTAAAGTCATATTTGGGAGCGACACCTATTGGTAGAGAAAAACAACGGTTCCTTAATGGTCAAATTTGCTAAGGTGGCGTCACTTCTTTTGTTACGGACCAAGGATCGTTCACTTCTTGGTGAATCATTTAACGTAAAAGTGTCATTTATTTTGAACTCAAAATAATTCTGTTTTAGCTTGCTTTTAGTGTTGGTGTTTAATTAACAGGTATAATTTATGCATTAATTAATAAGGTTTCATTGTTTATTACTAAAATTTGGGCAAATTAAGTTACGTTAATTTATTTGTGTTTAACATAATTTCATTGTTTCAAATAATAGAAACTTAACAGTTTGTTTTAAAGGGTTTTACATTATAGTTAAATTCGGTTTGCTTAATGCATTTTGCAGTTATTAATTACCAGCTGGCACGGGCGGCTTTCGCCGCCCTTAGCCATCTAGACCCAGAATAGATCCGAGAAGGCCATAGTTGTTCGGCCTCACAGGGCGGACCATAATAGATCCGTCACCATGGATCAACAAATAAATCACCAACCACAACTTAGCAATAAAAATCATAAAATATATGAAAAAGTTAAAGTCAACAAATATCGGACTTTCCGGGAAAGCAGTTTGATGAGTATTCAACGTAACAATTCTTAGTCTTCTTGCACAATTCCGGCGAGTTCTGCGACCTAAAGTAAAGTAAATGTAAAAAACAGTTGTAATGTAGGAACTCTTTATTTAAAAATAAAACACAAAACGAACATCAATGAATAACAATATAACTATAATATAACATAAAATCTTTTTAGGCCCTTCGGCCGCTCTTAGCCATCTAGACCCATAATAGATCCGTGAAGGCAATAGTTGTTCGGCCTTCGGCCTCACAGGAGGAGGACCATAACAGATACGCGAAGGCCATAGTTGTTCGGCCTTCGGCATCGGTCTGCGTCGATGCACGGGCGGGGAATCGGTGGGCACGGTAGTGGCGGCGGGGGGTTGTTCTTGCGCGGAATCGGTGGGCACGAATACAGCACATAAAAATATTAAAAACAGGTGTAATGTAAGTACTCTTTATTTAAAAAAAAAACTTCTGAATAAACCAAATTTCTTGGTTTTCCAGAAGGAGTGTTTAAATAGTAATATCTTCTAAATATATAAAAGAGCTTGTCTGCGTGTTTGTTTGCGTGTTTGTTCGCTATACGTTCCTAGACCTTTTGACCGATCTCAGCCAAATTTTGCACAGTTATTCTGTAGGTCCAGGCGCAACTATTCGTGCATAAATGAAAAAAAAAATTGCGCGGGGAGCAAAGTTATTCGCGTTTTTCGATTTTTTATTGATACACTGCATACTTTACCCTTACTACTTTAGTTACCTGGGTTAAGTACCCAGGTAACTGGGTACTTAACCCAGTTAACAAACTCTTACTTACTTACAGGGCCGGGCTGGCCTGAACGTTCCGAAGAGCGAATGAAGCTGATGATGAACGCACTCAAAGACTTAATGCACAAGCTGAAAGACAGGCTACTCTAAGGGCGAATGCAGCTGAAGATGAACGCGATCAAAGACTTCAAACAAGACGAGCCGAAACTCGAACAGTAGCCTTAAGAGTGGGTTGGAATTTAAGTGCTTTCAACTATAATCCACAAATTCCTTATGCGTCCGATAAGTTAGTTACAATAGGGAAGATGCATAAATTTTTTTTATAGCGTAGATGGCTCAAAAATAACTAAATATACTAATTAATGCTATTTAATTTATTTATTTTCGTTTTGATAATAATTTAAAAAATATTTAAAAATCCGTCAATTTGAATTGAACGAAACGACCGCGCAATTTGCCAAGTGACCTGTGACGTCACAAGTTAAATTTTACATTCATTTATATTATTTTTCTGTGGTTTTGTGCTTTGAAAGTTGAAGTTTGTTAGTGTTAAAAGCTTTTATTTATCATAATTAAATCAATTAAAAACAAGAAAGTTGAAAAAGTACTCTACACGAGTAGAATAAACATGAAAGTGAGGTTATAGTTATTGTGCCGGTGACTTCGTTGCGTTTAAGGTCACATGATTTATTTTAAATTATCATTGAATTTTAAAATGGATTATTTATAACAAAATACAATAAATAGAAGTTATTTTTGCTGATTTGATATTTAATATATAGGATTAATCGGAAAATACTGTTTCAACTAAATTTTTTTATTCATGCATGTTCCCCATTGGATCTATGTCTAAAATATGTGCCAAGTGTGATGCTAAAAAGTGGGATAAAGAATCCCCAGGAATGTGTTGCAGTAATGGGAAAGTTCAATTACCTGCGCTTTTGGAACCTCCGGAACCGTTGAAAAGTTTACTTACAGGAACGACACGTGGTTCGGAAAATTTCTTGAACAACATTCGTGCATACAATTCGACATTTCAAATGACCTCCTTTGGAGGTAACGTCATTACCGAAAGTGGATTCATGCCTACATTCAAAGTCCAGGGTCAAATATATCACAGGATTGGTTCCTTGCGTCCATTGCCCAACAAACAACCAAGGTTTCTGCAATTGTACTTTATTGGAGATTGGCAACATCAAGCAGAACAAAGAAACAATCTGTACCCGGCAACCGAATTAGAATTAATTAACCGACTTCAAGGCATGCTGCATACGTCCAATCGTTACGTTCAAAGTTTTAAATGTGCCCTCGAAAACGTTCCTACTACCGAATACAAAATTGTTATCGGTGCTATATAAGCTAACTTTTTCTGATGTCATTTACAAAAAAATATATATAAACCTAGAAGCAATGGCTGCACAGGACGTTTTTGATGAGTGCAAAAAGAGAATAGAAATGTCCATCCTGTCTACGGTAGACGATGCTACTGTTAGATGGGAGTACCGCAAAATGGTTATGCAATCTTTTGCCGACCAAGTCAATCCATGCTTGGAAAGCGAGGACCGTGTTATACAATTGCAAAACGCAACAAAAAAGTGGCTGCCAAAAGAAAATTAATTCTAATTCGGTTGCCGGGTACAGATTGTTTCTTTGTTCTGCTTGATGTTGCCAATCTCCAATAAAGTACAATTGCAGAAACCTTGGTTGTTTGTTGGGCAATGGACGCAAGGAACCAATCCTGTGATATATTTGACCCTGGACTTTGAATGTAGGCATGAATCCACTTTCGGTAATGACGTTACCTCCAAAGGAGGTCATTTGAAATGTCGAATTGTATGCACGAATGTTGTTCAAGAAATTTTCCGAATCACGTGTCGTTCCTGTAAGTAAACTTTTCAACGGTTCCGGAGGTTCCAAAAGCGCAGGTAATTGAACTTTCCCATTACTGCAACACATTCCTGGGGATTCTTTATCCCACTTTTTAGCATCACACTTGGCACATATTTTAGACATAGATCCAATGGGGAACATGCATGAATAAAAAAATTTAGTTGAAACAGTATTTTCCGATTAATCCTATATATTAAATATCAAATCAGCAAAAATAACTTCTATTTATTGTATTTTGTTATAAATAATCCATTTTAAAATTCAATGATAATTTAAAATAAATCATGTGACCTTAAACGCAACGAAGTCACCGGCACAATAACTATAACCTCACTTTCATGTTTATTCTACTCGTGTAGAGTACTTTTTCAACTTTCTTGTTTTTAATTGATTTAATTATGATAAATAAAAGCTTTTAACACTAACAAACTTCAACTTTCAAAGCACAAAACCACAGAAAAATAATATAAATGAATGTAAAAATTAACTTGTGACGTCACAGGTCACTTGGAAAATTGCGCGGTCGTTTCGTTCAATTCAAATTGACGGATTTTTAAATATTTTTTAAATTATTATCAAAACGAAAATAAATAAATTAAATAGCATTAATTAGTATATTTAGTTATTTTTGAGCCATCTACGCTATAAAAAAAATTTATGCATCTTCCCTATTGTAACTAACTTATCGGACGCATAAGGAATTTGTGGATTATAGTTGAAAACACTTAAATTCCAACCCACTCTTAAGGCTACTGTTCGAGTTTCGGCTCGTCTTGTTTGAAGTCTTTGATCGCGTTCATCTTCAGCTGCATTCGCCCTTAGAGTAGCCTGTCTTTCAGCTTGTGCATTAAGTCTTTGAGTGCGTTCATCATCAGCTTCATTCGATCTATTCAATCGCATTCGCTTAGCCGCTGCATTAGATCCATACGAAGGGCGCTTCTTAGGTGGCATTTTAATTTAGTATTGTGGTTTATTTTAATTAATTAATTAAATTTAGTATTTGATTATATTCAGTTTGTATTTGTTTTGTTCTATATCCTGGTTCAATAATGTTGTCCTCTTATATAGTATTTGGTTTCAGTTGGTACTCCCACAGAGTGGGATAACTGATCGATTTTAAAAAATATATTTAGATTTTTGGCCACCAATCAGTACACTTATATGATAGATTAAGTGCACCATCTAGCGAAAGCGGTGTGAGCGAGAATGGCCAGGTAAAGTAAGGGTATCCGTATAGGGTGTGTCAAAAGAAAATCGAAAAACGCGAATAACTTTGTTCCCCGCGCGAATTTTTTCTCCATTTATGCACGAATAGTTGCGCCTGGACCTACAGAATAACTGTGCAAAACAATGGTTTTTGGTTCGTTACGTGTACATTTAGCTTCTCCGATTTGGGTAAAAGATTAAAACAACCCCTAGTGGCGTGGAAGATAAATTACTCACGACCACTCTGCATAAAAGCGAACCATAAAGCAAATTACATTGAACTGTTCCCAAAGATTTGTAGTTAATTAAGTTGTCGTAACATAGATCTGGGTTTTAATATTGGTAAATTAGGTATCTTTATTATTCAAATACAGGATGGTTGAACTTGTTTGAATTAGGTTGTGATTTTAATTTGTATTTGAACAGCTGTAACTCTCAAGGTTTTCTAGAAGAACGTTGGGCCCGGCGAGATATATAATATTTTAGCCACTATAAAACCAACGAAGAATTCCTTGATCTTCCCTGAATTTTGATTTAAACCAGCAAGCCAAATATAAATTAATGTTTCAACTGAGTTTAAATAACTTACAATTAATTAGGTAGTAAATTGTAATTCAAGGGTGGTTATTTCAAGGTAGATTAAAAGGTATTTTTCCATTAACGGCTAGTGTTTCAATAAAACGCATAGCTTTCCACAATCTTCAATAAACGTACTAAGTACATGAAGAAAATATTATTACAATCCTATGGATTAAATAAAAATTAGAATTTAAAAAGTATCGAAATCAATAATGCCGATTTAAACAAATCGACTTTCAGGGTAATTAAATCTACAGATTTATTAGGTCACGATTTAGGTAAATCATTGCTTCAGGTTAAATTCCTCAAACAAGAATATTAAAGATAATTAAAGATTTGACATTGCCCAAAATATGGTAGTTTTATTTGTGTTGGAAGTTAATGTTCGTCTCTCTTTCGGAGCGATCATTTGTTTTGTTACAGTTGTTTTTTGACACTATGTTTTGTACACCGGAAGAAAGAGTTTGGTTACTAGATGACGATCGTAGGTATTTCACAACGTGGTGGTCCAAGTTATTTTCCGTGTCGTCGAAGAAGTGTGATTTTAGGTTTGAACTTGGTTAGTTCTCAAGAGATGGCGGTTTTCTGGAGAGGACGTTGGCGCGAAGTTCAAATTCAAAAGTTGCATCTTACATCTTCATTTTCCAATCTTGGCTACAATTTCAATTAATTTATTATTAAAAGCATTTCCCGTGCCCGAAAACATTTCTCTTCCTGCAACGAATCAATATTGTGCCATTTTAAGGGTGGGTCGTGTTTTCGGTCAATAATTTAAGTATTAATGTGCCATGGAAAAATATGAAAAAAAACTATATTATAGAGAATTTTATGCTCTACAATTATGGGCTGATCATAATTTTTCATACAAGCATAAATAAGCGAGTTATGGACAAAAAATCGCGTTGGGGGAGCTAAAACCCCCGATTGTGGGGGACGCCGGCGTGGGATTTTATGGGACTTTTGGGAGGTTCATTAGAACACTCTAATGTACATCTCTGCCAAAATGCAGCTTGCCCGGAGGTTTTGCAAGCTTGAGCCAATTTTTCGGCTTCGTTGCCTGGACTACTGTGCAATGTAAATGGGCAACTTTAGAACCAAAAAATACGGATCCATTTATTTGGCATAACTCAGAAGTATACCAAATTTGAGCAAAATCAAAGAGGGACATGAAAATACGTTGGTTGATTTGATATGGTATGACCATAGATGGGTCTGACGTATGTAACATTTTTGACTCAAAAACGGCTCACGTTAAAATGAAACATCCCGTACATATAGGTGAAATATCGAATATCGTCAAGGATGGTCAAGGATGGTTCACGTTTAAAGTTTGACAGCCGGTGACAGTTCCCTGTCTTTCTTTTTTAAGTAACATTGTACAAGTTTAATTATTAAAAATGTTGAAACGAAAATTACACGCTTTGGATTATCCCCAAAACGGAATAATAAATACGAATGGTACATAATATTAAATTTTCATGCAATACTTATTATAACCTTAAAATTTTAGACGAAAAAGAGTTAAGACAAGTTGTTGTATGGCTGGAAGAGAAGGTAATAAAGAAAAGCAGTCCAAAAATTCTAGAAAACTTGCGTATCATAACGTCTTCAGAATGGCACAAAGCTTTCGACGATTATAAGAAAGTTCTTGGTATTTATGCAGGCGAAACTCTTTTAGAACAGATCGACTCTATTGCATCGTATGCTGTAAGATTGGAATATATTTCAAAAAGTGAGTACTTACACGTAACTGTTTTGGTAATAGTTGATTACTAATTTTTTGTTAGAAAATGTTTATGAAAAGGTTACTGAAGAAAATGCAGAGGTTTCACATGCTCCTAGTGTTGTTACTGACAATCCACTTGATCGCCTTGATTGTAAGACCGACCAATTTATGTTATACAATATTTCTAACATTTATACGTAAATTGTAGTTACCACGCAAGAATTTAAGGAGGGAATCTCTGCCATTGCTAAAATATTAAATATTTTGAATCATCCCGATCCACTGCTTACTCTCAAAGCAATTAATCGGTTTGTGCGCAAACGTTTGAATAAGGAAGTTTTAGCTAATCCAAGTAAATTCATTGTTAAGGTACAAGATCAATATATTTAGGAATTAGTTTTAACGTTGAATATAAATTTCTTGTAGGGATCTCCATTTCCATACGAAAATTTAAACTTTAATGCAAACTTAAAAGATGCATCGTTACAAGAAGCCACCAAAATCCTGCACCTCATTTATATACAGAATCTTAGAGACCTACAAACAAAAGTAAACGAATTTATAGTCAAAACGCAGGGCATCACGGCAAATCCAAAAACAAACACAAAACTGGGAAAAGTTGGTATTTAAATTATTTATAATATAAAGTGTAACAATTATGCTTAACTTATGAAATATTTTACACGAAAAATAATCACTGATTCGATGGCGTCTTACTGAAAATTTCCTTTATGCCCAAAGAAGCACTCACTGAAAATGATTTGTTTAATATCGTCGCAATTTTGATGTACAAAATACTTACATGATCCTAAAGCGAACATTGTATATTTTGATGCTGTTTTTTGACCTCTTCCTACAGAAATCAAATAACCTCCTATTCCTATGAATGTACATACAGCAATGATTTTACACGATAAACAACTTTCGTTATCTGCCATTTTGGCTCCAAAGTAGATTAATTAAAATCTGAAAATAATAAACTAAAATCTAAATTTCAGCAACTACTTTAAAATTTCATCTTTCTATTGTGGTGTAATAAATTTCGGTAGATGGCATTGACTTTGTTGTTTAGTTTTTATGGTCACTGTTCACATTGAGATTAGATGGCATCAAACAGTGGCGGTTGTAACGAACAGGCAGATTAAGTCCGGCCCACCCAAAAACTGTGGACATTAATAAAAATAATTTATTATTAATATTTAACACAATTTATTGTTGTTACTTTTCGAGTGTTTTAATTACAAAATTTTCAGTTTTTGCATAATGTAAATCGTTCTTTTAGGGATGGTGGTGAATTACCATAATTCTAGGATAATTTCAACTGAAAGCAAGTATAAATAGTTTGTAGATAATTTCGGGATTATCCTTTAAAAAGGATTCAATGATTAACACTCAAAAATAAATAGTAGTGTTGCTACGACCATTTTAAGGTAGAAATGCCCCTGGGGGCCTGTATTTAGACAAAAACTTTAATTAAGTTTTTTCTGAAGAAAACAGTTTCTATTACCACTTTCAAGCTATATAATGGTCAGTGGAAGTAGTGTATTAATTTCAACCCCCCCTCCTCCCATGTCTCCAATTACGCATCGGATGTTGATTTTCAAGGCTTCAATGAATTATTGTGGATTATCTGCATTTGGAATGTGGCACGATCCTGTTGAAACCACATATCACTATCATCCATATCATCAATAATAGGCCAAAAAAATTTACCAATATGTCCTGATAACGGAATCCACTGACAGTAACAGCGTTTCCAGCATATTTTCAAAAAATACGGCCCAATCACTCCTCCAGACCAAAACGTAAGCACCAAAAAGTAATTCGAGTGAAAATGCTTCTCAACAATCGCTCTTAGATTTTCTGAAGTCTAAATTCGGAAACTTGCAAGTGGAAATGAGCTTCATAGACCGAGAGCCAGCAAGAAAAACGACGTATGATTAGCGAAACGCTGAAACTTTTTGAGAAGTTAGCCAGTGTTATAAAGAACAGGGAAACGCAAGTATGGCGGCCCGTATGTGTCGGTGTTGCGCTGCGCAATTTTTTGAATGTGTCAAAAAAAACTATGCCCTTGGGGAATGAGCTAAAAGGTAATTCTGGTTTTATATCATATATTCGATAGCCAGAGTATGAAGGAGTCGTATGCCATACCGATGCGGCGTCTCAAACTGTCCGCCATACTGAATTAAACGTGTCATTTATTTTATGTTCTCTTGAAATACTAGCGAAAAGCTAATTTTTTATCCAACCATACAAAAAGATGTCTCATCACCGATTATGACCATGCCATACTGTTTCGGTGTCCCTAAGTACACGCCATACTGATTCAAAGATGTCGAATTTTTCACCAGTCCATGTATCATAGGTGAAAGTATGGCGGTCCGTTTTTATGACCCCCGTACTTTCACCTATGATACATGGACTGGTGAATAATTCGACATCTTTGAATCAGTATGGCGTGTACTTAGGGACACCGAAACAGTATGGCATGGTCATAATCGGTGATGAGACATCTTTTTGTATGGTTGGATAAAAAATTAGCTTTTCGCTAGTATTTCAAGAGAACATAAAATAAATGACACGTTTAATTCAGTATGGCGGACAGTTTGAGACGCCGCATCGGTATGGCATACGACTCCTTCATACTCTGGCTATCGAATATATGATATAAAACCAGAATTACCTTTTAGCTCATTCCCCAAGGGCATAGTTTTTTTTGACACATTCAAAAAATTGCGCAGCGCAACACCGACACATACGGGCCGCCATACTTGCGTTTCCCTGTTCTTTATAACACTGGCTAACTTCTCAAAAAGTTTCAGCGTTTCGCTAATCATACGTCGTTTTTCTTGCTGGCTCTCGGTCTATCATCTGTAAAGTTGACTTTTTTCAGAAAAATCATCATCTTGTTCAAGGACGAACTTGGCGAATTGTCGACGAATAGAATGGCTTTAATTCTTGTACTAACTGAACCTTATCAGGTTTTAGACTCAAATCTTTCCCGTAAAATTTGACATGTGGTGCTCGTGGATAGGCCTAATTGCTGAGAACGCTGTGGAATTGATAAATTTTGATCTTCCTCAACACTTTCACTTACAGCAGCTATATTTTCAGCTAAATGACCCGGACAAACACGTGTCGTTGTTGGTATAATACCAAACTAGCTTCCATATCATTGCTTCGAATTCTATCAAGATTCTCTTGACTTTGATTTGCCTACTATTTCCGAAATCTTTCTCGGTCTAAACAACGTCGTCTTTCTACCAAGCTCTAGCCTTTTTCAATACGATCGTCAAATTTTCTAGCCAAACGTATCGAAATCATGAATTAACTTATGGTGTACCTGGCTAAGCCGTCACAACCTTCATCTGACTGATGCGCCACGCACCTTATAATAATTAAAATATTCTTATAATAATAAGAATGTAGGATTGGGTTTTGACCCCCCCCCATGTACCCGAGATCCGCCGAAGATCGAAGTTGGAATTTACCCCCCCTTCGATGCTCGGCGAAAATGGCCGAATTATTCTTGACAGGGCTTAATTCGCAGTCGCTGTCCGTAGTGCTTTTGTAGCAGGTTTGACTTCATCTACTGATCCCTAACGTGACTGGGTCATTTCGATGATTTAGAAAAAGTGGAGGAAAAGTTGGCAAAGTCGAGATTCCTTCGGCTGGGGATTTCGCGTCGGAGGAGTGTCGGTCGCTCCGAGGACGAGAACCTCTCCGATTTCGTCATGTGACCTGGCCAGACTGTTCCCAATCAGAGGGGGGTTGACCCCCCCCCTTTGGTGGAGCCCGAGCCTGCGTGCTCGAGTTACCCGGAAATGCCGGATTTATAAAGTTAATCAGAGATTAACAAGATAGTCCCCGTATACATCCGCCCTATATTTCATCCCAACTACTCGCAAGGCGAGTCGTTAATTAAATACCCTCCAAGAGTCCATCCAAGTTGAGGTGTGCAAAAACCGCCAATGACTGTAGGTGACTGGTCTAGTCTGGTATATCGCGCTTCAAGCACAATTTACGTCCTTGAAGCTGGTAAGGCAGACATCCTGAAAGGAAACACAGAAAGAGGTTCTTAGTGAACTAAGAACCCCCGTATGGCCTTCGGTATTGCAGTTCCCGTATATCGCGGCCCCTGGGGTCGCGAGATCCGAGAAGTGCTTTATCTTGGCAACGCTAGAGCACGGATGGCTTCGGCGCGAGAATCGCCGTGGTCCGCTTATACCTCAGGTAATCGTCGAGTTGGTAGTTACCAAGCCCGTTGATTAGTGGGTTTTCGGAGGTGGCCAAGCGATCGTAAAATTTACCCGTCAGGTGACGGATAAAGTCGTCGATCGATTCCACGCCTGTGTCCTCCTGAATTCTAGCATTTGAGACTAGTTTTGGAGCCTTCAAAATTCGTCTTAGTGCTACACTTTGGGTTCCGTGGAGTTTTCTCAGGTGAGAATCGGCCGCGTAGCCCCAAGCCTCGCACGCGTACGTCATTACGGGTCTGACGCACGCCTTATATAGATGTATTTTTGATTTAAGAGAACACTTGCTCTTGCCTTGTAAAAATGGATGAAGCTCTCTTAGAGCTCCTCTCGCTTTATTTCTTACCTCCGTTATATATGTTGGCCCCACCGTAGCACCTTGTCGAGTTTCACCCCCAAATATTTGGAGGTGTCGCTCCAAGGGATTTCGGTGTCATACATCCGGAGGCAGGAAGTGGGAAGTCTTGACTCTTTTGAAAGTTTTTTCCGCTTTTGAAATCTGGTAAAAAAGGTTGCAGTGCTCTTGCTAGGGTTTACCCCTTCTTTTTTTTCCGAGCGTTGGGAGTGGGGAAATCTTCAACAAGACACCACCCAGATGTTTTGGGTGGTAGTGTGAGATTCTTACTCACTAAAACCCCACTCCGTGGAGGTGCCGGCAATCGCGAGCTGCATTACTTCCGAACACCCCCTGCTTTGGCATTTCTGCCATTTCCTACTTCTTCCTGTCGAAGACATCTTCTGCCCTTTCGGGACTTTGTTCTTCTTATAGTTCACCTGCCTTGTCTTTCCAGTTCTTCATTGGCCTTCGTGGACATTATGGAGGTGATCAGCTCATGGACGGCCCTCCACTTGCCCTCCCCCTGCAACATTGCTGCCACAATGTTGTCCGGCGTGAGCGTCTCCTGGACATGCCGTCTTCTCTATTTTGGGATCATCTCGTACAGACGAAGAGGCTGTGGGCCGCGTCGTCCGTATCTCCACAGTATACACAGTTCTCCGTGTCAGCGCGCTTGAATCTCTTCAAGTATACCTGGAAGCAACCGTGCCCCGACAGGAACTGGGTGATCTCGTAGGTGATGTGGCCAAATTTTCGATTTATCCACGGTCTGATGGATGGTATCAGCCGTGCCGTCCAACGTCCCTTATCGGAGCGCTCCCATTGTTCCTGCCACTTTTGCAGGGCACTTTCTTCGGCTTGGTCGTACTCTTCCTTGTTTCCTGCACTGTGCCTGTGGGCCCTTTGTTTCGCTTTGAGGTGGATAGGCATTTGCGACAACTACTGAACCAATTTTCCAGAGTATCCAAGTGACGTTGAAGACGATTCATGACGAGAGAGGGTTTTCGCGCGCTTGAATACACCGCCGTATCGTACGGGTAGAGTGCTACTTCGACACTGATGTCCCCCCCCCCTGTTCTCACATGGAAGGTTGTGTATAAAGATGGAGAAGAGCCTGTGAGAGAGGATGCTCCCTTGGGGGACCCCCGCTGTGATGCAATTTAAAGTGGAGCGGGTGTCCTCGAGTTTTACTCGAAACTTCCGGTCCCTCAGAAACGACTCCATCAGTATCACTATTTCCGCTTGAATGCCAGCTTCCAGCATTTTGAAAAACAGGCCCTGGTGCCATACTTTATCGAATGCCTTTAGCCAAACCTTTGGCCAAACGTAGTAGAGAAGAGAAATAGTATATTTATACTACTCAAGAAATTTAAGTTCTCTTAGGGCACACCCCTTTTAGGTTGGTAAAATATGAAGAACTAACCAATCAAGATTCTTTATCATTTACTTCACACTTTTGTTTTACAATAATTTACACTTCTTTAGAATATACTCTCAATTACTCGTATTCTTAGATTGGTAGTTAGCTAATACAAGGTATTGAAAATTGAATACACGGAATTTTCATTCAAGTCACATCGTTTTTTTATAATGACACTGAGGAGGAGGAACCTTCTAGCAAATTGTTATAGAGAAGTTGTCTGATACAATATAATTTAAAAATATTTGCTTTAACTATTATAGTAGCACGGTAACAGCATGTTTTCGTAAACTTTTGAAATAATAATAATATACGTTTATCGCGGTTCATTGCTTATCGGTAAATGAAAACAGAATTGGTTAATAGGGTGAATTATAATTCGATGTATACTGACTAATATCCCATAGATAAGAGAAGTTCTTAGAGGATATCCTCTGTAAATCATTTGCTTTTAACGGCCAGTACTGGCATTTAGTTGTTGAGTCAGTTACTACCTGTACATTCATAAAAAAATTTAATCGTAAAAGTTAGTCACATTTTATTTACTAAAATAGAAAGGAATTTTTTACACATCCTATATTATACAGGTAACGATTTATTTATATTTGTTAATCTGCACCATCTGTTTATATTTTGTGAAGTTGATGTGATAAGCGATTGTCAGAAAACATATGGATAAATAAATGATAACCTCTTTAAACACCACTAATCAACGAAATTAAGATTATTCTAAAAGTAAACTGAAGTAGGCAAGTACTGTTGAAAATTAAGAACCCCAAGTTAGTTATGAAATGGTGAGCTTAAATCGAAGTGAACACACAAATGCAGGCGTAAGTACCAGTGAAACAAATGAATTGTTTATTGTTTTTATAACCTAAAATGTGATTCATAACTAAAAATAGTGTCAAATTTTAGGGAGCTACCTTTTTTAGCGATTCAGCCAATATGGAAGATAAAGAATATTTAGAGCCTATATTAGAATCTTTTGGAATTTTCAAGCCATTAAAAACCGTTTTTCCTTTCACGTTTCATTTAGTGTGCACGTTTTTGTTGGAAGTTACAGCTATCACGTTTGCTATTTATCATCCCGGTGAACAGTACAAATGTAATTATTATTTTTTTGTGCTCTATGCTCATGTAGCTTTGTGGTTTTTAACACTGGTAAGACTTGGTTGAATATATTAACGTTGACGATGTACTTAATATGAAAATTGTTGTTGTAGATAATAGATCAAATAGCGAGAGTGAAGCATTACAATTTACGATTAAATGGATATTTAGAGTTCTATAAAAAGACACATATCCACCATCAAATTCCATTCTATATAGTTAGCCTATGTACGGCAGGCTTATTGTTGATGGAAACAATAATGCATCATTTATATTCTGATGAATTTATCGAAAAATGTATTCAAGGTGGATGTTTATCTCCCACAACTTTTGTGTGCTTAGTGGTTAGTCTTGAGTTTGGTATACTTGCAGTTTTTGGATTGGCCTATATTGGTGAGTCTTTATTTTATAGGATAAAAAAATTTATTATTTTTCGTTTTTTATTATTAGTTCGAGTTATAAAATTCAATAAGCAAAAACCTCCGCCTGATGTTCAAAAAGAAGAATGGAATGCATGTTCGTCATCTGATAGTTTTGCACAGGGTGAAATTGGATATCGACAATTGGGGGATAAAGTTTATGATTTCATTGAAAAACAAGTAAATAAAATATTAAATTATTTTTATGATAATTTTCATAATCGGATAATCGTTTTTAGGCTGATTTAATAAGACACCTGAAGGATCATAACGCAAGGCTTGGTGAGAAATTGATGGTTTTAAATGCTCAAAAGCAAGCTAGAAGTCGAACTGTGGCTAGTAATTAATTTGTGAAAAGTTTTTTAAATTATTCTAGCAATAAAGTGTGATATGTTCTGAATTCAAATACTCAACTGATGGGGTTTGTTAATGTAGAAATTATTTTAATTATTAACTAACAGAAAATAACTTTTAGACGTATATGAAATTATTTTTGTTATTCATTGTTTATATTGCTCGCAATAATTATTGATTTATTGTATATATTTATAAATAAAATATTCTCAGAGCTAATGTTAAATTTATATTTTTATTACAATTTCTGAAATCCAAAAAGAATAAGGGTCAAAATTGTCAATATGTTACGCCAAAATGAACTCGCTTATAATATATTAAAATCGTTTATTATGTATGTATAGTCCAAATAAGCAGAGTTCGATCTATACTATCCCTAAATCCATCTGTTGCAATGTGGCTTAATGTTGACATGCTATAATTTTGTATTTAATTGAATTAATATATTTAATCGGGGGGGTGAATCACTGGGTTTGAAAATGTACACTATACTGCCATTTGGCAGTGTTTAGTAAAGTACTGCCACTTACACTTACTGTCTAAATATTGCTGCTTACTGCCAATACTGCTTCTTATTGCCGGTACTGCCACTTACAAATTTAAAAACATCAAACCACAATAATTTAAATAATTAACCTGTAAGATGGAGTAACTCTTTACAACAAATAGATTATTTAAATAAAATTGTAATTTTTTAGCGATACACTTAATATTACTAGTAGAATCTTTATCTCTGTACTACTTAAACTTATGTACTTAGTATGTTCAATTTGCACTTCTACTGGAATTAAACTATTTGCAACAATGGCAGAAAATGTTCAAAAATTATCATATTAATGGTAATTTTTTGTAAAAGTAAAAATACGTGAGCTGTAGGCAAAAACTGCACCTAGGGGGCTAAAATCCTCATTTGGGGGAACGCCGGCTTGGGATTTTTATGAGACATTTCGGGGGTTTATTAGAACACTTCAATATACATCTTTGCCAAATTTCAGCTTGCCCGGACCTTCTGTAAGCTCAAACCAAAATTTCGGTTTCGTTACTTGGAAGTTTGTGGGAACGACATTTCATGAATGCGCTTGCGTTGTAGTAATATTACTGGAAATAATCGTTGTTGGAACTAAGCAAATATAAAACTTAATAATTCCAAATTTTTCAAAATTCCAAATTTTACATAATATGGACCTGTTCAGTTATAATAACAAAACATTTAATAATTATAGATGCATTTACCAAACTGGCGCAAGCATTTAAAGTAAATTCTAAGAACGCAATTAACAGCAAAAATAACAAATCGGAAATCATTCATCTAAAAGAATTAAAGAAACCAAATTTTATTTTAGATATTCTGGCTAACAGTAACTCCAGACGAACTGACTTACAGACAAATGACCGACAATCCTGGACTACTCCCGATACGTTTAGGTAATGCTTATAACAAAATTTCCTCTTTGGACCTTTATTCAGATTTTCGACATATCCTTAATTATAGACCAATTTCAGCGTTTAGAGAATCAATATAATTTCATTAATTATGCACGTCATAATAGTTCCATTGACCAAGAAGATAAAAAGGAATTTTACAACCTACATCAAATAGCAGATCATTTAATAAATTTAATCAATAAACAAATTTCACAAATTAACCCTCTGAATCCGAATAGACAAAAACGCGGAGCTATAGACGGGATAGGATTCTTGATAAAAATTATAACAGGCAATTTAGATAACGAAGATGCTATACATTTTGATAATGCCATCCAAAATTTGAATAAAAATCAAAACGAAATGAAAAATGTCATCAATAACGATAATGCAATCCGTAATCAATAAATTTAATCAAACAAGCATTAATCTTTCCATTTTTTTCAATTTCCAATCCATTTTTTAACAGTGCTAAAATCTGGTAATATAATATTTTGCCGCCTCATAAACTTATAAGCGCTAGGTGACGTATAAAATAATGAAATGGCTAATTCTTTTTCTTGTTTAGACCATGGCGAGTTTGGTTTGTGTCGTTGCATTACAGCCATCGTTTTTGCCTGGGCAGATGGATATTTAACTTCTTGATTTCTTTCAGCTTTAATTTTATTTCTCAATTTGCTAATTTTATTATTTTTTTTGCCTTTCTATAATATGTTTACTCATTTTGAAAATCTTGCTGGGTTTTGGATTTTTGATATCAAGTTTAGGTTTTCGTTTACGTGAATTCGTAGGGGATGGAAAATCTGCAAGAGCATTTATTATATCTGGGTCCAGATTATCTAACGGAGGTGATGGTGGTTCTATTTCCTCGTGTATTTCATTCTTCTGTGGAGCAAGGTATGTTCGTGTAGGCAACACAACTCTTAATGGAGGTGATGCTTCAAGATCCACAAATTTTACAGGAACTGCAGCAGGCGTTAATCGTCCAGAAGTTCTTATATCCGCGGGTGAAAAATGAAAATGGCATATATATCTATTTCTTAAGGCATTAGGAGATAAAGTAGCAATGTTTACGTTACCACAATTTATAATCCACTTCTGACGAGTTTCTTTATCTTTTGGAAAACGGAATAATTTTAAGTCACTAACATTTCTACGTGATTTACCACAATTAACATATACGCATTTATTTCCACCTGCCAAAAACCATTTTTGCAAATACACTAAAATTAAATTTTAAATAAAATCTCGAAAATCTGTTAAATTACCGATTATCTTACCTTGTAATAATTGTTGTTTTATAATAATCTTTTAAATCACTGTTACACTTCTAAAATAAAATAGGTACTACAGTAAATACATAACATAAATATATCAATTATGACTATGTAATATTGTGAGGTTGTTTCTTCTGATATCATTAACAACCACAACAAAATTTCGCCAATGAAAAAAAACCTCTATTTTTACAGGGGCGGTATTTCATGCTACATTTTAACTTTTTCTAATAAGGAAAGAAAAGTCGCTAAGTTTCCAAATGGAATCAAGGACGCATCACAGGGGGGGGGCAATAATAATTCTATTTACGTTCCACGCAATTTTAAAGTTAAAATTATTACTAATTAAGGTACTGTGATATCATTAAGGGGCGGTATTTCAGTCTACATTTTAACTTTTTCTAATAAGGAAAGAAAAGTCACTAAGTTTCCAAATGGAATCAAGGACGCATCACAGGGGGGGGGGGAATAATAATTCTATTTACGTTCCACGCAATTTTAAAGTTAAAATTATTACTAATTAAGGTACTGTGATATCATTAAGGGGCGGTATTTCAGTCTACATTTTAACTTTTAGGCTTCTATACAAAGTATAACAAGAAGCCTTATGATCTAGCTCCGTGTCCGTCCGTCTGTCCGTCTGTCTGTCCGCATAATTCAAAATCATACAGAGCGTTTCAAATCGTGTTGGAAATACTCTGTGTGTATAGAGGTCTAAGAACTGGGTAGCCAGTGCGCTACTTTTAGGCTTCTATACAAAGTATAACAAGAAGCCTTATTTAGGCTTTTATACAAGGTATAGAAAGAAGCCTTATGGTCTGGCTTCGTGTCCGTCCGCATGTTTCAGAGCCAATCATAACGTTGATCAACTGATACGTTGTTATATTGTAAATACTTCGTCTATATAGTATTGCGTTAATCTGTTAATCCGTTGTTTCGATTTGCTAATGCAATTTATAAATACGCAAATGTTCGAAAGAAATTTACTAAGTTAAAGATATTTTCAAAGAGGTCTCCCTATATGAACTACTTGTTAGGCTTCTATACAAAGTATAGCAAGAACCCTTATGATCTGGCTCCGCGTCTGTCCGTCTGTCTGTCTGTCCGCATAATTCAAATCTTATCAGAACCTTCGAAATTGTGATTGTGACCGCAAAAATTTAATTAGTGCAGATTATCTGATATTACATTATAATAATATGGCGACCAAAAATAACAATTTTTTTTCAATGCAGACCAAATATAAGTTATATTTTATTTACATAATTTTTCACCTATATAGGAAATTTAAATACGTTGATACGTTGATACGATGATACGTTGATACGTTGATACGTTGATACGTTGATACGTTGATACGATGATACGTTGATACGTTGATACGTTGATACGTTGATACGTTGATACGATGATACGTTGATACGTTGATACGTTGATACGTTGATACGTTGATCCGTTGATACGTTGATCTGTTGATACGTTTTAGGCTTCTATACAAAGTATAACAAGAAGCCTTATGATCTAGCTCCGTGTCTGCCTGTCCGTCTGTCTGTCTGTCCGTCTGTCTGTCCGCATAATTCAAAATCATACAGAGCGTTTCAAATCGTGTTGGAAATACTCTGTGTATTTGTCTAAGAACTGGGTAGCCAGTGCGCTACTTTTAGGCTTCTATACAAAGTATAACAAGAAGCCTTATGATCTAGCTCCGTGTCCGTCCGTCCGTCCGCATAATTCAAAATCATACAGAGCGTTTCAAATCGTGTTGGAAATACTCTGTGTGTATAGAGGTCTAAGAACTGGGTAGCCAGTGCGCTACTTTTAGGCTTCTATACAAAGTATATTTATGATTAGGGCCAATTTATTTGTCAAATCGTCTTGACGTTTCTTCGGCGAATCGCCCATGAAAGCTGCGGGTCTCGCGGAAGGAGGAACAACCGGTAAAACCGTCACGATCATCCACTCGGGTCGTGAGTATTTCGGATCCATTCCCAGGGCGCTGCAATCTGCGTCGCTAATTTGTCTAAAGATATGCAGCACTTCTTCCGCCAACAAATACTTTTTTTCTTGTGGAACCTTTCCGTCGGATTCCTTCCATTCGGCCGTCAAATCGAGACCCGATTTTCTAATTACAGGTTGATGATTTCCACATTCACCATCCGCGTGACATATTGTTTGTTCTTTGCACATACCGTACACTACTTCTAAGCGTTTCTTGGAATCGTCTGTAGTTATCTTCTGAGCGTGTTCATAGTGGTTTTGTTTCTTTGTGTTCACTAACAATTTACTGCAATTAAAGCAGACGCAGCGTAAAACTTTCATGACATTGTTAATCATGCCAACGTGAAAGATAGGTTTGGCCAATTCGATGTGACCAAAGTGACCGGGGCAAGTGTCCCGGTCGCCTTCGCATGTTTGACATGGTAAAGTGCTGTCAAACGCTCCCATCCTCGGATCCATCAAGCCGCCCACTTTTGGAAGACTTCCTTCCATAATTTCTACATGATTTATACCTTCTGGGACGACAGACATGCTACGAATATCTTCCGGACTAAAAATACCAAATTGCACATTCTTTACAGTTTTGAAAGCAGATTTGTTTTCGATTAATGCCATTGTTAATACCGTAATTTACTTTTACTTAACGCGCGAAAAATTAGCCAAACTGTTACATCTACTATACTCATAGGGCGATGTCCTATATAAGCAAATTGATCTGATGATACGTTGATACGATGATACGATGATACGATGATCCGTTGATACGATTATACCTTGATACGATGATTCGTTGATACGATTATACCTTGATACGATGATCCGTTGATACGATTATACCACGATACGATTGTCCGTTGATCCAATTATTCTTTGATACGTGGCTTACTGGTCTAACTGCCGCAGGGATTAACGGCCAGAATAAAGTGAAGATAAGGTATTGTCCCAAGGATATGATTTACTAGTTTTACTTTGATGTGAAAAAAACAAGTTTTAGGCTTCTATACAAAGTATAGCAAGAAGCCTTATGATCTGGCTCGGTGTCTGTCCGTCTGTCCGTCTGTCCGTCCGTCTGTCTGTCCGTCTGTCTGTCCGTCCGCATAATTCAAAATCATACAGAGCGTTTCAAATCGTGTTGGAAATACTCTGTGTGTATAGAGGTCTAAGAACTGGGTAGCCAGTGCGCTACTTTTAGGCTTCTATACAAGGTATAGAAAGAAGCCTTATGGTCTGGCTTCGTGTCGGTCCGCATGTTTCAGAGCCAATCATAACGTTGATCAACTGAAACGTTGTTATATTGTAAATACTTCGTCTATATAGTATTGCTTTAATCTGTTAATCCGTTGATTCGATTCGCTAATGCAATTTATTATTATTACAGGTTAGATGATGTTTTGTATTGCTTTCATCAGAATCAAAATCGGAATCGGAAAAGTCGCTGCTAGAATAATTGCTTGAGTTGTTCATGTTTATAAATTAGTGGTACTTGCTATATCGATTCCTTTTCAAAAGTATTACCTAAATTTTAAATACAAAGTGTAACCTATATAGTAAATTGTTGATCCTTTGATACGTTGATACATTGATACGTTGATACATTGATACGTTGATATGTTGATACATTGATACGTTGATACATTGATACGTTGATACATTGATACGTTGATACATTGATACGTTGATACATTGATACGTTGATACATTGATACGTTGATATATTGATACGTTGATACATTGATCCGCTGATCTGTTGATCTGTTGATCCGTTAATCTGTTTATCCATTTATTGCATTATCTGCTTATCCGTTATTTGTATTTTTATCTTTTGAACAATATATCCACACCGTTAAGAAATTGTATGTAAAATTACAATCATTAGCAACTTTGTGACCAATTTTTCTTCAGCATAGCGCGAAATCATATCTTTCTTCAGTATTTATCACATCGAAAGTCAGCAATTATGGTACAATCTATATTACGAACGTAACTTATATACCATGCTTTAAAAATAATATTTTCGAAGCATGTTATATCACGTTACTTGGTTCGGACGATGCTATTTTAGGGTTTTGATATCATAGATATCAAAAAACTAATATTTTTTAATCAAAATCAAATTAATTAAAAAAAAATCTTGTAGCTGGTGTGTTATGGTAGTGTTATATCTACGAGGACTGGGAAATCGAGTATTCGAATACTCGATTCTAGGTAATTTGTTCGACAGCGTTATGTGCGACAGAAATTTGTTTGAAAATGCCCTGTCGATTAAATGTTCAGTCGTACAAATGCTGAGTTGGACGAATTTCTCTCGAACAAATTACCAACTACGGCATATTCAAACATTCGAATATCCCACTAATATTTAAGTGTTTTACTAGGTTTAAGATGATAATTTCATTATTAATAATTAATTTTAATATTATTAATAATAATTATTAATTTAACACAAGCGGCCTGCCGGTGTCGCGAGTAAACAGTCGACTAGTCCAGACGTGTTTTTGTTTTTCCAAGCAAAAATGTAATCAGTGACATTTACAGCCATATTCACCAAGCTCTGTTAAGTTGCTAACAGAGAGTCAAGTCAATAACAGTCTGTTAATGTGATATATTTGTATTCACCAATGACTTTTAGCAGTTACCAGTCTGTCAAGTCGTCTGATAAGTTAACAGAGCAATATTGGGCTGTCAACATAGGTAACAGACTGATAAGTAATATTTTTATGTGTCAATATTGTAGGTTATAATTATTATTGACATTTGTTTTTGGTATGTATTTAAGGTTAACTTTTTTCCGCGAAATCAGTTAAAGCTAGTTTTACACGGTTTTACCAACAAAAATTCTAGTTACTTTTAGGCTTCTATACAAAGTATAACAAGAAGCCTTATGATCTGGCTCCGTGTCTGTCCGTCCATCCGTCCTCATAATTCAAAATCATACAGAGCGTTTCAAATCGTGTTGGAAATACTCTGTGTGCATAGAGGTCTAAGAACTGGGTAGCCAGTGCGCTACTTTTAGGCTTCTATACAAAGTATAACAAGAAGCCTTATTTAGGCTTCTATACAAGGTATAGAAAGAAGCCTTATGGTCTGGCTTCGTGTCCGTCCGCATGTTTCAGAGCCAATCATAACGTTGATCAACTGATACGTTGTTATATTTTAAACTAGCTGATAGCCCGTCCGAGGACGGGTAGCTAGAAGGACGGGCAGGCAGCCAAGGTCATATGGCTTTTGGATTGCACTGATAGCTTTCCTTAATCTTCATTCAACTTAAGTTACCTTGGCTGCCTGCCCGTCCTTCTAGCTACCCGTCCTCGGACGGGCTATCAGCTAGTTTCGCTATAATGTAATTCTGCTTATATAGTAATTTTGAGTAGGATAATCGGATTAACTGATCCGATGATACGTTGATCCGATGATACGTTGATCCGATGATACGTTGACACGATGATACGTTGATACGATGATACGTTCATCCGATTGGTTATGAAATTATCCGTTATGCGTTCGGTTCGGTTCGGTTTGCTTCGGGTATTTGCATTGTCTACGGGATTTCGAGGATAGATACGGATATCACGTTCAAATGGAGGTTCGCCGTCATCATTTACGAACACCATTGCAATTTCATTGGACGTTGGAGCATTGTAACGTCTTTGATCAGACTGCCGATCGCGCCGCATCACCATATTGACGACCGGAACTGGTTGTCCTTCTTCTTCGGCTCGTACACGCTCTTGTTGCTCAATTTCTTTCATCAGGCAATATGAAGCTGCGATACGATTGTTGACGCGGAAGAAACGATCGATTTTCTCAATCACTTCAGGTAGACAACCTCTATTCTCAGGCAGATTTACTCGTTCATTGACCGCTTCTGTCGTGTCCATTACATACAGTTGTGCAAACTTTCTTGTTTGTCCTTCAGGTGGATACAGGTTTGTGGTTCTGTGGTACGTCTGTCTATGAATTTTGATAACGTATGGTCCGTTACCCGGCATTGAAACAATCTCTGCTCCCATTGAAGCGAAAGAAACCGAGGAATTGTAAGAGCGGATGTGCTGACGAAAGTTCTTGTAGTAAGGATTATCTGAATCTGAAAGCATAGAGCGAAGAAATTCGGGATATAACAATAGATTCCCATGTTGATCGAGCGGTTGCGGAATCTTCACTTTTCCTTTATGACAGCAGTTGTTAAATTGTTTATCAACTGGACGCTCCTTGGCGAAATTCTTGGAGCCGCAGAACTGACAGATGGAATTCATTTCTACACAATCGTGTCGAGTAACGTGAGATTCATCAAATCTCAATGCTCTTATTTGGAGTTGAATTGCTTGACTTTGGTATCGATTTTCTTTCTGTCGATGTATCGCATGGGACCGAGCGTCAGCAGCTTGCCGCGCTTGAGTTTCTTCTAAAGTTTCACGTTGTTGACGTATCGAATGGGACCGAGCGTCAGCAGCTTGCCGCGCTTGAGTTTCTTCTAAAGTTTCACGTTGTTGACGTATCGCATGGGACCGAGCGTCAGCAGCTTGCCGCGCTTGAGTTTGTTCCAAAGTTGCACGTTGTCGACGTATCGCATGAGACCGAGCGTCAGCTTGTCGCTGTGATCGAAGCTGTTCTTCTGTGTTATTAGCTCTTGTACGTGCTTTTCTCTCATGATTCAATCGCCGTCGCATTGCAGCAGGACTTTCAAAATTTTCATTATCCATTATGGAAGTTCACATAATGCTTTTTTGGAAATAGCTGTCCTATATAGACAAAATGATACGATGATACGTTGATCCGATGATACGTTGATACGATGATACGTTGATACGATGATACGTTGATCCGATGATACGTTGATACGGTGTGCGTTCGGTTCGGTTCGGTTTGCTTCGGGTATTTCCGTGGGACAGACAGAAAGAAAGAAAGAAAGAAAGACTTGGCCTTTTATAATAAGGGATACTTCGTCTATATAGTATTGCGTTAATCTGTTAATCCGTTGCTTCGATTCACTAATGCAATTTATAAATACGCAAATGTTCGAAAGAATTACAAAGTTAAAGATATTTTCGAAGAGGTCTCCCTATATAAACTACTTGTTTTACTTTGATGTGAAAAAATAATTTTTTATTGATGTGGTTAGTGAAGTTAAGTTATAAATAAAAGAGAAAGGAGAGGATTGGTCCACCTCAAAAAAAGGACCATACATTACAGAGAAGTAAAATTTCTAATAGAATGGAAAAGTTTGATTGTTATTACTTATATAGTAAATGATAATTACCAACCGCAAAAAATTTTATTGGTGCAGATTATCTGATTATGTGATGTTACATTATATGGCGATCAAAACAAACCAGATAATAACAACTTTCCACACCAGAAAGGTAGCTGTATAGAAGCCTAAGAACTGCCGCTAAAGCGAGTTCCACCTTTTTATTTATTTTAACCATAGCAGTGGCTTGATGTGATTAGTGAAGTTAAGTTGTAAATAAAAGAGAAAGAGAGGATTGGTCCACCTCAAAAAATGAACCGCACATTACAGAGAAGTAAAGTTTCGAATGGAATGGAAAAGTTTGATTGTTATTACTTATATAGTAAATGATAATTACCAACCGCAAAAAATGTAATTGGTGCAGATTATCGGATTACCTGATGTTACATTATAAATATTATGTCGACCAAAAATAACTAGCAACAACAACTTTTCACACCAGAAAGGTAGCTGTATAGAAGCCTAGGAACTGCCGCTAAAGCGAGTTCCACCTTGTTTCTAATAAGGAAAGAAAAGTCACTAAGTGTTGTTTACATTGAGCTTTGCTGATGACCAAGTAATGGTTGCTCAGGATGCGTATGACCTAGAATTTATGTTGAAAAGGTTATACACGGAATACGAAGGATGGGGTTTACAAATCAGCCTACAAAAGACAGAGTATCTGGTGGTAAACTCAGAAGCTAGATTTGAAGTGCTTATAAACGATGAAACTCCTGTAAGCCAAGTTAACGAATTCAAATATCTTGGAGCGCTGGTTGATAAAAATGGAATAGGAGCTAGAGAAATTAAACAAAAGATACAAAACTCTAGAAAAGTGTTAGGCGCATTGAACTCACTATGGTGGGATCAACGAATAAATAAAAGAAACAAAAAAAGAATAGGCCAAGTAATGGTGGAAACCGTATTGTGCTATGGAAGTGAAGTGTGGCCAATGAAGGAGGAGGACAAGAGAAAAATAACCGCAGTGGAAATGGACTATCTACGAAGAAGCGCCAGGGTGTCCAGAAGAGATAGAATAACTAACGTAGAAATTAGAAATAGAATGAAATCAAATGAAACCATCATAGACAGAATTGAAAAAAGAAGCCTAAAATGGTTTGGACACCTACTGAGAATGGCGGAAAATCGTTGGCCAAAACGCCTTTTCTCTTGGACTCCACCTGGAAGGAAGAAGAGAGGTAGACCTAGAAGATCGTGGAACGATGGGGTGAAATCTGCGATGGAGAAGCGTGACCTGGAAGAGGATATGGCTTACGATCGAGAGGTTTGGAAACGGGGAGTGGGTAGACAGCGACTTGCTGTATAACTGTTTATACTAATGTTAATTAATTTATAACTAATTGTAACTGAGGTGTAATTAGTTAGCCCAAATATATATATAAAGTCACTAAGTTTCCAAATGGAATCAAGGACGCATCACAGGGGGGGGGGCAATAATAATTCTATTTACGTTCCACGCAATTTTAAAGTTAAAATTATTACTAATTAAGGTACTGTGATATCATTAAGGGGCGGTATTTCAGTCTACATTTTAACTTTTTCTAATAAGGAAAGAAAAGTCACTAAGTTTCCAAATGGAATCAAGGACGCATCATAGGGGGGGGGGAATAATAATTCTATTTATTTTAAAGTTAAAATTAATATTACTAATTAAGGTACTGTGATATCATTAAGGGGCGGTATTTCAGTCTACACTTTAACTTTTTCTAATAAGGAAAGAAAAGTCACTAAGTTTCCAAATGGAATCAAGGACGCATTACAGGGGGGGGGGCAATAATAATTCTATTTATGTTCCACGCAATTTTAAAGTTAAATTTTTTTATTGTATTGTAATATTGTGAGGTTGGTATTTCTGATATCATGAACAACAACAACAAAATTTTGCCAATAAAAAAAACCTCTATTTTTACAGACATACACCGGAATCATACAACAGCAGTCGGCTGCTAATGCAATTTTTTTCAATGTTTAAACAAGGTGGAACTCGCTTTAGCGGCAGTTCTTAGGCTTCTATACAGCTACCTTTCTGGTGTGGAAAGTTGTTAATATCTGGTTATTTTTGGTCGCCATATAATGTAACATCACATAATCAGATAATCTGCACTAATTATTTATTATTTTATTTTAACAACAGCAGTGGCTTGATGTGGATAGTGAAGTTAAGTTGTAAATAAAAGAGAAGGAAGAGGATGGATCCACCTCAAAAAATGGACCGGAAATTACGCGAATTTCGAAAGCGAAAGCAAATTGCCAACATGACCCCTTCGCAAATATTACATCGTTCACGTAGTCATGCAATTCGCCGACAAAATCCACGAAGTAAAAACGCAGCTGTTCTTGAAGTAGGTAACGTTGTAGAACCAAATGTCGACGTTCATAACGGTAGTTTTACACTACCAGAAAAGTACACTACCACAACTACCAGAAAAGTAGTTGTATTTTATTTTACTTTGATGTGAAAAAATAATTTTTTAATGATGTGGTTAGTGAAGTTAAGTTGTAAATAAAAGAGAAAGGAGAGGATTGGTCCACCTCAAAAAAGGACCAAACATTACAGAGAAGTAAAGTTTCGAATAGAATGGAAAAGTTTGATTGTTATTACTTATATAGTAAATGATAATTACCAACCGCAAAAAATTTAATTGGTGCAGATTATCTGATTATGTGATGTTACATTATATGGCGATCAAAACTAACCAGATAATAACAACTTTCCACACCAGAAAGGTAGCTGTATAGAAGCCTAAGAACTGCCGCTAAAGCGAGTTCCACCTTGTTTATATCTGTGGTAATTCTGATAATCTGAATTTTTAATACCTACCAAGCTAAAAAATATTCTAGTATAGTATAAGTAAAATTTAGTGACAATAAGAGATTTCGATTATCAGATTAGTATCTTTATTATCGGATAAAAAATTATTTTTTCACATAAAAGCAAAAGAATAGCATTTTAAGTTCAAATATAAATCTCAGAATATTTCATTTCTTAAATCTGTTGTATAGAAGCCTAGGAACCGCTGCTAAAGCAAGTTCCAACTTGTTTCTTTTTCTGTTCGGCAGCAATCAGTTTCTCCACTCTTTTTCTGTTTCTTATACGTTTTGCCGCCACTTTTTTTTTCGCAATATTTAAATCAATTTTACGCATTCCATTGCTGCTAAACTCACGAAGTGCCTCCTTTAACGAATTAATAGTAGCTCGTTTGAATTCTTCTCTGACTTCAAAATCTTCGTATTTTCCGAACGATAAGTCCCTCTTTAGCGCCTGTTCCACATCCTTTATTAATTCACCTGAAAACATTTTTCGTTGACGTTCAACACTTATTATTTCGTTATAATGTAATTCTGCTTATATAGTAATTTTGAGTAGGATAATCGGATTAACTTATCCGATGATACGTTGATCCGATGATGCGTTGATACGATGATACGTTGATACGATGATACGTTCATCCGATGATACGTTGATCCGATGATACGTTGATCCGATGATACGTTGATGTTCGGTTTGCTTCGGGTATTTCCGTGGGACAGACAGAAGGACTTGGCCTTTTATAATAAGAGATTTGGTATGCATTGAAAAAAACAGATCAACATATCAACGGATCAACGTATTTAAATTTCCTATATAGGTGAAAAATTATGTAAATAAAATACGTATAACTTATATTTGGTCTGCATTGAAAAAACATGCGGACGGACACGAAGCCAGACCATAAGGCTTCTTTCTATACCTTGTATAGAAGCCTAAAAGTAGCGCACTGGCTACCCAGTTCATAGACCTCTATACACACAGAGTATTTCCAATACGATTTGAAACGCTCTGTATGATTTTGAATTATGCGGACGGACAGACAGACAGACGGACACGGAGCCAGATCATAAGGCTTCTTGCTATACTTTGTATAGAAGCCTAAAAGGGAGGAAAAATTGGCTGCTGCCTATATGAAGAAGAAACAGAAAGAAGAACAGGAATTGGCAATATCGCTGCGTGCTTTCGAAAATTCCTTATTAGAAGACGAATAATAGTTCATATTACAATATCTTAATATATAAAATGCCAGCTCTCTCCTGCGGCGTGTCAAAACCTAATCTCATTGGTCCAAATTTGATACCAACATAAGCACTAATCGAAGTTATGGAAGGGGAAGGATCTGAACGGAACGAAAAGAAGAAACAAAAATCGAGGAGATAGAAAATAACGGTTATTAATGATTAACTTAAATCCGGATTAACGTTAATACGTTAATCCGTTAATATTTAATAAAAATACTATATAATCCAAATGATTTATTATGACTTAAATGTGTTGAACGTGAACTAAAAATGTCTTTACAAAAAATGGCTTTGCGAGAATTAAATAAGGTTGTGGAAGGGGCGCTAAACAGGGCTTTATCGTTCGCTAAATATGAAGATTTAACATGGAACCTGTTTTTCGGTACCAAACCATTTATCATAGTTTTCCTCGAGATTTAGGGGTGCCGCGGGAGTGGCGCCTATCTCGTTTCTTCTTCTTTTTACCGTTTTCCGAAGTGCTGCGTAGTTGTGTAACCGTGTATTACACGTAGTTGTGTTACACGGGGGATAATCCCTTAATTTTTGTGTTGGTAATAAAAAATTTACTATATAAGCAAATTTGCTTTTTGCGATCGGTTTCGGATTTAAATTTTTGGTAATGAAAATTTTGTTATTGAAAATTCATTATTGTGAATGGGAAGATGTTATTCGATAATCTACTCTATTCAAATTATAAACTATAAATTTGAATTATACATGTGGTGCCAATTTTTGGTATCGATTTTTGGTGTCGGTTTTTGCTGTCGGTTTTTGGTGTCGGTTTTTTGGTGTCGATTTTTGCGAGGTAACGACCGTGAAAGCATGTTCCATGTTAAAAAACTCAATGGATCAATAGATCAACGGATCAAATAAAGAGATCAACAATATATAGGTAAACCACTCAGTTATGTATATTTCAGCAACCTTCTTCACATATCTACTCATTTTCAGAGTGTTTCCCAACACAATTTGGAGCGCACTGGCTACCCAGTTCTTAGACCTCTATACACACAGAGTATTTCCAACACGATTTGAAACGCTCTGTATGATTTTGAATTATGCGGACGGACAGACAGACGGACGGACGGACAGACACGGAGCCAGATCATAAGGCTTCTTGCTATACTTTGTATAGAAGCCTAAAACAGATATAAGTCTATATAAGACAGCTATTTCCAAAATAATAGCGCACTGGGTACCCAGTTCTTAGACCTCTATACACACTGAGTATATTCAACACGATTTGAAACGCTCTGTATGATTTTGAATTATGCGGGCGGACGGACAGACAGACGGACGGACGGACAGACGGACGGACAGACACGGAGCCAGATCATAAGGCTTCTTGCTATACTTTGTATAGAAGCCTAAAAGGTAGGTTATTTGACTTGACTTGTATTCGAAACTCCCCCTCTTGACATAGGGGGGTCTAATTAAGGTACTGTGATTTCTCAACTATAAAAGTGATAAAATTATTCTACTATTATTACTTTGTTGTTAAAAACATTTCGAACTTTTAGATATTCCAAATTTATTTCCCTTTTTCCATTTGACTTGAGGTATTTTTATATTCATACAAGACGTTTACAGAAAATTATTATTTTTATTGACTAGTGTTTCATGTAACGCTGATACGGCCCTGAAGTTTATGTGAATTAAAAATTAATTTAAAAAACAATAATTAAAGAACAAAATATCCAGTGTTGGGTATCTTTAAAAGCCAAAAAAAAAGTCTTTCAAATGATACCTTTTCATTTTTTAGGCTTCTATACAAAGTATAGCAAGAAGCCTTATGATCTGGCTCCGTGTCTGTCCGTCCGTCTGTCAGTCCGTCCGTCTGTCCGTCCGTCCGTCCGCATAATTCAAAATCATACAGAGCGTTTCAAATCGTGTTGAATATACTCAGTGCGTATAGAGGTCTAAGAACTGGGTACCCAGTGCGCTATTCTAGCTAGCTAGAAGGACGGGCAGGCAGCCAAGGTCATATGGCTTTTGGATTGCACAGAGCTTTCCTTAATCTTCATTCAACTTAAGTTACCTTGGGTAGCTGCCCGTCCTTCTAGCTACCCGTCCTCGGACGGGCTATCATCTAGCTGTCAGTGCAATCCAAAAGCCATATGACCTTGGCTTCCTGCCCGTCCTTCTAGCTAGCCATCCTCGGACGGGCTATCATCTAGCTCTCAGTGCAATCCAAAAGCCATATGACCTTGGCTGCCTGCCCGTCCTTCTAGCTAACCGTCCTCGGACGGGCTACCAGCTAGTTGTTAAATTGTTTATCAACTGGACGCTCCTTGGCGAAATTCTTGGAGCCGCAGAACTGACAGATGGAATTCATTTCTCCACAATCGTGTCGAGTAACGTGAGATTCATCAAATCTCAATGCTCTTATTTGGAGTTGAATTGCTTGACTTTGGTATCGATTTTCTTTCTGTCGATGTATCGCATGGGATCGAGCGTTAGCAGCTTGCCGCGCTTGAGTTTCTTCTAATGTTTCACGTTGTTGACGTGTCGCATGGGATAGAGCGTTAGCAGCTTGCCGCGCTTGAGTTTCTTCTAATGTTTCACGTTGTTGACGTATCGCATGGGACCGAGCGTCAGCAGCTTGCCGCGCTTGAGTTTCTTCTAAAGTTTCACGTTGTTGACGTATGGCATGGGATCGAGCGTCAGCAGCTTGCCGCGCTTGAGTTTGTTCCAAAGTTTCACGTTGTCGACGTATCGCATGAGACCGAGCGTCAGCTTGTCGCTGTGATCGAAGCTGTTCTTCTGTGTTATTAGCTCTTGTACGTGCTTTTCTCTCACGATTCAATCGCCGTCGCTTTACAGCAGGATTTTCAAAATTTTCATTATCCATTATGGAAGTTCACATAATGCTTTTTTGGAAATAGCTGTCATAATTTTTCACCGATATAAGAAATTTAAATACGTTGATACGTTGATCTGTTTTTTCAATGCAGACCAAATATAAGTTATATTTTATTTACATAATTTTTCACCTATATAGGAAACTAGCTGACCCGGCAGACGTTGTCCTGCCCAAATTTCAATATTTGTCTACATGTATTTTTTAGATCCAATCCGCATAATGACCTTGCGACTTATTTGGTCATCGCAAATACCAAACGTATTAAAAAAGGATTAAATAAATAAATTAATAAAAAATACAAATCAAGGTTTAATAAAAAAAAGTTTAACAAAACTGTTAAGTATTCACAAAAACCACAATAATTTCTAATTTTACTTTATTTTATTTTTGCCAATTACTCTTGTTCTTTGTGTTCTTCCTTTTCCTCCTCCCCTTCGTCTTCTAATAAGGAATTTTCGAAAGCACGCAGCGATATTGCCAATTCCTGTTCTTCTTACATACATACATACATACATACATTGAATTTAATATATATAGATATCGTTCGTTAATACGTTGATCCGTTGAAACGTTGATCCGCACTAACGTTGGTCAAGCTAATACAGCGCTTGACCAAAGTTCGCGGCAAGATTCTAAAGTAGCCTATGTTTTTCGTAGCATTGTAAATAGCTTCTACACCAAATTTGATAGAGATTGGTCAAACGGTGTAGAATTGTATAGAAAACATACATACATACATACATACATACATACATTGAATTTTATATATATAGATTTAAATACGTTGATCCCTTGATACGTTGATCCGATGATACGTTGATACGTTGATACGTTGATACGATGATACGTTGATACGATGATACGTTGATACGATGATACGTTCATCCGATTGGTTATGAAATTATCCGTTATGCGTTCGGTTCGGTTCGGTTTGCTTCGGGAATTTCCGTGGGACAGACAGAAGGAAGGAAGGAAGGAAGGAAGGAAGGAAGGAAGGACTTGGCCTTTTAGGCTTCTATACAAAGTATAGCAAGAAGCCTTATGATCTGGCTCCGTGTCTGTCCGTCCGTCCGTCCGTCCGTCTGTCTGTCCGTCCGTCCGCATAATTCAAAATCATACAGAGCGTTTCAAATCGTGTTGAATATACTCAGTGTGTATAGAGGTCTAAGAACTGGGTACCCAGTGCGCTATTAGGCTTCTATACAAAGTATAGCAAGAAGCCTTATGATCTGGCTCCGTCTGTCCGCATAATTCAAATTCATACAGAGCGCTCCAAATTGTGTTGGGAAACACTCTGAAAATGAGAGATATGTGAAGAAGGTTGCTGAAATATACATAACTGAGTGGTTTACCTATATATTGTTGATCTCTTTATTTGATCCGTTGATCTATTGATCCATTGAGTTTTAGGCTTCTATACAAAGTATAACAAGAAGCCTTATGATCTAGCTCCGTGTCCGTCCGTCTGTCCGTCTGTCTGTCCGCATAATTCAAAATCATACAGAGCGTTTCAAATCGTGTTGGAAATACTCTGTGTGTATAGAGGTCTAAGAACTGGGTAGCCAGTGCGCTACTTTTAGGCTTCTATACAAAGTATAACAAGAAGCCTTATTTAGGCTTGCATACAAGGTATAGAAAGAAGCCTTATGGTCTGGCTTCGTGTCCGTCCGCATGTTTCAGAGCCAATCATAACGTTGATCAACTGATACGTTGTTATATTGTAAATACTTCGTCTATATAGTATTGCGTTAATCTGTTAATCCGTTGTTTCGATTTGCTAATGCAATTTATAAATACGCAAATGTTCGAAAGAAATTTACTAAGTTAAAGATATTTTCAAAGAGGTCTCCCTATATGAACTACTTGTTAGGCTTCTATACAAAGTATAGCAAGAACCCTTATGATCTGGCTCCGCGTCTGTCTGTCTGTCCGCATAATTCAAATCTTATCAGAACCTTCGAAATTGTGATTGTGACCGCAAAAATTTAATTAGTGCAGATTATCTGATATTACATTATAATAATATGGCGACCAAAAATAACAATTTTTTTTCAATGCAGACCAAATATAAGTTATATTTTATTTACATAACTAGATGATACCCCGTCCGAGGACGGGCAGCTAGAAGGACGGGCAGCTACCCAAGGTCATATGGCTTTTCGATTGCACTGAGAGCTTTCCTTAATCTTCATTCAACTTAAGTTACCTTGGGTAGCTGCCCGTCCTTCTAGCTGCCCGTCCTCGGACGGGGTATCATCTAGTTTAAAATAAGTAAAAAAATTTTAAATATTGATTAAGTTTAATTTAATTTAAAAAAATATATGTAAGTTTTTTGTTTATTTATTTAATGTTGTTCTCATCTCTTATTATAAAAGGCCAAGTCCTCCCTTCCTTCTGTCTGTCCCACGGAAATACCCGAAGCAATCCGAACCGAACGCATAACGGATAATTTCATAACCAATCGGATGAACGTATCATCGTATCAACGTATCATCGGATCAACGTATCATCGGATCAACGTATCAACGTATTTAAATTTCCTATATAGGTGAAAAATCTCTTATTATAGAAGGCCAAGTCCTTCCGTCCTTCTGTATGTCCCACGGAAATACCCGAAGCAAACCGAACCGAACCGAACGCATAACGGATCATTTCATAACCAATCGGATGAACGTATCATCGGATCAACGTATCATCGGATCAACGTATCATCGGATCAACGTATCGCATGGGACCGAGCGTCAGCAGCTTGCCGCGCTTGAGTTTCTTCTAAAGTTTCACGTTGTTGACGTATCGCATGGGACCGAGCGTCAGCAGCTTGCCGCGCTTGAGTTTGTTCCAAAGTTTCAAATTGTCGACGTATCGCATGAGACCGAGCGTCAGCTTGTCGCTGTGATCGAAGCTGTTCTTCTGTGTTATTAGCTCTTGTACGTGCTTTTCTCTCACGATTCAATCGCCGTCGCTTTGCAGCAGGATTTTCAAAATTTTCATTATCCATTATGGAAGTTCACATAATGCTTTTTTGGAAATAGCTGTCCTATATAGACAAAATGATACGATGATACGTTGATGCGATGATACGTTGATCCGATGATACGTTGATACGTTGATACGATGATACGTTGATCCGATGATACGTTGTGCGTTCGGTTCGGTTCGGTTTGCTTCGGGTATTTCCGTGGGACGGACAGAAAGAAAGAAAGACTTGGCCTTTTATAATAAGAGATTTTTCACCTATATAGGAAATTTAAATACGTTGATACGTTGATACGATGATACGTTGATACGTTGATACGTTGATACGATGATACGTTGATACGTTGATACGTTGATACGATGATACGTTGATACGTTGATACGTTGATCCGTTGATACGTTGATCTGTTGATACGTTTTAGGCTTCTATACAAAGTATAACAAGAAGCCTTATGATCTAGCTCCGTGTCTGCCTGTCCGTCTGTCTGTCTGTCCGTCTGTCTGTCCGCATAATTCAAAATCATACAGAGCGTTTCAAATCGTGTTGGAAATACTCTGTGTATTTGTCTAAGAACTGGGTAGCCAGTGCGCTACGTTTAGGCTTCTATACAAAGTATAACAAGAAGCCTTATGATCTAGCTCCGTGTCCGTCCGTCCGTCCGCATAATTCAAAATCATACAGAGCGTTTCAAATCGTGTTGGAAATACTCTGTGTGTATAGAGGTCTAAGAACTGGGTAGCCAGTGCGCTACTTTTAGGCTTCTATACAAAGTATATTTATGATTAGGGCCAATTTATTTGTCAAATCGTCTTGACGTTTCTTCGGCGAATCGCCCATGAAAGCTGCGGGTCTCGCGGAAGGAGGAACAACCGGTAAAACCGTCACGATCATCCACTCGGGTCGTGAGTATTTCGGATCCATTCCCAGGGCGCTGCAATCTGCGTCGCTAATTTGTCTAAAGATATGCAGCACTTCTTCCGCCAACAAATACTTTTTTTCTTGTGGAACCTTTCCGTCGGATTCCTTCCATTCGGCCGTCAAATCGAGACCCGATTTTCTAATTACAGGTTGATGATTTCCACATTCACCATCCGCGTGACATATTGTTTGTTCTTTGCACATACCGTACACTACTTCTAAGCGTTTCTTGGAATCGTCTGTAGTTATCTTCTGAGCGTGTTCATAGTGGTTTTGTTTCTTTGTGTTCACTAACAATTTACTGCAATTAAAGCAGACGCAGCGTAAAACTTTCATGACATTGTTAATCATGCCAACGTGAAAGATAGGTTTGGCCAATTCGATGTGACCAAAGTGACCGGGGCAAGTGTCCCGGTCGCCTTCGCATGTTTGACATGGTAAAGTGCTGTCAAACGCTCCCATCCTCGGATCCATCAAGCCGCCCACTTTTGGAAGACTTCCTTCCATAATTTCTACATGATTTATACCTTCTGGGACGACAGACATGCTACGAATATCTTCCGGACTAAAAATACCAAATTGCACATTCTTTACAGTTTTGAAAGCAGATTTGTTTTCGATTAATGCCATTGTTAATACCGTAATTTACTTTTACTTAACGCGCGAAAAATTAGCCAAACTGTTACATCTACTATACTCATAGGGCGATGTCCTATATAAGCAAATTGATCTGCTGATACGTTGATACGATGATACGATGATACGATGATACGATGATCCGTTGATACGATTATACCTTGATACGATGATTCGTTGATACGATTATACCTTGATACGATGATCCGTTGATACGATGATCCGTTGATACGATTATACCATGATACGATTGTCCGTTGATCCAATTTGTGACGGGCCAAATTGGTTCCGTCAACAAACTGTGATCACACAGGTGAATGTGTGGCACCTACCTGGATTTGTATTGGATGCCGCTAGCTCAATCGCGTGGGTCGTGGTGCTTGAATCACTCCAATAACAATCCGGGACGGCAAAATCAAGGGAAGTCACAATCGGGTATTAGGGCGCCACTGAATTTGTCATAAACTTACCCCAAAAGTAATTCAGAACTTACCTATATAGAAATAGGGGGGGGGGAGTCGAGAGTGAAATAAAATATATCCAACAACGAGTAACAATATTTTAATTAAAATACTTAATTTTGGTGAAGCTAATAAACTAATATGTGAATAATAATGACAGCGATTTTGACAATTTATGTCGATTAATAATAATAAACGTTGATGAGATTGTAAAATAATGACATATAAATACGATAAATAGTTGTCGGATTTAAATAACTTATGACTAATAATACACAATAATAAAATAATGATATAAAGAATAATAATACTTATGCTAAAGGTGAACATAAAATGTTCAACACACTGTATATATAACCTAAACACATAAATGTAACATAAACAAGGTTTCGGTCAGTCGAATCGAGATGAAAATTGACTCGGGTAGTATCCCACTAAAACAACACCTCGATTCCACGTTCGAGAACCAAATAAAAAAAAGGGTTAGTACTTATATTTATAATTAAAACTATGAACATTTGATAAACCAAATAATGTTGAAAAGTTTGACGTGAAGATAACTAAAATGTTTAAAATATCGAATTACACAATGCACTACACCTGGGTACGGACCACAGGTGTTCACGAGATTTATGCTGAAGGTGAACGCAAAATTGTTTGAATAGCAACTCCGAAACACAAAAACTAAAGGGATGGGCGAAACACTTCATTCGGAGTTCAATTGCTTAAAACCGGTAGAATAATTGATGAGTAATTTATATATTTAATTTGACGTAATTTAATGTTTGTAATATTTGAATCGATAGCGGGGTTAATTAAAATAAACTGATAAAAAGTACTTACGCAAAATTTAACATAAACAATAAATACACATTGACGATGGGGCGAAATACGGTCCTGCATTCAGGAATGTGCGAACAAAGGAATGGCGTCATCAAAATACATCAGCTTCGAATACCACAATATTTAAGGAAGAGATCGAACCTAATTTTGTAGCAAAAACTTCAACGGATTGATTGAATTGCGTGTAGATTGGTTTTGTCGTTAAAACTCCAGTAACATAAATTTGCATAAAGCTGTTGATTGCATAAAACCAAATATGCATCTAATATAACCAAGTATTGGCGATCGTAATAATTGTCACAAGGACGGCCTTTTTCATTAACACCCAGATGAACGAACAAAGGAATTACGCCAATTTCGGTAATTTCACCAAGTTTTCAATCACACAATTACACAAGCGTTCTTTCGTACTACGCCATTTTTGTCAATCTCCTGTGGTTGTGGTCGTGCGCGCGCCACATGAAACTCAACTAACTCCTGTCAACGCTAGATGGCGGACTTATAAAATTTAAAATTATCGCGGGAAAAACGTAAATAGACGGGGAAAAGTGAAATATCATTACATCACCCGGGCTGGAAGAACAAAAGCCTCTTTTGTTCTTACGAACCAGAGCTTAGCAAACAGTAACATACATCGCCAATATAACATACGCACTTAAAGATAAAAGCTAAAGCACATAAAACACAAAATACATAAATATTATTATACAGCGAAAGCGGAAGCTAAAAGAAAAAAAAACATACATATTATATACAAGTTCATTTATCTGTCGGTATGGCCTAACCGCATCGGTCCACGAAGCGAATCAGTTTCCCAATTCAAATCTCATCAAATTGGTCAGAACAAAACGTAAGATAAACAAGTCAAATCAGGTTTAGCAAAACGCTCTCTTCGTAACTCAAGATACATTTACTAAATTATAGTCGCAGTTGGGGTTAGTTAACGCCCTCTGCGTAACTCAAGGTACGCTACTAATATGACTTACTCGGGAGCGGATTTAAGATCTTTGGCATTCCACACGCCTTGGGAAGTTCCAGATTCATCAGAAAGCTCATAAGTGGCATAAGAAACTTTCTTTCTGATATAAAAGGGTCCACGAAATTTGGGAGCTAATTTCGCCGTAAAATATTTTGACGCGTCAGATAACACATAATTGCGTCGCCACACCGAATCTCCTACTTCGAAAGTAGCAGCTCGACGTCTTAAATCGTAAGAGCTCTTGTTCTTTTCATAGGCTATTCTAAGCCTTTTAACAATATCGTCATACAATTTGTGGAGAGCCTTAGGTTTACCTTGTAGGTATAACCTATCTCCAAACGAAATATCCGCATCTCCTGTCAATTCAGAAGAGCCTACGGTACCTCCATCTAAATTAATTTCTCTACCAAAATTCGCAAAATAAGGCGTTACTCCAGTTACTTCGTGTACTGCTGTGCGCATGGCGCAAGCAACACGGGCTAAATATTTATCCCAATTCCTATGATTGTCCGCTACATAGGAGGACAACATGGTCTTCAAAACTCTATTAACCCTTTCGACCGGGTTGGCTTGAGGGTGATAATTGGCGTTATAAGTAATTTTAACATTATACAGGGAATTCATGTTTCTAAATTCACGGCTACGGAATTGTACACCGTTATCACAAAGTAAAATTTTGGGAGCACCATAAACTAAAATTACGTCTTCTTCGATTTTACGAGTAACAGACGCAGCAGTGGCAGAACGTAAAGGAAAACATAAGGAATACTTAGTAAAATAATCTGCTACAACTAGGATATACACGTAGCCACGGGTTGAGCGTGGTAAGGGACCTACTAAGTCAACAGAAATCATCTGCCAAGGACGAGTTACATTGGGATGGGAAGTCATAAAACCAGCGGGCTTTTTCTGTTCCGGTTTGTGGGCAATACAAACGGGACATCTATTTACATAACGGGATACTGAAGATTTCAACAAAGGCCAATAATATTTTTGAGTTATTCTACTTAAAGTTTTGCGAATTCCGAGATGACCAGCAGTAGGTTCATCGTGACAAGATTTTAGAATGTCATTTCGTCGAGAATTTGGAACCACTTCCTTCCATTCCGCCTTCTCACGAAGTTCAGGATAATCGGGAGTTACATATTTAAACAAAAGGTTGTTTTCGATTCGCCATAGGGGAAATTTATCTGGTTTGTTCTTAACCTTACTTAACATGGACTTATACCATTTATCGTTAAGGTTACTTACAGGATTGGGATTGGAGTCATGATCATCATCATTGGACTCATGAAGAAGCTCATGATCCTCGTCGCTATTATAACCGGAATGATCATCGGTTATTTCACCAATCTGTATGGTTTTAGGAGCATTAGGGATCTTATTTACATTCTTATTTTGACTAAATTTGGGAGTAATCGAAACATTATCAATCACGGGAACGGATCTTGATAACGCATCCGGAACTACATGATCTTTACCTTTTCTATGCGTAATTTCGAAGTCGTACTGTTGTAATCTTACCATCCATCGAGCTAATCTACCACTTGGTTGAACAAGATTATTTAACCAAACAAGACTATAATGGTCAGTGATTACACGAAAATGGGAACCTTCCAAATACGGTCTTAGTCTCTCAATGGCCCAAAGAACCGCGAGACACTCTCTTTCCGTAACAGAGTAATTTCTCTCTTGACGCGTAAGTGAACGACTTAAATAACATATTACATGTTCTACTCCATCAATTTCTTGAGTGAGGACCGCAGCGATGCCAAAGCCTGAGGCATCGGTTTGGACAACAAAAGGTACATCAAAATTTGGACAAACTAAAATAGGAGCATTAACCAAACTATCTTTAACCAAGCTTAACGCAGTGTCACAATTTTCGTTCCAAATAAATTTCTGGTTCCTCTTTAAAAGAGCGGTAAGAGGTGCGATGATTGTTGAAAATTCAGGTATAAATCGCCTATACCAAGATGCCATACCAATTATGGTGCGTACATCACTAACGCTTTTGGGCGTTGGTATTTTTAAAATAGCTTCAACTTTACCGGGGTCAACCGCAAGACCTTGTTGATTTACGACGTAACCGAGATATTTGAGCTCAGGTTTACAAAAATAACATTTTTCCCTACTCAACGTAAGACCTGCATCTTTTAATCTTTTTAAAACATCCGTAAGAATTTCAATATGTTTGTCGAAAGTTGGAGCACAAATAATTACATCATCTAAATACACAAATACATAAGGTTCTAATTCTGGACCAAGAATTTTGTCAATAAAACGCTGAAAGGTCGCCGGGGCATTATGTAAACCAAATGCCATACGGGTGAATTGAAAAAGACCTCTACCAGGTACAGTGAAAGCAGTGTAAGCTTTCGATTCTTCAGACAATGGGATCTGCCAATAAGCTGATTTTATATCCAAGGACGTTATAAATTTTGCATCGCGCAGGCGATCTAATATAGCGGAAACATAAGGTAAGGGATATGCATCACGTTCAGTAACTTGATTCAATTTTCTAAAGTCTATACAAAATCTAAATTTTCCGTCTTTCTTCTTAATTAACAAAACGGGATTCGACCAAGCTGAATGACTTTTTTCTACTACACCAGACTTTATCATTTGGGTTAATTCTGCGTCTATTTGAGCTTGAACATTAGGGTTCACCGGGTAATATCTTTGCTTAATAGGAGGGGACTTTGTAGTAATAACATGTTCCACACCTAAAGCACATCCTAAAATTTCTGACTTACTAATATCTTTAAAACTAGAATTAATTAAATTATTTAAAATGGCTCCCTGCTCACGGGTTAAACTTTTTTCAGAGACCAATTGGGTTTGTTCGTCCTCTAAAGACACCAGCGACAATTGTTCAGGCTTAGAAAAATTCCACTCACCACGAATAACATTAGGCACAAAGCCAATAGCCCTCCAAAAGTCGATTCCTAAAATTACTGTGTGTGTAACATCAGGCACTATCAAAACATTGATCACAATGGTTTTGTGACGTAGCTTAATTGGTAACGAAACCGAACCTAAAATATTTATCTGGCTGCCATCAGCCAAAGCGCAATTCGACTTAACATTATTTAAATGAAGGCCTAAATTAGAAATTCGATTCCAACCTTCAATTCCTAAAATTGTCCTAGAGGCACCGGAATCTAAAAGTGCTGCAAAAGATTTACCAAAAATTTCAACTGTCACATAAGGACGTTCGTCATATTTGGAATTTTCCAATATATAGTTTAACATAATTTTATTTTTATCATAAATTAAATTTCGATTATCGACAAGATTACTTAAACAACGGGTGGAATTATAAAAAATCTTCGAGGTAGCAATCCCGTCTTTTACTGACCTCGACGCTCGTTTCCCGAAACAGAACATTTGGGACAAGTACGTATCGTAAAATTGGGTTTCCCACACTTAAAACAATAGTTTCCTTTCTTCGGAACGGTACACTCTTTTGAAAGGTGTTGGTTGGAATTACAATTCCAACAGTTTCTAAAATTTAGACTAGCATTATTTGTTGAATTTCGAGAATTTTGAACATTATTATTAAATTTCGTAAAAGTACTAAAGCGTGGATTATTATGATCGTTAGAACGAGAATTCTTAAAAGTATTATAACGATAATGGGAATAACTATTTTCATTTGACGAACTTGCCTTATAAGGGTTTGAATAAGATTGACTCATTAACGGGGTAGGTTGTGAAGAATTTTTCTCAACTTCTTTGACAGTCTCAACGTTACATGAAACATCAACAAAAGCTAATTCAGGTTCTAAATCATTCTTCTTTTTCACAGGGGGAACGTAATTATCAATCGCAATCCTTCGTTCTTCGATGATTTTGCAATACTTAATTAATTCGGGGATAGACGTAATTTTTACAAGGCCTAATTGAGTTTGATACGATGGATGTAAATTTTTATTTATAATTTTTAATTGTTTGGCTTCAGATAATTTTTCAACTAATCTAGAAAATAAACTTTTCATGACTGCAACAAAAGTACCAATCGATTCCGAAGAAGCTTGAGTTCTTCGTTCAATTTCTCGAATTAAAACATCATCATAATCTGGTGGTAAATATTCTTCTCGTAAGGCCGATTCGATATCACTCCAAGTATTAAAATTTTCACGATTTGCCCTAAACCAAATCAAAGCCTTCGAACTGAAGAGTTCGTATGATTCGCGAAATAATTGTATTTCCGAAACATTTCTGGTAATACTATACTCCCTAACACGTTCTAAAAATGCATTTAACGATTGGGTTTTGTCACCCGAAAAAGTAAATCCCCATTTAAAAACAGGTACAGATTTCTGTACGTCCGACATAACATTACTCATTCTTGAATTAACAGTAACAGGGGGAGTCAAAATTGTAGATGGAACACAATAAGTACTAGCTGGCATAACATTTTGCAAAGCAGAAGTAGAAGCAGCAAGCGTTAGAGGGTTAGTAGCATCATTTTCTAATTTTAGATTAGCAATTTTTAACACAGGGGTTTCACTAGCGGTATTTATAACGGGAGCATCTAGCGAGAGTTTGGAAGCTTTCAACGCAAGTTCATAATTTACTATCATATCTTTAACAACATTCACCCAATCTAATTTTGTGTTATTTTCCTCATCATTACTGGGATTTGAATTTTTAATTCGATGAACTAAATGTAAAACTTTTGTTTGAATTAAAGGGACCGATTTATCTAAATCGGAAGTCTCGATTAAGGAACTAAGATTTTCGATCATAAGATTGATGTAAACTGAATCATTCGAAAAGGTTTTAGAATAGGGGGGGCGAACAAATTTTGGGTCGGTCATTTCCTTTTTCAGGACTTTTCTTAATAAAGTTCGTAGGGCTGGAACATCACCTACTGACTGCGAGCCTCGAACCTTGAGCTCATAGATTAATTCTGTCTTGATAAGTCGTTCTACAACCAACTTATAACTGGCAGTTAAATTTTCAAATTCGCACTCCATGGCGTAAAAGTAAATAATCGTAATAAAAATAAAGAATTATAAAATCAAAAGGGACTAAAATAACCACAATGGTTTCGGAAGAGCTTTAAGATGACTTAACAAAGCCAACACGATAGGGTTAAATTTTGTAGTGGTCGAGCTTCAACGTTGGGGTCAAATTTTAGCAGAACGCTAACCGTTGGGGAACAATTTTTAACAAAAAGCCCCACGTTGGGCGCCAAATTTTGTGACGGGCCAAATTGGTTCCGTCAACAAACTGTGATCACACAGGTGAATGTGTGGCACCTACCTGGATTTGTATTGGATGCCGCTAGCTCAATCGCGTGGGTCGTGGTGCTTGAATCACTCCAATAACAATCCGGGACGGCAAAATCAAGGGAAGTCACAATCGGGTATTAGGGCGCCACTGAATTTGTCATAAACTTACCCCAAAAGTAATTCAGAACTTACCTATATAGAAATAGGGGGGGGGGAGTCGAGAGTGAAATAAAATATATCCAACAACGAGTAACAATATTTTAATTAAAATACTTAATTTTGGTGAAGCTAATAAACTAATATGTGAATAATAATGACAGCGATTTTGACAATTTATGTCGATTAATAATAATAAACGTTGATGAGATTGTAAAATAATGACATATAAATACGATAAATAGTTGTCGGATTTAAATAACTTATGACTAATAATACACAATAATAAAATAATGATATAAAGAATAATAATACTTATGCTAAAGGTGAACATAAAATGTTCAACACACTGTATATATAACCTAAACACATAAATGTAACATAAACAAGGTTTCGGTCAGTCGAATCGAGATGAAAATTGACTCGGGTAGTATCCCACTAAAACAACACCTCGATTCCACGTTCGAGAACCAAATAAAAAAAAGGGTTAGTACTTATATTTATAATTAAAACTATGAACATTTGATAAACCAAATAATGTTGAAAAGTTTGACGTGAAGATAACTAAAATGTTTAAAATATCGAATTACACAATGCACTACACCTGGGTACGGACCACAGGTGTTCACGAGATTTATGCTGAAGGTGAACGCAAAATTGTTTGAATAGCAACTCCGAAACACAAAAACTAAAGGGATGGGCGAAACACTTCATTCGGAGTTCAATTGCTTAAAACCGGTAGAATAATTGATGAGTAATTTATATATTTAATTTGACGTAATTTAATGTTTGTAATATTTGAATCGATAGCGGGGTTAATTAAAATAAACTGATAAAAAGTACTTACGCAAAATTTAACATAAACAATAAATACACATTGACGATGGGGCGAAATACGGTCCTGCATTCAGGAATGTGCGAACAAAGGAATGGCGTCATCAAAATACATCAGCTTCGAATACCACAATATTTAAGGAAGAGATCGAACCTAATTTTGTAGCAAAAACTTCAACGGATTGATTGAATTGCGTGTAGATTGGTTTTGTCGTTAAAACTCCAGTAACATAAATTTGCATAAAGCTGTTGATTGCATAAAACCAAATATGCATCTAATATAACCAAGTATTGGCGATCGTAATAATTGTCACAAGGACGGCCTTTTTCATTAACACCCAGATGAACGAACAAAGGAATTACGCCAATTTCGGTAATTTCACCAAGTTTTCAATCACACAATTACACAAGCGTTCTTTCGTACTACGCCATTTTTGTCAATCTCCTGTGGTTGTGGTCGTGCGCGCGCCACATGAAACTCAACTAACTCCTGTCAACGCTAGATGGCGGACTTATAAAATTTAAAATTATCGCGGGAAAAACGTAAATAGACGGGGAAAAGTGAAATATCATTACAAATTATTCTTTGATACGTGGCTTACTGGTCTAACTGCCGCAGGGATTAACGGCCAGAATAAAGTGAAGATAAGGTATTGTCCCAAGGATATGATTTACTAGTTTTACTTTGATGTGAAAAAAACAAGTTTTTATTTATTTTAACCATAGCAGTGGCTTGATGTGATTAGTGAAGTTAAGTTGTAAATAAAAGAGAAAGAGAGGATTGGTCCACCTCAAAAAATGGACCGCACATTACAGAGAAGTAAAGTTTCGAATGGAATGGAAAAGTTTGATTGTTATTACTTATATAGTAAATGATAATTACCAACCGCAAAAAATGTAATTGGTGCAGATTATCGGATTATCTGATGTTACATTATAAATATTATGTCGACCAAAAATAACTAGCAACAACAACTTTTCACACCAGAAAGGTAGCTGTATAGAAGCCTAGGAACTGCCGCTAAAGCGAGTTCCACCTTGTTTATCCGTTAGAAGAAAAAAATAAAAATAATTTTTTATATGTTCATTCCAAAATTCAAATCAATAAACAGAAACACAAAATGTTTGTAAAAACCCAACAGTTTTTACTACCCGAGTTAGGTAGGTAGTACCTGAGCCGCCTGGGGTTATTTTTGCCTGAGGGCTGGAAGCAAATACATGCAGCGCCTCTCTTACTTTTAACCATTGGCTTCCAAACTAATTTTCATTCGCTTCCAAATATAACTGAATAGGGACACCCATTTCTCCATAAGCGTGAGCTATCTGTAGTAAGTTATCTGTGTTATTACTAATCAAAAATTATTAGAATCTAAATTAAACAAATTTCAGAAATTAATAAATGAAACCGAAATCAAAAATCTAAAACGCGAACATTTTTATCTCATGGTAACGACAACTTTTGAATTAATATCAACATTTCAAACAATAAACAACCTAATGAATGAATTACAAATAGCAATCAGTTTCGCAAAAATTAACACATTTCATAACTACATATTTGATCCAGTTGACCTTTTAGAAGAAATTAAACTCATAACAAACAAAACCGAAAACGGTAGATTGCCACTTAAACCAATCTTAGAAAACATTCCATTGTTCGAAAAAATCATTAACGTCAAAAGTTACATACAAAATAATCAAATAATATTTTTGCTAGAGGTCCCATTTGTTGAAATTGAAAAATATGACTACTTCAAATTTTATCCTTTACCAATTCCTACTTCCGAAAACAACTTTAAAATGATCCTTCCAAATTCAAACTATGCTTATTGTAAATGAGCAATATTACTCCAACTTCGAAAACGAATGTCAAGAAATAAAATTCGAAGAATATTTATGCGAAGAGAACACTTTAGAAATTCAAAAAAATGAAGACAATCTGTGCGAAGTACAACTCTTAAAATTTTCGGAAAACGTAACAAATTGTAACCAGGAAATCATCAAATTGAATAACATCAAAATTCAAAAAATAGGAGATGGAAAATGGATAATAATAACACCAAAACAATTATTGGGCCATCAAAAATGCAAAGAAGAAAAAGATACCGTTCCCTTAAAAGGCACGTATGTTATAGAAATCCCAAAATTCTGTAAATAAAAAATACCAAACTACAAAATTTAGGCAACACGAAGAAATTCAAATTATTCAAAATACCGGACCTAAAGGTTTCTACTATAAAAGACGCGAGTGACAGTTATTCGGAAATAAAACCTCTGGTACTTTTTAAAGTGGACTTAAGTGACATTAATAAAATACAAAATAAACTTAATGACCAAAAGTTGAAATTAAATAATAACACCGTGATACATTTTAAAAAAACAAGTGTCTGGACAATTTTAATGTATTTTATCATATTGTTAATTGTAATTTATAAAATCTTCATTTGTGTAACAAAGCATAGACATTATCAGCCTGAAAATCAAACCAAATCACAACATCAAGAGGACACAACCCAGAACGTCATCGAAACCGAATTGGACACTGCTGAAAAATTAGTCACCAATAAAGCTCCGAATTTTTCAACTAATAGGGGGAGAAGTTATATATTCCCATAATGATTATGTAACCGGGTGATTTTCCCATAATGTTATGCAATATAGGAAAATGCAGAACATCATTATTATTAAATTACATCGCTGGCCAAGCAAGTCGAATGTTCCAGAATATCCTGTAAAGCGTGAGATTTGCTAAACCAACAAAATTGAATAATCCATAAAAACCTTAGTAACATGTAAAATTCAGTCAGTATTAGATAGTATTTTTCAAGTCGTTATTATGATTATTATTATTTGTTAGCGGGTGTGGTGCTTTCCACCACTGCACTGAAGCTTAAGCCTATTGTGCCCCGTTCGCCTCCATACTGTGCAACGCCAGCAACTCAGCAGCGCCCAGGCGCCTTGTGCTAAGCCGCTTTTTTGATCGCGGCCCTTTTACGCCACCAAGACACCCCAGGCGCCTTGTGCGAAGCTACTTTTTCGATCGGCCCTTTACGCCACCAAGACACCCCCCCACCATCGGCCGCGACCCCGGTTTCTCAATGAGTCCCGGTACTAGCACCCGGTTCTTCCAGAGTCCCGCAGGCCACTGCCATCGTAGGTCACCAGCTTGGCGTGCGACGAGGGTCCGATGAAGCGCTGCACAGTTGATGAGGGTAGAGGCGAATTTTTGTGACCCTAACTTGTTGTTATTGACCCTAACAAGTCAGGGGGACCGCCGGCTTAACGTGTCCTCCGAAACACGGCCGACCGCAGTTCATTTTGTAAGTCGGTCACCCCACCCAAGTGGTTGCCCGAAGAAGTGTTGCTTGCATGCGAATATCGAATAGCTCGATTTCGAACAGCATATCTAATGCGGTCGACCGTTATTATGATAGTTAGTATTATTGTTTAAGTATTGTAGTTAGGCAGAAACTCTGCTAGTTTTAAGTTGTATTGTGAAAATTAAATATTCAAAGTAAATAAATAAAAATTGTGAGTGTTTTTTAAAAAGTTAAGTGCTATTACTTATAGATGTGGCACGTAATAGAGTGTAGGTTATAGAAAATTATTCGTCAAAAAGTTGTCATCAAGTGCTGCTGTTGTAGTATTGATGATGCTGCGCATGCCTAGTTATTTTAAGTATGGCCAACGCTGGCAGTTACTACGGAACGTATCATGCTACGGAACCTTGTAACATGTAACCTGTTTGTCTATTAAAATAAAGACCATTAAAACTATTACTAGTATTTATTAATAACTAATGAAACATGGCGCAGTCGGCAAAAGTGAATAAATAAATAAGTCGGTATAAATAAATAAATAAGTCGCAAAAGTGAATAAATAAATAAATTAGTTGTGAAATTAAATTAAAACGAAGATGGCGGAAGTGCAACAACAACAAACGATTCCAATGAGAATAGGACAACAGCCGAAGTCGTTGGAATTCGAGGGCGATATGTCAGAAAACTGGACATTTTTCAAACAGAAGTTTGAAATATACTTGAAAGTTACGAACATAAGTGAAAACAAGGGGTATGTGCTATTAAATTTAATTGGTGATCGTGCACTTAAAATTTACAATACTTTTGTGTGGGAAGGAAACGAAGATAAGACAAATTGTGATAATATAATCGCTAAATTTAATAACAAATTTCTACCTACAAAGAATGTGACTTACGAACGGTATCAATTCTTTAAGCGTGATAAGAAAGTAGAAGAAAGTTTTGATGAATATTGCACGGAATTAAGAAAATTATCAAACACTTGTGAGTTCGGTGACTTAAATGAAAGTTTAATTAAAGACAGAATAGTTTTGGGTATTCGAGAAATACACATAAAAGACAGGCTTTTAAGGGAACCTAATTTAACGTTAACACGGGCAATGGAAATTTGTCGAGTCGCGGAAACAACTAAACAACAAATTGAAAATATGAACAATAATAACAGTGAGCAAGTGAATTTTGTCAAACATAATAGAAGACAACAGGAGTCAGCTACAGAAAAGCAGATGGTCCATCCTGGAAAAAGCAACACGTACAAAAATAATCAACAAGGCACATATAGAAAAATGCAAACAAAGCGAATACAGGAAACAGGTCGAAAAAATTTTATAAATAATTGTTCAAGGTGTTTACGTTCACATAAAATAAATGATTGTCCAGCATATGGTAAAACTTGTATTAAATGCAAAAAATTAAATCATTTTGCAAATGCGTGTAAATTGCAAAATAATAATGTAAATGTAATTGAAACATTAGAAGGTTCAGGTTTAAGTGACGATGAAAATAATTTTGTAGGAAACGTAGAAATAAAATGTGACGATAGGATATACAGGTGGATTGAAAAATGTATAATCAATGATCAGATTAGCGTAGATTTTAGGCTTGATACAGGGGCAGACGTAAATATTTTACCCATTTGTGTATTTAAAAAATTAAAAATTAAAGGGGAAAGTTTCAAACGAGAACCTGGTGTTGTTTTCACATTAACGGATGAAATGGTTCATTCCGTAGGGACATGTAATTTAAGAGTACAAGTAAAGAAAGATGTCAACAGGGCAGCATTTATAAAATTTAAAATTGTAGATGTAGAAAGAGCAATTTTTGGTTTAGACGCATGCAGAAAGTTAAATTTAATTAAAAGGGTCAATATAATTAATGAAAATACCGAAATAAATAAAATTTTAAATAAATACGAAGAGGTTTTTAAAGGGTTAGGTTGTGTAAAATCACAGGAACATACAATCGAGGTAGATCAAAGTATAATACCTACTGTAGACCCACCACGCAAGGTACCATTCGCATTGTTAAACAAAGTAAGACAAAAATTAAATGAATTGGAGTCAACGGGGATAATTAAAAGAGTCGATGAACCGACCTCGTGGGTAAATTCTATGGTAATAGTTCCAAAGAAAAATTTAGATTTGAGGATTTGCCTAGATCTACAAGCGTTAAATAAAGCAATAAAAAGAGAACATTTTTATATCTCATCCTTAGAGGAAATAACCAGTAATTTACAAGGAGCAATGATATTCAGCGTAATTGATTGCTCAAATGGGTTTTGGCAAATAAAGCTTGATGAAGCTTCAAGTAAATTGTGTACATTTAATACACCTTTTGGTAGGTACAGGTTTTTAAGGCTTCCGTATGGAATTAAGTCCGCACCTGAAATATTTCAAAAAAGAGTAAAAGAAATTTTTGGAGGAATAGAGGGAGTAGATAGTTATTTTGATGACATACTAGTTTATGGTAGAAATGTAAAGGAACACAATGAACGATTAGAAAAAGTAATGAAATTAGTAAAAGAGTCCGGATTGAAATTAAACGCAAATAAATGTAAGTTTGGCCTAAATAAAGTTACTTATATGGGGCATATAATAAGTAGAGATGGATTACAAATTGATAAGTCTAAAGTTGAGGCGATAACTAAAATGGAAAGACCACAAAACAAGAAAGGAATAGAAAGATTTATAAGAGTAATAAATTACGTAAATAAATATATCCCAAATTATTCGCAAATAACGGCACCATTGAGAGAGCTAATGAAAAATGAAAATCTGTTTGAGTGGGGCGATCGACAAGAAGAATCGTTCAAGGAGTTAAAACAAGCATTAGTTACAGCTCCTATATTGCAATTTTTCTCAATAAGTGATCCAATAACGATATCATGTGATTCTTCCAGCGAAGGTTGTGGGGCAGTACTTATGCAAAACAACAAACCTGTCACGTATGCTTCTAAGGCATTTACAGAAACTCAAAAAAGATATGCTCAAATAGAGAAAGAAATGCTCGCGATCACATTCGCATGCATGAAATTTAAACAATTTATATATGGCAGAAAAGATGTGACAATTGAAACAGATCACAAGCCATTAGTAAGCATAATTAAAAAGCCATTGTTAAAAGCACCTGCAAGGCTACAAAGAATGCTTTTATTATTGCAACCTTATGCATTTACGTTAGTCTACAAGAAAGGAAAAGAATTAATATGGGCAGATACCTTGTCAAGAGCATATGTAAAAGATGTGGATAAAGAATTTGAAGAAACTATTGGTCAAGTTGAGCATCAATATTGTATGATGGTAGACACACTACCAATATCCGATGAAAAAATGAATCAAATCAAACTTGCAACTAGTACAGATGAACAATTAAATGAATTAATAAAACTAATTAAAGTAGGCTTTCCAAAAGACAAACATAAGATGCTAGATTTTATAAGAATTTATCACAACTGTAACAACCCGCGTTTGGTTCTTGATTATTTATAAATATCGACCACGTAATTTTAACACGTAAAGATGAATTTATCAACGATAAATAAATGAAAATAAACATTAAACCATGTTATAAATTAGATTATAAGTATCTAACCATATTATGTGTAAACTATTTAGTTCAAAATTATTTAAACTTATTTAGTTTATAATAATTAATTTGTTTATTTTAATTGTTAAACCAGAGTAAAATTTGTTTGAGAAACGCTGGAAATTCTCGAGTGAAGTTGTAAACTTTCACAACACGTTTCCTGGAATATTCGTAACAATGAGATCGGAAACGTTAATACTTGGTAAAGAGAATTTCAAGCTATTCAAAGGAATTCAACAAAGACTCCGAACTTGTACAGAATCATAAAACGATATACTCACACTACACGTGCGACGTCCTCTTGGAAAAAAGATCTAGTTTCTATTTTTATGAATGAGACCAACGCTTTCCAAACTTTAGAAATCATGGCACCCCGCTGGATTTCTAGAACGAAAGCGAGTAATAAAACCTACCCTAAAAATACCACGTATGTAGTCTCTGCGCGAGGGCTCAAATTAAGAAATCTTATACGTTTTTTCTTCCCTCCACGAGGTGAAGCAATTCAATAAAAGAAGGGCCTTAAGCCAAAATTGGGGAGTCGTTCAACATCACACGATCGAGTCGCGTCCTGCCACATGCAGTCGTAAACAACATCTCGCGATTCAATTAAGTCAGTTGCCGGTTGCCGGTTTTTTCAAGCATATACGCGTAATCAATCCGACGCTATTTAAAAGCGTAAGTTTTCTAGTCAGTTCAAACAATTTAAGTTCAAAGTTAAATTAAATAATCAAATACTCGCGTAAATCAAAATAAATAAGATAAAGTTCCACGTAAATTAGTACGGTTTCGAATTTCAAAGTGTAAGTCTTTCAAAGTTCGATCGCTCCATCAAAATTAAATCAAATAAATCTATCTCGACCAACCATTACGAGACACGCGCAATTTCAAAGTATCCAACCATAACCAAGTAAGATTACGCACAGGTGCAAGCGAAAAAGGATTATAAACATTCAGGTATCAACCCATTTTAATTAAAAAGAAATCTTTTACAAGTTTTACTCTGGCCGTATTAGAATAACTAAATAACTGTGGCCATAATTCTAGCATTGTAATTTAGTAAAACCTTTAAGGGTGCATAACTGTTAATTTCTGTTTGGGTTTTTTTTTGTTGTTATTTAAATAAATTGTTTAATTAAGCCAAAGGTGCCTCAATTATTGAAATCTCCTACAAGTAATCAGTCGTTTGTCGTAAATATTTCTCCCACGCTTCTGTACTAAAAGCTCATCACGTTTGTAACAACCCAAACCGGCTGCTATGGGTAGCTAGCGGGAGCGTGGGCCAGGGGGGGGGCTTATATGCCGAAAGTAACTTCTCTCACTTCTTACCTTTTTTAATAAGCAATTGCGGGCGCCACTCTTTTCTAATAAAAGAGACTTACAAACGAAGTAACAAAAATAAAAGAAATCAAAACTTTGAAAATAATATTTATTCAGGTAACTCAAAATTAAATTAAACTTGATATTATATTTACAAGGCAAGAATACAAAATGAATTATTTTATAAATTATTTACAACTTTAAAAATAAAGAAATTAATCATGTACACAAAGATTCTTACTACGGTCCTGTAGTAGGTCAAATGACTTGACGTTTTACTTAAACAAGGAAATTGCTTTAATGAACAGTTGCAGGTTATAATGGTTTCTGAACTTTATTTGTCAACATCAAATAGACAACTGGGTTCCCTTTAAACACGGTAGGTAATCTTTAAAATTACTAATCGTCAAGAGATAATAATTACGTTAATATTGACTTTTCGTAGACTAAATAAATGAATACTTGACTTTGGGATTTTTCAACCCACAAAAATGACAGCACGGGCCCCCTGAATCTTTAACCTACAAATGGCAGGAGCAGTGACCTCACTTGTCCCTCGGAAAGGAATTAGTACAGGACGGGTGTCTTGTCGGAGTGTCTTGTGGTAGCCGAAAACACTCTCGGGGAGAACTTACGCCTTGTTAACAAAAACGTAATGGATCGATCTGCCTTGTCAAACCAAAAGCATTTCGAGGATAGTAGGTGGGCAAAGGAAATGAAAGCGCCTTGCGAACCGAAAACACTTTCAGGAGAACGTACGCCTTGCGAAACCGAAAACATACGATGGTGACACCAGAGAAATTGTCTACCTTCCTGTGATAGCGAGGAAAGCTTATAAAATTGCATCTTTCTCCGGCGTCACCTAAACAGGATGGGTAAAAGTTGTGTGAAGTTATTTATCTTTTTGGTTGGCATTGAAGTGACCGAATCATATTTACAGGGTCCTATCATTATTAACCTCCAAAACTTGAAAATATTTACATCGGTCTGAAAGTTGTACACAACTTATAACAGCCGATTAACCTAAAAATATTTATTTCGTTACACGTTACCAATTAAACAAATTAATGAAAGATTAAAAGTAAGTATCTTAAGCAATATTCTCGAGTTTGAAACCAACTCGCAAATTCTCTCTCTTGGTTTCTGGTGGCAGCAAATTATAACTATTAATTCAATTAAAATAATACATTCACAAGTTAAATCAAACTAAAGCAATCAGCTTTAGAACACAACGTTGAAGAAGATCTAACATATAATAATGGGATAATATATAAAAATGACAGAATAGTAATACCAAAAAGTATGAGAACTGAAATTTTAAAAATACTACATACTTCACATCTTGGAAGAGAAAAAATGAAATTAAGAGCTAGAGAGTTATTTTATTGGCCGGGGATGAATAATGAAATTGATAATTTAGTAGGAAACTGTGAATTATGTCTAGCACACAGAAGCAACAATAGAAAAGAACCTCTAATCTCGCATCAAGTACCAAAATTAGTGTGGGAAAAGGTTGGAATTGATATTTTTCAAACGAAAAACGATATGTACATCGTAACGGTCGACTACTTAACAAAATATGTAGAAGTTCGTAAAATCAATTCAACAAATTTTGCAACGGTATCGACATACCTCAAAGAAATATTTTGTCGACACGGAATTCCATTTACAATTGTTTCAGACGGAGGTCCACCGTTTAGTTCAATAGAATTTAAACAGCTCATGAGAAAATACAATATAGAGCATAAAATAACCAGCGCCTATTATCCTCAATCAAATGGCCAAGTAGAAAGAACAATAGGCACTGTAAAGAAAACCATAATCATAGCCGAACTTCAAGGACTGGATTATAATATGGTCTTATTGGAACTAATGAACACACCACTGACCAACAAAATTCCTAGTCCAGCACAGCTACTATACAACAGAAGGCAAAGAACACTGTTGCCAATAAATAAAAAGTTATTAAAACCTAAAATTAATAACTACACACAAGTTCGCAATAATTTTAAAGATAAGCAGCAAAAATCTGCACAATATTATAATCAAACAACAAATGAGCTTTGTAAATTAAGGGTTGGAGAAAATGTAAATTTTAGAAACTTTAAATTAGGAAGTCAAAAGTGGGTAAAAGGTAAAATAATAGGTGAAAGAAAAGGTTGTCCTAGGTCGTATAGAATTAGAACAGATAAGGGAAATGAGATAATTAGAAATAGAAAACACATTGTAAAACTAAATAATAAGGAAATTGATAATAAATATTGTAACAATAGTATAAGTTATAACTATGATTTGAATTATGAATTGCCAAATGATCACTGTGTGACAAATGGCAATAACAGTAGCTGTATTCTTTTTACCTATTTTAAGTGAGATGTACTGAGATACTCAGTTGACTCAGTTAAAAGTGTGTTCTTTTTACCGTTGTACATTCGTCAAACGAATGTGCCGTGCCGTGCCGAATTGAGTTTAAACTGAGAAAATTACCTCCCACCCTATACCAACTGATCTTGCTATTTCGAAGTGTTACAACTGAGATAAAGTTGGAAATAGCTCGGATTGGTCGATTTAAAAAGGTTAACGTCATCTCTTTCGTCATATTTTGTCTTTTTGGAGGTTATGTAATTTGTGAGCTAATTTGTAATAAACATCGTAATAAACTCGTAAATAGACTCGTAATAAACATTTGGTAATTTATTTAATTTAATATTATGTATTTATTTTTTTACGTATAACTTTTTGTAGAAATAAATGGAAACCGTACATCTTGGTTTTAATTATTGTACTTATTTTACTTCTTTAATTTTAATTGCCGGTTGCAATAAATTTCTATTTTGTATTTTTAGAGGTTATGTAATTTGTTTTATGTATTTTGTAATATGTAAGTTGTTCTTTTTACCTTATGTTTTTCTCACTTTGACTCAGTTAATCTCTGTTCGGCTCAGCTCACTTCGTCTCAGTTGCGTAACTGAGATGGAAATAAAACTTGTAAAAAGAATACGCCTAGTGTTAATAGTGAGTTGCTAAACAACGAAAATACCAGTGTCGGTGGTAACGTGAGTGAAAATCGAGTGCGAATTAAACGCACAATAAAGCCACCCATACGTCTTAATCTTTAGAAATAAATTTGTTAAATTAGAAATAAGTTTGTTAAATTAGAAATAAGTGGTTACTAGAAATAAGTTTTTTTTGTGTTATTAACCATGTAAAAAAGGGAGATGTTGTAGTATTGATGATGCTGCGCATGCCTAGTTATTTTAAGTATGGCCAACGCTGGCAGTTACTACGGAACCTTGTAACATGTAACCTGTTTGTCTATTAAAATAAAGACCATTAAAACTATTACTAGTATTTATTAATAACTAATGAAACAGCTGCTACCTAGCTAAAATGTTAACAACTTTATTGGTGGTAGCGTTGGTTTGAAAAAAAGCTATATTATGAAGATTACCTAAATTTACCTGGCATACCATTAAGTCCTAAGGCTTCCTACAGACTGATCAAGCAAAAACGTTGTGCGACAAAACGTTGTTGTTTGATTGGTTCAAATGAAACAAAATCAAATTTGATTGGTTCAAATCAAACAAAATCAAATTTGATTGGATCAAACAACAACGTTTTGTCGCACAACGTTTTTGCTTGATCAGTCTGTAGGAAGCCTAAAGATGCATAAAGCCATTAATAAAAGGTATTACACTATTTACCAAATTTTAGATTCATAGGTTTAATAATAATTAAAGTTATTTGCAAAAATTTATTAATATGAAAATTATACAACAAAATAAAATTCTGGAAAATATCTAATTCTTCATGTACTTATTATTGGTTTTTTAAAATATTAAGTTTTCTTGTTGCACTTTTTTTATCTTTCTTCTCAATCTGTATTTTACATGTACGGAACAGTTTCGTTCGCAGTAAACGGTTTATTAAAAAAATTTTATGTTCTTCACACTTCTTGTCAGTGATCCACTTTTTAATTGTATCATTGTTCACGATTTTTTGAAATATGGAATCTTTAATACCCCTGGTGTAAAATATTTTATTATAGGACTTGTTGTATATGCCTAGACATATACTGATAATTTGAATGAAAGCAGTGCTGGGTCTTTTTAAAAATTGTATTTTAGTTTCATCTACGCCGTAATCCCTGGATAAAATCAACATTTCATTCTTATCAACTAAATCAGTCTTACCTTTTTGCAGTTGTTCTACACAATATTTACACCCAAACTTTTTAATACAGGATTGAGCTAAATAACCTGCAAAGTAGGTCACTGAGCATGCTTTCAATTGGATCTTGACACAGCCTATTTGTTAAAAGAAACTTGTGATCTTCTTTTATCGCGTTCCATAACGAAATAATTCTCTTAATTGTTTGTAGAAATCCGTTAAAACAAAACGGAGTGTTTTTTGGAACCTTCCAAGTTCGAATCCAAACCAAACATTCTTCTAAATATTTTAGGGATTCCTCATTTTTTAAACAACCCCCCCCCCCCTCCGACCCCTATCGTCACAAAGGTCGGACCCCCCTAAGAGCGTGACGTAATTTATGGACGACCCCAAAGCGTATTCCATAGGAGGAATCCTGGAAATCTTTGAAAGTCGTTGGAATTCCTTCAAATATTTTGCAAAGTAAATCCTTGGAATTCTTTAGAAATCCTCGGTGTTCTTTGTAAATCTTTCAAATTCTTTGGAAAGCATTGGAATTCCTTGGAAATATTTGAAAATCATTGGATATCAGCGTACACGTAAATCTTTGAAATTTTGTTTTCCGAGTTTTGTATAAATATTTATTTATTTTGTTTTTAATTCGTTGAAAATCACGGGGAATTTTTCGCAAATCACTAGGAATTCCTTAGAAATCGTTGAAATCTTGCAATACCTTGAAAATCTCTGGAATGCCTAGTAAATTGTTGAAAACTTTTTAAAACATTTGTAAATTCTTGGAGTTCCTTGCAAATCTTTAATAATCCTTGGAATTCATTGAAAATCGTTGGAATTACGAATTCTAAACTAAAATGTTCAAAACAAATAGGGAAAAGTGATCAAAAAGAAACTTTCTTGAAAAGCGTGCTATTTTATTACGAATTTTTGAAAATAAAAATATTTGAAAATGCCCATATCTTGCAAACGAAGTATTTCTGGACGCATGTTTATTTAGGAACTTTTCATCTTTTTATTAGTAGCATACGTTGTTTGAAATGTTTGAAACCTGTATATTTTAGAAATTTAGAGAAAAATACCTTGGAGAAAGCTGTAGTAAATTCTATAACGGTAATTTTTGGTTCTTAATATTTTTACATACGAGATTTAATTTCGTTTCGAAGTTATGATGCATAAAGCATAATGCCAAAATAACTTCAGGCACTAGGAGTTCAGAAAGTAAAAATAAATTTTAAGTGGGATCTTAGCAAACAGTATTGTTAAAATCAAAAAGGAAAGTTTTTGTTAAAAGAAACCCTTGTTATAATCTACATAAACCCCCAATAAAGGATTTATTACCTGCTCTAAGTATAAGTACATATCTAAGTTTGAAACCATTATAACAGATGTACATGTGGCTAGTTAGTAATAACTTTGTACGCTGCGTGGCGCTGTGGTGATTTAAGCACCATCTGGCGTACAAAGTTCTCCAACTCCAAAACCCAGGGATTTCTGCTATTTGATTGGTTGATGCAACAAAAATCCCTGGGTTAACCTTTATTGTTTACAACCGGCCCTTGGTGGTTTTTTTGCAATGCACAAACTAAAGGGTTTAAGTATAAAATATTATGGTATCATGGAGTTATTTCCACACAAAAGTACCTAATGATTGGACTGATTGTACAAAGCAAAGATCAACAACTGATTTTCTGATGACCAAAGATTTTCCAATCCATCCTTAATTGAATTTTTTTGCTAAAATCTTCATATATTTTTTGTACCTAAGAGAGTACCTAAGTTTCTAAATTTATAAAATTTTTTAGCGTTTTTCTCCTTGCTCTTTGTCTATGGGGTGGTTCATAAATTAAACCGTAGAACCGTAAACAAAGTTCTCCAACTTATAACCAAATTTAACATTGCGTGCAACATCTATAAGTATATAAAATCAATGGTGCTACCAAATAGAAGTTAACTTAGCATGTATTGGTTTTTAAAGCAAACAGGTTTTGTAAATAAAAAATTTCATTTATATTATTTTATTGCAAAATAAAAAGTGTAACTACTAAAAAAACAGGGAAAGAACGAACTTATTCATAGAAAAAACATAAATTAATGATTTTATTGCCCTTTTGGCTTTGTTCCTCACCTTTTGTGGTTGCACAGGTAGGTTTTCATAAAATGAAAATGTGCTCTCATTACAAAAGTTTTTCAGCACTTATAAATCTTTGTACTTTTCTCTTGTAATAGGTAATTTGTCTAAAAAATCGATTATTCATAAAAACTCCACTCAAACTGATGCTGCAATGATTTAAACCAAGTCGTTTAATGTTTATCATACATACCTACTGACTTAGAACGTTCTTATTCGGTACCGAGTGATATTACACGTTTTTTTCCTGCATGCATAGGTAATTTAAAAGTTGTATGTTGTATCATGACATGATGCGTTATTCCCAATATTAATAGATTACATGAAACTACACCTACTGAAGTAATAAATGGCACTATTAACTTAATTTTATAAAGAAAAAAGTGACTTTGCACGTTCTTTCCCTGTGGTCTTCAAATGTAAATTACAATATAATAATAAATGCATATAAATATAAATAATATTTATTATATAAAATTACTATAAATAAATAATATATTTAACTATTTAATGGTATATACGGCCAATAGACAGCATCACTCAATTGTCGATTATAATTTACTTGCAGCGCAGCTTCCATTGTTCCAATTGAAGGAGCCCCACCAGCCCCATAAAGTAAATTTAATGATTTTCCCTTTTTTACTAATTTATTTTGAAATGGAAATATTGAAAGTGGATCGTAACTTGTATGAAATGGAAATGTTAAATATTGAAATGGTATATGATCGTTGGTATGCGATATGTGACTTGGATCAAATGGTGGTGATATACAGTCATTAGTCCCCAGCTTTTGTTCCGCAGGTAAATGTAGAACTCGGTCCTGTTCAACTTTGTCAGGAACAAATTCTTCGTTGACTTCCCGTTCATTTGGTATCACAATATCGTGTATCATTTTTTTTAATATACCATTTTCTATTGCTAAACTTTCAGCGCGAGCTTTCCAATATATAATATCATGTACAGCGTTCTGTTCAATTATTTCGTCAAATATTTGTTGTGGAGTGTTGCCAGCATCGGAAATATTAACAAAGCCTAAAACATTTTTATTAAATCAAATTTAAAAACTTGGAGAATATTTATTACCTTGATTATACAAGTCCATTTTAATAACTCTTGAGCAAAATTGCAATAATTATATAGGTTTAACCTCGTATAAAGTTATAAAACCATCTGAAGAACCCGCCACTCTCAAGTGCTCACGTGCTCACAAGCTCACAAGTACGCATGTCAAGTAAATAAATAATGGCTGGTTCACACGTTCCAAGTAGATAATGGCTGCTTCACACGTTTTACTGTCTATTCTGCTTCTCAAGTGTACACTATACATATGGTGACCATATTATTTTTATGAAAAAAAAGTACATTTCGGCGAAACACGGTAAATACCTAAAAAAAGGTCAACGGCGCACAGTGTGGTGGAGGGCGGACAAATGGTGATTTTTAAAGTAATTCATTTGGTCAGTTTAATAATAGTTTCTTGCTAGGAACATCCCAAGGATTCAGGAACACAATAAAAATCATAAAAAATGCGCTTGGAAAGTGTCGAAAAAATGGGGCAAAGTCAACCTTTTTTATATACCGTATACATAGGTACTTTAACTTTGCTTAAAAACGAAAATTCATTGATTTTTTTCAGTTTTCAAGTTGAAATATTATTTCTGTTTCTCGTTACTAGCACACAAGTGCCAAAACAAAACAAATAATTAAATTTTTAACGGTTTGTAGACCTAATTTTGACCTAAAAACTCGATTTTTTTAAATGTTACCTTCTCTTAAACTTTTAGTTGTGTGAGAACGCATGAGACACACCGAAAATTTTTTTATGGTATCATTGGTATCTCTAGTACTTGCCCTCCAAATTTCAGCTGCAGATACTTGCAGATGCGAACACAAGAGCGTTTTTACTGAAACTTGTCCAATTTTTACCGAAGGTATTATTGGATTAACAAATCAATAAATTTTTCCCAAATGCCCATGTAAACAATACATAAGCAGAACGGACGATACAGAAAGATATTAAAAACAATTGAAAACTATTTTAAAATGACGAACTTTAGAATTTCGAATCGTGGCTTATGCAATATTCTGTGAGAAAACACAAAAATTATTGTTTTCTTCTATTCTATTAAGGACTAGCTGGCACAGTCGGCCTACCGGCCGCCTTTAGCCATCTAAACCGTGTCGGATGTGGTTGTTCAGCCTTCGGCCTCACTCCAAGGTGCTAAAGTAGCCTATGTTTTTCGTAGCGTTGTAAATAACTTCTACACCAAATTTGGTTAAGATTGGTCAAATAGAAACGTAAAGCACATGCACGCGTATTTGCATTGTCGATCGGTTGACAATTTAACAGCATTCATTATTGTTTTTTTAAAGTTGATTTTGAGTAGCCTGCCTTCCTTTAAGGAATCTCGATAATCCATTCATGCGCGTCCCTATGGGACGCGCATGAATGGATTATCGAGATTCCTTAAAGGAAGGCAGGCTACTCAAAATCAACTTTCCTTTCCTTTGCGAATTTTTGCACTATTTTAATACAAAAACATGCGCAGGGACCTACATAATAACTGTGCCAAATTTGGTTCCGATCGGTCAACGGTTTAGGAGTATAGGGAACATACATACATCCATTTTTATATACATATATTAAGGATTAAGGATATAGTAAGACAACTTCCAGATTTTTTGCCCTAAAATTGAAGGCTCAACAACCGTTTGTCCACAAAAACCCCATTTCACCACACTGTGCGGCGTACCTAAATATACGACGATTACGATTGATGACCTTTTTTTTCTGGGGTTGCACTGAAGGAAACAACCATGAGGTTTGGGGCAGCGTCGGGTGGCACCCCCCCCCCCCGGCGGGTGTACAAAAAATAAGTACATTTGTAAGTACTTGGAGAAGTTTTTAAGTACATAGGACATCGTTCTAAAAAAGAGTACTGTCCTACTAAAATAAGTACATATGGTCACCATAACTATACAGCCACAGTGATTCACCCCCCGTATTTAATATTTTTTCTGCAACAATGTTCGAAAATACCTACCTACTTGAAATATTTACAATAGTGCCGTCCTTAGTTAAAACGTCGCTAACTAACGAATTGGTTTTTGGAATCTACAGCTGTGAAAATTATATAAGGTAGATTGTTAGCTGAAGCTTGGTGTATAGCATATTGAAATATTTGGCGTATAAACAACCATTAAGTTCACCATCCACAACCATCCAATAGCGGAGGAAGCCAAAATAGAAGATGCATTGTAAAACTAAAAACTGACATTGTTCGGGCTGCAGAAGAAGCGCTTGGCAGGAGAAAAGTAAGCGAAACAAAAAATCCTGGTATAAAGAAGAGCAGTAAAGAAAGGAGCTTACATACAATATAAACGAACAGAGCCGTAACAAGGGTGAGGTGACTGACGTTTTGCCTCAGGCGCCATCGCAATGGGGGCGCTAAACCTTGACAAAACCCAATAATCAATAGTTTAAAATTTTCAAAAAGATAAGAATCTTTTGGGGGCTGCGCATATATTCAAATTTGACTGAATTCGAAAATTTGACCACGATTTTATTTGCAACATCGCCTAAAATTCCCTGTCGGCTTTTTTTTTTTTACTGTAAGTGGAGATTTTAATCCTCTACAGTAGTTTTTCGTCTATAACTCGCTTACTTTCATTTTTAGTGAAAATTATCATCAAATCAAAATTGAAGAGTACAAAATTCTCTATAAAACTTCTCATACTAATAAGTATTTATGAAATGAAAAGAAAATCTAGAGAAAACAATTGAAAAAGGTTTCGAATGATAATTCTTTTTTTGAATAAAAATTTCGTACATTTAAACTTCACCATCGATGGTGTGTCGCAACTTTACGTACTATTGACAAGGCAGCCTCTTATGCCTTCGATGTTAAGGCGGCGTAGCTTTATTCTTTCCGAAATACAGACCGAGAGCGTGGGAGATTTTAGCAATCTTCGTGAGTTCGTTTATACGCTAATTATGTACTTCCAAAGTATTCTGCAGTGCCCAGCTGAAAATGAAAGAGCTCAACAGGCGCCAGGCCTGAATAAAACACACTTTAGGAAGAAAGGGGTGTTTATTCAAAACCAGGAAAAAATAGATTCTGGTTAGGCAATTCTCAAACAATTTACAGTAGTGAGAGTGTCTCTCACGGACCATAAAGGTCCCAAACAAAAATATTGCTGAAGGCTAAAGTAACAAGTCTGGACTGAAGGTCCTTTAACTATTTTGAAGCAAGGCCCCAGCATAAACAAATTGCTACTGCAATAGTCCAAATTGCTATGGAGTGCGGTATATAAAGCAAAGCTTAATGTTATCAGATACAAGCTGATAATGAATACAAATGTGCAACTTACCCTGCAGCTGGATCAATGAAATAAACGTCTGGAACCTTGGTGCAAACTGCAACTCCGTGACAGAGCCCTATCCCGGATTCCTAGTATAATGGCCACTTATTGATGAAAATCGCTACAACAGTAAGCACACACAAGCAAACAAAACCAACAGATATCTGACTAAGCTTATTGATGTAAAAAATCAGTAGCAAAAGTAGATACTACAGCCTTACTCAAAATATCAAAAACACAGCCAACTGATAATTAATATTAAATGGAAAATTTCCCAGTGTTGATCCAGTTGACAAAAGACAGATTTAATGGTGTAACCAGCACTATCCTCCAATCCGGATTCCTAATCCGTAACAATGATGGAATCCACTTTCCAAAAATATGGGAAATCAATTGGTATTTATTACCTAGATAATATGGTATCAACAGTCCAAGGTGTTCTTATCAACAATAGCGACTTCGAAATTTTCGTTATATTTAAAATTGTCAAAATTTTCCAAAATATACGGTAGTAAACTATTCCACATTCACTACGTCAATTCAAAAAAACCGGTAGCTAGACCATACAATCGCATAATAAGGATTCGGGCCCAATTTGTGGTTTATCTATCGAAATATTCGTCACAAAACTTATATTTTTCAAAAATACGTGCTATCGCTACGCTAACCAAACCAAAAAGCCTCGAGTCGCCGTGTTCCTCTTATCTCCTACCCGCCTTTATACCGTGTGCGTTATAATTACTCGGACGGAATAATTGAAATGGTTGAAAAGAAAAATTATTTATGGAGATAGATATGGAGAATTGAACGTTACAGGTGAACAAAACGAAACACGGTTTCAGGATTTACTTCAGATCTAAAGGAAATCCTGAAACTTTGATTTGTAGGTCATTTTCTCCTCTTCAATTTTGGCCCAATGATAACACAAAGGATTTTAGGAAAGTTGATTCCATCCCCCGCGTTCTTTTTCATTTCCCTTTAACTGATTGGGTAACCGGTAAAAATATCACGTTATCATCGCGACAGTTATTCAAATACATAATTATAATATTTAAATTGAAAAGAAAAATTCCTACCGATAAAAATAATCTCCATATTCAGGGGGGATTGCGTTACGTTACCATGGAAGCGGTAATTCTGACATACTATGCGTATTTTATATAAGATCTTCAGAAGTTCCCAATGATAATCGATATTATATGACCGGTGGGTCTGGGGGGTATGGAATACCCCCCAGGTACACTTGCCATTATTGAGAACCATCAAAATTTATTATGTTTCGTTAAATCTTTTGCCATTTTCGTTTGAAATCCAGGAGGGGGGCAGTAGGTGATATTTTTCATAACTATCCCAGTACCGTTCTTCTTAATACCGAGGGAAGTAAAAGTGAAAGTTTTTCTTTCGCAATAAATTAATTTTTGCCCTGCCTTGTAATGCCCTGGTTCCGGCAGCCTAAATGAGTTCCTGATAAGCATCCATTTGTTTTCATTACTCTAAGCCGGCACCGTAGCAAAGGTGATCGCAATGGGGGCGCTAAACCTCGACAAAACCAAATAAATAATAGTTTAAAATTTCCAAAATAATAAGAATCTTTTGGGAGAGGGGGGGCGCATATATTCAAATTTGCCTCAAGCGCCAGAAAAGCTTGCTACGGTGCTGAGTGCAGCCACCGTATCTTAGCCTGGTTGATAGGCAAATTGTTTGATATGAAGCGGTATCTTTTTGAGAGCTTCGTTTCTAATATAATTATCAATAATTTTTCCATTGATTTGAGGAGAAAGGAGGATAAGCTGATCGGGCGATATGATTTGGCCTCTTCAGGAGGCCTCCTACCCGCTGTTGGGTATAAATACCACTTTCACCTTACTCCATGATGAGGGTATGTATCCCAATGCGTAACTAGCTTTGAATATTGCTGTTATGCATGGAGCGATCAAATCCATTCCTTTCTGAAGTAGGGCCGAAAAAATGCCGTTCTATTCAGGTGATTGGGTTAGGGCTGAAAACATTTATAGGCCATTTTATTTTTTCCAAAGTAAGGATTTTTCTTGCTATCCATCATGGAATGTAGGTTAGTTGGGGATATTTTGTACATCTGGTTTGTTGTCGCTATTACCGTGGATTCCGGGAAGTGTGTTTTAGCAACATATTTAAACATTCTCCGATGTTCTCGGTGTAAGCACCATTGGGCTGTTCTATGAGTCCAATAGTATTTGAGTGGTCTTTAGAAATAGTTTTCTGAATGAGCGCTGCTGGGGCTGTTTTATCGATCCTCTCGCAGAAGCGCATCCATAACTGTCTTTTAGAATTCCTCAATTCTATATTGTACTTTGTTAGGGCTCCTGTATATTCTTCCCATGGGTCTATTCTTTTGGACTTATTGAATGCTTTCCTGACTGTGACCTTTAGTATCTCCAGTTCTGCATTCCGCCAAGGTACGTCTCGAGTGATAGCTTGGAAGAAAAGCTTTATTACACCGATCTTCAAAAATGGTGACAGAAGTGATATCTCCAATTATAGGGGTATCTCTATCCAGTCAACTATTCCTAAAATGCTGGATAAATTGGTTTCAGATCAATTATTGTCTGCAAGTAAAAATCTCATTGCTGATTACCAACATGGATTTTTTCCTGGTCGTTCTACTTCATCTAACCTATTATCCTTTACCTTCTATTGCTTTGAGGCCTTTGAGAAACGTATGCAGGTTGATGCTGTTTATACGGACTTCTCTAAGGCGTTCGATCGAGTTTCCATGCTGCGCTTCTGGCAAAGTTGTCTTCCCTTGATTTCGGTTTTGGCGTTGTTGATTGGCTCAGCAATTATTTAATGGGTAGAACCCAAAGGGTGAGGATTGACAACTTTCTATCATATGATGTTGGTGTCGTCTGGCGTTCCTCAGGGTTCGCACTGTGGCCCTATTCTGTTTTGCCTGTTTATTAATGATATAAGTAGGTTTATTCTTGATTAATCTTATTTGTTGTTTGCTGATGATGTCAACTTTTTAAAGCTATTGAATCAGTCGAAGATTGTCTACTTTTACAAAAAGATCTTCATAACCTTTCTGACTGGTGTAAATTGAATAACTTGCATCTGAATTTTCAGAAATGTTTTTCCATTTCCTTCTCTAATAAAAACTCAACCTCTACATACGATTATTCCCTAAACGATAGAACAATTCAGCGTGTTACTGAAGTTGATGATCTCGGTGTTCGATTGGATGCTAGATTGTCGTTTAGAAGTCACATCTTACATATTTGCAATTCGGCTTTTCGCACTTTGGGGTTCATCCGTCGCATGTCGGCTCACTTCTTGGCTACAACCGTGAAAGTGCTATACTATTCGTTGGTTCGTTCTAAGCTTGAATATGCTTGCAGTGTTTGGTCACCCAGCTACCAGGTTCATATTGACCAACTTGAGCGTGTGCAACACAAATTTTTTAAATCGCTCCACTATAAACTGGGACGTGCCAGGGAGGATTTTTCGGACGAGATTTACTTGAGCTTCTGCAACACTAAATCACTGGCCGTCAGACGCAGGGTCATCGATCTTGGTTTCGTACATGGGTTGTTCAGCGGCAGAATCAACTGTGATGCGCTGCGTGAGTTGTTTGTTTTTAGAGATTCCTCAAGATGTACCAGACCCAAGTGGCCTTTTGAGGTTAAATTTCATCCGACTAATTATGGGATGCACTGTCCCATGGCTAGGATGGCTCGTTTGGCCAATTATTTAAGTGATGTTCCTGGCATTGATCTGTTTAACTCTTCCCTTGCTTCATTTAGGAGGACTGTGTTCAGTGTTGATTTTTGTATAGTGTTGTTGTTGGTTTTTTATCATATTCAGTTGTGTTTAGTTTGTTTTTGTTAACTTGTACGTGTTCATTATAGTTATTGTTATTATTGTAAAAGGTTTATTATTGTAAAAAGGTTTAGCAGTTGATGAAATAAATATAAAAAAATATATATAACTAAAATTTAAAAAAAATTAAAAGATAGTTCTTTTCTTCAGTGGACAGCTGGTCTCATAGGAGTTGATTATGCACTGACTTATGTCGATGGTTAAACTGCCATCAGATCTGTTTCTCTTGGCAGTTTTTGGATGATATCCTTCACGGGTAAGTTCTCTGGCTTTATCAGCCGGTTGACCCTTTTGAATGAAATATTTCATCCGTTTGCGAGCAGTTCCGCTAAGTTTTTCCCTTTTAGCCTTTAGTTGAAGGCTTTTTGTAGGGCTTCATTGACTTCGTCGTCACTGCTTGCGAAGAGTACCTCCTCTGTCCTCTGTCCTTTGTTCTGGATATTGATCCAGTACCATAGATTCCTTTTCCTCAGCCTTTTGGCTAGAATTTTCATCTTGATCCATAGGTTCTTGGATTGGGTTGAGGGCTCTATCGTTAACTCTGTTAAGGGCGAGTCTCCATGCAGTTTCCACGAGAAGCTAGGGAAGATCGGTCAACTGCAGTAGAGCCCCGCATACCACAGGAATGCCATTTAAAACCGAGATGTCGCTGAGTACTCAGAGTTCGTATATTAGTGACTAGGATTACCTTCCTAGCTACACAGTCTTCAGCATATGCTGTTCCACCTTGACTTTAGGGTTTTTTATAGAGGATTTCTTCTCGCGGGTCAGGCGATTAAGCCCAGCCCCCCGCGACTTTATTTTCCGCAACATACAAGCACCACGCCTATTATTGCTGGCTGTTGTTGCAGAACGAATATCCTACGGTGTTAACAGACGAGTGGCGTGTTATGTCTGTACCTAGGGTACTTCGAGTGCGCTATACCCGCACTTAGGTTGTTTCAGACAGGAGCCTTTTGGGCTTGTCGCAAACTTTTTGGAAGGACCTGGGGACTAAGACTAAAAATGATCTATTGGTCATATACATCAATAATTAGACCCATTGTCACATACGCATCACTCGTGTGGTGGACAAAAACCAACGAAATCACGACACAAAGCAGGTTGCAGAAATTGCAAAGGCTAGCGTGTCTGGGTACAACGGGGGCTATGCGCACAACCCCAACCGCGGCTATGGAGACACTCTTAGATCTGCCACCTCCTCACCTACGAGTGAAAAGGGAAGCCATACAAGCTGCCATAAAAATTACCCAAGTCAAGATATTCAAACCAGGAGACAAGACAGGTCACCTAAAATACTGGACTTTTACAGCCAGATCTGTTTGAAAAACCTTCGGATATCATTCCGAAAATCTTTGATTTTAAACATCGTTTGAGGTCATCATTGAAGACCGAAGTACGGCTAGAGGTCATAAAATACAAGTGGATACAAAATCCTCCAACTGGTACACAGATGGGTCAAAACTGAACAGGGAACAGGCATAGGCATATATGGCCCAAAATATGAGGCAAAATATGAGGCCTTAGGAACCTATCCCACAATTATGCAAGCTGAAATACTTGCAATTGCACTACTATGTGCCCATGAATGCCTGCAAAGGAACATTAAGTGCAAAAAAGTCAATATAATGTCTGACAGCCAAGCTGCGATAAAGGCACTCAAAGCAAATAGCTTTGAGTCTTTGTCCACATGGTAATGCAGACAATTCCTCAAGAAACTGAGATAGCCGATAAACTGGCTAGATCAGGCTCAAGAGCTGCCCCGACTGGGCCCGAACCATTCTGTGGATTGTCCAAGACATACAGGGGGTTGGAGGTCCGGAAGTGGGAAGCAGAGAACAAAAAACCCTATGGCACAATACACCAGGACAAAAACAGGCGAAGAAATTTATAGAGTATTCGACTGCAGAGGCTAAAAAGCTTCTTCTACTATCAAAGAATGAAATCAGGCTCATCACGGGGCTGCTCACCGGACATTGTCAGGTGAGATATCACCTCAAAAAAATGGGAATGGAGGACGATGACAGATGCAGACTCTGTGAATCGGAAACTGAATCGGCCGAACACATTCTCTGTAGCTGCGATGCCTTAGCCCGATCCAGGCTAAAATATCTGGGACAAACACAACTAACACCCAATGAGGTGCAACAAAAACCTCTCAGGAGTATACTATGTTTTGCCAGCAAAATTGAATTCCTGAACTCCTAATTAGCAGGGTAATGAACAAAAGATCAATACTGGTCGCAGTTCTGAAAGGCTCTTGGGGCTAATCGACCCCTAAGTACAATAACAATAGGTTGTTTCAGCCCTTTTTTTGTGAGCGTTGGGAGAGGGGAAATCTTCAAAAGACACCACCCTGATGTTTGGGTGGTAGTGTGAGATTTTTACTCACTAAAACCCCACTTCGTTGAGGTGCCGGGAATCGCTTAGCATTTCTTCCGAACAACTCTGCTTCTCTTTGATTTATTCTGCCCTTTCGGGACTTTGCTCTTCATTACGTTGTTCTTGGAGCTCTTCTTTTGCCTTAGTGGACATCACTGTTACCAGCATCTCTTCTATAGTTTGCCAGTCTTTTTCATTCTTGACCATCAGCCCTACGATGTTGTCTGGGCTGAGTTCTTCCTCCAGCTGCAATTGAGCACTATGTCTATAGTCGGCCCATCTGACGCAGAAAATGATGATGTGTTCTGCGTCATCTGCTTCTCCGCAGTAGACGCAGTCTGGAGTGTCCGCTCTCTTAAAACGATGGAAGTAGCTGCGGAAGCACCCGTGGCCACTCAGTGCTTGCGTGATCTTGTACCCAACCTCGCCGTACTTCTTTGATATCCACCTGTCGATGTTCGGGATCAGGCGGTACGTCCACCTTCCCTTTGTCGACAGGTCCCACGCTTCTTGCTACTTGGTGTTGATATTTTCTACTTGGCTCTGATATTCCTCTATAGTTTGCGCTCTATATTTGGCGTTTCTCATCTCTGCCTTGAGGTGTATCGGCAGGAGTGACGCAATCACTTGAATTGCCTCTGTTGACACCGTTCTATAAGCTCTAGCAATTCTCAGGGCGCCCTGTCGCTGGACATTTATCAGTATGCTTCTATAGGTTTGTTTTTCTAGGGTTGCCCTCCATATTGGCGAGGCGTACAGCATTATGGAGTTATTTCAGCCTAAGCCCCTGAAGATCTAAAATATAGGTTTATGCTAAGGGTTTATGTAAACAAGGAACACCAGCAGGTGCGAAATTTTGAAAGGAACATTTTGATTTATTTTAAGTTACTTGATGTGTTGAAGTGGCATTCAAATTAAAAAATAATATGCTTCCTAGTTATTTGTGTAATAGCATAACGTATGTGAGGCGCAATAGGGGTGACTTTAGATTAGACTTGTATCGTAACAATAGAACCCAGAACATGATCATGTATAGCGGTTTGAGATTGTACAATGGGTTACCGTTGCCTTTCAAGATGGAGACGAAATTAGCAAGTTTTAAGAGGCAGGTTAAAGAATATGTGAGCTTGCAAATTGTTTGAGTGGGTTAGATTTTGATTTTTATGATATCTTTGTATTTTTTGCGGTAATGTATATAATGGTATTTTACCAAATAAAGATTGTTTATTTATTTATAAATTTCATTAAATAAAAAAACCGAGCTGCAGTGGTATTTTTTTCAATTTTGTAAAACTTGTGGATACAATAATGAAAGTGAGATTCGCAGAATTGAAGCTTACGTATAATAGGATCTAGTACTAATCTAGAATCAGTAATAACTGCAATTATTTTGTTAATTTTTAAAGGACTTTAAAATTTTAATTTTTAAAGTATGTTTGTATTTTGGGTTTTTTAAATTTTATAATTTTAAATGTAATCCGTAAATTTAGAGGGAATAACGGGTGATTTTAATGGTCGTATGGGACGAAATCTGACAGGAAGGAAAGAGATTATGGGGCCCTTTGGAGAAACTAAAGTAAATGAAAACGGTGAACAATTAATCGATTTTTGTATTTTGAATAGAATGATGATTGGTAATTCATTATTTGAACACAAAGATGTACATAAATACACACGAGAAGAACCAAGTAGAATGGAAATATCCATCATAGACTATATATTGATCGAGAAGAAAAACAGAAGAAATCTGCTGGATGTCAGAGTACGCAGAGGGTATGAAATCGGAAGCGACCACTATCTTCTGGTAGGAAGAATTAGAAAAACTTCGGTTGAAGAAACAAAAAATATGAAGAAAACTGAAGTAAATTGTTTGGAAAGAATCAAGGCTTATAAACTAAAAGAAGATACAATCAGAAATACATACCAAGAGATAGTAAGAGAAGAATTGGAAAAAGTTAACGACGATGATGGTATGGATATAGATTTACAATGGGAGACATTAAAGAAAACGCTACAAATGGCTGCTGAACAAGTATGCGGTACAATTAAAAACCAAATAAATAAAAAACAAGCAGCATGGTGGAACCAGCAAATCAAGAATGAGGTTAAAGAAAAGAAAGTTAAGTGGCATAAATGTATGGAACAAAAAACCGAAGAGTCGTATGAGAAGTACAAAAGACAGAGACTAATAACTAAACAACTGGTAACTGAAGCAAAGAGAAAATCATGGGAAGATTTCGGTAATAAGATGGAAAAGAATAAAAACCAAAACCAAAAGCTGTTCTACAGAGTGATAAAAGCTTGAGAAAACCCAGACAAGTCTCTTTAAAACAGATTAAAAATAGTAGGGGATAAATATTGAGTGACAGAAAAGAAATAATGAACACATGGAAAGAATATTTTGAAGAACTTTTGGAAGCCAATCTGGAAGATGTGAGAAATGTGAAGAAAGAGGTGGTATTCCAAGAAGAAGAATCAGAAATGTCGCTAAATGAAACAGAAGTGGTGATACAAAAACTAAAATTAGGAAAGGCAGCGCGGAACGATGGCCTCAAGCCAGAAATGTTGAAGTATATTATATGGGAGAAAAGGGAGTTGAAAAATTGCACAAAATTTTTAACTTAGCGTGGAGGAACGAAAAAATACCAACTGACTGGGAGGTGGCGGTGATTATGCCTATTCATAAGAAAGGGGATAATAGAGAGTGCAGTAATTCATTGCTGTGCATCGCGGCAAAATTATATGAAGCAATATTGGAAAAGAAACTTAAGGTAATACTCGAACCAACTTTAGATGAAGTACAAAGCGGCTTTAGAAGAGGACATAGTATACAAGACCATATATTTTCAACAAGACAATTGCAGAAAAAAGAAGTGCATACAATGAATTGACATATGCGTGCTTTATAGACTTAGAAAAGGCTTTTGATAGTACCAAGACAGCAAATATGGACCATCTTGGAAGAAAGAAAAGTCGGGAAGAAGCTGATACAAGCAATCAAACGCATTTACAGAAGACCTAGCAGCTATGTAAGGACATAGAATTGGGCATCCGATAAGTTTACAACACTGGAAGGCCTGACATAGGGTGGGGTGGTTAGCCCGATTTTGTTTATTGCACTTATGGATGAAATAATTAAGGAAACCAAAGTAAAAACAAAAAAAATAACCATAGGTTACAGAAATATGCAACCAACAGAGGTTTCTGAACTTGCATTTGCGGACGACTTGGTGGTGTTTGCGGAAAATGAAAGAGACCTGCAGCATAATATCGACGTTTGGAATGAAATTTTGAAAACAAAAAGCATGAAGATAAATGTAGACAAAACGAAAACAATGGTTTTTGGGAAAGAGGAGAGCAAGATAAACATCTACATTGAAGGTAAACAAATAGAACAGGTGGAGAAGTTCAAATATTTAGGTGTACTATTCGAAAGCAATGGGAGCTCCGAAACAGAGATCAATAACCGGCTGATTTCCGCTGAAAATGTATATTATGCGTTGTGTGGAGCAATTATAAATAAAAAAGAAATAACGAAGAAGACAAAGATGACGGTGTACAAAACCATCTATCTGCCGGTGCTGACTTTTGGCTGTGAGTCGTGGATAACAACGCAAACAATGAAGAGTAGGCTCCAGGCAGCAGATATGAAGTATCTCAGAAGAGTTGAAGGGGTCACTAGAAGGGATAAGATAAGAAATGAGGAAATAAGAAGAAGACTGGAAATCAACACGGTACAGGAAAAAATAGAAAAGCAACAACTGGGATGGTTTGGTCACCTAAATAGAATGAAGTCGGATATACGAGCAAAAAAGATATGGTTAGCCAGAACAGGTGGGCGACCATCCCGGGGAAGACCTCATAAAACCTGGAATGATGTTATAAGAGAAATACTCCGCGAAAGAGAAGTAACATGGAGAGCAGCAACAGAAATCACCATGGATAGCAAGCAATGGCGAAAATTTATAGATAATGTCGAATGATTTATTGTATGAGCACAAATTATGTACCTCAACACCTTAGGGTAAATGAGGATTTTTTGATTATAAAAAAAAATTTAGAGGGAGGAAAAATGTATTTGACTCTAAAATTTGCTTTGCCTTGCTGGACATGTTTTAAATGTCATAAAATATTAATCATCCCTGGGGCTTCACTGAAACATGCAGGGTTCAGTAAATAGAGTTTCGATAACTTTCCAATAATTATTTCAGAAGAAATTAATTGTTCGTTTATCAGGTTTTGCACATAAGTATACTATCCATCATCGATTTCACGATTTCATCATGTAAATTTCAATTTAAAATCTTCGTATCATTAATTTGTATTATATAATGTTATTTATATGCCTATAGTCTTCGGATCTGATGTAATACGTGATAAATTGAATTTTTAGTTTGGTCTCTGGGTTGTACATACAATTTTGATGATGAGCTATAAATTTTATGGCAATTAATGGCACCTCATTTCATTCTTAATTATAACCTTTACTATAAATTTTATTTGTATAATTAATAATTTTTTACATAGACCATATTATTATGTAAAAGTTTTCCAGCGCCCGCGATAAAAATTATTTAGACCTATACATTATGTATTCAATATAGTATCTAGAACATAATTATTGGAGGAAGATCAGCGAATAAACCTATGAGTGATTAAATAGATGATACACCTTGCAGTGAAAGTTATTAAAGTTTTATTGCTTATAGTTATAGGTATTGGAAATACCAAATAATTTTCCCATGATTCACTTTCAACATTTTATTTTGTCCAACAGCCAGAGAAGTAGTACTACAATTTCTTTAGATTATTCAATCGAGTAAGGATGTGCTAATAATTATAGTAACTTGAAGGTTGTATGTTTATTTTGATGTATACCTCTTCTTATTAATTGGAGAGTTTATTCTATTAGGCAATTTCGCTTTTCGATACTTAACAAAACAGGAATATTACGCCATCAATGTTACCCAAGTACACTTGAACCAAGATCAGTGAAAGTATTATACAATCAGTCCGTATTGCTCTAAGCAATATTACACCTTTAAGATCTTTTAATAGGAACGTGAATTCACATTTTGATTCCCCTATTATTTTTCTTTACGAACAATAAAATGATTCTGCTTTTTACAACATATCTTTTGCAATAATTACCAAAATTAAGTTGTTTTCAAACGAATAGGTATTAAAAAGTGTATTATTATACTGTATAAAAAATATTTAGAGCTAAATACTGCTTAATAAAAAATAAAATTACCGATTTAAATCAAAAAATTGAAAATGGAACACAATGAAAAATTTGAAAAAATTACCATAAAAATGATTAAATTCGTTTAATTTATATTTAAACAAAATATATTTTAAAGAAAGCTTCATCCCGAGCGTATTTGTAAGTTTTTACTTCCGTAAAATATTATAAACATTTCCTTGTTCAAGATCAAAAGTAAAACTGAAAGTGTCGTACCGCCGAGATTAATCCGTTACCATTCATCGTGATCGCTTTTGAATTTTCAATTCTTTCCATGTGCTACCTTATTGAAGACGCAAGTTAGTGTTCTTACAGATTTCTCATGATTTACTATATAAAATGGTGTAAAGTTCGGGCCGTTTTGTGCGTTTTGTTTAGTTTGCATTATTTAAATTGTTATTATTGTGCGACGGATATTACATCTAACGAAATTAATAAAAGCGGTAAGAATGTTAATTTATAGTAGACAAATGAAAAAATTTTTGTACCCCCTACTTATTTTAAATATTTTTTTATTTGTATGTGGGGTTTTAATATATTTTATTTTAACATTTTTATGATCTGGGGCTCGATTTTGTTCAACTAGAAACAGCCGGCAATTGTCCCTAATTCAATACGATTAATACATAAATATATAAAAACTATAACAATTTGTTTTCTATTTACTTTCATCAACCCAATAAGTGTAGATTAGATAATAATTTTTTAAAGTTATTTGTTCAATAATGGGGCACTAAAATATCGTTAAAAATTGGTCAATAGTAGTAGCAGTAGTAGGATTAAAATAATAATCATTCTGTAAGATATTGTTATAAAAATAATTACACAAATACTTAACCCTTTTACCGATTTTACCAAAATTTGGGGTCAAAAATATTTATGCTTAAAGGCATTCAAAATGTTGGGTCAAGGGGTTATTTTTATTCTTAAATTTTGGTAAGTTTATGGATTTATTTAGAATCAAGAAAAATAAATTTATGATTTCGAAATTTTAATAATAAAAAAAATAATCATTATTTAAAGGGAAAATAATTTGATAAATCTTTAATTACGAGGACCATTGTGATATTCTTCGAAGAAAATTATATCTTAATATATATAAAAATTTATGTGATTGTTATTGAAAAATTTTTTGTATTTCTTTCTTCATTTTTCACCCACAAATTTGTGGGTAAACCGGTGAAAGGGTTAATAAAAAATACGGGATCGAGCCGCTCAAATTAGTTCCTAATTTTTGAGGATCCCAAGTAAACATTTTTAGTTGTCCGATCGCAGATTTCTTGTATGGTTGATTTGGAAATAGAAAAATAAATTAACCTACTTAATTACAAGAACTGTATTATAATTAACACATTGAAAAATGTTTTTTACGCTTGTGAAGACGAACAATGAGGACAACAATTATCATTAGCATTGTATAACGGCAATTGTGGCTATGTATGTTAAAACTCGAAAATAATATTTTAATTATTTATGGAGCAACTTTACCTTGATATCTTGTATTTTATCAAATTAATTCCCACTTGAAAAATGTTAAAGTGCATATTTATAATCAACTAGTTCAAAGTTAATTAATGAATTTTGAAATTCTTTTAAACCAATCAATGTAATATAACTTTATACTTCTTTTTTTTTTCTAGTTAAAATTCCGCTAAATACTTCTGTTATCATTGGAAACAAACCAAACGTAACTAAAACTGAAATAAAAAGAGGGAAATTGAAATTAACGTGTCCCAGCGTTTCAACTCGGACCCCATTTTTTGCACCACCATGTAAATCGACGAAAGATTGTGAATTTTTAGCTTCAAACCTTGTATGTTGCAATAAAAGATGCGTTACAGGCGTAGGATTGGCAAAACCCGAACCAGTTCATTCACGTAAGTATTTCTGTAGAAGTACATGGATTAAACAGGGGAGACCGGGTATAGCGTAGTATATTGTATATTTCATTTACATACGAAATTTAATTTAATTCCAACAGTTAATGCCGAAATAGAAGACAATTTATTTTAAGTCCCTGTAGCTGAAATTTTACCTTGTTCAACTTTATTTAATTAATTGCTCAGGCATGGACAGAAATACTGTTTATTTTTTTATACTAATTAAAACTTAAAATACGAGGAAATCTTTTATATATTTTAAAGGGATATAAAAATTGATTACGATAGCGAATTTAACTGTTAGATGCTTGTCACTGACCATTTGAACGTTTATAGTTATAAATAGGTATTATAAATATTAAATATTATTTAATTATGCATTTACATTGCAGTGGGACAATAATGTCTAAACATTTTTTAGATTCTATTAAATATTTCAGCTTTTACGTGATTTCACGTGACAACCAACCTCGCACAGTGTGACAATCAACCCTGGGTGGAGATGGTTGTCACAACATGAAAAGTAGTTAAATTTTCTGCTTTGGGATAAATGTAAAATTTTTACAGATAGTCAAATAAATAAAGTTCAAGCTTACGCTGAAGAAATAAAAATTGATTTCTTAAAAGTGACAACGATACCCGGTCTCCCTTATTGACTGCTATAATTATTTATAGCTTCATAATTGACTAATTATTAATTTAAGATTAACATAATTTCTTAATAATTTCAAATTAAATGACAAAATAGTATAATGCAAAAATTGAAAATTTATCAAGTTCGGCGTAGTTTTTAATATTAGCATAGTTTAAATAATTAGTAGTATGTTTATTGAATAATAAATTTTGTTTTTAAATATTTTAAGACACATAAGTAGGTGGTATATTATATATTATACTGTATTGTAATTATACCCATCTAATAATGTTACCAAATTTATAAACAACAAAATGATGCTGCAATTTTTTTGTTAAATAATCTATTTCACGTGAAAGCTAATTATATTTCTACCTAATATCTTTGTTAATATGGTATAGTAATAATCTCAAAATTGTCGATCTCATTCACATAGGTACTTACAATGAAATCATTTATTCTGATAGCAATAATAATTTTATAATTCAAGTGCTTTAATTAAAATTTTAAATTAAAAAAATTATTTCATTATTTAGGTTCATAATTACATACATAGTTGCTGTAATAATCCAGGAAACTGGGATTTTAAAATTTTGTCTTGGGAATAATTAAAAGGAAACTTAAATGTGTATTTAAATATAAAAATACATAAACTGCTCTATAATATATTCTCCTGCTTGTTTATGATTGACTCCCAATGTTCTGGCAGTTTTTCGATTCCACGCCTGAAGAAATCCGGTCGTTATTAAATGAGATTCCGCGATGAAAATCTGATGGAGCAAGATCAGGAGAATAGGGCGGATGCGGAATAACGTCCTAACCGAAGTTTTGAATAGCTGCTTTTGTAATGTTAGCAGTATGCGGACGGCCATTATCATGCTGCAAAACCACTTGATGACGTCTTGCCGGTCGTTTTTCTTGAATTGCAGCCTCCAGGCGACGCAGTTGTTGACAATAAACCTCAGAAGTGATGATTACATTCATCGGAAGCAATTCATAGTAGATGACGCCTTCTTTATCTCATCAGATGCACAAAATTACCTTGCGTGAATGGGCACCAGCTTTTGCACGAAGAGTTGCTACATTGTTAGGTCTCAGCCATTCCTTTCTGTTCTTGATGTTGATGTAAAAAGGCACCATTTTTCATCACCTGTAACAATTTGGGACAAGAACGGCCGATGTTGTTGACGAGCTAAACGATGATGAGCAAGCGAAGAAGCACAAATTGTAACACGCTGATTTTTGTCGTTTTCGCTCAAAACGTATGGTACCCAAACACCCAACTTTCGAACTTTTCCCATGGAATGCAAATGTCGTATGATAGTTTGTTGATTGGTCACAATGCACCATATTGCCCAATTCCTAAAAAATGGCTCACCTGTAGCTTTTCTTCTTTCCACTTTTGGTCAAATTTGGAAACTTCAACATCATTTCCTTCATCTTTATAATTTATTCTATTGTTTGACTGCTGTAACCATTGGCCATAGCAATTTGTTTGATTGTATCTATTTCTTTTTCATCCATGGATAGAGGAATCTCTAACGCTCGCGTAATTAGCACGTGAAAAGTTGACATTTTGTGTTTGAAACGATGTTTTGATGCGAATGGTAACACAAGGTCTGCGGTAGTGGGTTTTCTGAATATGTTATAATCTATATCGTGTTCCATCCTGAGAAGTTAGGTCCAGGTAGTTGATGTTATTATTAATTTCGTGTTCCATTGTGAAATCAATGTTCTCATTTATTTTATTTATCCATTCTTTAAGCTGATCTAGTTATGTTTCTCGTATGTTCAGTGTATTTCTGAATTGTTTTCATTATTGATTTGAGTACATTTCGTGTCTGCAGTATAAACGTGTTCAAAGGGTTTCCCTTCATGATGTCGCACTTGTTGTCCTTTAGGAAGGCAGTAGCTTTTTTTATGTAGTCCTTTGTATCCATGCTTACCATTCTTGCTCCTTTATCTGTTAGGACAACTTAACTTTTTCTTCTATCATTAGTTTCTTCAGATTTTTAATGGTTGTTAGCATCTTCTTATTTTTAGTCGTTCTCAGTTTTCCTTAATGCATATTTTCTTTTTTTTTTACATGAATGGAATCAATGTAATGTTGATATGATAAGAAGTGTAATGATGTTATAATAAAGGTATTTGCCAAGAATAAAGATTATTGTATAAGTAAAATCAATTTTAGATTATTTTTATTACAATAGTTGAGAAATATGCCTATAAGGTTTTTGCGGTATAGGACATCTCGCGCCGTCGCAAAATATGTTAAAAAATTCATATAGAGGATAAGTTAACAGGCAATAAATCTTAAATATATTTTTTCAATTTTTTAGAGGGTTTGTTCCCGGCTACAAGATGCTTATATTGAATATCCCGAACCTTCTTAATTGATCATTCTAATTAACCAACATTGGTAACGTTTGACCAATTGGTAACGTACTTCAACTTTTCACACTTTTTGAAAGAAATATAGCTGGCATGGAATAAGGGAATGCGATGGAATGAATTTAAAAAAAAAGCAAATAAATAAGCAAAATAAAGAACTAAGCAAAAAACAAGTGTTGCCAGTTAAAAGCTTTATATAGGTGAACTTAAAAGTAGAAAATACTTTTTTTTATTACATTTCGGGGTGGATTACCTAACCCTGGTCACTCCAAATAAATTGAAAATTTCCTATTGCAAAGAGGAAGGTTTATATAGTATAATGACATAATTTTCACAAGCGAACATATAATCAAAATTTTGAGTAAATCGATTTTGAAGTTTGCCAATTTACATGTAAAATTAACGAGATTCCCGCGCGTCGCTCATTAACACTTACAGTATTTTTGCCTTCATCCCGGTTTCCGATTTGAATTTTTCTTTGAAATTCGGATAGATTGGGGGTGTGATTAGTGGATATTAGTAATAAATATAATCTGGCACGGCCAGAATTGGGCGCAACAAAAAACCTACCCTACGGCCCTCCGGGCGGTTTTTCATTCGCGTCCGCCGCTCCGCGGCAGAGCTAAACATACGAGAAGGCGCCACCCATCAAGCAAACCGGGATGAAGGCAAAAATACTCTAAGTGTTAATGAGCGACGCGCGGGAATCTCGTTAATTTTACATGTAAATTTGCAAACTTCAAAATCGATTTACTCAAAATTTTGATTATATCTTCGCTTGTGAAAATTATGTCAGTATACTATATAAACCTTCCTCTTTGCAATAGGAAATTTTCAATTTATTTGGAGTGACCAGGGTTAGGTAATCCCCACCTACATTTCTTGTATCAAAATGTTCTCTTGAAGGTTAAAGCTTTGATGGCGTATATTTTCCTTTGCTCATTTGACTCGCGCCATCAAAGCTTCTTCAAAAGTAAATTTTAATGCAAGAAAATTTGAAGAAAAAATTATTTTCTACTTTTCAGATTACCTCCTGCATAAAGCTTGTTACTGCAAAAACTTGTTTTCTGTTTAATTTTGATATAAAATTCAAAAAATTTCTCGATTTTACGGTGAAACTGTGGCATTGAGATGTCCATTCCGCCATTTTTGGGTGCGGGATCAGAAAATCGCGAAAACAAGATAGGAGTTTCACAGTAAACTTCGGTTGGAGTCAGCTCGTTTGATTGGAAGACGTCTTTCAAAGAAACCTTTGATATCAAAGAAAACTTGGTTAGCCCGTTTGAAATTCGCCAAAAAAACATTTGAACAGGGGAATAAAAGAGTGGTCTAAAATTACCTGGAGCGATGAAATTCAATTTAATTTGTTTTATTCCGATGGCATAAGATATGGTCGACGTCCGGCAAACAAAAAAATTCCCACTATAAAGCGTGATCACATTCTCATAGAGAATGCATGCAGATATAAAATGTAATCTCCAATAATTCCATATTAAGTGTATATCTAAAGTCTTCGTAACCGTAGATTTAAGGTAAGCGTTCATTTGTCGGCATCGGACGCATCTGACGCATCGGAATAAAATATTCTTTACATTGTTTTTAATGAACCATCGTTCATTATATCGCATCGTACGCATCGCATCTCGGTAAATCCGATCAGTATTCTTTGGAAGGCAACTTTTCCGATGATGCGATGCGTTCGGATGATGTCATCGACAAATCCGAGAAATGAACGATAGTAATCGCAACGGCTCGACTGCAGTGTTCGCATTTCTCACAGTATTTGTTGCAAACATGGACGATGGTATGTTAATTTCGTTAGTGCAAATTTTGGGAAAAAAATTGGCAAATTTTGGGAACATATTATGTAAAACACATTTAGGCACAAAATGGCATATTTTATATTTTATAATTTTTAAAAACAACATATTTTTTGGCGAAATATCTAGTTTTCAATTTATTTTTTTCAAATCAAAATAATGCATTGTTGATAGTGATTACAGTGATAAATGAAAAAAATTTAAATTTTTAACAAATATCAAACACGGTTGTTAGTTCTAGTACGTGCAGAATACGCCGTTTCATACGATCCGAACAAGTGAACGAACTCGACAAAAAAGATACGATTCGTCCGATGCGTACGATGCCGATAAATGAACGCTTACCTTTAAAGTCACTTAAGTTCACGGAGGACTTGCCAGTTAGCAAGTCACAAAATGGAAACAAAATTTCCGCTTTCTTTTAATTATTCCGAAGCTATTTTTTTGACTAAAATTCCTGGACTATAATAGGAGGGAGAAGATACGAAGCATCCTGGAAGCCATAATTTTTTTTTCTATTGTAAATCTAAACTAAAACCCGTACATCGGTGATAATTCGCGTAGAGACGAGTTTAGAAATTTGCACATAGCATTCTGCGCAGATTATGACCATAATTGCGATCGTAATTACTGAGGTGTAAGGCGGGTTTTAAATGCAATATTGTCAGTTATCTAATATTCATATAATTCAATTTGGTTGTATTTGATATAAGTAGTAGGATTTTTGAAATATTATTGAATTATGTAAAACTTGTATAAGAATTTGAAAAATTAGATAAAATCTTATACGCGTAAAATTATTCTGATGAAAACATTAATTTTAGCAATTTTTGGAATGGTAGACAGGGTATGTCCGACAGATCCTATGCCAGAATTGCTACCAATTAAGGAATGCGACGATGACCGAGATTGTGGAATAAGGGTATGTTGCCCCGAAAAACCCACCCAAGGTGTTGAAGTAAAATATTACTGCAGAAATGCTGCACCGAGATTCAATAAAATGCCCAGAATGAAGCAAATGTTATTGCGTATGCTACAAATTTATTTAAGATACCTAATACTGAAAAATAACTTGATTATTTTTAGCTTTCAAAAACGTCGTGAATTACTTACAATGCTCTCCACCACCACCCCCATTATTGGACATATTTCCAAAAGTATGTGAAAAAGCATTTGATTGTTTTCCCAACTTATGTTGTCAAGAAAATGGAAAAAAATTCTGTCGACCGCCAAAAAAATCACTTTTAGCGTTCTTGGCGACCACAGCACAGGTAAAATAAAATTTTAACTTACCAAAAAATGATTTAACTAACTGAATTTTCAGAACGTGGGTACATCTGAATTAGCAAAAAATTTCATCAAAAGGATTTCATAGTGGGAAGTTTGTATATTTGGATTAGATTATTGTGTAATTTATTGTAAATAAAAATATTTTGTAATACAAACTAAATTATTAACTGAATTTTGAATGCTATAAAAGATAGAATAAACAAAATAAAAAAAGAGTATTAGGTATGTATTTATTAAAACTTAACATACAATTTCAGATACTTGATCACAACTATTAACTTTTAACCTAATTGTTTGCATGAGATACGGAATCTTTTCGAAATCTTGTAAATTTTCCCATATATCTAAGCATACAGGAACGACTAAATATTTTTTAGCTTCTAAGGTTTTAATCATCAGCGACGTTGTTGCTTTCAGGCCCATATTATTTAGAGAGTAGTGTAGTCGTCCTAATGCAAGAACTAAAACTCTAAAAAAATTCACTCCATTAAAAATATTCCGGCACGCATAATTTTTTAACTTACATTTGACTATCAAACGGCGAATTTAAATCCTCTAAATTATCTATATTTTCTGGAATTGATACTGGATAACCACCTTTTCTCATTACAATCGCGTGATCTAAATTTAGGAAAAATTATAATACTGCTAAGTTAAAGTACCAGATTACTTATTTACCTATACGATGGCCTAAATTTGTGGTAATGTCGGTTATTAAATAATTTTCTCCACCTAATGCACATTCTAGAGAAGCCTGTAAAGGAAAATTATAGACTGGTTTAAGTTTGGATAGTGCAATGTCTATGATGCTCTTGGAAGGTAGAAGGTGCTGGAATTCTGGCTTAAATGTCTGAATAGCTTGGTTGATTAATACAACATTTTCAAAATCAGACATAAAACCTATAAATAAAAAAATTCTAGATCCTGTCGACAACTTAAAATGTATTGCTTGCCATTTTTAAATACATATTGCAAAATATTTTCATCCAACGCGTTCGATAAAACGTCTGGTACGTAAATATCCAATGCACATAACGATGCGGCAAATTTTAACCACAGTATATCCTTTTTGTCGTAGTTTACAAATACGTTAGGTTTCATGTACTCTTCTCTTAATACATCAAACTCTTTTGGCGTAATTTCCGTTAAACTGGCAGTATTAGCAAGAGCATATAATGGAAATGCAGGTCTCACGGAAAGAACTGCAGGATTTTCCACATATTTTTGTATGGTGTATTTTAAAAGGTCTTTTGCATAATATGCCTAAAAAAATTATGGTAGTTAATAAATATTCGTATTAGTTGTATGATATGCATAATACGGCTACATTAGGGCTTCAAACTTCAATTAAGTTCAAAGTCAATGATACCTGATGATAGGTAAAAGGTAAACGGTAGGTGGACGCAGACGTTTGGGGGCTCGGGGTACAAAATAGTGACCCGCAAAATTGTTAGATCGAGCATACCCGGCCTAACACCGCAGAGGGTACGGGAAATAATAGACACGTTATTCCCAAGTCACGAAAATAACAACTTTGATCATGAAGACATAGACGAAATACCCGAGTTCACCGCAGAAGAGCTTCGTCAAACGGGCGCAGAAATGGCAAATGGAAAGGCGCCTGGACCAGACCTCATTCCAACGGAGGTCATCAAGTTGGTCCTTAAAGGGAATCCGAAGCCTGTTCTGGACGTTCTAAATGGCTGTCTGCACGAGGGCACATTCCCAGAACAATGGAAAAAGGCAAGATTGGTTCTCCTAAGAAAGGGAGACAAGCCACTAGAGAGCCCAAGCTCGTACAGGCCCATATGCCTGATCGATGGAGTAGGCAAACTGTACGAGCGACTAATTCTGAGACGGCTACATGAGCGCCTTGAGGGGGGGGGAAGGATTGTCCGACCACCAATTTGGATTTAGAAAGGGCCGATCCACCATAGATGCCCTACAAAAATCGTAGATATCGCTAGGAAAGCGAAGAGCGGCACGCGGCGAACAAGGAACTTGTGTATCCTCGTCACCTTCGACATCAAAAATGCATTCAATTCAGCAAAATGGTGCCACATCGTTGAAGAGGTGGTGAGGAGGAAGACACCTGCGTACCTAACCAACGTGCTGAAAAGCTATCTGAAGGACAGAGCAATAATAATCGAAGAAGAGCAAATTAGCGAAGAGGCTCCGGTGTGCAGCGGCGTTCCGCAGGGGTCGGTGCTTGGCCCGACTCTGTGGAACCTAATGTACGACGGTGTTCTGCGGCTGAAACTGCCGGATGGGGCAACACTAGTGGGGTTCGCGGACGACCTGTCACTCGTCGTCGTCGCAAAAACGGAACAAGAGCTGGAAGATAGTACCAACGAAATCATACGTATTATAAGCGAATGGATAAGAAGTAGGGGCCTAACACTCGTGCCAGAAAAGACCGGAGCGGTGCTGTTGACGGGTAAAAGAAAGGTCGACGAAATAACCATAGCACTCGACGGATGCCCGATCGTTCCGGGCAAGACGACCAAGGTGCTGGGCGTGCAAATCGACAAGAGATTATACTTTGACACCTACATCAAAGAAACGGCCGAGAAAGCCTCAAAGATGGCGGCGGCATTAACTAGAATTATGCCAAACATCCAGGGGCCGTCGTATACAAAAAGAAGAGTCCTGGCGTCGGTGACCAATTCTATAATGTTATATGGGGCACCGATTTGGGTCGGGGCCATGAAAGTGGAGGCATACCGTAAGCACTACGAAAGAATCCAGCGGCGGATGAACATAAGAATCACCTCGGCATACCGCACAACATCGGGGGATGCGATATCGGTGGTGGCGGCGATGCCTCCAATAGACCTACTGGCTGAGGAGCGAGCGACTAACTTTAATGAAGGCGCAAAGACACCCGCACAAAGAAGACTAAACAGATTAAAGACAATAGACAAATGGCAAGACAGGTAGTCCGGTGCAGCCAATGGAGCATGGACGAGAAAGCTAATCCCCGTGCTAAAGCCATGGGTAGAGAGGATGCACGGGGAAATAAACCACCAGCTAACCCAAGCACTAACCGGACACGGGTGCTTCAATGGCTATTTACACAGGTTCAAGAGGGCAGACTCCTCGAAATGTACATACTGCGAGGAAGAGGTGGACGACGCCCATCATACCGTCTTTATATGCCCTAGGTGGGAAAGCACCAGTACCGAATACAGCATGGTAAGCCTTACCCCACAAACATTGGTAAATGAAATGCTGATTAGTGAGGAGAGATGGAATCAGATTGCGAAAGGAGTGACGAAAATAATGGCTACTAAGCATAAGGAAGAGCTAAAAAGACAAGAAGAAACAAGCCCTGAAAGGGCAGAAGATCAAGAACATGTACAACAAGAAGACCTATCGATGTCGTCAGCGGATGAAATACCCTAGGTGAATCCCGCGGGCATCTGGGGAGGAGGATTTTAGTGGGAGGACCCCACACTACCACACAGTACGGGCTGGTGGTGTCTTTTTTAAGATTTTCCTCCTTCCGACACGAAAAAAAAAGGTAAAAGTCTTAGCACACGTTAGATTTTGCAAAAATCTATTATCTAACACTGTGTAAATAAGATTTAAAGACAAATGTCAATTCATTATATTAAATAATATACAATTATAAGTTTTTGAGCCAATAATAAAGATTTAAACTTATTAAATGTAATATTTTGTGTGTACCCCATTAGCGGCAATCACACTCGCGATTCTATTTTGAACACCACCGAACAGTTTTTTTTAATAAAATCTGGGGGAATTTTTGACCACTCGTCTTTTAAAAAGTCAAATACCTGTTGGGTATTGGTTGGCTCACGTTGATGGCGTTTTCTGTCTAAATATTCCCACACATGCTCAATATATTGAGATATGGGCTCTGAAGGGGACACGTAATCGTTTTTAACACACCCTGCTCTTCTATTTTACTAAAATATGATCTTACTACATACATAGCGGGGTGCAAACTGGCTCCAATTTTCACTTCCGTGGGAATTTTGAGGTAAAAAGCAACAATATATCCAAAAATGTTCCTCTTATTTTACAGATTCGAAATCTGCAAGTGGTCAAAAAGTCGTCCAGTGGAAAAGACAGTACCAAAATTTTGATTTATCGCCATAATGACAAACATCCATACCCCAAATAGCTGTGTGAATTTTTTCAATGGATTTTCTGTGGCCTTTGTAATAAAACTAGCCACGATTTCAAGTGGCTAGTCTAAAAAATATAAAACAGACCGTGACACTCACTCACTCACTGACTTACCATTTACAGAGCATATATACGGGGGTCGTGGAGAGTTGAAATTTTGCATACCCGTGTGGTTTTACGAGGATTGAACGGGAAAATTGTCCGTTTTTAGATGGGACATAAGGGAGGTGGTGAAATGGCGATTCAAAGTGGTCGCAAAATTTCAAAATTCACATTAGAGAGTTGAAATTTTACGGGCAGCTCCAGGCGGTGCTCGAGGGGGCGAAACAATTTTTTTTTCGGGCGCTCGGCAAAACGGCTCCGCGCGGTTTTTCGTATTTATGTATCTACCTACGGGGTTTTCGTCCGATCGAACTCAAATTTTCGAGAGGGGTGGGGGCGGCGAAAACGGACGATCGGTAGGTACAAATTTTCGAAATGTTGTCCCGTTTCTGTTTTAGAGGGGGGACGCGTTTTTTTCTTTTTTTTCGCCCACCTCCCTTATTTTCAGATTATAGTTTCGATTTTTTGGTCTCATTTGGATCCGCCCGAATTTAGATTTGCATTTCTGCAAAAAAATACGTAGGTCGTAGATCGATTTTGGCCGCTAAGCCAGACGACGATTTTCATTACATTTTTTTGTCGTTTCTTGCGCTACGCCAGGCGGCGTCGAACGGATCGCGAAAAAAAATACAACGTCGTCGAGCCGACCGTATGCCCGACAAAATTTGTAGATACATTTTTTCTCGAAAAATGGACCGGTTTCGATTAATCTGATATACAAATTAAAAAACGGCAAATTTTAAAAATTAAATAAAATTACATTTTGACGTCTCACATAATTTCGGTAAAATCAATTGATCCGTGCTAATGAAATTTTGATGGAGCAAAAATATGGAGGCCGCAGGCCGACCCGTGTTCCTAAAAGCAAGTGGGAGGCCGTAGGCCGACCCGTATTCATAAAGGCAAGCGGGAGGCCGAAGGCCGACCCGTATTCTTTAAAACCGGTGGGAGGCCGACCCGTATTCGGATAAGCAATTGGGAGGCCGAAGGCCGACTCGTGTTCGTTTCGCCGTTGTCGAGAAGCCAAAGCCGGACCAAACAAACCAAAGTCCTGCATGTACGCCAACAACTTCAAAGTGATTTTTTTTGGTCGAGGAAGAATAATTTCCCAATAAGTCTTGCATCAAAAATTATTAAAATTGCTCGCGAAATCCCATTTCGACGTTAAAATTTTATATAAAAAAAAGAAAAATTTTGCGAGTCGGTTTTGAACAAGGTACAACCATTGGAAATTATATTAAATTTTTATATACAGGGTGTCCCCGTGACCGTGGAGAACCTTTGAGGTGGTGATAAAGGACACTTTTCTAAGACAAATTTTCAAATAAAATTTTTGCCAAAGTCCAAACCCTAGGGGGGTACCTCCCTTTAAAGCAATTTTTTGAATTTCTGATTTCAGACGGCCATAGCTCCGATATTATTGATTTTTTAAGGTTAATGGATTAGAACTTTTTTAAAGGTCATTCGCTTGTCTACAAATTAGGTTATAACCCCTTATCTTCTAGAATCAACGGATTTCGAGTCCGTTTGAAATCAGAAATTCAAAAAATTGCTTTAAAGGGAGGTACCCCCCAAGGGTTTGGACTTGGGCAAAAATTTTATTTGAAAATTTGTCTTAGAAAAGTGTCCTTTATCACCACCTCAAAGGTTCTCCACGGTCACGGGGACACCCTGTATATTATTGTTGACCTTTTTTTGACGTGAATTCGTCTATAAAATCGGTAGCGTGTTTAAAAATTTAATAAAAATATGTAACGAAAATTGTGTGTGTACGAAAAGTGTAGAAATGATAAATTTCGAATTGTCATTATTCAGCAAAAGCTTGGAAGTTGTTTGTATGGTTTCAAATGGATGTTATCCGATCGGTAGACCTGAGCGAAAACGGGTATCCTGCGACGACGTATTCACGTTAAACCATACCGCCATGTCCCCGAACATAGCCTACTTTTTTCGATTTTTTTAATTAAATTAGAAGATACTCTTCGTCGGGTATAGGTCTGTTTATAGTTTCAATTATTAAACCAACGTTTCGGGCCGTTTATTTTGGTCCATTTTCAAGGTTAAAAATTAATTAAAATAGTTAAATTATCTATATATAAAGCTGAGCAAATCACTCACTCATTCATAGTTTTCGTGCGTATAGCTACGAGGGGCGTGGAGAGTTGAAATTTTGCATACCCGTGTGGTTTTACGATGATTGAACGGGAAGATTGTCCGTTTTGGGGTGAAATGGCGGTTCAAAGTGGTCCCAAAATTTGAGAATTCATTTTGAAGAGTTGAAATTTTTCAGGCAGTCCCGGGCGACGGTCGAGGGGGCGAAACAATTTTTTTTCGAAATTTTTTTCCGAGCGCTCGACAAAACGGCTCGGCGCGGTTTTTCGTATTTTTGACACTTTTTCCGGGGTTTTCGTCCAATCGACCCCATATTTCCGAGAGGGGTGGGGGCGGCGAAAACGGACACCCCGTAGGGGCCAAAATTTCGTTCCGTTTCCGTTTCAGGGGGGGGGGGGCGTTTTTTTCTTCTTTTGCGCTTGGCTCGCTTATTTGTATATTAAAGTTTCGATTTTTTGGTCTCATATGGATCCGCCCGAATTTTGATTTGCATTTCTGCAAAAAAAACCGTAGGTCGTAAATCGATTTAGACCGCTAAGCGAGACGACGATTTTAATTACATTTTTTTCGCCGTTTTTTGCGCTACGCCGGGCTATGTCGTCGAGCCGACCGTATGCCCGACAAAATTTGAGGAAATATTTTTTCTCGCAAAATGGACCGGTTTCGAGTGATAAACAAATTAAAAAACGGCAAATTTTAAAAATTCATTGAAATTACATTTTGACGTCTCACATAATTTCGGTAAAATCGATGGGTCCGTGCTAATGAAATTTTGACGGAGCAAAAATGTGGAGGCCGCATAAAGGCAAGCGGGAGGCCGAAGGCCGACCCGTATACTTATAAGCAAGTTGGAAAATTACTTTTTCATTTTATAGCCTTACGGTGCGAGATACGAAAGAAAGCTATAAATGCAATTTCGTGCATCCCCGGAATCTGCCTTGGTTGCCGGTAAAAAATTAAAAATCCTCCCGTAAATAAGGACCCTGTGGCCGTTTGAAGGATTATCAAAATTTCCACCTTAATGCCGTCCTGGCGCGACGACCACGAAAAAATTTTTAATTTCCAAAACGGTTTCGGGCGACATCTTTCGAGCCCCGCCTTTTCGAAAGTAACACTTTTAATCGTCAGACGTCCGATAAGCGGGCAAATTGCAGAAATGCAAATTTTGAAAAATTTCGATTGCAAACCTCGACCTTTTTGGTGGAGATTAAAGTTTCGATTTATGGGTCGCATCGCGACGGCCTCAAATTTGGATTCGCGTTTCCGCAAAACTTACGACCGGTAAGTAAGTTGTCACGGCCGAAAGGCCGATTTTCAAGTGGCTAGTACTATTATATTTTCAACAAGTTAAAAAAATTTAATTAATTAATGTTTTATATTAACCTTTTATTAAAGTTTAATAAAAAACAGAATTTCAGGAAAAAGTAAAGTATCTGACGATATTTGCTTTGACTTTTTCAAGAGATTATTGAATTTAAGACGTTTTCTCGCATATTATTTTTAAATAACCGACTGCATTTCAGCTGCGTTCGATTTTTACCAAATCACCAACACCATTCGCAGAAATGCAACCCCAATCGTTTATTGAGCCCCCCCTCCATGTTGAATTGTTGGATTTAGATAATCAGATTTATATGCTTCTCCAGGATTTTCTAAGAACATATTGCCTCCTTTTGGAACTGAATTTATTTATTTCTTTTTCTTTTATTCCTTTTGACATTTTAATTAACATACATCCTATGATTCTCATTTGACCTAGACTTTGCCGAACTGTAGAAGAATGAACTGAAGTTCCCGCAGCACAGCAAAGATTTTCAGTCAATTCCCCGGATGTTCGGGTTCTATATCGTACAGATTGATCTCTCAAATATTTGTCGTCGCGTTTTTGAAGTTTTTCAGACCGTTCCTTATCACTTACAGAGATGGTTTCACGAAATGTTTTAATTACATGTCAAATTTCAGTCACCGATGCTCTTATTTTTTTTGCAATTTCGCGTAAACTATTTTGTTTGATTAATTTTTACCATATTGAACCAATTTTGATGACCTTTTTTAAATCAAATTAATTAATTGATTATTTTTTCAAGTAACCTTTTTAACAGAACAAAAATACACAAATATCTTGAACACAACCAAGAATTTACTAAAAACTGAGAAGATTTAAGAAATGCATCGATTCATAAAATAATACCCCAAATATGAAAAAATTATTGTTAAAATTTCATGTCAACATTCAAGTGATCCAACCAAATTGTGTTCTTTTACCGTAGTTATATTATATAATTATTATAAATTTAAAATTAATGGGTAATTAAAAATTAATTATATGTGCTAAGACTTTTACACAGTAATGTACATGAAAAGAATAGGGTATTATCACACTTTTAAACAAATTAAGATTTCGGTGCTAAATGTTAAGCTATAATAGAAGACTGAAGAATAAAACAAAGGTGATCCTTTAAAAAATATAGCATGTGGTACTAGGCCCGAAATTAATTGTATTTCGGAGCTAAAAATTTTATCAATTGATTGGTCTACTAATACAAGAGTTACTTACAAGTCTTTGAAAACGCTGAATTGTAAAAATGGCTTCAGAGAATCCTAAATCTTTGTCAATAACGTACTTAGCATAAGTGTCAAAAAATTCTTCGTGGTAGTAAAATGGAAACTTGGCGCTATATTTGAAAACCAATTTTGAAACAGTAGTTTGCAATTCTGTTTGTTCCAGTGAATCTATATCGTCCAATAAATTTCTTATAGCTTTCTCGAACAAAGGTACATAAGCTTCATTTTCCTTCATGTCACATAAAGACCATATTACACTTTTGGCCATTTTTCCGTCCAATTTTTCACCTCGTTCTAAACAATTGTTTAAATTATTTACTACTAGCAAGGTAGATTTGTCCATAGGTGGTTGTTTGGATATAAAATGTAAATAGTCACACAAATGTAAAACATTTTTTCTATCCATTTTCGTTTTCAAGTTTACATCGAAAACAATCGGTAATGCGATCAGTAAACCTTCAACAAGTGGCGAACTTTTAAATTGTCGCAGAAGAAAATGCAAAAATATTATATGATTTAAACTTAAATCGTTTATGTTGTATCGTATCAGTTGTAAAAGTACTTGGACAATTGTACTATTATGTGAAACTCCAACGTAAGAAATTACTTTCAGAGCGTCGATAATCTCGTTCAGTTCGATGTCGTGACTTTGTTTTTTCAAACAGTAACATAGCTTTTCAAAATTAGGATGTTTCATGACGGTTTCGGAAGAAAAACTAGAACTAGAACAACCAATTAAAAAATTGAGAAAATTAAGTGTTAATCATACCGGCCCTGCTTTTGTAAAATATACAAAGACTTTAAAGCTTGCAACAGTTGTTTACTGTTCATAATTTTATAGTGTGTACCAACTAGATCCAAAATTTCATTTGAATTTGTCGAATTTCTCAAATTTTGGAATAAATAGTCAGGTGGAGTTTGTTGAGCACCAGTAATGGATGGTTTTGGTATTAAATCTGTAAAATGCTTGAATTAATTTCAATTTTCAATTTCTTTAATCGCTCAATACCTTTGTTATAATTAGAAAGATGCCTTAAAGAACTTAAATTTCTATTATTGTAGATAATTCGACCTAATAACTTGATAGAACGAGACATTTTCTGAAACAAAAGAAATACATTAGCAAACTTCTATAACGAGATGCCAAAACATTTTTATCAATATTTTGAGATCTTTTTTTTACAGATTTTCAAGAGATTAGGTACAGACATAGTCTATGCTTTGGGTAATTAGATTTATAATTATTTCAATTTTAATTTTCTCCCCCCCCCCCCCCCCAGAAATTACATATTGTCAATTCATAGTTAGACAACCGAAAACATTGAATTTACATTCAGTTGCTCGACCTTGAAGAATTTTCCTGCGGCACTATTTGGGGCTCGATCAAACAAAAGTATCGTAAATGCTTGCCACAAAAGCCTAAAATATAAGACTATGCGTATTTAAGCAATCTTTGTATTTGGGACGAGCTTGAGCATATTGGTAAAGCAATTCTGATTGGATAAATGTGTCGACACATCGGTCCATCTTTAGTCATTGATACACAAGAATTTGGTATTCCCCATAGACGTATTGGCTCTGGTTAAAATAAGCCACCGAAGGATGCCATTTATTATTAACAGAATTATGGGATTAATTCTTCCACCATCTTCACGCAGTGAACTTTGAAAAAATAAAAAGTTACATGTTTCTTACTTTTTGGTAAGAAAGTTATTCCCGAATTTAAGCGTTATCTCTCAGAATATCGCAACTCAGTAGTAGAAAGAGACAACGAAAATTCAAAAAGGGGCACAATGTTGTTCAGTAGTAACAAAAAGTTTATATTTGTCATCTACAGCAAACATTCATCTAATAATATTTCAAATTTTAAAGTAATCCGTTAAATGAAAAACGTGTAAATTTGGTTGAAAGGATTACATTGAAATTTGGGATATTAGAAAAACTATTTCTTTCGATGGTAAATATAAGCCTTTTGCTACTACTAAACAATATTGTATTTTTTTAAACTACTTATTATTGTCTTTCCAATAATAAATTGTGTTGGAAAATCTATACCGGCGGTCTATATTACTTTCAAAATGTCGCAAAGCAAATTTGTTTCAATGGTCTATAAAAGTTTTTGTAATACAATGACATCCATTAACATTAAAAATCTTACCAGAGAAAAGATTACACAAACAAGTACTTATGCCATGGATTTATATGACAATTTCGTTCATAATAATTCAACCAATAGGATGTTACAATCTCATCAATTTGAACCAATCATAATCTACTTCCTTTGACAATACAGACCACGGTGGTGTATTGTCGCGGCAATACGACCACCGTGGTCTGTATTGTCAAGTAACGATGGAAACTACGTAAACGCATACTATAAATTTTTTGTTGTCAGAAAAAATTGAAATTTTATTTACGAAATTGTCAAACGAATTCCACACGATACTATAAAATTGTCGGTTAATTTTTAAACCATGGAATCTTCGTGTTTGTCGCCCTTAAAATCACCATTCGTGCTAAAGCACTCATGATGATTTTAAGGGCGACAAACACTCAGTTCCAGTTTCAAAAATTATTGCCGACAATTTGATAGTCTCTTGTGGTATTATTATGGTGACCATATGTAGGTACTCCTTTTAGTAGGACAGTACTCTTTTTTAGAACGATGTCCTATGTACTTTAAAACTTCTCCAAGTACATACAAATGTACTCTTTTTTCATTTGAAATATTTAAATTTAAATTGCAATCACAATGAAGCCCGGGGGGTGCCAGATTTTATTGTGGGGAAACATACGTGCATTCATGGCTGTTTCCTTGAGTGCGGCAAAAAAAAAAAAGGTCATCAATCGTAGCTTTAGGTACGCCATTGACCTTTTTTTAAGTTTTTTAGGTATTTACCTTGTTTCGCCGAAATGTACTCTTTTTTCATAAAAATAATATGGTCACCATATAGGTATTATATGTATATGAAAATTTTGTATTTCTCCGTTTTAAACAACAAAGATTAGCCATCTCGTATCGAAAAAACGAATGAAGAATCAGAAACACAGTGGCGTAACTAGCGGTGTTAAATAGTTTTTTTTTTAAATATAAATACAGATTTCTATAAGTGAGGTATTGCTGTCAGAGGAGCAGCATGGTTTTCGAAAGGACCGCTCATGCATTGACGACGTATTTACAATACAGCAGATTATCGAAAAACGAAGAGAATATAACTTGGAAACGCACATTGCCTTCATCGATTTCACAACTGCATTTGATAATGTAAACAGAAAGAAGTTATGGAACACCGTGGATACCCTAAACATCTAATCGACTGTATAAAATCTTTATACAATAATCCCCAGGTAGCAATTGGTCTTCAAAGCCGCTGTAGCAAACCTTTTATAACAAACAAAGGAGTTAGACAAGGGTGTAGTATTTCGCCCACACTTTTAGGCTTCTATACAAAGTATAACAAGAAGCCTTATGATCTAGCTCCGTGTCCGTCCGTCTGTCTGTCCGCATAATTCAAAATCATACAGAGCGTTTCAAATCGTGTTGGAAATACTCTGTGTGTATAGAGGTCTAAGAACTGGGTAGCCAGTGCGCTACTTTTAGGCTTCTATACAAAGTATAACAAGAAGCCTTATTTAGGCTTTTATACAAGGTATAGAAAGAAGCCTTATGGTCTGGCTTCGTGTCCGTCCGCATGTTTCAGAGCCAATCATAACGTTGATCAACTGATACGTTGTTATATTGTAAATACTTCGTCTATATAGTATTGCGTTAATCTGTTAATCAGTTGTTTCGATTTGCTAATGCAATTTATAAATACGCAAATGTTCGAAAGAAATTTACTAAGTTAAAGATATTTTCAAAGAGGTCTCCCTATATAAACTACTTGTTAGGCTTCTATACAAAGTATAGCAAGAACCCTTATGATGTGGCTCCGCGTCTGTCTGTCTGTCCGCATAATTCAAATCTAATCAGAACCTTCGAAATTGTGATTGTGACCGCAAAAATTTAATTAGTGCAGATTATCTGATATTACATTATAATAATATGGCGACCAAAAATAACAATTTTTTTTCAATGCAGACCAAATATAAGTTATATTTTATTTACATAATTTTTCACCTATATAGGAAATTTAAATACGTTGATACGTTGATACGATGATACGTTGATACGTTGATACGATGATACGTTGATACGTTGATACGATGATACGTTGATACGTTGATCCGTTGATCTGTTGATACGTTTTAGGCTTCTATACAAAGTATAACAAGAAGCCTTATGATCTAGCTCCGTGTCTGCATGTCCGTCCGTCTGTCTGTCTGTCTGTCTGTCCGTCTGTCCGCATAATTCAAAATCATACAGAGCGTTTCAAATCGTGTTGGAAATACTCTGTGTGTATAGAGGTCTAAGAACTGGGTAGCCAGTGCGCTACTTTTAGGCTTCTATACAAAGTATAACAAGAAGCCTTATGATCTAGCTCCGTGTCCGTCCGTCCGTCCGCATAATTCAAAATCATACAGAGCGTTTCAAATCGTGTTGGAAATACTCTGTGTGTATAGAGGTCTAAGAACCGGGTAGCCAGTGTGCTACTTTTAGGCTTCTATACAAAGTATATTTATGATTAGGGCCAATTTATTTGTCAAATCGTCTTGACGTTTCTTCGGCGAATCGCTCATGAAAGCTGCGGGTCTCGCGGAAGGAGGAACAACCGGTAAAACCGTCACGATCATCCACTCGGGTCGTGAGTATTTCGGATCCATTCCCAGGGCGCTGCAATCTGCGTCGCTAATTTGTCTAAAGATATGCAGCACTTCTTCCGCCAACAAATACTTTTTTTCTTGTGGAACCTTTCCGTCGGATTCCTTCCATTCGGCCGTCAAATCGAGACCCGATTTTCTAATTACAGGTTGATGATTTCCACATCCACCATCCGCGTGACATATTGTTTGCTCTTTGCACATACCGTACACTACTTCTAAGCGTTTCTTGGAATCGTCTGTAGTTATCTTCTGAGCGTGTTCATAGTGGTTTTGTTTCTTTGTGTTCACTAACAATTTACTGCAATTAAAGCAGACGCAGCGTAAAACTTTCATGACATTGTTAATCATGCCAACGTGAAAGATAGGTTTGGCCAATTCGATGTGACCAAAGTGACCGGGGCAAGTGTCCCGGTCGCCTTCGCATGTTTGACATGGTAAAGTGCTGTCAAACGCTCCCATCCTCGGATCCATCAAGCCGCCCACTTTTGGAAGACTTCCTTCCATAATTTCTACATGATTTATACCTTCTGGGACGACAGACATGCTACGAATATCTTCCGGACTAAAAATACCAAATTGCACATTCTTTACAGTTTTGAAAGCAGATTTGTTTTCGATTAATGCCATTGTTAATACCGTAATTTACTTTTACTTAACGCGCGAAAAATTAGCCAAACTGTTACATCTACTATACTCATAGGGCGATGTCCTATATAAGCAATTTGATCTGCTGATACGTTGATACGATGATCCGTTGATACGATTATACCTTGATACGATGATTCGTTGATACGATTATACCTTGATACGATGATCCGTTGATACGATGATCCGTTGATACGATTATACCATGATACGATTGTCCGTGGATCCAATTATTCTTTGATACGTGGCTTACTGGTCTAACTGCCGCAGGGATTAACGGCCAGAATAAAGTGAAGATAAGGTATTGTCCCAAGGATATGATTTACTAGTTTTACTTTGATGTGAAAAAAACAAGTTTTTATTTATTTTAACCATAGCAGTGGCTTGATGTGATTAGTGAAGTTAAGTTGTAAATAAAAGAGAAAGAGAGGATTGGTCCACCTCAAAAAATGGACCGCACATTACAGAGAAGTAAAGTTTCGAATGGAATGGAAAAGTTTGATTGTTATTACTTATATAGTAAATGATAATTACCAACCGCAAAAAATGTAATTGGTGCAGATTATCGGATTATCTGATGTTACATTATAAATATTATGTCGACCAAAAATAACTAGCAACAACAACTTTTCACACCAGAAAGGTAGCTGTATAGAAGCCTAGGAACTGCCGCTAAAGCGAGTTCCACCTTGTTTAATATTTACATTGACGATGCCCTACGAAGATGGAAAAATGTTAGCCCGAAAGGTATACAAATTACCAGAGAGCAGTTCCTTAAATGTCTGTTATATGCTGACGATCTTGCAATTATACAAAATAATGAAGACGACCTCCAACGAGCTTGCCACCAGCTCTTCAGGATAGGACAAGAGTATGACCTTAACATCTCACTTCACAAAACAAAAACAATGGCATTTCTAGGAAAGGAAGCAACCAGAACAAAAATATAGGTTACTGTGCAGTTGTTATGACAGCTCGAAACAAAATTTCTTCTGCTACACACTAAAGAACACACTTATTTTAGCATATTGTAAAAGTAAAACATATGAATCGGGTCCAAATGACCGAAATATTCGAATTTGAAAAGTACGGAAAAGTAGCATAAATCATGCAGTAGACCCCGGTGATGCCACATTCATCGGCCGGCCGGCGCATTTTGTTGACGGTACGTGCACTGGGATATACTCTTACACTTAGAAAATTTCGCACCGGCAGATGCAGCTCGACGCTCCTACATGTAACATCGCTTATTTTTTGTTTTTACGCGATTTTTAGGGGGTGAAACGTAATAGTTTACTGCCCCATACCGCGACTATACTTTTTAATGCTATTTCGAGGGTCTCTCACATCCCGGTTGCATAGATCCCGGTGTTCTTGATCGGTGGCGCCTTCTCGTATGTTTAGCCTAGTAACCAGAGTCAAATCCGCTCCGTAGGGGTGCAGAGCGGAGCGGCGCCCCGGAGGAGTAGGATTTGACGATGGATTACCCTCCTTTTCGAATGCACACCCCTAAAATTCGAAGGCAAAAAAATTTAATTTTTTCACTTTTTCGGCAATAACCGCCTTATTTTCCATTTTTTCGCGAATATTTATACTAATATCTACTAAGCACACCCCCCCCCTACCCGAATTTCAAAGAAAAATTAAAATCGGACCGAAAAAATTTCACTCCATTTCAAGGGACTGTAACCCGATACATGTGCAGACCCCGGGTTCGACCGGCTACATGAATTTACTTTCCCTTCTTTTCAAAAGTCGATTTTGGGGTTGTTTTTACTCCGTTCAGCCTTTTTATTGTTTTATTAGACAAATATAAGCCTGTTCTTTAGTGTGTAGCTGAAGAAAATTTTTTTCAGCCTGTCAGAGTAACGGCACAGTCGCCAAAATATATTTAAATGAACAATCGTTAGAACAAGTGAGTCACTTCAACTATTTAGGATGCGATGTCAGCTATGAGCATAATAACGATATAAAAGTTAAAACGCACAGATTTCAACGAGTCTGTGGTACGATAAGAAGAACATTCCGAAACAAAACTAGGAAAAAACTCAAATCAAGTTCTATAAGGTTATGGCGATGCCAATTCTATTGTATGGCAGTGAGACCTGGGTTCTGACGCAAAAAGATCGCTCACACATTCAAGCCAGTGAAATGAAATTTCTTCGAGGAGTGGCAGGTTACACTAGATTGGACAGAATTAGAAATACAGACATAAGGGACGGCTTAAAGGTGACACCCGTTGTTGATTCGATTGATACCAATCGAAATAACTGGAAATCCCACTTAGAACGGATGGAAAATCAGCGATGGCCAAAGCTCGCATATAAATATCGTCCTACAGGAAAGAGAGACCAGGGAAGACCCCGGAAGCGATGGCAATAGAAGTCGGAACAGGCCTAAAGGCCTAATCCCTAATGAGAAGAAGATACAGATTTTTCATTCATAAAGGGCTCGCCACATAGCCTGTGCTGTGCTATGTCAACACAAACGTTGAATGATTTCATGGTCATGCGCAAAATAGCATAGCAACTCATAACTATGTGAACGTCACTATTGAAACCCTATGTTTCTACTTCAATGTTTGACATTGGCATAGCACAGCACAGGCTATGTGGCGAGCTAATACCAAGGCTCAGTTTCTGAATCTCTGGTTATCTTTAACCAAAGGGGTTTTCGGATCAATTACAATGCAGAGCTCCCTCCCCTTTACCTAGGTGGACAAAAAGATACGGCAGCCCCACTCCTACCTGCATCGCGAAAATTTGTCAAGATTGAAAAGTAAAAACAAAATAGAAAATATTTAAAAATTGTTTTAAATATTTGTAAATAGTAAATTATTTAATTAGGAGTAAAAGTGTCAGTTTTTGTGGTGAGTCCATAAGGGCTTGACAGACGAGCGGAGGGAGTCCGACAATACTTACGAGTCACAAAAGTATTTTTACTCCGAACTATGCTAATTTTTCTTTAAGGCTGTGTACCCGTTCCCACGAAAATTATCACAATTTTATTAAACTTTAATTTTCGAGATTTATTAATAATTTTTTTTGCTGTAATACTTAAAACTTTACTCTGCATCGAGTTACCAAGCAATTTTTTTAGATAATTTAAAATTAATCTACATAAAAAAATGTATATTAAAAATTAAAAAAAATCTGATGTGGCCATCGATATGACTTTCCGAACAAAAGAAAATTTTATTAATTATATTTCTTAACATTTGTTATTGTTACATAATTTCAACAGTAAATCGATGAAATTTTTTATAGATTTCAATTTTAATGTTTTGCAAAAATAGGCAGATAAACCTTTTCAATGCCCATATCTTGCAAACGAAGGATTTGCGGACACATGTTTTTAGCAACTGTTCATCTTATTTTTATTTGTAGAATAAGTCAGAAAAATTTTGAAACACCTTGTATATTTTCATTGCGGGTCTATCTCCACCGTAAATTTGAGAGAAAAACTCGCAGAACAAAAAATTTAGGAAATTTTATAGCGGCAATTTTTGGTCCTTAATATTTTTACAGATTTAATTTAGTTTCGAAGTTATGATGCAATATGTCATAATAGCTTTAAGTAGCCCCCCCTTCACTTTAGGTTATTCCAAAAATAATCAAAATGGATTCAGGGAACCTCAATTCTGGCAAAAAATTTTCATAAAATTTTGCCTGACCACAATTGGAAACTCCAAATAATAAAACTCCACCAAGTGACAGTTTCTAGAACTGTAATATATATGAGGTTAAATTGTGGTTAAATTAAAAGCGCTACTTACTTGTCCATGTTTTCATCGCAGTTTTGAGTGATAAAAGTGATATTTAAAGCGATTGTAGTATTATTTTTGAACTCTTTCACAGCAGCTTGTTCTTATTGTGAACTTATTTTCTTTACGTAAACCGATTTAAACCGCCATATTTGTTACATTTGCAGCGCCCCCAACGTTAAATTCAGTTCCCAATACTTTCCTTACCTAAGGGGTTCGGAAAGTAAAAATTTCGCATCAGTACTCGATTTTAAATAAGCACACCGTAAAAATTTTAGCCTGGTGTTTTAAAAACGTAAGTCACAAAATTATAAATGAATTGCATTAATTTTAACACTAAATGGGCATATCTTGTTCATTTTCTTTTTTTTAAATCTACTTTAGTCAAATTCATTGAATGCTAGTCCGTTACCGTTATCAGAAAAGTATAATATTAAAAAATTAGGAAATACAGGTCGTAGACCTAAATTGTTTTTTCTTTCATTATCTTAATAAAGAAGAAAAAATCACTAAAACGTAATGAAGTAATCTTCAAGGAACTTATATAGCGCTTACATTGGTCCAAAAATTTCAACAGAAAATGAACAAAACGCTCGATGGGACTTCTCTGTTGTCCTTAGTTAAAACGTCCTAACTAAAAATTGGTTTTCTGGAGAAAAGTGACCCTTATAGATGTTATAATGTAGTCTTCGTTATAAAATAGTACCTACCTAATACCTTCTATAATATAATATATGATTATATCAAAGATCTGTAAAATGAAATGGTGTTATAAACCAATTTGTTAGTTAGGACTTTTGAACGAAGGGCGGCAGTATTATGCTCTTCTCGTTATTATATCATAATATTATACTTATAAGTACGAGGGTGGATTGATAAATCAGTGAAAAATCTAATAAGTCTCCTCACTCATACAAAACAAAATTATTTTTCACAATACAATCTCTCAAACGGTCACACACAAATTTTCAGATAGATTTGTCAATTAGTTTTTTTTCGGCAGCTATTTATAGTGCACAACTTATATTTTTTCTGAAGATAAAAAAAATTAGTTTCGTGTGTTGAATAAATACTTATTTTTGTGTGGAAAAACAATTGCGATTAGAATGATTCATAATAATTTATTGTGTACTGAATTCCGTTTCGGTCGTAAGACTATAGAAATGACGCGGGACGTTTGAGACGTCTGAATGAGGCGGCAACTCCAGAAATGATCGAAAAAATACAGATTTTTGTTAAAAAATTAAAGAATAAAAATCTGCGAGATTGATGATATTGCAGGCATCTCATAAAATATGAACATTCGTACACGAAAAAGCTATCTGTAAAATGGCTGCCGCATTTTTTCAAAAACGCAATCGTTTGTGTCCTCACAGAGGATCTACAATGGGGTACCGACAAAAAAAATTTGTTAGTGTTTTTTTTTACGTAAATGCGATCCTTAGGATGTCCTTCACCATGTAATGCGGTTAGATTTTTCTAAAGGCGGGCCATTTCAATGCAATTAAATAATGAAATTCTAATAAATTTGAATTATTTATTCAATCTGTGACGTCATCACTAACATTAGTTAGCAGATCTTCTTAGAGATGGCGCGCAAAGCGGCATTGTTTTGTAATTGTACGACTGCTATAAACCATAATATTTTGCGGTATTCGGAAAGAGACGGTCGTTAGCTAAAGCGGTTATGTGCGTTGCTGCTAATGCGGAATGCTTGGTTCGACTCCGGGCTCAGTAAAACTTTATTCTGACCGTCTCCCCTCGGAAGGCAATGGCAAACCACCGAAGTGTAATCTGCCTGGTACAGCCTCTTTGGAGATGAAGTGTATACACTTCCCGCGGTTCGGAGCCCGCGTTAAGCAGTAGGTCCCCTATGTGTGTGATAATACTTCAAACGCATAACACATACATAGGAGAGAGGTCGCCAACGTCCGGGGAACCGGATATGGCACACGAAGAAGAAGATGACCGTCTCCCCTCGGAAGGCAATGGCAAACCACCGAAGTGTAATCTGCCTGGTACAGCCTCTTTGGAGATGAAGTGTATACACTTCCCGCGGTTCGGAGCCCGCGTTAAGCAGTAGGTCCCCTATGTGTGTGATAATACTTCAAACGCATAACACATACATAGGAGAGAGGTCGCCAACGTCCGGGGAACCGGATATGGCACACGAAGAAGAAGATTCAGATTTTGGAACACTAAGAAAATTTTTGTAATTATTACTTTTTCAGACGTATTTCTACACATTGGAACTCTAAAAACTTTATAAATCGTAATGTATTTGACATTTGCACGCCATCTTTAAGCAAGATTTGCTAACTAATGTTAGTGACGACGTCACAGATTGAATAAATAATTAAAATTTATTTGAATTTCATTATTTAATTACATCTAAATGAGCCGCTTTCAGAAAAATCTAGCCACATTGCATGGTAAAGGATATCCTAAGAATCGTATTTATGTAAAAAACACCATTAAATTTTTTGTCGGTACCCCATTAATGTATACAACTTAGATCACAGAAGGTTTTAGCCAATATAATGTTTCCTGGGGCCAGCAGGTAGACATAAGAGCAAAATCCTTCGATAGATATTACCTCACCAGCACGAAAAAATAACATGCCAGCCGCTCACCTGAAGTTTTTGCGTAGATTCATAACTGTCGAAATTTGAACCGTACAAAGCAAAAACGTCTAATAACTAAAATTATCACGTTCTAAATCAGGGACGAGCAATCCGCGGCCCGCATGCGGCCCCTTCAAAGATTTTACATTTTTACTTTTAAGGTTAAGTTTATAGGTTTATTGAAGCTATGCTTCTTATCGCACGGGCAGTTAACTGAAAAAAATCGTTCGTCACACAAATTCGTCACACAAATTGTTAACGCTAATTGTTAACGCAAATTCGTCACACAAATTTCGACCATCGCTTTCAAATTTCGAACTTCCCTTCAAACACCATAACTCCGGAACCGAGAGGGCTAGGACCCTGGGAATGGTGGCTCTATGGGGCGGAGGTGGTAACCGCCCCCGACCCCACTCCGCCTCCAACCGCTTTTTAGGGAAAATAGTTTTTTGACAAAACTAACAAAATTAAAAAAGCCCCCTCCCCATTCTCCCTTTTCGTGGGTCGGCAAAAATCGTCGAAATAATTTTCCCGTATTCTTATAAGCAAGTTGGAGGCCGAAGGCCGACCCGTATTCTTATAAGCACGTTGGAGGCCGAAGGCCGACCCGTATTCTTAAATGCCAGTGGGAGGCCGAAAGCCGACCCGACCGGTGTTCTCTAAAGCAAGTGGGAGGCCGAAGGCCGACCCGTGTTCTTGAAAGGCAAGTGGGAGGCCGACCCGTAGTTTTATAAGCAAGTTGGAGGCCTAAGGCCGACCCGACCCGACTCGTGTTCTCAAAAGCAAGAGGGAGCAAGCATAACTCCGGAACCGAGAGGGCTAGGACCCTGGGAATGGTGGCTATGGATGGGGGGCGGAGGTGTCAACCGTCCCCGACCCCACGCCGCGCCGCCTCCAACCGGTTTTTAGGGAAAATAGTTTTTTGACAAAACTAAAAAATTAAAAACTTCCCCCCCCCTTTTCGAGGGTCGGCAAAAAACGTCGAAAAAATTTAAAAAATTTTTAACAAAAAGGCCGAAGGCCGAACCACTATGGCCTTCACGGATCTATTATGGTCCTCCCCCTGTGAGGCCGAAGGCCGAACAACTATGGCCTTCACGGATCTATTATGGTTCGCCCTGTGAGGCCGATCAACTATGGCCTTCAAGGATCTATTATGGTTTGCTCTGTGCGTAAGAAGCATAGCTTCTGTGGACGGTCCGACGACCGCTCTCATTTTTTTGTTAATAAGAGATCATTCAGTGTTTGTATGATCATAAGTTTCTCACATGCGGCCCGCATAACATTTTTTAATTTGTAGCTGGCCCGTTGTAAAAAAAGATTGCTCATCCCTGTTCTAGAAAACTAAAATGGGGCGCCCTCACCATACCGACTACAATATTATTAAATTTCACAAAAGTTAATTTAAAAAAAAGCCCTGCTTATGAGGCTTTAAAGAAAAATAGCAGAGAGGAAATTTTTGCATCTGCTTAAAAGTCTGGTTTGACTTTGGAGCACAAGCCTGTGGCTGCATTGTTACGCCACTGCAGAAATACTATCGAAAACAAAAAAATAATCCATAAAAAATGTTGAAATTGTAGCTCATTTTAGAGATGTGCACTTTGTTATTGTTTTCTCAAAAATTGTTTATTGAAAACTTTGCAATAACTGGACGTACTATTTAGTAAAATGTTTAATTTAATTAGATTTATTAAAAAATAATTAATGTTTCAAGTTATCGATAAATATTTGTGACCGGTGATGCCAAATATCAACAATTATTTTTTCACTTTTATTCAAAGGGTGAAAAAACCATCACAAATTAAAAATCTTCATTTAAGAAAATTTTAATTTAGTTGATCTAAATAAAAATTGCAATTGACGAAAATGAAAGTTTCAACGAAACACAAAATAATATTATAAAAAAAACCTCGAGCAAATTGAATATGCCGCGTAAATAGCCGATTGGTTGGCATGAGTTGCAGTTTACAAACCTAAAACAATTGGTTGGTAATTCAAATGTCAGTGTGGCAATAGGTAAACGAAAACAAAGATGTCTTTTTTCATGACTAGCGCAAAAACGGCATAAAAATAGCAAGTTGTTGATTAATCGTGTAATTTGTTTGTATGTGTAGTTGCACCGAGACGACACGTCTGAACACCAATTGTTGTTAAAAGATCAAGCAGAATAATAACGATGGAAGTGAAGAAAGAAGAACGTTATAAAATGTTAGGTTTTAAACCACAACAAGAAAATATCTACAGCAAATTACTACCCTATGCAGATAAATTAGACGACGAATCGACTAAATTATTTCGGGACATAAAAACTAACCTTGTTAAATCGGTTTTGGCACGCGAAATGCGCCCTGGATGTGCTATATGGACAGCAAGGTTACATAAGTAAGTAATTTTTACCTTTGATTTACGGCTACGACGTTTGTTGTTCCGTATTTTTATATATTATGCTATAATACACTAATTTAAATTTCACAAGTACGTAACATGCATTCATCAGTAACATGAGTTTGACAGTTTGCAAGTAACCATTTTGAATTCTCCCAACAAACTGGATTTACCTGGAACGCAGTTTTCAGATTTTTCCTGGAACGTTCATGAAATTTAAAAAAATTATAAAATGCACAAAAGAAAATAGTTTCAAAGTTAGGAGTCCTATAATTCTGGAATTTAGCATCCCCAAAATATTTTTTTTAAAAAAGGGAAAAGGGCATTAAAAATATTAATTGTCGGTGTATCCACAAAGAGATATTACAGAAACTATACCTTATCGAGGGATCTGACAAAAAGGGAAATGACAATGAGTTTATATACAGGTTGCTCTATTTTAAGGGGGCTCAGCATGACGATCACTTTTATAGAAGATACAGATCCGGTTATAAATGGGTTGATTTTTTAATAAAATCGTGAGTAAATTGAGCTGATAAATAAAAAATATTCGGTTTGGTTCAGGAACTATCAGCAACAAAGAGAAATTTTATTATTTTAGGGTTGCTTATGTTTACCTTTTTTTAAAATCCAAATTTAATACAACTTCTTTTTCTTCGAGTCATCATGAAGTTTAGTTGTTTTTATGGACGTTATCTTGAATTTTAAATAAAATAGAGCTAAGAATGCCTATTAAAAACAAAACATAAACTTGACCATGATTCATAATAATTATGTATGTTGTATATGAAAATAGTCCTTGATATCAAATAAAAAACTTATAATCAGAAGGTTGAAATTTTCGGTGCTTTGATTAATTTATGGACCTAACGGAATTATTTTAATTTCTTGACGTAATTAACTTTGTTTATTACAGCAAAATTTTTCTATTTAACCCCAACTATTTCTTATATATTTTATGATAAGCATGATAAAATAATTATGTTGAACTACTTAAAACAAAGCACTCTGTATATGAAAAAATCGTTAAAATTTAAGTTATTCCTAATCAGTTCAGCATATTGATAAGAAATTTTTTGTCAAATCATATTACAATTGAATTTGAGATATATAAATCTCATAAATAAAGATATATAAATAAATAAAATAAAAAAAAAAGATAAATAAATATTTTCAAAAACAAAAATTTTGAAGAAAAGGATTAGGTTAGTACCTAACATAAGGAAAAAGGAGAGATCTACAGTTTAATTTTCGATATAATTCGTCTTATTTAAATTAAATTAAAAAGTATTGTTAAAAGTAAATTGAAAAGTACACTAGACCCTCCATGTACGCGAATTCAGAATAACGCGAATTAGATTTTGATACCTGGATTTTTTATACGCGAAGCAAAATTCCCTTTAACGCGAATTAAGTTTTCGCGTATTATTAAAATAACTAGGTGGCACAGTCGGCCTGCCGGCCGCCTTTAGCCATCTATACCGTGTCGGATGTGGTTGTTCGGCCTTCGGCCTCACTACAAGGTTCTAAAGTATTTGCTTTTGCATTGTCGATCGGTTGACAGCTTGACAGCATTAATTATTGTTTTTTAAGTTGATTTTGAGTAGCCTGCCTTCCTTTAAGGAATCTCGATAATCCATTCATGCGCGTCCCTATGGGACGCGCATGAATGGATTATCGAGATTCCTTAAAGGAAGGCAGGCTACTCAAATTCAACTTTCCTTTCCTTTGCGAATTTTTGCACTATTTCAATACAAAAACATGCGCAGGGACCTACATAATAACTGTGCCAAATTTGGTTCCGATCGGTCAAACGGTTTAGGAGTCTATAGGGAACATACATACGATACATACATCCATTTTTATATATATAGATTATGTGTTATCCAAATAGCATAAACAAATTTGGAGGTGTAGGTGTATATAAATCTTACGTCGAAGCTAAAGATATTCATTGAACTATACTAAAGGGGTGTTTACATTATAAGATTTTCCTTATGTCAAAGCTTAAGATTTTACGTAAGACACGGTTAAGACGGTATTTCGCTGTTTACACTTTATGATTTTCCTTAAGAGCCGACTCTTAAGGAAAAACATAGCGGTTATCATAAGGAATTTTAGCAAACATAAGGAATAGCGACGTACCTATTTTCTTAAGATTTTTCGTAAGATTTATTGACATTTTAAGGTTAGTGTTGTGTTTATATTGACTTTTTGTTGGTGATTAATTTATTGTTAGTTTTTATAACAAATTTTTATTGATTTACATATTATTATGTAGTACATAGTTACAATAAATTTTAAAAATTCAATTTTTTTATGGCTTCCCAACTTCCTTTTTTTATTAATTACTAATTTTTTTTTTATAAAGATTTGACAATAATAAAGTTGTTAAAGTAAAGCATTTTAATAATTGTTCTTTAACAAAGAACAAGAAATTTTTACTAGGTTATGTTCAAACAATAGGTTTGTTTCATCGACGAGTTCTCGTTAGTTCTAGAGCTATGCGCATGCTCTTTAACTAAAATCTGTTTCATCAAACGTTAAAATATGAACTGCTAGTTCTACAAACTACTAGTCCGCTGTTTCATCAGCCTAATTGTGTGTTCTAGAACAGTTCAAAATGGTTCAAATCAGTACTTGTTCAGAAGCAAGAACCAGCAAGAACTTGTAGTTCAAGACCGCCCATAATATCCCGACTGAAGACGTACTAGTACGAATACTTGTTTTAGCCGCCAATAATGCATAAAAAAATTATTTTATTTTATTTATTTTAATAATTAAAAATTATTTTAACTCATTACGCACTTTTGTGCTAAATTGTGCACGCATAATTTCCTCATCACTAGAGACATTGTCAATATGTTCACTCACCTGAAATCTGAAACCTGAATTACTCATTTTTTCAACTTAAATGTTTATATCAAAAATCATTTTATTTTTTCCAATATTTTTGGAGTTTTGTAATAAATTAAAATTAGTATTTTTCTCCAAATTCTTTATTAAATGACGAGACGCGTTTCGTTTATTTTTATTTGATATACTACTCGTAATGAGTCTAATGACCGACTCTTATTAATTTAATTTAATGTATAAAATTTGACACCTCTTACGTTTTTGTCCTTTAATAACGACCGATGATGAGAATACATTAGATTCTCGAAACGCGTCTCGTCATTTAATAAATAATTTGGAGAAAAAGACTAATTGTAATTTAAATGTTTATAATTGAATGTAAATAAATGTACGTTTCTGCATGATTTGCAACAACAAATTTAGGTTGGGTTTTAATAAAGTTCAAGATAAAACTCGAGTCAATCCGACGTCCGAGTTTTCCCGAAAAATTAGAACTAAAACTGTTTCATCAAACTTTTTCTTACTACTAGTTCTAAAGTAGTTATTGCGAACGCATGCGTATTAGAACAATCTGAAGTAGAATCGGTAGTTCTAGAACTGTTCAATTTGTTCGCGATGAAACAAACCTATTATAACCTGTCAAATAAACCGTTGGCGACTCTTAACAGTTCTCATACAATGTAAACCCAAAACCAGGTAACCTTATGTTTTTTGTTATTATTAGCAATCTTAAGCAAAATCTTACACGTTTCACCTAAGCTCTGACATAAGGAAAATCTTATAATGTAAACACCCCTTAAGGCCCGCGGACGAAACGTAAATATTATTCTGGCCCCTGTTATACAAAAGGTTGCCCACCCCTGATCTAAAAAGCATTATTTAAATTTTTAAAAATTCTGTAGTCAGTGGTGGCTGACACGAGACAGGGCGTCGCCCTTCCAAAACAGAATAGCAATCCAGAAAAATGCTTGCCGCTTGGACTGCAACCTGTTGCACGGATTTGAAACACTTGATTAAAAAGTGGAAAATTTAACTTGCATCCCCCCCCCCCAATTGGAAAAAATAAATGACTCCAGGAATAAATAAAAGTTTCCTTTTAGTTATATTTAAAAAAAATTCTATTGTAAGTTCAGAATTTATTCTTTTTATATGAATTATTTTCTCATTATTTCTTCATCACTCTTCTGAACTGCACTGAAACTTTTTCTAGGAGGTAACAAAAAATAAATCAATGAAAGGGGATGGGACAACTCGACGCGGCCGACTCGCTGCAGCCATCTCGCCGCGGCCCAACTCGCCACGAACCCATCTCGCCGCGAACCCCCATTTGGTACATATTGTCGTAGTCGCCGTTATCGCGCAGAAAAGTATTACAATGTATATAATAATTTATTGTAAAAGTTATAGTTGAGAAATCGGTCCGTTTCATCTACAAATAAATATATTTCTACATGAAGAAGGAAACGGTAAGGGTTGTCTTCAATAAAAATCATAAGGAGGTCGGGCTTGTCAAAAAATAAAATAAAAGTACAGGGTTAGTAGATTCGGGAAGATTTGTATCTTTGTGTAGTCTTCTTTTATACCGGTCGATCTCTCCTCTCCGCCGCTTCGGCTGGTCGTCTTTATTTATTGTTCTCGGCATTTGTTTGCTTTATTATTGCAATTGTGCCTTCCAATTTAGAAGCGCTATCTATTGATAATCTTTTGTATTCCACCAGGTGTTTCCTATATGATACCATCAAATATTACCAACTTAAAAATTACATCGAAATTACATAAATAATTTAAATACACTCGCAATAATAGTAAATAGTCAGTATTTTTTCAAGTATTAGTTTCGTTTAATAATAAATTATGGAAGCACAGAGTCAGCGTGGAAAGGAAAATTTTTCCAGTGACGGGTTTACGTATCTAAATCTATGTTTTTGACAAATTTAGTAGTCACGGAATTATGAAGTTCTGGTGAGGAGAAGAGAGAGGCAGTTGCAAAGCACGAATTCATAATGTTGTTGAGAATGTTGTCAAGACAATCAACGACCAGTCTTATGGTAGTTCAGTTTCAACCGAAGAAACGGTTGAAGCTACAAGTGAAGTATATTAAATGTAGGTTTATCGCAAGGTGCACAGGGAGTCCTTCCAAGTATTCCAGCTCTTCGCAAAATTGCTATAAGAAAAATAATTTAAATAAATGCGGCGCCTTCAAAACCGGTAAATTTAGACAATCTTATTATCCCAGAATGCTACCAGATTTACGAACGTCAACCCGATGTAGTTGAAAATTTTTTATTGACCGACACTCCGACCTAACTCCGACCGAATTATTATTTTTGGCAGAAGATAAAACGTAAATAATGTTCTTTTTAGGATGTCCAAAAAATGGTACGGTGATGGGACACTTAAACCAACGCCACCATTATTTACACAAATATATACACTACTAGCCGAGACACATGGTGGAGAGAAATAAATTACAAACCACCTACACTAGAATGTTTTGAATGATACAAGATATAGAACCAGGCGTCAAGATTTACCAAATGGGGGTTCGCGGCGATATGAGTTCGTGGCGAGTTGGCGGCGGCGAGATAGGTTCGCTGCGAGATGGGCTCGCGGCGGGTTGGCGATGGCGAGTCGGCCGCGGCGGGTTGTACTAGACCCTCAATGAAATGCTTTATGAACAAATGGATTGACATAAATGATACTCGTATTTTAAGCCGCAGTGTTTTTTGATTGCTTGGGTTGTATGGCCTAAAGACCGCACAGAGAGACTGGATCATTATTACCACTAGTACTATCGCATGATGCAGTGCTGGGACCAAACAAATACATAATAACGTCGACTTTCCTTGCTATTCCTTAAAAAAAACTTTGAATAACTCCCCCCCCCCCAAGCGATTCACTTAACCCTTTCACCGATTTTACCAAAATTTGGGGTTCCAAAATATTTATGCTTAAAAGCATTCAAAATATTGGGTCAAGGGGTTATTTTATTCTTAAATTTTGGTAAGTTTATGGATTTATTTAGAATCAAGAAAAATAAATTTATGATTTCGAAATTTTAATAATAAAAAAAAAATCATTATTTAAAAAATTTTAAAAGGGAAAATAAATTGATAAATCTTTAATTACTAGGACCATTGTGATATTCTTCGAAGAAAATTATATCTTATATAATATCTAAATTTATGTGATTGGTATTGACAAATTTTTTGCATTTCTTTCTTCATTTTTTACCAACAAATTTGTGGGTAAACCAGTGAAAGGGTTAAAGGCATTTTAAATTTTGGATCAAGGGGTTATTTTATTCTTAAATTTTGGTAAGTTTATGGATTTATTGAGAATCAAGAAAAATAAATTTATGATTTCGAAATTTTAATAATAAAAAAATAATCATTATTTAAAAAATTTTAAAAGGGAAAATAAATTGATAAATCTTTAATTACGAGGACCATTGTGATATTCTTCGAAGAAAATTATATCTTATCTATATATTTATGTGACCTGGTCTATGAAAAGGGGGCTTTGGTGTCAAAAAATCATTTTCCATTTTTTTGCCGATTCGGATAGAGTATGAGACGCTCTTTCACATGGTGAAAACCAGAAAGTCACCATTTGTTTAATTGTTTTTTAAAAGAAACAATTGTTTCTCGTATTCTCGATCATTTTTCGTGGTATAATTGTTTGGCATTTGTTACTACAACAATCTTTTGAGAGAAATTTGGTTACCAGCTCCTCTTCTGCTTCATCGACAGCAGATACATCCATCCTAACGAAACTTTGTTCCATATTAGGCTTGTTTCATCGACGAGTTCTCGTTAGGTCTAGAATTATGCGCATGCTCTTTAACTAAAATCTATTAAGATTTTAGTTAAAGAGCATGCGCATAGCTCTAGAACCAACTAGAACTAACGAGAACTCGTCGATGAAACAAACCTATTATCTTCTGCCTGAGACAAATGTAGTTCATCATCATCGCCGAGTTTTTTACCTTTAACAGCCATTTTCTCGATAATTTGTTTTCGCACGTAAGCCCCCTTTTCATAAACCAGGTCACATATCTATATATATAAAAGAGCTTGTCTGTTTGCGTGTTTGTTCGCTATACGTTCATAGACCCTTTGACCGATCTCAACCAAATTTTGCACAGTTATTCTGTAGGTCCAGGCGCAACTATTCGTGTATAAATGGAGAAGAAATTCCCGCGGGGAGCAAAGTTATTCGCGTTTTTCGATTTTTTATTGAATCACCCTATACGGATACCTGGTAAACCCTTCGTTTGCAAGGTAGAAAACCCTTACTTTACCTGGCCATTCTTGCTCACTACGCTTTCGCTAGATGGTGCTCTTAATCTATCATGTAAGTGTACTGATTGGTGGCCAAAAATCTAAATATATTTTTTAAAAGCGATCAGTTATCCCACCCTATCTGTACGGAAAGTGGTTGGTTGGCATAATACTATAATAACCACTGGCAAGGCAGCCGAAGGCATATAAATATAATCTATTATGGTCCTCCCTGTGAGGCCGAACAACTATGGCCTTCACGGATCTATTATGGGCCGCCCTGTGAGGCCGAAGGCCGAACAACTATGGCCTTCACGGATCTATTATGGTCCGCCCTGTGAGGCCGAAGGCCGAACAACTATAGCCTTCACGGATCTATTATGGCCCGCCCCCTGTGAGGCCGTAGGCCGAACAACTATGGCCTTCACGGATCTATTATGGTCCGCCCTGTGACGCCGAGGGCCGATCAACTATGGCCTTCGCGGATCTATTATGGTCCGCCCTGTGAGACCGAAGGTCGAACAACTATGGCCTTCACGGATCTATTATGGTCCGCCCTGTGAGGCCGAAGGCCGAACAACTATGGCCTTCACGGTTCTATTATGGTACTTCTCCTGTGAGGCCGAAGGCCGAACAACTATGGCCTTCACGGATCTATTATGGTTCGCCCTGTGATGCCGAAGGCCGAACAATTATGGCCTTCACGGATCTATTATGGTCCGCCCTGTGAGGCCGAAGGCCGAACATCTGCGGCCTTCACGGATCTATTATGGTCCGCCCTGTGAGGCCGAAGGCTGAACAACTATGACCTTCACGGATCTATTATGGTCCGCCCTGTGAGGCTGAAGGCCGAACAATTATGGCCTTCACGGATCTATTATGGTCCGCCCTGTGAGGCCGAAGGCCGAACAACTATGGCCTTCACGGATCTATAATGATCTCCCCCTGTGAGTCCGAAGGCCGAACAACAACTATGGCCTTCACGGATCTATTATGGGTCTAGATGGCTAAGGGCGGCCGAAGGCCGCCCGTGCCTGCTAGTGTACAATATATATAAGATACTCTGTCACACTTTATTCACTAATTATCAAAATAAATACTAAAAATGGCTGGCACGATACTTTTTTTAAGATAAATACTCTTCACACAATTGACTTCTACTGCTCTTCTGTACTTCAGTCCATGTCTACTGGGTATTTTAGTTTTATTTAATCTGATAAGTTGGTATTACAACTTATCGGTTTAATCTCTTGAGTGGGTGGTGATGTCCTTTATCTTCGGTCAGTCAGGTCAGAGCCGGCCTTAGTGTTACCTGTGTTCTTATATTTCTTCAGGGCCGGCCTAAGTGTTACCTGTGTTCTTCTATTTCTTACATATATAAATGGATGTATGTGTGTATGTATGTTCCCTATAGACTCCTAAACCGTTTGATCGATCAGAACCAAATTTGGCACAGTTATTATGTAGGTCCCTGCGCATGTTTTTGTATTGAAATAGTGCAAGAATTCGCAAAGGAAAGGAAAGTTGATTTTGAGTAGCCTGCCTTCCTTTAACGAATCTCGATAATCCATTCATGCGCGTCCCTATGGGGGATTATCGAGATTCGTTAAAGGAAGGCAGGCTACTCAAAATCAACTTAAAGCCAAGCTGGTAAGAAATTGGTACTCCGCTACTTCGTTAATACACGTTTGTTAACCTTGGCTGGCACCGACTCCAAAAATAACAATAATTGTATATTATTGACGTAATACATTAATTTTTATGCTCAGCACTGTAAAAATATACTTCTAATTTCTGTTAAATCTTCTTCTAATAACTTCTAATTATTTTTTACTTTTTAGTGCAATTTTTTTGTAGTGCTTTTTTTTGAAGTCGGTTTTATTCTTTTGTAAAATTTTTTACCCACAAATTTGTGGGTAAACCTGTGAAAGGGTTAAATAAACAAATATTGGCTGGACAGCACGGCAGATATAAATAAACAAATGGGATATTAGATTTTTATTTTTCATGTTGACGCAGTAGCGGCTTACCCTAAAGTAAAGGGCACGTGCCCCCCCCCCCCTATCCAAAATCGGAAATAACTATCAAATAAATAAAAGTACAATAAACTTATATTTTTCTTTTATCTTTACATTTTATGTCGTTCCATTGAAAAATGTTACAAGTCGATATTGCAAATGAAGTTATAAAAAATTGGCGGCTGCAGAACCCGGGGGGGGGGGGGGGGCTCTGGGGCTATTCCAAACCCCTCAGCATGTGTTGATCAGAATGGCAATCTCGATATGCTGGGAGTATTCCATAACTTTATAAATATACTAATACGAAACCTGCAATACAATAAAAATATTTAAAAAATCTAAGCATAGGATGGTTTGGTGTGATCACTAGTTGAGTTACAGGGCATAAATTTCAACTTTATAATATCTCAAATGTGGATCAATGAATTGATTCTATATTTACAAAAGTCTGGCCAATTTGCAAATAATCCTTCCAAATGCCAGACATCAAATGGTTTTTTTAACCTTTATAAACAACATCTAAATTCTAAATAAAAATAACTTCAATTAAACTTGAAAATATTTCGTCATTTCTTGTTTGCTAACATACTATTCAACAACAACTGAGCAAGTAGTTGGCAAACTTGCAATAAATATATTTATTTTATGTGAAAGCTGTGAAGTATTTATTGGTTCGGTGCTTTAACCGATAGTTGGCATACAAACTAAAGAGAGTCCTAACATGACTCAATATGATTTGATATTACTTCCTTTAATTATTATTATTTATAATTTTCAGGTACATAAGAATTTATGGTTTGAAATTTTCCAAAGAAGATCATATAAGTTTAATAAAATTGTATTACGAGCTTGCAACCATTCCAAATTTAGATCCAATAAGAATAAATAAATTTTGCTCAATTTTACGTGATCTACTCAAGTTAGTAACTTGTTTGATAATTTTGTATTATAATAAAATAACCGTGATACTTTTAGAAAAAAAATATTGTCTCCGCAAGATTTACAACTGGATTGGCGACCACTATACGATATGTTCATCAGGGTAACAGTTAAAAGCAAAAGTGTTATCGGCATGTTGAGATACTATTCATCGTTAGATTCGGTAATGGAAACTGTCATACGGTTTTGCCGATTGTAAGTTAAAATAAGCACTAAAATTGTTGATTAATGAAATTTTGAACATCATAGATACTTTCCTATCGAAGCAACGCAAGAGATATTAGATGAATTTAGACCAAAACTTAGTCTTACCGATGTGTCTGCCGCCATGCATTGGTTGGGATTATTTTTACCAATAATTATGAAACCCGAAAGCACACATTTGGGTTACGAATTATGGCTAGATGATTTGATGAAATTTTGGCAAGTTTCTCATAGCTCGAACGGATGGGAAAATGTAAATAATTCAATCTGCAAATTATATCTACTGTACTAACCAATTTTAACCTTTTGTAGCGCTTAGCATGGTTGGTTGCACGCTTGGCATATTATAATCCTGGATTGATCAATTGGGAACCGTATGTTTCAATGATGTTTGTTCGATTCCGTCGGGTTCTTCAGTTACCTGTCAGTTATCGAAAGAGGCAATCAGTAAAGCATTATTCAATTGACAATTCTGCTGTAGCTATGTGGATTGTATTTTCTTTAGGTGGCAAAACCGACACAGTCTTTTGTCATTTAGAAAAGTTGATGCAAAGTTTGGAAACCTATTATCATCCAGCTAATATAGGAAAGTAAGTAATCATTTAGAATATTCCCACTTCTTATTTTGAAGGTAATTTATTACCTGTCCCTTTGTACAATACAGTTTAGTAAAGGAAACTGAGAAAATTCTTAATTGTTTTTAGATGGGCAAACAAAATTAGAGAACTCTTAAAACAATTAGCATATTACTTTGTAGAAAGAATATATCTAGAAAGATTTAAAAAGCAAAATTGGGAGCAAAGCATTCCAGAAGAATTTAAACTTAGCGATAAGGATATAGAAAGATTTGTGAACATATTAAAACCTTCCTTAGAGCAAGCCATATTTTCACGAACAGGAAATCAAGATGTGTCTTCTGCAATGCAATATTTATCATCGCTAAGACCAGATATCATCATACCTATGGTTTTGGACAAAGTGTACAGTTCCATGGATAGTCTTACCGAGCCGCACAAACTTGTATCCTCTATGGTTAGCCTTATGTCTGTTGCTAGGTAAAAAACATATAACTTTTGATTCACTTTCAATAACCACTGTTTATTTTTAGATACATGGTTCAAGATGCAAAACAACAATATCCCAAAGGTCCCACACACACATTTCCATTGTTAACTTGCTTCCTTCCAGGTATAGACCCCAACGATTCCAAGAAATGCATGATGACTTTCAATTTGATTTCTCATTTTGCAAATCTTGCACCGTTGATTGACTCCTCAGAAGCTAGCAAATATTACGACGACCTCACCGAAGAGGAACACGAAATTTGTGAATCATCTGCATATCTACAGGATTTTGTGCTGCAATTCTTTGATAAAATTTTTATTTGGGTGGAATCAAATTCTTTGGAATTTACTCGTCACGAACAAAGTGACAATAATTATAAAAATAAACTGGAAAGTTTGTCCGAGAATGCATTGTTTTATGTTACCACTTCGGTACTTCATCAATGTTCTCCGGATATTTACACAGTAAGTTAACAATTTTCAGCTCGAAACTAATTTATTGATGTTTTTATTCTTAGGGTGCCTTAAAGAAAGTGCACACTTTTGCAACTAATCGTATTTTAGAATCAAAAATTTCTGGCAAACTGGTGGCCATATTGTGTGCTTGCTTTGTTAAAGTAAATCGAAAAGAAACTATAGATTTATTTTTTCCCTGTCTGTTTGATACCATAGAAGAATTGCTTGGAGAAAATGACGACGTTATCAGGGATGAAGATATTAATGCCGAATTGCATTATAACTTGCTTATCTTAGCTGAAGTAAGTTCTAACATTTAATGAAAATTACATTACCTAGCTTTATTCATTTTTGTAGATGATGGATGGACTGTCAGAATTAATTAATTACATGGATAGAATAACTAGAATATTAGATCGAATTTTGCACATGAATTCAATACAAGGTAGCAGGTTGGCATCCAGAATGTTGAACTTAATTATGAATTCTTTAACTATCATTCAACCAACTGAATATCGTAGTTGTAATAAACCTTATTCCAATGATGTAAAGGAAGCCTTAACTGTGAGGTATAAAACTTGATTTTAGGTAACGTTTTAGATAACATTTAGAGATAACACAAAGATATCATTTTAGAGAATGGGGTCAACCTTGTAAAATTTCGAATCTTAACATTCAGTGGTTCAAGCCAGGAAAAGCAGAAATCGAATGTGTTCAGAACTTAATCAACAGATATTTGGTGCCTGAATTGGAAGTATTAGATAAATATGCTAGTGGAGAGATTAAATTAGAAAGAAGGGAATTGTGTTTACGAGTGAGGATTATTGCTGCAGTTCTTGGCTGCCAGGGTGTATTGCCTCAGTGGCAAGAACCTAATATTGAACTGTACGTATGAAACTATAACGCACACAATTTTCTAGGTACCTAAATGATTTTTTTTTTATAGAATTAATTCAGTTTTGGATTCGTGGAATTTTGAGCTAATCACCGGCAACACACACGTAGTTTCTTTATCCGATGGACGCAATGTTCGAAAAGTTATTGCTGATGTCTTGCATAGGGTTCAAAAAAAAATTTTGGAAGTTGACGAAGGTGACACCAAAACCATCCACAACATAATTCATGTAGGCTGTTTTTAAAAATGCGAAAGAGTGGGTCTTATCTATTTTTGCTTTCAGATTTACAACATTTTATTGTTCAATAAATTTCGTGGTCGCGATTTTGATATGCATTGGAAAAGGTTTCACCTGGTGAAGAAGTATTTGGAAGATCGATTACATCAGAACAAGAAACATTTAAGATTCATAATTATCGATCGTGTAATGTTACAACAAGAGATTCGAAACCAGTATCGTACGTGTTCATTTACCGCTACTCACAAGCAAATACTTTTAGATTTGTTTGAATTAAGCACAAGTCACTATAGTGAGGTAAGGAATTTTATTTATTAATGATAATAGTTTGGGGCAATCCTGTTCTATGATACATGCTCGCATTCTTAAAAAAAATAACAAAAATGTTTGCGTTTTTACATTGGTAATTGGTGAGTTGTAACTTGAAAGCAGTTGGAGATGTTCAAACTTTAGTTTATACCCGTTTGTTTTTTGAAATATTTGGAGACAGCGACAAAATTTACCGAAGATGTCCGAATCAAACGTTGCGCAGTAGTTAATTTGATAGATATAAACATGCGCATGCACAGTCATAGACTATATTTAAATTAATTTCACAAGTTTTCTTACATGGAATTTTAAAATATAATTAAACTGATGCCATAACATATCGTCGGCTTACTGCCAAAACAAGATAACTCCATTTTTGCACAAAATGAGTTATATACATGATTGCATTCAAATAAGAGCAAACTACATTTTGACACAACCTGATAACCGTAAGTCAAATATTAAAGGAGTATTAAGAAGTTCATTTTTAACTAACTCCAACTTGTTTATGGTGAATCAAACTTTAAAATCAGTTTTACTCAAAACTATCATTTTGGAGTTATCTTGTTTTAGCAGTAAGCCGACGATTATAAAATTACAAAACAATCAATGTTAATATAACATTAAATTCAATTGCACCAACACCTATTTTTCACATTAATCAAAATTTGCAGCATCTAGTATGAGATGCATTTATACTTCAAGTATACAAATTAACATTGAATTAAAAAATTAATTTCTCCAAATCGCCACATACGGCCACTTTTAAATTAATGTCATCGATGGACCGTTTCATGGGCTACAACCCCATGGCGGTGGGGTTCATTTGCAAAGGGGAACGGGGTAGAAAATTCACTTATATACAAATTTTTGACATAATGTGATATTCAAAAATTAATATCTCCAAAACGGGACATAGGGCCACCTTTAAAATAATACCATCGATGGTCCGTGTCACGGGCTACAACCCCATGGCGGTTGCGTTCATTTGCAAAGGGGAACAGGGGGTAGCAAATTCACTTATATACAAATTTTTTGACAAAATATGATATTCAAAAATTAATTTCTCCAAAACAGCACATAGGGCCACTTTTAAAATAATACCATCGATGGTCCGTGTCACGGGCTACAACCCCATGGCGGTTGCGTTCATTTGCAAAGGGGAACAGGGGGTAGCAAATTCACTTATATACAATTTTTTTGACAAAATGTGATATTCAAAAATTAATTTCTCCAAAACGGGACATAGGGCCACTTTTCAAATAATACCATCGATGGTCCGTGTCACGGGCTACAACCCGGGGCGGTGGCGTTCATTTGCAAAGCGAACAGGGGGTAGCAAATTCACTTATATACAATTTTTTTGACAAAATGTGATATTCAAAAATTAATTTCTCCAAAACGGGACATAGGGCCACTTTTAAAATAATACCAGCGATGGTCCATGTCACGGGCTACAACCCCATGGCGGTGGCGTTCATTTGCAAAGGGAACAGGGGGTAGCAAATTCACTTATATACAATTTTTTGACAAAATGTGATATTCAAAAATTAATTTCTCCAAAACGGGACATAGGGCCACTTTTAAAAGAATACCAGCGATGGTCCGTGTCACGGGCTACAACCCCATGGCGGTGGCGTTCATTTGTAAAGCGAACAGGGGGTAGCAAATTCACTTATATACAATTTTTTGACAAAATGTGATATTCAAAAATTAATTTCTCCAAAACGGACATAGGGCCACTTTTAAAATAATACCTTCGATGGTCCGTGTCACGGGCTACAACCCCATGGCGGTGGCGTTCATTTGCAAAGCGAACAGGGGGTAGCAAATTCACTTATATACAATTTTTTGACAAAATGTGATATTCAAAAATTAATTTCTCCAAAACGCGACATAGGGCCACTTTTAAAAATAATACCATCGATGGTCCGTGTCACGGGCTACAACCCCAAGGCGGTGGCGTTTATTTGCAAAGGGGAACAGGGGGTAGCAAATTCACTTATATACAATTTTTTGACAAAATGTGATATTCAAAAATTAATTTCTCCAAAACGGACATAGGGCCACTTTTAAAATAATACCAGCGATGGTCCGTGTCACGGGCTACAACCCCATGGCGGTGGCGTTTATTTGCATAGGGGAACAGGGGGTAGCAAATTCACTTATATACAATTTTTTTGACAAAATGTGATATTCAAAAATTAATTTCTCCAAAACGGGATATAGGGCCACTTTTCAAATAATACCATCGATGGTCCGTGTCACGGGCTACAACCCCATGCCATGGCGGTGGCGTTCATTTGCAAAGCGAACAGGGGGTAGCAAATTCACTTATATACAAATTTATGTCAAAATGTGATATTCAAAAATTAATTTCTCCAAAACGGGATATAGGGCCACTTTTCAAGTAATACCATCGATGGTCCGTGTAACGGGATACAACCCCATGGCGGTGGCGTTCACTTGCAAAGGGGAACAGGGGGTAGCAAATTCACTTATATACAATTTTTTTGACAAAATGTGATATTCAAAAATTAATTTCTGCAAAACGGCACATATAGGGCAACTTTTAAAATAATACCATCGATGGTCCGTGTCACGGGCTACAACCCCAAGGCGGTTGCGTTTATTTGCAAAGGGGAACAGGGGGTAGCAAATTCACTTATATACAATTTTTTTGACAAAATGTGATATTCAAAAATTAATTTCTCCAAAACGGGATATAGGGCCACTTTTCAAATAATACCATCGATGGTCCGTGTCACGGGCTACAACCCCATGCCATGGCGGTGGCGTTCATTTGCAAAGCGAACAGAGGGTAGCAAATTCACTTATATACAAATTTATGTCAAAATGTGATATTCAAAAATTAATTTCTCCAAAACGGGACATAGGGCCACTTTTAAAATAATACCATCGATGGTCCGTGTCACGGGCTACAACCCCAAGGCGGTGGCGTTCATTTGCAAAGGGGAACAGGGGGTAGCAAATTCTATTATTTCTTCAACGAATAATCGTTCGCTTTTGTCACTTATAATTTGCTTGTTGTGTAGTCGCTAAAAGATTGGTTTTTAAGATTGAGAAGTTGTCCAGTTTGCTTGCTTGCAAACAAGCAGTTTATTTTGTACTGATGTTTGTTGGAAATTGTTGTTAGAGACATTCGTTTGTTTTGTTCGCGAGTTTCTATTGGTTCTCTCTGTTAGGGATGGGTACAGTTGCTCTTGAATTTGTTTGTGAACTGTGCATCCCCTGTAGTTTTCAGGGTGAGCACCTACACATTTAACTGCATTAATATTAAAATAATTAAAATTTTAATTTATCTGAAATCCATCATGCGCGTCAGCATCATTGATGGTTTTTTATGAATATTTGTAATTCAAAATTCAAGGTTTGCAATTATAAATTGGCATGTCGTTAGCAGCAGCACACCAGATGATTTTTAAAATATGTATTTCAAACAAAAAGGGTATAAACGAAAATAAAATAGGTACAAACAAACTCGACTATTTTAGATTCAAAATAGATGGGGAGTTGGCAAAATGCGCCTGATTTTAACGTTGTTCACAACTCGAAAAATTAACTGCTGAATATTTACATATAATGTTATAATGGCCATATAATTTTAACCACGTTCAACTCTCGCGCTTACTGCTTTTATGGCGTGAAAGTAATGTAAAATAAAAAATAATGGAAATAAATTTCAGGTTCGCATTGGTGCTCAAAACAAACTATTCAATATGATGGACACGTTCCCGTATTCTTACAAAATTATCATACCCGAAATTAAAGAAATTCTTAAGTTGGATTCGACTGAAAATCACGAAAAATTTAAGGGTTGTTTATATGTTCTGGCAGGTACAAAATCTGCACCAATAATAACTCGCCACGATTGGAATATGATTCAAGAGCTTTGGCCGCTCATTATCAATTCTAAACCTTCTGAAAAATTGTCCATAATTCGACTTATGCTATGTCTTGGCGACGCAGTTAAACAATTTCCCACCATTCAAATTAAATTTTCTATGCCTGAAAGTTGTATCGAAGCTGCTTATAAACTTGTGGATAATGGGTCGGCCATTACTTTGGATGGTTTTCAATCGGTCCTTGACAATGCCCCTACATTGATGGAAGCAGAGAATGAAAGAAGAGGTGCCGCATATACTGGAACAATTAATTTGTTGTTAGATGCATGCAAGAGTGGAAAATTGTGAGTAGAAAAATTAAAACTTACTTAAATTTTTATTAAGCATTGCTTTAGACATTGGCGTTATTATTCGATGGCGTTTGGTTTTATGAGAGACATGGTGCACACAGACATTAAATACAGTCCGGAAATAGTGAAATTTTGTCTCAACTCGTTAATAAACGAGTCGTTAGAAATAAGAAAGATTGCAACCAGAATTTTTACCTACATTTTGTTGCAAAACAAACCGGAATACAAAAAACTTGAAATCGATCCTTATAGTTTTGGCGAAGCTAATAAAAATGATAAATTGAAACCTGGTATCAGACCCGACAACGAGTGGTTGTTGTACAAAAGCGAGACTGCGCCGCGTGATGCAGCCGAATGGGACAAAGCTCGCTATATTCACAAACGCAGCAGTGGATATTACGATTGGCCTAAACCCTTAAAAGTTTATGCTCCTTCTTATGATCAACCGTCGTTCTCTAAGCGATTGGAAAACCTGAGTGAACAAGAAGCTGAAATTCTTAAATTTTTCAATGAGGAAAATATCGAAACTTGGATCAAATATCTTTCTTTGGAAGAAAAGAAAGGAAAAGACGTCTACAATGGTTTCAGGTTTTTAGTGTTCAAAGTGAGTCGACTAGCTTGTTTGTTTCTATTTTAAAATGATTACATTTTCAGTACTTGTTTAAAATATTCGAAGATCATTTCTTGCATTTATTTGTTCCGCATTTGGAAAGATTGACTAAAGATAATCAAGAACAAAGTCAACGTTGTGCTGCGGAAATAATCGGTGGTATGATACGAGGATCTAAGCATTGGAGCTTCGACAAAATTACAAATTTATGGTCGATTTTGTTGCCTATTTTTCGAAATACTTTTTTAAATATGACAAATGAAACTTTAGGCGATTGGTGTTTATGTTTCACGATGGCGCTTCACGGACGTGATCCAAACAGACATCATTGGTTGTTGGAGTTCTTAATGGAAAATCCTATGAATGAACAAACTTCTTTTATAACGACGTGTCGTTTGCAAATTTTACAACTTTCCATTAACCAACAATGTTGGAGAAACGTGGAACTTGCTAATCGTTTCCTTATTTATTTAAACGATAATCTTTCGCATCCATTCCAAAATGTGCGTGATAAGATAAGCTCATCTTTAACTGTGATTTTCTCCGAAGATATTGGTCTTTCTAATGGAAATACAGTTAAGTGTCCCCAAGTTCAAGCCTTTTTTGATTTAGTTATGCCACAATTAAGTCAATTATATGAAAGCACAATTCATGTAGTGAAGAAAGTTGAGACAGAAGAAGTAAGTGTAACTTCTCAACTGCAATTAATTAGTCTAAACGATAACGACAGAGACGCGAGCATTCGATTGTTTAAAACTGGTAAGTTTGATCCAATTTAACTGTGTCATTTGTTAATTATGTGATTTGATAACTTTTAGTGTGTAAATATGTAACCGGCAGTATTGCACGTATAAATTATGTTGCGGTTCCCGAACACTATGAATTGCTACCATTAGCATGTGTGTTACAAAGTAACGATACAGATGACGAGCTAACCTTAGTATGCAGCAACTTATTGGCCGTAATGGGGCACACGCTTATTTTTAAAGATTATGTACCTGCAGTTCTGAAAGTAATAAATAAGGTTTCAACTTGTCCATTTTGGTCAGCTAGGGCTGTGATTGCAGAATTCATTCCAGTTCTTGTATTCCACAATTTTGAAATCGTTGTTTCACAAATGGAGTGGGTTTTAGAGGTACCACAAACCGATTTACAATTTGAAATTATCTGTACTAAAAGTATTTATTTTAGATACAAAATATAGTACTGACATTGTTAGAAGATGTACAACCGGAAGTAAGAGCTGCTGCAGCGAAAGCTTTAAGTGGATTTTTACATTGTAATTTCTTGCCGAATCCATTAGAACTATTGGTATTTTTACATTTTTTATTAGGTATTTAATTAAATTTTCTAATAATTTTTTTTCTAGTCTGAATTTAAAAAGAAATCAAGAACAAAATTAAAGAATCGTAAAGCTGGATCAGTAAGCTACGTGAACAGTGCTTCAAATACAAATAAATCCTTTTGTGTTAGACATGCCGCTGTTTTAGGAATGTGCGCATTTATTAACTCTCATCCATACGACGTTCCAGATTATTTGTCCGACATATTTGTCGAGTTGGGAAAACACTTGAATGATCCTCAACCAATTCCGGTATGTTGTTTTAGTTTTTATTCATAACTTTCATTTAAATGGTATATTTTAAATTAAAAACAAATTCGTTTCTTATTGTATTTCTATTATAAGGGAACATGGATTTATATTTTAATTTAGAACGAAAATTGGTAATTGGTAAATTTGAACTATCTACAATGTTATCTTTTGAATGCCTGAATAAATACTCTAAACGTCCCCTCATCGGCTTCTCCTCTAATTGAGGATTTTATCCACCTCCATGCATTTTTTTTTGGCCATAACTGGCTTAATTTAACTTCTAAGGAAAATTACCATTAGACTAAAATTGAAGAGCAAAATTCTATGAAATCTAATTTGTTGAGAATTTTGTGCTATTTAATTTGTGTCTGATGTTGATTTTCTGAAAAAATAATATTAAGTGAGTTATAGGCAATACGCGTTGATGAGGCTAAAATCCTCAATTGTAGGAATATAAATACACATATCCTCGAAATTTCATCTCGCCCAGATTTGGCAAGTTGTCTGGACTTATCAACGGTTGAAATTTATTTTAAATTTGTGCATAGATAATATACGTTAACAATTTAAACATGATCACAACTCTGCTTTTACTTTTAGACAACTTCAAACAAACTAAAATAATGTTCATTTCTTTCCTTCAATTTGAAATTTCGGTATCAATTCTACAACCAATCAGGCATGCAGTGGTGGCAGGGCGGGGCAGGGCGGCGCCCCGGTACTTCTTTTTGGAGCCGGAGCGGCGCCCCGTCCAGGTTCTGTCGACGAGGCAGGGCGGGTCGACAGAAAATATGCATTAACATTTTCAATTTTGATAAAGCAATGTGAATTGGTATATTTGGTCCAGCAATTTGCTTACATTTTAGTTGATCAAATCCCATAATATAGAGTTCTGATTAAATATAAGAGCTCTAAGCAACTTTTAGACGAAAGTGTATTATTTTCTCGCTGCAGACAGCACAAAGCCGACAGGAAACGCGGCTTCCGTAAATTCCGTGAATTTCTAAAACCATCGCTTACATCAAATCCTAGCGTATAGTGTTCTGAGTATAACAGCTACCAACTCAACAAACCACAACTCAAACACTACCACACTACTATTATTGCCGTTCTTTCGTCAGTCGATCGCGAAAAGTAGTTGACCACAACATCGCATTAGCAGCAGCCGATACTAAGAACGAGCTTTGGGCTTTATTCTAAGTACCTACTGATACTGGGTGAGTAATGGGAAAAGAAAAATTATAATAAATAAAATTTATTGTAAGATCGACACGTCTGAATGATCGTTTATGTAAGCGGGGGGGAGGTGATATATGGAGATATCCATTCATTTTTTGACCGCCCCGGTACCTCTTTTTTTACGACTGCACCCCTGCAACCAATCACAGCAAAAATAAACTAAAACCTATAAAACCTCATATATCTTTTGAAATCTTATTGTAAATAGTATTTTTCGTCAAGCTTACTCGAGGGATAACATTGACTTACCACATACTACGTAACTGGAAGGGGCATGCGCCTTTCCTGTAGGTAGGTTACAATGTGTTACGAGCAACATACGGAGCCAACCCAGGGTTCCCAACCGTCCGGTTTTCGACCGGACTGTTGGGTTTTAGAAGGAATTGTTGGGGTCAGGTCGCTAAGTTCAGACCGGATGCAATTTGTCCGGTCAGATAAATTTGTGAACGCGACGTTTGCTAATTCGCCGCGGCGGCGTAGGTAAGGTACCTAGTTAGTGTAGGTAGCACGCAGACCGCGAGGTGCCCGCGGGTGGCGCGGCGAATGGGTGAATGAAGTGCGGGAGCGGGGCGGGGGCGTACTGGGGCGGCATCAGTCAGTTCGTTTCGTTCAGTCAAGTGTAACGCTCGCTTTTGTTTCATCTTGCTGTGATTCGAAGTGTTGCTTCGAAGTTATTAATTTAGAAGTAGTGTGTGAATACCTAATAGATACTAACTGCTTGCGCGTGTGTGATTATAGGTATTGACTGCCAAAATGAGTGCAACTCCTCCAAAAGTTAAAAAACGATATTGTTGTTTTCATGACGAATGGTTAACCGACGAAAGTTTTTCTCAGTGGCTTAGCAAAGAAGACGATACAACGGCTTTTTGTAAAATGTGCAGAACCACTTTTACTATTAAACACGATGATGTGAAAGCTATTAAACACCATCAGCAGACTACGGGACATGTTCGAAAGTGCCAATCAGCCAGTCAGTCGTCGCTTCTAAGTAAATTCTTCATTAAGATTGGTACTGCAGAAGAAGAAAGAGTCGCGCATGCTGAGCTGATGTTAACCTATCACGGTGTAAAGCATCATCACAGCTATTTATCGCAAGATTGTGGAAATAAGCTTTTACCACGTGTATTTCCAGACTCTAAAATAGCTCCAAAAATTCAATGCGGTCGTACAAAGGCCGAAGCGATCGTTGAAAATGTACTCGCACCTCACGCACTATCGTTGGTTCTAAAAGATGTAGACCAAGCGCCGTATTCGATAGCTTGCGACGCTTCAAACAAGGGCAACTGCAAGTTATATCCTGTTGTAATTCGGTTCTTCAATGCTGACAAAGGTACGACATCTTCTATCATCGATTTCTACGAAGATTCAGATGAGACTTCCGCTGACATAGCCGAAAATATGATAAAGTGCATCAAGAAAGTTGACCTTGACCCGAGTAATTTAGTTTCATGTGGAGCTGATAATTGTTCTGTAAACTATGGAAAAAACAAATCTGTATTTGTCAACCTAAAGAATACGTTGAATCTACCAGAGCTTGTGGCTGGACATTGTCAGATGCATATTTTGCATAACACCGCTAAGGATGCTGTCTTATGACGTTGAATCATTCGTCATAAAAGTGTTTAATGAGTTTTCATCAAGTGCGAAGAAGTTGGCGCACTTCAAGCAAATATTCGAGTTTTTAGATGTGGAATACAAAAATCTACTCCGTCATGTTCCGACAAGATTCTGCACTCTATTCCCCGCTATAGATAGACTTTTGTTAGACTGGCCGGCGGTAAAAACATACTTCTTAGAGCGGAAAAGACGAAGTCAATCCTTTGATCTGGAAGTTCCTTTCTCAAGAATCGGCGGTGGAAGAAAATCTTCACCAGCTTTCTAACGATCTCTCGCTCCCTGATATATACTTATATTTTGTCCACAACATAATGGGACTCATAACCAAGTATATATAAATATTATACAAAGTAACTATGTCCAAATAACAGAAGTGTATACGATCTTCGAAAAATTACGAAATGAAATCGCCGCCAGAAAAGAAAAACAATTCTACGGATTCAAGATACAGCAATCGATATCGAAACTTTCGCCCGGAGATCGCATAAAGTTTATAGATGAAGCGCAGAATGTGTATGATCGAGTATTACAATATTTGACGAAGTGGTTTGATTTCAGCGAAACTTCTTTTTATAAACTGTGTAGATACTCCATTCAATTTGAACGAAGAGCTGGAATTCGCGGACATAGTCACGGTTGCGGAAAAGCTATGTGTCAAATTTGATGGCGACCAACTATTCTCAGAAATTTGTTTGCTGAAAGCAGTTCATGAGCTAAAAAACAACCAAAAAACTGTAGAACCTGGACCAAGTACAAGTACTAGTAATAGCACGGACCAACGGAGTCATGAAACAAATCCAAAGAGAGCTGATTTACTGTGGGTTGAATTTTTCAAAAAAACTAAAGCCCCAAATCTTCTAAGAATAGTACAGACTATATTTGCGGTTCCACCTTCAAATGCGTATGTAGAACGCATTTTTAGCGTCATGAAAAATATTTGGCAGGACGAAAGAAATCGTCTGAAAGTCGAAATGGTGAAGGCGGAATTGATGGTGATGTTCAACTATGACTTGTTCAGAGTTTGAAGAATTTCTAAGAACAGATGCAGGAAAATTACTTGTCAAAAATGTTAAAAACTAGAGCAAGTACAATTTTAAGAAAAAATAATTTTCCTGCATCTGTTCTTAGAAATAACTTTACTCTTATATTTTGTTTTTACCAACCTGAGCTGATATATCTGTTTTTTTCTTAATAAAACTCTTCCATTGATACTTAAAGTGTATTTTTTTTCGATTTTGACCAATATGACCAGATTAAATTTATTGTCCGGTTATGGCGGCTGGTAAAGTTGGCAACCCTGAGCCAACCATATACTATTTCCGCCATTGTCTTCCTCACAGACAAACTCATAAAATATTTTACTTCTTCCAGTACGCCCAATCAAGGTTTTCCTTCTACGCGTCCCTGATGAGATCTCGTAAAATCTAGACATGTATGTCATTGTTGGAATTCCCTGGTTGTGACTTTTTATATTATTAATTTCTTGCGCTTGTGACCAACCTTGTATGACCTATAGCTTTGATCCCTCGGGGTAATGTAAACTGCCCTCCAAAATAACCTTTTTTTATTTTCTTAAATTTTGGTTTTTAAGCAGGATTGTAAACTGCCCTCGGACTGTAATCACTACTTATACGTAAGTAGGAGATTATAACAATTATAATTTAAGAACGGCTTATTAAATAGACAGGGCCGGTTTAGACGGGAAATTGTAGGGGGTAGTGACCGCGTGAAAATTGCTAATTTTACCTCAGAACTTCATCGTTCACTTTACGTGTGATATATTATAAGGATATTATAGTTTAAATTAAACTACCTGCTGCGCGAAAAGGTAAATCGTCCGCTTAGAGGTGGATCAGCGGGGCGAGCTTAGGTTAGTGTTAAAAGTTAGAAGCACCAGAAATGTCATGAATCTGGATGGCTCAACAAATACACCGTCCGCAAGGAAATTCTGCGTTCAGTCCTGAGTTGTCAACGGTAATTACAATTTCTTGGTTTGATCCTGCATGTCAGTGCCCCCCTCCTCCAGTTTCGAATATTTTTGAATGATTTTCCATTATTTTTGTTTGAGCTTCAAAGGTCGCGGAGTTATTCGCAAAAAACTTTGGGGGGGGCGTAGACCCGCCCCTCAGTATCGAATTTTTGAGTGAATTTGGGGTCAAACATTAGAGCATCGTTTGAGTCTGATTGAGCTTCCATTATTTTCGTATGAGTCTCAAAGGTGGCGGAGTTATTCGAGAAAAACTACTGGGGGGGGGGGTAAATCGGCCGCTCAGAGGTGTATCAGCCGCGTCGAGCTTAGGATAGTGTTAGGAAACGGTATTGTTTCGCAAGTGGAATGTTAGAAGTACCAGAAGAATCTCGATCTGTTTTTCATCAGTGCTGCGCGAAAAGGTAAATTGTCCACTCAGGGGTCCAACAGCCGAGTCGAGCTTAGGTTAGTGTTAGAAAATGATTATTTTTTCGCAAGTTCAACGATAACATTTTAAGCACCAGAAATGTCATGAATCTGGATGACTCAACAAAAACACCGTCCTCGAAGAAATTCTGCGTACAGTTCTGAGTTGTCAACGGTAATTACAATGTTTTGCTTTGATTCTGTATGTCAGTGCCCCCCCCCTTTTCGAATTATTTTAAATGTGGTGTCAAACGTTAGAGCATCGTTTGAGCCTGACTGAGCTTCCATTATTTTGGTTTGAGCTGCAAATGTCGCGGAGTTATTCACAGGAAAACTTTTGAGGGGCCGTAGACATAATGCCCCCCCCCCAGGATCGAATTTGGGGTCAAACGTTAGATAATCGTTTAGGGCCTGAATGAGCTTTCATTATTTTCGTTTGAGTCCCAAGGTCGCGGAGTTATTAGCGAAAAACTACTGGGGGGGGGAAGGTCAATCGGCCGCTCAGAGGTGTATCAGCCGGGTTGAGGTTAGTGTTAGGAAACGATTTTATTTCGCAAGTTGAACGTTAAAAGTTAGAAGCACTAGAAATGTTAGGAATCTGGATGGCTCAACAAAAACACCGTCTGCAAAGAAATCCTGCGTACGGTCCTGAGTTGTCAACGGTACTTACAATTTCTTGGTTTGATCGTGCATGTAAACTCCCCTCATCCATTTTAACCTTGGTGGGCAGTTTACAGGTGAGCATAAGTGTTCACCTTTTGGCTCGGAGGGCAGTTTACATGCTTTTTAGAAATCTACCTGGCGGATGGCGGCAGTTTACATATACCCGATCCCTCACCACAGGATCCTTAATAAATTACGATATCTCTCCAGCATATTAGACCCCCTCTTTGATTCAAAATTCTTTAAAGTTGAAAATTCCAAAAATATAGAGGAAGGAATGGTGTAAGGCATCTAAAAATGCCATGTAATACCGAAGAAAAATGTGTTTAATAATTTAAACGCTATTGGTTGATGGATTCATGATTATGCACATCTTCTTCACATGCCTATCCATTACCGGATGTTGGCGACCTCTCTCCCATGTATGTGTTGTGTGTTTGTAGTACTATCACATACATAGGGGACTTCATCTTCAGAGAGGCTGTTCTAGGCAAATTACACCTCTGTGCCTTCCGAGGTGTTTTAGTACAAAATTTGTTCTTTTACTAAAGTAACCCAGTTATTATAGTCCATCTGGTTTTGAATTGCAGTAGAGGATGCATCGAACGACAAGTCAGATTTACACAGGGAAATAATTTAAACGTCAAATAAATTAAGTTACAAGATGTATGCACGAAATATTTTAACAAAAAATGAAACAAATCAAACTTTAGTTTTGGATATTTTTATTTAGAATTAAAAAACCTACAAAATGAAAGATTTACAAATTATTCATGAGCTGCAATCGAAACGAAACTTCGACAATGTAAACTGGTATAAATTTTAACCAATCACGTTCCGAGGTCACAGTTTTAGTACAATCTAGTTCTGCAAGCTTAAAACGGATGAACTATAGTTAGTTTGTGTACTAGCCAGCTAGTTTATAAACTCTAAACAGTTTAGCGGTTAAATTTATAATTATTAATATAGCCAGAAAAAACATATAACTAAAATAACCAATAGTCCAAGTAATAAACATCCATTTTAATTTAAAATGTAAATCCAGGTTTTGTGTTTTTATTTTTTATAATATATTTTATTTTAGAAACTCATTAAATTATTTTTCAGGGTACAATTCGCAACACATTGGGAGATTTTAAACGTACCCACCATGACAATTGGGAAGTTCACAAGTTAAAATTCACGGAAGATGAATTATGCCTTCTTAGTGATCTTACGGTGCCTCCAAGCTATTATGCCTAATTTTACAAGTTACCTTTTAAATTGTTGTATTTTTGTATAATTTTATATTTTGGCAATTGGTAGTTATATATTTTGAAGTAATTTATTCCTTAATCATTAGTATACTGACATTTCAATTCACTAGTCACCACTAGGAATTTGTGGTTGTGGTAATTTGGTCTGAAAATGTTGAAAAGTTGTTCATAGATTAAGTCTTATTTGTTTTAAATAAAAAACGTTTTTTAATATATATTTTAAATGAGATTTATTTTGTAATAAAATTTAGATTTCAATTTTGTACACAATTAACTGTTAAACAAATGCAATAAATAAATTTGTTCGTATACTTTTCTTAATTAATCTATAGATTTTATTACAGAATTATTTTTGAGCAGCCAGAGCAGTTTCTTCTTGCAAGAATGCTTCTTTTTTAGCAGCAATTCTTTCTTCGCGGCGTTTCCTAGCTTCACGAACTTTCCTACGTCTGGCTTCGGCTTGCTCGTTCAACATAAAAGAGCGAGCCTTTTCGGCCTTTTTCTTATGGATGTACTCCATCAGTACGCGCTTGTTTTTAAATTCGTTACCCTTCACCATCATGTACAAGGTACGATACAGATGCTTATCAATTTTTTTCGCTTCACGATACTTTTTCAGGAGCCTCCTCAACACACGTATCCTTTGGGTCCATAATTCCTAAGTGGAATACTTAAAAACCAATTCAAACTAACTTCACAATACTTTACCTTTTGAGGAGTACGAGCATTGGCAGTACCTTTTCTTTTTCCGAAACCACAATGCCTACCTTTGCGGCGAGCTTCGGCGTTCTTGCGCACACGTGAACGCGAATGAATTGCAACAGGTTTCTTTATGATCAATCCATCTTTCACTAATGCACGAATTCCACTTCCTGTTTTATAAATAATCAAAATTTATTCACACAAAAGTGTAGCGTAAAACTTACTGGAATTTACATTGCCGATTTCGTTAATTTCATTTGGATCTAACCAAATCTTTTTTTTGCCGCAATTTAATACCGATGCGGCTAACCGTTTTTGTAATTTGAGGGAACTGAAACAAAAAAGAATAGTTAATTGTTGAGGACGTGTGCGTTCTGTTAGGAGAACCGGATTATATTAGTTTACAACTTGGACAATTAAAACTACAATTCCTCTAATATTAATGAATCGACCTGCTAGCACGTGATAAATACGAAAATATATTTACTCTCCAATATTATATACAATTTTTTGATAAATTTCAATATAAGTTCTTGATACATAAAATTAAATAAATACATCAAAAAAATTCTTACCTCATAATTGATGTATGCACAAAAAAACAAAATTAAATTATTTATCTAGGAGCTCTCCATCAAAAAAGACCAAAATGACTACGGTAAATTTATTAAAATTTCTGGCGGACATTTTTCGTACTAGAATTTTCAAATTTAAATGTTTTTATAGGTAATATTTATTTTATTAGTATATTTTTAAATCAATGGGTAATTTTTACAATTTTCAATATTCGACTATCGAACTAAAATTTATTATAAAATTAAAATTTATCTACCAAATAAAAATAATACCTAGAATAATAAAAGACCTTACAGGGTAGGCTTAAATTTTTTCTTGTAATTTGGGTGATTATTTAAGGGGAAATATTTTCAAGTTTTTGATTGGTCTGGCTCTAACATAAATCCACTTTTCCATGCAAATTTAGAATCTCCGAGGTTATTTTACCTAGCCGCTTATTGGAGTGAATTAGTTCCCCTATTCTATATATTCATTTCATTTCTATATTCTTCCGTCTGATTTTGGTTCCATTACAGCTCTTCTCCATGCCTGTCTATTTTCTGGTTTTTACTTCCAGTTCTCGACCCCCATTCTTCTTAAATCCTCCGTGAACTGATCCCACCATCTCACCCTGGGTTTCCTCTGGCGTGGTCCTCTGCTGGTTTCCATTTGGTTATCTGTTTAATACTGAATCTTTCGTCGCATCTCATTACATGTCCCATCCATCCTATTTTGCACGATTTGATTGTTCGTACAATGTCCTTTTTGTTTGTCTCATGCTCATTGTTCATCATTGCATTGGTCTCGTTTCTGTTGGTTGATTCTGATTGGTATCTTTCTTTCAAAGATTCTTATTTCCTCTTCTTCTCTTTTACTAAAACTCATGGTCTTCGTTGCATACGAGAGAATCGACCTTATCAATGTTTTATATTATATTTTAATCTTTTAGTCATCTTTGATATTTGTTTGTCAAATATCAGGTTTTTGTTTGTATAGTATGCTCTGCTTCCCAGTTGTACCTTTCTTTTAAGACCTTCCTGTCTCTCGTTTTTATTTTTTTGTACTCCTAGATAAATATAATTATTTACTTCGTCATAGATTCCACTGTCGATTTTGAAGTTGCCTGTTTGCCCTTGTTTTTGTGGCATTTCATATACTGTCTTTTCCTGATTTACTAATAAACCCATTGTTTTTGTTGTGTCGTTGATGTTCTTAAAGGTTTCAATTAGTTTTCCTAAAATTCTTGATATTATGCTATGTACATCGTCAGCGTAAGCAATCACTTGCGCTTCCTTGCTATTTATCGTGCCCATTCCACCCCCCCTGTCTTAATCCGCTATTTACTCGGAAATCCTTTGGGAAATCCAGCCGCCCGCTGTTCTGACGCAAGCTGTGGTTTTTTCGAAGGTCTAATCTTATCAGTTTGCTCAGAATCTCCATTTCTTGCACTGTTTTTATCATTTTACATCTGTTTACCTTGTCAAAGGTTCGTTTAAAATCTACACAGAAAAAAAGTGGTGTGCATTTAACGAAATTTGTCGTTAATGCTACTACAGTTTCGGTCCAATGCAAACTTTGTTAATATTATTATGTACTACAGTTACTTCGCTAATATTACTTTTAGGTAGTATTTGTAATACTTACGAATATACTTGTAATATTAATAACCCATGATTGTTAATAGTAACGATAATTCCACTCAGGGTCAAATTTTGGCGTTTCGACCAATCAGCGTGCGTTTATTTTACATGATACTTATACAGATACAATTCGTGCACTACGAAAATATTCAAATAACCCTATGTAAAATTGAAAAATTTGAATATTGTGAATATTTTTTATTGTACCCTACCAGAATATCGAATATTTGTAGTAATAATTCATACTGCTATGTTCTTTCTGCCCAAATTTTAGGTACAGGGAAGGTATAACATTATTGCCCCTTCTTACTAAGCTCTCGGTGATGAGTCGTTCAGGGGTGGGTTCCTAATGAACGGTCAATATTAGAGGCGATCTTTTGAATGTTTATTGGCTCTCTCGGGAAGTCTAATTGCTTTTCTTTTTTAAGAAAAAAGAAATAAAAAACTTTCATTAGCTTATGAGTAATATTTATTTTAAACAAAAGTAAATTAATTGAAATATTTTTCATGAAATAAATGTTTACACAAATGTTTTGGATTTCAAATCCAATATAAAATGAACCTTTAAAATTAAGAACAATTGATACAAATTAATAATTCAAAACAAAGAGGTTTCCACTCTTTATTCCGACGTGCTTGATTGTTAGACCAATCAAGTCTCTCGCTTTACATTAGCGGGTTTAAATGTTTTAAATAATATTTGTTGCTTATTCAAAGCTTAAAGTATTGTTAACTAAATTATAAAACTTTTATTGAAATATTTCACTGAGGGTAATGAAAAATGCACTCTGTAAGAAGTCTTTTTTCCAAATCCTATATTAACGCGCTGATGGCCAATTGTTTAATAAAATTATAGAAATCATAAGTTCACAGTACCTGTCTCCTTGACAAAATTGAAGTTTTAAATTTAAAAAGGATATACTTTCGCTTGTTGTGTGTGGCCTACTTTAGTTTGCACATCTAATGACTCAGCATCGGTGCGGCGATTGTCATAACCATCTTATTTGATCTCACATGAAGTTGTTATCCGCATTGAATAGTGACTGAATTTTGTGTTTGTTGTTGCATCTTTCCAATTGAAGATTTCCAAAAACGTTGAGGTAAGTTACTTTTAGTTGACAATATTATCCTTGTTATCCAAAAAGTTTATGTGAGTCGAGTTCGTAAATTGTAACATTTTATATTTTTATCAGCATTCATTATTGTCCTTGAATTCTATTTTTAGATTTTGCTCCAGTCCAACTGAAAAATTCTAACCTCCAATTGTTAGTAAACAAATAATTTCGGATCCCATCACAAATATTTTATAGAGTGCATAAAATGCGTGCACTCCGCTAGAATCCACGAAGTCGACTGATTTTTCATCGAAAATCGATATGATTGGCATGCCTGAGTGAACGATGTAAGTCAAATCCGTTTATTTTCGAATTTATTTCTTTCTAATAAATTATTTTTATTGCAGATTCACCCTTTGTACCAATCTCGGTTTCCTTTGAGGTGTTTTTCATGCAGTTTTTGCTGGTACATTACGTTTTTATGCTGTATTTGGACTGTCCATTTGACTCATCTCCTCCATCTTTGTTGTTTTCTTAGCCGTTACACAAATTTGACCCTTATTTACTAATTTGTCAATTTACCCTTCGAAATTATACACATTAGATGCATGAAACAATTACATAATTTTTGATATGGTCACATTTTTACAAAGAATGTTATTTATAGAATAAATCAGTTTACAAATTCTTGCATTTTTATAGGTTATCATAATTAATACATTTTTACAAATTTTCAGCTAATTAAGTTTTCTGTTTCATTTTTGATGTGTTAATCATCAATCTATTTAAACTTAGCAATGTTTATCATCTTTTGTTCATCCTGAGAGACTCAAGTAAAGTTAGAAAATTGAAATTTAGAAAAATAAAAATTTCTCGTAGAGCAAATTTTTAAAGTGTCTTCCGACTTAGAATTTTGTGCTTATCTTGAATTTATTATTCATTTTTGTATCGGGAGCCTTTATTAATCATTTTGAGACATAGCAATACGTAATAAAAAATATTCGAATATTAAAATTTATGTAGTCGAATATTATAATTTATGAAGTGTTTATGTCTAACGCACTCAACAGATGCGCTTTAGGTAACCGGTGCAACGCATTAGTTCCAACCCGAGGTCACTTAAAGCAATGTACTTCTAACGAATTTTATAGTAACGAATTTTATATTACAAATTTAGTGCGATTATATTATGCTTCCATTTTTTTCGGTACTTACGAAATTTTTTGTTTGATTTTTTTTTGCAATGATTGTGATGCGATATGGTCAATTTGTTTCACAATTTTCGACATTAAAAATGGCGTTTGAAATGTCGATTTTCGTATGTGATGTGCTTTTAAGTCGTGGCGTTTCTTCACGGAATTATCACCGCAACAGCAACGCGGATTCGGACAATACTCAAAGATTCAGCGAGTACAGGTTTTAGCAAGGAGATTGCACGAGCGAAGCGCAGCGCAGCGAGTGTCAATCTCCGCAGCTGAAACCTGTACGAGATGAATCTTTGAGTATTGTCCTTATCCTTGTGATGTATATTGCGAATATATTTGTAATATTTACGAATACAATATTGTACTATCAATAATCAAAATTAGTAATACTAACAAATAGATTTGTATTATTTATGAAAACATTTGTAGTATGAATAACTGAAAATTGGTAACATTAACGAATACATTTGTAACCCTCCCCTCAACGGGGGAGAGGCCTAAAGTCCAGGAGGGATGGACGAAGTTTGTTTATAAAAACAGCATTCGAGCTATAGAAGAAGAAGATATATTAGTACTATGAAGTACTCAAATTTGATAATATTAACGAATAGATTTTTAATATCTACGAAAAGTTGCGGCTCGTGTCTTTTTCCAATGGGAGGGCGCCAAATTTAAATAAAATGACAACATATAAATTAATTTGCTTAAGCAAAAACAAGTTTTGCCAGTTATATAAAATATAACAAGCGTTATATAATTATGTAGGTGAACTCAAATGTAGAAAATAAGTTATTCATATAATTTGTTGCATCAAAATTAAGCTTAAGCTTCACAAGAAATGTAAAATTACAACTTTACATAGATTTACCATGTAAATTTACATGATAAAACATATAGGTTTTCATTTTGTATTTTAAAATAAAAACTAAATCATTATTGTGTAAATTTACATAGTAAAACTTTGTAACTTTATAAGTTTTCATAGATTTACCATGCAAATTTATAACATTACATAAATTTACCGTATCAATTTACATGATACATTATTTATTGTTTTAATTTTTAATAATGTAAGTATTTACGTGGACTCAGAACCCTTGGGTTGGTGAAAGTTACCAATATTATTATCAACATATGTAGCACGCTAAATGTATCCGTGTGCGTCTGTATGCCTGTTATGTTAAACGAAATCGATAACCTGGTACCTCAGTGCGGCCTTTATGCCGCACAACCTGGGCAATCACGAATCAGTGCGGCCTTAGAATATCACCTTCTTCCTATCTATTTGTTCATAACGCATCCTCATTGTTTTATTTTTTGGTTACTAACTTAAAAGGTTTCAGTGCAGAACCATGACAATTCTGCACGAGTGAAAAATAATTAAAACGAGATTAATACGAATGTTATGATCTATTAATATGGATTCTGAAAAACGGAACATTGTTTTTTAACAACGTAACAATTATAAAAATATAAAAAAAAATAAAAATGACGTAACAATTTTGTATTTTAATACGAGCGCACCCTCAACTTTATTTAGGAACTGACATAATTTGATTTTGGGGAGATAACAAACAATTTAATTTCGCGAATCTATTACCTTGGGGGGAGGGGTTGTTTAACTAATCATGTTCATCTGTGGAGCCCCGTGGTTTGCTATAATGCGGGAGAAGCAACGACTATAAATGAAATTTTTTACTTTGCAGTGAAGTGTTTTAAATCTGTGCCACTGTTTATGGTCCCAAGTGACATCGGATTGTCCAATATTCAGGGGCGAAATTACTGTGTTGCGAACGGCGTATTCGCATTGAAAAATAATATTGTAAGTAACTCTGTTTCGGGAGAGCGGCGCCCCGTTGCCCTCCCCGTACCAGCCGCCACTGATTACGAATATGTTTTGTACTATTAATTACCAAACAATTGGTAATATTTACGAATAGATTGTACCGTTCTTTTTCTTTGGGTTCCATACCCATAATTTAGTATAGATTCTGAATATTACTACTATTCGTATGTTACATCACGAGGGGAAAGAAAATACTCAAGATAAGTCGAGTATAAGGTTATTTATATACCTATTGCGCGAGCGGAACGCGAGAGCAATATCCGTTGTAACCTGTACAAGGCGAAATCAGAAGTATTTTCTTTGCACGCGTTGCTGTATATTTATATGATAATTCCCCGAAGAAAAAATTGACCATATCGCACCACAATCATTGCAAAAATCCGTAAGTACCGAAAAAAATGGAAGCATAATCGCACTAAATTTCGTTCGTCTCGTATGAATTCTTATACGCCCCACTACAAATATCCGATGTTCACCATGCACCTAGGGTATATTGGATATTCACCAATATATAACTAGATCTATTATTTTATTTTCGGGTATTATTCGACTGTGCATGCGTTGTATCCATATAATGTACAATGAAAAATAGCGCACGCTGATTGGTCGGAACCACCATAATATGACCCTGAATGGAATTATCAGTAATATTAACTGAATCGATGTCTATAAAAAACCGGAAAAATAATAAAAAATATTATTTTTAAAGTTGACTGTCGTCATTTTGCAAATTTACTGTCCAATATTCTTTCTATTCCCTCATTTAATTTTTGTACCATACTTTTGGTTGAATTTTCTATCATGTTCTCATTAAATTTTTGCGTCTTCTCTACGTTAATTTCGCTTTCCCGTTTTATTTCTGCCATACGTGTTTTCAATTTTTCAATTTAATTTTCCTTTTCTATCATATTTATCTTTTTCTATAATTTTTTTAAAAATCCATTTTAAATATTATTTTTAATTTCAATTTGAACAATTAACTCTTTTCTCAGTAGTAGGTTGAATTTTCATTTAGTTTTCTACTATTCTTATCGCCCCACGTTGGGCGCTATATGCTATATTATACGCGATCCCACAAAATGTGCACTATTTATGGCGCAATACTTGACCAACACAAATTTTTCTTAATAAGTTCCATTATTATTAAGTTTTTATTTATTTTTCAAAATTATAAACACTTTTCAAACAATATTTTGTTTTACACACTAGTATACTAAGTCTTAATGTACCTATTTTAATTAAGGTTCAAATAAACAAACCATCTTGGATCGCGTGTTCAACGCATATCTTCTGACTGCCTTTGCGTATCTAACTGTGGTATCTAACAAGAAAACAACTTGCCAACCTGAAATACAAAAATCAAAAGTACAAAAATATAAAAAGAATACCGCAATATACGTATGTACATATAAAATATGCTAGAGGAAATTGAGATATTTAGTTATTGGTTTATTATGATAAACCAATTATTATGAGTTTATTGTGATAAACCAATAATTAAATAACAAAATATAATTATATATACGAAAATATAGTTGACCTTGTAAATAATTAAATAAACGAATCTCGTTGAGGTCCTAGGTCTTTATTGAAAAAATTAAATTTTCCCGACGTTTCGGGCCGTTTTTTGGCCCATTTTCAAGGCTAAAATGATACAAAACAATACAATAAAAATAAAAATAATAATACAAATAAAATAAATATGAACAATGAAAAACAAAAACAAATTACAAACCTGCACGTAGTGTAAACATAAATGTAAGGTCATTTGAATCGACACTTTTGTTTTGCTAACTTTTGTTAGCTCCCTCTATAGACAACTTTCAGAGTGGTTTGAAAAATCACATTTTTGGTTATCAGGGGGGGGGGGCCGTAAAAGGAATGGGGAAAAAACATTTTTAAATTAGGTATTGCCACTTGGGTCAATATGTTCACCTCATTTTTAAAAACTTTTAAAACGGACGTGAACTATGCCTCTAGTGCTTTATCCAAAGTTATCACGTGGGAGGAGGAAATACCGAAAACTTCACCTGGTTTTTTAAACAAAAGTGTCGATTCAAATGACCTTACATTTATGTTTACACTACGTGCAGGTTTGTAATTTGTTTTTGTTTTTCATTGTTCATATTTACTTTATTTGTATTATTATTTTTATTTTTATTGTATTGTTTTGTATCATTTTAGCCTTGAAAATGGGCCAAAAAACGGCCCGAAACGTCGGGAAAATTTAATTTTTTCAATAAAGACCTAGGACCTCAACGAGATTCGTTTATTTAAAAATATAATTATCATGGCAATTTGAAAGGTCACCTTTTTAACTAATCCATTTTACATCTCACTTTTGTTTATAATAATTAATACTATAGAATATCAAGGCTAAATTAAATTTTTCAAGTTGCATTTAAAAATAATTTACACAAATAAAAATTGTTTTTTGCAGATAACCTATGTCTTCTATTTCATATTCTGGGAATTTCCGACACAATCTTGTTTGTCTTTTTTTTATATTACTTATTAGTACCAACAATTCAAGTTTATCTAGTGGAGTGAATACAACTTGGATAATAAATATCCTTGTGGTTTTACCCAGCTGGTTGATGCATAGTGGTTATTCGTTCAAAATGTCGTCTACGTCAATATTTACTGTTTTTGCGTTAACAGCAGTTTTTTATCCTGCAACATTTGCTGGTTAGTAATTTTTCTTTGATTCATAATATAATAATTCATAATAATTAAAGTTTTAAATCGTTGACGCCGTTTACGGTCCAACAGACGTCGGATTGTCTGGTATTCATTAATAAACAACCGAAACAAAATAATGCATCAATCAACAGAATAGTAGATAATTTAGATAAATTAAAATTAAGTTTTGTATTATAGATCTACGTTTCCAAGATATATTTTATTCTTTAGGATCAATAAAATCGTCTCAATAAAATTAATTTTCATTTATTAATTATTGTATTTTGAATATTGCACCCGGATAACCACACTATTGTATGAAATTGCCCATTAAAAATGCATCGCCCTTTTTTTCTGTTCTGTTGTATTATAATCAAATTCACCTTGTTCATTCTCTCGTAGAGTAAAATTCTTGATTTAATCCCATGGTTTCATAAAAATCTCGCGCTTAAAAAATGAATCGATAGGCATGCAGGAGTCGCATAGTTGTCGATTTTATATAGCGTTATGAAATTACTCTCACTAGGAATTTTGTAGTTTATAATTTTATTTTTGACGTTCTACTATTATCGTGTTTGATTTAGCGAAAGTTTAGATTATCGATCATGTAATTATTTTTGATTTCAAGTTTTTTAATGTTGCCGTTGAACCACCATCTCCGTTGCATAAAGTAGTATATACAACGGGAGATTGTGGTGACTTTTAATCTATTGCGTGAGTTTTGCCCGCGACTAACGCTTTGGGCAAAGATTTTACACACGAGATTAAAAGTGTCACTTCAATATGTAGTTGTACAACATACTATTATAGCATTAAATGGATGTTTTTACCTAATATAAAAGTAATTGGGGCATTTCTTGGTAAAAATTAAATTTTTATTTTGCATACAAAATACTGTCGGAGCTGTGATGGGTTGTCAGATTTTTCAAACACTAATTTGTTATTATAATAATGGGGTACCGACAAAAAAAATTTAGTAGTGTTTTTGTTTACTTAATTGAATAAATAATTCAAATTTATTTTATTTTCATTATTTAATCATAATGTAAGCAAAAATACTATTAAATTTGTTTTGTCGGTACCCCATTGGCTCAACCATTTAAAAGTTTTTGTGACAATTTTATAAAGGCTACACCGAAAAATTTATAATACCAATTGAATTTCTTTCATTATAGTTATATTGAAGAATATTATTCAGATTTGACAAAAATACTATGTGGATATTTTTAATAATGATTTTATATAGCGGCTCGGAAGGGCGGCTCCGCAGCGCCTTCCCTGCACGATCCACCACCACCACCACCACTGACCACTGGTGATCTTCTTCCAAGTACACAAATATGTGGATTACAATCAACGAATGATTATGGAACTGAAACTGTTGCTGGTTTAGGTGAATTTCCATGGAGTGCCCTTCTGGAATTTCAAATAGGTATTATAATATATCATACTAAAATAATTATCTTCTTCTTCGTGTGCCATATCCGGTCTCCCGGACGTTGGCGACCTCTCTCCTATGCATGTGTTATGCGTTTGAAGTATTAGCACACACATAGGGGACCTACTTCTTAACGCGGGCTCCGAACTGCGGGAAGTGTATACACTTCATCTCCAGAGAGGCTGTACCAGGCAGATTTCACTTCGGTGGGTTGCCATTGCCTTCCGAGGGGAGACGGTCAGAATAAAGTTTTTACTGAGCCCGGAGTCGAACCAGGCATTTCGCATTAGCAGCAACGCACATAACCGCTTCAGCTAACGACCGTCTCCTAAAATAATTATAAGTTTTGGCTAATAAATTATTTTTAATTTTAGATGGCAAAACAGATGCTATATTTTCATGTGTAGGAACTTTAATAAGCAATAAATATGTTGTAACTTCGGGTAATTGTATAAAAGGCCTACCTTCAATTATGAAATTGTAAGTAAAAGCAGACTTCGTGACTTTAAAAATTAACAAGCTAAGATTAAAAATATCTGCAAACAATATTATCGTATTAGTGTCAAAATATTATGAAAGGAATTAATCATTGATTATTTACTTATAGATTGTTAAGTTTTAAATTAAATTTCACAAAATTGATACATAGCTCTATTTTAAATAATTACTATATACTATTATGCAGGGTTAACGTTCGTTTGGGTGTAAATAATATAACTGATTGTCCAAAAGAAAACCCAAAATGTTCTGACGGATCAGTAAATATTGGCGTTGATAAAATTATTGTTCACAAGGACTATGGCAAGAATAAGGATCTCTACAACGATATTGCTTTAATCAAGCTTAACTCGTTAGTGACTTTTTCAGGTAAATATTACAAATAATAATTATATATCATTGATGTAACTAAAATAATTATATTCAAAATGTAATGCAACTAAAATAATATTTCTTGTGATAACTGGTAGTGGCGTGCCTTGGGGGCGCAAATGTTTACCGTATCCAAATAAAATAGAATTTTTGCTTATTTGGGTGCTAGAGGGAGGCCATACTAGATATAGGGGGCTGTCTCTTTTTAGCCTACCTTCTGGGCACGCCACTGGTAACTGGTTCTGTAAGTATTTCTGACCATACATACTATGTGATGGTAAATGTTGTACCAACTTTTATTGCAATGTAATTTATGATATTTTATTTCCAGATTATATTAAACCTATTTGTGTACCAAGAAGTTCCACGGTATTCTCTAACAAATATGAAGAAAGCGTAATGTCTTTAGCTGGATGGGGAAGAACTAGTAATGATACTTCAACAAATATAAAAAAGAAAATAAAGGTTTGTTTATTTTAATATCAATTACCGATACATTAGAGGACAAAATTATTTCTTGAAACTTGTATTTTAGTGGAGTAAAATATCGTATAAAAGACGTCTTTTTGAAAAATTACTTTTAACACAATTCGCTAACTGTTTAAAACCTAGAGTGACCGATTTACTTTTAACAAAATAAACAAATTGCATCATAGAAATTAATTTTTAGAAACTTCAAGTTTTTCATTATTTTATAACAATAAATAGACAATGATAAAACATAAATCAATAAAAATTGTAAAGAAATCGATTTACTAAAAATATATCCCTAAAATTTTGAAGCAGGGTGGTAATTAGCTTACTCATGAACGAATTACCGCACCGTATTCAATTGCACACTAAACCCAACCTGTTATATATTTATAACAAATATTATCATCACTCCACTCCGAATAAAATATCTGTAATTTTCCGTTTGAAGTCCATTTTCACTATCAAAATTTTCTTTTTTCCAATAATTTACATAAATATGTTTTTAAAGCTAAATCTATTGCTTACAAAATAAAAGCAAAATGAAGAAAATAGCGTTCTGAGTTAAAAAAAAACTGTAAATTGATTAATTAACCGTTAATTACGAAGTCCCCCCACCATAGAAAAAAGTAATATCTTTTGAATTATTGATATATTTTGATGTCCCTAATAAGAATATTTAGGTCGCATCTACTTCTACTTTGGATTCAAAAAAGTGAATCTTTTAGGCATATTTTACTCCATTATTATTTTTACTATTCGACCGTGCTAGTACAAAAGTGGTATCTGACATTTTTTATAAAACTTGAGTTATGATTTTCGAACCATTATAATATTTTAAATCTTAAAGGTAAGTTAATCTAATATACTAAAACTGAAATATGATACCTATCGGATTTCTATTTTCTACCCTTTGGAAAATTTGCGTTTATTCTAAGTTTGGTAATAACCTGCCCAACCTTCAATTTTGGCACTGCTATATTCAAAATTGTCAAAATATAAGTGAAACTTTTGTTAATATAAAGTTTTCATAAATAAACTTACATTTAAAATTGCAATTAAAATATATTTTACTTTTTTGTGGATTTTTAACTAAATGTGGATACAACTTTTGTGTTTAATACGTAGCCCAGGCAACGAAGGTCAAATTTCATGAAATAAAAATAATAAATACGAAAGTTTTGAAATTTGGTGATAATGTGTATTATGGCTTACTATTGAACGTGTCAAAAGTCCTGAACAATTGGAGGTGCGGAATCGCCGCCATCTTGGAAGAAAGGTGCATTTTTATGATTTTTGTTGTATAACTCCTTAATTATCGTGTTTATTGGAAAAATTATTCTTACAAAAGTTGGAGAGCATTAAATTTCCTTCAAAAAAGTTCTTATTCATTTTTTCGTATAAATAATGTTTTCTCGTACAAATGGACGATGAACGTGAAGCAGATGGATTAATTGCTCCAAAAACGTTTCTCCACACATACACTTACGCAGGAAAAATCCTAATAGCATGTGCCATGTAAATATTGATAGGTTTCAGCCAAGTATAAAACCGTTGTAGCCTGTTGAGGCAAGAAGTCGTATGTTTTGGTATATATATAACCCGTGGCTCAGGTATGCGAGCATGACGACGATATAATAATAATATATAGCTCCGAAAGATGGGTTCGAACCTTTCATGGTCGCTAAGAGGGGGACGGTTGTATAGGGTCCTAACCAGCAGCTGTTCTTGAATTCAGTGCCACGTAGTCTATTGCGATGGCTGGAAGCGAAAAATGTTTCATTTGCGAGGAAAATATTTCTAGTGGCAGTAACGTAGAAGTGAAAGAAAAAGGTATCGTTACATTGATAAAAGCTAGTGTGGACAGAAAAGACAATAAACATTTAGTGTTGGAAGGTGTAAAAACCGTGAAAGTTCATGTGTTGTGTAGAAAAAATTATACGCGATCAGATAGCATAAGAGCTGCACTAACCAAAAAAGATGCTACCGACACAGCTGCATCGTGTAGCACCACGCGGCGCACTGAAAGTTTGCGATCCTCTTTGCCTGAATTCGATTAATCGAATATCGAACGATAAAAATAAAACCCAGTTAATTGAAATGCTATCAGCCAAGTTAAGAGATCAGGGAATAGGATTTCGACAAAGCACTGATGATGCAGATTGTTTAATCGTTAACACTGCAATCCAAGTACTCTCATCGAAAAAAACCGTGGCTATTATTGGTGAAGATGTTGATCTGTTGGTTGTGCTGCTTGCATTGGCACCATCGGAAAAGAATATCTTTTTTGTCAAACCGGGAAAGGGGAAAATTGCGAGAAGGGTGTATACATCACAGCAGTTGCAATCATCAGGACTTACCAACAGCATTCTCTTCTTGCATGCCTTTAGTGGCTGCGACACCACGTCAGCAATTTTCAAAAAAGGAAAAATAAAGTGCGTGAAGTTGTACCAAAAATATAAAGATTACACGATATCGCTGAAAGTTTCAACAATCGTGATTCTTCGCACGAAACAATCGCTGAAGATGGAGAACGTTTTTTCCTTGCCATCTACGGTGCACGTCCTGCCGAAAATTCTTTGAATGAACACAGATTTCATTGTTTCACAAAATCCGTGACAAAAATTAAACCGCATATCGCCTCGCTACCACCAACAGAAGGAGCATCCAGGCAGCATTCTTTTCGCGTGTACCATCAAGTGCAAAAATGGCTGGGGAATGAATTACGCCCTGAATCATGGGGTTGGAAACGAGTCCAAGAGTGCCTCAGTCCAATTCGAACGCTGGACTTCATTGCACCCGAGACTTTATTGAATTTAATTTTTTGCAAATGCAAAACTGGCTGTGGAGGATTATGCGGTTGCAAAAAAGCGGGAATCGCATGCACAACCGTTTTCAACAATTGCCACGGAGACTGTTTCAATGGTCCAAATATAGTCGACGATGAAAATGAGGATGGAGACGAGGACGATTATACCGATGACGAGAGGGTATCATCAACAACAAGCTCAAGACGATCATCCTGTACAGATGAGCCTGATGTCGGTTCATCGGTTCATCCTGATGTGGTTGAGGATAACCCAACTATCACTCAAACCGTTAAGAAGCGTCGTACACAAAGATGTGAGTATAAAAATGTTGTGCAAAATGAACAAAACTTTGTCGTAATACAATTAATAGTAATAAATATGAATTTCTATGTTCGCAGAGTTTCTACATTCACGTTCATCGTCCATTTGTACGAGAAAATATTATTTATACGAAAAAATGAATAAGAACTTTTTTGAAGGAAATTTAATACTCTCCAACTTTTGTAAGAATAATTTTTCCAATAAACACGATAATTAAGGAGTTATACAACAAAAATCATAAAAATGCACCTTTCTTCCAAGATGGCGGCGATTCCGCACCTTCAATTGTTCAGGACTTTTGACACGTTCAATAGTAAGCCATAATAAACATTATCACCAAATTTCAAAACTTTCGTATTTATTATTTTTATTTTCGCTTCGTTGCCTGGGCTAACGGCAGTATTATCATTGTTATTTTCTCATATATACCTTATATACAATTATAGGCGATTGGAAAACCTACCCAAGAATGTAATTCGGTATATTCACGTTTAGGAATAAATGTTTTGAATGATAGTCAGCTATGCGCATTAACAACAAATGGGTTTTGCAGCGGAAGTATTGGTAACTCGCTTCCTATTCAAAATGATGGTAATTGGTATATGTATGGTATAGCTTCCATTGGTCCAGCCGAGTGTTCTTCAAAACATCCAACTGTTTATACAAGAGTTAGTAGTTTAGCCCAGTGGATAATCGACAATTTAGAGGAATAATTAATTAATTTCCTGTTAGTTTTCGGTACTTACTGTTAATTTATTGTTCTCAATATTTTCTTTACCTTTTATCATTATACTTGACAAGAAATAATTTGAAGAGGAATCCACGATCAATTTTGTCGATTTTAATAAAGATTGGTTCAATTTGTACAAAATTAAAAATAGTGTAGATAAAATCAAAATATCTAAATAAATTTCATTATTAATACTAATTTCTTCCTCAATTAATTGATGTAAACAACTACTTTGTTTGTTGTTATTGTTTACATAAATAAATTTCGTACATTTACACTAATGCAAATAAAAAACTAAAATACTTTGAGTATTTGTACAATTCATTCTTATTGTTTGCAATTTTGGGAAAACGGCAATTTTTAAATTAAGAAGACTACTGAGGAAGAACACTTACTTCTTCTTCCACTTTTATTAAGAAGTCTCCCTCTTAATATAGGTCCAAGACCTGTTCTTTACTAATTTTTGCAATTAGTTCCGTGAGCATTTTTGGATTTTACATCTTAGGTAGCTTGCTAGGCTTGCCTTTCGATGTGCCTGCACCCTGTTTTTTATTATAATAGCAAATCATTAACACAGGGGGACCGACGACTTTACGTGCCCACCGAAAGCACGGAAGACGGTCAAGAAATTTTTAGACTGTACCCGGAGTCGAACCGGAGAGCCCTACGTTAGCAGTTCATCGCGTTAACTATCAGGTCATGACCGAGGAAGAACACATTGTTTACAAACACTGTTTACCTTCAAAAAAGTTCAAGATCACGATATTCTCCTGCACCATGGTCATGATTGTATAAATTAAAATTAACGTTGAATAATATATTCTTAATCGAAAGTAGATGAATTTTTAAGAAAATAAAGGTAAGGTAATACATTAAACAATTAATTTCATGTCCGCTTAATTTTCATAACTTTTTATTAGCACGAAGTTTAGCACCCTTTATTGTTACTACCCCACTTTTTTTTTGTGTGCGCTGGGAGTGGGGAAATCTTCAAAAGACACCACCCCGATGTTTTGGGGTGGTAGTGTCAGATTTTTACTGACTAAAACCCCACTCATAGGAGGTGCCGGGAATCGCTAAAGCATTTCGTCCGAACACACTCCGGCCTCTTCGTGGTTTTCCGCCCTTTCGGGTCTTTGCTCTTCTTGGCGAGATGATTGAAACTCGAGTTCTTCTTTCGCTTTGGTGGACAGGATTTCCACCAGCATGTCTTCAATTGTTGTCCAATCTTTTGCGCTACTCAGCATCAACCCGACCATGTTTTCAGGGCTCAGATCCTTCCCAGGTGGAGGCGGGCGCTGTCTCTTACGTTGGACCACTTGGTGCAATGAAAGACTGTGTGCTCCGCATCGTCTAGCTCCCCGCAGTAGTAGCAGTTCGGGGTGTCCGCTCTTTTGAAACGATGCAGGTAGTTGCGGAAACACCCGTGCCCGCTAAGTGCCTGTGTGGTTTCGTATGTAACCTCGCCGTGAGATCTTCCGACCCACGGGGCTATGTCCGGAATCAGGCGATGGGTCCATCTACCTTTATCGGACGCATTCCAAGTTGTTTGCCACTTGCTTTCAATTGTCGCCCTCTTGTTTTCGAAGTCGTTTGGTGAGCTTGCTCTATACTTAGCATCCCTCATCTCTGCCTTGAGGTGAATTGGCAGAAGGGATGCCAGCACCAGGACCGCATCTGTTGATATAGTCCTGTATGCCTTGCATATCCTCAGGGCGCTCTTACGTTGGACCTTCTCCAGTTGTTTTCTGTATGTGACTTTATCTAGTGCCTTTGCCCAGATAGGGGCTGCATACAGCATTATCGAGTCCGCGACAGAGCTTAGGAGCCTCCTCCTGGCTTCGCTGGGGCCTCTCATGTTAGGCATAAGTCTATGTAGGGCCTCCGTCGATTTTGCCGCTTTCTGTGATACTCTCGCTAGGTGGGCCTTGAAGGAGAGATTTTTGTCGATATCCACACCCAATACTCTGGCCACATCACCCGTCGGCACCACGATTCCGTTTATCAGGAAGTGGACAGGTCTCATCTTCCTTCTTCCCGACACCATGACCGCCTCTGTCTTCTCCGGAACTATCGTAAGGCCTCTCGCGGCCATCCAGGCGCAGATGTTTGACACCGCATCATTTACTAGGTCCTCCACTTCGCTCTCCGTGCGGGCTTCTGCTACTATGGAGAGGTCGTCTGCGAAGCCGGTGATCAATACCCCGGGTGGTGTGGGGATACGAAGGACTCCGTCATACATGACGTTCCAGAGAAGAGGGCCGAGCACCGATCCTTGTGGAACGCCGCTATATACTTGTACGGTACTTTGCCATAGATCTTCCTCTATTATTATTTCTCTCCTGTTAAAATACGCCGCGATGATATTTAGAAGGCAGGTAGAGATGCCTCTTCTCTCCAGTTCCGTAAGGATCACATCCCATCTCGCCGAGTTGAATGCGTTCTTTACATCGAGGGTAACCAGGGCCACGAATTTCCTCGTTCTCCGGGTACCCTCTTTCGCCGATACGATGCGTTTGACTATTCCGTCCACCGCATCTATGGTGGACCTCCCCTTCCGAAAGCCGAACTGCGCGTCGGCGAGACCCCCCGATCTCTCTATCTCTTGCTGGAGTCTCCGCAGTATTAGCCTCTCGAAGACCTTGCCGACGTGGTCCAACAGGCAAATGGGTCGATATGCGCTGGGAAGGTGCAACGGCTTGTTACCCTTCCTCAGTAGGACAAGTCTCGCTCTCTTCCAACTCCGGGGGTAGACCCCCTCTGCCAGGTATTTGTTGTATGTGCTAAGCAGAGCCTCAGGTTTGCCGGAGGCTATCTCGCGCAGGATCAACGCCGGCACCCCGTCCGGCCCCGGGGCCTTGTTTATGGACATCTTCTTAACTGCTTCGGCCAATTCTTCCTCGCTGAATGGTTGGATTTGCTCATCCGTCTGCTTTAGTGTGAACGGGATCTCTGGATGAGCCGGGAAGAGAGCGCTGACTATCTCCTTAAGGCGAGTTTCGGTTAGTCCTGGGATGGCTGGTCTTCCCATTCTTTTTGTCACTATAGTGTACGCTCTCCCCCAGACGTCTCCGTCTACTTCATCGATCAGCTCCCTCCAGCACCTCTTTTGGCTGTCGCTTATTGTTTTGGCCAAAGCCTTTCTGCACTGGGCTAGATAAGTTCGGGCTTCCTCGGTCGCACTGTTATGAGTCGTTCTTCTGGACCTCATGTATCGTCTTCGCGCCACGACACAACGGCTTCTGGCCGAAGCCACTTCTTCCGACCACCAGTAAACCTCCCTCTTTGCGTTGGTTCTTCTTCTGGGCATGACGAGGTCACATAGTTTGCGAAGGGTCTCCCCCAGCCCCAGAGTTTCTATATCTCTCGTGAAGTTGAGGCTTTGGAGTTCCTCTCTCAATCTCGCTAAGTCTATCTTGCGCCATGCCCAGCCTTTAGGGAGAGGTCGGCTAATGTTACTACCCCACTGGATCCATGTAAACTACCTCCGGTGGTTAGTTTTTAATCCATTTTTCCAGATAAAAGATTAAAAAGAGGGTATACTATTAGGTATATAGTAGTTGAAAATAGTAAATCCCTTGGTTAGGGTTCAATCTCCAGTTAAAGTTCCAGTTACACTTAACTGCCAGGTAATGGAGGTTTGACGTCTTCCTATTGGACTAAAAGACGTCACGTGGTAGATTTATTTGACAGGTAAATTTAACTGGAGATTGATAAACTGGCCCTTAGGCCCGCTTTTACAATAGTCGGTTAAGTCTCAGTTACTTTACACTGGTGATAAATCTAACATGATGTCCAATGAGAAGACGTCAAACCACAAATTAAACACCAGTGTAAAGTAACTGAGTCTTAACCGACTATTGTAAAAGCGGGCCTTAGTAATTTAACAAAATAAAATTAACATTAAAATAAATGAACAAAATCCAGAATAAATGAAAAATTATTAATTTAGAAAAGGAGGTCCAAGTAGAATTGAATAAAAAGATCAGTCACGAATAATATTTTGGCAAGTGACATTTACAAAATTTGTATTTTAAATTGGATTTTTTGAACTTAAATACTAAGGAAAAATTATTTTCGGCATAATTAGCGATAAAGGTGTCTTGTAGAACACTTTAAGACCGAAAAACCTTAATTTTGAAGAAAATTAACTGACTGACATCGGCAAAAATTTTAACAACTAAAATCGAATTTTTGGAATTAAATAGTAAAGGAAAAATTATTTATTAACTAATAACTACTCGCGGAGGTCGGTAGAGTAGTTAAAGACGTAAAAACCCGTTTTTGGAAGGAAAATAGTGTAAAATAATTTGACTGCCAAAGTGTAAATTTAATTTCGATTTAAAATTTCGAACTAGTTTTAATAGTGTAATTTGGAAGTGCCGCTGTTAACTTACAGGTGAGCGAAATTACCTATTATTAATTGTAGACCTACTAGTGGCGAATTATTATTTAAAACATAAAGCAATGAATAATAATCAAATCGAAAAAGAACTCGATTCAGCAACGCTGCTGGACGAATGGAAGTCGACCCTGGCGAGCAACTCGCGTACGCCCAAAGTCGTCCGTGAGGTTGGAGATAGGCTTTACGCGAGACTCGCCAAAGACCAGGCGCGTCACGAGGTAGAGTCAGAGCTGTCCCAACAGGTAAGACAGCTCCAAGCCACATTAGAGCTTCTCGTAGTTAACACTCAAGCCCCTCCCTTTAGCAGTGAGCTGCTTGTCTCCCTTTGCGAAGGGCAAGCTGAGCTCCGCGAAGGGCAAGAGGCCCTAAAACTACAGCTTGAGTTAAACAAAACTGAGACGGTGGAGGCCTTTAACAAACTCAAGGTGACTCCCCCCCCCAATTAATAGATCAAAAAATAAGAGGGGTAGGAGAGCTATAAATAGGGGTAACCAACACCCCAACCCCTCGACCACAATCCCGCATGCCTGGATAGTTGAGTTGGTCGCTCCTACCCCTAAAAACTTAAATGCAGAAGCTGAGGCTGAGCAAGTCCACCAGTTTCAAGTCACATTGATTACTGAGCCGGAGACGCCTACTACTCCGGCATCGACACAAATACTTCCATCATCCCTCCCGATGGTTGCCACACAGACAGACGGTGCAGTAGCGAGCATCTCGGGCGAAGGGTATGAGCTGCAGCCGCATCAAAAAAGAGCGGCTAGCAGACGAACAGCTAAATCTCGGAGCCCGCCAGCGCCCAGAAAAACCGGGGCACCGAGTCCAAATACAAATAGAAATGTTAGAAGAAATCGACATGAAGATCCGGTTATCTTCATTACCCTGAGACAACCGGGATCTCAATTGGAATTTGCAGAGGTGGTCCGGAAACTAAAAGAGAGTTTAACCACAGAGACTGCCTTTATAATTAAAAACACCAGGCTAACAAAGGCCGGCAATGTCATCCTGGTGTTGCAAGAAAGTGAAAATCGAAAACGAGCGATATGGTTGTAGAAACGCCCAGAATCCGAATACTCGATGCCAGAATCTTGAACAGAAAAGATCCAAGCAATGATCCAAAAGACAAAAAGAAGAATGACGAATCCAAAAGAACAACGCGAAGTCAGAGTACTGACGACGCGAAAAAATCCGCGAAATCCAAAAGAGATCGAGAGACATCAGAAAATAGTGACGAAAGCGAGGAGGAACAACCGTTTCTCTCCAAAACGAAAAGAAATAGAAAGAAAAAGAAGGAAACCTTGGAAGAAATGGAAACAGACTCATCGTCAGGTGAAGAGAGCGAAGATTCCGACCTGGAAAAGATATTAAAAGAAAAAGAGAAGGAATTGGACATTAACCAAGCGACTGAAAGCGACGGAACGAACAAGAAAAAACGAACAAAAAATCAGAGGAAGAAAGATAAGAAACGAAAAATGGACGAAGAACACAAAAAAGAAGAGGACAGAAAAGAAGCCGAAACTAAAGAAAGAAATGCTACCCCAGTGAACGAAACCCAGGAGGAGACCGTTAAGTCGACTCCTGGTTTGGCTAGTAACGAAGGAACCAACTTAACCACCGAAGCAAACACATGGACAGACGACAAGTTAAAAGAAGCAACAAGGAAGGTGATGGAGGACGCACACGAGGTGCGTCGCTTCTTAATGAGAAGCAAAGAAGCCCTGAACTTCAGGGAAGTGGCCCTGGAAAGGGTTAAAAATATGGAGGCTCTAATACAAGAGCTATGCCTCGATGGAATAATGAGAAACAAAAGGAGGACGGGAGCGCCTTCAGCCTCCCCTCCCCAAACCAAAGTATTAATAGAAGAGGTGGTCAAGGCCATGGCCAAGACCACCCCTTCTATGAATCTGGCGCCGACCCTTCAGGTCACTCAAAGTAAAAAGTTCCAATTAATGATAAACAGAATCCCCCTAGGGATTACTTGGAGGCAGCTAAGAAGGCGGCCGCTGGCGGCCCTCGTAGCACGCCACCCAAAAAGTACAAGGTGATAGTGTACCCTGACGAAGGGAACATTAGCAAATCGGCGGACGACACCAAAGCCCAACTTACGAGTATAAAACTGGCCGACCTCAATATTAAACCGGATAGGGTATACCCCATCAAAACCAACGGAGTGATGGTTGAATCCTCTCAGCCATCACTCAAAAACCTGATCGGCAATCGATTTTTAGTAGAGAAGAAATTGGTGGCCCGGGAGCCTTCAGCTACCTGGCCATCAATTTCCATTCAAATGGTGGACAAGTCCATGTCCAAGGAAAAGGTGGTTGAAGAATTTATCGGCAACTACCCCGAGGCAACTAAAGTGGCCGGGAGCTCCTGGCTCAGGAGCATCAACCCGGTGTACTCCAAGGGTAAGACCCATAACAAGTGGATCCTGGAGGTTCACCCCGTGGTCAGGGAAGCGGCAATTAAAGACGGGAAGTTCAGAGCTTCCTGGAAGAGTTACCGGATCCATGACCACATAACGATAACGCGTTGCTACAAGTGTCAACGCTTTGGACACACTGCAAAATATTGTAAAGGGGCTGAAGCATGTGCATTCTGCTCCTCAACAGAACACGCCTCACGTGCCTGTGCGGTGCAGAATGACAGTGCGAAACATGCGTGCATCAACTGTGTGAGAGCTAAACATAGCGATACCAGGCACACTACAGGATCTAACACATGTAGGGTCTACAAAGCGAGACTTATGGAATACGCACATTCAATTCTAACGCTTACTGATGTCACTCATGAGTAAGTCGTTTAAAGTCTTGCAGGTAAACCTGAGGAACTCGGAGGCCGCCACGGCCGACGCGCAACGCTTTGTTGCCGAGAAAGAAATACTCTTAGCCATCTTTTCGGAACCCTACTGCTACCCTGTGGCAGCAGGAGGGTTTCGTCTTCCCTTCTCCCCGAACACACGGACGGCAGCCATCTTCGGCGACCACTTCCGAACTTGCATCATGGTTAACGACGCGGTAGGAAATGAATTCACGTTCTCCTTCCTCCCGCAAGTTTCCAGCAGGTTCGTAGCGGTCGTGTCAATTACCTTCAGTAACAAAGTGACCTACTACTTTATAGGCACGTATTTTCCTCCTTCAGAGGATATACAGATTCCACTCGAAGACCTCCGGAAAGCACTGGGTGTTTGCGGAAGGGGGAAGACCTACATTTGCGGAGACTTCAATTGTCGATCTAGGGTGTGGTATGACACCGTAGATTCCGACTCCAGGGCACAGGCGCTGGAGGAATTCATTGCGCAGCACGAACTTTTCGTGTTCAATCGACCTAACAAACCTCCTTCGTTCGAGAATTCTCTCGGAGGGAAGAGCAACGTGGATCTAACATTGGGCACATGCGGCACCGTCAATGAAACCCACTCGTGGGACATTGCGGAACACGTCATAATCACAGATCATAAAGCAATCACTTTTGAAATAGGTGCACCTAATAACCCCATCAGGGTTATTAGGAATAGAAACCCAGATACCATCCAAGCGGAAACCATAGAGACAGAGTTAACTCAGTGGGTAGAGGAAAACGGCCCCAGGTCGGACAATCTAACCACTGAAAACGAAATCGAGGACATGGTCTCCGATTTGCACGGAAGGACCCAGGATCTAATAAATAAGAAAGCCCAAATGAAGAAGATCTACGTTGGCCGTCCTGACTGGTGGACCGACAATCTTGAAAGAGCGCGAAAGAATTATCTTTCGCGGAAGACGGCCTTGTATAGGAACCGCATTGAGAACGAAAGGAACGGGCTATACATTGCAATGATGGAATCGAAGGACAAATTCTTGGAAACATTAAAAAAGGCAAAGCAGGCCAGTTGGCAAATGTTCGTCGAGGACGACCTTGTACCTAATCCCTGGGGGGTTACCTACAAAATAGCGGCGAGAAAATATAAAGGAAAAAACATCCTCACCACCTTCAGTGGCGGGGACGGGAAGGTAACGGAAACGCCGGAAAAGACCCTAACCTACCTCATGAACGGTCTACTCCCCGACGACGATCGAAACTCCGATGCAACGGTGGATCACCAAACCATGCGGTCGGATTTCGAAAATCTGAGGGGCGTGCCGGACATGGCGCAGGTTAGGGAGGTCGAGAGCGCCGAGCTGGATGACCTAATTAGGACGACGCAAGCCAGGAAGGCACCGGGTTTTGACAACATTCAGGGATCTTTTCTTAAAAAACTCTATGTTGTCATCAAAAACGTGTTAATGGGTATTTACAATGCATGCATTAAAGTTGCTTATTTCCCCAAGCTGTGGCAGGTAGGGGTCCTCAAGATCCTACTCAAGAACCCAGATGGGGAAACAAGCAACATCAAGAACTATAGGCCGATCACCCTCTTGCCGGTGTTCGGCAAAATACTAGAAAAAATAATGAAAAAAAGAATATTAGAAAGTAATACCCCTTACCACGATCGGTGCCAATATGGCTTCGTGGAAGGTATGAGCACCACATCGGCCCTTAAGGCATTTTATGAGAAAATAGATACTGCGGAGATGAAGCGGAAGAAAGCCAAGGGTTTTCTCGCGGTAATCTTCTACGACATCTCCGGAGCTTTTGATAACATGTGGTGGCCAGCCCTGTTCCGCTCGCTGAGCGAAAAAGGGCTCCCCCACAGGTTAAAGGTCATGATCAAAAGCTACCTTTCAGCCCGGGAGGTGACTCTCACCTCCGGGGTTTCAAAGGTAGGGAAAAGATCTACGAAGGGCTGTCCCCAGGGCTCAGTCCTCGGTCCGATCCTATGGAACTCCCTTCTGGATCACTATTTAAAACAAGATAAACAGTGTGGCACTCATACCTTCGCGTACGCGGACGACATCGCGACCGTCGTCACGGCGGCTTCCCGAATCCAACTTCAAAAAAAACTACAAACATGCGTTAACCAATTAAGCGGTTGGTGCAAGGACATGAAACTCGCTCTCTCGGAAACGAAGACGAAGATCATGTGCTTGTACCCGAAGCGTGTCCATAATTACGACTTAGATGTGAGACTTAACGGAAAGAAAATAAAGGTGGCAAGGGAATATAAGTACCTTGGGGTCCTTATTGACGAAAACCTATCGATGCAACCGCATGTAAACTACGTTTGCGGCAAAGCCAGTAAATTAGTCCATGCGCTGCATCGAATGGCAAAAAGCGGTTGGAACCTGGACACCTCGAACTCTATGCGAAGGATCTACCAGGGGGCGGTAGTCCCCATCTTGGCTTACGGAAGCGAGATCTGGATACATAGAATAGGGGATAAGCACACGTTGGCCCGGCTGATATCGTGCTATGGATTTTCCTGTCGCGTGATAACAAAATGTTATAGGACTGTGTCGGCCATAGCCGCGGGTGTTTTGGCAGGTATCCACCCGATCGACTTAGAACTCTTGCGATTACTGTCATGGCGTGAAGCCAGAAACAAGAAAGCAACCACCTTTCTGGGGGTAAGGATCGACCCAAACGACTTCAAATACAGAGTAGAGATTAAAAAGAAAATGGACGACCTAATAAAAGAAGAGTGGCAACGCAGATGGGACGATGGATTGGTGGGTAGAATTACCTACCAATTCATCCCCAAGATAAGTAATCAAATAACAAATCATTCATTCCAGATGACTCAAATGCTAACCGGGCATGGCGAGTTCGGCCGACACCTCAAGAGATTGGGGAAGTCGGAGGACGGACTATGTCCGGCGTGCGAAATTCTCGACGCACCTACACATCGGATACGGGAGTGCGATTTGTACATGCAAGAACAGTTGGAGTTGGCGGCCTTTCATGGCATCCATCTCCCTGCACAACTGGACGAGCTGTACGAAGAAACACCACCCGACCTGATTTGTAAGTTCCTCGAGAATAAAACCTTCAACACAACCGATAACGAGAACTAATCGCATAAATTAATAACCCGACATGAAACAAGGTCTGGGTGTAACCAAAAATGATAAAACTATAATTGAAAAAGAAAAATTGACACCCAACAAAGTAAGGAATATTTATACTTACCAACAGTGAAGAAGGAAAACGCCCACGCAAACATGATGTGGAAACCTAAAAACAAGAGAAAAATTAGAATAATACTTTAAAAATCAGGCAGATTAATTGTACGAGACAATCCAACAAATGAAATGCGGTTTGAAACCCGACCAAAATTCAAAAAAATTCCAGAAACCAGAAAAATAATGTTTAGAAATTTTATTTTATTTTTTAATGAAAACTTGAACGTCCTGCCACTTTGCAGGATTAAATTTAGATTGGTAAAGCTAATCCGTTTTTTATTTTTATAAATAAACAAACTTCAATTGGTGTTGCAAGACAAAGATGACCTTCCTGAGAAACTTCTCAAGGAGGTCAAATCGGCAGTTGACGACCGAAAAGCAACTGGCCGTAATTGTAACAAGAACAAGTTACACATTTCAAATATTTCAATTCGCGACCTGGATCCTCAGGTTAGTGAGGAAGAGGTTATTCTATTAAGCGTAAGTACGATCATCGGGGCTGGAGGATCCATAACCCTCCAGTCTTTAAAAAGAGAGCGAAATGGGACCCAAACGGCAACGATTAGGGCGGACATTAACAACGCCAACATCCTAGCCGCCGCCCGGACTATCCCCGACGGACTTTCGGGAGCGTGCAGGGTGACTGCCCTAAGTCGTTGCTTTCGATGCTGGGCCTCTGACCACAAGTCAGAGAACTGCAGAGGCCCAAATAGAACGAGACTCTGCTGGCACTGCTGCCAGACGGGCCACTTGGCCAAGTACTTTAATAGCAGTAAACCAACTTGCGCTAAATGCGGGAGACACGACCATCGTACCATCGATGGGTCATGTATGTCTCCAACGACCCGGCGCGCGGTGCCAACACCGGCACCGAGACGCAACACTTTCGGGGTCACCAATTTCCGCAGGGGGGCCAACGCCTGATCAGTCGCCTAGACGATTGTCAGAGACTACTGGGGAGAGCGAACCCCAGCAAAGAACAGGCCGTGTCAGGTTCATACAAGCGAATCTGCACACGGCAAGGGCAGCCCTCGATCTACTGCTTGAAACCGTGCACCGCCTAAAGATTGATGCGGCACTCCTGTCCGAGCCAAACCTCCTAGGGTCCGCTAACTTTGTTAGAGACCGGACTGGCAGAGCAGCCATATACCTGCCTCCAACAACTTCTACGGAGGGGATAGGAAGCGGCGAAGGCTACGCTTGGGTCAAGATCGGAGGGGTGAAGGTAATTAGTTGTTATTACTCACCCAACGACCCGATCGCAGATTTTAGAACCCAACTCGACCTGTTGGCCGCAGAGGTCAGAGCGGCCCGAGCGCACGGTGAACAAGTGTTAGTCGGGGGCGACTTTAACGCCCACTCCCCCGAGTGGGGATCGCCAGATGAGAACAAGAGAGGAGAGGCTCTCTGCGACTTCCTTGGCCCAGCGGGATTGGAGGTGGGTAACGTTGGTAACACCCCCACGTTCGTAAGGGGGAACTCAACCTCCATCCTGGATTTAACGCTGGCGACCAGTGATGTCCTCCAGGAGTTGGTCGACTGGAGGGTACTTGATGAAGAAACCCTGAGCGACCACAGGTACATCTCCTTCTGTCTGGAAAGAGTAGAGAGTGTCGATACTCTACAGGCAGAGGGATGGTGCTCATTCAAGATGAATGAGGTGGCGCTCAGGGCTGAATTTGCTCGTATAGCCTCAACTGGGCAGATAACAGACGCCGACGCTCTCACGGATGCACTTGTGGGAGCTTGCAACGAGGCTATGCCGAGAAGGGGGGGACCGTCTAGACGCCCGGTCTACTGGTGGACCGAGGCCATCTACCAAGCTCGTAAGACCGCGAAGAAGCTCAGCAGAGTGGCTCAGAGAGTAAAAACTCTGCACTCTATCGCAGAATACAAAGCTGCAAAGAAAAAGCTCCGCCATGCAATTGCTGATAGTAAAAGAAAATGTTGGCTGGAGCTTCTAAAGTCATTGGACGACGACCCGTGGGGCTTGGCCTATAAGGTAGTGAGGGGTAAGCTTAGAGGGAGAAGAAACATGACCGGACGGAGCCCACCCAAGGTCCGGGAGATAGCGACGGTGCTCTTCCCTGAGCATCCGATCTTCCGGGAGCCAAGAATGCTCCCACCCCAGCAGATTAACCTCTTTACAACCGTTGAAATCCAAGCCGCAGTTAAAAGAATGGCTTCAGACAAGGCCCCGGGTCCCGATAACATTCCTGGTCGGGCCGTGAAGTTAGCTTTCGGCGAGTGCGGGTTAACCTTCCTGTCCGCCTTCAACGACTGCCTCGTTAAGGGAGATTTCCCGGCGAGGTGGAAAAAGGCGAGACTGGTGTTGGCCCGCAAAGATGTCAAACCTGTCGACGTAGCGAGTAGCTATAGACCTATATGCCTCCTCGATCACGTCGGCAAGGTTTTTGAACGAATGATCCTGGACAGGCTCATTCAGGACATAGAGAGATCGGGCGACCTCAACGAAAGGCAGTTTGGCTTCCGATGCGGCCGATCGACTGTGGATGCTCTGGAAGCAATAGTCGGTGTCGCGGGAGAAGCAGTGCAAGGTACACGGAGAACTAGATGCTTTTGCCTTGTCGTCACCCTGGACGTAAGAAACGCATTTAATTGCACAGGGTGGAGGCACATACTGAACTCGTTGAGAGCCCGAAATATCAGTCCCGAGATCTTCAACCTGGTGGCCAGTTACCTTGAAGATAGAAGTCTTATCATCGACGGTGCCACTAGGGAAGTTACCAGCGGTGTCCCACAGGGTTCAGTACTTGGCCCAACCTTGTGGAACGTAATGTATGACGAAGTTCTCGGGCTGGTATACCCAGACGGCACTACGCTGTACGGCTTTGCCGACGACCTCACCCTCATCGTTGTAGACAGGGAGTCGCCGGCCTTGGAAGCCAAAGCAAACGCAGCGATAGCCACCATAAACACCTGGGCGGGCAGCCGCGGATTTACTCTGGTGCCGGAAAAATCCGAGGCAGTCGTAATCCGCGGCAGAAGAAAAGCCCCCACTATGAGGCTGCTTTTGGGTGGTTCCCTAATTGCAGTCAAAGACTTCGTCACCATACTGGGGGTAAAGATAGACAAGAACCTGAATTTTGCCGATCACATCCGTACGGCGTGCAACAAGGCGACGGCGATAGTTACTTCGTTCGCTAGACTAATGCCCAACATCGGTGGCCCAAAACCGACGAAGCGAAGAATGTTGGGCACCGTCGCACAGTCCGTGATGTTGTACGCCGCTCCCGTTTGGCAAGAGGCAGTCAACGTCCAGCGTAACCGCAAGAGGCTGCAAGCGATCCAGCGCAAGATGGCACTTCGAGTAACTTGCGCTTATAGGACCGTGTCCGGCGAAGCCGTGCGAGTCTTAGCCTCCATGCCTCCCATAGAGCTTTTAGCTAGAGAGAGAGCAGACGTACGAGCGGGACCGGACCTCACCATTAAGCAGCGGACGCTCGACGATTGGCAAAGGAGCTGGTCCTCCGGCACGAATTCCGCTTGGACCAGAAAGCTCATTCCGGATCTTCGTCCTTGGGTAGCGAGAAAGCACGGAGAGGTGAACTTTCATATAACACAAGCTCTCACCGCCCACGGATGCTTCCAGGCATATCTCCACAGGTTCAGGCTGACCGAGTCACCTGCCTGTCGTTACTGCGGGGACGAAGATACGGCGGAACACACTCTTTTCGGATGCCTAAGATGGGAGAGGGAGAAAGTGATGATTTCGCTCCGGATGGGCGACACACTAAGCCCGGACAACATGATTGCTTTCATGCTGTCCGGCGAAGACGAATGGCTGGCTGTAGCGGTCTTCATCAGTCAAGTGATGAAGACCAAGGAGGGGGACGGACGAGCTGAGCAATTGAAGTTAATTTATTTATAAAAAATAAAAAACATTTTGAGGTTGTTGCCAACCTCATCAGAAAATGGACCCTGCAAATTGGCGGGGAGTTCATGTTTTCATTACAATTTATTATAGAATCATTCTTAGAGACTTTTTATCAAGTTCTGGTCGTTTTTATGAATTTTTTAATCGGGTTTCAAACCGCGTGTCATTTGGTATATTGTGACATACATATAATCTGCCTATTTTTGATATGTTGTTTTCTGATTTGTTTTATGTTTCAGGTTTCCATACTGGATTGCGTGGGCGTTTTTATTTCATCAATGTTGGTAAGTATTCGTTTTCATGTCTTGATTTTGAGTCTATTTTTCATTTTCGATCGTTATTTGGCTTTTTGGGTACACTCAAACCTTATTTCTTATCAGGGTTATTAGTTTTTAAGATTAGATCTTATTGGTCACGGTTATTTCTCTCGTTGTCAATAGTGGTTGCTATGGATTGTGCAAGGGCCATAAGGCGGGCCTTATACACTTTACACAGGATTGATCCTGTGGAGTGCTTGTTGTCACTGAGCTTCGCTCTGACACAGTTGACGCATACATGCTTAGCAAGTTCCTTTTGCACTACGCAGTCACGTGAAGCGTGTTCTGTTGAGGTGCAAAAGGCGCATGTTTCATTTCCTTTGCAAAATTTGGCTGTGTGGCCAAAACGTTGGCATTTATAACATCGGACAATTCCGATGTGATTCCGTACCCGGTAGCTTTTCCAAGCCACTCTGAATTTACCCTCCTTTATTATTGCTTCATGGACCAGGGGGTGAACCTCCAGGATCCATTTGTTGTGAGTTCTTCCTCTGGTATGTACGGGATTGGCTCTTTTGAGCCATGAAATCCCGGCCATATTGACCACCTCGGGAAGACTCCTTTCTATTTCCGTTGTAATTTGATCCTTACAGACGGATTTGTCCACCATCTGTATAGCAATTGATGGCCAGGTAGCTGAAGGCTCCCGGGCCATCAATTGGTTTTCCGCTAGTAGAGTGCTGCCTACTAGTTTCTTGACCGAAGGGTGGGAGGATTCCACCACAACACTTTTGTTTTTCGCCAGATAGAGCCTATCTGCTTTTATGCCAAGATCTTCCGCTCTGATGCTAGTCAGGGCGGATTTTGTGTTTTCTGCTGACTGGAATGAGCTACCCTCTCCAGGGTAGACAATTACTTTATATTTTTTATGTGTGCTCCGGGGGTTGCTGATGGCGGCCCTCTTCATTGCTGTCAGGTATTTCCTGGGTGGGTCGTGCTTCGTGGATTCTTCCTTAGGGGAAGAATTCGTTTCCTTGGGTTCCCGAACCTTGAGGAGGTTCGGGGGGTTGGACTCTTGCCAAATTTTTCTTAGGTGGGTTTTGCTTTTTGGGTTCTTCCTGAGGGGAAGAATTTGTTTCTTTGAGTTCCCGGACCTTGAGGAGGTTCGCGGGGGTGGCAGGGGCAGGAACCGCCTCTGCTGTATTTACTTTGGACGGGGGAAGGGTGGCTGAAGGCTCACCCGTCCCTCGTTTGTTGTTATTGCCCTTCAGTATGAATAGTAGAAGTTTGAAGGTGCTTTCTTTCATATCTTCTAAATTTTTTAGTGTGTTTTTCCTTTCGTCGAGTTCTTCTTTGCTTAATATGATGAATTTCATTATTTTATGCGTGGCTTTCGATATGTTGGAAAATATTTCTTTCGCCCATTCTGTTATTCCCAAATGGTTTTCACTTGGTGTTTCTGTTTCTTCTATTCCATGTTCTTCTTTATTTTCTTGCATCGCCTGTAGGATTCTGGACAATGTTTCGATCAGCTCTGTGGATGTTTCCAAATTGTATTCACTTTGTGTCTTTTCAGTTTCATAATTTTTTCCTTTTGTTTCATTACTGTTTTCACTTAGCGTTTCTGTCTCTTGTTTTTCATGTTTTTCTTTTTCTTGCTTCGCCAATCTGGCACGTTTCCTTTGGTTTTTGTTTGGTTTCTTTTTTGCTTCCTTTCGAATTTTTCCTTGTTTTTCGTTGTCCGAGCTATTGTTTTCTTCAACTTCAAGTGTGGACCATTCTTTGGGCCACTCGTGGGGACTTTCTTCTTCGTCTGTCTCAGGATTGTTTCTACGTTTCTTTTCATTTTCTTCGATTTTTGCTGATGAGGCCATATTAGACGATTTCGACTTTCTCTGTTTCTTGACGAGCTGAGCAAGCCGCAGCTCGAGTCCTCGCCCTACAGTTAAGTCAATGACAGCCTTTTTAAGTTCCCTTGAGAAGTTCCCGCGAGAAGATGCGCGAGAAGTTCCCAAGAGAATTCCCGAAGAATATCGTCATTGATCGGCGGGTCGGGTCGGGTCGAGTAGTGACGGTCGTTCGACGGGGTAGGTTAGTGTCGGTACGACGATAGCGCGTAGACCCTCTGTGGACACAAACTCTCGTGCTAATCCAGAGGGGGACGATCGCGAAAATAGTGCCGTCAAATATAAAGACGAGTGGACTGGCACTTTGCCAGCGACCACAAGTTTTTCAAGATGACCCGGTCGCATCGCGCTCTGTGATTTAATATGATTTGCAGGGTCGCTTGGGGGCTCGGAGTCTCCGGTATGGATGACGGTCGGCTCGGCCTTGACTTTGTCGCCGGAATTTCCGCCTATTAAGTTAATGACGAGTGGACTTTCACCTATACTGACGATTGCGGACCACTAGGTGACCCGGTGAGACGTGTTGGATCGCGGCGAGCGGTGTGTCCGGTTCAATTGAAAAAGTAGAATCAAGTGATAGTGCCTGACCTCCCGGACACAAACTTTCGTGCTAAACCGGGAGGTCATCGGGAGCCTGCATCATCGATGCAGCATGGAAGATCGCAGACGACAGCGGAAGTAATGCCGAGAAGGTAAAGCCCGCTGTCGTCCGGGAGGGGGTTTTAGTCAGTTAGAATCTGACACTACCATCCCTGATGGGGTGGTGCCTATGAAGGTTTCCCCCTTCCCTGCAGAAAAAAAAAAGTAGAATTGAATAATTTGAACAAAACTTATAGCTCACGGGATCGATGTTTCGGAATTATTTGACTAGTGTCTAGACCCTAACAGCAATTCATGATGCAAAGTTGTGCGCGCTGCTTGTTTACATCCAAGTTTTTAAAAATTAGTGATTGAATTAATTTAATTATTTTAAACAATTTTTTGATATTGAATAATAAGTAAACTTCCAATTTTAATAAAATACGTCCAATAAAAGAGCGTTTTATACGTGGAATCATAGAAGGCTGTAGAGGAAAGTAATTTATTTATGTACACAGCATTACCATTTGTAAACCAGGAGTTTTGGTACATCCAGGAGATGGATAAATCTTCGAGGTTTTGATATCCACGGAAAACAGCTATTATTGAGTTGGACCAAGTTGGGGTGTTATTGGAAAATTGCCTTAAAGAGTTCCTAATAAGACCCTGTTGGATCGATTGATTGGATGATTTATTAAATTCTTACTTAGATTGTATTAAGAAGGATTGATCGAGTGAGTTGCTACTTAAAGTAAGATTTAATTGAGTTCCTACTTAGAATGAAGTAAGCAGGTTTTCTTGATTGAGTCCCTACTTAGAACCTGATAGTCGGTTCTTGTGAAAATTGAAAATGGAGTTCACTTTGGGTTTTCACTAATAAAGAGACATGTGTACACTTTGAAACTTTTGTAGAAACTCTAGCTTACAGAGCATTCCTACTAAAAATTTATAAACGATTTTCGCTAGGATGGGGGAACATGCGTGAACTAACGCTCCTGCGCTCTATTCAGAAATTTGGAAAACGAAAATTTGAAACTATATACAGAGCGTGTAAAATATGAACATTACATATTATACCGTCATTAGGTGGACTTAATTAAAGAATAAATGATGACATGGTCCAGAAAACAGTTTGGCAACTTTAAAAATAATTAAATTAGATTTTTTAATTTAATCATACTTATTTTCTGACATGAGAGTGATCCATCACACTTCCAATTAAAAATTTGTTTATTTGTTTCTCTCCATTTGTGGTAATTACATCATTCTTACGTACCATCCTAAATGCTTCGTTGTTTTCTTAGACCCTACTTGTAAAAGAAATTAGGTCGTTGTATTGATCAACGTTTAAAAACGATTTATTATCATCGAATTTTGTTCAAATCGTTAATTAGATTCAAGTTGATTTTTAATGTAGATTTTTAAATGTCAAAAGCGCCCAATTTGCATGGGAATTGACGTCAATGCCTGAATTGTCATCATTGATCGTAACATATAAATATTGATTTATAAAATATATCAGGTAGTTTCGACAATACGGGCGAGCCCATTAGTATTCATCTTCCATTTTATAAAATTTTTATGTTTAATAATTTGTATAGCTTCAATGGAATTCTTTTGAGTAATGTGATTTAAAAGCAAGATTATCTTTCATAATTCCATTTATTAAATAGGTTATTATTGCAGTTAGTGTGGAATATGCAGAATAAATGAGATAATAGGTCTTATTGGTATGCACATTTTATGCATTTTTGGTTGGGAATATAATCTGATATAATCAGTACCGCACTTAGCCGTTTAAGCTGTTCACCGTCTCCAAACTTTATTACTCCATGAAAAGGTGGAGATCAGCATATGCTGGTTTTCATCTCATCTCACTCTCAACGAAGAAAATTTTCGACATTGTATGGCCTTTTCGATCATCAAAAGTCTATCATTTTCCATTTAAATTTGGTCGGTAAAAGGTTCTTTAGGTCTTTAGGTAATTTGTCGAATAAGTTTATTCGTAAGCTCATGTCTTCAAAACAGTTTTATCGGCATCTCTCGGTTTAAAGACTTTCTCTAGGGGTGCAACATTTCCCCATACTAGGAGATGTAACAATACGGCGGGTTACGGCTCGGTTAGACAGCATGGCATAATCACTACGCGTCTGTCAAGACGGATAGACTGGAGGAGGAGGAGGAGGAGATTGTATACCATTCTAGCATAGAACATAGAAAATTATACTGCCTTTGCTACTTCATCTCCTGATGTTTCTTTTATTCATCTATAATGCCATATGTACATATGAAGTTTTGCCCAAGGATTGTCTCCTGTTAATTCTACATGTCTTATTTTGCGCCTTGTCTGGGTTCAGTAGCAGCTTGTTAGATGAAAACCACTCCATTGCTTCATCTCCAAGTATTTTTTGAGTTGCGTTGTTGCCTTCACACAGCACGGTTTCGGATTTCATGCTAGGTAGAAGGTCGTTAATGAATAGAACGATAAAAACAGAACTCAACATGCTTCCAGCTTCCTTGCGGTACACCGTGCGTGACTTGCATTTCTTCGCTGAATTCTTTATTTGGGAAAATCAATTGCTTTCTATTGCATAGGTACGGTTTAATTATTTCGTATGACGTTCCTGAGACCATAATGTTAAATTTTTTCTAAAAACGTATTATGGTTCATCATGTTGAATGCTCTGGATAGATCACAAAATATGGTTTGGCACTTCAGTTTGCTTTCGAGCATATTGTGCATATGGGATGTATCGTAAGTAATCATCTTACAAACGATTTCAAATTTTAAAGGGGCTACTATCACATCGTCTGTAAGGCCAAAAGCTATAAATGCACAGATATAAGCTTAGGCCTTTTAAGGAGTTTACTGGTTTCTATAACTTTAAATTATTTGAAAAAAGTTATGCAGACGGTTGATGTGAAATACAAATTGTTGCAAAAATAGAATATAAATCTGTTTCAAGTTATGTCCTTCACAAAAATAAAAAAAAAACCATTTCAAAATTCAAAAAAATTTGCAATGACGCATTTTTATTTTCTATTTACTGCTATGGATGATTCAGCACGAAAAAAATCCAGCCTAAGGCCTGCATTACAAAGATTATTTATTAAGATTATCTGGCTGTCGAGGGCACCGAGCCCCTGCAGATATCTTAAAATTGTTACTGCTAGTATAAGACATATTTATAAAACAGAGCAAGGTCTATTCTCAAAGTTCGTCCTCGCGTTTATCCTTAATTCAGCGTAGTACGTACGAACTTACATCTTATTTACAAATATAACACATAATAATTGATATAATTTTCTTGGGAATTTGAAAGGTTATCGTTTTAGTCCTTTTTAGGTCATAAACATCTCACTTTTGCTTATAAGAATTAATATTATAGAATATCAAGGCTAAATTAAATTTTTGAAGTTATTATTAAAAATAATTTACACAAATAATTAAAAATTGTTTTCTGCAGATAACTTATGTTGTTTACTTTATCTGCTGGGGATTTCCAACACAATCTTGTTTTTTTATATTACCTACCAACAATTCAAGTTTATCTATAAGTGGAGGCAAGTTAATATGATCTTCGTAGTTTTAAAACAGAAACTATATAACGCCCAACTGGTTGCTGCATAGCGGTTATTCGTTCAAAATGTCCTCGACATCGGTATTTACTATTTTTGCGTTAACAATATTTTTTTATCACGCGACATTTGCTGGTCAGTAATTTTCTTTGATTAAAATTAGAAAATAAATTTGTATATTTTTCTATTGTAATAGATATCACTAGTAATCTTCTTCCAAATACACAAATATGTGGATTACAATCAACTAATGATCATGGAACTGAAAATGTTGCTGGTTTAGGTGAATTTCCATGGAGTGTCCTTCTGGAATATCAAAGAGGTATTATCATACTAAAATAATTATTATAAATTTTAGCTTATAGAAATTTTTTTTAGATGGCAAAGATAATCAATTTTCATGTGGAGGAACTTTAATAAACAATAAATATGTTGTAACTGCGGCTCATTGTATACTCGTAAAAGGCGTACCTTCAAGTACGAAATTGTAAGTAAAAACGATAACATATAAATTATTAAATATTAAATTAGAATTTAAAAATTAACAAGTTAACAAAATGAAAAGAATTACTCTTTCATTGTTTACTTATCTTGTTAATTTTTAAATTAATTAAGATTAATTTCCACAAAATTGATAGCTATATATTATATTTAGGATTAATATTCGTTTGGGTGAACATACCATAAATAATGTAACCGACTGTACAGAAGAGAACACAAAATGTTCTGACGCACCAATAAATATTGGCGTCGACAAAATTATTGTTCATGATGGATATGTGGGCAAGAATAAGAATTTTGATAACGATATTGCTTTAATCAAGCTTAAAACGGAAGTAACTTTTTCAGGTAAATATTATAAATAATAATTCCATATCATTGATTATTATCTTTGGTACCAACTTTTATTAGAATCTAACAAATTGATATTTTCTTTCTAGATTATGTTAAACCTCTTTGTGTACCGACGAGTTCCACGCTACTGTCTAACAAATATGAAGTTAGTGTAATGTCTTTAGCTGGATGGGGAAGGACTAGCGATGATAGACTAACAAATATAAAAAAGAAAATGAAGGTTTGTTTATTTTAACATCAATTACCTATTAGGGTTCAAAAATACTTCTTTAAACTCAAATTTATTATTGTCAATATTTTATCTTACAACATACATAATTATAGGCTATTGGAAAAACTACCGAAGAGTGTAAATCGACATATGCTTCATTACCAGTTGTTATAAATGATAGTCAGCTATGCGCATTATCCCCAAATGAGATTTGCAACGGAAATGGTGGTAGCTCCCTTGCCATTCAAAATGATGGTAATTGGTATATAACTGGTATAGTTTCCTTTGGTCCATCTCAGTGTCAATCAGATTTTCCAACTGTTTATACAAGAGCTAGTAGTTTCGCCCAGTGGATAGTCGACAATTTAGAGGAATAATTAATTTCTTGCTTATTTTCGGCACTTACTGTTAATTTATTGTTCTCAACATTTTCTTTACCTTTTATTATTATACTTGACAAAAAATAATTTAAAGAGGAATCCACGATTAATTTTGTTGATTTTAATAAAACTTGGGTCAATTTGTACAAAATTATAAATAGTGCAGATAAAATCAAAGTTTCCGAACAAATTTCGTGCATTTGCAGTAAATGTAGACAAAAACCAAAATTCTTTGAATATTATTTGTACAATTCATTCTTATTGTTTGCATTTTTGGGAAAACGACAATTTTTAATTTAAGATTACTGAGGAAGGGGACACTTTTAAAATAATATGTAAAATTGCAATTAGTTCTCTAAATAAATATCTGTTATTTAAATAGTTTTTTATTATTTACTACTCTTATTATAATTTCATAGAAAACCTTCAAAAAAAGTCCAAGATCACGATACTCTCCTGTACATGGTCATGGTTGTATAATTTAAAATTAAGATTGAAAATATTCATAACCGAAAGTTGAACAATAATAATAATTATTGTGATCAAAACGTGATGAAAAATATCATTTTATTTTTATTGGTACAAGCAGGGTTGGGCAGTATCATTGGCAGTATTTGAAATACATTCTTTGTATTTCAAATACAATTTTTCAATGTATTTGTATTTTGTATTTCAAATACCCAAAACAAATGTATTTTGTATTTCAAATACTAATTACAAAATACTTCACAAAATACATTAAAATCTAGAAGGATCCTGTCAGTTAGTGAATAGGGGCGTTACAAGTCAAACCGTTATGTTTCGGATCGTTAAAAATCGTAAAGTTTGATTTACACCCCATATTTTAAAATTGAATTCTTTCTACACCATTTCCACCAGTAATTCAGAAGTCGTCAACCGTTATTCAGATTTGTCAATTGATATTCAGAAATCGTCAACCGTTATTCAGATTTGTCAATTAATATTCAGAAATCGTCAACGGTTATTCAGATTTGTCAATTGATATTCTGAAATCGTCAACCGTTATTCAGATTTGTCAATTGATATTACAATTCACAATTTCTGAATATCAGTTGGCAAATCTGAATTGAAATTCACGATTTCTGAATATCAGTTGACAAATCTGAATTACAATTCAAGATTTCTGAACAGCAGGTGAGGTTTTCGACCTTTGCCTTGCGCTCCGCGGCAAGGAGATCCATCGGGACCTGCGCAGCCACCACGAGCAAGGCATCCGTCGACATAGTTCTGTACACTCTAGCTATTCTCAACGCCATCTTCCTCTGGACGCTCTGAAGCAGTTGGGCGTTCTTGCGGGTTTTGGGAGCGCCCTCCCTGACGACGTTGAAATAATGTGCTTTAAAAGGGTGGAAGAGGAGAAGTTGAGAGTGTTCGAGAGACGAGTAATGATGGGAATACTGGGAAGTGTGAAGATCAGGGATGAACAATATAGGAGAGAAATAACCTAGAAATAGAGAACGAGTTGGAGGGAGCGTATATTGTGAGGCACATTAAGGCGATGAGAGTGAGTTGTATCGAGCATGTCATAAGAACCCAGAAAGTGAGAGCAACAAGAAGAGTAATAGAGTGGAGGCCGGACATGGATAGGCGAAGGGGAAGACCTAAAACGAGATGGCCGGATGAGGTGATCAGCCGGATCTGATAGACATGAAGGTGAAGGGTTGGAGGAGAAAAACCCTCAACAGAAAGTTATGGAGACAGATAGTGGAAGAGACAGAGAAGCACAAAAGCTTGTAAGAGCTAAATGAGAAGAGGGAACATAAATAAGAGAAATATGGGGATTAATCAAAGAAGAAGAATATGCATGAATATACTCATCGTATTCACTATAAGCCTGAAGTAGTACATTTTCTCGGGTGTTAAATTGTGAAGAGAGAGCATGCCACCGGGCTTGCTCACATTTTGCATGGATCACATTTTCTACTTATTGTCTTAATTAGATGGATTGTAAAATACTAAGATACTAATAAAAATATATTTAGTTGTTATTTTGTAGGAATTGCGCTTTAAACACAATATGAAAATGCATGTAAGCTAATTTCAAAAATTATTTATGGTCTAGTTTGGGGAACATTAGAGACGGGAAGTACGAGAGTATATTCTTGAATCGGACGCCCCATGAATTGGGCAATAACAATATTATCAACACCGAACCGCACCGATAAAAAAAATGGCGAAACACGACATATTTGGGTTAAATTGGCGAGTTCTGCAGTGCGCGTTATATTTGACTTTTATTTACATGATGATTCTATGAAAACTGTAGCTTCTATGAAAAAAATCTGAAGAACCTTTTTTGTTTAAAATTTAATTATATACATATTTATTAGCTCTGATGTATTTTTATCGTATTATGAACCGTTTAAGAAATAAACAAGATAAACTAATTTGGGGGTGTTTTTGCGTCTAGGGGATGAAGGGGGCGGGAGTCGGCGTGGTATCACATCTTGTTTTGTAAAGGAGGTTTGCATCTACACTTCTGCCAAATTTTATGCTTCTATTATAAAGTTCAAGGTTCTATAGTAATTTTGTTCTTTACGGTCCGGATTATTATTCTACAATAGTGCTTAAAAACTTATGAAAAATACATTTTGACGAACAAGCAATTAACACTACATATATGTAGATAATTGTCCGTTCTTAATTTTCTATTTCAGTAATTTCTCTGCAGTGCGCGCCATGTTTGACCCCCATTTACGTGATGATTCTATAGAAACCGTAAGTCGTATCAAAAGCATCCTGAAAACCTTTCTTGTTTAAAATTTAATTAGACAATTATTTGCTCTGATGTATTTTTATCGTATGATGAACGGTTTACGAAATAAATAGGATAAACTAAATTTTGGGGGGTGTTTTTGTGTCTAGGGGATGAAGGGGCGAGAGTCGGTGTGGTGTCACATCTTGTTTTGTAAAGGAGGTTTGCATCTACACTTGTGCCAAATTTCATGGTTCTATCACAAAGTGCAAGGTTCTATAGTAAGTTTGTTCCTTACCGTCCGGACTACTACATAAAACGAGACTATCTTCGCTTCAGATCGCTCACTGGAACGCGAATATAAGACCCATCATGACGTACTGAGGCGAGTCACGAAGGTCTCGTGGTTCATAACAAACCAGCGCATATATACACGAAAAGAGAGACCATCGTAGAGTTCACCCACCATCACGCGGCGGAAAAACTCCATAGAGCCTCTGCAGTGGCGTACCTAGCATGGGTTATAACGGATTTTGGATTCTACATCCGTTATTAACAACCTTATACCATCAATTTGTTTGGCCACTGCCATTTCATTTCAAATTGATTGAGACGGTAGTGTAGACACTTCCATTTTTGTTATCTTTTTTCCGGAGCGATCCGACCTGCGCGAGGCATCGAGAGTCTTGGGTGAAATTTCGTACGAGAAGGTCACGTTTTATGTGCTGTGAAGTAATTATGGGGTTGGTTTTGGAGATTGCAAGATATGATTACGTTTGTTGAGGATTACGATCCAGCAACCCGAATGTTTTATTTGGAATACGTTGGTTTTCCAACCCAGTAGGGGATTTAAATTCGCGGTTGTGGGATGATGGTTTTTTCCCGTACCATGTGTTCTTGTCGGACCACCCTCGCCCATAATTTCTGGGAAGGATTTTTATCCGTTGGCTTTGGTGAGTTACCTAATTTATTTTGCAATTGCTTCACAGTAATTCGTATTCGATTGGCCAATTTTTACAACAGGAGCTCGATGATTATCAGATTCACCCTTGGCTTGTTCATGTTTTTTATTTTAATTATGTGTTACATTCTGGTTTTCCTTTGTTGTGTATTTTTTATTTGCAGAGTGTTGACCGAGATTGCGATTGCGGTGCAGGTGTATTTCTGCATCGTAGTGATTTGAGTATCTAATCTCTTCAGAGTTCGCATACGTGGAAGTAGATTTGGGTTTGAATTTTATGATTGATTATTAATTAGTATTTAATTATTTTATTATGCTTTGTTTTAATTAAATTCGAACTGTGTATTATTTCCACGTAATTACATCGAACGGCGCTGGCATAATGCATTGACGATGGGATTCCAGAGTGGGCGTCGTACGTTCAAATCTCGTATTTTGAACATTTATGTTTCTTATTTTTTTGTGTTTAATTTTTGGTTTTATATTATTTTTATAAAGGCTGCGATGTGTGACCTATATATACAGGGTGCGGCATTTCACCGGGGTCGCTGCCGCTTGGTTTTATCGTCGGAAGCTCGATGTGGTTACCTTTGTGGGAGTTTTATATGACCATTCGAGTGTTCCGTCGGTTGGTTGTTGGGTAGTGATTCTTGGTGGCAATGTGGTCGCTACTGTGCCGGTTCTGGTCGGCTTCTGTATTGGCCTCTGTAGTTAACGTTCCACTGGCGCCACACACATTCCATCAAACATCGATTTTATCTTTACGCCTTTCGACATTGAACATCGCATTGTTTATTTTATTTTATTGTTCATTTTATTTTTGTGTGTGTTAGCAAAGCTGCTTCCTTGAGTTTCTCAGGGGCGTTTATACACGACCCATGGCCCTCGCATACCGACGTTTACATCAAAGAGCTAGTTTACCTAAGACCAGGGCTCCACGCAATTTAAAGTAGAGGGTTTTTACCTTCTGCGTGGACGTTATCTGTTTCAAGCTATCCTCTCATTAGGGATAGTGAGGAAAGATTTACGGTTCACTGGCGCCCAACGCCCAACACCCCAGACGGGTGTGGTGTCAGCCACACCTCGGCTGTTTTTTTTAGAGGTTGCACCTAATAAGGAAAATGGATAATTTGGGGTCGGGTGGCACCCCCAGACGGGTGGTGCCCGGGGAGGTCCGCCCCCACCGCCCCCTCTAGCTATGCCACTGAGCCTCTGTTGCATCCGACAACCTGCTCGTCCGAGAGTTGGGTAACTACCCACTAGAGGAGACTTCCTTAGGTATAAAAGACCTCAGGAAATCCTCAGCAAGAACACCAGCGACATTAATAATTTAAAAAATTTAAGAGGACGAAGACGACCCTAGCCGCGAGTTGATACAGCATCGGGCGACTTCTCTTCATAAAACCACTGCGGCTCATATATACCAGAGTCCGGTCCTTATCGGTCAAAGGCTTCTAACCAATGCCCAAACACATGGCGACGCAGTGCATGTAGCATACTTATCAACGAGCACGATTGCCCGGGTAAATGCCTCCGCAAATGCGCCGAACTGCTGCGGCCCAGTTACGAGCTCGGTCGACCGACGCGAAGGCCCAAGCTTACGCACGAGCGCAACAGAGCCGGAGCACGACGTCCATGCATCCCGCCCGAGTCTAATCGTCTCGGGAAAGGCTTCCAAAAGCGAATGCCTGAACGCACCTGATTGGACGAGCTGCAGGATAGGCGAAGCTGCATGCGATCTGGACGGACGCTTCACGGGTGCAAAACCCAGAGGACAGTCGTCCGGACAAAAACCTTGGCTAATGCCCAAACGCACTGTAATTTAAAAATTCATAACATAAGCGATCGCTACCTTGCGGCAAATTTTTGAACTACCAATGTTGGTATGTTACCAAGGATATGTCACATTTTCTAACCCTATTCGGTTGTTGCAAATAATTATTTCAAATTCAAAAAGTAATTAAAATAATTATATCAAATTATTACAATAAACAAACACAAACGTATGTAATACAATTAAAAATATATTTAATGCATAACTATCCGAAAACATATGTACCAGCATTATTAATACCACCAGTGACCACTATGGCGCTGCGATCTTAAATTGAAACGCCTATTGTAGTAAATTTTAAGAAAATTTTACAAAAGTTTGCTAGCGCAATCTTACCTACGCTTTCACGTTCCTGTAACAACCCGCGTTTGGTTCTTGATTATTTATATGTATCGACCACGTAATTTTAACACGTAAAGATGAATTTATCAATGATAAATGGATGAAAATAAACATTAAACCATGTTATAAATTAGATTATAAGTATCTAACCATATTATGTGTAAACTATTTAGTTCAAAATTATTTAAATTTATTTAGGTTATAATAATTATTTTGTTTATAATAATTGTTAAACCAGGGTAAAATTTGTTTGAGATGCACTGGAAATTCTCGAGTGATCTTGTAAACTTTTACAAGCTTCTTCCTCTAATATTTGTAACAATGAGAGCGGAAACATTAATAACTTTGTAACGAGAATTTCCAGCAAAGTTAAAAGAAAGCGACAAAGACTTTGAAAGTTATACAGGGTCATAAAATAATTCACTTGCTGCACATGCGACTTCTTCTTGGAAAAAAAGATATAAGTTTCTATTTGGTGAATGGAGCCGAAGTTTTCCATTCTTTAGAATCTTTGGCACCCCGTAGTATCTTCAGAACGAAAGCGAGTAATAAAAACTACCCTGAAGAGACCATATATGTAGTCTCCACTCGAGGTCCGAAATTAATAAATCTCGTACGTTATTATACCCTCTCCATGAGGAAATCTTAGTCAATAAATACGATCCCGGAAGCAAAAGTCAGTTAGTTGTCAATTTTTATCAAACACACATAAGAAAATCGGTCCGTCGCGTTCACACGGAAAATAGTTTGCTAGTCAAAAGTTTTAAAAGTAAGGTCAAAATAAAATACGCGAGTCAAGCGAATTCACTAAGTAAAGATTCATATTAATTGTTAGTACCGATCGATAAAACAACATTTTTTCCAAAAGTTGGCGGCATCATAAATTAACTCAAAATAAGTCAAAATTGAATCTATATTTTCGGTTTATGCATAATTCAAAGTGAAATAGTAAGGAGGAAGGATTACGTTCATGTGCAGTAAAAAGGATTAAAACTTCAGGTATCAAATAATATTACTATTAAAAATCTTTTACAAATATTTACTCTGGCCGGATTAGCATAACTAAATAATTTTGGGTCACAAACCCTAGTATTGTATTATCGTAAAACTTTTAAGTTTGCATAGTTGTTAAATTCTGTCTAAATTTTGTTTGTTATTTAAATAAATTGTTTTAATTAAACTAAAGGTGTCTCAATTATTGAAATTTCCTATAAGTAATCTATCGTTTGTCTTAAATATTTTCCCCAGTCTCCGCGCTGTCGATCACGTATACCAAGTTTATAAGTAAATAAGAAATTTAAGAAAGTAAGTATCTTGCCTTTGTTTTCACGAGTTAGGAACCGAGCTCGTTCAATTAATTAAATTACGGTTCCTGGTGGCAGCTATTAAAACAAATAACCAATTTATTAGTCAAATTATAAGTTCAATTAAAATAAAGCAATCAGTTTTAGTACATTCCTAAGTTTAAAAATTAAAATAGGCTATGTTCGGGGACATGGTCGGGTGGTTTAACGTGAATACGTCTTCGCAGGATACCCGTTTTTAACATGCAAACAACTTCCAAGCCTTGGCTGAATAATGACAATTCGAAATTTGTCATTTCTACACTTTTCGTACACACCCACACAATTTTCGTTACATATTTTTATTTAATTTTTAAACACGCTACCGATTTTATAGACGTATTCACGTCAAAATGTGCTTTCTGAACTGAAGGAACTTGACGTACAAACGTCGTCAAAAAACCTAAGTTGACGTTGACATCCATTGTTGACATCGGAGTTAGTTGGTTTCTGAACTTCTCTAGTTGTAAGTTTTACCGCGCTAATAAAAAAATTAAATTGGAAGCGAAAATCATTTTTTCAATACCTATGTAGAAATTTTATTATGGCGTTCTAATAAGGCATGAATTTTTTTAGATTTTTAAATCATGTTTACGTTGTTTCCATCAATCTTAAGTCAAAATGACGCATTGGTGTATATCACGATTTCAACTCAAAGTTGGCGTCTCGTTAAGACCACTTCGAAAGATCCCCATTTATCTTAGATCTTAGGGGACTATTTTTTAGATAATTTTATGCTCTATAAAAATATCGTTTGAATTTTTCGCAATCACGTTTAGTTTTTGTAGCGTAAGCGATAATAAATAAACATGTAGGAGAAGGTGGGGCGGAATGGGGGTCGGGGCGGAACGGGGGATCAGGTTCATTTCCTGATAGTAGCACTGCAGTTCGCTGCAACTCTCTATACACCTTCATTATGCATCTGTGCAGTGATAAGAATGGTCGTTGTGAATTACCCAGTGTTTCTCCTTTGTTAATTAAACACCTCCCTGAAATCTGTATAAAACTACAACTTTATGAATATTTGAAAACAAGGTAAGATATATTTCACATTACTTTTCGTTATTCCAATTTAGTCTACCGAATTAAGCGTTGTTTAAAGTGTCTTTTCACGTGTTAACATGTCTTGGAGAAGTAACATGGCTGTCGCTAACCTTGCGATGTTTGGTTTACCAAAACACTTGTTGTACAACGGGGTAGGGCAGAACGGGGTCCTACCCCGTACCGCCCCGACCATACTTTTATTTTTCACCGATCTGCTAATTTGCAGTTAACAATAGCTAACCCTATTTTTACCAGCTTTCCGAGGTTTTCGCCTGAACATATACTTCCCATACTACCCAGAGTAAAGCCGGGACAAAAGCGAGTGACGAGGAAACGAGGCAAAACGGCAATTCTGACAGCTTCCCCTTATAAGACTGAACTCGAAGAAGCTGCTAATAATGCTAAGAAGATCAAGGAAGCCAAAGAAAATAGACTTAAGAAAAAACTGTTCACCGGTAACGAAAAAAGGAAGGAGAATACCCAGAAAACTGTTAACAAAATAGAAAAGAAAAAAACACAGAAAATTGTTAACAAAATAGGAAAGAAAAAAACACAGAAAATTGTTACCAAAAAACCACGGAAACAAAGCGTGGAATCAGATGAAGAAGACGATGCGACCTGTTTATTATATTGCAACGACTTATATTCAAAATCGAGTGAAGGCTGGATATCACGCATACAGTGTAAAAAATGGGCCCATAATTCCTGTGCCGGCATTGATACTGACGATGATGAATCACAACTCATCTGTGAACTTTGCCAGCCATAAAACATGATTTTGTTTCACCTTTTAATGAATACCCCGTTCTGCCCATGCATGGGGCAGAACGGGATATAATCTTTTTTTTTCAAACGTTTAAAATAAATACAAGTATTTTCATTATTTTAATTTTGAACATCGGATATGTTAAACGAAATGTTAAATAAATTTATTCACACTATAATAGATTTTTACCTCTTTATTTACACCTTCTCCTTCAAATACTGTCCCAACCACATCGACCCCCGTTCTGCCCCACCTTCTCTTCCATATTTTTTTGAAATTCTACTGCTGGCCTCGTGCCGCCGCCACCACAGATGTCGCCACGCCGCAGAGCAAAATATTATAAAAAAGACTACAAACAAAGCTACAAATTACAAACTATCTTGTATTTGCCACTAGATGGCAGTAGATACTTTCTATTTAAAAGTCATTTGGTGGAAAGATAATATTTTTGTTCTTTGGTGGAAAGTTTTTGAAGTAAAAATTTACATTCTCTTTAATCATAGTTAGTAATTACGGGTTAATTTACGAAATAATTTGAAATTTTCGTTTTATACGTACATATCTTTTTTATAATATAATTCAATAATTTGCCTTGCTTACACTAACCGCTTTGACAGTTACGTTAAGTTTTGTTGTTATATTTTGTGAACCAGCCATGTTTTAAAATCTGTTATAACGGTTTTGTTGCCTGTGATTTATACTGTTGGGCGCGCTAATGTGCCCGATTCATTTTTTAAACTTGATCAATTAAATTACTTAAAATGAGTGGTCGAGATATCCATTTGGACGCGATGAAACGGATGGGCGAGTATACCGTCCGTTTTTTTGAAGAACTGGAAGCTTCTATGGAGGTGAGTTTTTGAATGTTGGTTTTAGCATTTTCGCTTTTCTATTTTTGTGTAGAGAGAACACATCGCATGGTGCAATGCCGTTGACCAAGCAGTCAAAAATTTTAAAGAAACCGGCGTGCTTGATTCCAACTTGGCATCTAACATAACCACTCAAATTCAAGCAGAGGAAGAAACGGAAACCTCGGATAAAGAAATATTTGTGATCCCAGGTATTTTAAGATGCCTTAACTTCATAATTGCCTGTGTATTAAAATTGAGAATTATTTACAGTAGACAATTCTTCCAAAGAAAATGAGAGCGTTGTAGGGAAAAGGACATCCCAACGGACAGCACGAGTTACAAGACAAGCATTGAGGGAACCTTCACAATTAGTAAATCAACAAAATGATTTGATCAAAGATAAGACTGCAAATGTCGTAGTTAAAATTGAGCGGATGACGACAAATGAAATAAAAAGGTATAGCAACAATGCTGCTTTACAAGTTAAAAAGGAGAAAATGGATATGCCTCCACCTTCAAAGCCGATCAGGCAAACGAAGCAAACACGTAAGCAAAAGGAACTTGAAAGTCTTAAAATCAAGACCGAATTAATGGATACTGCTCAAATTCCTAGGGATTCTGATGTGATAGTACAAACAGATAATATCGTTACTTTAGTTGTTGATACAGATGAGGAAGAGGTAAACGCTTCCAGTAGAACCACTCGTGCTAGAACCAAGAATCGGACGAAACCTCAACCGAAAGATATAACTGAAGTTCCATCTACGCGTTCGACAAGAACTAAAACTAGAGCCGCCGCCTTGAGTAAAATGGAAGAAATTGAAATGGCAGCGAATGAACAATTAAAACGTTTGCGTGATTCTTCACCTGAAGATGAGACTCTAAATAAAAAATCAAACAAATCTAAAATCAGAAAAATTAACGACACTACGGTTATCAAAGAGAGCACTGTTCAGCTGATACAAACCGATAATGCGGATAAGGTACACCAAATAAATGAAACTTTTGTTTGTGACAATAAAGATCCAACTGCAAGTAAATTGGTTGACACAACCGTTGTTATACAAAAACCTACAATTGAAATCCCTAAGAATATGGAAGATCTAATGACTGATGATGAAGACGAATCTCCAGCTTCTACACGACATAAACAGAAATTAAAAAATAAGCCGGTGTTTAGTCCTTATGAAAATAGTCCTGTTAAGAAGAAAGTGGAAGCTTATGAAAAATTGGGGGCTGCTTCGGCTGTATCCCAAATGCCTGTTCGCAGTTTACGTGCAAAAGGAAAAGTAAATGATTCTGAGGTAAGTTTGTAATCTGTAGTAAAAATCTGTGGGATGACAAGGGAAATCTATTGAATGCATCGAATATCTCAACATTATTTAACAACTGTAGGTGAGCGAATTGCCCTTATTTGTTTGACTGAGTGACCATTCACGTTCAACAAGGTAATTTAATCTTTAATTGATAATATACATCATGTGGTAGACAATCATTTGTATTTGGCAAAGATGTACATTGAAGTGTTCTAATAAACACCCAAAATGTCTCATAAAAATCCCAAGCTGGCGTTCCCCCAAATGAGGATTTTAGCCCCCTAAGTGCGGTGTTTCACCTATAGCTCACGTATTTTTACTTTTACGAAAAATTACCATTTAGCAAAGTTGAAGAACATAAAATTCTCTATAACTTGTGGCGCTGCAGTAGGTAGTACTACAATACATACTGTAATAGGCAAATTAAACTTTGTTTAATGGTAATTTTTCGTAAAAGTAAAAATACGTGAGCTGTAGGCGAAAACCGCACCTAGGGGGCTAAAATCCTCATTTGGGGGAACGCCGGCTTGGGATTTTTATGAGACATTTTGGAGGTTTATCAGACCACTTCAATATAGTACATCTTTGCCAAATTTCAGCTTGCCCGGACCTTCTGTAAGCTCAAACCAAAATTTCGGTTTCGTTATTTGGAAGATACTATAACTTGGGCAAATTTTGAAAAAATCTATTCTTTTCTTCATTTTCTAACCTTGGACACAATTTCAATTAATTTATTACTAAAAGCATTTCCCGTGCCCGAAAACATTTCTCTCCCTGCAACGAATCAATATTGTCCCATTTTAAGGGTGGGTCGTGTTTTCGGTCAATAATTTAAGTATTAGTGTGCCATGGAAAAATATGAAAAGACACTATTTTGTAGAGAATTTTATGCTCTTCAATTATGGTCTGATCATAAGACCCGTTTTACATTACACTAAATTTTTCAGGACTGAAATTTTCAGTCCTAAAAATCCAATGCGCGCGCCGAATCAGGACACTGACAACAAGAAATTAGAACATGTTCTAATTTCTTGTTGTCAGTGTCCTGATTCGGCGCGCGCATGATGTAAAATTAGTTTCATAATTTAAAATTGGACACTGGATATTTGTTTGAATTTTCGGATTTTTGGAACATTTATTTTTTTACAAAATGAAGAAATTAAATTGTAACTCTTAGTAAATTTTTTCTTGATATGTTAAAATCAAAAATCACGTTTATGTGATGCGCCGATACCAGAAAAATTGAAAAATACTAAATGTTTATCTGCAGATGTAATAAATAATAGGTATCTACGTTTATATTTTACTAAAAATAATTAAAATGTATCAGAAATAAACGCTTCTATTTTATTTTTTGAATTTATACAAAACACTTTTTAATTTCTTAGTAAAAAGGAATCGATCAGCCCTTAAGGCGTAAAAAATCCCAATTCGGAAAATAATTGCAAGAAATCTTCAAATCGGTTGAATTGCTTTATTTTAATGCTGTAATCAACATACTAAGTTTTCCCTCTCCTATGACTCCGCCAGATTCGAAAGAAAACGCCGAAATTAGAATTATAGAACGATTATAGTGAATATCTCGTTACACATTAATTTTACGACACAGTCAGTCCTTATCAATATTATTTAAAATAAAATTCTGTACAAAAAAGGTTATTATCATATTTTTCATGAAATCAACCCTTTCTGAGATATAGCCACGAGAAGCTTAGGATTTTTACATATATAACTGCGAAAAAAAGGGGCGGGGTTGGGTGGAAATAATTAGGAAATCCAATTTTTTTGCGCTTGGTATCAGAAAACCGTTCCTAAGTTTTTAACATCAAAATAATGCAAAATAATGGTGTTTTTTAGAATCTCTAGTAATTCCTTTTTAAATTGCAAAATTTTAATTACTTACCATTTTCTCTCTGATTTCTGAAAATTTACTTTTAAACACTTACAAACCAATTGACATTTGACAATTTACCTAATGCGCGCGGCGCATATTCAGTCTTTAGATTTTTAGTACTAAAACTTTCAGTACTGAAAAATTTAGTGTAATGTAAAACGGGACCATTCTAATTTCTTGTTGTCAGTGTCCTGATTCGGCGCGCGCATTGGATTTTTAGGACTGAAAATTTCAGTTCTGAAAAATTTAGTGTAATGTAAAACGGGTCTAATATTTCATACAAGCATAAATAAGCGAGTTATCGGCAAAAAATCGCGTTGGGGGAGCTAAAACCCCCGATTGTGGGGGACGCCGGCGTGGGATTTTATGGGACTTTTGGGGGGTTCATTAGAACACTCCAATGTACATCTCTGCCAAAATTCAGCTTGCCCGGATTTTTTGCAAACTAAAAACCTTCCTTGCCTGGACTAAATTTAATTTATTAAGGGGGATTCCACTTTTTCGCTCATAAATCTAAGGGGCCGTCCATTAATTACGTAAGGATGGTTTTTTGTAATTTTGGACCCCCTCCCCCCGCCACGTAAGGCTACGTAAGATTGTGGCACCCCCCCCCCCCCCACATCTTACGTAAGAATTATTTAAAAGAAAATTAATTTTGACCCCCCTCTCCACCCCTTATATTTATAAAATATGAATAATAATATATTATACTAGCTGGCACAGTCGGCCTACCAGCCGCCTTTAGCCGTCTAGACCGTGTGGGATGTGGCTGTTCGGCCTTCGGCCTCACTCAAGAGTATCGCAGGCATACGTGTAGACCGTGGTTTTTCGGCCTTTGGCCTCACTCCAAGGTACTAAAGTAGCCTATGTTTTTCGTAGCATTGTAAATAACTTCTACACCAAATTTGGTTAAGATTGGTCAAATAGAAACGTAAATCACGTGCACGCGTATTTGCATTGTCGATCGGTTAACAGTTTGACAGCATTCATTATTGTTTTTTAAGTTGATTTTGAGTAGCCTGCCTTCCTTTAAGGAATCTCGATAATCCATTCATGCGCGTCCCATAGGGACGCGCATGAATGGATTATCGAGATTCCTTAAAGGAAGGCAGGCTACTCAAAATCAACTTTCCTCTCCTTTGCGAATTTTTGCACTATTTCAATACAAAAACATGCGCAGGTACCTACATAATAACTGTGCCAAATTTGGTTCCGATCGGTTAAACGGTTTAGGAGTCTATAGGGAACATACATACACACATACATCCATTTTTATATATTTAGATAGATAATAATAAATACAAAAATTTAAATTAAATTTTTATTTACATAGATGAAAAACCGTTCGTAAAGATCATCAAAGTTTGATGCCATTTTCTATAATTCACACTATTATGCCACTATGTTTAATGATTTTTAAGTAGTACTATATATTTCAATATATGATATTTCCATTATACCTGGATATAATTACCAACATACAAGAAAAAATTATATTTGATTGTTGAATTTAATTTAAAAAAATATTTTAAGAAACTTACGTAAGGGATACGTCGGACCCCTCCCCCCCTACGTAAGGGTCCGTAAGATATCCAATACCCCCTCCCCCCCAAAAAACTCTTACGTAATTAATGGATGACCCCTAAGCAATTTTCAGGATTTGTTTTTAGAAAAATGAAAAACCATAGAAATTTTTCTGGTATGGTGGGATATTTATTATATATTGAATACACAATTGTGAATGTTTCATATAAAAATAATAAAAATTTGTGCCGCTACAGCCTCCTGAACTTAAGTCTATTAAAAAGGTGGTGGGCAAGCTCAGGTCCTTTGTATTTGTCCAAAATTAAAAAACGAAAGATTTTCGTTTTCAACAGAGTTGTCGCTATCGTCCCAACTACAATCATAAGAAAAAAAAATTGCATAGGAAATGGTAGCGTTTTAAAAAAAAAAATTAAAATTTTCTACATTTTTTTCAAGTTGAAACCCCAAAAAAGCAGCTAAATTTTGTATGAATGCATTTGTTTTAGTTCAGACGATAGAGAATTTTATATAAAATCGAATGCCGCAAGAATCAATTAAATCGGTCTATTATTTTTTAAGATAGAATGCCCACCACCTAAAGAAATGTCATTCGGAGAAAAACGCATTTAAAATTATGCGGTAAAGTTCTTGTAGTGCAGGTTTCCCATATACGAATTTGCAACTGCGTTATTAGAAATTTTGGGTACGGTCCCCTAAGTGTGGCCGCTCCAAATAAATTGAAAATTTCCTATTGCAAAGAGGAAGGTTTATATAGTTTACTGATGTAATTTAAACTTGAGAAGGTATTATCAAAATTTTGAGTTAATCGATTTTGAAGTTTGCAAATTTACATGTAAAATTAACGAGATTCCCGCACGTCGCTCATTCTGTTGACAGTCCGTGCAGTTATAATGACCCTAACACTTAGAGTATTTCGCACCGGCAGATGCAGCTCGTCTCTCGTACATGTAACATCGATTATTTTTTGTTTTTAGGCAATTTTTTGGGGGTGAAACGTAATAGTTTATTCCCCATACCGCAACTATACTTTTTAATGCTATTTCAAGGGTCTCTAAGCTCCCGGTTTCATTTATCCCGGTTTTTTTTGATGGGAGGCGCCTTCTCGTATGTTTAGCATAGTAACCAGAGTCAAAACCGCCCTGGAGGGGTGCAGAGCGGAGCGGAGAGGAGCGCAGCGGCGCCCCGAAAGGGTAGGTTTTGACGATGGATAAACCTCCCTATCGAATGCACGCCCCAAAAATCGAAGAAAAATTCGCTAAATTTACGTACTTTCAAATTGATTTTTCTCGAAATTTTATGTATATCATCTCGAGTGAAATTTTTACAGTATACTCTATAAACCTTCCTCTTTGCTATAGGAAAATTTTAAATTTTTTTGGGGTGACCACACTTAGGTCACCGTCCCCGAAATTTTCATAACTTCCTCATTTTTTAAATTTTTCACAAAATTCTTTCACTAACATGTTCCAGAAAGATTCCAGATTAATAATAAATGTTTAAAAAAAAATGTATTTTTTGAAGTGAAAATAATGGAATACCCCCTTAAATCATTTGATTTGCTAGACTCGCTTTCGATGTGCCTGTATTCTGTTTTTATTGTTGTGATGGCAAATCATCAATACCGAGGGGTTAATCACAAGCAAAATTCGTGTACACCAGATTGCCAAATTAATGTCAAGACTACCACATAATCAGGGGTGGGCTGCCAAATTTTGAACAACCGGCTCGCTACGAGGGTTGCTGTTTAACTTTCTGGCCTAATAATGAAAATGCGAATATTTATCATCAAAAATGATTTTATTGTTTTTCAAAGTATTCTCCAGCAAGATTTATACACTTTTGCATGCGCTCAAACCAATTGTCGAAGCACTTTTTCCACTCCGATTGAGACACCTCCAAAACATGGTTTTTGAACGCTTCAACAGCATCTTCTGGCGACGAAAATCGTTGACCACGCATTTTTCTCTTGATGTTCGGGAATAAAAAGAAGTCATTGGGTGCCAAGTCAGGGCTGTACGGCGGATGACCCATCAATTCGACGTTTTGGGCGGTCAAAAAGGCGCTGGTTTGAGCTGATGTGTGAGAGCTCGCATTGTCATGGTGCACAATGATCCGTCTTCTCTTGTTCGTTTTTCGAATTTCTCCGAAGACTTCAGGCAAACAAATTGTGGTGTACCACTCAGAATTGACCGTCCTACGTTGCTCAAGCGGAACAGTCGCTACATGACCAGTTTTACCAAAGAAACAGGCTACCATTTGCTTCGAAGTGCTTCTTGCACGAACAACTTTCGTTGGATTTGGCTCGTCTTCGAAGACCCACACGGTCGATTGCTGTTTTGTTTCGGGCTCATAAGCATAGATCCATGATTCGTCACCTGTGACGATCTTATAAACGTCTTTTGAAACACCGCGATTGTATTTTTTTAAATTTTCTTTGCACCAATCCACACGACACTTTTTTTGAGCCACTGTCAAATTATGCGGGATCCAACGAGAACAAACCTTTTTTACGGCCAGGTGTCCATGCAATATCGAATGTATGCTGGTGGAAGAAATGCCCAAGGATGCCTCTATCTCACGGTATGTCACATGACGATCTTGCTTTATCAGTTCACGGACGGCATCAATGTTCTCTGGCACAACGACTGTTTTTGGACGACCTTCACGACCTTCATCTTCGAGCGAGCGTCGGCCACGATTGAATTCATTAAACCAGTTTTTCACAGTGCTATAGGATGGTGCTTCATCGCCATACAAAGATTTAAGTTCATCGATGCACTCTTGTCGTGATAATCCACGTCGAAAGTTGTGAAAAATGATTGCACGAAAATGTTCACGAGTTAATTCCATTTTTTTGCCAAATTGATTTTTTCAAGTCACTATAAACAACAGAAATTATGGCTGTACGTCAAAACGTTCTGAGTACGTTTATGCTACAACATGTCAAACTTTACAATGCAAATGTCAAATTGCACCTAGCAACGCTTAGTGTTCCCTAGGCCAGAAAGTTAAACAGCAACCCTCGTATTATTTCGAAGCAAAAAAAAACGGTATATGAGTACATTGTCTTCATTTATTTTTGTACAGTATAAAATATATAATATATATAACAAAACAAAACATTTATTGCACAAAATAACTAAACAAAACGTTTATTGCACAAAAAAACTAATAAATTCCAAATTTAACATACTATACTATGTATATTATGCATAATTAATTAATTAATGTAGAGTCAATATGCCTTGGTCATTTGCAGAAACATCATTATTGTGCCCTTTTCTTACCCTTGTTTCTGTTGCTAACCTGTGATTCTGGTTCATCCAAGATGTAATAAAAGGAATGGCATCGAAATTGGCTTATTTTTTGGTTTTAGGGGTAATTTAACAAGCGGCTCGCCGAGTTTCAAACATTTTAACAACCGGCTCGCGCGATGCCAAAAGACTTCCCATTATGCCACGAGACTTGTACACCAAACTTCCTCTGTGATTAACCCCTCGATCAATACCAAATCGGCTTTATGTGCCATTTGAAGCAAGGAGATGCTCACGAAATTTCAGATTGTACCTGTAGTCAAACCGGGAAACCTTGTATTAACAGTTGATCTTGCATATGAATAATATGATAGTTGCATATAAACTGCTCTTCTCCCTAATATGACGAACAAATATCTAGTGCCACCATTCCCGGCATTGGTTGAATATTGAACCCAATTATCATTTTGAGTTTCTAAAACTGGTTCTTCACATCTTGGAAATGTCACGATTTTTGTAGGATTTGTTTGACTTTAATTTTTCTTTCAAATTATTATTATAAGCTTTATTATAATAATAATAATGATATAAGAAATTTTTACCATTTATAATAAATTACCTATGGGGCCACCAGGTGGACATTTGGTGAGCAAAGAACCATTCTATAGTTTTGTCTTACGTTTTTGTTTGATCATTATGCGTTGAGTTTTTTTTGTTTTTTTGAACATAATGTTGGTCATCAATATACACTGATCAAACAAAACGAACCATTTTGTTCGTTCGTGTTTGACTGTTAACATTTTTTGTTTGATCAGTGTGTGTTGGATGATATTTAATACGTGTAAAAAACAGTTTCAATAAAAAAAAAAGTTTTGTCTCGCAACTTTTTTGCTTGATCAGTCTGAGTTTAGCCTTAGGGGTTTGTTAGGACACTCAAATATGTAATATTTAATTATGTCTGTAAAATATTAGTTTTCCAGTCAGTCAACCAAAATTTCCCTGCCTGGATTAGTAAGAAAATTTCCGAGGGGTTGACCACTGAGTAATTTTGGTGTACAAGTACCGGCAATTTATTAGCAAATTTAGTTATTTTCTTGGTAATTTTAAAAATTCTCTTGGTACTTGATTCGCAATTGTGGCAATTTATGTATACTATTTTATTGATTCACTGGTTATTCTTTAAATTTAGTGATATTAGCATGTTGAGGTATAATTTTTTCGCATTTTAGTCCAATTGTAGTAGAATATTTACACCGTTTTAAAATATGGCAGAAATCTTATTTATTTTATAAAAAGAAGCATTGCTGTGGTAGAAACCTTCGAGTTTTTGAGAAAACTAACGGCATTTTAGTAAATGCGTTTGAAGAACAGACACCACGTATTTAATTTTACGATTTATACGGCCTAATTGACAAATTTTAATAACATTGCTTGTAGCAATGCTTGTAGGGAAATGTGTTGCTTGAAATCCTTAGTCGAAATCTGTACTTAACGCATTTTGCTTCAAATGTGCACATGTCGCATTTTGAAGGCGCAACGACGATTTGTAGATATGATCGGAAATATAAATTGTTCAGTAGAAGCGATTTAAAGTGCCGTCGGTATAGGGAATTCAATGTATTTGCTTGCTTTGCTTTAGGTGGGATTGTAGGATATTTTGCGAGCTGCTTACGCCCTTCAACGGGTGCTTGAGAAGTAGACTTTTAATGCAATGTAAATTTAATAACTACCGTGTGGGCTTCTAGGAAGATTACAACCTCGGCCGGACTGATATAGTTCAACCAAAAGGATACAGATTTACCAAGTCAATGTACATATTTAATGAACTAGAATAATTTTTTCGTCCATTTTTGAAGTGAACAAACATAAGTAAATGCAAAATAGATCTGTAGAATCTATTTAAAAAAAAATTGTTAACAAAAATTGAATTTCACTTCTTTACCACTACGCCGCACCCGAAAATTTTTGGTACTACCTCTTTGGATCGTTTCTGATATTACTGAAGAGCAACTTTTTATAGGTCGTAGCTTTTAACCTTTTCATGCACACGAAAATCATTTTTACGATTTGAGCACTCGACTATAACAATTCGCCAAGCGACAAAGGTTTCTTGTGGAAATAATAATCAGAGAGATACTGGAATAAATTTTATTATCTTAACCCATTACCAGCCGTAATTGAAATTTTAAGGAAAATTTTTTAATTTTAATAAAAATTAGTTCATTGTGGACTAAAGTAAATAAATTAATCAAAAAAAAGTTTTCAAAATTGTCAGTTACGGAGAAACAGGGCGTCCCATTTTTGGGACAATGGCTGGAAGTGACTAAAATAAAATTCACATGAAAAAATTAATTTTAAGTAATAAAATGTTACATTACATATTTATTTTGTGTGAAAAGAAGCAAAACAAATGTCATGCAATGGCAAATCACATTTTCGAATCGAATTTTTATTCAATGGACCTGGTTCATTTTGTCATGTTGGATTGCAGTGGTTATATCGAGAAATTTCATTTTTCTTTTTTGATAAATATTCATCAGCACTACTTAGCTCTGAATCGGAAGATAGAAACAGTTCTAGGGTACCAGGCACATCATTTACCTCTCTGTCCACTAAGTAATTTTCTTCCAAGCTCGTTGTCCGTCAAATCGTTCCATCTGGATGTATTATGGCTATATCAATATTGTCAGTATTATTCAAGTCTTGAAAAATATCTTCATCCTCAAACATTGCTTCAATTTCTTTCACATTCAAAAACTTTTTTACACTAATATTGTCACTTACATTTGCGCAATCCGAACAACTTGGAGAAACTAAAGAATAAAAGGTGATGACGCAAATCTGAAGTATGGTTTGTAATCCTAACACTTCAAGGCATCCTTTGTTAATAATATTTGCATAAAATAAATAAAATTTATAAACAAATTTAAATTAGTTTTACCACTGAAAGAATTGCAGCTCCGCTTAAGATAAAACGGCGACTTTGATCATTCATATTATCACACTACTGGATTATTTTACGTATGTATTCAACTTGATTTGTAACCAATCATCATAATCTATGATTTCATGCACTTACTTTGCAAACTTTTTAAGCCAAAATTTAAAAACAGCTCAAAATGTTAGCGTCCCAAAATTGGGACGTTGGGTGGTAATGGGTTTTAATTAGGACCTCTAAAAGCACATAGTTTTTTTTATATTGTATCCTCATTTTAGTTTGTTTTTAAAGTATAATAAATTTAAACACTAACAACAAAAACAATTCTTTGAGCTCAAAAATCTCTGTGAATATAGTTTTAGAATTTTTAAATTAATAAAAATAAGTAAATAAATGTAGCTTGCAACTTGAATGTACTTAAGTAACTAAAACTATTGGCTTAAATTGTAGAGTTTCTTCAAATTTTAAGTTTTAAACTCGTTTTTATAAATGAATGTAACTTTTAAAAATATTAATATATTCACTTGGTTCCTGCAGGTAATTGCGATATTCGGCATTAAAATTGCAATATTGCATAATCCAAAATGTCTTTGTTCTGGTTAAGGCGAGTCGGAGCCTACCCAAATTCATGTGGGAAATAACACAGGGTGGCCACCCGTCTGGAAAACCGGGAAATGTCAGGGAATTGTTCTGACAGGGAAAAATCAGGGAAATGTCATGAAATTTTATCGTCTGTCAGGGAATTTTGATAAATTTGAATTACTCAAAAATTTTGTCCATAACAATACGGAAATTTCGCCTCCGAGCACAAAAGATTCACTTTCCGCTTTTAATATGCAATTTACTATTCCATGAATTTATAAGTAAAATTCCGTCTTTCAGTAATTTTGCATTGATATGTAAAAAGTATACTTTGGTTTTGTAAATTAAATTTACATAATATTATTATGTACTATAAATAATAGGAAAAATTTACAAACCTCTGTAAAGGTTTAACTTTGTTGTTCGTCTTAATAATAAAGCTTAATAACTGCAGTTATCAGAATGCTGATGCTGCAAGCGCCAGTATACCTTATGTGTTTTATTTTTGCTTCACATCGTTAAATAACATAACTTTTTCTGTTACAGGCGTAATTAGACGTGAAAAGTTTTTTTTAAATTGTTACCTATCGATATTAAAATTAGTGTTTTTAATTAACTTGCAATAGGTCGTATATCGGTAGATAATGAGAAATAGTGTATTCGCTCTCTTGCAATAAGACGAACTGATAACTCCTTGAAGTTGGTCCACTACAAATAGTCGTATGTCGTAATAATTTTTGAATTTCTTAGTTTATTTTATCACGGAATTTAGTGTTCAGCTTTTTTAAATTTTAAATGATTTTAGAGCTAGTAATAAATTGTTGGGTTACTATGCACTTAATCTAACCACTCGAAACAAAATTTCTTCTGCTACACACTAAAGAACACAGTCAATCATTCTGTGCTCAGTCCGTGCGCTCCGATATACTCTAACACTTAGAATATTTCGCACCGGCAGATGCAGCTCGACCGTCGTACATGTAACATCGATTATTTTTTGTTTTTAGGCGATTTTTTGGGGGTGAAACGTAATAGTTTACTGCCCCATACCGCGACTATACTTTTTAATGCTATTTTGAGGGTCTCTCGTATCGCGGTTGCCTTAATCCCGGTTTTCTTGATCGGAGGCCCTTCTCGTATGTTTAGCCTAGTAACCAGAGTCAAAACCGCCCTGGAGGGGTGCAACCCGGAGCGGAGAGGAGGGGCGCCCCGTAAGGGTAGGTTTTGACGATGGATTACCCTCCTTATCGAATGCACACCCTAAAATTCGAAGGCAAAAAAAATTTAGTTTTTTCACTTTTTCGGCAATACACGGGTTATTTTCCATTTTTTTGATTATATTTATTACTAATATCCACTAATCACACCCCCATCTATCCGAATTTCAAAGAAAAATTGAAATCGGAGCGAAAAAATTTTACGCATTTTCATCGGACCACGGGCGACTGCTGTGCATCGGCCGAGGTCTGCCGCCTAATCGATGCTACTTTACCGTACTTTTCAAAAGTCGATATTGGGGTTGTTTTGACCCCGTTCACTCTTTTTTTTGTTTTAATAGACAATTATAAGCCTGTTCTTTAGTGTGTAGCTGAAGAAATTTTTTTTCAGCCGGTTAGATTAAGTGCACAGTCGCCAATTGTTGATATATTTTAAATACACTGATATGAAATTAAGTTTTAAGATCGAAATGTTTACATACAACATTTTTCATCTATAATCTTGGACACGAATTTGACTTACTGCCTATTAGGAAAAACAGTTTTTTGTTCCTCCTGAAAAAGTCCAAAACGTCAGGGAAAATACTTATTTCAGTCAGGGAAAACCGGGAAATGTCAGGGAATTTTGTGAACGGAAATAAGTGGCCACCCTGTAACAATTTTATTTTGAATTTTTGCAGAAATCGTCGATAAATCAAACGGAAAGTACAATTAAAAAGTCAAGAGGGATTCCAAAAGTCATTCCCGGAAGTGCGGAAAAACATGGTTCTAAAGTAATGACACCGTCATCTAATTCGGTACTAAAACCCCGTAGTGCACTGAAATCATCTCAGGCGGCATTTAGAGAACGGGAATTGGTCAGGCAACAAAAAGAAGCGGAAGCTCGCCTGAAAAAGGAGGCGTTGTTGCTAGCCGAGGCTGAGGAAAAGCGTCGAAAATTGGAAGAAAAACAACTAAAAGCACAACAACAACGCGATGCTTTGAAAAAAGAAAAGCTAAAAGCCTTTGAACAGTCAGAACGTGCGAAACAAGAAAAAATAAAGAAGTTTTCAGCTGACCAAGATGATAAATTAAGTAAGAAGAAAGAACAAAATGCTCAAAAGTATGCCAATGCTGCAAGGAAAGCAGCAGAAGAGAAAGAGAAACAAAGAGATAATAAGGTACCCACTCCAAAATATTTAAAGTACAAAACACCTTTGTTACCTACACCAGATTGTTACGATTCGGATGATGGCGATTCCAAGCCATTTGTTGAAAAGGAGTGGCAGAAAAGTAAGCAATTTAAATTCTTTTGTGTAATATTTTTATAAGTTACTTGCAATTTTTGTTTATTTAGAAGACTTGGTTACATTCATGGCTACATTGAAAATATATACAAAATTCCAAAACAGTAAATTATTTTGCAGTCATCCTACTGTTGATTTACAAGAAATATTTCCTACTATCGAACCAGCAAAATTAAAAAGAACTTCCAGTGCTATTTGGAATAGATCTGGAATGACACGGTTGGCATCAATGATGGAAGAAGAAGATGATGAAGTGTGAAGCAAACAGTATTCTTTTGTTACATTTTAGTCAATTGATCATATTTAAAATGCTGTAAGCATTTTTTATTTTATTGAGGGGCACTTAAGTGCTATAAGTCAATTTTAATAACGTTTTTGATATTTTTCATTGATGTAGTAACACTTGTAATTTCTTTTAATGTATAGCGAGTTAGGTTTAATTATGTTATCAGGAGGTTTGTAAACCAACTGTGAATAACAATATATTTCAACAAATCCCTTTATTTAACATTAAATTAATAATGCATTGTTGGTAAATTTTTTTATTTTGATATGTAGTTAGATATTTTATGGCTCTAAAAAAACTTACTGTGGATGCAATGGTTTTTGATTTCTTTTGTTATAAAGTTTAGGATAAAAAAGTAAATAACGTAATGATATCTACGAGTTGTACCATGTTAAATATTTTGTAATAGATGTAACTTCAACATCTTCCATTCTTTTATTTTAGTTTTAGTATATTTAGATTTTACTTTTTGCGGTGTTTATAATGAAACCTTGCATTTTACTAATAAAATAGGATAATTGATCCACATAATTTAATCGATGAAGGTAAGTTTATGTAATAAAAATGAAAATATGTTATTTATGAACAAAATTTGCAAAGGGTTGCAATGTAGTTTCTCGATTACAGTGTTATCAAAAATTCAATTAAGGAACCAAAATTAAATAAAAGGGGCGTATTAAATTTGTACCAAAAATTTTAGATTTTTGTACTTCAATTATGATATATTTGTATTAATAAATTATATTTTGTATTAATATATTTTTGTATTTATCCACAGCTGAAACAATATTATGACCAACATTGATGTATAAATGTTCACTACTAGTGTAAATGTCATATTCTTTCTAAAAGTAGTAGGTATACAAGAAAGTACTAATTTTTAGACGAAATTCAATTTCTTTCAGCAGTCGGTATTATAGTATTGCAATTGTTTTAACCGATTTTTAGATGTTTCTTCTTTCATTTTGTAGCTAAGTATGTAAAAAAAAGGTTTGACTATTTGTGGTACTCTCCGATTTTTACTGTTTTGAGGTCTTGGGACCTGAGAGGAATCTTATACCGGGTGTTCATTTTAAAACTTCCAGCAATTAATATCTCCAACACCAAAAGTCAGATGAAAAAATGTTTCGGACAAAAGTTGTATGATAGCGAGGGGGAAAGAATGTGGCATAATTGTTTTTTTAATTTATTGACCTTTTCAAGGTCATTTGAAGGTCAACTTTGTTTTTTTAAATGGCACCTTATATTTCTTTTAGCAGATTCATATTTTGCATGAAGAAATAAACAACTTGTTGGAAATTTTTTTTTTATCCGACATGAGGCTTTTCGAGTAAGATGCGTTGAAACAAAATAATATAATCAACATTGTTAATCAAAATTTAATATTTACAATTGGGGAACATTTTGAAAACTTGTTATGAAAACATTCGTTTACAAACATTTTTTCCACTTTTTAATACTAATAAATAGCCTTCTAAAACTTGTAAATATTAAATTTTGATTATATTATTTTGTTTAAACGCATCTTACTCGAAAAGCCTAATGTCGGATAAAAAAAATTTTCCAACAAAAGTTAATGATAAATTTAATTTCATTAAAAATGATCTAAGCCCAAAAAAAGCCCCGGGTTACGATTTCATAACTGGAAAAATATTAAAAGAGTTATCAGAGAAGGGGTTGAAATACGTAACTCAGTTGTTTAATGCCGCCTTAAGACTGGAATACTTCCCAGCGCAATGGAGGATCGCCCAAATGATTCTCATTCCAAAACCGGGTAAACCTGTTGAGGATGTAAAATTGTACAGACCGATTAGTCTTCTATCAGTATTGTCAAAACTGTTTGAAAAAATGTTCCTAAAAAGAATAAGACCAATCTTAGAGGAACAAATGTTAATTCCCGATCATCAGTTTTGCTTCAGGCAGCGGCACGGTACTGTAGAACAGGTTCATAGAATTGTGACAAAAATCCACCAAGCATTCGAAAACAACAGCTATTGTGCGGCGGCGTTTCTTGATGTTGCCCAGGCCTTTGATAAGGTCTGCTATATAAACTAAAGAAGAAACTACCGCATAACTACTACAGAATGTTGAAATCCTATCTGACTGACAGATATTTCCTGGTGAAGTATCAAGATGAACACACACCACTGATGGCCATAAAGTCTGGAGTACCTCAAGGTAGCGTAATTGGATCTGTATTGTATGTATTGTTCACGGCGGATTTGCCTACATTGGGATCTGCGACCACTACCACATTTGCGGACGATACAGCCGTAATAGCCGCTCATAAACATCCAAACATAGCATCGGAAATGTTGCAAAGAAGCCTCGACGCAATAGAAAAATGGAGGATTAAAGTGAATGAGACAGAATCATTGCGGATAACCTTCACACTGAAGAAAGAAACATGTCCACCTGTATTTTTAAACAATCGCCAACTTCCACAGACGGATGGGGTTAAATACCTAGGGCTTCACCTGGATAGAAGATTGACGTGGCAAAAACATATATTTACTAAAAGAAAGCAGATGGGTCATAAACTTCGAAAGATGTATTGGCTGATGGGTAGAACATCAAAACTCACAACGGACAACAAACTGCTAGTCTATAAAGTAATCTTGAAGCCAATATGGACTTACGGGATCCAGCTCTGGGGCTCTGCCTCAAACTCAAACATAGAAATCCTACAGCGCTTTCAGTGTAAGGTTTTAAGATTGATTGTTGATGCCCTCTGGTACGTCACAAATCAAATAATACAGCGCGATCTAGGAATGCCCACAGTTAGAGAAGAAATTACAAAATACGGTAAAACATATCATAATAGACTCGTAGACCACCCAAATCCACTTGCGGAAAAACTCGGCTACAATAGCGGCAGTGAAGGGAGCAAATTGAAGAGGTTCAGGCCCTCTGATTTCAGGAAAAGATTTAGTGAATAGACAGTTTAAATTTAATTTAATATCACGTGTACTCCGTTAAAAATACTAATTTATTATATTATCATGGACACTAATAATGTAACATTAAGACTATAAGGGGGCGTGTCACTGGACTCACTCTCACAAGTTAACTTATGACAATCATAATACTTACTGAATGTTTATTGAAACAGATCGTAAAGTAGGTATATATAAGTAGTCAATAAAAAAAAAAAGTTGTTTATTTATTCTTGCAAAATATGAATCTGCTTAAAAAAATATAAGGTGCCATTTAAAAAAACAAAGTTGACCTTCAAATGACCTTGATAAGGTCAATAAATTAAAAAAACAATTATGCCATATTCTCTCCCCCTCGCTATCATACAACTTTTTTCCGAAACATTTTTTCATCTGACTTGGTTTTTGAGATATTAATTGCTGGAAGTTTTAAAATGAACACCCGGTATATTGGGGACTAAATCGCAATAAGTTGTCACGCCACAAGCAGACAATAATTCTTTTTGTTCATGCTTTTCAAAACGTAGCATTTTCCATTTACTTGGGAAAAACTCGAATTTATTGAAAGACATAGATACGAGATTTTACGATCTTAACAGTTGAAGACAATCCATCGATGATGAGAACTTCTGATGGTGGCACTATACGGGCACGGATTAAAAGTACTCGTCTTGATAGTTATTTTTACTAGCATTTCCAAGCATCGCTTTCTCTATCAGCTCAATTAAATACTATCGGAGTAAATACTACCCCCTCCTAGTTTGAAGTCCTGTATTTTCAAATGTTATTGATAAAATTTTATATACGAAAATAGGCAGATACTGAATGTAAGACTGTATAATATACTAAAATTTAACAATTGAGAAGAACATGAAAATTTATAGCAATCCATTTTTAGCAGAACTTTACAAAAAACAAACTAAAGCCTACATATTATAGCTAGAAAGAGTAGGGGAATGTTATATACGGTGACTGGACAGTTCGCTACGGGACATTTCGTGCCCGGTCATTTCGTTCCCGGACATTTCGCTACCAGGACATTTCGCTACTAGGACATTTCGCTACGGGGACATTTCGTTACCTAATTTTTCTACCACTTTTAGCATATTATTTACTATTCATTATTTTGTAATGAATAATAAAAATAATAAAAAAATTGTTTAAATTATGAGCAATTCCACGAAGAAAGTGAAGCTTATCTTCTGGATTATAAGTTTGAAGCAACGTTTGGATGCGTTGATCCACATCTCGGTATTTCTTCTTTGGGACAACAATATAAAAAAAATCACAGAATATTGCGTTTCTTAAATCTGTGGTAATTCTGATAATCTGAATCTTTAGTATCAACCTAACAAATATTCTATATAAGTAAAATTTTTTATAGAACGTGGCTAGAAAGTCGATTTTAAATTTAAAACAAATTTGAATTTTATTATACCTACGTACGATACGATGTGTTTACAATCACAATTTCGAAGGTTCTGATTAGATTTCAATTATGCGGACAGACGGACGGACAGACGCGGAGCCAGATCATAAGGCTTCTTGCGGCTTCTTGCTATACTTTGTATAGAAGCCTAAAAAGAAATTAGTGGACGATTTAAATTACGTGTATGACAAGCATAAAGAGAATGTAGATGGCTCGAAACAATATTGGATATGCGAAAATCGAGTATGTAAAGCCCGGGTGCATACCAAAACCGTAAACGATGAATACGAAAAATAACATAAAAATAATGAGAAATAATAGTAAATAATATGGTAAAAGTGGTAGCAAAATCAAGTAGCGAAATGTCCCCGGTAGCGAAATGTCCTAGTAGCGAAATGTCCTAGTAGCGAAATGTCCTGGTAGCGAAATGTCCTGGTAGCGAAATATCCCGTAGCGAACTGTCCTAGAACCGTTATATATTAGCAAAATATTGTTCAAATGATCATAAAAAGATCGTTTGAAGGTTTTTGTTTTACTTTTCATCAATTCATTAGATCGGAAATGCAAAAAAATTGATAAAAAACATAAAATTGTCGAAATATTACAAAGTCAAACCAAAAACAGCTTGTTCCAAGTTCCACTACACCACAAACCCCTGTTTTATAGTGGGACCAGCACATACGCATCATATTGGGACATTCTAATATTAGTGCCGTTTATTGAATAAAAGAAATAAATAAGTAGAATAAGTATAAGTACAAAAACTAACTAAGAAAAAATAGAGTTTGTTATTGAGTTAAACCAGGAAGGACCCCCTAGTGGGGAGACGACAAATTGGCTAAGTTTGGACATATCTGTGGAGCGATACACAGATTTTTAAAAAACGAAAACAGATACACGCATAAAACCATATAAAACAATAGCTGTTCCAGTATTGACATATGGAAGCGAGACGAGAGTCCAAACATCAAAAGATAAAATTAAAATACAAGCCAGCGATATGAGATTTTTGAAAGCAACTAAGGGGTGTACAAAGGTGGACAGTAGACATTAGAGAGGAATTAAATATATATAACCTCCAAGATAAAATCGATGAACACAACAGGAGAAAGAGTGAACACCTGGAAAGAATGAACACTGGAAGGATGCCGTTGGTAGCACAAAAATATAAGTCTCCACGAAGGAGAAGTGTGTGGGACGTCCGAGGAAAAAATGGGTACTGGAACAGGCAGCTATGCCTTTACCATGAAGCGAAGACAGCGACCGATTGCATGGTATGCAACTCGATTGTTGAGTAATTTTCGGATATTTGTAGGCCCAGAAAATGTAATTACTAGTTCTCTGTATTATTGTACACGTACTTTCCGAGTTTTATCCATTCGCGATCTCTTGATCAAAAATCGTGTCTAAGAACTGATCTATAAAAGTTTATTGTTAAAAATGAGATTATTTTCTATTTGCAATAATAAATTTTACTTTTCTCTTATAGCGAACAAATTTGCTGATTCCTTGAAGTTCGTTAAATCCGAGTTCTACTGCATTTATATAAATTACATGAAGTCAATAAAAAACTACTAGTACATACATCTACATTTGATTGGTAAAACCCATAGCGTCTGTATTTAAAAATAATTATGTTATAAAGAACAAAAACAACATTCATTATTCAATAGAAATGTTTTTATTTGTAGATAAAGCAGGTTTTCCTAACGAGTAAAACGAAGTAATTGTACAGGTCGTTAAAAAAATTGGGAGCTTAAAATTATCCTAAATTTGAAAATATCAATACCTATCTAAAAATTAGTCATGCATAATTTTGGTATTTTTGCAGTAACGGGTTCGAAAATATAAATTGCCTATGGGTGCTAATTATAGAAATTCGGCAGTGATTGTATGTAGATATTGAAAAAGGCGCGGTGGTTCCTTAAAAAATTTATTTTATTGGCAACTTAATAAAATTATTGTATAATAATATTATTATTGATGATACCGCGGGTCACTGACTAAAAAAAGATAAGAAACGCAGGTCTTCAACTGGTTTGTAAAATTTGTTTCGTGGTTTCGTGATATGTTAGTAATAGTATTGTAAACAATAATTTAATATGGGCTTTTTGTGTCTAACGGTGTTTTTAACAACCTTAGTTTTAGTTTCTTCAGGTAAAAACATTTAAGAAATAATACTTCATTAAAATTAATATTCCTATCAAAATATTAGTTAGGTATTATTTATTTATTTAATGATTCAAATTTTGGAAAAATATATATTGTTGACCTTTGTAAATCTAACCGTAGTTGAACCTTGCAAATTTTAATTTATATAAACATTATAGTTTAAAAATGATTGCAAGGTTTATTAGATAAACAGAAAAGCATTTATCCTTTGTAATTTAAAAATTTTCTTCTTGATGATGATTATCTTTGTCACTAATAATTTCACACATAAATTCAAATTTGTCACATCGGGTACTTGAACTTCTGTAAGTAATTGGGGAGCATGGGTAACAATGAGACGCTTATTTTTCTAAGGCCCTAAACTATGTTATTATTAGTCATAATTAAAATTATATTTTTATGACGACTAAATATTTTTTTACTATTTATTTACCAAAAAATGTACATACAATATTGTGCTAAGTTCAAGTTTTCAGCGAATTGAATTAAAATTAATTAACTGCTCCCTTTTTTTGCCATAGATCTTATAGTACTTCGTTCTTTGAAAATTTCTTCTAAGTACTTCTAATTCTTAAAATTTTTTTTGGCCCAAAATTAGTTTTATTTGGTGAATTTCCAGGCATCTTGGCAAATTAAAACTTTTCTTACACCGAATAGATCTTCAAAAAATAGTGATAAGAAATAGAACGTCTTACTGTTACCCATATCGCCAAAATTTTCAACTTTTGAACTTCACCATTAATTTAAAAATGGGAATATATTTTTATCTTCGCATCTTAAGCCAAATATAGTAATTATTCACCAAACCCATCTAAACTTGAATAATATTATTTGATTTATGCACAAGCACTTTGGAAATTACTTTTGCCTGTCGAAAATCAATAGCACTTCATAACTGTCAAAGCTGCCACCACAGATACCTTAAAATTGGATAGAACGGTACATTTGAACATTTGTATGACCGGACTAGACTTGAAAATATTTCATATGTCTCACTGTTACCCGCGTCTCACTGTTACCTATGCTCCTCTAGGTTGTAAAGACCTAACATTGAGAAACTCGATTAAATAGGGTGGGTAAATATCTTGTAACGGTCTATTCAAAACTACAGTCCATCCATTTTAAGACTGCAGAGGTGCGGCATCGTAAGGCAAATAAGATTTGGTATATTTAACAATAACCATTGCAATTCAAAGCCGCACCTTTGCAGATTTAAAGCGGACGGACTATAATCATAAAAGCCACTTTTGTGTTAGTAGCGGCTAGCTTATTTAGTTTAGAAACATGGGAACGTGGATATGCTAATAATATACAGTGAGCTCGTAAAGTTTTGGAACAAATTCAATAAAATATTTTATGGGGATTTTCTTAGAAAATCCTCGGACGGGCCGATCGGATCCGATACAGATTGAATGTAGCCACGCCCATAAGAGTATACATGTTTGTTTTCTTCTGTCAAGACGGGTCTAGGCGGAACGGAGCGGATCCGGGTCCAATGTAACCACCGACTAAATATTTTACTTGAGCTTCAAGAAAATCCCCATTTACCCACCCGTCAAGTAGCGGCAAATAACGCGATAGTTCAGAGCTCCGTTATAAAATATTTGAAATTGAGGAAGTGGCATCCGTATAAAGTGGTATTGGTTCAAGAACCAAACGAATCAACCAAGCCGTGGGGCCACCAGACACCCACCCACAACGCCACACCAAAGAAGACCAATACACGAAGATACAGCTCCCCTGGTAAATCTACTAGGCGCAGTGATTGTGATGCTGCGCGAAGCTAAGGTGGATGAGACCATCATAGCCCGTATTGGAGCTCTATCCAGTGCATTAAACATATAGACAATTCAAAATTAAAACTAGAGACCATGCGAGTATTCAAACGCGAGTGCCGCGCAAGTGAAAACTCGTCATAAACATTGAGACAATTACCATTCTAAACCTCCCGTCCCAAACGCCTCCTCAAAAACTTTAAAAATTTTCCACCTGGAAATTAAAGTCATGACTCAAAATACAACGACACAAATCCGGCAAAAATTGCCACCTAGTTTAGCTCAGCGCTAAAATTACGTGAGGCCCACCGGCCTCCAAAATCCAAAAAGCCAGTTACACATTAGTTAGATGAAGGAGAAGGCCGGCTACGCCGGGATGCTCCATCTAAGTCAAAAACAGAAACCAGAAACCAAACGAAGATGATCCTGACCGTAGGTTACAGTTTTATGAAACCATGTTGCAGTACCAGGATGCGGATGACGGATTCCGAAATAATATCAATTTTTCTGGCGAGGCTACCTTTTATCTCGACGGCACAGTTAACTGTGATATTAGATATTGGTCTCCTGTCAACATACACTGGAAAATGGAAACTTATAGGCAGTTTCAACAAAAAATTATTTTTATCAAATTTGTTCAAAATTTTACGAGCTCACTGTGGGTACGAGATCATAATGAACAATTAAAATACAGGTAATTCACTGTTGGGGATATTATACCACGTTATGTTAAAAAAAATTATTTTGAATCTTTCCTGGTAAAAATCTACTTATTCGGACATCAATTTTTGCAAACAATTTTTATTTATAATTCATTCATACATCGCTTTTTGAAGTTCTACGCCGTCTTCCGATTTTTTTTAAATTTATAATACTTAGTTGAAAGAAGCTAATTAATGAAGTTTAATACTTATGTGTCTGTTGTTAATACGAAGGGATTTATTTCAGATGATGTAGAAATATGTTCCACGCCTGAACAAACGCCTGGAAAATGTATAGAAATTAGACTCTGTCCACCATTATTAAGTATTTTAATTAAAAAGCCAATTTCACCGTTAAATCTCGAATATTTGGGAAAGAATAACTGTGGTTTTGAAGGAATTCATCCAAAAGTTTGTTGCCCATGGGATGAGTGTCTTGAACCTCCCAAAGTAGATATTGTGGCAGTAAATTCTACAAGTAGTATACATTATTTACATTAATATGCAACTTTATAAACGAAATTATTTTAGATACAAAGAACGAAAGTGTACTTCCTCATGTTGATGAATGTGGATTTTCAACTGAGGATAGAATTTACAACGGAGTTGATACTCAAATAGCTACTTATACATGGACTACGCTTCTGCAATATCGAACACGTAAATACTTTAACTATTTATTATTATTTTATACTAATCTCTAACAAACACAATAATAAGTCAACAATTTTGAGTTCAAAATAGTTAAAATCGTTTGTAAATATTTTATTTTCAAGATATTTCAAAATTTTGCTGAGAAGTGCTTTTTAGATAACCTCATATTTTTGAACATTATAATCCCGTTATATTATTATCCCGTTGATTTTTACGTAAACGCACACTATTAAGTGTGCGGTTCCGCAATGGTGAAACTTTGGGGTAAATTCTCTAATCCTGCCTAAGCAGCCGTGGGGTCTAAAAGCTGAAACTCTTCTCTAGAATTAGTTGTTCAGAATCTACGTTAAACGGTAAGTTCCCCATATTCAAAGAGCTGAGGAGAGCATATGGTAGAGAAGGAGTCGTTCGTCCAAAGATGGAACAATATGTTGATTGAAATCTCTCCATAACAAGAACGATTTTAATTACTGATTATACATACACGTGCACAATGCGATCTATGTACAGTTTAACTGGGAATGCATACTACGGCCCAAATAACTCGGGTACAGCTGAGGTTCGAACTGAAGACTATTAGGTTCAAAGTTCAACTCCCTTGCTTTATTACTTCTTTATTTCCTTATGAGCCTCTCTCGATGCAGTGTCGGTCATAGGCCTTCCCAACTTGTCTTCAGGGATCACGGTAAGTCGTTTTTCTCATTCAGGAGAATCCAGAATAAAATAAAAGGTATTTTGTGATTTTTTAGTATTCTGTACTGTTTGCCATTTGCTGACCACGCTCGTTTTAAACTTCTATCAATTTCTGCGCTCCATAAGCATGCAGCCCATCAAAAATTCCTGCTATCAGCACAATATCGTTTTCATATCTCAGGTGACTCAACCTCTTTCCATTTATATTGATTTCTTTTTGGCCTCCCTTTAATTTTTTAAACATGTCTTCTAGTGTTGCTTTAAAAAATTTAGGATTCTTCGCTTAATTGGGATGAGCTTTGTGTTCTCATCTAACTGGACTATCTCTCGGCGTTTTCGTATATAGATTGGATTATCTGTGCATATCTATGATCTAATAAGCTGTTCTGGAGTATTTTTAATACTGCCCATAATTCAATAGTATCGAAGGCTTTCTGGTAATCTATAAAGACTAGATATAGAGGGAATCTATATTTTCTGTTTCTTTTTCAATTAACGTTCTTATTGTGAGTAAGTGGTCCGATGTTCACTGCTCTTAGAATTTATTTCCTCTCTCTTATAAGACGTTGCTAATATTTTTAACTTCAATCATTTGTTCTCTTCATATGGATCTTCTAACAATTTCAATATTTTTGTTTTCTTTAATTACTTTTTCTATCTTTTCTTCTGGTCGTCTTCTTTCATATTCTCTTAGAAATTTCACTTCTCAGCAATTTTCTTCTTGCTTAAACAGAGTCTTAGTTTTATCGCTATATTTTTAGTTTTTATCTCTTTTCTTTCTTGCAATTCCTTGAGCATTTAACATTGCCGTTTTCAGTTGCTTATTAATTTAATCTATACTTTTGCCGGGTATGGTTTTTTCTCCTTCTAGTATGCAATTTAGTTTTTGTTGATATTCGTCTTTTTTGTTTCTTAGTTATCTTCCATTTATTTGCACTATATTTCCTTTCATCAGCTTGGTTCTGCTTAGCTATGTATTAATTTCAACCTTTGTGTTGAACTCGTTTAGTACCTACTGACATGTTTTTAATTATATTTTTTATTGGACTGAGGATTTGATCTATTTCAGTTTTGGTAATACAATTGGGACTTATCCAAGTCCACTTTCTATTGACCTTCTTCTGAAAAATAGTATTCATATCGTAGTTGCTCCTTTATTCTAAACAATTTACGATTATTTGTCCTCTTCCATTTCTTTTTTCCTACTTTTCAATTTCTCAGTTTACTTTCCATAACTTCCTTCTTTTTGCCTATCTTTGCATTAAAGTCTCATAGTGTTCGAGTACGGTTATATGGATTTTCATCCATAGCTGTTGCTATTTCTTCATAGAAATAGCTTCTTCTATTCCTTCTTCATCTTTACTTCTTCATCGATGTGTGCTATTGTTGGGGCCCAAACCTGTATTTTTTTAAGTATGCCATACTTTCATAATAATTGTTATATACAAGCCCTAACAACCATGTATTCGGCCATCTCATAATTTATATCGAAGTAATTCTTCAATATACCATTAATACGTAAATATATTTTTAAATTGCAATTTTTTTTGCTTACATTTTAAAATCCACTATTACTGGCTATTTGATGACGATTAACAGTAAAAAAAGTATTATAGTGAACTAAACCGACAATTCAATTTTCGGCCAAAATAACATTCAATAATCTTAACAACAATAACAAAATTTATTATCCATAACACTGTCATGTTATGTTTGTTAAACCAAAACTGGGTGATTTTGGCCGTATGACATGAAGTGCCCTCTTGCTGGAAAATAAATGGCTCCATTGAGAACAATTATTTAATACTGTGTAGCAACCTATTTTCTATTAAGTGTTAATAGTTCCATTTATGAACTGGATATTTCCTACACCTTTAGCAGACATGCAGCCCCAAATCATTGCTTCCTGAACTAAACAGTCCTTATGGAACGCTTCATTTTTAGTTCTTATCACAAAATTTTTTTAAATCTGAACTCGCTAAAAATGACCGAATTCCACTGCTCCTGTGTTCATTGCATCCGTTCCTTACACCAAGCCTTACACCGTGGCTTTCATTTAGCCCAAAATATTGTATCACAAGTATGTTATACCACATTTGGAATGGTAATGTTTATATCTTATAAAAACCGAGACCATACTTATGGATCCAATTTCTGAAAGTTTCCTTGGAAAATCTTAATTTTATAACCTCATTCCGCTTAGAGATTATTTCCCTTACAGTGCCTCTCCTGTTGGTTTTGCAGATTTTAACTAAACACGGACGTCTTGGGCTTTCTCCCTTAACATCGAAGTTACCGTTTTCACTGTAAGATTTTCACCGTCGATTTTGATAATTGCATGTTTAACAATTTGACCCATCTTCTTCCCGTAACCAAACGTGCTGATTATTAAATCTCATACTTTTCTTATAGTTGCTGCTCCTCAAATCATTTTGAATCAAATTGGTTGCACAAAGTTGGAAAATTTATTAGGACAGGTATAGCCTCGATCTCTCGATTTTGTAAGCACTAAACCAGTGCCTACCGCGGTTTTATTTATGGATGATAACGGTAATTAGTTATAATCTGAATTATCAATTCAAAAATTCCATTTGTCTTTTTCCTTTCTCGTTCCCACTATCGTTCATTAAGCAAATGGCAAGAATAAAATATATTGAAGTGTTATTTATTTTTTATGATGCAAATTATAATTTTTTATTAAAATAATTATTAATTTTTATGGCTAATAACATACTTTTCTTAATCTATGACGGCAACATATACAGGTTTGTCCAATTCAACTCTAAGATAGCTTTCGATACAAATTTTTAATATTATGTTCCTAATTTTTGGATCCAAATCAATAGTTTTTTTATACTTCTTCAAATTTGTCCGATGATCGCTGGTTTGACTTTTAATTTCACCAAAAAAGTATCACTTCCACAAAATAAATTAATTCTTTATTTTTAATTAATTTTCTTACAAAACTTTAACACGTCTTATACAATGAAGGCTCAAAAACAACTTTTATTTAACACATTTTTCGCGTGTCTGCCCCGGCAAAGGCCAGCAACATACTTTTTTTAGCAACTTTTATAGCGTGATTGCCCCCTCCAGGATCTTACAATCTGGCTCCACTACCGCATCTTTTACCGTGAAAACATAGTGCCAATCTAAAATTGAATTACCCTAACAACAATTTCATTCATTTTCACAAAAAATCAAAACTTTATAGAAAAATCATAATATGATCAAAAATAATTGTTTTAGCCGAAGGATTAAAATTTCATTGTGGAGGTGTTCTAATCACCAAAAGATATGTTTTAACTGCCGCTAATTGTGTTTCTGATAAAGGTATCGACAGCAGCTGGAGTTTGTAAGAAAATAAAACAATCGAAATTTTTTAAAACTAATTTTTATTTTTTGTGTAAACAGAACAAGCGTTCGTTTAGGTGAACATGATTTAACTAAGGATCCAGATCCTGAGGAGTTTGTTGAGAACTTGTTTTATGCCGATCCCGTAGTAAATGTATTAATTGAAAGGGTGATTGTACATCCACTGTATAATACTGAAACTTTAGCTCATGATATTGCTTTACTAAGGCTTGCTGAGGAAATAAAATTTTCAGGTAAATGTTACAAATTTGATTGTCTTTTTGAAACCTAATCGTTAACATTGTAATTAGACTTTATTTCTCCAATTTGTTTGGAAACCACTGCAGGGAATGTAAATATCATATCTGGTACTTCATCACTGGTTTGCGGTTGGAACGCAAACAAAGAAAATGAAGCAACAGAATATATCAAGAAGAAAAGTTTCGTAAGTTTGGGGAAATAGACTAAAGCAAATTGATTGGTGTGAACCTTTACTCAGAAAGGATTCTACTATCAGTTTGCTTCAGTCAACAATAACAGTAACCGATAACAAGCTGTAATTTTAGATGATAATTGAAGATAATAAGAAATGTGGATTGAGCTTCGTCGATAATGGTGTTCATTTGACAGATCAGTTATGTGCAAGTGCAAAACGAGATTCAGAACCTTATTATGGTGACACTGGGGGTGCTTTACACGGTTTTTCCACTAGAGGACAATATTATGTCATTGGTATCATGTCAGTTCGTTCTTTGAACAGCTCATCAAACAATAATGCAGTTATCTATTCAAATGTTAAAGAACACATTCCTTGGATTATTGAAACATTGGAACCTTAAACTCGTTTGAGATAACTTTTTTTAAGCTTCAGTTAATTTGTATTTTTAACTAATATTTTCGTCAAATAAAATTTCTTATTCTAGCCGTCTTTCATCTTGTTTACACTACCTGCATAGCTACAGTGCAAATTGCCGTATATTAAATAAAATTTTATTAATAATAGCGGAACAAAGCAATTACAGTGTTCAATTCTTTTGATGTTGTACTTGATATTACCTAACTTGGTGACTTTAATTGCAAAATGTACTATTTTTATTATTTTTACTTGTTCCTTAGAAGGAATTGATCTTAAGGTGACTTGATTTCATGCAATTAATTAAATAAAAAAAATCGTTAAAGTTTATAAACACTTTTTGTTAGAACTGAGTGCTTAAGACAGTTTGCTCTCGTTAGTATGTACTACTTATGTCCCATTTGACAATTTTAATATATACCTATGATTTATGTTGGTATAAAATAATTATAAAATTTTATTGCAAATTGTTTAAAATTTTATAGCGTAACAATTTGTTCATATTAGCGAAGCCATTATTTATATTATTTAATGGGACACTAGGAATTATAACATAAAATGTAAATTGTATAAGTACTATATAATAATAATAATTAATAATATAATAATCAATAAATAACATTTAGTAATTACTTATCAATTAAAATGGTAATAATATTTTATACGGTTATTAAGGACTTCTTAGCGATGTATTAAGGATCGCAGCATTCCATATTCTCGATGAGTATTTATAAATTTTATACTACAGAGCAATTATTTAGTAGGTATCAAGGTGGGTTTTTTTAAATGTTCGATATTATTAAATTCCAGATTTATATAATGCATCTAAAATTGAATATTTTTGCTTGGCGTGCTTAATTTTTTTTTAAATTTTGATAAATATTATATTTGTAGCATAGAATCATGTAGATTGATCATGTAGATTTGATTTGAGTTTTATTGCTGTTTTGTGCTTCACGGGTTAGCCCTGCTCCGATTCTCAATCAGCCCATAGCTTTCTTAGGCATTGCACCACGTCTCTTCTTCCTCTTGGACTAGTATAATCCAAAGCTCTTTTTGGGAGTTGCTGACGTTTCATTCTTTCGGTAGGTCCCCTCCACTGGCGTTTATAGCTTTTCACCTTCTCTTCTACAGTTAAGGTAGTACTAGCGTTGACAGTCATGTCAAAAATTTCACATAACTATTTTCGATTTTTTACTTAATATTTACATAAAGTCATTTTTAAAATATGTAATTTAATAATTTTCAGATAAAATAATTGATCAAAAGTTACCTAATTATTTACAAAACTGTTAACGTATATATTTATTACATTGCAAACTGAATACTGTTTAACGTGAGTTTAAGCAACCAATTTTTAAGAATTATAATTATATGAAATTTTGAAACTGTGTAATCGAATGCCAAATTTGTGAGGAGTTAAAAATTTCAAAAAATGTTTAAAGATGACATACCCAGTGGATTTTTCTTTGCGATGTAAAGGAAAATTGGAATTTATTTCAGACAGAAAATTTCGAACTATATTTATTAATAAACTAAGAACGGAAATGTCTTCAGGTTTTCACTAAATTACTTCTCTATATTCAAAATAACTTCAATTAGTTTTTTATGAAAATCTGACGTCCAGTTTCTAGTTTATAATGAAGTATTCGAGTTTTTATTTGCATACTCCATAAGCCCAATGCAAATATTTGCAATTTTAGAAGCAAATATTTCGGCTCACAAGAAGGCAATCGCCATAAAAATTTAACTGTATGTCCCCAATAACTTGTAGAATAAATGATTTTAATTTCATGAAAATCTGACAATTTTCGTGTTTATGATAGTACAATAGAACCTCGATTATCCGGGCCAGCCGGGACCGAGCCTTCGCCGGATAATCGAAAACACGGATAATCCAAAGACCTCATTTTTATTGTTTTAATAATTTATTCAGACAAATACATGTGTCAAACGAAGAAAAGAAATAAAATAACAGTTACAACATTGCGTTTACGCTTTTCATTAGTACCGGTACGCTGCATTTTGTGCGTCTGTTTACGTTTAACTAACGAGTCGGTCGGCAGTTGGCGAAAATAATAAGTAAACACATAAACGGGGGATTTCCCGAGCCGAACTTGGGTATTCCCCGAGACGAACGCCTGCACGGTGCATTCAGCGTTCATGCGCCAACCTCTGGCCGTCAGCCACGGATAATCCGCGCATGGATGAAATTTTAAAATGCCGCACGGAAAATCCGCCGCCCGGATAATGCACGCACGGATAATCGGGGTTCTACTGTACTACCTTAATAACAATATACAGTAGAACCCCGATTATCCGTGCGCGCATTATCCGTGGCTGAAGGCCAAAGGTTGGCGCATGAACGCTGAATGCACCCTGCAGGCGTTTGTCTCGGGGAATACCCAAGTTCGGCTCGGGAAATCCTCCGTTTATGTGTTTACTTATTATTTTCGCTAACTGCCGACCGACTCGTTAGTTGAACGTAAACAGACGCACAAAATGCAGCGTACCGGTGCTAATGAAAAGCGTAAACGCAATGTTTACACATGTATTTGTCTAAATAAATCATTAAAAAAATAAAAATGAGGTCTTTGGATTATCCGTATTTTCGATTATCTGGCGAAGGCTCGGTCCCGGCTGGCCCGGATAATCGAGGTTCTACTGTATTGCAAAAAATTTGAAATTGATAACCAGGAAATTTCAGCAACGACACATGTTTTGATCTTATAATCATGTATTAGATCTCAAGGGCGGATTGGGAACATAATTCAATTCTGGAAAATAATTTTCTTTCTCTTTATGGGACAACCGTCAATATCTTTAATTTAGCACCGGAAAATGGTCCCTAAGTTTAAAAACTTGACAACATTAAGCTCGGTCCAGAACAGGGGTAAATTTACCGAAGATGGTTCTAAAAATCATGAAGTCCTTGATTGGCCGCGTCTTAGCATTCTATGCCCAAAATAGTTATTATCAAAATTATCTAGAAACAGTTCTGAGAAAAAACTAAAATAAAAGATAATATTCTAGCCTCTATAGTATCCACTATTTAAAAACCCTCGTTGTTAGAGCTTGAAAAGCTTTTTATATTTATTATAAAACATAATTTTCATATTTCGACACATGCCGTTTTCTTATTCAGCTGACCCAAAAGTTGTGAGATAGTTTTAAAAAGTTCGTTCCCGCATTTCCCTTGTACATGTCTGCCCGTCGAGAATAGTGAAAGAACGTTATTTTGGCAGTCCGATTTAGTTGGAATACTAGAGAAAACTTCTTTTTGCGAATTCGAGTGTAAAATCGGAAGGTATCGACGTTACCATATTTACGGCCCTGATAGTGTTAACAAACTATAGATTCGATTACGCTGGGAAAGATTCCACAGTTATTTTTTTATGTGGCAATCACCATCTTCAAGATAGCGTGCGTTAAATACCTTCGCTACTGCGTCTACCGTAGTTGTGCGTAGATTGCCAATTTTATTCAGTATTGTTCGAATCACGCTCAAGGATTCAATTTTGGATCGAACCAAGTTTGAAACGAAATCTTTCCTCGCTATCCCTAATGAGAGGATATCTCGGAAGAGATAACGTCCACGCAGAAGGTAAAACCCTCTACTTTAAATTGCGTGGGGCCCTGATCTTAGTTAAACTAGCTCGTATGATGTTAACGTCGGTCTGCGAAGGCCGTGGGTCGTGTCAAAAGAACGCCCCGGAGAAACTCAAGGAAGCAGCTTTGCTAACGCACACAAAAATAAAATTAACAACAAAATAAAATTAACAATAAGATGTGCATTGTTGGAAGGCAAAGATATAAACGATGTCGGATGTTAAGTGCATTAGCCGACCAGAACCGGTACAGTAGCAACTACACTGCCACCGAGAATCACTACCCAAACAATCCACCAACGAAAAGTTCGAGTGGTCATATAAAAATCCCACCAAGATGGAACCACATCGAACTCCCAACGATAAATCCAAACGGCAGCGACCCCGATGCAATGCAGCACCCTGTACATATGTCGCACATCGCAGCCTTTATAAAAAAACATAAAATCATAAATAAACACAAAAAAATGTCGAACATAAAATTTCAAGTACGAGACTTGAATGTACGACGACCACTCTGGAATCCCATTGCCAATGCATCATGCCAATGCCGCTCGATGTTATGCTAGTGGAAATAATACTCAGTTTAAACCCATTTAATAAAACATTATTATATCATTAAAATAATTAATAAATCGTCAACATAAAATTTAAACCTCAATGTATCTCCACGTATGCGAACGCAAAGAGATTAGATTACCTTAATCACCACGATGCAGAAATACACAACCTGCACGCAATCGTAATCTCGGCAACCACTCTGCAATAAAAAAATGCGAGACAAAAAGAAAACCAGAATGTAAAACATAATTAAAATAAAAAAACATGAACAAGCCAAGGGCGAATCTCGTCATCGAGCTCCTGGTGTTCGGAGCAAAAAATTGGCCAATTGATCAACGAATATCTGTGAAGCAATCAACAAAAGAATTATGTGACTTACCACTGCTGTGGATAAAAATCCTTCCCCGAAAGCATGGGCAAGGGTGGTCCGACAAGAAAACATGGTACGGGAAAACTCCATCATCCTACAATCACGAATCAAAATCTTCTACTGGGTTGGAAAACAACATATTCCAATAAAATATTCGGATTGCTGGACTGTAATCCCCACAAACGTAACCATATCTTGTAAATTCGAAACAACCCCTGGATCACTTCACAGAACATTCCAAACCAACCTTCTCGTTCGAGAGCTCACCAAGGACTTTCCGATGCCTCGCGCAGGTCGGATGCGCTCAGGAAAAAAGATAAAAATGGAAGTGTCTACACTACCATCTCAATAAATTTGAAATGAAATGGCAGTGGCCAAACAAATTGATTGAGGTTGATAATGACGGATGTAGAATCCAAAATCCGTTATAAGTTGTATTCTATATTCTTAGCTGGTTTCATTGAATTCTTTTTACCTTCAGTATGGTGTGTTTGTGTATGAGTTTATTTCTACAGGGTGCGATAGTGTCTTAATATTTAGGCTCTTCAGCATCTTAGTTGACGAGAAAGAACTGCTGTTAACACTGTTTTATAATTATAGTCAGACGTTTGTTGGCAAGTCCATATAGATGCCCAACACCATTCTTCATGGCGTGTATTTAACTTATCTACCGAAATTAGTGAATCTAACACTTGTCAGTTGCACACCACCATTTGATCTACGCGTTACAACGACCTGCATTGTGGTATCATATCTTAAGGGCTCGCCACATAGCCTGTGCTGTGCTATGCCAATGTCAAACATTGAAGTAGAAACATAGGGTTTCAATAGTGACGTTCACATAGTTATGAGTTGCTATGCTATTTTGCGCATGACCATGACATTGTTCAACGTTTGTGTTGACATAACACAGAGCATAGCATAGCACAGCACAGGCTATGTGGCGAGCCCTTTATTGATATTGTGTCTTGTATAATTGCTCCTTATTCATCCTTATTCATCATCATCATCGTCAGCCTAATTCTTTCCGTTGCTGGATCTTCCCCATAGGTAAGTGTTATAAGCCATACCCTAGCACGCTGGCCTAATGCTGGTTGGTAGGGGAAAGCAGCGAAAAGCGGCGTTATTTGTAGTTGATCACCAGTGATGGTCACCCATCCAAGTGCATACCGTTAGCCACCTTGCTTGACGTTCTGTAATCTAATAACCACGGTGTATAATAGATTAGGTGAGCTGACGGGCTATGTTTTCATCAGATATTTTCATGCCGCGAATGTAGTCTGTGTGCGAGAGAGACGTTATGGACAGAGATGGGCACAGCGCCTTGCGAAAACACATAATGCATTAGTTCTGCATGCATTACAGTGCATTTTAAGGCAATTTAAGACTAATATAAACGGCTTTGTATTAGTTTTTGGCAATGTCTCGATGGTGTTGTTTTGCGCCTAATTGTACTAGTGGATACAATAGCAATAACGATAAAGTTTCGTTGTTTAAAGCTTCGTTGTTTCGATCATTAAATTACTTTAAAGAAAAATATAATCAAAACAAAACAACATGAAAATGTTGTACTTACATTACTTTAGGATGTTAATTATTATTAAGACTAATTATTTTTATTTTTTTCTTTCTGGTTTCCTTTTTTTTGTTAAAAAGTTTTTGTTCACTTTTCAGTTTTTTATAGTAAGTAATACGCTTAAGTAGGACTTTAAGATAACTCACACAATAGTGATAATTGATAAACGTTTCGAATGTAAAGTTTTACATTTTGGTTAATTCGCCCATTTACAAAACAGCGACGACAATATGATTTCTTAACCTTTTATTATAGTACCTACACACTTTTATTGATGTAAAAATAATACCTAATATTGTTTGGAATTGTGCCTAAACTAAAATTATTATTGAATAAATATTTTGTACTTGTTGTTCATTTATTTCTTGAAGGTATGATGGTACTATAATTATGAAATACTATTTGCAACATTTCAACTACTGCATAAATCTAGAATTAAAATAATATATTAAATATATTTTGGGTTATTAACATGTGAAATTATAAATTAAATTACTTTAAAATGTAATAGTATTAGATCCATTTTAAAGTAATTCAATTTACTGTATAAATCAACTACCAATTTTCGAGGTTTTTTGCGATTTAAGAAAAAACAAAGCATCCTATATAAAAAAGTTAAATGAGGCAGTTGTAGATAATGTAAAAACCTATCGAATGCAACCGGAGAGATAAATATTTGTTATTGATATTCTGAGAAAACCGAAAAATAGCGTCAAAAATCGCTCATTTACTGCATAAATCAACCACTATAGCGGCAGTCTGTCCTTGTCTAACATAGCCGGCCAGTTTCGTGGCATGTGCAAGCAGTGCTTGTAACCTCACCTAATCTATTATACACTGTGCTAATAACCATATACATTTGCATTCAGTATACCTAAGATGCAAAATGAGCATAACTTGAAGTATAGAGAATTCTATACTAAAATTCTAGAATTCTAAATAAAACTAAAAAAATTTAAATGCAACTCCAATAGTTTTTTCCATAAAATCAGTAAAGACCTCCCAGTAAAAGCATTTTCCGGATCTATTACGTTAAATATTGTTACTGCCTGGCAATGACCTCCAATGAATTGAAAAATATTACCCCGTTTCATATCGTAATTGTTGCCAGGAACTAGGAAGGTATAACAGGTTTGCTTGCATAGGCTCCAGGAGGAAAGATGCCCTGAAATGGAATAGACATAAAAACACTCCAATTTTGTATTAAATACCATTTTAGATGGGATTCAAATGAGATTCAAATGAAATATGTGCCATAAACCATAACTTACTACTTTCTGTAGCACCAAAAATATTGATTTCTGTACATCTGTGTTTTATTTTACACTCTCAAAAGCTGGTTCACACTATGCAACTTCTCACGTGACAAGTCATATGACTTCTCATATGACTTCGATTTTTACGTTCAGACTATATGATTTTATGTATTGTTGAAGTCATAGCTAAAGTCATAAGCTCGGTCATAGCAAAATAATAAGTGATTTTCAGAATAGAACCGTGTCTATTTTGCTATGACTTCTTGTATGAAATTTTTGAATAAACCGCTTTTTTTTAAAGATTTTAACATTATAATATGGTTGGTATTTTTAATATTATGGTTAGTAATTCAGATTTGTTTATTCCGTTTATTCTATGTTTGTCAATACGACAGAAAATAATTTGATAATTTAAAATTTTGAAAATTTCAAATTCTTTGAAAATTTATTATTATGGTAAGTTAGTATTATTTAATTGTTATTTTATTTAATTTCTGTTAATCAAAAAATTAATTTTATAAAAATATTGCAATTGATTTTTTAGTATGAATGGACTAAAGAAAGCTTACAACAGCTGCTGATAAGTTGTTATGAGCAGTATCCCTGTTTGTATGACCCAAAAAACAAATTTTACAGCAATAAGCATGCTAGAAACGATGCTTCAGGAAAAATTGCAAAGAACGTCGAAGATAATTGCAATGTAGGCGTTACCCCAGAAGATGTGAAAAAAAAATTAGTACCCTAAGGACACAATTCAATCACGAATTGATGAAGGTGAAGGATAGTATTCGAAGTGGAACGGGCAGTGACGATATTTACGAACCATCTGTGTGGTGCTTCGAATCACTCAAATTTTTAAAATCATTTATAAAATGTCGTAAAGGGAAAAGTTCCTATTCTATGGTAATTTATAAAATAACATAATCGTATTATAGTATTTAACTAATAAATTAATTACAGGACGACAACGAAAATGAAGAATCTTTGGTGATCGAAATTCCAAACTCTCCATTAGGATCAGTGGAAATCCAAAAAAAAAAAGAAAATTGAAAGGAAGCGAAGAACATGATGCTGTGATGATGAGCACATTACAAATTTTAAACAATATGCAAAAAGATAATGTTAAAAAAGAAAGTCCCAACGAAGAATTTGCAAAGTATATTCAAAAAGAGTTGGACCAAATCACGGACTTGGAAATGCTAAACGACGCCAAACATGAAATACATAATATTTTGTATTCATATAAAAAAAAAAAATCTTAAAAAAGTGGAATTGTTGGCTTCAAATAATTAAGTAATAAAATTAATTTAAAAACTGTTTAAAATATATTTATTTCTAAAAATTAAATTTTTTAACAGCTTCCCATTGCCATTCAACAAATCCTTCATTATTAAAATATTTTGTGAAAGTTTCCCTGATATCCGATGGTGCCTTTGCAGTTCGATTAATTCTGGAAGGTTCTAAATTAGTTAAAAACATTTCATCTCTCCAACTTCCTCTTGACATAATAACTTCTTGTGTATTTTCATGATCTATCCCAACATTATATCTTTTTCCTTCTTTGCTTTTTATATAGTTATGTAACGCACAACAAGTTAATGTTATTTCTTGTACTTTATCAACAGACAAGTTAATATCTTTTTGTAAAATTTGGAATCTATTAGCTAGAATACCAAAAGCATTTTCGACCACTCTACGTGCTCTGCTCAGTCGATAGTTGAAAACCTTTTCAGGTACAGCAGATCGTTGTCCCCATGGTTTCATCATCCTTTTAGTCAATCGAAAAGCTTCATCTCCGATAATAACAAAAGGTGTTCTTTTATTGCTGTTTGGCAGTACATCATCATCTGGAAAATTCCATAAATTTTGTTCGATTGCTTTACTTATTATCGAGTTTGCATATACGCCTCCATCACTTGTTCGCCCATTACATCCCACATCGACAAAAATAAAATTGTAGTCAGCATCTACTAATGCCATTAAAACAATACTTAATTGTAATAAAAAGAACCATCTTCTTTTTTTGCTCTAAATGCAATGTGTTTACCATCTAAAATAATAAAATATGCACATTTTTAGTAAGTAGTTAGTAAATTATTTTCAATGTAAACATACCTAGAGCACCGAGACAGTTTGGAAAATTCCATAATTTGTAAAATTCATCTGCAATCCTTCTCCATTGCTGTACTGTGTTTGAAGTCTATAAATATAATTAACTAAATATTAAATCTTGATTAAATATGTTTATCTCCACTTACGGATAGATATTCTGCTTTTAGTACATTATAAATAGCTCTTACAGTTTCTGGAACGAATACAGAAATGCTTGCCATTTCTGTATTCCTTTAAAAGTTTCTCCTGTTGCCATAAAACGCAAGGTTAATAGTAATCTGTCAAGATATTGCAAATAATTATTAAAAGAAATTATAACCAGACTAAATATTAATTACCTAGTTCTAGCTGATACACAGTAAAAAATTTCTTCGTGTAAAAATTGTAGTGTTGATGGTAAATTAATTCGTGTGAAATTTTAGAGTAAAATTTAACACTATTCGTTATTTTAACTAACATATACTCTAAAACAAGTAAATTGCAACTATACGCTAAAATAAACTCGACATCAGGTAAATTTTACACATTTTACATTAAATTATAATACTTTGTAACGGTCTTCCTACGTAAAAATAATATTGCTGATGGTAAAAATTCATTATGCTATAATTATAAAAGCTTATCAGCATAATCTAAGATATGACGTGGGCATGACCGTTGGTATAAGCGCGTAGTTTCATTTATTCTTTGGTTTCATTATGCGTCTATCCGTCTATAAGTATTCCATGGTATTCCAGTTGTGTAGTGATAATAGTTTTATTTGCTCAAGTGACTTATTTTTTTTAAAATTCAATTAAAACTTTCCAAAATAATGTTTATTTCGGTAAAACATATACATACAAAAAAGATGCTTAAATTTGAATCAACTTTTACGTACCAAGAATTGGAAATTTTGGGTAAGTAACCTTGAAATTAATATCTAAGTATTAGTTGGTATTTATGCATAATTTAAAGTAACGTTTTTAGTATTGCATATTTTTGATTGATTTTTCAATACTATTGAGTTACATCGAAGTACAATAAAACTTACATTTTATAATAATAATTATATATTATCTCGTGGCGAACAAAAGATTCGAATATTTTAATGTAGTTTATTTCATTTTACTAGTTGGTGCTAGTTGGTATACTAGTGATCCACGGTCAATATTTGTTCTACACGTGTTGAAGAAAATTTTGCATATTATAGCAAATTAATGCCAAGTTTTAAAATTTTAATACTTGTACGACGATTAGCAGCATTTTTTATAGCGATCGTGTGTATACCAAGGGTTATTTATATTGCTAGGTATAATGTTTCAAATCTTAGTCATTGCCGATGTTAAAAATTTGAGGTTATCATTTGCGAAAAAAATTTTACAAGGTAAAAACAATAAATTTATAAATTGATTTATTTATTCATTTCCAAAGACAATCAGAAAAATGCAATAATCCGAACATATTATTACATAAATTATTATTATAATGCGGATGATCGATGTTGCACCTTTTATTAAATGGAAAATAATTTTAGTCAAGAAGAAGTTCCCCGAATTGGGAGACAAGATTTTTTTTGCCGATCCAACTGGTACAATACTGGAGGAAGATACACTTATTGATTTTATAAATGATTATTCATCGGAAGGTACTCTTGAAATCCTTGTTGCTACACTCCGTACTGAAACCAGTAAGTAACTATTATTCTTAGTACTTCGTGTTCAACGATTGTATTTTTTTTTAGACCATTGCATGTTATCATCGATGGACACTGTTTCATTCAATGAATTCATAGTAACTGTGGATTCTCCTGGTACATCGTCTGATTCTCATTCATGTGATTCGGATTCAGATTCGGATTCAAAACCTGCCCTTCACACAGATTTACTTGCTCCCAAGGTTAGTTTATAATATTTACAAACATTTATTAAATTGGAAGATTTGTAGAAATGGGAAGAAATAATTAGACGAAAAGGCGGTGAAAATATTATTGACTGTTACAAAAAGGCAGGCTACCTTTCCAATTCCGAAAGAATGACTCTTGTTAAAATAACAGTGGGAAGTTTAGTTGAGAGATACGGACTGAAAGTGCCAGAATTTGCCAAGCGCAATTTGGGGGAAGCTATCATATCTATTTTTCCAAATCTCAGGGATCCTCTAGGAAAATTTGGTTATGTTAGTATCTATAAACATGCATGAGTTATTCTGCAGGTGTAATCCATTTTTTACACATTATTTATTATAGGAAGCATTCTATTCGTGCCGCAACGGCGGTGAAGGATACATTTCTTGGCGTCTTCGTACGTTGTCGCGCAATAAACAAGATATAAATAGAAGAACCAGAAAAAGAAATTTTCGTGATGCCCAACTTCAGCAAAACGCAACTGTTACAACAGCAGTTGAAAAATCTGCTGATGTAATTGATGCACTTTGTTTTTTAAAAAATATTAGTACTGATACGGACCCAGACGCTATTAGGAGTAGGATGTTATTAACTTTGCCTTACAGGAGATCTTTGGGAATTAATGTCTTAAAAGAATTCCCAAGATTTCTTGATAATTCGTGGCTTGTAAGTTTTATTGTCTTCATTTATCTGAATTTATATATTGAAAAATAAAATACTATTTTAGATTGAAGAAGATTTTAAGCAGTTGTATCCAACTGAAATAAACTTTGAAGAAGTTTTTTCGAAAGACGTAGAAAAAATAATTCAGATTTATTCTAGTACTGTGAAATATCCACAGCTGGAAATCATATCAGGAAATGAAAGTGCATCATCAGGTATGCGAATTTATCACTGCTATCTACTATGGATTTATTAATAATTAATTTTAGATTGGAATCCAGCAACAAAGGCCCTCTTTGCATTAATGCAAATGGTGCCTCCTATTGCAAGTAAAAAGAATAGATGCAAAAATAACGTTAAATTGGAAGATCGATTAATTACATTTAAACCTGTAAGTTATTTTATACTTCTAACATTTATTTTATGAATTCTTACATCTTTTTTTATGATTAGCTGAACACGACAATTTTAGAAATTATATCAGCAAGCAAAAATCGTCAACCATTTATAGTAGCGGGGGGATTAACTAAATCCACAATCTGTCAATACAATTTAATTATTGACCAGTCTAGTATTATCTGCGCTTCTCCATGTTCAGTTTTAACAGCATTTGCACTTCTGTTTAAGGCACATTTTGCTTTTGGGATTCAATATGATGAGCAATTAGATCATTTTTATAAATTTATTCAAAGTTTTTATTTTAATATAGACAGTGAAAAAATTTTGTTTACATCAAAAATGATAGAATTACGTACTAGACTGCTCAATAATTAAGTTGCCTAAGTTAATATTGAGTGTATTTTGTTAAATTTATAGTAATTATTTTTAAATTCAATTTTAACGTTCACTATAATACTTATTCCATAATGCTTATTTGTTTTCTTTGTTCAGTTAAATTAAATAGTGTTGCGGATACTGTTAAACATTTAAGGGCATCTCATTCACTTTTTGATAATCCTAAACTAAATTTAAAATGCTGTTTTAGAAATTGTTTTAATACATACAATACTTTTAGTGGTTTTCGCAAGCATTCCTTAAAACATACAATGCATGTAGGAAATTTAAATTCTGAATCATTTATCATCAATTCTAATAATGCTAGTAATCAACAACCAGATACTACTTCTTTTAATAATGCTATGTTGCCACCGTTTTGTTTTAATGAAGTAAATAATGTTGACGAAGAAGATTCAATTCAAAACAAACCTCTGGAACTTGCAGATACATTTCAAATATTTTTTTCTCAATTTTTATGTATTCCTTTTACAAATCCACAAATGCAGACTATTTTTAACTCGGTTGATGAACTTTTAGAAAATATTTTTATTAATTTGCTTTCTCTTTGTGGTAGTGAAGAAAATTCAAACACAAATGATTTCTATAACTTAATTAAACAAGAATTGCAAAAATACAATTCAATCTACAAGAGGAATAAGATAATAAATTCATTTCAATATGTTAAACCCAAAGACGTAGTACTCAGTATGAGACCAGAAAATGTTTTGGACAGAACTCTAAATCAATATGTTGAAAAAAATCTTCCATGTTCGTTTCAATACGTCCCTATTTTAGATACCTTAAAATTGCTTTTAAAAGAAAACTCTGACGTAATTTTGACAAAGTATCCAAGTGATCCGAAAATGATAACTGTAGGCTCATATTTGCAAAATAATCAACTTTTTCAAACTAAAAAATATTTTTTACAGTTGCAACTATATTATGATGACTTTGAAACTACAAATCCATTGGGTAGCAAAACTGGTAGTAACAAGATGGGGGCAATTTATTTCTCTTTAAAAAATATTTCAAATTATTTCAATGCTCATTTAAAAAATATTCATTTGGTGGCTTTGTTTTTTACGTCAGATTTAAAAAACAATTTTTCTTTAGATACTGTCGACTTAAACTCTATATTAAAACCTGTAGTTCAAGATATTTCAAGTTTGGAAACAGATGGTATTGTAATAGAAGGTTTAGATGAGCCTGTATATGGGACTCTAGTGTCACTCTCTCATGATAATTTAGGTGGTAATGCGTTAAACGGAATGGTGGAATCTTTTCAAGCAAATTATTATTGCCGTATATGTTTAACGCATAAATCTGACATTCAAAATTTATTTTCGGACACGGAGGCCATTATCAGAAATTTTGAACTTACGGAATCGCATTACCCTTTTGCAAGTAAAGAAAGCAATTATTTTGGTATTAAATCGAAAAGTATTTTAAATGAACTCAAATTTTTTAAATTATTTGATTCCAGTTCTGTAGATATTATGCACGATGTTTTAGAAGGTTGTGTTCCACTTGAAATTAAACTGTTTATTACGAGTATTATAGAGTTTAAACTCATAAGTTTACATGATTTAAATGATAGAATTAAAATGTACCATTACGGAGATTTAGATCAGACTATTAAACCTAGCCCAATAGTTTTGGATAAAGTAGGAAGTTCGGTTGGACAAAGGGCTATGCAATCGTGGTGTTTGATAAGATATTTGCCATTGATAATAGACGATTTGCAATTAAATAACGAATTGAAACTTAAATTAGATGTCATTTTATTATTATTAAAAATTATGGAAATAATTTTTTCCCCCCGAATTTCAGAAGAAATGGTCGGGTCTTTAGAAAATCTAGTCGAACAACATCATAAAGTATTTAAAAAAGCATTCAATCATAATTTAATTCCAAAAATGCATTTTATGGTGCATTATGGACGAGTTATACGTACTATGGGACCTTTAATTAATTTGTGGTGCATGAGATATGAAGGCAAACATTCGGTGTTTAAAAATTTTGTAGCAAAGTACAGAAATTTTAAAAATTTAGCAAAAACTTTGGCCACAAAATTTCAAGAAAGTACAATTTTCGAAAATTATTTTGAAGTTCAATTGCTCACTGGGCCATCAAGTACATGCAAATTAATTGATTTCACTTATTACGATTTAATTTTAAAAGAAATTGAAGATTTTCCGGAACAAACTCTGATACAAATATGTAAATGGATTAAATTAGGTTATCGGTATAAAATAAATTATTTCATATGCTCAGGTAGAACTTTGAATTCTACTTTACCTCAGTTTGAAAAAATTAAAGAAATATTTTTATTTGGAGAACATCCGTATTTTGTAACTGAAAAGTGGGTAACTGTTGAATTTTGTCACCAGTTTAATGCGTATAGATTGTTACCTAGTCTTGAAGAAAACATAATTGACTTAAAATTGTTAATATACAAAGAATCATACAATTTACATCAAGGACATTCTGCACCTGATTACTATTTAGTTCCCAAGTACAGTTTTTGCTTTTAATATAACTTGTTCCCATCGTCATTGTTTTCTTAATTTCGTTTAGTACAATTATAAAGTAATATTACGGAATTCACTTAATCCTTATCAATTAGAGGTAACAATTTTAATTTAAATTAAACGCATTCACATTAAACATGAAAAATTATATCGGTCAAATAGTCGCTATTGGCGGCCTTGCAGACTTTCGCTGTTTTGATAAAAGTTCCCATTATTTTGCTGTATATGTCCTGTGGTAGTTCATAAATAAAGCGTAGAATCTATAGTACTTTCACTCTTGAATAATTGGGGGGGGGGATTGATATACTCCTTTTGCTTCATATAATCACAAAGAAAAAATCCAACGGCTTGATATCACACAATCTTGACGGCCAATTTTGGCCGCCGAAACTAGACATTATTACGCGGCCGGGAAATCTGTGTGCAATAACCGCATCACTTTCCGTGCTGTATAGTATGTGGCACCCTCTTTCAACAAGACGTCCACATGCCACAGGCACCGTCTTTAAACAAGACGTCCAAATGACCACATGCCACACAGCGCGGGAAACGATGCAGTTCTTGCGCACAAAAAGTTTCCCAGTCACTCTTGATCTCTAGTTTCGGCGGCCAAAATTGACAACCAAGATCAAGAGCGAAAGTCTGCAACCGGCCATTTCACTGATATCATTTTTAATGTTAAAAAGAATCTATAGTACTTTCACTCTAGAATAATTTGGGGGGGGGATTGATATACTCCTTTTGCTTCATATAATCACAAAGAAAAAATCCAACGGCTTGATATCACACAATTTTGACGGCCAATTTTGGCCGCCGAAACTAGACATTATTACGCGGCCGGGAAATCTGTGTGCAATAACCGCATCACTTTCCGTGCTGTATAGTATGTGGCACCGTCTTTCAACAAGACGTCCACATGCCACAGGCACCGTCTTTAAACAAGACGTCCAAATGACCACATGCCACACAGCGCGGGAAACGATGCAGTTCTTGCGCACAAAAAGTTTCCCAGTCACTCTTGATCTCTAGTTTCGGCGGCCAAAATTGACAACCAAGATCAAGAGCGAAAGTCTGCAACCGGCCATTTCACTGATATCATTTTTAATGTTAAAAAGAATCTATAGTACTTTCACTCTAGAATAATTTGGGGGGGGATTGATATACTCCTTTTGCTTCATATAATCACAAAGAAAAAATCCAACGGCTTGATATCACACAATCTTGACGGCCAATTTTGGCCGCCGAAACTAGACATTATTACGCGGCCGGGAAATCTGTGTGCAATAACCGCATCACTTTCCGTGCTGTATAGTATGTGGCACCGTCTTTCAACAAGACGTCCACATGCCACAGGCACCGTCTTTAAACAAGACGTCCAAATGACCACATGCCACACAGCGCGGGAAACGATGCAGTTCTTGCGCACAAAAAGTTTCCCAGTCACCCTTGATCTCTAGTTTCGGCGGCCAAAATTGACAACCAAGATCAAGAGCGAAAGTCTGCAACCGGCCATTTCACTGATATCATTTTTAATGTTAAAAAGAATCTATAGTACTTTCACTCTGGAATAATTTGGTATTGGATTGAGTATATCAATCCCCCGGATTGTTATACTCCTTTTGCTTCATATAATCACAAAAAAAATCCAACGGCTTGATATCACACAATCTCGACGGCCAATTTTGGCCGCCGAAACTAGACATTATTACGCGGCCGGGAAATCTGTGTGCAATAACCGCATCACTTTCCGTGCTGTATAGTATGTGGCACCGTCTTTCAACAAGACGTCCACATGCCACAGGCACCGTCTTTAAACAAGACGTCCAAATGACCACATGCCACACAGCGCGGGAAACGATGCAGTTCTTGCGCACAAAAAGTTTCCCAGTCACTCTTGATCTCTAGTTTCGGCGGCCAAAATTGACAACCAAGATCAAGAGCGAAAGTCTGCAACCGGCCATTTCACTGATATCATTTTTAATGTTAAAAAGAATCTATAGTACTTTCACTCTGGAATAATTTGGTATTGGATTGAGTATATCAATCCCCCGGATTGTTATACTCCTTTTGCTTCATATAATCACAAAAAAAATCCAACGGCTTGATATCACACAATCTTGACGGCCAATTTTGGCCGCCGAAACTAGACATTATTACGCGGCCGGGAAATCTGTGTGCAATAACCGCATCACTTTCCGTGCTGTATAGTATGTGGCACCGTCTTTCAACAAGACGTCCACATGCCACAGGCACCGTCTTTAAACAAGACGTCCAAATGACCACATGCCACACAGCGCGGGAAACGATGCAGTTCTTGCGCACAAAAAGTTTCCCAGTCACTCTTGATCTCTAGTTTCGGCGCCCAAAATTGACAACCAAGATCAAGAGCGAAAGTCTGCAACCGGCTATTTCACTGATATCATTTTTAATATTAAAAAGTTTAAATATTATCAATGGCAAGTAGTTTTTTAGACATAAAATTTGCTTAGCCTTCTGCCCTATCCGATTTTCTAGTTTTATCATTTATTAAAATTCACAATGTGTGAAAATTTTATACTAATGCTTGAATTTGAAACCCTTATGTGTTTAACAGTCGCACAGTTTTTAATTTAATAAAATGATTATTATTTTACAATTTTTATTATTAGTACTAATTATATAACTATTATTATAAGTAATGGTGCATTATATATATATTTTATATTATTTTAATAGTCATAAGCTTCTCAATTTAGTAAAATAATTATTATATTAGAATTTATTTTGGTACTACTCGTAATTATTATTTAAGTGTATTTTATTTTTAATATTTCTTATACTTATATATACTTTATTTTTCTAAGTTCTATATTATCTGTATTTTATGATTTTTTAAATGTATATAATTATAATTATTTTAGTTCATTATTGATGTCAATAAATATAAAAATTTCTAATAACTAATGTTTTATTTTCTATTAAGGTTACGGTTGTACTTCTTCGCTTATTTTATTAATCTATAGTATTTTTTTTATCCTAGGAATGTTGTAAATTTTACATCTAAATAGAGAAACCTTCCAAAAAAGTTGGTTTTCTCTATTTAGTGTATATTTCAACTCGATATTTATCTAAAATACACTTGCAACGGTGTAAATAAAGTCTCTATTTAGTGTACATTTTTACTCTATATTTATCTAAAATACACTCGCAACGGTGTAAAGAAAGTCTCTATTTAGTGTACATTTTTACTCTATATTTATCTAAAATACACTCGCAACGGTGTAAATAAAGTCTCTATTTAGTGTACATTTTTACTCTATATTTATCTAAAATACACTTGCAACGGTGTAAAGAAAGTCTCTATTTAGTGTACATTTTTACTCTATATTTATCTAAAATACACTCGCAACGGTGTAAAGAAAGTCTCTATTTAGTGTACATTTTTACTCTATATTTATCTAAAATACACTCGCAACGGTGTAAAGAAAGTCTCTATTTAGTGTACATTTTTACTCTATATTTATCTAAAATACACTCGCAACGGTGTAAAGAAAGTCTCTATTTAGTGTACATTTTTACTCTATATTTATCTAAAATACACTCGCAACGGTGTAAATAAAGTCTCTATTTAGTGTACATTTTTACTCTATATTTATCTACAATATACTCGAAATACGGTTAAAATTTTTACCAATTCTAGTGAACTAATTTACACTGTACATTATTAAAACTGTTAGTGTAAAAATGTACACTATATGTGGTGGACTTGTATGAACCATTTGTAGTGTGAAATAGAGTTCAATATTAACACTATATTTTTTACTGTGTATGATTTCTTTAAAATTGAATATTTCAAGAAAAAATTTGGTCCTTGGGCTGCGATTGCAAAGCGTAATTACCTATATTAAAACATACAAAGTTAAAACTGTGTAAATATAATTAATTGTGAAGAGAGAACAATTTTCGGATTTAGAATTAAAATTAATCCAATAGAAAATTAATGTCAATTTTGATCAATTTATTGTAAATTATATTGTAAATGTGCAACCCAATCTACTGTTGATACAACCAGTCAACCAATACATTTTGGTTATGCATGTGCAGGTGTGCTCCTAAAACGAGTTAATTACCTATAAAACTGAGATCTTGCGAAATATAACCTTCACAAGTTAGTAAACACTTATCAATTTTGAAAGGACACTATTAAACTCTATTAGGGCTAGGAAGTTGTGTTATGCAGTGATATACAGAGAATTGAGTCTAGTTTTACTTACCTGTGATGGACCTTTTGCGTCAGATGAATATGAAATAAAATCTACATCTAAAACTAAAAACTACAATTTTTGGACAAAAATCAGAGTAAGCTTCACGCCCAGTTCTTATATTTCATTTTTACGATGCGATAACTTGATTATATAAGGAAACATAGGGGTATTCACACTCCCTAGTATATATCGTTGTATTTCTACACTCTAGTAAATATACACAAATTTACTAGAGTGTATTTGGTTGCATACAAATTTCCCATAATACCAAATACACCGAGGTCTAGTATATTTAAGTAGCCCGTGAACGTGTTTTTCTACCTTAGTATATTAGAATTCAATATGGCCGACTACAGCTGATCAAATATGTTTACATTTACGTTGCATTAATGTACATAGTAAGGTTATATTTAAATTTATATTAAATTTATATTATTTTAAAAATGGAAATCGAAAATTTAGATGAAGTAGAGAATCAAGGCGAATAAGAATAATAGTTGTGAGGTTATGAAGTTTTGACAGGTTGCTATATAGTTTACTAAATTAATATCATAGGTGTGTTCACAGCTATGGTATTTGAGTGTTGTAAATATACAACTATGGTAAATATACTAGAGAGTGTGAATACCCTTTTATAATTTTAGTTATTTCTATAAAGTGTATAAATCCAAATACTATGCTATTTAATTTGAATTACAAGTTAACTCAGTATCTTAAATGAACAAAAAAATAAGTAGTCAGTCTTTCGCTCCTAGAACCTGCAACCGCTTTGGATTTTTCCAGATATTCAGACTGTCCAATCTGCTTCTGTTAGATTTCACCAAGAGCGTATTATAGGTGATATTACGTAGAAGTAGCAGAATTTGGGGTCCGTTACTTTGCCTCACCCGCCCCAGTTAATATTTTTCTCAAAAAGCTAGCTCCCGATTCCATAGAACTAGGACCCCAATATTAAAGCTAGCACCCCCCTAGGTTTGTCCATAAATCATTTTTTCTACCGGGGAGGGGGGAAAACTAACGCTAGCCTCCCTCCAGTTGATGTTTTTAAAAGGCTATCCTATTAAAAACCCAAGTAACATTTTTAACCTGGCAGATATCTGCTAGGTATCTGGCAGAGAAATCTCACAGGGCCCCTGTCTCTGTTATCGGATTGTAACAGGGTTCTGCCACATAATATGAGACAGAGAAAGTGGTCACTGTAAACCCTCTGTGGCAAATTTGTAGCAAACCTGCTACAGACTTGCCAGGGCACCTGTTAGAGACCTGCCAGGTCTGTAACAGGTTTGTTACAAATTTGCCACAGAGGGTTAACAGTGGCCACTTTCTCTGTCTCATCTTATGTGGCAGAGCCCTGTTACAATCCGATAACAGAGTTAACTTTTATCATAGGTACCACGTGTAAAAAAAATATATTTAAATATATTCAAAATAATAAATTTTTGTCACATTCATTAAAAAAATTTAATTTTTACTTCTTGGAATCCACTTGGGTGTATTATTATTTCGTATTGAACTAATTTAATTCTGGGGGTTAGTGCTGATTCACAATGAACGTAAGACATAAGAAATACGTAAGACGTAAAATTTATACTAAGCCTAATTTTAATACAAAAAGGTGAAACCATTTCAACTTGATGTAATTTTACGTACGACAATAATCTTAACACAATTGCATTAAATTGGAACGAATTTAATTTTATGTATTAAAATTACGCTTTATGTCAATTTGTCGTCTTACGTATTCTTATGTCTTACGTTCATTGTGAATCAGCACTTACAGTTTTAATTATCTACTAACTGGCACCGGCGTCCTTCGGCCGCCCTTAGCCATCTAGACCCTGTCGGATGTAGTTGTTCGGCCTTCGGCCTCACAGAAGGGAATCGCAACCATACGCGTAGACCATGGTTGTTCGGTTTTCAGCCTCACTCAAGGGTATCGCAGCCATACGTGTACACCGTGGTAGTTCGGCCTTCGGCCTCACTCAAAGGTATCGCAACCATACGTGTACAACGTGGTTGTTCGGCCTTCGGCCTCACTCAAAGGTTATCGCAACCATACGTGTAAACCGTGGTTGTTCAGCATTCGGCCTCACTCAAGGGTATCGCAACCATACGTGTAGACCGTGGTTGTTCGACCTTCAGCCTCACTCAAGGGTATTGCAGCCATACGTGTTGACCGTGGTTGTTCGGCCTTAGGCCTCGCTCAAGGGTATCGCAACCATACGTGTACACCGTGTTTGTTCGACTTTCGGCCTCACTCAAGGGTATCGCAGCCATACGTGTTGACCGTGGTTGTTCGGCCTTCGGCCTCACTCAAGGGTATCACAACCATACATATAGACCGTGGTTGTTCGGCCTTCGGCCTCACTCAAGGGTATCCAACCGTTTATAATGAGGACGATTCTTCATGTTTTGAGGTCTCAAAAGCGATTTTCGTATTGCTATGTACCCAGAAAGTCCAGCATCCCCCAACCTTCTATTAACTGTGCAACAAACACTGGGTTTTGTCTAAAATAATTTTCCTATGCCCTTATTTCGGATGCTGGCAGTCGTCTTTTTTGCTTGCTAGAGGTAGTATAAATAAATATTCTTGGGTTGAAGTCATTTTTAGCCTGCTATTTCGTTTTTCATCGTTTAAACTGCCAGTAGCTGTAAAGCGCATGCCAGTGTATTGTATACCCTTCAGCAATATGCCACGTTTATAATTCGGTGGTTATTCGCGCCACTTGTAACGCTTAAAATGTGTGAGTTAAAGTTAAAATTCCTCACGAATTGTAGCGTTAATACTTGATGTTGAATTAATTTCTATCCAAATGGTGTTAATTAAAACGACGAAGGAAAAAAAGATGGAGAAGGCGCCACTCGATTTCGTTCAAAAGTACCAGACGTCGTTATGAAAGAATAGATAACTCGATTCAAAGGAAAATCGAGAAAACACGAGCTATCGTTGTAAATCTTGCCGGCTAGCTTGGAAAGATAATTATTTAAACAAAATCTAGCAATGAGATCAGGGCATACGGAAAATTTTAAACAACGAAGAAATTTTATAAACTCAAAATAATAATTGTTCGCGCACAGAAAGCGCAGATATCTTACGCGCAGTCCCACAAACTGAGCAAAAATAATGGCGTACTACAAAATTTTATCAAACCATATGTTTGATTATCAACCAAAATCAACGGAATATTTACACAAAATTTACAAGTTATGATAATTAAATCAACCAAATAATTAATAATTATTATAATAAATAACTAACCAAAAATGATACGATACCTAAATTTCGTTGATTAGCGGCCTATGCAAAATTTGTTGAGTTTCTAATCCCATAAAGGCTGAAGAGAACTCCGATAAATCAACTGCAAAAAGAAATGAGTTTCCCAACATACGGATTCGAGAAGATGATCCCAGCTCGCCACTGGATGGTAACAACTAACCAATTCTTCTCCAAAATCCGGCTTCAACAAAATTTTCGCACAGCACACACAAAACCACGTCTTACTCGATCAAACGTATCAAGTCAAGTCTCTGCGTACCTACTCCTGCGCATTTCTCGCTCGTTCCAACGGTCACTGGTTCCAAAAACCCAAAGAATTCGGCGGCAAATTTCAAACCGTTACAAATAAGTTCAGTTTTTTTTGCAATATCACTCCAAAATTTTTTCTCTTTGTAAACAGCAATAACTGCACTACGCTTTCTAAACTAAATTGATTTTTTCTTTCAATTACAAAAATTTAATTTTCACAGTTTCAATTAATAACAAATAAACAAATGTTATTAATTTTTTGAATACAGCTTATTTTATATTTGCAACTTGAAAGGGCCTTAAGGTAAGTATATCCAATGTTTTGGTTTATTACTACCATAAAATTTAAAAAAAAATTAGGAAACAATTATAAGTATTGCAATTCGTTCAATAGTTCCCGGGGCGGGCAGACTACCTGAAATTGATATAATCCCAACATTTGGGAACTTTTTAAAATTCTGTTTAACCGGACACGTGCGGGCAGCTTTTGAAAGATTTTTAGATTTATGACTAATAAATGATCTTCTGTGCAAAATATTTTCAAATTAAGTGGCACTTTGTAGTGAAACTTTTTATATTTAAGAAAAGTTCAACTGTACCCAAACTTTTGACCGGTAGTGTATGTATGTATGTTCCCTATAGACTCCTAAACCGTTTGACCGATCGGAACCAAATTTTGCACAGTTATTCTGTAGGTCCCGGCGCAACTCTTCGTGCATAAATGGAGAAAAATTCGCGCGGGGAACAAAGTTATTCGCGTTTTTTCGATTTTTTTTGACACACCCTATACGGATACCCTTACTTTACCTGGCAAACCCTTCGTTTGCCAGGTAACAAACCCTTACTTTACCTGGCCATTCTTGCTTACTCCGCTTTCGCTAGATGGTGCTCTTAATCTATCACGTAAGTGTACTGATTGGTGGCCAAAAATCTAAATATATTTTTTAAAATCGATCAGTTATCCCACCCTGTAGTGTACGGAAAGTGGTTGTATTTTTTAAAAGCGATCAGTTATCCCACCCTGTATGTACGGAAATTGGTTGGTTGGTATAATACTATAATAACCACTGGCAATCACGGACTAGCAGTCAAGGCAGCCGAAGGCATATAAATATAATCAGTTATGGTCCGCCCTGTGAGGCCGAACAACTATGGCCTTCACGGATCTATTATGGTCCTCCCCTGCGAGGCCGAACAACCATTGGCAATCACGGACTAACAGTCAAGGCAGCCGAAGACATATAAATATAATCTATTATGGTCCGCCCTGTGAGGCCGAACAACTATGGCCTTTACGGATCTATTATGGTCCTCCCCCTGTGAGGGCGAAGGCCGAACAACCACTGGCAATCACTGACTAGCAGTCAAGGTAGCCGAAGGCATATAAATATAATCTATTATGGTCCGCCCTGCGAGGCCGAACAACCACTGGCATTCACGGACTAGCAGTCAAGGCAGCCGTAGGCATATAAATATAATCTATTATGGTCCGCCCTGTGAGGCCGATCAACCACTGGCAATCACGGACTAGAAGTCAAGGCAGCCGTAGGCATTTAAATATAATCTATTATGGTCCGCCCTGTGAGGCCGAGGCCGAACAACTATGGCCTTCACGGATCTATTATGGTCCTCCCCCTGTGAGGCCGAACAACCACTGGCAATCACGGATTAGCAGTCAAGGCAGCCGAAGGCATATAAATATAATCTATTATGGTCCGCCCTGTGAGGCCTATGGCCTATGACAACTATGGCCTTCACGGATCTATTGTGGGTCTAGATGGCTAAGGGAGGCCGATGTTTGTTATGTTTTTTTTAAATAAGAAAATAACAAGGTGGAACTCGCTTTAGCAGCAGTTCTTAGGCTTCTATACAGGTTCCTTTCTGGGTTGTATAAAACTACAAGGGCCCATTTCTATTTGGACTCCAAGCGAAAATTGGCCATTTGACTCGGATTTACTTCAAGTCGGAAGTTTTTTAGTGGGGGAACGTTTCCGATTCCGGAGTAAAAATCGGAGTTAAACCATATATCTTGATATACTTACATATAGTATATTATGCATATGCTTTCCGTAAAAATTTATAGTTACAAATCTCACAACCAAACGGTTTTTCAGTGATATGAATTTTTAATCGAGTTTTAAAGTATTTATTTAAATAAATGTTTTATTGATTAGTACGTAATTATTATTATGACATTTATTTAACATGAAATTGTGCTTCAATTATTAGTTCCTAACAAATTTATTTAACTAGCGGGTTTAAATCATCGGTTGAGCTCCCAATTTATAGGATTCACTATTCTCAATAATAAAATCCATGTTTCATTTAATACATTTAATCCACAATATGAAGGATACACATTATGTCTTTCGTCTTTCCTTCAGTCTGTCGCCATCTTGCTTTATATTGTCAACTGTCAATGGTGTCTCAACAAAAGTATGTTAGTAGTGTTTCGTTCCTACACATTTATGTTCACAAATTCTACGACTAAAGGGTTACTCGCAGGTATGAATTTTCAAATGTCTTTTTAATCTTGAATGTTGTGAACATTTATAATCACAAATTTTACAAAAAAAAGGTTTTTCGCCGGTATGAATTTTTAAATAATGACCTTTTAATCTTGAACTTTGTGAACATTTATAGTCACAAATTTCACAACTAAAAGGTTTTTCGCCGGTATGAATTTTTAAATGTTCTTTTAAAACATCACGTCGTGAACATTTATAGCCAAAAATTTCACAACCAAAAGGTTTCTCGCCGGTATGAGTTTTTAAATGTAGTTTTAAATAGGAACTTTGTAAACATTTATAGTTACAAATTCTACAACAGAAAGGTTTCTCGCCGGTATGAATTTTTAAATGGCTATTCAAACTTGAACTTTCTGAACATTTATAGTCACAAATTTCACAACAAAAAGGTTTTTCGCCGGTATGAATTTTGAAATGCCTTTTTAAAGTTGAACGATGTGAACATTTATAGTCACAAATTTCACAACCAAAAGGTTTCTCGCCGGTATGGGTTTTTAAATGGCTTTTTAAACTTGAACTTTGTGAACATTTATAGTCACAAATTACTCAACAAAAAGGTTTTTCGCCGGTATGAATTTTGAAATGCCTTTTTAAAGTTGAACGATTTGAACATTTAAAGTCACAAATTTCACAACTAAAAGATTTCTCGCCGGTATGAATTTTTAAATGGTCTTTTAAAGTTGAACGCCGTAAACATTTATAGGCACAAATTTCACAACTAAAAGGTTTTTCGCCGGTATGAATTTTTAAATGGGTTTTTAAAGTTGAACGATGTGAACATTTATAGTCACAAATTTCTCAATTAAATGGTTTCTCGCCGGTATGAATTCTGCAATGTTTTTTTAAATTTGAACGATTTGAACATTTATATTTGCAAACTGCACAACCAAACGATAAAGTATGAGTTCTTAAATGGCGTACTTAGGCTTGCTTACATGTAAATGTATACCGACACACTGCACACTCGAATACATTTGAAATGTTCTGTATTGATTTTTCAGTATCGTCTTCTTCTTTGATGTCGATCGAATGATGTAAATCTTCTGAATTAAATTTCACATCTTCCAACTCTTCTTCTTTAACTTCGTAAATGGTTAATGCCGTGGAATTATTTGGAATATCGAAAAATTTAGCATCCTTTTCCATACGTTGTAAATCCTGCGAGGCTGGCGGTATAAGAGCCATATTCTGGATAATACGTTTCGTTAATTTTGAAGACGTAAGAATGTTCATGGATTAGTACAAAATGACCATTCAAAATCAACAAAATATAGTGTTGATTCTTGATTATGTCTTTTATCATTTAACAAACCCAAGTAACAATTTTTGCTGGCGTTTACCTGTGAAATCTATGATTTGTTGGCACACACCTGGCTGACACCTGCCAAGCAGTGTTTACAGTTTACTGGGCTATTGCTGTCTGTTTGTTATTATAGGGGCCTGACAGGTACTCATTTACAGATTGCTGTAAAGTTCTTTTAACAGGGGCCTTACAAGAACTCATTCCCAGCTTACTATAAGCTTGTTATTACAAACGCTTGCCAGGTACTCGTTTACAAATTACTGTAAGGTAGTTGTGACAAAAACTTGGCAGAGACTCTTGCACAGGTTACTATATAAACTTTTTTGGACAGCAAACGGAATTATTATATAAAGTGTATTCAGACAGTATCCCGCCCGCTAAGTTCTCAATTACTGCAAGTCGACAGAGGACATCTTTGCGGATAACAACATTTTATTTCAACTCTTTTTATTTAAATTGTTTAATTAAATTAATTTTAATTAATTTACATTTTTATTTCTCTATCAACTAATGTTCAAAATCTATTAAAATGACGTCACGTTAAATTTAAAAATTAAATTTTTGGGCTAAGGGAAATTATTAAAAAGAACTAACAAAGGAAAACTATATATATATACCCACTTCACCCACCCAATGTGAATTTTATTTTTAATGATGTAGCCAATTTCGAAAAAGGTTTGTAAACCAAATTTGAAGATTTTTATCTTCTGTTCATAATATTTTCTGGATTCGTTATACGAAAAAAAAAAGATCACCTACCAGAAGATTCGAACCGCTTGTCTCAGGATTATGAAGGAAACACTTTATTCACTGTGCTACCCAGGTCTGTTCTAAAATTGTGATGTTTTAAAAATTATGAGCAGATTGTATTATCTGTTGGCAATCTGTGCATGACTTGCATAAATTAAGGGTTACTATAATCTCGCATGACTCACATCAACACATTTTGAATTGCAATTTTTTATGATTATATTAAATAGTGTTTTCTGGGAGGAATTTCTAAATTAAAAAACGTGTTAAAATATAGTTTTCCAAGGTTTCCAATTTTGCGACAACTACATTTTATTTCAACTCTTTTTATTTAAATTGATTAATTTAATTAATTTAGATTTTTCTCTATTAACTAAATGTTCAAAACCTCATATTAAAATGACGTCATGTGAAATTTAATAATTAAATTTTCGGGCTAATACGAATTATTAAAAACAATTGCATTCTCAATGCATTTTGAATTGCAATTTTTTATGATTATATAATAGTAAATTGTTTTTCAGGGAGGAATTTCAAAATAAAAATAAACGTGTTAGAGATAAACTTTTAAATTTCTATAAACCTTTAATTTTTCAACTATGGAGAATTACTAATAAATACATAATGTAGTGCTATGATTCAAAATGTTTAATAAAGGCTCCCGATACAAAAATGAATAACAAATTCATATAAAGCATAAAATTCTAAATCGGTAGACACTTAAAAAATTTTGCTCTACGAGAAAATTTTATTTTCTAAAATTTCAATTTCTCATCCAAATTTGAATCTCTCAGGATAAAATAAAGATGATAAATATTGCTAAGATTAAATAGATTGATGATTGTCACATCAAAAATTATGCAAAAGATTGAATTAGCTCAAAATTGATAGAAAAATCATTTTATATGTAAATCGTCATAACCTATAAAAATGTAACATCTTGTAAACTGAATTATTTGATAAATAACATGCTTTGTACAAAACTGTTCACACCAACAATTATGTAATCATTTCATGTAATTGAAGTGAATGTTTTTAAGACGAAAATCGTTAAAGTTGTACATAAGGGTCAATTTTGTGTAAAATCCAAGAGTTCATACAAGTTGGTAGATATGAGTCAAAGAACCGTCCAAATCAAGGCATAAAAACAGAATATACCAGTAAAATAGCATGAAAGGCACATCAAGAGACATAGATTTCAATGTAGATCATAAATCTGAAACAAAAACGAATTATTGGAAAGGTCAGAAATCCAAAAGGATAAAATTTGACTTACTTTGAAGGAAGAATGGTGCCAATTTCATTGATTTTAGATCGAACTTCAGTTGACCTCGGGCATTCCAACAAAGTGCACGCAATTTCAATGCGCTCCAGAAAATAATATTTACAAATCTTTGGAGGTTAACCAAATTTCAGTTGACTTTGTGAATTCAAATTGTGTAGACGTATCGAGATGTCCTCCACAAATCAATTGTTTACAAACAATTGAAGGTTAAGATTTTTCAGCTGGATTGGAACGGATTTATAAATAGATTCAAGGATGACAATGGCTGATCACAAGATGCTTCTACAAAATAACAATTCACGGATTTAATTCATCAACAATACTGGATCCAAAACAAATTGTCAAGGATATGTAACTTACCTTTTTTTCTCCACTTTTAAACATCTACGATTTGGTAAATAACAACAACAAAAATAAAATTTAGAAAGCAAACACCAATGAAGCAACTTCCCGTAACGATAAACAGTCGGTGACTGGTATAATTAGATGCAAGGCCGATGACTCACCAACGTGATACCAACTAAAGCGATCCACACACAATATTCTTTTAAAAATTTAAAACTTCGATTTGCCAATGTGAAAAGGTACAGTGAAATTTATTATTTTGTTAATTTTATTATGAACTTTGCCTTCTGCGTATAAAATACAGGATTTGAGAAAAAGGACTTTTACGAAAGTGTATTTTCCAATACCCTAAGTGACAGGTTTTTCATTCAAACTTTATTATTTAATTTATTCAAGGTTAAGCTTTAAATAAGCACTAATATTATTTAAAAACATTTTAAACGCTAATGTACAGCGAAAGACTTGCTTTAGTTTATAACTAAAACAAGCACGTCAGGATAAAGTGAGGTAGCCACTTTGTTTTGAAAACAAATTTTTGCATTAACTGTTCTTATTTGAAAATTTAATTAATGGTAGATCTGCGATCTCCAGAAATTTGTGTAAACATTTATTTATGTAAATACAACCATCACATTTTGTTGAATATAAATCATTTCTTTGAAGCTATTGAAATCTTTATTTATTTTTCAAAAAAGAAAGCAATAAGTATCCCGAGAGAGTCAATTTGCACCCTAAGATCACCTCTAATATTTTCGAACCATAAGGAACTCACCCTTGAGCGACTCATCACCGGAGCTTAGTAAGGAAGGGCAATAGTGTTAAACTCCGTAGCTAAAATCATCATAACGAACCATTTTTACCTGAGCATATTTTAGCTAGCAAACTTAAGGGCTGGCCCCAATTAAAATTTAGTAAGGGAGGACATAGCAGTAGGTATAATGCTTTCTTAAAATTAATGTAAAGAAATATTTTTAAAAGGAATCTTAATCCACAAAGTACCTGAATATAATACAGGTGTTCTATTGTCATAATATAACGGTAAAATTTAACTAATATTTTTGAAATACTTTCGCAAAATGGATAGAATTTTTAAAATTGTTAAAAATTTGTTTATAGAAATAAAAATTCTGTAAAATAATTATTTTTCAAATAACCCGTTTAAATTTTTGCAATGTATTTACCTATTAGATAAAAACTCAACGGACAAAATTTGTTCTTATTTCTATTAATAGCACAATTTATTAAAATTATATTATTTTAATGTATTTAATTTGTTTAATTTAATTAAGTTAACTTAATTAAGTATCGAATTGGTTTCGATACTACAGTATGGAAACCGATTAGGAGCTGTCGCAAAATTTACCACGTGTATGTAATATCGAAACCTATATCTAGTACTCTACTTAAATCGCGTGCTATACGAGGGTTATTACCTCTGTATTATTTTTATCACGTCTTCTGAATGTAGTACTTTTTCTAAATTTTTGCATTACTTGCATTAAATCATTTTTCGACCATTTAGATTTAGAACTATTTTTTTTTTAAACAGTAATTTTCCATTTCTTCTTAAAGCTATCCAAAAAAGCTATGTTACAATTAATTTATAAAATATTAATCTAAATTTTTCCTTTATATACTATACATAATACATAATTATATAGTAGGTAATTGATCTAATCTGAACATTATAATATTTTATAACACCACGTGTAATCTTCTTACTTATTCTGTACTATAATCATTGTCATTTTTCATAAGCACCTTGGTAGCTTAGTTGTCATCGCCATGGGCTTCAAATCAAATACGACGATTATGCGGTAGTTCGAATTCCAACCAGGACAAGTAAGTAAAAAAAATTGTACACATTATATAAAATTTCAAATAATTTTCAGATTACCGCACGGAGGACAACATGGACAATCAATAATAGTGAATTAGGTTATTCAATGAAAATAATAGTTCACAATGAGTGTGTGACTATACAAGAAAAAAATACTAGTTTCAAAAATTAAATTTTTTTAAATTTCAAATTAATAACGGTACCTTAAATTAATTTTTGTGCACATGATGGCAAACGTGAAATTTTTTTATTTTATAGAAAAAAGCCTGCATGAAAACTTTCTCAGAAAAAAAGTTCCTGGCAAAAAGCTGTCACAGGTGTCTGCCAGAAACTTGTGACAGTTTTTTACCAGGAACATGTGACAGTTTCCTGTCAGGAACCTGTGACAGGTTCTTGCCAGCAACTTGACAAGATACTGGCAGCCCTGGCGCAAGTTTGCCACAAGCTTGTGACAGCAATTTCACAAGCGCCATTTTACTCAGACAGCAGCTGTTACAAGCTTGTGACAAGCTTGTTACAGCAACAGCAACCTGTGAGATTTTACTTGGCAAGCACCTGGCAGGCGTTTTACAGGCTTAAAATGTTACTTGGGAAAGACACTGGGCACACAAGTCACAAATTACTACAATCTCAAAATGGTGACTGACGCCATTTTATATGATCTCCCTCGAGACGCCATTTAGTGCGACGGCTGTCTAATTTGAGTAGAAGGAACTTTCAGTAAGGTCATGCGCGGGCATACTTTCTGTGGAATACTTAGATGGCGCTGCAAAATCAATTTAAAAATCAAAGTAACCTTTTTTTTGAGCGACTATGCTCTATTTGGTTGGTTACCGCGTCTGTTTCCACGACAGTAAGTTTTGTTTACTAGTTGCTAAGGATAAGGCGACGGTAAGTATTTTTATGGCGACGGTAAGTATTTTATTTGTGCGACTATGCTCTATGTGATTGCTTACCGCGTCTGTTTCCACGACATTAAGGCAACTTGATATAAAGAGAATAAAATATTTTTATAAGCATCTCGAACATTAAGGACTACCGATCTCAGACAATAATTGGAGTCGTCGCTTCGCTCCTCCTCCAAACAATTGTCTTCGATCGGTAAAATGCCCTTACTGTTCTTGATACTTAATATACTATAAATGAAACTTTATACTCATATTTTAATAATAATAATTTATTTGAAAAACAATACGAAAAAAATTTCTTGAACGTATTCAAGCCCCCCTAAACTTACGTTCAAGTTTGTCGGACTTCTTTGTATAGTAAAATTTTTTTTAACTCGCGTATGACTCATCGCAATATTTACAAAACGTGTGTCTTATGCCCGTACTAATAGTCGAGAATTGATTTCGATTCCGGAATTAATTCTGCTGTTGCTATGATACGGCATAAATTTCAGTGATCTGATATGTAAATAAAATATAACTTATATCGTGGGCATACTGGCAAAAGTGACCAAGTCAAAAAACAGAGTTTCTAGATAAATGAAATTGAATGTTTAACATTTTGTGAAAAATCAGCCTTTTAAAAGTTTTAATTTTTGTTTTCGGAAAATGAAACTTTAACAATACTTCTTATTAGAGCCTTTGCTAATTTTTTAAATTTTTCTAAAATACTGAGAAAACTTAATCAACAAAGTTTGTCGGGACTGAGAAAACTGACTTGGTCACTTTGTCATGTTCAACAGATAGGTACAAATAGACTTACGCATGATTGTTTTTAATAATTATTATTGACATTAAATAAAGATTAGAATACGTACTTATTATTAAATTATAAACATATTTGACTGCATCTAATTATTGCACAAGAAATAATTTTTCATTTAATAATAGAATGATTATGTTGCACTGATAACAGAGACGAGCATATCGGTTACAGGTAAAATTGACCAAGTACATACATATAGTCATGTTTTCCTGTACAAAATGATGAGCTAATGACTTGGTCATTATTAATATTATCAATTATAGGCCTTAGGACATCAAATTGAAAATAAATATTTTTACCAGGCACGAGTCTTACATTTTTAGGATACTTGGTCATATTAACTCAATTTCGCAAATTTTTGACTTGGTCACTTTTGCCAGTATGCCCACGATATTTGGTCTGCATTGCAAAAAAGTTGTTATTTTTGGTCGCCATATTATTATAATGTAATATCAGATAATCTGCACTAATTAAATTTTTGCGGTTACAATCACAATTTCGAAGGTTCTGATTAGATTTGAATTATGCGGACAGACAGACGGACAGACGCGGAGCCAGATCATAAGGGTTCTTGCTATACTTTGTATAGAAGCCTAACAAGTAGTTTATATAGGGAGACCTCTTTGAAAATATCTTTAACTTAGTAAATTTCTTTCGAACATTTGCGTATTTATAAATTTCATTAGCGAATCGAAACAACGGATTAACAGATTAACGCAATACTATATAGACGAAGTATTTACAATATAACAACGTATCAGTTGATCAACGTTATGATTGGCTCTGAAACATGCGGACGGACACGAAGCCAGACCATAAGGCTTCTTTCCATACCTTGTATAGAAGCCTAAAAATAGCGCACTGGCTACCCAGTTCTTAGACCTCTATACACACAGAGTATTTCCAACACGATTTGAAACGCTCTGTATGATTTTGAATTATGCGGACAGACAGACGGACAGACGGACACGGAGCCAGATCATAAGGCTTCTTGTTATACTTTGTATAGAAGCCTAAAAAGTACTTACAATACACCTTTTTTAATATTTATGTGGTATATTTATAATGCTTGCACACTCTGCATTCGCTAGATGGTGCTCTTAATCTATCATATAACCCTATATGAACTGAATCTTGGCCTCCCTGTGAGGCCGAAGGCCGAACAACTATGGCCTTCACGGATCTATTATAGTCCTCTCACTGTGAGGCGTCTTCGTTGTTTGTTTTTGCGCCGGAAAACAAATCGAAAAACATTGTTGATCATATCGCTCTCTACTGATTTCGATTCCATTTTAATAAATCACATTGAAATTTGAACTATCTATGTTTTATTATCACTCTGGAGTTTATCTGAAGGTGTTAAATTGAGGCGAGACGAAGTTCTTTTTTACTTTTTTAGGTTGTGTCAGAGGGGGGAGTAAATTTTCGTATTCTGCGTGATTTGCGTGATCAACTAAGTTATTCACCGGTAGGTGGCGCCTTTTATTTTTAAATATAGTTAATCTTTTAATCCTTTCCATTTATAATAAAAATACTATATAAACCAAATGACTTATTATGACTTAAATGTGTTGAACGTGAACTAAAAATATCTTTACAAAAAATGGCTTTGCGAGAATTAAATAAGGTTGTGGAAGGGGCGCTAAACAGGGCTTTATCGATCGCTAAATATGAAGATTGGGAAGTAAAAGAGGAATTCACTCAAGCCACTATAAAATCTTTAAAAGAAGTATTGCAAGATTTTGGCGGAAACCCCATGCATAGGGATGCATTAAATATTGCAAAAAGGAAAGTCGCAGCAAAACGTATACGAAAAAGAAAAAGAGAGGAAAAAACTGGCTGCTGCCTATATGAAGAAGAAACAGAAAGAAGAACAGGAATTGGCAATATCGCTGCGTGCTTTCGAAAATTCCTTATTAGAAGACGAAGGGGAGGAGGAAAAGGAAGAACACAAAGAACAAGAGTAATTGGCAAAAATAAAATAAAGTAAAATTACAAATTATTGTGATTTTGTGAATACTTAACAGTTTTCTTAAATTTTTTTTTATTAAACCTTGATTTGTATTTTTTATTAATTTATTTATTTAATCCTTTTTTAATACGTTTGGTATTTGCGATGACCAAATAAGTCGCAAGGTCATTATGCGGATTGGATCTAAAAAATACATGTAGGCAAATATTGAAATTTGGGCAGGACAACGTCTGCCGGGTCAGCTAGTTATCTATATATATATAAATGGATGTATGTATTGCTATGTGATTTCGTAGCCTCACGTTGGGCTAGCCAAAAAGTGCTGTGTAGCCTCGTTACTAATAATTGCCTCACGTTGGGCTAGCCAAAAATTGCTATGTGATTTCGGAGCCTTACTAGGGCTGCACGTTTTAGTATTAATGTCTTGTACAGGTGTACGTAAATGTACCCCGTCAATAGAAATGTATGTAAAAATTTTTATTGATAAATACAAATAAAAGAAATTTATACCTCGGCTTAACAATTTCGGTGAGCACAGACCTACCTTTTCTCAAGTTGGGTTCCTTCCTTGACCAAATCGTGAAGCTGAAATAGAATAGTATGGTCTTCGGAATGATATCACAAAAATTATGCTCCGTTTTAGAATGCAAATTGTAATTTATTATAATTTCAAATAGTAAATGATTTAAATGTAATAAAATTCTTATGCTAAATGACAAATATCTTATTTTAATAAAATCGGAACGTATTAATGCACGTGTAAAGTTAATCGCAAAATTTTCACTAATTTTTAAGTTTAAAATAATTCTTAATGGGACGGTACCTTTAATGATCTGGGGTATTTCTATTTACTGGGTTCGTGTACCATTAAACTGTTCACTTGCACTCGATGGATGACCTTCGGTGTGTAAGATACTTCAAGCTGCAAAATTTTCTTGTGGATTCGTTTACCTCGTGGTGTAACCAAGTTTTTCCAAAATAATCGTGATTTTTCACAATCTTCTAACAATTTAACTTTCCAAATATGTAAGTACAATACTTTTAATTATTACTATTCTTTTTTTTGTTGAATTTCTTTGTAATTTTCTCTAACTTATATAATTTTAGCGGAGCACGCACAAATTCACACACCATTCATCGAATTAATTCAACAACCTCCTCTTTCAATTGTTTTACCATCGTTACCTGTCTTTTTTCAAGGCAAATGTGATTTTGCTCTATTGGCCGATATAAATCAATTTTATTGACGTTATAATTTGCAGGTTCTGCTCAAGCCCAATGTGACTTGTAAAATTTTAATAAAATTTTTATGTTTCAGATTAAATTAAAGTTCTTGCATCTCCTGTGATCTTCCAGTAAACTTTTGAAGAAAATGTCTTTCCCATTTGTGATACATTGAATTGCGAGACACTCCGATACGTGTAAAGATTATTCTTATTTAAGTTTTACGTTTTAACACATTTTTATAAACTAACATTGAACAATTATTTTGATGTCAAATTACATTTCTTATTATTAATTAATTTAATTTATAATTTTTAACAAACATTTTTTTTATTAACAGAATTAAAACGTTGCATTTTTGAATTTATTTTGTTATCTCGTTCCGTGACCCTTTCTTCATATAAATTTATGACGTTAAACTAAATTTTTGGTTTCAGATAAAACTTTTACGTTCGAACAAATAAGTCATGTGCTTTCTTTATTAATAAACAAAATTTTAAATCGTGACGTTATCATTTCTATTGACGTGGTGGTCAGTGTCGGACATTGCAGTATGTATGTATGTATATATATATAAAACTAGATGATACCCCGTCCGAGGACGGGCAGCTAGAAGGACGGGCAGGCATCCAAGGTCATATGGCTTTTGGATTGCACTGAGAGCTTTCCTTAATCTTCATTCAACTTAAGTTACCTTGGGTAGCTGCCCGTCCTTCTAGCTGCCCGTCCTCGGACGGGGTATCATCTAGTTAATATTACAACTCGTTTTTAACTTTTTTATTCGAATTTAGAAAGTTTTTTTTATTTAATGAAACATTTATGTATTTAGAAGTTTTTTTTTATTTAATAAAACATTTATATAATAATTTAATAACTAATAATAAAACTAAGTTTTACTACTACTTCCTACTTCCTCCTCCCCTTCCTCTTCGAGTAAGGAATTTTCAAAATCACGCAGCGATATTGAAAATTCCTCAGCTTCTTCCTTTTTCTTTTTCTGTTCGGCAGCAATCAGTTTCTCCACTCTTTTTCTGTTTCTTATACGTTTTGCCGCCACTTTTTTTTCGCAATATTTAAATCAATTTTACGCATTCCATTGCTGCTAAACTCACGAAGTGCCTCCTTTAACGAATTAATAGTAGCTCGTTTGAATTCTTCTCTGACTTCAAAATCTTCGTATTTTCCGAACGATAAGGCCCTCTTTAGCGCCTGTTCCACATCCTTTATTAATTCACCTGAAAACATTTTTCGTTGACGTTCAACACTTATTATTTCGTTATAATGTAATTCTGCTTATATAGTAATTTTGAGTAGGATAATCGGATTAACTGATCCGATGATACGTTGATCCGATGATACGTTGATCCGATGATACGTTGATCCGATGATACGTTGATACGATGATACGTTGATACGATGATACGTTCATCCGATTGGTTATGAAATTATCCGTTATGCGTTCGGTTCGGTTCGGTTTGCTTCGGGTATTTATGTAGTTCAAATTATTGGCTTCCACTTGCAAATATGAGTCGACAATCCACTGTTGCGTAAGTTTTCCCGCACTCATGATCGGATTGAAATCGTTTCTAATTGCTGTTTGCGCAACTTTAAATTGTAACATGCTGATTTTATTACGGGATTGCCGATATCCTTCGCAACTCCAATTGGGTTGCCACCCCGCTTCGCCAAACGGATAAAGAATGCCATAAGTCATAGGGTCAAGATTTGGACTGAGAATATTGATACGAATGAATTGTTGTGCATTGTCGACGGGATTTCGAGGATAGATACGGATATCACGTTCAAATGGAGGTTCGCCGTCATCATTTACGAACACCATTGCAATTTCATTGGACGTTGGAGCATTGTAACGTCTTTGATCAGAATGCCGATCGCGCCGCATCACCATATTGACGACCGGAACTGGTTGTCCTTCTTCTTCGGCTCGTACACGCTCTTGTTGCTCAATTTCTTTCATCAGGCAATATGAAGCTGCGATACGATTGTTGACGCGGAAGAAACGATCGATTTTCTCAATCACTTCAGGTAGACAACCTCTATTCTCAGGCAGATTTACTCGTTCATTGACCGCTTCTGTCGTGTCCATTACATACAATTGTGCAAACTTTCTTGTTTGTCCTTCAGGTGGATACAGGTTTGTGGTTCTGTGGTACGTCTGTCCATGAATTTTGAAAACGTATGGTCCGTTACCCGGCATTGAAACAATCTCTGCTCCCATTGAAGCGAAAGAAACCGAGGAATTGTAAGAGCGGATGTGCTGACGAAAGTTCTTGTAGTAAGGATTATCTGAATCTGAAAGCATAGAGCGAAGAAATTCGGGATATAACAATAGATTCCCATGTTGATCGAGCGGTTGCGGAATCTTCACTTTTCCTTTATGACAGCAGTTGTTAAATTGTTTATCAACTGGACGCTCGTTGGCGAAATTCTTGGAGCCGCAGAACTGACAGATGGAATTCATTTCTCCACAATCGTGTCGAGTAACGTGAGATTCATCAAATCTCAATGCTCTTATTTGGAGTTGAATTGCTTGACTTTGGTATCGATTTTCTTTCTGTCGATGTATCGCATGGGACCGAGCGTCAGCAGCTTGCCGCGCTTGAGTTTCTTCTAAAGTTTCACGTTGTTGACGTATCGCATGAGACCGAGAGCGTCAGCAGCTTGCCGCGCTTGAGTTTGTTCCAAAGTTTCACGTTGTCGACGTATCGCATGAGACCGAGCGTCAGCTTGTCGCTGTGATCGAAGCTGTTCTTCTGTGTTATTAGCTCTTGTACGTGCTTTTCTCTCACGATTCAATCGCCGTCGCTTTGCAGCAGGATTTTCAAAATTTTCATTATCCATTATGGAAGTTCACATAATGCTTTTTTGGAAATAGCTGTCCTATATAGACAAAATGATACGATGATACGTTGATCCGATGATACGTTGATACGTTGTGCGTTCGGTTCGGTTCGGTTTGCTTCGGGTATTTCCGTGAGACAGACAGAAAGAAAGACTTGGCCTTTTATAATAAGAGATTGCATTAGCGAATCGAAACAACGGATTAACAGATTAACGCAATACTATATAGACGAAGTATTTACAATATAACAACGTATCAGGTGATCAACGTTATGATTGGCTCTGAAACATGCGGACGGACACGAAGCCAGACCATAAGGCTTCTTTCTATACCTTGTATAGAAGCCTAAAAGTAGCGCACTGGTTACCCAGTTCTTAGACCTCTATACACACAGAGTATTTCCAACACGATTTGAAACGCTCTGTATGATTTTGAATTATGCGGACAGACAGACAGACGGACGGACACGGAGCCAGATCATAAGGCTTCTTGTTATACTTCGTATAGAAGCCTAAAAGTTACTCACTCCTGTTGAAACGTTGCCATGGGATTGTTCAAAAATAACAAGAGTTGATTAGGTTTTGTTTCATAAATTTCGTTTTCTTGGATTCGTGAAATTTCGCACTTACGAAGTTTTTGGTAATATTCGCACACTATTTTTTAGGCTTTATATTGTTTATTTACAAAAATCGATAATTTTAATCACGTGTTTGTTTTCAGCCGACACGACGATTTAAATTATCTTTGACGGAAACCTCCCGTTTTGAAGTAAACTTGTAATATTATCATTTGCTAACATTAATTAATTATATCTAAACTTAATACTAACATGTTTAATATTTATTATATACAAACTTATTTAAAAATTAGTTATCGAATTCAAAGTTTCTGCATTTCTTTATTTTAACAATGTTCGCATATCATGTCATTTTAAATTAATTAAATTGGTAATCTTTAATTTGAGGATTGATTCGCTTTAACTTTCTTTTCAATATAATTTATTGTTACTTATAAAATCTTTTATTTACCGTTTACTTTTATTTAGAGATGGTCATAGCTTTGGCAGTTAAGTGCGTCTACTGCTAATGCGAAACGCTCGGATCGAATCCGGGCAGGGTAAGAACTTTATTCTGGCCGTCTCTCCTCGGAAGGCAATGGCAAACCACCGAGGTAATTTGCCAAGAGCGCCCATCTCAACATGAAGTGTATTACACTTCCCGTGGTTCGGAGCCCACGTTAAACAAGTAGGTCCTCTATGTATGTGAAAACACTTGGAACGCACATCACATGCATAGAAAGAGATGGGTCACGACGTTCGGAAACGAACAATACGACTTACAAGAATCGACTACTACGATCGTAATTTCATATTTGTAAATTGTATTTAATTATTTTTATATTAACGGTAGCTTTTTACTTTTCGTTTCATGGCAATATACTTCACAAATAATTGGGAATTATCACGATCAGCAAGTAGGATTTCCAAACCTTCCAATTTATTGGTAGAATCTACCTTCAACTTTTCCTTAATTCGGTCATATTTTAAATGCTCGACATCAACATTTGGAGTGTGTTCCTCATGGCGGTTGTCTGTAGAGACATTGCATTGCCAGCGTTTTGAAATTTATGAATTTAGGCATTTTGAAATTTATCAGTAATTCACTTATAGAAGTGATTTCCTTCGCAGACCACTTCAAACCAACATTACCTACACAACCCCAAAGTGTGTGTCAATGGTATGAATACAGTTTTATCTTTGTAGTTTATAGCGACCATTTTACATTTAACATCAGTTATGGAATATAACTGAGGCTTATTTTGGTCACCATCAGAAATAAAAATGTGTAAATGTGACGATTGCAGCGGTGTTTCAAAAAAAGGTCTAATTTTTTTAAACTTGATCCAAATATTTGTATATTATTTTTAAATGTGACGATTTGCTTAACTGCAATAATATCATTACTTTTATTTAAGAACCATTTGTTGAATTCATCGTTCTGTAATATTAAACCATCAACTAATTGGACGTTGCGAAAGTAATGCATGGAATCTGGTAATAATTCGACTACCGTTTCATTAATTTCTTTTCCTAGAATTGGATAATGTTTATCAATTTCGTACAAATTTCTTAAAGAGCTTTTTTCGGTTATTCGATTTGCAGCTTGCTGCAATGGATTATTTCCAGTTTTAATAAGGTTCTTAATTTCATTAAATTTACTTTCAAAGGGGTAAGCACTGAACGTGAGTAAATTTCCAAATTTTTCAACTTCGTCCACTAAATGACATAAATTGTGGACATTACTAGTGACATAATCTTTTCCATATATCTTTATAGGTATAATCCATTACATAAGACAGAAGAATAGCTTTGGCAACATGCAGAAGAGGTTTGTATGTATCCGAACAACATATTGTTATTGCACAATACAGTTTTAAAAAATGCTGATTTGCATGATCTGGTAGAAAGTCTTTAAGTACGACAATGCTTATATAATGAAAGAAGGTAGCATACTCCGTACCCTTCCAATATGCCATACAATCAAGCCCACGAACTTTTCGATGAATCTCCTTAGGCATTTTGAAATTTATCAGTAATTCACTTATAGAAGTGATTTCCTTCGCAGACCACTTCAAACCAACATTCTTAAACGAACCTTTTTTCCACCCAAGTAATAGCCGTTTCATTACACCCAAAGAAATCAAATGCAATATATGTATCTGCAACTGGAAAATCTTCTACCATATTAACTGGAAGGAGTTCAACTGGCGAAATGTATTTATGATGTTCTTCATCATGACGACTACGAAAAGTTGAAAAATTTGGAAATTTACTCATGTTCAGTGCTTACCCCTTTGAAAGTAAATTTAATGAAATTAAGAACCTTATTAAAACTGGAAATAATCCATTGCAGCAAGCTGCAAATCGAATAACCGAAAAAAGCTCTTTAAGAAATTTGTACGAAATTGATAAACATTATCCAATTCTAGGAAAAGAAATTAATGAAACGGTAGTCGAATTATTACCAGATTCCATGCATTACTTTCGCAACGTCCAATTAGTTTATGGTTTAATATTACAGAACGATGAATTCAACAAATGGTTCTTAAATAAAAGTAATGATATTATTGCAGTTAAGCAAATCGTCACATTTAAAAATAATATACAAATATTTGGATCAAGTTTAAAAAAATTAGACCCTTTTTTGAAACACCGCTGCAATCGTCACATTTACACATTTTTATTTCTGATGGTGACCAAAATAAGCCTCAGTTATATTCCATAACTGATGTTAAATGTAAAATAGTCGCTATAAACTACAAAGATAAAACTGTATTCATACCATTGACACACACTTTGGATTTGTGTAGGTAATATAAATTTCACGCTGGAAATGCAATGTCTCTACAGACAACCGCCATGAGGAACACACTCCAAATGTGGATGTCGAGCATCTAAAATATGACCGAATTAAGGAAAACTTGAAGGTAGATTCTACCAATAAATTGGAAGGTTTGGAAAGTCTACTTGCTGATCGTGATAATTCCCAATTATTTGTGGAATATATGTCCAATATTTGTGGCAGAAGTGGTAGAAAAGATATTACAAAATGTCGTTATTTAATTGTAATATTGGCCAAAATTCATATTTCGAACTCTGATACAGCGGTAATCCGTCAATATTAATATTAAGTGAAATTTTTTCGGGGATTTCATCGTTATTCATGACTTCAAAACATTTTTGCAGACATACTTCTACACCATTATGCCAATAGTTACCATTATTATCAAATTTTGTTACACTAATATTTTTTGGAGTTTGTTTTGTTCTTGCATCTTTCGGTAAATTTAAATCAAACGTATTATTTAAAAGCGACAGAAGTTCTTGAACAGCACTCTGCGCAATAAGGTGTTTTACTTGCCCAATTTCCTAAGTTAATTTTAAAGTCAGAAATAGGATTTGATTTATTGGAATCCCTATCATCGCCACTAGCGCTTTCGTTACAATCAATGCTACTATTATCACAGTTTCCAGTATCCGAGTCCAAGTCGGTACTTGTTGACAATTCAGTTATTAGTTGCGGTAACATATTTTCATCAGTATGTAATGAAATCGGTTGTGTAGAGGATCCGAGAATAGAAGTCGTTTTAGTAGAAATACTAATTGGACGCTGTATATTATTTTTAACACGTCTTCTGAATGTAGTACTTTTTCTAAATTTTTGCATTGCTTGCATTAAATCATTTTTCGACCATTTTGATTTTTAATTTAACTATTTTTTAAACGATAATTTTCCATTTCGTGTTAAAGCTATCCAAAAATGTTACAAAAAATTTATAAAATACATAATTGAAGACACGAGTAGATGAAGGTGTTATGTTACATTTTACAAAATGTCGACATCGGTGTGAATGAATGCGTTTTGTGCTATTGTTGCATACCATATGCAATTAAAAATATCTTATATATTTAACTATATGTATAAGTTCTATATTTTATATATTTTTAATTACATGTGGTATGCAACAATAGCACAAAACGCATTCATTCACACCGAAGTCGACATTTTCTAAAATGTAACATAACACCTTCATCCACTCCTGTCTTCAATTATATAGTAATTTATATAATCTGAACATTACCAATCTAAAAAATTTATATTTAATCGCTGGTGCCGTATAATATTTGAAAAATACCTGTGAGATTTTACTTGGCATGCACCTGGCAGGCGTTTTACAGGCTTAAAATGTTACTTGGGGGGCCCTGCCATAGATATTTTTCAGGGCTTTGCAAATTACCTGCAACAGACTGCCTGCCAGGTCCCTGCCACAGATATTTTACAGGGCTTTGCAAATTACTTGCAACAGAGTACCTGCCAGGGCCCTGCCACATATATTTTACAGGGCTTTGCAAATTATCTGCAACAGAGTACCTGCCAGGGGGAATGGGACGTTTCAACGCCGCCGGTTCTTCGCCGACAGTTCATCGCCGCCGTTTCAACGCCGGGACGGTTCTACACTGGGCGTTTCTGCGCCAGCCGTTTCTACGCCAGAAATTTTTTTTACATGGAACATGTTTTTACCGTCGTTATTTAATGTTTATATTGGTATTATTTATATTGGTTATATTGATAATGTTAATTTTAAGTACATAAAGATAAGTAATAATTCAAAAAACTAATTTTATTTGTCAAAAAATTATATAATTGCTAAAATCAACGTAACACTTTTGGTTACATTAACCAAACGTAACGTAACGGGTGAAACGTAATAGTTTACTGGACATATTGCTATGTCCTCCTTAACTAAATTTTAAAATGGCGCCAGCCCTTAAGTTTGCTAGCCAAAATATGCTCAGGTAAAAATGGTTCGTTGTAATTTTTTTTAGCTAAGGAGTTTAACACAATTGCCCTCTCTTACTAAGCCCCGGTAATGACACGCACAAGGGTGGGTTCCTTGTTACTTTCAATATTAGAGGCGATTTTTAGGGTGTTATTTGGCTCTCTCGGGATACTTATTGCTTCCTTTTTTTGAAAAATAAATAAAGATTTCAATAGCTTCAAAGAAATGATTTATATTCAACAAAATGTGATGGTTGTATTTACATAAATAAATGTTTACACAAATTTCTGGAGATCGCAGATCTACCATTAATTAAATTTTCAAATAAGAACAGTTAATGCAAAAATTTGTTTTCAAAACAAAGTGGCTACCTCACTTTATCCTGACGTGCTTGTTTTAGTTATAAACTAAAGCAAGTCTTTCGCTGTACATTAGCGTTTAAAATGTTTTTAAATAATATTAGTGCTTATTTAAAGCTTAACCTTGAATAAATTAAATAATAAAGTTTGAATGAAAAACCTGTCACTTAGGGTATTGGAAAATACACTTTCGTAAAAGTCCTTTTTCTCAAATCCTGTATTTTATACGCAGAAGGCAAAGTTTATAATAAAATTAACAAAATAATAAATTTCACTGTACCTTTTCACATTGGCAAATCGAAGTTTTAAATTTTTAAAAGGATATTGTGTGTGGATCGCTTTAGTTGGTATCACGTTGGTGAGTCATCGGCCTTGCATCTAATTATACCAGTCACCGACTGTTTATCGTTACGGGAAGTTGCTTCATTGGTGTTTGCTTTCTAAATTTTATTTTTGTTGTTGTTATTTACCAAATCGTAGATGTTTAAAAGTGGAGAAAAAAGGTAAGTTACATATCCTTGATAATTTGTTTTGGATCCAGTATTGTTGATGAATTAAATCCGTGAATTGTTATTTTGTAGAAGCATCTTGTGATCAGCCATTGTCATCCTTGAATCTATTTATAAATCCGTTCCAATCCAGCTGAAAAATCTTAACCTTCAATTGTTTGTAAACAATTGATTTGTGGAGGACATCTCGATACGTCTACACAATTTGAATTCACAAAGTCAACTGAAATTTGGTTAACCTCCAAAGATTTGTAAATATTATTTTCTGGAGCGCATTGAAATTGCGTGCACTTTGTTGGAATGCCCGAGGTCAACTGAAGTTCGATCTAAAATCAATGAAATTGGCACCATTCTTCCTTCAAAGTAAGTCAAATTTTATCCTTTTGGATTTCTGACCTTTCCAATAATTCGTTTTTGTTTCAGATTCATGATCTACATTGAAATCTATGTCTCTTGATGTGCCTTTCATGCTATTTTACTGGTATATTCTGTTTTTATGCCTTGATTTGGACGGTTCTTTGACTCATATCTACCAACTTGTATGAACTCTTGGATTTTACACAAAATTGACCCTTATGTACAACTTTAACGATTTTCGTTTTAAAAACATTCACTTCAATTACATGAAATGATTACATAATTTTTGGTGTGAACAGTTTTATACAAAGCATGTTATTTATCAAATAATTCAGTTTACAAGATGTTACATTTTTATAGGTTATGACGATTTACATATAAAATGATTTTTCTATCAATTTTGAGCTAATTCAATCTTTTGCATAATTTTTGATGTGACAATCATCAATCTATTTAATTTTAGCAATATTTATCATCTTTATTTTATCCTGAGAGATTCAAATTTGGATGAGAAATTGAAATTTTAGAAAATAAAATTTTCTCGCAGAGAAAAATTTTTTAAGTGTCTACCGATTTAGAATTTTTTGCTTTATATGAATTTGTTATTCATTTTTGTATCGGGAGCCTTTATTAAATATTTTGAATCATAGCAATATGTAGACTGCGCCGATGGTCAGAAATTAATCCTTTTTTTTTGGGTAAATGACCATGGGCAACCTGTAGATTGCGCCGATGGTCATTAAGGGTAACATACAGATTGCGAGGATGGTGTACCTGAGGGATTAAAAAGTATTACTAAGGCATAATGGGGTTATTATTGTAAATCAGTTTATTAAATATTAATAAAAAATTAAATTGCGGTACCTAATTATCATTAATATCGACACCCCCAAGGAACAAAGCCGTAACTCCAGTTACGACAAATTTGAGTGATGACTACCACTGTAATCCTGACAAAAATATCTTTCTTTTGGTAAAAAAAATTTTAATTTACGACAAATATTTACAGAGATAATCAGTGGAACAAAGTTGTAACTCAGCGTTTTTATCGCTTTTTTTTAACTTTTTGAAACTTTCAATTGGCTCTCCTGCAAAATAGGTAAAAATGAGTTACGGCTTTGTTCCTTTTGGGGGTGTCGATATGACAATACTTATTGCAATACTTATTAGTAGATATTAATAATAAATATTATCAAAAAAATGGAAAATAATCGGTGTATTGCCGAAAAAGTGAAAAAATTAAATTTTTTTTCTTCGCTTTTGGGGTGTGCATTCGATAAGGAGAGTTATCCATCGTCAAAACCTACCCTTCCGGGGCGCCGCTTCGCTCCGCTTCGCTCCGCTTCGCTCCGCTTCGCTCCGCTTCGCTCCGCTTCGCTCCGCTCCGCTCTGCACCCCTGCAGGGCGGTTTTGACTCTGGTTACTAGGCTAAACATACGAGAAGGCGCCACCCATCAAGAAAACCGGGATAAATGAAACCGGGATGTGAGAGAACCTCGACATAGCATTAAAAAGTATAGTTGCGGTATGGGGAAGTAAACTATAACGTTTCACCCCCAAAATTATAGACCAACAGAATCGTGCACAAATTGTCTCGAAATTGCAAATTTCTCGTAGTTATAAATTTGTGTTATAAAAGTTTTTAATAATGAAAGAATCAAAATAATGCAGTTATTTAAAAATAACCTCGTCAAATTACTAACCTAATTAAAAATCGCACATAATGTATAGTAGGTACTCCTGTAATAAATTAAGTACCTTAATCCTCTAATGGGATTTTCACTCCGTCGTTACCCAAAAAGATTACCTATTAATTGACCATCGACGCAATCTACATACTAACCCTAACCGAACCCGGCGCAATCTACATGCTAGATTATGAGACCCTTCAACCATCGGGCGCAGTCTACAACTTCCCAGTTTACTGCCCCATACCGCAACTATACTTTTTAATGCTATTTCAAGGGTCTCTAAGCTCCCGGTTTCATTTATCCTGGTTTTCTAGATGGGTGGCGCCTTCTCGTATGTTTAGCCTAGTAACCAGAGTCAAAACCGCCCTGGAGGGGTGCAGAGCGGAGCGGAGCGCAGCGGCGACCCGAAAGGGTAGGTTTTGACGATGGATAAACCTCCCTATCGAATGCACACCCCAAAAATCGAAGAAAAATTCGCTAAATTTTTAAATTTTTTTGGGGTGACCAAAGTTAGGTTACCGTCCCCCAAGTTTTATTTATCTCTAATTCTTGTTTTACAAATTAAGCCATAATTTGTACGCCGTAGGACCGGCTGGCGTAGAACCGTCTCGGTGTGGAACCGGCTGGCGTAGAACCGTCTCGGCGTAGAAACGGCGGCGATGAACTGGCAGCGATGAAAGGGCGGCGTTGAAACGTCCTAGACCCCTGCCAGGGCCCTGCCACAGATATTTTACTTGGCTTTGCAAATTACCTGTAACAGAGTACCTGCCAGGGCCCTGCCACAGATATTTTACAGGGCTTTGCAAATTACCTGGAACAGAGGATCTGCCAGGGCCCTGCCACAGATACTTTACAGGGCTTTGCAAATTACCTGCGACAGAGTACCTGCCAGGGCCCTGCCACATATATTTTACAGGGCTTTGCAAATTACTTGCAACAGAGTACCTGCCAGGGCCCTGCCACATATATTTTACAGGGCTTTGCAAATTACCTGCAACAGAGGATCTGCCAGTGCCCTGCCACAGATATTTTACAGGGCTTGCAAATTACCCGCGACAGAGTACCTGCCATGGCCCTGCCACAGATATTTTACAGGGCCCTGCACATAATCCTTTATAGACACCTGTCAGGTATCTGTAAGAGATCTGCCATAAGAAACCCTGTTATAACCACCTGGAAGATATTTGCCAGTGCCCTAGCAGAGAAATTTTAATTTCACCAGGGAAAAATGTTACTTGGGAAGCTAGCTTCCGATTGCTTAGAGCTAGCGCCGGCTAGCACCCAAACATTAAAGCTAGTACCCCTCAGGTTAGTCCATAAATCAACATTGAAAAACTAGAAAACAAAAAAATCACAATTGTCAAAATCAAAAATATTCTATTTGCAATTTTAATAGCAATCATATATTTCTACTTACTTTAGGAATATAAAAATAGGATAATGATGAGTCTGTATAATTTTGATTATGAATTTTCTTACTCGGGCCGCTAGAACGGGCCTATTATACTACCTCTGATGTAATAGCCCTCCTGTTACTCCTTCTGTTACTCTTCCAGCCATCCAGACCACAGGACAAACTCGATGACCTTTGCAGGCAAAGTAAGGCCAGAAGTCCCTCAACATGGTATCTATTTGTGACGCTGAACCTGGGCAATGGTTCGCCGTTTCATCTGCTTCATTACATCCTCAATATGTGGAGTCATCTACAATCCCTATAGTGCGTTAAAGCATTTATTTAGTTTGCAGTGTCCAGTCAAGATCTCTGCAATTCTGTGTAGATTGACTCTGGATAGTTTTAAATAGTATTCTGCTTCGCTCGTGTTATGATCGCTACCCTTGTTTGTCTACATTGAGTCCCTGTTGCTAATCTGATGTAATGCAGTTCTAGATTATGTTGGTTTAGGAGAGTAGAGCGTATGTAGCGGTTTAACAGCTGACATCATCATCAGCTCAGAGTCTCAGAGACGGTTAATCGACCCGATTCTCGTCAGCATGTCGTTGCCTTGATGTTCTCTAACCCATCAACAAAAGGAAATTACATTTAGATTTGATAACTCATTTTGTGTCTGAATGCATTCAAGTACTATACCGGAGTTCATCCTGGACTATTTTTGCAGTGCTATATACACCCGAGTTTTGTTTAAAAAATCGATGTGTATTGCCTAATGGTATTATGTTTAGATCAAGTTCAAACCATCTGAGAATAGACATGAATATGATATGTTATAACCATAAGTTTCTATCGGATGTGTGTGTACATATGTTTCCATCTGAAGTTACATTAGTGGAAACGAGCAATCTGTAAGCGAGTGATCACTATCAAGGTTATAATGTGGCTCAATATGCTTTTAAATTGATATTTAGATAAAAATATATATTTCGTGCTTATAAATCCGGATTCTAATTGTGTAAACCCATTTACTCAACCGTATCGATGGTTGCCTGCTCTCATTTCCAAATTATTTTCATTTATATGCAAAATATTTTTGAAAATATAGTTTAAATAATTATGATAGTGAAGTTAGAATTTGCACTATTCCTGGATTTAAACAAATAATAGAATAAAATAAAACATGGATTATTAAAATTATACACCATTAGATATAATCGCTTTTTATGTAACGCTTAAACATATTAATATAAAATAATGTACTTATTAGGGTTTATTTGGACGAACTTAGATTATAATCGAGCGAGGTTGTTAAATAGCGCGAGTTAATAGATTTTTGCAATTAAATTGCTATTTTAGTTCTTCCTTTTTCGAAGGCTAAAGTTAGACATTTAATATCGCTTTAAAATGAATTTAAATAGTTATTTATGTAGGTACGTGGTGATTTGGTCGAAAATGCATGTTGTAAACAGAAGCCCTCAGCGCTAAGGGCTTACATTACCGTTGGTGGCGCCACCAAGAACGATAATATGGCTGCGGTTGAATGTATATTCCAAAATTCCGAGTCATTTTATGGTGAAATTTGCAAAATGTTTACTGTTATGTTAAATGTATCGTAATATATTATGTTAATTACTACTTTTTCTAAGTTCTGAGCTTGAAGAACGTATTATTATTTTCATGTAATACGTTACTTACTGATTTAAAATTCTACCGCATGGTGACGTTTGTTTAAAGTAAATCTCCAATACTAGTGATATAAATAGTTATGTTATTGGGGGGTACCTACTCGTATATATGCGGATTGATGATGAGGAGTTTAGGGTTTGAAAAAATGTAAAATTAATGTAAATGTAATTTTTTTCCCAAAATACAGTGTGTTTTGGGTGGGGGGGGGGGTGTCTTTGAACCCCTCATTATATACGACACTGATAATTACGTACGAGTTACTTAATATATTTATTTATTATTATGATGAGTAAATACTAAGAGCGAAGACTTATGTGCCTTTTAGAGAAGAGAATTAAACTACAAGAATGAAATCTATAATTTAACGTGGACCCTAAACCATCGAACTAAAAAATCTAGCAGAATAGGATTCAAACTGGAGATACTACTTGTGATCTGGTTCATGGCCTTACCACGCTAGATTACATCATAGATACATAATATGTATATCTCTTATATCTTTGATTATAATATGTATAGTACTGCGATGTTCTTTGCTCTGCTGAATTGGCAAATCAAAAGAATGAACGAGTTTTAAGTCAAATTTTAAATGAAAGTTGAATTATAGAGAGATCATGGCAAGGCGATATAACGATTGAATCGTTATAGAAATTATAAAATTTATATCATCTTAAAATTATTTGTTATTTGTTAGTTATAATTATATTAGTAAATATTGTTATTAAAACTAGGTAATTTAGAATTAGTTGTGTTAAGCACACTGAAAAGGTTTTCGTGATGACATTTGTTATATAACAGCTTGGTGCGATAAATTAACAAGTTGGAACGTGCTTCAGCAGCGGTTCCTAGGCTTCTATACATACAACTACTTTTCTGGTGTGAAAATTTGTTGTTATTTTTGGTCGCCATAATTTTATAATGTGATATCAGATAATCCGATAATTCGGAACCGAGAGTTACAAACTTAAAAAAGTTGTTATTATCTGGTTATTTTTGATCGCCATATAATGTAACATCACATAATCAGATAATCTGCACCAATTAAATTTTTTGCGATTGGTAATTATCATTTACTATATAAGTAATAACAATCAAACTTTTCCATTCTATTAGAAATTTTACTTCTCTGTAATGTATGGTCCTTTTTTTGAGGTGGACCAATCCTCTCCTTTCTCTTTTATTTATAACTTAACTTCACTAACCACATCAATAAAAAATTATTTTTTCACATCAAAGTAAAACAAGTAGTTTATATAGGGAGACCTCTTCGAAAATATCTTTAACTTAGTAAATTTCTTTCGAGTATTTGCGTATTTATAAATTGCATTAGCGAATCGAAACAACGGATTAACAGATTAACGCAATACTATATAGACGAAGTATTTAAAATATAACAACGTATCAGTTGATCAACGTTATGATTGGCCCTGAAACATGCGGACGGACACGAAGCCAGACCATAAGGCTTCTTTCTATACCTTGTATAGAAGCCTAAAAGTAGCGCACTGGCTACCCAGTTCTTAGACCTCTATACACACAGAGTATTTCCAACACGATTTGAAACGCTCTGTATGATTTTGAATTATGCGGACGGACGGACGGACAGACGGACACGGAGCCAGATCATAAGGCTTCTTGTTATACTTTGTATAGAAGCCTAAAAGTTAAAAACGAGTTGTAATATTAATAGGGCTGAGCAAAATACAATTACATTACCCGAAGCAAACCGAACATCAACGTATCATCGGATCAACGTATCAAGGGATCAACGTATTTAAATTTCCTATATAGGTGAAAAATTATGTAAATAAAATATAACTTATATTTGGTCTGCATTGAAAAAACAGATATAAGTCTATATAAGACAGCTATTTCCAAAATAATAGCGCACTGGGTACCCAGTTCTTAGACCTCTATACACACTGAGTGTATTCAACACGATTTGAAACGCTCTGTATGATTTTGAATTATGCGGACGGACGGACGGACGGACGGACAGACAGACGGACGGACAGACACGGAGCCAGATCATAAGGCTTCTTGCTATACTTTGTATACAAGCCTAAAAGGACGATTATTCGCCTCAATTTAAACTTTAAAGTGCATCGTGTCTCCAATTTACAGTCCTTTCCTAAAAAACATTATTTAAATGAAGATTAAGTGTGGTAAAATTTAATTAAAGTTACCGGCCAATGAAAACTTGCTGCATCAAAAACAGGCATGCGTTGAAATATCAACGAAAATTTATATCCTTGGCGACGAATTTGTTTACCTTAACAACAAAAAACAACGATAAAATAACCCAAAGTGAATGGACGCAAGTTTTGTGCTGCTCCAGAAAATTTGTGAAAAATGTGTTTTTAAAACTCAAGTAGGGTAAAGTAAAGTTGATTTATTCTGGAAAAGGTTAAATTATATTGAAAATGTAAAAAAAAATATTAATACACTCACCAAAAACTCAAAATTTGGTATTGATGGCCGAGAAAATATTTGGATGATTGATGAAAATGAACTGGATGATCACAGAAAAGTAAACTGGAGCGAATTCTAGGTGTAAACAACCGGTACACCCACGCTTAGGAACGAACTATGATGCAATTCGGAAGTGGGGTAAGATTTATTTAAATATCCAAGTGCGGGAAAATTAAAACATTAAAAATCAGAAAATCTTTTTTATTTACAAACATTTATTTAGATTTATCAGTTAGAATTAAGAATTTGTTACATTTAGTTTTAAAGCACATGGTTAAAATTTTCTTTCGTCTCCATGACGACAATTTGTGCAAATTTATTAATTTCATTAAAAAATCAAATTGCCATGATTCTATTTTATTTGAATTTAAATCAAAGTTATAAACAGTGTGAAAATATGAATCTTGTTCATTCTGAAGATGAGCGAATGCAGTAAGGTAAATTTTACAAACAATCAAAGAATTTCTTTCACTTTTGAGCTTAGCTGAGGTGCATACAAAATTTCTCCACACGTAAGTTATCATTGTGGGATATGCATTCCAGGTAAGGGTCTCATTCTTATCATAAGCTTTATTTATATCATTAACGAGAGGGGTCATTGCAGTACCTACCTATCACTAATAATTTTATTACTTTTGTTGTTTATTTGTTCCGTCCCATTCTAAAAAAAAAGTTCCTGCCTAATGATGTTTTCTTACTGTCTTCTTCTTTCATATATGGGTAATTAATTGGAAATTGGGTGGTCTTGCGGTGCCTTATAATAAATAAAAACACAGATCGAAATTGCGATTCTAATATTGCATGGCTGAATATGGTAGTATGGAATGTGCTGAAGAATTTTCGACTTGTCATAACATAAACCAATAAATTTTTACATTCGAGTGTGCTGTTAAAATATTGCATTAACTTGAAAAGTGCAACCGTTTTTAGTGTTGCAACTCGGGCTAAAATCCGCTGCTCCAAAACTGTTTTCGCTTCAGGCTTTTTTAAAACGTCGGTTTACTGATGATAAATGTGCACCTAATAATATAAACTAAAAGCCAATACATAAACTTAAATTTTCGATAATTAGTACATGCGATAGGAGGGGTCGGGGCACGTTGAAGTATTACCGAGGTAAGCCAAGAATTTCTTTTTTTCCTTTTTAAAAATGAAATTATGGAATAGTTATTTATTCAAGAACTATGTGACAGGTACATACTTATGATATCTTTATTTACAATACACGAGCCGGCTTTGAATTTTTATTTAAAGCAATTTGTTAACAATAATAAAAGTACAACTAACAAACATGTTTTCAATAGTGTAAAATATTGATTTGAATACTTTCAGATAATAATCAAAGCTTTTACATTCGTTATGTTTCGCAATTTGTATTCACATTAATAATTATTGCAACAGCGACCAAGATAAGAAGAACAAAGCTGTCAATTATCTTGGAATCATAACTGGAACACAAATATTAACAGTAAGATTAATGATTCTCACATCAAATTGCGTATTTTGTTTATTGAGTTAACTATAATGGGACTACAACTTGTCAGTTCCAGTGACTTATGAATAATGGAAAAAATAAAGAGTTAGCTTTGTATTATAGCACCGACACCGGTATGAATATTTTTAACCAAGACTGGTTTAAAAAATTAAGTACGCCAAAAGTCTAATGATAAATAGGTATACATATTTAATATTTTTTTTGTAGCAATTAGTTTTGAAAATATATGGAATCAGTTTAATTTGACGATATATATGGGCACTTCCGGTTGGTCAATTGTCATCGACATTAACAAATCTGAATTTAATTATAATTAATTCTGAAGGAAATGTAGAGAAATATATTTCCCGTTACGGTAAATCTAAATCAATCCATTAACTGCTTAAAATCTGCTGAAATAATAAATTAATATACTTACGAATACCTTAAATTTGCGATTAATGTGATGTTGTCAATCAAATCTATAGTATTACTGTCCCCAAAAAAATTGACTATAGAAATAACCCTGTGAAAAAAATTCACGACAACTTTCAGCAAGAAAATTTATTCAACATGATTGTATAATCTTCTTGTTGTGTAGTATATTACTTAATGACGTGACCTCGTCATTTCAGTGACTATTTATTTCCATGTTTGTGATGTGCGTTTGAAATGTTTTCACACACATATTATAGATATAGACAGACATAGGTATAGCAAAGGAATTATTGCCTAATAAGGGCTCCGAAACAGAGGAGGTGTGGCTTTACCCTTATTATTACCGAATTGCCCTTAAAAGGGTGCCCATAACAGGTTACCTCGGTGGTTTACTATTGCCTTATCACTTTATCAATCAAATGTACAAACCACTAGCATATCAATACCCTTTACAGACCTACACAACTGATAATTTTTTTATACTTACCTTAGTAGTTTTACATAATAAAAAAGTGAAAATAATTCAGACGAAATGGTAGACTAAATATTTTCTCAAGGCGTGTAAAAAAGGGTGTAAAAGTTCGCCGAGGTCAAAAACAGATTAATCTGTGGTAAAATTTCAATAATTATTGAATTGATGGACTGTGATTGGTAAGCTGCCGATAATATTCAAGGTAACAGTATATATTAAAAAAAAATGTGGCAAGAAATAATAAATTAAAGTAATTTTAACAATATTTGTTAAATACAAATTAAGACGGTAACAAATCAAACATTAAGCATTTGACAACTAAAAAGCAATTTCAACCGTTCCAAATTTAGAAAGTGGTCAAATTAATACGCCCAATTTTTATTTATTGACATCTTCTAAGTTGTTTCTGATATTACGGTAAGTTTGGTGCCATAAAATTAAAATATATAGCGAACATTCTTCAACAATTAAAATTTATTTGCGAAACCGATAACTCCAGAACGCATCAATAACCTGCATAAATAATTAATTTTATTGGTTGTCAGAAGGTAACAATATAAAAAGTTACCTTTCTCCGTTAATAAAAACTTAAACAAACAACTGGTTAAGTAAAAAAAGGACGCATTTTTTCGTTTTATTAAAAAATGTTATAATAACATCAACCAATCAATTTTATAATCAGAACCTGTCAGTAATTTTTGAGAGATCACGATCTCTGCATCTTATTGAATTTTATACAATGCAACGAAATTTAATTTTGGTTTAGGAAAAATATTATTATTGGTTTATCATGCAAGCAGGTTTTATGAAGATAATATGCAAAACTTTTAGAACCAACACTGTTATGTCAAAATAATAATCTTTTATTGGTGCGACGACCAAACCGTAATATTTTTTTCGTTAATAAAAGGTTTTTCGGTACAAGAATATTTCGAGTTCCGTGTTACGAATTTTATGATGATTTTAGATGTTATCTATTAATTTCCAAAACTTTTGTAACTCAAAATTTAATAAAACAATAATTTTTATTAATGTTATAATCAATCAATACAATAAATTAATGGTAGTGGAAGGTGTTTCGGTTTCTCTTTCTACTACTGGTTAATAGCAGATTAATGCACTTTTGGGGATATTGGAATATTTATTGTAAGAAGGGGGACCAATAATATCAGTGAAAGGAAACAACCATAACAATTTTACTTTTAATGTTCCTGCGACATAAATCTTAATTATTTTTTTCAAAAAGATATTATTTTAGAATGGTTTATTTCGTTTTCTTTACATCGATGAGAAATGTATTAAATCATCTTTAAATTTTATAAAATATAGTTATTAGGTATAATCTTCTTTTCAAGTTTGTCTATGTTCGAGTTATAATTTTTTAATTTACACTGCACAAAATTTACATAATATGGATTGACACTAAAAGCTACGATGTTCACATAATTTTATTAAAAAACTTTGTCACTCTTAAAAATTCGGCGATGAGTTTTCAAAAGTAGTTTTTATCTTTGATATTTCCAATAACACCTTTCACTGTGAAAAAGCACGAAATGTCACCACATCCAATAGAACACCCAAGAAAATTTCCGAAAAATTTTAATTTTCGTAAACAACTTCTGATTAAATGATTGATGTGCGATCAACTGCGTTGGAACAAGTAATATCGTCAATACCTACGTATCTATTAGAAGATTTTGCTCACATCTTTCGATTTTTAATTCCCACCCTGTGTACAGGTGAATGGTAAAAGCCGGCCTACTGGATAGGATTAACATCTTGTCAGTCTACCGTGTATTAACGCGAAGTACTAGTGTACATTTGTGAAATTTTTTAAGTTCGTCTTTTGCTACCGTTACTTACGCAAGCGCATATCCGTAGAAGAAACTAGTAAAAAAAAATTGAAAAATCTAGTTAATGCACTTATGTGTCAGTAGGAAATTCAAAGAAAGTAAAATGCATAAATAGCCTTTTTCAATTAAATTTCATTTCTATAAAAATTCTTCCCAATATTCGCAATTTTCTAAATTTAAGACATTCCTTTTTCTTGAAGTCATTTTTGAACTCATTTACTAAACAGCAAAATCCGCATGTTTTATATCAATTTAGTGCATATCTTTAAGATCGACAAGTTTTAAGTGTTGCTCAGTAAAACAATAATGATTTAAGTGTTTTCGAGCTATTAAAAGAAGTGAAAACTTTAAAAACAAAAAAAGAAACAATGATTCTTGGTGATGTACCAAATGGTATGAGTGATTCATTAACCGAAAACAAACCTAAACACGATGGCGTCGATGCCGTCGCGACGTCGACAGCTTCAGTTTTACGGAAAGAAGCTGCGGACGAACTTGCGAGACGCCGAAAATCTTTTATTCCCATGTCTAGCATGGAGGAAGAAAATTTAAGGGAACGTTTACACCTAGCTCAACTTAAACAGTGCTCTAATATTGTGTTACAAGAACCGAGATATACCAGGGATAACTTTAGAAGACTTTTCCAATCTAAGGTAATTTAAAGTTAATTTTGTAATAATAATTCTATATATTGCTTCGTTATTACAAGCTAATTTATGCTATGGTAATAATAACGGTAACTAAAAATTTATCAGTTAAAATGTGTTTATCAGAATGAAGAGAAAGTAAAATTTTAAAGATGATTTTAGATTGGGTTAGATGTGCTAAAAAAGATAACATTTAGATTGTTGATATAATTTGTGAGCCTATTAATTTAAGCAAGTGCGCGATCTTGTCTCTGTGACAAGACATGAAATATTAATTGTTTATTGAGCGAAAATTTTTCGAAATTTTTTAAATAATAATGTTACTGCAGAATTATGCTGTTTACCACACACGATACGAATCGTAATTTTCTATCATGTATACACCATTAATATAAATCATGAACACCGCAATTCTACTATGTAATCATAAGCGGCTTTTATCAGATATATGAATACCACCTACTTGGACAATTGTATCCAAGCCGGAGTTAAACCTCCGAGCATCTTAAACTTAAAAATAATTTGCCAAAAAAATTTGTTTATAATCGTAGTCAATTTATTTACCTTGCGGGACACCGGCAATTAAAAGTACTATATGCATTTTTCTATTCATATTGTACTTGTGTCTGTGCACAAGTATGTACCTATATAATAGTTTTGTTGTGATCGTCAGTCTTCTTACAGATCGAAAATTCCAGACTTCAAAAATTTTCACAGCTTGGTCCTCTGGTGATTTCACAAGTTCCAATAACGTTTAGTTGTTAACGTCGCGAAAGTGATCTTTTTTTTTTGTTTAGAATATTATTAAAGTTCTGATGTAATTAAAAATTTCTAGAGATATATTACATTTCCTAATGAACCTATATGATTTACAATCATTATAGAATTTATAATTATTGTATGACAACTTGAGGCATAAAAAATGCACTAATGGTAATCATATCAAAGGTGTAAACACCTACGATAATTTCAGCCATAAAATTATATGTGCGTAATAAAATTATGTTATATACCCGTACAAGTATTTATGTATAATAATATTTATCATGCTCGATTTTTATTTGTTTTCTGAGATATTACAGTCTTGGTACATAACAAAAATGTCACATTGAAATGCAAATTTATGCAAAAAAATTGAATGGAAACTTATAGTAATAGGATGTTGATAAATTATTATTACAGCTTTGTTTTGATGTCGACTATTAAATTTATAATTTAATTTATTAATAATAATATTAATAATAGTGTTAAAAGATAAGCCGCTTATTGTTTTATTTGCAAAATACCAATGCGAGTAAATATTAATAAATTCGTTACTGGATTTAGTTTATCAGGCATTGATTCAGAAGTCCAATGTTAAATCCATGTAATCAGTTTACCGTCTATCTCAATAAACTTATTTATTTTACGTAGGAGAACTTGAATATTAACGTGTAATAAGAACATTATTTAAATATTTTATAAATTATTACTTTTACATAAATTAAAAGCTGAATTTAATTTTATGTTTTTACTAATTAGTTATTTCAATTTAAGAGTTATGTGTGTTGTTAAACAAATTTGTAGATCAAGTACAACTTTTATTTTTATATTGAATTATGTCAAGTTCTATCAATGTAACTGCAGCTTCATACAATTGCTCATTGAGAGTGTGTAAGAATTAATTACTCTTTTTAATAAGTATTTATTAAAACCACGGTTATCATAATGACTCTATTTTACATTGAATGTGTTTGTACATATCTCGCTATTAGCGATTGGTATGTACGCAACTACCGTTTTAATTCAACTATTTTTTAATGTTTCTGCATTTTCTGAAACTAAAATAGTTTACACTAAATCAAACATCAAAGAAATATTTCTTTTTGTTTACATTTACCGCATAGATAAATTATTAGTGTAGCTCGATTTGGTAGGACGCACAAATGTGTGGATTCAAACCTCATATTTATAATCCATAAAAAGATGGTAATATGTGCAATAAAAAATGATAAAATCTGCCGACTTCCACATAAACATTGAAATTCAATTTTAGCATTGATAGTTTTTAGGCAGCCATATATACAGAGTGCGCCGAAATAATTTGGACTAGTTGTGTGGTTCAAGTTTGAAACAAATTCTATATCTCCTGAAATAGTTTGTTTCAATTTGGAATTACGCGATTGTTCAGTGACGGTTAATTGAAAGATCACCGCCTAACTATTCGAAAGATTAAAATATTTTAAATCACGATGCGAATACGATACAAAGAAATAAAAAATAAATTCTGATAGTAAATGTTGAAATGTCGTTCAAGGCGAAAAATAAATTGAGGACTCAGGTGGAAGAATGACTTAAGGTGCGTTAAGTAGTTTTTCCGATGAATATTTAGTATTTTTCATAACTTGGCTATCATCACATTAAATATCGTTATTTTATGTTATCATCAAATATAGAAATTAACTTAAAAAATAATTTCAAATAAAGGGTCGTAATTTTAATATCTATTGTAAAAATTATAAATTCTAACAGGAACGCTAAAATATTGGAATTTTAACACTAAGTAAGAAAATAATATATTAGTAACAATTGAGAAGCTTACGTGCAAAACCAGCTATATCCATTTTTGGTCTAAAATGATGTGTAGCCGATTTCATCGGCCCTTGTAAATTGGGCCAGGCGGTCAGGTTCTTTTTAAGCGTAACATGCACGAAAGGTTACTGTTTTGTCATTATTTTTTGTTTTATTCGATTTTTTGGGGGTGAAACGTAAAAGTTTACTGCCCCATACCGCTTCTATACTTTTTAATGCTATTTCAAGGTTCTCTAAGTTCCCGGTTTCTTTTATCCCGGTTTTCTTGATGGAGGGCGCTTCTAGTATGTTTAGCCGAAACCGCCCGGAGGAGTGCAGAGCGGAGCGGCGCTCCGGAGGGTAGGTTTTGACAATGGAATTACCTCCAAATCGAATGCACACCTCAAAAATCGGAAAAAAACACCTAAATTTATGTACTTTCAAAACTCGATTTTGGGTTTGTTTTTAAGGATTTCTGGAAAAATATTTTTTCTATAGACTATATTAACCATGTTCTTTAGTGTGTAGCACACGAAATTTTTTTTCTTACTTGCGTTTTGCGATACTTAATATATACAATTGAATATTATTTAATGGCTTTACCTTTAAGCTACCCACGCCGACCGCTGGCCCAATTTACAGGTTTTCTTTAGCTATCCACCAAAATAATTTTAAAATATATTGACCGCTGGCCCAATTTACTATCGTCCGATTTCATATCTTCAGAAAGAGTTCTATCCACTTTTGTAGTCATTTCGCTCTAAAATCTATTTAATCTGTGTTAAATTGCGACCTAAAAGTTCAGGTTTTGAAATAGAACCGGCTATATCCATGTTTTTTGAGCAAAACTGGCTACACCCAATAAAATAATATGTGTGAATCACACATTCATAATAATTGGAATATTATTCATGTAGGAGTAGGAATATTCAGTTGGGTTCGAATATTCAGGAATAAGGGATGCGTTTTATGTACATCAAATACGCTTCTACGCTTTTTTGCGTAAATTTGTCTTCAAGGAAGCCCAGTTTTCATTTTTGGGTTGATGATTTGGCTGGACGAGTACACAAGAGTTTTGTGACGGTTTTGCAGGCCAAATAAAAAATATGCACATTATTCATGTTCTGGTTGGAACGAAAGTCTCCAGAAAATATCACAAAAATTGAGTCTCTCTGTGCGCGGTCCTAGCGTCATGGCTGCTGATAGATGTTTTGAAAGATATTTCACCATAACAGGAATATATTCAGTTTCATTTATTTTTATTGGTTTTATTGATAGACGAAGTAAAACGATTAAGATATTTATTATAACTCTCGAAACAAAGTATAAAAAATAAAAAGTATATCAAGCGCCAAAACGATATCTATTACAAAAAAATTAAACCAAATATACAGAAGATCTTAATAAAAATAGCTATGTATAAAACAGACTCGAATAAAAAAGGGAAAAGAAAATCAAAGCACCGAAATAGAAAAAATCGAATTTAAACCCAGCATATTGAAGGAATATTTTGGAGAAAATTTGAACATTCGTGCTGATATGGAATGGTATAAAAATTTTCTGATTCCTTTAGAAAACCAAGATTATTATAGTAACTGTCTCCACGAAGGAGCAGCAGTACTTATTTAAAATGTTCTATTTTTAGTATTATTATGAATATTTTTTAAAGGCTGGAGTCTCACTACAACCATCTAATGCCACTTAATAAAATTTAACTAATTCAATTGGTTAAAACCGAGCTCAAATATCCACCTACTCATAAATCAGTTATATCCATTAGTATAATTTTAGTCAGTGGTTGGTTGTGGCTTCAGTGAGATTCCAGTCAAATAAAAACACATTAGAAACAAACACCATTTTTGTATTTTTATCAGGTTCGTAGCAAAACCGGCTATATCCAAATCAGTTTTTCAAATTTCTCGAAAACACTACAGGTTAAGATAATTTTTTTAAAGGGATCAATGCATTACATTACACACGAGCTATAACAGTTTGATTTTTTCTAACTATAGAGACACTTTGTTCCATATAAATTCTGAACGGTTCCCAAGATATTTCGAATGAATCGATGAAATTAATCTCGTTACTCCGTTCATGCGCGTCAGTGGCGTGCAGATAAATTAATAGGAAAGGTTCTAATATTTTAATAATAAAACCCTTCTTACATAAAATTAGCTGTTTAATATTGTTTAAAGTTTTAAAATCATCAGAATACAAACGCACCCTACTTAAAAAATAAGTTAGTAAGAGAAGGGAAATGAACTGGTACTCGATTTATTGTTTAATTTACTAGTAAAAAAATGAGCAGCGACATTATTGTCAAAGCCATACGATTTCAAATTCACGAAATTCTCTTTAAAAGTGTTTAAATCCCAAAAATTATATACATAAACCGGAATTTTCTTCTTTTCATTTTTTACCTTATTAAGAATATCATAAATTAGTGGATTTCTCCAAAGAAGTTGCCGCTGTTTAACGATATTTCTAAAAGCACAAACATAATTTTTAATTCTTAAATAACAAACGTAGCTTGCTAAGCTGGCCCTTTATGTATTCGTACCTTTTTTTATTATTGTGAAGCCAAATCATTAAAACATGATCGACGGCTTTAAATGCCTTCCGAAGCATGGAAACGGTTCAGAAATTTTAAACTCAAACCCAGAATCGAATCGGGTAACCTTACGTTAGCTGTTGATCGCGCTAACTATCAGACCATGATCGCCGTCCCTTTGAACCCATGAAAATGTTTATTGGATTTAGAAATTTCTTCATTTCATTTACGAAAGCTTTAGTTAATTTTAATCAATGATTCAGGTTCATTGATATTATGAATATTTCTTCTTTTTCAGTACGTAACAGGAAAACCTGACAATTACTTTTAGAATAGGAAATGAGAACAGTACAAGTCAGAACGGGTAATTTTGTCATATTATTTCTCTCAAAGAATCTCATATGCAGTTGGAGAATTGTCTTTCTAAATCTCTAAACTTCTGAAACAAAATTACAGTTTAAATTTGTAATTCTTAAATGAGCTGATTTTCGTTATCGTTTTTTAAGGATTATTTCCTTCATTATAATATACGCCAATCAGAACGCGAAACATCTAGGCAACCATTTTATTATAGTAAATATTTACGTTGCTATGGAAAATATTCAGCGGGTAAATTTATGTCAAAAAATAATCACTTCCTAAAATTTTTTCGAACATTATCAAACGTGCTTAGACAAACAAACAAAAAAATTGTAATTTTTTCATTAATTGCAGCAATGTAAATTGTAATAAATAATTCAATCGTTCCAAGATACATTTATTCAAGAAATAATCATGCCGAATATCCCACGTGCTTAAAAATAGCCTGAATAAATTTTGACGTTTTTTGAAACAAAGTTTTGCTCTGAAGAAATATTTCTCGTAAATTTTCCACCCAAAATCCCTCGTGCTACGCACTCGTGACTTTGTTACGTGACAAATTTACTCGACATATTGCTTAGCAAAACTTTGTTTAAAAACGTCAAAATTTAATCGGCTATTTTTATGCACTTGGGATATTACTGTTGATTATTTCTCGTTATTTTTTATTGATTTCTTCTTCTTCGTGTGCCATATCCGGTCTCCCGGACGTTGACGACCTCTCTCCTATGCATGTGTTATGCATTTGAAGTATTAGCACACACATAGGGGACCTACTGCTTAACGCGGGCTCCGAACCGCGGGAAGTGTATACACTTCATCTCCAGAGAGGCTGTACCAGGCAAATTACACCTCGGTGGTTTGCCATTGCCTTCCGAGGGGAGACGGTCAGAATAAAGTTTTTACTGAGCCCGGAGTCGAACCAGGCATTCCGCATTAGCAGCAACGCACATAACCGCTGCAGCTAACGACCGTCTTTATTGATTTAAATTCTACTTATTATTTTTATTGGCATATTTTGTTCTATCCAGATTTGGTTTCTGATGTTTCAGTCCCATTTTAATCTAAAAGCATACTAACACATAACAATTTCATAATATAAGCAACTGTGGAACCAATAATTGTTTCAGAACCGCATCCAGATTATCCAAATTATCAACAATTATTGGTTCCAGGGTTGCTTGTAGAATTCTCGTCTACTTATGTAAATTATTAATAGATTGCATTCCTGACTACATTTTAAAAGTTCATTTGAAAAAGATTTTTTAATTCTTTGTTTAACAATCGGCCAACAATAATTAATAAATTTCGTTTTTCACAAATTCAAAATTTAAACTACTTAATGTATTTTTTGCACATAATTTTACATTTTATAGTTTTTAATATTACATAAACTTGTGAGTTTCAGTACACCTGACTTTTATGGTACATAGGTCCAATAAAACGTGACAAATTAAATAACAATTAGGTTTACTAAGTAACATTTCTTCGTTACGAACCTTGTAATAAATTAATTTATAGTTTTGTTAGTTATTTGTTACTATAAAGTAATAAAAATTAAATCTGAACAATTTATTGTTCTTAACACGTCATAATTAATTCTGTTTTTCTCCTAAGTGTAATATAATGTGGTGTTCATAAACGAATTAATAATTTAATTAATTATTTAATATTTATTGCCATTAATTGTTTAATCAAGGTGTATAAGAACTTTATTTTTAATTAAAGCTGCATGTTTAGCAATTATTGTTAATTAATTTCTAGGTCACATCCAGACAACGATCTCATGCAGAAGAGCATTCGGTTTCTCAAAAGTCCAAAATGATTTCTTTGATTAAGATAAAAAGTTAAAAGAAGTCTGCAGTTGAATTATAAATAGTTGAATTTTTGTTCAATTTTAATTTATTATTATGTACTTTTTGACTCGTCGGTCATAGCGCCTAATTGAAATTCATGTGATGAGGATAGCCATTAAAAAAAACAAAACTTTTAAATTTATCAACACTAATAAAATACGAAATCAATCATTTATATCTTTAGATCTGATTTATGATTCTGCCTGTAAAATAAAAATCTCTTTAAATTACAATGCACAAAAAAAGTACTACTTTATTTGTATTTTAGTATTATTTAATTATGAGTATGTTGACTTCAGAAAAAAAACGATCACAAAAAATTATATCGGTAGCACTTAAGTACTGTTTAAGTAATCTGAATTATAAACAATTTAAATAACATCAGCAACCGTTTTAAAATACGAAACCGCACACTCAATCTTTGAAAGGTATAAAATAAAAATAAATTGCAATTTTTATATTTATTTATTTCCAAAAGATGTGTTCACTTTAAAAATTATCTTTACAATTATTTTTATAACAAACTAGCTGGCACAGTCGGCCAACCGGCCGCCTTTAGCCATCTAGACCGTGTCGGATGTGGTTGTTCGGCCTTCGGCCTCACTCAAGGGTATCGCAGGCATACGTGTAGACCGTGGTCGTTCGGTCTTCGGCCTCACTCCAAGGTACTAAAGTAGCCTATGTTTTTCGTAGCGTTGTAAATAACTTCTACACCAAATTTGGTTAAGATTGGTCAAATAGAAACGTAAAGCACGTGCACGCGTATTTGCATTGTCGATTGGTTGACAGCTTGACAGCTTTCATTATTGTTTTTTAAGTTTAAGAATGGATTATCGAGATTCCTTAAAGGAAGGCAGGCTACTCAAAATCAACTTACCTTTCCTTTGCAAATTTTTGCACTATTTCAATACAAAAACATGCGCAGACACCTACATAATAACTGTGCCAAATTTGGTTCCGATCGGTCAAACTGTTTAGGAGTCTACGTATAGGGAACATACATACATACACACATACATCCATTTTTATATACATATAGATGGTAGGTACTATTTGTATATTAACTACTATGTTTATTGCAAGTTTTCAACTCATTGTCGGTCGAAATCACTAAAAATGTTCAAGTCGGTATAGACAACAAACCCGGATAAGTAATTTTAGTGTATGACAAGATATAACAAGGATTTCAAATTTTTATTTTAATCTTAAAAAGTACGACATATAGATAAAATCGTCAAGTTGTGAACACGAATCGACTGATGGGCTGATTGAAAACGATGATAATACAGCACATCGGCTACTCTCAATCATTGATTCAATCAGCTCTTATCATGGCTACTATTTACAATCACATTTGCAAAAGTTCTTTCTAACTGTTTCGAATTAACTTTCAGAACTCGCAGATTGGAAACCATTGGGAGCATCAGAATCAATTGATTCGTGGTTAATATAATACATTAATTTTACATAACTTAAAAAAAAGATCAATGTATCTGAAGAACGTATCTGAAGTAATTTTGGTGTGTGAAGAATATTGAAAAAAATTTAGGAAACCATCTCTCTGTAACCATTGATTAAAGAATTAAAAAGAATGGTTAGAATATTTTGTATTGCAAGTTATTATTTAACAATTATTAATACTCGTAAAATTTTATTGTATTACTAATTTTGCAAATAATATTGTAATTATTAATGATTGATGGCTTTCAAATAACAGTTCATAAAATTATTAAGCTTTAAATTGTCTAGGTACCTTTAAAGAGTGTAATGACGAAATATTTACGTCACATTATGAAAACCCTGACCTCATTTATCAAAATTTTTGGATTAAATGTGTTGAATTATTACGTATTCATGTACCTAACACTACCATTATTGATTATTACCTACTATTTACCTACTAAATAATTATAAAACTACTAAATTAAATGTGTTAAGAAATATTTAAATGGTTTAAGGTGTGAGATTTCTGCAAAAAATTTTAAAACTACATTCTTTGGTTGTTTATATAATTTACTCTTTTGATAATTTATTTAAATTAACTATTGGCGAGTTATAATTTTATATGTTTAGTTTATCATAACTTACCATAGAGCCCCAAAATGAGCGTATTTAACAGTGATTTTCGGATTTAATATTTTAGACTTTCCTTGATAAATAAACACACCTATAACATCAAAAATATTTTACCAATATATGAAACGATGTATGTAACAGGGAACTACGAATTTTTTATTGTCTCATTTATTATTACTAAATTATAAAAAATCGAAACATAATTTTAAAATTTAACCTTTAAAACTTTTACAACATCCTGTAGTGATGAAATTAATAATATCAGATTATGGGAACTTGAATTCGAAATTATATAATTTGTCGGTTAATTTAAAATTCATTAATCATAAAAAATGTAATTTTTCAACTAATTAGGAAAGTTGATTATAAATCGCAAATCCTTCAAAATATTTTACAGTTAAAAAAATATTTTCAAATTTTCTATTAGTGAAATTTGATTATCCCAAACAAAATGGTCTTTTCTATTATTTAATTAACCACCTCTAGTATTGTTTATTTGTGTTGTATACAATTATCTCTCGAATATTGTTAGCGGTTAAAACATTATATTAAATTTGTTGCTAATGGAATAGGCGACTACGCCAGGTGTTTAATTTTAATATATTTTCAAGTTATAGTATAATATGGTAGTATTTACATTCTGCTTCAATAAAAGAATAACCTCGTAAGTAACTTAAAAATTTTAATTATTTTTGGTTCTTTATCACGAATCACAATTTTAAAAGTCAGTTGCAGTTGAATTTCGTTGTTATACAACAGAATTAACATCTCTTAACCTCTTAACATTATCAAAGTAAAATGTTTATTGCAAATACAAGAAAACTAATATAAAAAGGATTTTTGTGTTGACAAAATTATGACATTGAACTAGTATTGTATAACTAAAAAACATCAATATTTTAGTGATCTCTACATATGGCCAAATTTCCCCTAAATTTTTGACATTCAGTTGTATAAAGAAGATGATCCTCGGATCAGAGTTAATTCAGGAATTTCTGATGTTTGGTTAGCTGATACTCCATAAATTTCTGAATTAATTTTCATTCAAGGATAATAATCCTTTCTACAACTGGCCCTTAACAGTGACTTCCTGTTAGAGTAATTTTTATATTCATGTCACTAACGTCATTAGACAACTAGAAACTAGAAAGATCAGATAGCTATCTGGAATTTTAACTGGAACTGAAAAGATTGGTCTTCACAAACTTGCTTTTTATATTCTGTTAGCTGGAACAGTAGACGTCTATTTGCGTTTAGCAACCTAGTGAAGACTATATAAATTGTTCAGCAGTATAAAATCATTCGCCTCGGTAGCGAAGTCGTTAGTGCGGGTATTTACACAAGGTTTAAATCCATATCGAGGAATATTTTTTCAAAGCAATTTAACGCTAAATTGGAAACCATGATAAAACATCAAGTACATACCTACTTCTGCTCTGAAAATCGAAGTTCTAGAAAATATCACGTTTAACTTCTTCCTTCCAGTTATTAAAGACTAACTAAGCCACAACAGCATTAACGGACTATTTGTAACCGACAGCCACGAGTAACCTAATATCGGAGTAAAAATTTCTGACCCCTCGGTTTGAAGTTATGTGTTACAAAAACTTATTTATAAGATTTTATACTCGACAAACACACAGGTACAGAATTTAATGCTGTATAACAAATAACATTTCATAATTGTGGGCTCAACAGTTTGTTTTATACATACAGTGGCTCACAAAAGTGAGCATACACTCTTAAATCACATAATAAGTGCAATAGATTTCAAGGAAATATATGTATTTTGAATGTAATTTTTGACAATTAATTTCTACAAACCTTATTGAAGTATTATACGCCAAAATAGTTTAAAAATTTGTCTCATCTTACCAATTATAAAACGATTAATCAAAAAAACCCTATATTATATGACACAAAAGTGAGCATACACTACACTTTTTATGTAGAAATATACTATACAATTTTATGTACCTTAATATTTTTTAGGGTATCCGTTGGATTGAAAAACCGCTTGCAATCATTTTAGCATAGAATGCACTAATTTTTTTGTTAATTCAGGCGAAATTTTCTGCCATTTTTCTAAAAATTTTAATTTGAATTCTCTTTTAATACTGAAATGACTATTTTTCACTTTTTCGGCTAAAATAAACCACAAATGTTTTATGATTCAAAATTTCAAGTTTCTAGCACGTTAGGAAGCACCCAAATAATTCGTGCGGACGCAGCACATCAGACATAGGATAGGGCTTATATTGTAAAGCCATTATACCATTATATCTTTACATCCTGCATAAATATGTACTATACCTATATGGTATTATAAAATATCAGCATTTATTACTTCGAAAATTTAAAAAAAATAAATCGTGAATTTTCACTTTTTTGGCATTTTGTTCCACTGTGCGACCCCATGTTGCGAAGCGGCTTTTTCTAGATGGCTGAAGGCGATCGGAGGCCACCTGCAAGCCATGCACAATTTAAACAACAATTTACACGGCGGCAACTTTACAATTTTTCGTTCGTACTTTTTTTACTAAAATATTAAGAAATTTTAACTGTACATACAACGAACCTTTCTGCGTTTTCTTAAATTTTTGTAGCAATATATCTGAAGAATTTTCTTGATTTATTACCAAGTAGTAAAGTATGGCTTCTTTGTTATTATAACAAATTATGAAAAAATTATTGAACGTACTTACTATAACTTACGAATAACACAGTAGTGGCTTGATGTGATCGCTGGTTGAGTTACACCGCGGAAATTGTGGGTTATGGGTTCGAGTCGCAGAGCTCACGGAACTTCATAGCGCAGCCCTCGGGTGAATATAAACGCTCTGTGGATAAGTGAAGTTGTAAATTAAAGAGAAAGATGAGGATTAATTCACCTCAGAAAGTGAATCGTTAAGACTTTGCAGAGAAGCAGAGTAACAATATTCCAAATGGAATGGAAGAGCTTGACCACTTACTCTAGAATTACAGTAAATAAATATTTTTTAATGAATCCATCCAAAAAATTAACCTTTCACAAAAATACGACAATCTGAAATTTTTAGTAAAGGAAAAATCGCGTAGGTACTTCGAGACGTGACAGACGGCAGGGGAGGTACACACAGTCAGTAGAAAAACCATAAGGGTGTACTTTCTTCTACCTTTATAATCAGTTTAAAAATTTTTAGTCGTTTATAAATGAATAATATAAATGAAGTTATTGATTAAAAAGGCGTTTTTATTGGACCAGTAGTATAACCGAAAATGAAAATTTTAAGAAATTTATTATATAAATATTATACAAACCCAAAATATTATACTTTCTTATGTACCACATAAATTTTATGCAATTTTATAAAAAAAAAACAAGTAACTATGTTGTAAGAATATAAAGCTCTAAATTTTTGTAATGAGTGTTAAAAATGGCAATTCTTTGTACAGTTTTTTAAATAATTCTATAAAAGGGTGTAAACTAGAAACTGTTAAAGGCAGTGGTCTTATTAGTGACATCAGGAACACCCTGTAGTCCGTAGATAGGTTTTATCGAAATTTTTATTGATATTAACAATGCAGTAGGGAACGAAAGAAATAAACAAAAAGAAAAAGAATACATTAAAAAATCAACCTTTAACATTTATTTTCCTTTCGTTTAGTTTATAATGGTAAAATATTAACAAAATAAAATTTTAAGTCTTTGCGACTAACAAACCATTATTAAAATAATAATTTAATACTTTAAATTTAAAAAAATTGATGAAAATAGCAATTATTTTTTAATTTTAAAATATTGTTAAAATTTTCAATGTTCTAAAATTGAATTTAAAAGCTAGTCGATCGCCTAATAACAGTAATTGGAATAACCGACATCTACTGCATTTACTTAATTGCTTAGCGATGTAATTTGTTAATTTTTAATTAATTTCCACTTAATATATTAAATTATTTTACTGCCGAATTGATAATGCCAAGCGATTAAATTTATTGTTAATAATTAACGAATCGATTTAGTTATTTAATGGCTTATAATTTTAAATTTGTTGTTAATGTGCAGAATCATTAATAAATGGGTACCGACATAATTACGCCAAATTAAAAAATTTGCATGAAAGTTATTTTATAGATGGCAGGTTTAAGAAGACTAAAATTAAATTGTCAAAAAAATTTAAAATATGTTTTGTTAATATTAGATTGCCAAAAGTTATTTTTGCAATCGCTTATAATTTATTTTTTATAATAAGAAAATTTAATGTAATGATTAATAGTGGTCACTAAGAAACTCACCATTTGGTTAATTTACTAGATAACATCAAAGTAAATTTTCAAGCCTCAATTACATGACTTGTCAAAATTACTTTCATATTTTGATCGGCTCATTGCTGCTATTATATAAACAATCAACTATAATGCAACTAAAATAATGTAGCTTCAGGTATCATATATGAACAAATTAGCTTTCGACGTGTTTCTAACAAAGCTTACCGCAGTTTTATTGTTGTTGAATCTATTCACATCAAACGCTGTACAATCACAACTATAAATCTTTTTGTTATACCAATTAATAATTTTAAGTAGGTACCTACCCATTTTTTTAAATTTATAATCATTTCCAGTCCCCATACGCACGAGAAATTGCTATACGACATTCAAATAAACATAAAATATGTAAAGAATTTATGACAATTAAAAATAAATTTTAATTTCCTATATCAAATATTTCAACAGCTTTAGAAAAACATCCTTTACAAAATTTTGATAAAATATTAAATAAAACTACGAAACGAAAAACAAACGTTTTGAACCAAGTGGATTTTTTTGCTTTGTACGAAGCACTTTGTATACAATGTTACGTGCATCATAACTATTATTACGTGATGTATTTTCTCGTAGTTTTAGAAAAAAGCAAAAGATGTATTATAAATGACGATAAATTAATTTTATGTAAATTAGAGATGCCGATGTTACCTTCCTTATATAGTTTGCAGCTATTTTTATCTTCAATACAAATGCTCTTTTTATGAATTCATTAAACCGCTTTAACGCAGGTTTTTTTTATCGATACTTATTGTTGTCAAATCAATTTTTGATTATTATTATTTCAAGAAATTTGACGTTACTTCTATTATTATCCATTCTAAGTTTATAACTGATTTCAAATACCACAAACGTGCAGTGCAATTATACTAATTCAAAACACTTGCTGTTGAGATTATATTTCTAGATATGTTAATGATATATTAGTAAAGGTTATCAATATTGGCAATGCATGGAATACAACGCTACATCAACATTAAATTTTTTGGACCTCTCGAGTTGTAAAGGTATTTTGATTAAAATCACCTTTTACAAAATGTACGATTTAATTTGACACGCAATTAATCAAAAATAGGATACTTACCCACATTTTCTATGTTTTAGTATCAAATTTAAATAATTTTCAAGTTTCAAATGTTAAACATGACAAGGTATAAATCTCAAAAACCGTAAATAATTTTTTGACTAAATACTTCAACTAATAATAATTTATTTGTTTCACCTACATAATAATTATAATAATATAACTAAGTTCATTTTTTGTTTAGAAAATAAGGCAGACAACTTCTATATTTACAAAAAGATTTCTGAAATGAAATAAAACCTCAAATATGCTAAAATATTTCATTTTAACTGCAAGTTTTATATAAGAAATTTTATTCATTATTTTAAAATTTATTATTTATTTTTATCTTATTTTTTACTTTATATTATACCATTTTTTTTTAAGTTATCACATTTAAAATCCTAGTGGTAAAGTTTTCAAGTTTTCGAATTTTCATATTTCCATGTAATTTTTTCTTATTTTATCAAATGGACCTCTTAATTATGTCAAGGTTATAGAAGTCAGGACATGCATAACAAGCAATCTCAACCCGAAGAAGGCTGATAATACGAAGAATGTTGAAAGAACAGTCCCCTGATGGAATAAAAATAATCATCTTCATATTTAATGCCATCCTTAGATTTGGCTATTTCCCCTCACAGTGGAAGGTGACCCAAATACTTATGATCCAAAAACCCTGGCAATAATCTAACGAAAGCTGCTAATTAAGCTAAAAATTAACAACAACTTAACCCATCCTTACTACCAAGTACTGATGAAATCTTACCTGACAGATAGAATGATGGAACAGGTGCCACAGAGCAGTGTACTTGGCTCATTCTTGTATCTCCTTTACACTTCTGATCAGCCAACTAACACCAACACCAAAATAGACACTTTTTCTGATGACACTGCAATAATGGTCTCACATCAGGATCCATACCTGGCTTCTAGATTCCTACAAGAACATCTTAACGAAATGGAGAAATGGCTGAAGCTGTGGCGTATTAAAGCCAACCGTATCAAGTCCACCCCTATTACGTTTACTCTTAGGAGGAGACATGTCCTGAAGTCTCGCTAAACAACAGTGTTCTTCCGTAAAGTGAGGAGATGAAATTCCGCGGTCTTCACAGGAGCCTGAAATGGGCAATACATAGTTCTATTAAAAAAGCGGTTCCAGCTAGGTCTTATTATTACTGCAAAATGTATTGGCTGATGAGTAGAAACTTCCATCTTAATATGAAAAACAAACTTCTTATACATAAAGCTATCATAAAGCTAGCAGCACTTCTAGCGAAGAAAATTTTTTGAAATTACAACGATTTAAGTCCAAAACTATTACAAAAACGATCAAAATTAGTCAGCGACAGCGCACCCCTAAACGACTTGAATACGGAAATAGTTAAGCATATCTTACAAATATCTGATTTAGTAGCAAGAAAGAAAAAGAAATAGCTGCCCTTTATATTAGCAAAGAAACAAAAATCTAATAGAAAGAAGAAGAAAAATTAGATGTAACAAGGAAACAAATCTCATCGAAATGGCGGAAGTGAACAACACAATTAGAAAATGAATAAGAACAGATGTGCGAAAATACAACGTTGAGATCATGGAACGGAAATTGGAAGAGAGAGGGAGCTTGAAAAATTTCAATAAATCGACATCAGAAGGGAAGTTTAGCACTTTTAAATTTAAGAACGAAGCAAATGAAATAATCACACAAAAGGAACAAATAATCCAACTAGTGGAGAATTTCTTCCAATCTCTATACGAAACCAAAATATTGTCACCACAGGGAAAACAGCCAAAGATAGAAGAAAAGTCATAGATAGAAAAAGTTCACACAGTAAACCTAAACCTTCAAGTAAAATCAAAATTGATAGAGGAGTGTGACAGGGAGACCCCGTATATCCCATACTTTTTACATAGACACTTGAAGATATGTTTAAAAACTAGATTGGGAAGACAAGGGAATACAAATGGATTGTGAACATCTAAGCCACCTGCGTTTTGTAGATGATATCGTGGTGATAAGCCAAAGTCGAGACGAGCTTCAAGAGATGCTAAACGAATTAAACCAAAAGTCAAAAAGAATAGGTCTACAAATGAACATGGCTAAGACAAAGTTACATGACCAATGAACTTGACAAGAACGTCTAAAAATTAAAGAACAGGAAATAGTAGAATAATACGTACTATACCTGGGTTAAAAATTGAGATCTCAAAGGCAAACCTAAAAGCATTTTATTAATTTTATTGTAATAATTATTGTAATAGTGCAGTTTTTTCTTCATTTTTTACTTTGGATATGGCTTTGTCCTGCAGGAAAATCTGCAAACGTGGTTCGCACAAAAACAATTTTTTATGAAATTTGCAAGCCACCGGAACTCGCCCAGCGGCTCGTTCCGTGTATTTCCTTGCTCATTCCGCAAAGTATCAGTTTCTGTTGCTTACTCTTAACTAGACATTATAAGTATAAATATAGTCATAAGCTTAAACAGAGCTTTTTTGCTTCACACATATTGACTGCTTCTTTTAGTGATGTCGATTACACACTCATTATTCCTACGGTTAGAAAAATTGACTCCCGCAATTTTAATTATAGAAACTGCTTAGTAACTAATTGGTGGTTCTTCATTATAAAATACATAATAGGACATCTTTAATGGCCTACTCGGATCAAGTTTTTTGTATTTAAAATATTTAGTTGATCTAATTTCATAATAAGCTGTTCGTTTACAGTCATTCAATCAATAAATGTATTTTAATCTTTCTAAACATCTAATGAATTATAACAATTAAACACAACTTATTTAGACATTACATTCTAATGCTTCCTTTAAGTATATACTGCGCGAACTTATAAAATTAGCTACACAAATTTTTTCTATTATTTATAATCGGCGAACACACTATAGATTAATTATTTTGATTAAAAATTGATAGTACCTATTACATTGCTCATTTTAAGATTACTACTCAAATTGTATACATTTTGCTCTTTTATTGCAGCAAATCAGTTTCCAATTATTTTACAATACTTTGTCTTTTTTCTGTATTTGGTTGTTTTTTAAATGCATTATTATACTTGATTGGCAATTATATGTTACCATTATAAGTTATAAAATACGCAATTTTTTGCTTGTAGTTTATATACTGCAACATAAGGTATACGTAGATTGGGTGGGGCACAATAGAACAATTCAAATTTTCACCGATTTTTTCGCTCCTATTTCAGCAACTTAGCTACAAAACCCAAATAGAACGCAGAATTCGAATTGTTCAAATGTGTCCCACTTCTTACTTATTAGTGTAAGGACGAGGAAGTCGAACTGCGAACTTGATGATCCAAGTTCGAATTTATGGTCAATTTATGCACAACATTTAACGTAACGTAATTTAATGTAGAATAGATGGGCTTATGCACTTCCATAAAAGCGCTTATGCTTACGCAATGTAATGTAGTAGACATAACATAAGCGCTTGCATAAGCCCATCTATTCTACATTAAATTACGTTACATTAAATGTTGTGCATAAATTGACCATTAAACTACTCCCGAATTACTTATATTCTTTCGCGTTACTTTTCATTGTTTATTGTTCCCATTGGGCGTTAGTTAATCTAGAGTAATAATTCTTTTGAGGCGAAAAGAAAATACATTACGTCCAGATAAAAATTAAACAAAAAGTTTCGGCCTGCTTATGGTAATAAAAGATTGTGTCTTGGTCACTTTGAGGAGTTTAGGTTAAATTTAAATTCCTAATAGCGGAATAAAGAGATACCTACTGCTGATTTGGTTAATACCTACATACATATTGTTGAGTCCCCAACTTGGCTATTTGAGAAATAGCCAAGAAAAGGATTAACACTTCGAACACTCTTAATCTCAGGAGTATTTCTCTCAATACTCGCTTAAAAACGTCTTATAAGCAAACAGCACAAAAGAAAACAATCGGATTGCAAAAACACATATTTAATAACATTAATATAAAAACGGAATAACAAAATCAAAAACGTGAACACAAATTCAATAAACTTAAAGTTATGACAAAATTTATGCTAACCTTTACTTTGGATGATAACTCGGCTAGACGGATCGCACACAATATGCGCACATTCACTTTCTTCTATCACTGATCGCCTGGTCCAAATTGTGTCCTGCTTTAGCCAGGTCCCTGACCTGCGACAATCCCAGTCCAATTGCTATTCCCGAACTAATTTTCCCCGTAAGGGAAATTCGGAACACCTTCTCTTAGGTCTTCAAATCGAATGTTGATCTGAAGATCAATAATTCTTTTATTTTCCAATGGTGCAGCACACCCGAACTCCAGTTTGTCAATTCAAACTCTCAATTCAAAACCCGACTACGCGTTCGTCCCGTACGCTCTCAAATTAGTAACTCAAACCCGTCGTATCTGGATGCTATTTAAAAAGGTCACCCTTTCGACTATGCTTGTCTCTTATTTTCTCTAGCTTTCTTATGCGACCGTCTTCGTCGCTGATTTTTTATTGAACCTCCTATTTGCAACTATCTTTATCGCATCTTCCAATTGAACTTCTCATTATTATGCGACTATCTTTGTCGCCTCTTCCAATTGAACTCCCCTATTAATATCCTCATGACAACCTTTTTTTCTTTTTTTCATTCACATTTGATTTTCATCTAATCATTTTGTTCTGCGTTGTGTGTTGCCTACGCCCCTTATCATCAGGCGTTTATTTATAATAAACAAAACTTAATCTAACAATAACTTAACTAATACATTTAAAATCATCTCCGATTGTTTCCCCTTGCAGTGTTTGCCCATAATTGGTGGTACACGGTGGACACAACAATATATTATGTATATCAAATTTTATTATTTATTTATTGCAAGTTTTGAAAGTAATATATACACATGTATTGTGACAGTATGATTTACATATTATGTAGAATACTTATTGGTTCGTCTTAATATTAGTCTTAATTCCATAAGCACTTTTAGATGGGTACATTGATTTACAAATGTTTTGTTCATGAATTATTTTTAATAGTAGTAACTATAGTACGTAATAATATGTACTTCAATGTCATCGAAATAATACAATCATGGGATCAAATAATTGTGATAGGTATGTATTATAATTTTTTTATTATTATAATGCAAAGACGCACATAATAATATAATTTTTTTGATTGTCCATTTGAGAAAATTCCTATTAAAAAATAACAAGCAATAGGATATCATTTCTTATTTAACACTACATAGGTAATATTACCATCTTCAATATAAAATTGGATAAAATCATTTGATCCATCTTAATACAAAATCCTAATAAAGTAGCAATTCACGTCCAAATAATTCTTAATAAATGGGATATCGGGTTTGTGGACAAAATAAATTAAACAATTGTTTTTAAAGTTTACGTTTCGGCCTCAAAATGAAAGCCATCTTCAGAACTATAATATAACATAAAACGTGAGAATACATAAACACAAGCATCAGCATAAGACATACCTTAAAAAACATAGGTGGAAATTGTTTACAATAAAATGAAGGGGCCTGCACTGGTGTCACAAGTAAATAAAAATGTTATGTATAATATTAAAATACAGTCGAATTTTCAAAACAACATGCATAAACTAAAACAGATAAGAAAACTGATACCGTTGACAGCGATTACACTGACATACGCACACCACTCAGTTTTAAATTCTATTTAAACTTCACGCATGACATCCGAGGTTGTTCAAGTGACACCACCAATCTTGTCAACGAAATTGTTTAAAATGTTCTTGTACCCACTATTTATATTGTTAAAATCAGTCATTTTGTTTATGTTGTTTTCCGTGGTCATAATGTGAGCTGCTTCCAGAAATAACCTCTTGTGCCAGTTACTCTCCATGTCCAACACCTCGATATCCTCCGAAAGGAAACCATGCATACATCCCAATGAATGTTCAGAGAGCCCTGTAGTGGTCCCCCCCCCTACGTATGTCACTTCTGTGTTGGTTCAGTCTCTTGTTCAACAGTTGTTTCGTTTGTCCCACATAAAAAGCATTACATTTGCACTTGACTCTGTATACAACATTACTCTGCTCTAACTTAGGTATTTTATCTTTAGTAGCCGTGAACAGGATTCTACCCAGTGTGAAGGGGTTATGAAATGCCAGTTGAAACTGTGTCGGATCAACCACCGCATAAAATAGCTGTTTCATCCTTTCAGCGAGCCATGGATGATACGTAATTTTCATGTATTTCTTGATAGGTGTGTTATCATCATCATTGTTGGTCACTTTCTGTGTAGGGGGTGATCCGTAGTCCAAGAGAATGCGGTCCAGTAAACGGGTGGGGTAGCAATTCTTAATGAACATTGTTCTAAGTTCTCGAACCCGTTCATCAAGAAGATCGTTAGAAACACATGTTTTTATTCTGTGCAACATGGTTTTAACCAATGCTACTTTCTGGTTTAAAGGGTGGGAGGAGTAAAAACTTAATATTCGATCCGTTGACGTAGGTTTCCTATACCAATCCGTGGACAGCGTTCCATCTTCGGATCGAGTAATGGACAGATCAAGGAACGAGATGTTATTATCCAATTCTTTCTCATGAGTGAATTTAATACGGCTATCATATTCATTCAATATCTTCAAGCAATAATCTATTTTGTTTTCGGGCACAGCTGTGAGGATATCGTCAACATAGATAAGCAAAAATGGGATCTCGAAGCTGATCGATCCATAAAAATTTATCAACAAATCATTCATTACGAAAGAGGCAAAAATTGGCGAACAAGGGTCTCCCATCGCACTACCAATTAGTTGGGAATAAAACACCTGCTCATATGCGAAGTAGCTATTATCAAAAATCAGCGAGACCAACTGCAAAAATCGGGCCATCGGGATGCTCGTGAACGGTCTTATCAAGTCCCAGTTGTTCTCCATAGCCGCCAACGTAGACTCCTTAGACACATTAGTGAACAGGGAGCACACATCAAATGAGACCAAGACATAGCCCACCGGGATCTTACCACTCATAATCACGTTCTTGGCCCCCCCAGTATTCTTCACTATGAAAGGTAGTGAGGGGGTGACATTCTTAAGGATGTCGATCAAAAACCTCGCAAGCGGCACCGAAGGAGAGTTCAAGCAACTTATGATTGGTCGAAGCGGGGCGCCAACCTTATGAGCCTTGGGCAATCCATATGCTCTAGGAAATTGTGCGTTGTATGTCGTAAGCTTCCTTTTGGTGTTAAGATCTATGTACTCATCGTCATGTAGTCTTTTTATGGCTTCATTAAACCTGTTTTGTGTGGCTGATGTGGGATTCCTTTTTAGCTTTTTGTAGGTAATGGGATCATCTAACAATCCATGCATCTTTTCCCGATATTCATCCATGTTCATAATCACCGTGAGGTTGCCCTTATCAGCTCTAGTTATCATTAGTTCAGGATGGTCTTTGATAAACTTTCTTGCACTCCATATCTGTCTGTCAACTGGACATTTATCATCTTTTTTATTGCAAAAATTCTGGATAACGTTTACTATTTTACCTCTTAGTTTCTCTTTCTCGGGATTTGAGACCGTGAGGCTACCTATAGAGCTTTCTACTTCGGCCAAGAATTTGTGCATGGGGAAGGACTTTTAGCCATAATTAAAATTCCAGTTTTTCCTTCACATTTCAATAATACTTAGGTACATATATTATGGATGTTGGTTTTCATTGGCTAATTTAGTAATGAGTTGAATAATCTCAAATACAAACATTATTATAAATGTAGGTACTACATGTGACATGCATATTGTTTATTTAAAAATTAAAAATTTGACAACACTTACCTTAAGCAAATCCACTAATTATTTACCAAACCCATCAAACTTAAGTAATATTGCTTGATGTACATAATATGTAGTACAATTTGGCAGTTACTTCTGCCTCTCGAAAATCAGTAGCACCTCTTAACTATCACCACAAATATATTAAAATTGGATAGAACGGTACTTTCGGAGGTTAAATAATATTATATCATATTAAAGTGCCGTTTGTGTGAGCAGATTAGAATATAGGTACAATATTTCAAATGTCTCACTGTTACCTGCGTCTTACTGTTATTTATTCTCCCCTACTACAAAATTTTGGTAATTATATAATTGTTTATATAATTGTACCCAATTTTAGCCTAATTCAAAGCTACTGATAATTTGATCAAATTAATATAATTAGAAATTTTGAACTCTACATTTGTATGTATAATAACAATTATTAGAATTTAGTAATAAAAGTACTGATCAGCTCAATGAGCGAATTTAGCTAATATTTAACAATAATAAAATTTAATGTAGTCATTGAGAAAATCTTGATTTTTAATATTTCACATAAATGTTATCAAAATTAATCTTTTAAAATATACACGCTGTTCAAAAAGTTCCGGAACTGACGGAACAACATTCAAACTACAACTTTAATGTTCAATATTAACTTTGTCTCCTTCAAAGTACTCTCCATTGCAAGTAATTCACATGCGGCAACGCTTAACTCAATCCTCAAAACACTTTTCATACGCGATTTTTGGTATGGGTTTGAGCTCTTTCAGCAAATGTTTCTTTATGTCTTCAATCGACTCAAATCGATGTCCACGAAGTGGTAATTTCAATTTAGAGAAAAGAAAAAGTTGCACGGGGCTAGGTCAGGTGAATATGGAGCTTGAGGAATTGTGTCGGTTGAGTTTTTGGCCAAAAAATTTCGGACAAGTCAAGAATTGTGCAAAGGTGCATTACCGGGGTGCAAAATCCATGAATTGTTTATCCACAAATCCGACCTTTTTGACGGATAGCTTCACGCAAACGTTTCATAACGCTCAAATGATTTTCTTTATTCACAGTTTCACCAGTAGGAAGAAATTCATAGTGCACTACACCACGATAATCGAAGAAAACAGTGAGCAAAACTTTAATTTGTGATTGAATTCGACGCACTCTTTTGGGTTTTGGTTCGTTTTCAAGGCGCCATTAGGGCGATTGTTGCTTTGTTTCAACATCATACTCGTATACCCATGTCTCGTCACCAGTTATGATGCGTTTCATGAATGTACTGTTATTAGTTACTTCAGAAACCATCTCTAAAGCCACTTCCTTTCGTTGAATTTTTTGGAGAAAATTTAGTGTTTTTGGAATGAGTCATGAAGTAACTCGTTTCATGTGCAAAGTTTCAGTTAAAATGTGGTGAGCTGACCCAAGAGATATTCCAACAGTATCAGTAATGTCCCGAACAGTCACTCGACGATTATTCATCACTGCTTCCTTAACTTAATCGACATGAAATTCGTCTGTTGATGTTGATGGGCGACCAGATCTAGGTTCATCTTCTACCATTAATTTCCTGACCTTCTTTGAACATTTGGTACCACTCAAATGTTCTTGTTATTTATAAACACTGATCACCAAATGCTTTTCGTAACATTTTAAACGTCTCGGATCTAATCTTTGACCCCAAATTTAACATTTATAATCTGAATGAGCATACACTCCAAAAAATAATTAGTTTTGTAACAGAAAAATATTAGTTGGACTAACACAAAACCGATTGTTTCGACAAATTTGTTTGATATTAACTAACTTTGTTGAGTCAATATTAACTACTCGTAATGCATTTGTTGCCGTAACCAAATTTTTATCACGACGAAAAATCGTTTTTCTGAGTGTAATGACTATACATATTTGTTAAAATCTACATAAAAAAATAATGTTGTAAAATTAGTTATATTTTATCATTATATTTGCAAATTGCTATCAATTTTAACTTAAAAATTACCATAATGTTGTTTTATCGTTATTTTTATGCCGCAACTTAAATAATCAATATTCACCACTTTTAATGATAAATAATAATTTATTTCTAATATTGCATCTAAAAAATATGTGATTTTTAAGAATCCACGATTAATATTAAATTAAACTGATAAATTATCAATATCGTTTATTACAAAATTTCTAATCTCATAAAATTACTGGAATATTGGACTCAAAAAAACTTGTTTGTTCTCTTGTCAACGTTTCGCCATCTCCCATATTTTTTTCAGAACTAAAAGTTCTTTATTAGATTAAATTGTAAAAGTTACAAAATCTCTAGAAGTGAAAAGATGAAATTTTAAGAAAAGCAAAGAACTTTTGGATAAAAACTAAACCATAATAAATAGTATAATTAATTATACTATAATGAAAAGTTACCAGAATATGTACTTTTGTAATTTTGTCATTATCATTGAGTAATAAATTTAGTCTACTTGTGAAGAGATTGCCGGTGCTGAACATTATAAAAGACTTGGAAGTAGAATTACAAGGTCTGAGATTAGAAGAAGAAAAGCTAAATTATTTTCTTCGAGTTAAGTGAGTAAATTTAATTTGCTAACCATAGACACAAATTAAGAAATACGAACAGCCAAGATAATTGGCAAAATAAAGTTCAGAGAGATTTTGATCACACAAGAAAATGATTAGGAAACACTGCGAATTTAACTGTGTCAAGATCAGATAAAGGCAACATCACCGTGGTAATGCATACAAATGAATATGGGAGAGGGATGGAAAACTTACTCGGAAATAGAAAATATACAAATTACCAAGGGATCCAACCTTGACGTAACAGGGAAGAGCAGGGGAAATCTTGAAAGATATGAATAAAAATGGTATATAGTTGATCTGTACAATTATAAAAATATGACAAGAAGTAATTCGTTGAGTCCTAAACTTTATGGATCGAGAAAATTCACTAAAACAGAAGTCGCGTTTAGACATAACATAGCTAAGTTGGTTAGCAGTATTTTGACTATGGTGTTAACCACCCCGAACATAAATTGGAAGAATTTGGTTGAACTGGTCCACTTGTTCTAAATTACCTAGTGGATACCTACTGCTTTTGTTGGACGTGGTGTCGTTGTTCTCCAGCGTCCCAAAACAATTAGTTTTATATGTGATATGTTAAAACTGGAAATACATAAGTACCTACACGATATTACCAAGATTTAGGTACCTCAGATAACTGAAATTTCGGCATACACAAAATTTTCATATGAAGATGTGGTAAAATAAAGTGCTTTTGCCTTTATATTGTGCAAGTCGGACTAACTGACTAATTACATCATCATTTCATTCGACAGGTCGACAAACGCAGATGGTTGGAAGATCAAAACACGTAAGATTGTTTTAAGAGATCTTCCGCTCGGTTAACGCTGAAGATGGGATAACCCAGACTCTGATTATCAGGGTACTACTGTACCCCGATATATGAATTTATTGCATGCAGAGAAAATAATTCGGGCAAAAATAATTAAATTATGTAATATACAAGTATTATTTATATAAATTAATATAATTTATCATAACCTCATAATTATTTTCTTCAATTATATTATACCGATTGAATTAAACCTTATCAAGGTTTTTATTGTGTAGACATTGTCATTGATTTTAATGAATTATGAACGTGATTAAGTTCAATTTTCAAACTTAAATATCACCTATATATGGCACCATTGCACCTATATATAGTCGCAAATCCGGATAATTGGATTTATAATTTGAAAAATGTTACCTTACTATGTGTTTGTGCTTTTATTAAGTAAGTATAAAAGTTAATATATTATCTAGTTACTATTCGAAACAAACACTGACAAAATTTTCAGAAGTAATTGTTGATGTACTACATGCAGAATATATAAGATTTAATTCAGTTTTTTCCCAAAGATTGTAATAATAACAAAAATAAGTTATTTTCATATTACAATATTTTCAGGTTTATCAGTTGCACTTGATGGACAGCCTTTGGTAAGAACATATTTAGGAAATATTCAAGGATACTACAAAACATCCTACGATGGACATACATATTCAGCATTTGAAGGAATCCCCTATGCAAACCCTCCAGTTGATGAATTACGTTTTGAAGAACCGGTCGCCATAGAACCTTGGAGAAGAACTTTGGATGCCGACAAGACATATGTGTGCTCACAAATCTCCTTATTTAATGAAGTTCGTGGCACCGAAGATTGTTTATATTTAAATGTGTATGTGCCTAGAGAGAATCCTAATCCGAGCGATAACTTGGATGTTATCGTTTACATTCACGGGGGTGGTTTCATGGAAGGCAGTCCTGATATGGGTGGTCCTAGGCTTCTTATGGATAGAGAAGTAGTATTCGTTAATTTAAATTATCGTGTTGGAGTTTTTGGATTTTTATCCACAGAAGATGACGTAGTACCAGGAAACAACGGCTTAAAAGATCAAGCGATGGCTATAAAATGGATTAATACCCACATTAAACAATTTGGTGGAAATCCGCAATCGGTAACTATCACGGGAGCTTCAGCAGGAGGTGCGTCCGTTCATTTTCATTATTTCTCTAAATTATCTAAAGGGTTATTTCAACGTGGAATTTCACAAAGTGGAAACGCTTTAACGCCGTGGGCTATTCAAACAGGTGCATTAGAAAGAGTTAAAGCTTTGGCAGCATTGGTTGGATGTAGCGATATAACGAACCGCATATTAATTCAGTGTTTGAAAGAGAAGCCTAGTAACGAAATCGTGGAAAACGTGCAATATTTAAATTCGCCAGCTAATGGATTACCTCCACCGATTTTTGCACCAATTGTTGAAAAAAAATCGAGCTCATCATTTTTAGAGGATTATCCCTACAATTTGCTTATAAATAATGATTTTAATGATGTCCCTTGGATTTCATCCTCATGCACAGAAGAAGGAGCTTTAGTGCTAATACTTTTATACGAAGACTTGGATAAATTGGATGCTAAATTTGATAAATGGGCTCACTACTATATGGACTACAATTATACCGCTTGTGAATCGGACAGGGATTTTATTGCTAAAGAAATTAGAAAACAATATTTTGGGAAAGATAAAATGGGTAGAGATACTTATAAAAATGTCATAAAACTTTTTGGCGATAGAATGTTTATACACAGTTTTGAAAATTCTTCCAGACTTCAAGCTAGTGTAGCAAAATCAAAAGTGTATTCTTACATTTATGGATACAAAAATAGTTTTGTAGATAATTACATAAAGTCATTGGGTATTGATTTAGATCTTGGAGTTGGTCATACCGAGGATAATCAACTTGTTTATGACGTGATATTTGGAGGTTATCATATAAATGCAAATTTATCTAAAGATGATGAGATACTCAAAAATATGATGATCGATATGTATGTTTCCTATGCAAGCACTTCTATTCCAAAAATTAATGGTTTTACTGTACAACCTGTAAGCAATTCCAAAGAGTTCACATATTTATCTATCAAGAGTCCCACTGAAGTTCAAATGGATGTTACTGAAGAAATTACGCCAACTGAGTTTTGGAATTCTTTGCCTATCGTAGACCTCGTGAAATTTTCTGAAGATTCTTGTAACAAAGATCAAGAGTAAGACATAAATCTACGGTTTACATGAAATGTTTTAGCTGTGTTTTTATATTGTTAAGCTAAATATTTTGTGAAATACCTTAAATATGTAGTGTACTTAAATTAAATATTACAGCAGATGGTTTTGAAATTTGTTAAATGGTCGTTATTCATTTCATTTTACACAGGGTGTACCAATATTGTGATCATCTTCCTTCCTTCTCAGTCCTTTTACCCTAATGAGGGTTTGGTGACCCATCTCGTTCTATCTCTTTCTATGCATATGATATGCGTTCAAATTGTTTTCACATACATAGAGGACCTACTTGTTTAACGTGGGCTCCGAACCACGGGAAGTGTACTACACTTCATTTCGAGATGGATTTTCTTGGCAGATTACCTCGGTGGTTTGCCATTGCCTGCCGAGGAGAGACGGTCAGAATAAAGTTCTTACCCTGCCCGGATTCGATCCGAGCGTTTCGCATTAGCAGTAGACGCACTTAACTGCCAAGCTATGACCGCCTCTATCATCTTATTCAATAACAAATTATTATTATTAAAATTATGTATCTTATTGACTTGTAAATATAATCAAAAATTATTTTTAACCATGAAAAATAATAATTGTTCTAACACCCTTTATTATTTTACAAATTTATATTCTCTATTATTATTGTTACCATATACCGTTATTCAATTTATAAAATTGATAAAAAGCTATAAATAATTGAAGTCGATCGATTTATTGTCGAGTTATTACAAAAAGTATTTTATAAAAACAAGTAATTTAACAACATAAATTTTTGCTTGGAAAACTTATCTTTCAATGATTAAACCTTATCGAAGATTTTGTTAGATCGAGTATGTCATTGATTTCAATTAGTTCTAACGCGATTAAATTAATTTTTGAATTTTACATTATAATATGTACGAGTATGAGCACCATTCTACCTGAAAAAACTGAAAACTGAAAGAATTATTACTATTTACAAAAATGTTTCTTTACGGTATGGTGGTTTTTTTAATAAGTAAGTAAACAATTTAATTATTATACTACGAGTATTAGGTGGTTAGGAACAAATTAGGAAGTTTGAGTATAGACAAGTATATTGCAAAATAATTCACTTTGCCCAAGAACCAAATTTTTAGTTAACGTTTCCTTGAGAACATTAATTTATATCATATAACTATATATTTTTACAATAACATTTCTTACAACTAAACCGCGTAATTTTCACAACTGAAATACCGTATAAGTATAATTCGTATTTTTTTTAGGATATTCCAAAAATACAGATATCTTCAATATCACTTTTCACTAAAATCACCACAAACTCTTCGATCTTTTATTTTTATTAGATTCATACAACAATAAAGTTATTCTTACTTTAAAACCATTTTAGGTACAGCAGTTGCACTTCAACCACCTTTGGTAAAAACATATTTAGGGAATGTTCAAGGGTATCGTAAAACATCTTACGATGGCTTCATATATTCAGCATTTGAAGGAATCCCCTACGCAAAACCTCCGGTTGACGAATTACGTTTTGAAGAACCGGTCGAAATAGGCCCTTGGAAACAAACTCTGAATGCTAACAGGACATACATATGCTCACAAATGTATGAATCCAATGAAGTCAGCGGGACCGAAGATTGTTTATATTTAAACGTGTATGTACCTAGAGAAAATCCTAACCCAAACGACAACTTAGATGTTATAGCTTTCATTCACGGAGGTGCATTCGTGGGAGGTAGTCCAGATACTTGTGGTCCTGGCTTTTTTATGGATAGAGAAGTAATATTCATTAATTTAAATTATCGTGTTGGTGTTCTTGGATTTTTATCAACAGAAGATGAAGTGGTACCAGGAAACAACGGTTTAAAAGATCAAACGATGGCTTTAAAATGGATTCAAAATAATATTCAACAATTTGGTGGAAATCCCAAATCCGTAACTATTATGGGATCTTCTGCAGGAGGTGCATCTGTTCACTTTCACTATTTTTCTAAGTTATCTAAAGGGTTATTTCAACGTGGAGTTTCACAAAGTGGAAACGCTTTAGCGCCGTGGGCTCTTCAAAAAAGTGCAATAGAAAGAGTTAAAGCTTTGGCAGTATTAGTTGGTTGTAGTGACGTTACAACTCGTATATCAATAGATTGTATGAAAACAAAATCTACTAACGAAATTGTGGAAAACGTTCAACATTTAGATAATTCTCCGACTAACGGATTTCCTCTAGCGAATTTTGCACCGGTTGTTGAGAAAAAATCTACTACATCATTTCTAGATGATTATCCTTACAAATTGCTTGTGAACAAAACATTTAATGATTTGCCTTGGATGACATCTGTGTGTACAGAGGAAGGAGCTTTAGCGATATTGCTTTCATACTACGATTTGGAAATATTAGATGATAAATTTGATAAATGGGCTTATTACTATATGGATTACAATTATACTGCTTGTGAATCGGACCGGGTATTTATTGCTTAAAATTAGAGAAGAATATTTTGGTAAAGATAAAATGGGGATAGATACTTATAAAAGTATAATAAAACTTTTTGGAGATAGACTGTTTATACACAGCTTTGAAAATACTTCCAGACTTCAAGCTAGTGCCTCAAAATCAAAAGTATATTCTTATAGTTATGGATATAAAAATAGTTTTGCAGATGATTACATAAAGGCATTGGGTATTAATTTAGACCTTGGAGTTGGTCATACCGAGGAAAATCAACTAATTTATGATGTTATAAATGGAGGTCATCATATAAATTCAAATTTGTCTAAAGATGATGAGTTAGTCAAAAATATGATGATTGATATGTATTGTTGTGTTTTCCACCTTTTATGAGCGGACCTACCTATTTGGTTGACTTTATCTCAGGGTCAGTACTTTTGCTTAAAAGTCACGATGAACAAAGAACAACACAGACAAAGATGTAGTAGCAAAATTCATGTTTATTGAACAAAACTTAAAATCTAACAAAGGGATACACATAAAACTGCAAATTAAAATTTACCTTAGTTTTTGCGGATGTATTCGAATACCTAGCTCACTGTTTTGAAGAACTAATTCGTAGCACTATGACGTTGCACTTCGCGTAATGGGTGCGCCTACTTCCTTCTGGATTGACCTCGTTCAATCCGTTCTCATCACGGACGGGGGATGGGCTCTGCTCTGGTTGGTTCCAATTATTTAACCTAGGGTCCAATCTCTACCAATTTTCTTCCAACTCGTTGCAATTTTCCGTACATGCACCCACTAGGATGATCGTCGGTATTGTAGTACTACACGTACTGTTTCATGCGAAGATTTTTGTGTCTTCGGCTTTGACCACGTTAATCACCCACCGGTGTTAGAATTCAATCTAATGAATTGATTTATCGATTGGAGACTTTAAGTCTGATCCGTTTCGATATTCGCATGTAACTCACTTTGGTAAAACACGACCTCTCTCGTTCGAGAGCTTTTAGCAACTGACTTCCTTCTTTTTTTTGTTATTCTCCTCATCTCCCACGTTACATCTTTTTTGTTTTTCTTCTTTTTCTTATTTTTAATCAACGTTACTAAAACGCGCATGTCATAGTGAATTATTTTAAAAGCATAACAACCAAACAATGTTTTTTTAAAATAACTTCAAAATTAAAAATGCAATTCTATGAAACAATCAAAACAATACTACAGTAACTAAAGTAAAATATGAAATGTTGAAACCACATCCCGTCCGTGCCGACCGTTGTTGATCGCGGATCTTACGAGATGTTGTGGACACAACAGTATGTTTCATTTGCTAGTAATTCTGTTCCGATAATAAATGGTTTTATTGTACAACCTGTAAGCAATTCCAAAGAGTTCACATATTTATCTATCAAGAGTCCCACTGAAGTTCAAATGAATGTTACCGAAAAATTACGCCGACTGAATTTTGGAATTCGTTACCTATTGTACACCTCGTGAAATTTTCCGGAGATTCATGTAACAAAGGTCAAGATTAAATATTAAATGTTGTATAGGTTATATGATATTATTTATGTTCCAACAGTATTATTATTATTTTGTAATGTAGTTAAATCTTTTCTGTACTTAATTAATTTAGTGGGAGTTAAATATTTTAAAAATTAAAAAACGTAAATGAAATAATAGTACGTAATTTACAAGGTTGTGCAGCCGAAAGACCTCACTGGATAGGAATATATTACCATAAATCAGTGGCGGTTCGTGACGTGTTCGAATGGTAGGACACAAATCTAATAATAAATACGCCTACTCTTGTGTTATTTTGAAAATGTTAATACTTTCATTGCAAATTAAATACTTAGGTCAACAATAAGATGTTAAATTAGAAACCTTTGGGGGGGATACGCCGCAGTATATCCACTGGCTGTCTTACCCACCGGTCTCAGAAGCCGCCAACTTTTAACAACTTCATTTGCAATAGCGACCATCAATGGGTGGGTGGGGACACAATATTTAAAGCAAGTGGAAAAATATAAATTGACTGTATTGTTATTTACTTAATATTTTTATCATTAGTTTTAAATCGTTGTTGTTTTCAATTTTGGATAGGAGGGCACGTGCCCTTTACGGCAAGTCGCTACTGCATCAATATAAAAATTATAGAGCCAATAAAAAAGATAAAGTATATGTTCCACTGTCTCATTCCTATCTTGATATCTACTACATACTGTCGTCCTGTCCAGAGAGCATGTGTTTATTTAAATGAATCGATGTGGAGGGGGGGGGGGCTAAACTAAACCGTAAAAGAGTTTCTCAAAGATTTCTTACGTAACGTTAAATTACGAATCAGTGCGGCATTAAAACACTACTTCTGTCTATCATAACCATATCATAACACTCCCTCTCATATGTACATCTACTCCATTCAGTCCTCCACCACCAATCCCTATTATATATTTATCAGTACGATGGACCACATCAAATGAATACTATTGAAAAACCATATTTTGGGGAAAATATTAATTAGAAGTATTAAAGAAATTATTCGTTAATCGCCCTCGTTTCCTTAAAAACAAAAGAATTATAATATGTGACAAAAGGATTAAAAAAAAAACAAATGAAAATATAGAAGATAAACGCCAAGCAAATGCGAAGGATACAAATAAACAAAAGAAAATATTGCTGAAAAACAAATGCAACATGCAACATTGCGCTCATAACACTTTTGGTTTATTTTTTAAATACCAACCTAAAATAGTTTCGGGCCGAACAACCAACCATCATAATCACACACCAACAGAAAAACTAGAATGAATAAATAAATGAGTCGTGATGCCTCTTCGGGAACTGTCAGAAGACAGCGTCACGGGAACTGAAATTCACTTCATTTCGAGACGGGCGCTCATGGCAGATTACCTCGGTGGTTTGCCACTGCCTTCAGAGGAGAGACGGTCAGAATGACGTTCTTACTCTGCCTCGGATTCGCATTACCAGTAGGCGCACTTAACCGCTAAGCTATGACCGTTTCTTCACCGTTTCATTTTTCATTGAAGTGTTTTAAATCCGGACTACCGTTTACGGTCCAAATAATGTGCGGATTGTCGCAAATATTAAGTGGCGAACTACCATAGTGCCAGCAGTGCATTCACAGTAAACAATATTATTCCGAGTTGCTATTCTACTTAGGGAGGGCGGCGCCCCGTCGCCCTCCACGTACCAGCCGCCACTGCAATAAATGTAATCTGTAATTTTATATCTTTATATTGTTCCACCATCTACATTTACTAAAAACGTCAGGGCCAGTTGTATAACAGAAAATTATTTTCGAGTCAGAGTTAATTCAGGGATGTTTAGTGTATCAAGCAATCAACTAGCAGAAATCTCTGGGTATTTCTTACTCGAGGAGAATCTTCTGTGGTACAATTGGCCCCTGATATTTCATCTAAACTACATATAAATAATAATTAAGTAAAATACATGTGAAATTGTATTGTGTCCTTCTACAACCCGCGTGCAAACAGACCTTTAAAGAGGAGCAGATTGAAACGATAACATTGGATGGATAGATAATGAAAATAATAAAATTTTACTTACCGACTCTTGTTAATTTTATATTTGACAATTTGACAACTCATATAGACGGGCGGATGAACACCAAAAACGTTCACTAACCCAATCTTGGCGTAGAACTAATTGAGTGATACCTTAAAATGTCCGCATTGAAGTACTGGATATAAATCCCAAGTTACGACATCGACCGTTTGGACTGACAAAAGTTATAGGCCAAAAACTAAAAAAAAAATAAAAATTTCAAATAAGTTTAAGCTACTTTTTATCGCGCTCGCGATTGAAAACCACTATAGTTACTGAGATGATTTTAACACTATTATTTAGTATAAAATGTCTACTTTCCAACCATATATAAAAATATATATTAATTCAATTCTAATCAACCCCAATTTAACATTATATAGGCAGCGGGTAATTCGCGTCAAATTTATTCGGTTAAAATGAAAAGTTTTTCTTTAATAATATTCTTTTGAGATCGAAATCTAAAAATTCCTACACGTGACAAACAGCGGAATTTTATAGGGAATATTTCATACGCTTACATATTATATACTTATTTTGATAAATAAGGACAGGGGAGGTCAAAAACTAAATCACTACAACCTATTCTGCCTGCCTTCGTTTCACCGCACTACCCGCGGAGATCCCAACAAGTAGACGGGAGGATGAACACCAAAAATGTTCAATAACCCAATGTTGGTGTAGAACTAATTAAGTGATACCTTAAAATGTCCGCATTGAAGTACTGGATATAAATCTAAAGTTACGACATCGGCCGTTTGGACTGAAAAAAGTTATAGGCCAAAAACTAAAAAATTTCAAATAAGTTTAAGCTACTTTTTATCGCGTTCGTGATTGAAAACCACTACAGTTACTGAAATGATTTTAACACTATTATTTAGTATAAAATGTCTACTTTCCAACCATATATAAAAATATATATCAATTCAATTCTAATCAACCCCAATTTAACATTATCTAGGCAACGGGTAATTAGCGTGAAATTTATTCGGTTAAAATGAAAAGTTTTTCTTTAATAATATTCTTTTGAGATCGAAATCTAAAAATTCCTACACGTGACAAACAGCGGAATTTTATAAGGAATATTTCATACGCTTACATTATATACTTATTTTGATAAATAACAACAGGGGAGCCAAAAAACCAAAGTCAAAGCAACATATTCCGCTTGATTCCTCTTTCCCCACTACCCGCAAATTACCATCAAGGTGCGTATCCATACGCCTTCATTTATAATTTTTGCTTGCAAATACATTTTATTTTTATAGTAAACATTCCATGAAACTTGTAATATTAAAATTAACTTTAAAAATTAACCACTTCAACTAACAACAAATAAAATTATTTTTCATGACGTTTCAGGAATGTTTATTTATTGTTATAGTGGTGACCAAGATGCTAATTTTTAATTATAAATATTATAAAAGAACTAAATAAATACATTTTATAATGCACTATTGTATATGATTTTTTAACTATTAAAGATATCTGACTATAACAATAAAAAACATTCCTGAAACGTCATGAAAAATAATTTTATTTATTAAATAAAGCATAAATGCACCTTCCGTACTTTAAGTAGGTCACATTTAAATCGCACATATCATTACTTATCAGGTCAATTAACTTTAATTAAAATCTAGCATTGAAAAGTGACAATTCAGCAATTAATAAAATTGTATAAATAGTGTATTTAAAACTTAATAAAGACAGTATCACATCAACGAAACAGTAAGATAGAGTGTTATTGGACTTAACTCTATCCAGAAACCTTTGTGAGACTGCAAAGGATAACATCTCTTATCTTCTATTTTCGACATAACAAAATATGTACTGTAAGTAATGGTAGAAATAGAGTTGACAATATCAGGATAGTGTTTACGTTACGTTTTCCAGCAATAACACTAGCAGTACTTTTAAGAATGTTACTATTACTCCGCTTCTTTCTGCAAGACTCTTCCGGAAATTTCACTAGCTCAATAATAGGTAATGAATTCCAAAACCTAGTAGGTGTAAACTCTTCAGTGACATTCATGTTAACTTCCGTAGGACTCTTGATGTATACAAATGTGATATCTTCGGATTTGTTTACAGGTAGTACAGCAAACCCATTTATTTTTGGAATGGAACTATTAGCGAACGATACAAACATATCAATCAACATATTTTTGACTATTTCGTCATCTCTGGATAAATTGGCATTGATTTGATAGCTTTCGAAGAGCATATAATAAATAAGTTGATCATCGTCGGTATGACTAACTCCAGGATCTAAATCAATACCCGACGATTTTACTAAATTATCTGCAAAACTGTTTTTATATCCATAAACATAAGAATACACCTTTGAATTCGCCATACGTGCTTGAAGTCTAGCAGACTTTTCAAAACTGTTTGTAAACAGTCTATCTCCAAAAAGTTTTAATACACGTTTATAAGTATCTCTCCCCATCTTAACCTTCCCAAAATATTGTGCCCTAATTTCTTTAGCAATAAACTCCCTGTCCGCTTTACAAGCAGTATAATTGTACTGCATATAGTAGTGAGCCCATTTATCAAATTTATTATCTAATTCATCCAAATGTTTGTATATACTATTAAGAAATGTACCTCCTTCTTCTGTACACACAGATGTCATCCAAGGCAAATCATTAAATGTTTTGTTCAGAAGTAAATTGTAGGGATAATCATGTAGAAAGGATGTAATAGACTTTTTCTCAACAATTGGTGAAAATATCGCTTGAGGAAAGGCTTTATTCGGCGAATCATTTTTCAAATATTGAACGTTTTCCACAATTTCCTTAGCAGATTTGTTTTTCATGCAGTCTATTAATATCCGATTTGTAACATCGCCACATCCAAGCAATACTGCCAAAGCTTTAGCTCGTTCTAATGCACCTGTTTGAAGAACCCACGGCGCTAAAGCGTTTCCACTTTGTGATACTCCACGATGAAATAACCCTTCAGATAATTTAGAAAAATAGTGTAAATGAACAGCAGCACCTCCTGAAGAAGATCCCACAATAGTTACCGATTTGGGATTACCACCAAATTGTTGAATATGATTTTGAATCCATTTTAAAGCCATCGCTTGATCTTTTAAACCGTTATTTCCTGGTACCACGTCATCTTCTGTCGATAAAAATCCAAGAGCTCCTACACGATAATTTAAATTGACGAATGTTACTTCTCTATCCATGAAAAACCCTGGACCTCCTTTGTCTGGATCACCTCCTTGGAATTCACCCCCGTGAATGAAAACGATAACATCTAGGCTGTCGTTTGAGTTAGGATTCTCTCTAGGTACATATACATTTAAATATAAACAATCTTCGGTACCTCGGAATTCATCAGTAATATATATTTGTGAGCATTCGTATGTCCTGTTGGCATGCAATGTTTTTTTCCAAGGACCTATTTCGATTGGTTCTTCAAAACGTAATTTGCCTACAGGTGGGTGTGCATAGGGAATTCCTTCAAATGCTGAATATATACGACCATCGTATGATGTTTTATGATATCCGTGAACATTCCCTAAATATGTTCCTACTAAAAGTTGGCCGAGTGCAACTGATGAACCTGAAATGATTTTAATGTACTAATCTGTAAAAATATATACGTAAACCATGTCAAAAGAATTTTAATAAAAATTTGCTTTTAAGTAGTACTATACTGCCGTCATAAGTAAGAAGGCAGTAAGTCAATTTTTTTCGAAATTGAGTTTTATATAGATATAGATGCGGTGTTTTACGCTGATTTCAAAAATATAAAAAACTCAATTTCGAAAAAAATTGACTTACTGCCTTCTTACTTATGACGGCAGTATAGACAACAACTATTTTTGAAAATTATTGTATAATATTACTTTGATATTTCCATAACTATATTTAAATTGTTTTACTTACTAATTAAAAACACAACCGCACTGTCAAGTAACATTTTTTAGATTACCATTATTCTAGTATTCGGAATAATTATAAGGTATTATCTAGGTATGCAGTAAAATCGATGTGGAGGAAAGAACCAAAAAAGCACGTGACATTTCTAGGAATTTACAATATATTCCTACAGTAGATTATTTTTTCTATAAAATTACTTGCATTTGCATGTTCAAAGTTCAAACATGAGTCATCAATGATTTTCGACAAATTAATGATTACTAAGGCCTTTATACAATCTTTGCATTAAGAACTGGGTGGAAGTAACTATGAAAACGGATGATAAATCATTGAATATTTTTGAATAAACGGGTTTTTAAACAATTTTTTTTGTGGTTACGACAGACTGGTAAGTCTTTATGAAATTTAAAAATGTATATGTTGAATATTACTTAATTTTAGTATAAAAATTTGATTATGCCACGAGGTAGTAAACTTACTCCTGAGGAACGCACTAAAATTGAAACCTACAGAGAATGTGGTTTAACAATGGGTGAGATACCATCGAAAATAAGCCGATCTCTCACAGTCGTACATAATTTTATACAATTAGGCGAAAATTGTTGCGTATGTACTGTCATGTTCTGTTTATAAGAGATGGGGGGTCTGATGTAATTGGGTTTATTTTGTGATAAAATACTCATTACTTAATATTCAAATAAAAGACCATCATGGTATTTAAATAATTACACCTGAATCTTCTAGGCGCTTCCAAGTGATGAACTGCTTGCATCAATTCAATCTAGAAAAACAACAAACGCAAATTTGTATACACACATATTGAGAAAAAAAGATGTAAAAAGCAAAAGAAGGATTATTTGGTTTTATTCAAATAGAATTTGGGAAGAAATTGAATATTAATTTATTTGTAAAAGAGTAGGATAGCGATAAAAGAAGTGTTTTGCGTTTCAAAGAATTTAGTGCGCGGGCTTATAGACGATTTTGGTGGGATGGAAAATGGATAAGGAAGCGTAAAGAGAGAAGCGAACGATCCGCCAGAGAGTAAGGACGTGATTTTTTGGAAAATATTAAATGTTGAGAAATGGTTTAAAATTTTGTAAAGTTTGGATTTGTCAAATGTTGTTGATGATTCACAAAGAATATAAAAAGCGTTAAGAAAATTTATGGAAAGTTTCGATTGGTTATTCAATGGTGGTTGGAAAATTTTGGTGATCGCTGACAAATTTTTTTATGGTTATGTTTGGAGATTGGAAAATTATTGAAGATTATGAATTTATGGACTTACCTGAACATTTATCCAGTAATCCGAAGAAAATAAATCAATCGTTGAACTTGTCTGGAGTTTTTCCTTGTATGGAATTGGAACCAACTTTATAATCGCTTTCACGCTGCCTGTTTCACTCCACATCGATGGGACCCGACAGTCTAGACTTCGGTAAGCCAATTTTGTGTCGACAAAGTTTATTAAAATCTAACGTTAGACAAATAAAGTTCGCGCGTGAATTTAAAAACGGGGGGTTTATAAACTTTTCTTATGTTATACTTGTAAATTTAATTTATTCCAATTTATGAAAAGTCAGTCTTTTGTTTTTAATGATTATATTTTGTTTAATAAATTACAATATTGTGTCTACAAGTAATTACGTTTATTTTTGATTTAACTTTATACTGCAGTGAAGTCCAGATTAAGCAGGTGTAAGGTACAATAAGTTTTATTTTTTCGTTTCATTGAGGTTACTAATTTAAGGTAGCTTATATGAGTATTTTGACTACATGGATGAACCCAATTTACGACCCTTAATATTGAGTTTTTCGTGCAAAGCTACTCGGAGCATAATTGAATTAAGTACCATTATTATTCCCCGCTATATAAGTTAAAATTTGATTTCTACAGTAGCAAAACATGGCAGTACATACACGAAAAGGACGTAAACCAATAATTTCATCTTGCGATAAAAGGCGTATAATAAATCGATGGTGAAGAATGGAAACCTCCTATGTCAACATTTCTTTACTTAACAGCTAGATAGAAACTTTCTATGTCATTTTTTTTAAGAAAAAACTGAAATAGACCCACAATACATTATTAGTTGTTTAGTTCACTAAAAATATGGTCTAATAAACCAAAGTCGATAATATAGCACCACTAAATAAATTAATAACCAGTTTTTTTTGTCCCCTGAAAAGTTAAGTTTTTTGACATAGAAGGTTTCCATTCTTCACCATCGAAATGCTGCATCTATAAAAAAAATTTTTCATCTAAGATTAGGGATGAATTACACCTTCCCATTACCGTGAGACGTGTCCGCCAAATTTTGAATGGCGTAAGTACCCTTAAATGGGCGAAAAGATTAGCCAGACCACGCCTAAAGCCATGCCACATAGAAAACAGATTAAGATTTGCAGAAATTCTCATGCCATAGACAAATAAACGGCACAACATTGTATTCAGCAATGAAAACAAATTTAATTAAGACGGTCCCGATGGTGTGCAATATTGTTGGCATTATATTCGAAACGAAAGAAATTTCCGGAGGCGGATCTTTGAAGGTTTGATGGCACTTCTTACACAGAACTATTACATAATGTTTTAATCGAGTTTTCGGAAGAACAATGTAACGATGATACCATTTATCAGCACGATAATGTATCGGCACACAGTGCTAGAGTGACAAAGGAATGGTTTAACCAAAAAAATATTAAACTTTTAGAGTGGCCAACGATAAGTCCTAGTATGAACTCCATTGAGAACTTATGGGGTATTTTGGTAAGGAAGGTTTATGAAAATGGAAGGCAATATTTATCAATTAATGAATTGAAAGCAGATGAATCTAAAGAGTGGAAAGATATTCCGATTGAAACATATCGAATATTGATTGATTCAATGCCCAACCGAAGTTTTTAATTAATTTATAGAAAAGGTGGGAATACATCGTATTAAAATTGTTATTTCATAATATATAATTTAATTAATAATTGATAATATATAGTCCGAGTTTTTATATTTATTTCCCACCTGAAAAATCACTTTCCTTTATTTTTTTACAAAATATTTAAAATAATATTTAAACTTTATATTGAATATGGTAGCAAGTGTAAAATTAATAATAACTATTAATCCCGATTCAATAAATATACTTAAATTACACGAATCAGCAAAATATGCTGCGTTGTATAGCTCTTTCCTCCACGTATTATGATATAGTTATTGTGAGGTATAATATTTACCTATTCGCGTCTGGACGTTTGAACGCAGGGACGTTTGAACGCAGGGACGTTTGAACGCAAGGACGTTTCAACGTGAGCAGTTGGGATTGTCGTTTTTTTTATTTAATTTGTATTCGCCGTATTTTTGTTATGAAACACTTAGGAAAATTCACATCATCAGACACACTGATTGTCGTACTAGTATCGTGTATGAAATATTGACAATTTCACACTTTTTTCGTTTTTTTTTGGGGTTCTATGTTAATGTTAAATGCTATATCCCGTTTTTTATGATCCTGGTGGGGTGTATGGATCATCTACAGGGATCTTTTAGGTAGTACGCCGTTGTCAAACCGGCTCGGAGCGGAGCGAAGTGGAGGGTAGCGTAAGGTAGGTTTTTACAACGCAACCACTTCAGAGTCGAATCCAGACCTAAAAATGCCTTTGGTCTCAGATTACGGAAGACCTTCTTGTTCGGAGCTTAAAACAGATTAAATCAATTGTTAAGTTTTGAATAAAAGTATATGTATAATGTAATGTTCACAATGTTGACAGTTTTATTTACTCGCGTTTAATCCTCGATAAGGTTTTATTGTAGAAAGGTTATGTACTCAAGAGCGAATCTAATTTATTTTCTGTAATAGGGGTAATCCTGAGACATCTAAAATGTGCCCTAGTTAATTGTTATGCTGTGTATCTCAATAAAAAGGATCCACATTAAATATATCTATAAACGGTTTGAAATATTTATATGGGGCAAAGTGGAAGTTGCATTACATCAAGAGAGTTACTGGCAATCTTACAACTTTTTTGCTTTACTATGTTTGTTTTCAGATCAACCAAATCGTTTTAAGACAAAACAAAACATTTTGTTTGAAAACGTTTAGTTTTATCATGTTTTTAGATAAAAAAAAAGTTTGTCTTGAAAATGTTGCTTTATCTGTCTGCATGCAACCTTAGGTTGATCGCAGACTAATCAAAGAAAACACGTTGTGAAACAAAACGTTTTTGCTTGAACAGTCTGCGATCAGTTTATAACGTTACGAAATTCGACGTGAGAACACGCATAATGGAAACGCGCATGAAAAATGTTAAAAAATAGGAATAATGTTTTTTGTTTATTTGGAAGCTGTAGAAAAAGTTTTAAAAGTATGAAGTTGATTGGATCGTATGTAGACACTCTTAATACAGCATACATAATACGTCAGGATTTCGTCACTTGTAAACCTATTCTGTAATATTATAACTTCTACACTTGTAGGATATGATTCATAATTTATTACATTTGTAGTACATTTTCTACTTATCTTAAACGCTAGGTAAATTTAGTACAAATCAAAATTTCTGTGCCATGAAGATCTTCCGATTAAATAAGTTGCAATGATGATGTTTTATGTTGGGACAGTATTGTTTTCGTGAAACAAATTTTAATTTTCTGATTGTTTTATTTGCAAAAATTGGGAAAAAAATAGAATTTTTAAAAATTTCGGGATTTACCTCACATTATATTGAACATAAATAGTATATAATAAAAAGACCGTGAAGTAACCAGGTGGCCAAATGATCTGGGGGTGTTTTTCTTTTCACGGAATGGGAAAACTTCATTTTGTGGAGGGACATTGAATGCAGCTGATTACAAAATAATTTTAACTATCTTTTTGCTACTATCCATTAATGAGTACTTCGCCAAGGTATCACGGTGCATTTTTCAGGATGGCTTAGCGTCAAAAAGGATAAGTAATCGTTGAAGGTATTTGCTTAAACTATTATTATCTACTAAATTTTTACTGTACAGTGTAAAATAAATAAAACGTTTAAAGTAAAAGAAAAACGGAGTATTTCGTTACCTTGGCCAGGAAATTGGCCAGATCTGAACGCTATAGAAAATGTATGGGCTATTCTTGGGGTTAATATCAAGGAAAGGAAACTTCAGACAAACCAGGAATTAAGAAATACTCTCAAAAAAGGCATAGTACGAAAAAACTATCAAAACGTTAATTTTATCCATGCCGACATGTATTTCGGCTGTGATAAAAGGAAAAACGGGGGGGGGGGACAGAATATTAAATATTTTTAGAAGGTAGTTTTGATATTGTAGAACAAAAAACATTTTAAATTACAATAAAAACATGTTAATATGTAAAAGTTTTATTTTTATTTCTTTTTAATTAACTCATTAAGATTTATTTAATAAATTTTTATTAAAGAAAAGAAATATTGTACATTATTGATAATTTTGTCTTATTCTTTTTCTTTCGTTCAATCGATTGTTAGTACTTTTTACCAGTACTACTACGTATATGATAATATACATAAATAGTGAATTGATATTGTGCGCTTCTTATGATTGCGCGACATGTACGAGAAATTCTTGTTTTTATTAGTATTTGAAAATCAATTTCGATGTGTAATTGAAATTTAAAAATTAAAGATTAAAAACGAAAAATACAGTAGCAGGTAAACTTTTGTATGCAATACGTGTGGAAATGCATTGCCTCCTTATGCAATCATCTTGCAACTCCCTTGCTGCAATGCAACTTCCACTTTACCTCATATAAATATTCCAAACCGCTCTTAGATGTATTTCAAGTGGACCGTTTTTACGATATTGAGCCACACAGTATAACATTTAACTACCGCATAGTTTAGATGTCTCAGAATGACTTCTATTTTGAAGTATAAATTAGATCCGCTCTTGAGAACATTACATGTCTACAATAAAACCTTATCGAGGATTGTGTTGGGGTGACTACGTAATTGACATCAATAAATCATAAACGCGATTAAGAAATATTTTTACCTTACAATAACTACTCATATCAAAATATATGGATTTTTCCTGCATACCTATAGCGGGACAGGACATTTGGGCGCCGCCGTTTGGGCGCCGCCGTTTGGGCGCTGGACGTTTGGGCGCCGGCCGTTTGGGCGCCGACCGTTTGGGCGCCGGCCGTTTGGGCGCCGGGACTTTTGGGCACTCGCCGTTTGGGCGCCGGGACTTTTGGGCGCCAAAAATTTTTATTTTTTATTAATAAAATTTTTATTTTTTATAATACAAATCCTCAGATATTAAAAGTAAACCGGAGGAAAAACTCGGGTTATATTGAAAGCAAAGGGTCTAGTACAGATCCACCCTAGATGGTTGCGTTGTCAAAACGTTGCGTTATCCCGCCCCCCGGGAACTCCGATCGCCCCAGGCCGTTTTGACCTAATAAGTTTAAGAGGTTAACACAACAAACAATAAATAAGGTATAATACAATAAATTTTATTAATTATTAATTCATTAACACATTATGTGCAATCCCTCTAAGATATTCTGATAACGTTCTGTCTCCATATGATTCCACAATTCGTTTTATTCTGGTATCCACTGCTTGATATTTTAACCTTTTATGAGGAGGAGCTTCACCACGTGTAAATTCCTCGTATAATGGAGTCTTTTCCTTTCTGAACGCTTCGCAGGCCATCAACAAATTTCCATATGGATGGGTGATCCATATCTAATTGGCTTTGTAAACTGCGATGAGCGGCTTCCGCAATATTGTTAGTGCGATTTTGATCATTAAGCACCCGATCATAAACATTCCATATATGCGGAGAAAATAGTGGCCTTCGCCTTGTTTGATTTCGGTTTGGCCTTCCAACATAATTATCTTCTAGCCAGTTTAGAATCGATATCAATTCAACTGGAAGCAGCTGAGATAGTTCTTGAAGTGCATTATCAATATCTCCAATAGGAACGAAAGCGATAGCGATTACCATGCGAGCTTGGAGAGAAAATTCGGGGTCGCTTGTATACTGATGGTACAATCCATTTTCACGAATTTGCTTTTTAAAATTTTTCACCAAGTGAAATAAGCAACCATTTAATTGAGCTGCCGGAAAAGCTTCAGTTACTGAATTGATTACAGCTAATTCGTAATCTAGTGATATGGTTTCTGGTTCAAATTGTGGCGACATATTTTTAATTAGTTGGAACAACCTACCATAAGTTTCACGATGCTTATTTGGCAAAAGAGCATATAATATCGGTAAAACAAATCCACCTCTGTTAGCCAAAATTACGAAAATTTGATAAAATAGTGGAGGGGCTTGCCGAAACGTTCCATCGATAAAAATGTTTTTTATTTGTTCGCTCCATTGAATGTTGCTTTTCCTTCCATAAATTAGTATTCTTTGAGGGTCGGGCTGTTCTGACGCAGTATCCGCTAGCAAAAAGTTTTCAGTTTGTCCAGGAGCAAATACATATCGCTTATAACGTTCGGGAATTACCAAAGTCTCCAAATTTATTGGAGCTGGCGGAGCACCAGCGACAATGTTTCGAACCCGCTGACAAGATTTTCGGATGGCATCCTTGTTGGGCATTCGTCCTTGGATAGCCGGTCCAGTATTTTCTAAAACCGTGTTCCTGATTTGAGCTGGAGTTTCTACAGTTTCTTCTGCGCGTCTTTTAATGGAAGCCTTAATTTTAGCAACTTCTGTTCCTGCCCCATCACGTTCGTGATTATGATTACCTTTCGAGCACAAGTATTCGTTGGCTAATGTTGTATGGATACGACCACGGCACTTATCCGCTTTTCGAACACATCTCCAAAATTTTTTTCTTTCGTCCGCGCTCAATTTATCAAACACGTACATATATCCATCGTTTATCAATTTAGTTTGATTTCGGGTTGTCTCGGTATTCTCCATTGTTTATTATCGATAAAAGTTCTAAATTGTCGTTTTGCGATTCACTATTATTTCTTGGTTATGTTGGGATTAAAAGTTAGGTTCGAAAAGTTGTTTATTAATCAAAAATGATAAGCTTATATAGAAAACAAAATGATAATCATATTACCAACATAAAAATAAACTTTCGATCAATAATCATAATACAGGGTGGTCACTACATTACCCCCTTCCTAGTGAGATCCTCAAAAAATAGATAAATAATATCTGGCTTGCATTAGAGATCGAATGATATAATTATTATCATAAATAATACAGACAATAATACAGACAACATTCACGATACTAATCAGCAACAAGGAACGCGTAGTGTCTATCGATCGATTGAAACTAGCGTATTTGGTAACGCCTGAAGGAAACAATACCGAAGCGAAACCAACTACAACAATTGAACATACTGTGAACAAAGAAATAATAACAAAGTCAGGACGAAGAGTACGTTTCCCCACAAGGTACTGCGAATTAATAAAAGAATACTACATATTTATGATAATAATTCGATCTCTAATGCAAGCCAGATAACCATCTAGGGTGGATCTGTACTAGACCCTTTGCTTTCAATATAACCCGAGTTTTTCCTCCGATTTACTTTTAATATCTGAGGATTTGTATTATAAAAAATAAATATTTTATTAATCAAAAATAAAAATTTTTGGCGCCCAAAAGTCCCGGCGCCCAAACGGCGAGCGCCCAAAAGTCCCGGCGCCCAAACGGCCGGCGCCCAAAAGTCCCGGCGCCCAAAAGTCCTGGCGCCCAAACGGCGGCGCCCAAATGGCGGCGCCCAAACGGCGGCGCCCAAACGGCGGCGCCCAAACGGCGGCGCCCAAACGGCGGCGGCCAAACGGCGGCGCCCAAATGTCACGTACCGTACCTATAGATGATATATTCCGAAAACTAGATTACCCACAATTTCAAAAATGTTACTTGACAGTGCGGTAGTGTTTTTAATCAGTAAGTAGTATTTTTTAATCATAATAGTAACAGAAATATCAAACTAGTATTATAAAATAATTCTCAAAAGTAGTCGCCTGTAGTATTATACTTAAAAATCAAAGTTCCATTAAAATTTTTTCTAAATTCTAAAAGCTGTTTCAAAACAAACCAGAACGACTCAAAAACATATTTTTTCCACTACTAGTCATATAGGCCACCATTATAACTTATCCAAGTCACATGTGAAGTGACGCATTTTAGACATGCGGTAAATAATATTTTCATTATACAAATGAACCAATGAAATGATTTGACAGATCATTATACACTTAAGTTAAAAAAATGAACCAATGAAATGATTTGACATACGTGATTTAAAATTTGTCAACAACTGTCAAATCAACAAAACAAAACTGTCATTTGAAATAAATATTTTAAATTTGAAAATTTTTTTATTAAAAAGAATTTAAAAAATGGTAATAAATCTAGTAGTGGAAAAAATAGTATATAAACCACGGTTGTGAAGACCATTATTGCCTCCGCGCGTTATATTCCTCGGTGCAAAGCACCTCGGAATATAATCTTGGCGCTAGGGCAATAATGACGGCCTTCACAACCTTGATATATAATGTACTATTTTGTTATAATTTATTTCATACTAGTATTATTACTGGTTGTAAAACTTTATTCTTCGTTCAAATTTGTTTAAGTTCAATATAGAAATATGTTTTAAAATGTTCTGCAAAGCTTTTATTCAAATTTTTGACCACACGTTTTTGACATACCAACGCCGATGGCGCGGTTTTTAATTTTTCACGTCTGTTAACCACGTAGCCATTGTTAAAAGTCCCCGTTCTTGTCAATTTTCACTTCTGGCTCTCTTCTCGTGCGTATTTTTAATGCACCGTCGTTATCAATGCAAACTTTCCGGAACAAATCAGTACCATTCTCAATTTTATATCGACACTATACTTATTGTTTAAAATTTAAAAAGTTTCCAATTCAACAGTACAATCCCATACCGACATTTTCTAATAACACACTTATAGCAGTTTTCACAAAAATACATAATTCCATCTACTTTCAACAGCTCAGCAACAAATTAAAATACTTCTTAATAAAATTTCTGTACAAAAATTCAGCCTTAAGTATTAAAAATCAATTTTTTTTAAATTTCATGGCCATATTTTTACAGATTAGTACATTAAAATTATTTTAGGTTCATCAGTTGCACTTGGTCAACTATTAGTAGGAACATATTTGGGGAATATTCAGGGATATCATAAAACATCATACGATGGTCGTATATATTCAGCATTTGAAGGAATTCCCTATGCACACCCACCTGTAGGCAAATTACGATTTGAAGAACCCATCGAAATAGGTCCTTGGAAACAAACGTTGTGTGCCAACAGGACGTACATATGCTCACAAATATTTAGGACTCCAGAATATCGCGGTACCGAAGATTGTTTATATTTAAATGTATATGTACCTAGAGAGAATCCTAACTCTAACGATAACTTAGATGTTATCGTTTTCATTCACGGGGGTGAATTCCAAGGAGGTAATCCAGACAAAGGAGGTCCAGGTTTTTTCATGGATAAAGAAGTAATATTCGTCAATTTAAATTATCGTGTAGGGCCTCTTGGATTTTTATCGACAGAAGATGACGTGGTACCAGGAAATAACGGTTTAAAAGATCAAGCGATGGCTTTAAAATGGATTCAAAATCATATTCAACAATTTGGTGGCAATCCCAAATCGGTAACTATTGTGGGATCTTCATCAGGAGGTACTGCTGTTCATTTTCACTATTTTTCTAAATTATCTGAAGGGTTATTTCATCGTGGAGTATCACAAAGTGGAAACGCTTTAGCGCCGTGGGCTCTGCAAACAGGTGCATTAGAACGCGCTAAAGCTTTGGCAGTGTTGGTTGGATATAGCGATGTTACAAATAGGATATTAATAGACTGCATGAAAAAGAAACCCGCTAACGAAATTTTGGAGAACGCTCAACGTTTAAACGATGATTCGCCGAATAAAGAATTTCCTCAAGCGCTTTTTGCACCTATTGTTGAGAGAAAGTCTACTACATCATTTCTTCATGATTATCCCTACAATTTACTCCTGAACAAAACATTTAAAGATTTGCCTTGGATGGTATCTGTGTGTACAGAAGAAGGAGGTGCAATGATTAATAATGTATACCAGGAATTGGATACATTAGATATGCTAAATTTAATAAATGGGCTCACTACTATTTGCAGTACAATTATACAGCTTGTGAATCGGACAGGGAGTATATTGCTAAAGAAATTAGGGCACAATATTTTGGAAAAGTTAAAATGGGGAGGGATACCTATAAGCGTGTCATTAAACTTTATGGAGATAGAATGTTTACGCACAGTTTTGAAAAATCTGCTAGACTTCAAGCAAGTATGGCGAATGCGAAGGTGTATTCCTATGTTTATGGATATAAAAACAGTTTTACGAATGATTCATTAAAATCTGCGGGTATTGATTTAGATCTTGGAGTTACTCATGCCGATGATCATCATCTTATTTAATATGTACTATATGATGGACAACAAATCAATGCCAATTTATCTAGAGATGACGAAATAGTCAAAAATATGATGATTGATTTGTTTGTGTCATTCGCTAATAGTTCCATCCCAAAAATAAATGGGTTTGCTGTACTACCTGTAAGCAAATTCGAAGAGTTCACATTTGTATATATCAAAAGTCCTACGAAAGTTAACATGAATGTAACTGAAGAGTTTACACCAACTAGATTTTGGAATTCCTTACCTATTATTGAACTAGTGAAATTTCCGAAAGAGTCTTGCAGAAGGAAGCGCAGCTATAGTAACACTTTTAAAAGTATTGCTAGTGTTGTTAGGGGTAAACCTATCGTGAACACTATTCTTGTATTGTCAACATTATGTCTACCGTTACTTACAGTATATTTTTTATGATACTTTCCAAGTTAGATTTAATTAGATTGTATTGCTTTGCATTACAACAGAATCTTGATAATTCAAACTAATTATTAATGTAATATTGTGTGTAGATTATTGAATTATTAAAAAAATATAATGGCATAATGTTAAAAATGTTTAAGCGTCCACTGTACACATGTCCGTTTGATTTGTGGCCTTAATTGTTTTTGCAAAAGGATCGTACAAATTTGCTGCGATTAATCTATATGTTGCAGTGGTTACAGAAACGGAGTTTCTCGTCCCAGATATAAGTTTGGACGCAATTCAGGACGAGATATTTTGGGGAAAATTGTCGAGTTCAGCAGTGCGCGCCATATTTGACTTTCATTTACATGATGATTCTATGGAAACCGTAACTCGTATGAGAAAATTTGTAAGAACTTTTTTTGTTTAAAATTTAATTCTAAATTTATATGCTCTGATGTATTTTTATCATATTATGATGAACAGTTTACGAAATAAACTAATTCGGGTGTGTTTTTGCGTCTAGGGGTTGAAGGGGGCGGCGACCGGCGTGGCGTCACATCTTGTTTTGTAAAGGAGGTTTGAATCTACACTTGTGCCAAATTTTATGCTTATATTACAAAGTTCAAGGTTCTATAGTCATTTTGTTCTTTACGGTCCGTCTTATTATTATACAATAGTGGTTAAAAACTTATCAAAAATACATTTTGACGAACAAGCAAGCAATTAACCCTACAGATAGATAATTATCCGATTTTAATTTTCTATTTAAGGCTGTTCGGTAGGAATCAAAAATTATATGTTAAATTGTTGATATGTTGATTTTATAGTAGTACTCTTATAAAACAATGTATATTAGGTAATTTTTGTTAATTAAAAATTATTGTAAAAAAATTAGTTTAACCACAATTCATGATTAAAATCAGAATTTAACTTCGTATATAACATGCGATCTAGCAAAGATACAATTATGAATTTTGCGCTAAAAGCAAGAATTTTTATTGTACTTTGGCACGATATAATTTTTATTTTGATATAAATTATAATTTCTTTATAAAATAAAGTTTAATTTGCTTTAAAAACCGCAGCGTTTTGAGTAAGTATTTAGTAGCAAATTAAACTTTGTTTTTTATAAAGAAATTATAATTTATATCAAAATAAAAATTATATCGTGCCAAAGTACAATAAAAATTCTTGCTTTTAGCGCAAAATTCATGATTGTATCTTTGCTAGATCGCATGTTATATACGAAGTTAAATTCTGATTTTAATCATGAATTGTGGTGATGATTCTATCGAAACCGTAAGTCGTATCAAAAATATCCTTAGAACCTTTTATGTTTAAAATTTAATTATAAATTTATTTGCTCTAATGTATTTTTACCGTATGATGAGCGGTTTACGAAATAAATAGGATAAACTAAAATTACTAAAATTTTACACAAATGTAAAAGTTTTCAATAGTAGATAAATTAATCAGACACCCGGTACATCAAAACATCAAAATAAAATAAACAGACAGTGAAACTTACGAATACCACCAACAGAAATTCGAAAAATTAAAAAATTACAATTTATAATATTTAAATAATAAATATTATATTATATAAATATTACAATTTGTAATATTTCTTTAGTCTCTTTCGACCGAAAATGAGGATATTTTAAATTCTTGAAAAGCGTCTCAAATTATTAAAAAGGTTAGCGCTGAATGGTCTTAGCGTCGAATCGGGTTTGCGCCTAAATGGGCTGCGGCGAATCATCCTCGCGCCGAAACGGTATTACTCCGAAACGGTATTACGCCGAACTGGCTACGCCGAACCGGCGGCACCGGAAAGGCCCAATCCCTTATGCACGTTAGTCTTCGAAATTTTTAAATATTTTGTAATGTATCTATTTGATGTGTCCTGATTGTATAAAAGAAGCAAAGATGCACGCATTTCAGTCGTTAAACTTTTGCTTCTTTACATAATTTGTATTTAATTTTCCAGCAGTTATTCATTAATACTACCGCGATAAATTCTAAAATAACACTAAATATTCAAAACTCAAATATCATATTTGTCTACCTAAAAGGGCATAAACACTTACGAAACAGGAAATAATACCTACTATAAATTTAAATAACAGAACACACTTAAGAATTTTTAGAATTGTATTTTGAACTCATTCATATATGGTCCTACATTGTTAGCTAAATCTGTTTTAAATATTTGTGTAAAAATTTATTACAAAAGCATTTGTTGAAACTTTCTGACAGTATTGTGGATTATGTACATAATGTATATGCGAAAGATACCTTAATGAAAGATTTGTTCTTGGATATGATTATTTCTTTCATCAAAAATGATGTTCCAGAAATTGGGAGTATCAAATTAAGACGGGTAGATAATTCAATGGATTTTATGCATTTTCATATTGCATATAAATAAAACAAACGGTTTTAAAGCAAATTATAGTTACTGCAATTTTATTTGCTGGAACCATTTACCAAAGTTTACATTTAACTAAAATTAATTTTCCTGTCTCTCGGTCTGCGTAATATTTATACCTAATTATCAAATATACTGCGTGGGGGGAAGTCCCCCCCCCCAATATAAGGGGTATATTTGCAATTATGTTCACTTTTATATACAAAATAACAAATAACTACTAACAATCATTGGTAGGATTTATCTACACAGGGTTGTTGATATTCTATCCCAACATTTTTACGGGAGCTAACAGAAGTTACTAAGTCTTCAAATACGGGAACGGAATGGTGATCATAATATTTATGGTGGAAGATTTTGAACGGGACAGTCAGATCTCTTACCAGGATAAGGAATTGTTACCTGCCTAATTCTATGAATACTATTCCGTTAACAGCAGCTCTTCTTCCAGTGTTGTATCGAAATCATGGTTCGGTAAATAACCCCCAGCGGATTTCTAATCGACTAAAATTCGGGAGCTTTTCTCAGTGGTACTGGCATGCAACAAGAAGAACGTCTATTATGACCGAAAACGTTCCTGAACGGGAAACAAACGACTCGCTATACGAAATCGTCGGATGGAAATTTAGGGTGAATGTCTCGCTATATCAAACATTCGAAGGAGTAAGTAATCTCTTGGAGATCATCATTCGGATTCAACACATTTTCAGCTCGAGAAAAAACTTATAAGTTTAAATGTTTCTAATGGATCATACCTGGAGGTAACATTGACATTCGGGATGGGTAGAATGGAATTTTGTCATTATTGTTTCCATAATTGGTGCCATAATTATTGTTCCCATAAGTGACAGAAAACCTTGTTTTTGACAGGCTTCAAATATTTGTTACCTATGTTGGAGTTTTCCTAAAAACGAAATATTATGTATATAGAAATTCAAGTTTATCTTTAATGTATCTGTTTTAGAATAAGGAGTTTAGTTTGACGTCCGATGGGGGATCAATACGTTTTCAAAAACAATGCGAAAAATGTAAAGTTGTAAGACAGTTAGTGGTACATAGATATAGCGTGAACAAGAAAAAAGGTGATAGGGTTGTTCGTGGACATTGAGGTAACACAAATGTCAAGATAGAAGGTTAAGAAAGAGGAATTTATTATAAAAAAAAGTATAAATCAAATATAAAAATGGGGATAAAATTGACAATTTAAATTGAAATTTTGGGAACCGAGTAACTCAGAAAAAAGAATAAATTGAGGTGATCATGAAAAAAGGGAGAAAAATATGTAGAAGTTTTAACAGGATTTGAAAGTATATAAGTATTTCTACTTTTATTGGACGCATCCATTTTACAATCTATTACACTTAGTCCTTAGTCCTTCGTACTACGAGTACAAAAGTATTATTCCAATATAATTCTCAAAAATAGTTGTTGCCTGTAGTACTGCTAAAATGTCAAATCTTTATTAAATTTTCTTTGAAGACATAATATAGTAATTATATATTTTTAGATATTAAGTAGTACTTTAAAATCATTCAAGGTTCATCAGTTGCACTTGGACAACCTTTAGTAAAATCATATTTAGGGAACGTTCAGGGACATCATAAAGGTTCTTACGATGGTCGTATATATTCAGCATTTGAAGGAATTTCTTATGCACACCCACCTGTAGGCAAAGTACGAGGTTTTGAAGAACCCGTCGAAATATGTAGGTGCTTGCAAACAAACTTTGGGTGCCAACAGGACACCCATATGCACACAAATATATGAATTTGATGAATACTGCGGTACCGAAGATTGTTTATATTTAAATATATAGAGAGAATCCTAACCCAAACGATAATTAAGATGTTATCGTTTTCATTTACGGAGGTAAATTCCTAGGAGATGAACCAGACAAAGGAGGTCCAGGTTTTTTCATGGATAGAGAAGTAACCTTCATCAATTTAAATTACCGCGTTAGGGCTCAAGAATTTTTATCGACAAAAGATGACGTGGTACCAGGAAATCACTGTTTAAAAGATCGAGCGATGGCTTTAAAATGGACTCAAAATCATATTCAAAAATTTGGTGGTAATCCCAAATCGGTAACTATTACTATCACGGAATCTTTCGCAGGAGGTTCTTCTGTTCATTTTCACTATTTTTCTAAATTATATGAAGGGTTATTTCTTGGTGGAGTATCACCAAGTGGCAACGCATTAGCGCCGTGGGCTCTTCAAACAGGTGCTTTATAACGAACTAAATATTTAGCAGTATTGGTTGGATGTATTTATGTTATAATTATATCGGATATTAATAGGATTGCATGATAAAGAAATCTGCCAAGGAAATTGTGGAATACGTTCAACGTTTAAAGGATGATTCGCCAAATAAATACTTTCCTCAAACGATTATTTCACCAATTGTTGAGAAAAAGTCTACTACTATATTTCTACATGATTATCCCTACAATTTCCTTCTGAACAAAACATTTACAGTCGAATTGTTAATAAATAATAATTGTTAATATTTTTTTTGTTAATAATTTACATTGGATGACATTTATGTGTACAGAAGGGGGACGTGCAATGGTTAATATGGTATACAAACATTTAGATACATTAGATCTAAATTTAATCTTATCTAAAAAAAGGGAAATGGTCATAGCTTGGGAGATGGTCATAGCTTTGGAAGTTAAGTGCGTCTACTGCTAATGCGAAACGCTCGGATCGAATCCGGGCAGGGCAGGGGTAAGAACTTTATTCTGGCCGTCTCTCCTCGGAAGGCAATGGTACCATCGAGGTAATTTGACAAGAGCGCCTATCTCAACATGAAGTGTATTACACTTTCCGTGGTTCGGAGCCCACGTTAAACAAGTAGGTCCTCTATGTATGTGAAAACACTTGGAACGCACATCACATGCATAGAAAGAGATAGGTCACGACGTTCCGAAACGAACAATACGACTTAACTTAGTAGTAGTATATCTAAATTTAATAAACGGGCTTACCACTTACCACTTTGTTCATATTATCGGTGAAACTTTCGCTCCTACTCCTATTTTATTATTGTCGCAACAATTATTATTAAATTTTAATATGCGATTTAAATAAATACTCGTGTAACTCATTGGAAATAATTATAGAACTTAATTATTAAAAAGCAATAATTCAAAACTTGTAACATGTCAACTCTAAACAATAAATAATAACGGGGAACTATTTTTAAGAATTTTTCGATTTGTCAATGTAGAAATTACAATTATTACAAATAATTTTGTTTCAGGAAAATATTTGAAATTTTATTTGCAGAATTGTTAAACGAATTTCACACGATACACGCTTAAAAATTATTATTTGCTTCAAATATACACGTATATTTAAAAATATATATTAGATTCAAATAAACGTTATTTGCTGTAACAATATATTATTTCAATTAAATAAAAGCGTAAACTTAAGATGAATTAATCATTTATTTGAAATTTAAATTAAATCTAAAACGAAAATCTACTTAATTCAAACAAATATTGAATATATTCTATTTAAAAATGCAAGAATATGTGTCGGTTTCATTTGAACGTTTCTGAAATAGTAATATTTGATTCAAATATCTGATACATTTGATTCAAATATACAACCTTAGTCACATACGCGCGCCATAGATAATATGCAAGAACATCAGATTTATGGTTTTTACACGTTTGTGCAGTGGCTGTACGCATTATTCTGTATACATGTGATTGAGTAATTTTTACGTTATTGTTCATAAATTATAGAACAAACAGTAATTAAAGTAGCAATGTCAGTTATAATTCGATTAGAACTTAAATTCGGACTTCATATTAGAAAAAAAACATAGTACATTTCCTACAGTTACTCAGATTAAAAGAATGTAAGTAAAATTGTTGTTGGTGGTAAGTTACAATGTGACTGATAGATGGCGCGACATATTTATGTAGCTAGTTATCTTTGTACCAATTCTGAATATAAGGACACCTGGTTTGTAGTTTTTAGTCATGATATAATAAATTTACCAGGTATGATATTACGCAGGTCCCGCGCCATCTTGTTTAAAACGTCACGTCACATGGTAAGTAAGAAAGTGTTGTTGTGGTACGTAACTCCGAACGCATAACGGTTTTAGTTGTTGTAGCTGAATTTTTTCAGTTTTGTGTTATTGTTTTTGCTCGTTTTTTGTGGTGAATCAGTAATTTACGTTACATTAATAATGCGGTGTGCAATATTTGGTTGTAATATGGATGATGGAGCCAAAAATTATAAAAAAGGTGATGTGATGTTTTTCCGCTTTCCGACTGACCCAGGACTTTGTAAGGCTTGGAAAATAGCTTGCAGCCGTAAACACCAGTATTTAATGTGATCAAACTGCAAGAGATGAACAATATGGAAAAAGTATGTGTATTGTCATTCGATGAAATAAAAGTTCGCAAAATCACTTGTATGACAAGGCTAACGATGAAACATTAAAGCCATCAAGCTATGCACAAGTTGTCATGCTGAGAGGATTATTTTCAAATTGGAAACAACCAATATTTTATGAACTCGATTGTAAAACGACTAAGGATCTTTTATTTGAAATCATAAATTATGTTGAAAATTCCGGTGAGTAATAATAACAAACCATGTACCTAACTGCTCTTAATCGTTGTATTTTTATAGGTTTCCAAATTGTGGGTATGGTCAGTGATCTTGGGGGAGGGAATAGATCATTACATAATCAATTGGAAATAACCCCAGAAAAAACCTGGTTTAAAAATCCTGCGAACAAACATAGAATTTATGTATTTGCCGATGTCCCTCACCTCGTTAAATTAATTAGGAATCATTTTGTTGATAGTGGTTTAATAATCGAAGGCAAGGAAATTAACAAAAATGTCATTGAGAAGCTTTTAGACATTACTAGCGCATCTGATTTAACAATTGCTCATAAAATTTCTAAAGTTAGAAAATAAAATTATGGAAGTGCGCAGAAGTGTGGGATTTTAGTGCAGTTAATAGACGAAAATTGTTGGCTACAGAAATGCACTATTGGAAAGAGTGCGAAACGAGATTATTAAAATAAAAAAATTGTGTTTAAAGTTGAAACAGCTATAATATATTTAAGTCTTCGACTTCATTGATGATTTGCTTATTTTTCGATTTATAACAACTCTGGATACGGTCCTGAGACAATTATTTGTTCAAACGCTTACTTGTAAATATTTCATTGACGTTTGTAGATTAAATTGATCTATAGCTAACTATAAAAATTTCATATAAATTATCTTTTGATTGGTGACCAAAACATCAACCGTAAGGGAATTTATTTGGTTTGTAGTGAAGAAAATAAATAAAAACACGACAATGTATAAAATAAAATTTAGGGCTTAATTTAATTTCTGAAATTTTAAAATGTATGCTTTTAGATTTTTTTCTTTTCATTGAAAGTTATGACATGTTTTATTGTGGTAAACCGTTTCTTTTTTAGGCTATTATTAAATATATATTATTTTATAATCTTATTACTAAATGTGTTTTATTTCAATACTGCCGTCATAAGGAAGAAGGCAGTAAGTTCTGTTTTTTGGAAATTGAGTTATTTATATTTTTGAAATCTGCGTAAAAAGCTGTAAATATAAATACTTAATTTCGAAAATAAAGTACTTACTGCCTTATGACGCAGAATATTTGTGATTTAAAGTAAAAAATAATCGCTAATTTTCATTATTTGGTCTTATTTGCCATATAATTTCCATACCTGTATTTAAATAAAGTTGCGTCTCCTTACCGCGTGACGTCATGCGCAGAACCGAACGCAATTGAGACTCCTTAGTATCATATCTTAAAAGTTCATTGTATCATGGTTTTTAGTCACTCAAGTACGAGTCCACATCCAGGTTATAGTGATGTTATAATTGTTTGTTTATTAAGTTGTATTGCCAATGTGCTCTTATTAAATTGTTTATGTTGTGATTGTTGTATTAATTTATTCTCTTGTCTACTGCCAACTTTCCCAATAATTGTTTAGTCTTTTTGGTATAGCTTCCATAAGGTTACAAAAATATCTTATTATCCAATTGAACAACTCACATACTTGGAACGACAGTACCGTGATATTAAGTTGAAGAACTGTTATGCTTAAGTTAAAATACAATGTGTTACAGTCAAGTATATGTTATCATTATTTTAAATAAAATAAGCTTTTTAATCAAAAATACGATACACTAAACTCAAGTATAAGGTATTATCATATATAATACCACAAGAGACTATCAAATTGTCGGCAAGAATTTTTGAAACTGGAACTGAGTGTTTGTCGCCCTTAAAATCATCATGAGTGCTTTAGCACGAATGGTGATTTTAAGGTCGACAAACACGAAGATTCCATGGTTTAAAAATTAACCGACAATTTTATAGTATCGTGTGGAATTCGTTTGACAATTTCGTAAATAAAATTTCAATTTTTTCTAACAACAAATAATTTATAGTATGCGTTTACGTAGTTTCCATCGTTACTTGACAATACAGACCACGGTGGTCGTATTGCCGCGACAATACACCACCGTGGTCTGTATTGTCAAAGGAAGTAGATTATGATAAAGCAGATTTTTCAATTGAAACTACCATATACTAGATCCAAATATACCGAGTTATTGTTTTAACGAAAGTGTATTTTTTTAAAATAAATTTACGGTCTATTTGCTTATATACGAAAGTACCTTATATTTGAATCAAATAATATTTACTTAATGGAAGTAAATAATTTTTAGCGTGTACTAATACAAAATGGTCCGTTTAATTTTTAAAACTTGAAATTCATGTGCTTGTCGTCCTTAAAATCTCTATTCGCATTAAAGGGCTCGCAGTGAATTCGAACTTACATCAAGCACTCGATTCCACAACTTTATAGCTTCTTGTTGTATTATAAGGTATTATAAAATATGACACGAGGTATTAGTATGCATAAAATTAAAAAGAATACGTGTTTCACGGGGTGTTAAATTACTAAATTTTTTATATCTTTTACTTTTGTCGAATTTTTGACATTTACTTCTTCAGAAGTCAGTAAAAAGTTGTGGACATGCAGATGACTATAATATGAGTCAGTAAATGGAAACGAAAAGGAAATATTAATAGAAATTTTAAAGATGTTTTATTCAATAACTAAGTTTGGATGAAAATAATTGAAGTAGTTAAAATAAGGTAAAACTACTCTTATATTTCATAATTTTTTAAAATGAAAAATGGAATACAAGGAATAATTCATAAAATACCACATCTGACAATAATTAATTATAATTCTAATTTATTACGGATTGGTTCTAAATTTTTGTTACTAACATTTTGTCACTGAACATTTTTTATTTTCTCCAAGTGGTAAAGAATCTCAAAAATCTGTAGGAGTTAAGTTATTCATTCACCCTTTTTACTTGAATATTATCGATATCTGCAATATGCGGATTCATAAAGTCCTTTGAGTTATATACCGGTTCTTATTTTATACCCTCTATTTCTGGTACATCATTGTTTTTGAAAGAAATAATCATATCCAAGAACAAGACCTAACAAAATATTGCAACAGCTTTTTTGCAGGATTCTTTTACTGGAGAGCGTTTATATGTATGGATATTATGTGCAATTACTACTAGATTTGAAAACCTTGCCTGCATCCTTGCAATTGTTTCATGACTATCTTCAAAGTATTCATCTCCAATTTGTTTTAGAAATTTTTAATCATGATCAAAGCTTATTTCTCGTATTTCAAATTACTGCTCCTTAATGTTTTGAGCAATAAGTGAGTTTGGTATCATATAATATCCATGATATTATAAATATAAAATCTTGGTTCCCATTATCATCCTAATTATATCTTTCAGTACCGATCTTCAAAGCTGTTATACTCACTTCCACTTCTAGCATTGAGGAAATCCATTGCAATTGATTAAAATTTTCAATTCGCAAAAATTTATGGGATGATCTTTGTACTAAAATCGCACCAGCGGATGGCTTTTCTATAATTGAATTAAAACCTGAGCCAGGTAATATTTCATAATTAGTAGAAAAGAAATATTGTACATTATTGATAATTTTGTCTTATTCTTTTTCTTTCGTTCAATCGATTGTTAGTACTTTTTACCGGTACTACTACGTATATGATATACATAAATAGTGAATTGATATTGTGCGCTTCTTATGATTACGCGACATGTACGAGAAATTCTCGTTTTTATTGTTATTTGAAAATCAATTTCGATGTGTAATTGAAATTTAAAAATTAAAGATTAAAAACGAAAAAATACGGTAGCAGGTAAACTTTTGTATGCAATACGTGTGGAAATGCAGTGCCTCCTTATGCAATCATCTTGCAACTCCCTTGCTCAAATGCAGCTTCCACTTTACCCCATATCAATATTCCAAACCGTTCTTGGATATATTTCAGGTGGATCGTTTTTATTGAGATATCCAGTATAATATTTAACTACAGCACAGTTTAGGTGTCTCAAGATTAATTCTATTTCGAAAAATAAAGTAGATCCGCTCTTGAGAACATTACCTTTCTACAATAAAACCTTATCGAGAATTGTGTTGGGGCGACTACGTCATTGACATAAATAAATCATAAACGCGATTAAGAAAATTTTTTACCTTACAATAACTACTCATATCATAATATATGGATTTTTCCTGCATACCTTATATATAGATGATATATTCCAAAACTAGATTAACCACAATTTCAAAAATGTTACTTGGCAGTGCGGTAGTGTTCTTAATCAGTAAGTAGTATTTTTTAATCATAATAGTAACAGAAAATTCAAACTAATATTTTAAAACAATTCTCAAAAGTAGTCGCCTACAGTATCATACTTAAAAATCAAAGCTCCATTAAAAAGTTGTCTGAATTCTAAAAGCTATTTGAAAACAAACTAGTACGCCTTAAAAACATATTTTTTGACATTCCGGGGGTAAAGTACTCACTTTTTACCCCGATTTGCGGGTGTAAAGGGTGTAAAGGACATAAAAAAGTCACCAGATGACTGATAAAAAAGTAACTAGATTGCCACGTGATCGATGGGGTTTTCTTCGCCGTTCTTAATGACGAAAGTGCGCCCCACGCCGGTTTTAGATTTTTAATCGTGCATATTAGCGTGGAAGAATCAAATTCTTTCACATCTGCCACACTCAAATTATTTTCAAACAATGAAATAAATTGATGAGTCAATAAATAAATAAAATGTACTTACTTTAGCTACCAAATAATTCTCACGGGGTGCCGTTTTTAAAAATGTCGCCACGTGGTCAGATGTTAGGACGCGCGATTTTTCGGCAATTTCTAGGTTCTCGCTCATGGTACGTCTTGCTGTTTCCAAAGTACAAATATAAATGAACTGAAATGAACCATTGGTAGAATCAGGGGTGCCAACTGCTATTTCCTAGTACTTTTTGGTAGTAGTTCGTAATATTACTAGTGCTATTTTGGTGGTACCATCGAGCACGTGCATTATTAAAAAAATGCGTTAAATTTTTGCTTTAAGTTTCTAAATTGGCGAAGTTCCTACTTTACCTCCCGGAATTGTAAAAAACAATATATGCACGACGGGAGTAAAGTGAAAAAGTGTCACTTTGCTCCCTTGGTGCATAAAGTACTATTATGTTATAATTTATTTCATACTATTACTGGTTGTAAAACGTTATTCTTCGTTCAAATTTGTTTATCAAGTTCAACATAGAAATATGTTTTAAAATTTTCTCCAAAGCGTTCATCCAAATTTTTGACCACACTTTTTTGATATACCAACGCCGATGGTGCGGTTTTTAATTTTTCACTTTCCGGAACAAATCAGTACCTTTCTCAATTTTATATCGACACTATACTTGTTTAAATTTAAAAAGTTTCCAATTCAACAGTACAATCCCATACCGACATTTTCTAATAACACAATTTTAGTAGTTTTCACAAATAATACATAATTCCTTCTACTTTTAACAGCTCATCAATAAATTAAAATACTTCTTAATAAAATTTCTGTACAAAAATTCAGTCTTAAGTATTCTAACTCAATTATTTTTTTTAAATATCATGGCCATATTTTTACAGATTAGTAAATTAAAATTATTTTAGGTTCATCAGTTGCACTTGGCCAACTATTAGTAGGAACATATTTAGGGAATGTTCAGGGATATCATAAAACATCATACGATGGTCGTATATATTCAGCATTTGAAGGAATTCCCTATGCACACCCACCTGTAGGCAAATTACGATTTGAAGAACCCATCGAAATAGGTCCTTGGAAACAAACATTGCATGCCAACAGGACGTACATATGCTCACAAATATTTAGGACTCCAGAATATCGCGGTACCGAAGATTGTCTATATTTAAATGTATATGTACCTAGAGAGAATCCTAACTCAAACGACAGCCTAGATGTTATCGTTTTCATTCACGGGGGTGGATTCCAAGGAGGTGATCCAGACCAAGGAGGTCCAGGTTTTTTCATGGATAGAGAAGTAATATTCGTCAATTTAAATTATCGTGTAGGCCCTCTTGGATTTATATCGACAGAAGATGACGTGGTACCAGGAAATAACGGTTTAAAAGATCAAGCGATGGCTTTAAAATGGATTCAAAATCATATTCAACAATTTGGTGGTAATCCCAAATTTGTAACCATTGTGGGATCTTCTTCAGGCGGTGCTTCTGTTCATTTTCACTATTTTTCTAAATTATCTGAAGGGTTATTTCATCGTGGAGTATCACATAGTGGAAACGCTTTAGCGCCGTGGGCTCTGCAAACAGGTGCATTAGAACGCGCTAAAGCTTTGGCAGTGTTGGTTGGATGTAGCGATGTTACAAATAGGATATTAATAGACTGCATGAAAAAGAAATCCGCTAACGAAATTTTGGAAAACGCTCAACATTTAAAGGATGATTCGCCGAATAAGAATTTTCCTCAAGCGCTTTTTGCACCTATTGTTGAGAGAAAGTCTACTACATCATTTCTTCATGATTATCCCTACAATTTACTGCTGAACAAAAAATTTAATGGTTTGCCTTGGATGACATCTGTGTGTACAGAAGAAGGAGGTACATTTTTGAATAGTATATTCAAACATTGGGATGAATTAGATAATAAATTTGATAAATGGGCTCACTACTATATGCAGTACAATTATACTGCTTGTGAATCGGACAGGGAGTTTATTGCTAAAGAAATTAGGGCACAATATTTTGGGAAAGTTAAAATGGGGATAAATACTTATAAGCGTGTATTAAAACTTTATGGAGATAGAATGTTTACACACAGTTTTGAAAAATCTGCTAGACTTCAAGCAAGTATGGCGAATGCAAAGGTGTATTCCTATGTTTATGGATATAAAAACAGTTTTACGAATTATTCATTAAAGTTGGCGGGTATTGATTTAGATCTTGGAGTTACTCATGCCGATGATCATCATCTTCTTTATTATGAACTATATAATGGACAACAAATCAATGCCAATTTATCTAGAGATGACGAAATAGTCAAAAATATGATGATTGATTTGTTTGTGTCATTCGCTAATAGTTCCATCCCAAAAATAAATGGGTTTGCTGTACTACCTGTAAGCAAATCCGAAGAGATCACATTTGTATATATTAAAAGTCCTACGGAAGTTAACATGAATGTCACTGAAGAATTTACACCAACTAGATTTTGGAATTCCTTACCTATTATTGAACTAGTGAAATTTCCGAAAGAGTCTTGCAGAAGGAAGCCGAGCTATAGTAACACTCTTAAAAGTATTGCTAGTGTTGTTAGGGGTAAAAGTATCGTGAACACTGTTCTTCTATTGTTAACACTATGTCTACCGTTACTTGCAGTATGGTTTTTATGATACTTTCAAAGTTAGATTTAATTAAATTGTTTAACTTTGCATTACAATACAATCTTGATAATTCAAACTAATTATTAATGTAAGACTGTGTTTAGATTATTGAGTTATTAAAAAGATACAATGGCTTTAGTTGTATTTTTAGTGTTTAAATTAAAAAACTATTTTGCTCATAAAATTTCAACTAATCAGATGACACTATGTCATCAATTTTACACCTATAACAATGTAGTTCCTTTGGAAATACAGACCAAGGTGGTCATATTGTCAGTAAAACTTTCGCTCCTACTATTATTTCATTATTTTTAAAATTTAAATAGACGATGTAAATAAATATTAGTATAAATAATTGGAAATATAGAAATTAATTTAAAAACAATAATTCAAGACTACTAAACAGTAAATAGTAAAGAGGAACTATATATAAAATATTTAGAAATCGTAAATGTAGAAATTGCAATTATTCTACAAATAATTTTGCTTTAGGAAAAGGTTTAAAATTTTAAACCTTAAATCCTAATTAAAAAATTTAAATGTCCACGCGATACTGTAAAATGTCGATTTAACTTTTTTTTTCTCCGTGACTAAAGAAAATAATACTTTCTAGGAGATTTATTGCAGAGAATGGTCCTTAATTTTCGTAAACATAAGATAGAACCTGATATAACATGGACAAAAAGTAACACTTTCTGTTCATGTTATGTATATCGAGTTACGTATACTTTCTGTCGATGTTATATTAGGTTACATGTGTTTATTTAGATCTAGGTAGTAACTTATACGGTCACTATGTAATAACCATATCGGCTTGCTTAATTTTGATTAGGGTGATTCCAGATATTTTAAATTATAATTACGAAATTAAATTGTGTTAAAGTATTTTTTATGTAATTTTATTGTTACGATTACTGTAATAGTGCCATTTGTTGGTCTTTTTTTATTTCTGAAATGTACTCGGTCCTGGAAAAATAGCTGCCTACGTGGTTCGCACATAAACAATTCTTTAGTTATAATTTTTAAGCTACCGGAACTTGCCCTTCCGACTCGTTAAGGCTATTTACTTGCTCATTGCGTAAAGTATCTGTTTCTGTTGCTTACCCCATTACCCGTAAACAGCTAGAAAACTTGAAATTCTTGCACTAGTCGCCTTTAAAATTATAGAAAACACTACATATCTTTTTGTTATATTGTCAAATTAATATCTCACGACAATTGTGTATTTTTCAATCTTAGACTAGAGATGGGCGTATGAGACACTTTTCACTCACGCTCACGCACACTCACGAATTTTTTTTGCTGCTCACGAACGATCATGTAAAGGCTAGATCACGCTCACGCACACTCACGATGTTTTTGATATTATTCACGAACGTTCACACACACTCACGCACCATCACGATTCTTTCCATGTACTCACGCAAACTACTCACGTTGTTTCCCAAATCGCTCACGCATACTCACGATATTTTCCATATACTCACGAACTGAACACTAACACTACCCACGATGTTTTCCATATTACTCACGCCGCACACTCACGGTGTTTTCCGTGTTACTCGCTAATACGAAAACTACATAAATATCTAGTTGATTAATGAGTAAATCTAATTGTGCCTCATATTAACCCACGTACACCTATTCGATAAAACTGAACCCCATACTGCACAACATGCGATGAAGATCTAACGATTGACCACATCTTTTCAAAATGCAAGAAATATGACCAAGTAAGGAAAGCCTTGCAACTAGCACCCACCCTAAGGGAAATCCTGACAGATCACCCTAAATATATTCAATTACTCTATAGATTTCTGAACCGCACCGATTTAATTTCCAAATTATAAAATTCAACTGTAATTCCATTCTCACTTTAAGTGCTATGATCTAGTTATTAAAGCACTTAAATATTTTAAAAAAAAGACCGTGCAAATTTGCTGCGACTAATTTAGATGTTGCAGTGGTTACAGAAACGGAGTTTTCTCGTCCCAGATATAATTTTGGACGCAATTCAGGTGCTGTAAATTTTCTATTATGTTTGGACATTAGTACCAAAGGTATATCCTCAGCTTTAATAGTACTTTTCGGCCTGCCAAATAGAATTCGGTCCTGATGACTGCCGGTAGCCTTAAATCGTACTATGGCATTATGCACGTTAGTCTTCGAAACTTTTTTAAATTTATCTATTTGATTTGTCCTGATTGTATAAAAGAAGCATAGATGCACGTATTTCAGTCGTTAAACTTTTGTTTCTTCACATAATTTGTATTTAATTTTCCAACAGTTATTCTTTAACACCACCGCGACAAATTCTAAAGTAATACTAAATATTCAAAACTCAAATATCATATTTGTCTACCGAAAAGGGCATAAACACTTACGAAACAGGAAATAATACTATAAATTCAAATATCAGAACACTTTTAAGAATTTTTATGGCATTTTTATGGCTTTACTTATCCATAATTTATTATAGGTAATATTGTACTTAGAAAATCCGTTTTCGAAAAAATTTAGGGCATATTGTATTTTGAACTCATTCAAATGGTCCTACATTGTTAGCTACAATTAGTAATTAGTTTTATAAGCTGCTCTTAAACTTTCTGACGGTAGTGTAAGTATGGTGGATTATGTATAAGAATAATAATTATGCGAAAGATACCTTAATGAAAGATTTGTTCTTGGATATGATTATTTCTTTCATCAAAAATGATGTCCCAGAAATTAGGAGTATTAAATTAAAACGGGTGGATAATTCAATGGATTTTGTGTATCTTCATATTGCATATGAACAAAAAAACAAATGGATTTAAACAAAATTATAGTTACTACAATTTTATTTGCTAGAACCATTTACCAAAGTTTACATTTAACTAAAAATAATTTTCCTGTCTCTGGGCCTGTCTAATATTTACAACTTCTTCTTCTTATAGTGCCTTCTCCTATCGGAGGTTGGCGATCATCATTTCAAATTCTTCTCGGTTCTGCGTCACGCGTATCAGTCTTTCGGCTTCGCGGATGTTAAACCATTGTCGTAAGTTTTTCAGCCATGAGAAACGTTTGCGGCCCAGGCCCCTCCTACCTTCGATCTTTCCTTCCATTATCAATTGTAGCAGAGCATACTTTTCACCTCTGAATATGTGACCGAAGTATGCCGCTTTTCGCCTTTTGATGATCGTGTAGAGCTCCCGGTCTTTATTCATTCTTCGCAGCACCTCTTCGTTGGAAACCCTGTCCGTCCACGGGATCCTCAACATCCTGCGGTAGAGCCACATTTCGAAGGCCTCCAGCCTGTTAACTGATGACACTTTCAGTGTCCATCCTTCCACACCATATCACAAAACTGGCATTACATAGCATCTTACTGTACGCCAACGCGTCTCTATAGATATATCGCGACTGCATATAAGTTGTTTCATCCTCTGGAAGGCGCCTCGTGCCATTTCTATTCTTATTCGGATTTCTTTATCTGGATCCCAATTTTCATTTAGCATACATCCTAGGTATCTAAAATTTCGAACTCTCTCTATTTGGCTATTGTTTATGCATATAGGAATGTTCTGCGTTACAGCTTTGCTGATGACCATGATCTTCGTTTTATCTATGTTCATATTGAGTCCATATTCATTACTGATCCTATTGACTTCATTCAGGAGGAACTGAAGATCAGACGGGTTGTCGGACAAAATGATTGTGTCGTCCGCATAACGTATATTGTTTATCCATTTCCCATTTATTTGAATACCTCTCTCCACGTCCTCTAATGCATTTTTAAAAACATATTCGGAGTAAAGGTTAAACAACAATGGGGACAGAATGCAACCCTGTCTCACACCTTTTTGTATTTTGATGTCATCGGTCGTTTGATTGCCTATTTTTAAATGCGCCGTTTGATTCCAGTATAAGTTTTCGATAATTCGTAGGTCTTTACTATCGATTCCTCTTTGCCTAAGAAGTGTCATGAGGATATCATGCTTTACTTTATCAAAAGCTTTCTCGTAATCTATAAAACAAATATGGACTGGTTTTTGTTGGTCTAAGCATTTCTGAACAAGGACCCATATGGCAAACAGTGCTTCCCGCGTTTCCATCCCATTTCTAAAACCGAATTGGGTTTCACCTATATCTTCATCGATTTTTCTCCATAAGCGATTGTATATTATTTTAAGAAAGAGTTTTACAACTAATTATCAAATATACTGCGTGGGGGGGGGGGGAAGCCATAAGATGTATATATTTGCAATAATGTTCACTTTTATAATATTATACAAAATAACTACTAACGGTAATTGATAGGATTTATCTACACAGGGTTGTTGATATTATATCCTAACATTTTCACGGGAGCTAACAGAAGTTACTAGGTCTTCAAATACGGGAACGGAATGGTGATCATAATATTTATGGTGGAATATCTTGAACGGGACAGTCATATCTCTTACCAGGATAAGGAATTGTTACCTGACTAATTCTATGAATTCTATTCCATTAACAGCAGCTCTCCTTCCAGTGTTGTATCGAAATCATGGATCGGTAAATAACCCCCAGAGGATTTCTAATCGACTAAAATTCGGATGCTTCTCTCGGTGGTACTGGCATGTAACAAGAAGAACGTCTTGTATGACCGAAAACGTTCCTGAACGGGAAACAGACGACCCGCTATACGAAATCGTCGGTTGGAAATTTAGGGTGAATGTCTCGCTATATCAAACATTCGACGGAGTAGGTGATCTCTAGGAGATCATCATTCGGATTCAACACATTTTCAGCTCGAGAGAAAAACTTATAAGTTTAAATGTTTCTAATGGATCATACCTGGAGGTAACATTGACATTCGGGATGGGGAGAATGGCATTTGGTCATTATTGTTCCCATAATTGCTGCAAAGTGACAGAAAACCTTGTTTTTGACAGGCTTCAAATATTTGTTACCTATATATTGGAGTTGGCCTAAAAACTAAATATTAAGTATATAGAAATTTAAGTTTATCTTTAAGGTATCTGTTTTAGAATAAGGAGTTTAGTTTGATGTACGCTGGGGATCAATACTTGTTCAAAAACAATGCGGAAAATGGGAAAAATGGAAAGTTCAAAGACAGTTTGTGGTACATAGACATAGGGTGAACAAGATGAAAGGTGATAGGGTTGTTCGTGGACACTGAGGTAACACAAATGTCAAGATAGAAGATTAAGAAAGGGGAATTCATTATAAAAAAAGTATAAATCAAATATAAAAATGGGGATAAAATTGACAATTTAAATTGCAACTTGGGGGTTAACCGAGTAACTCAGAAAAAAGAATAACTTGCGGTGATCATGAAAAAAGGTATAAGATTTTGTAGAAGTTTTAACAGGATCTGCAAGAAAATTTTGTAAACTTAAAATTTCATAAATTCCGTGACCTACCAATATTTGCAATAATTTGGTAAACATAATATAAAAGGGTCGCGAACACACGCGTCAATTCAGCCCACACCCACACTCCTTTCCAAAAAACCCTGGCCTTACACATACAGAGTGTACCGTAAATTCGCCATATCAAATCTCAGGTTGTGATCAGACAGTTGTACTATTCCTTATAATATGCTTGAATAGTTCCCAAAGAAGTATTAACAACTGGATAATCAAGCGCTAACAAAGATGCTAAAAAATTAAATCAAGTGTGGTTTAATTCAAAGAATTTAATATTCGCTATACTTCCATAAGAGGCGGTCATAGCTTGGCAGTTAAGTGCGTCTACTGCTAATGCGAAACGCTCGGATCGAATCCGGGTAGGGTAAGTACTTTATTCTGACCGTTTCTCCTCGGCAGGCAATGGCAAACCACCGAGGTAATCTGCCAAGAAAATCCATCTCGAAATGAAGTGTAGTACACTTCCCGTGGTTCGGAGCCCACGTTAAACAAGTAGGTCCTCTATGTATGTGAAAACAATTTGAACGCACATCGTATGCATAGAAAGAGATAGAACGAGATGGGTCACCAAACCCTCATTATGGTAAAAGGACTGAGAAGGAAGGAGGTACTTCCATATGATAAGAAAAACGATTTGAAGGAGTAACATTTTAAAGCACAAATTATTACGTGACATTTTTCATTAAAACAATCAATATAAGTTATATTATAAATTATGATTCTATATAGAACTATTAATACTTTTAATTTGCTGTAATTTTTACTTTGGTCGTCCCTATGATTAATGTTTTAAAACTATTGTTCGTTCAAGAATGATATCAGTAGTCATATATTATTCTAAATATTTTACATTCAAACAGGTACACTGTTATTTGAAATATTTAAAAAATTATCTACAAAGTTATTGTACCGATAATATGTGGTGTTTACTTCTATATTATGTACTTACTAATAAATACCTTTTGCATAGTTCCAAAGTTCAAAGAAATATTTTAATTTTCTTTTTACTATATCATTAAGCACCAATATACATTGTATGTATTACATAGATTTTTTACAACGTTCTACGTCTTCCGATTTCCCCGTCTGTGTTCGTTGCATGTTGTAACTGTGACGATCACAGAGGACCTACAGCTTAACGTGGATTCCGAACCATGGGAATGAAGGATTTTTACACCGTCCACGCAGATCAGTAAAATTTTTTTACATGTTACCTGCGACCCGCAGATACACCAATATGTTTTGTACATATTATTTTCTATTTCTACAAAATATAAAGTAATACTAATTTTATAAGATAAAATTCCAGTACTAATTATTGAGAATTTATATCATAATTTTATAATCCTGTTTGAAAGTTTTAAAGAATTTAAATCAACTTGACAAAGTTAAATAAAGTTATTTCGGAACTGGCCACACGACGTTCAAATAATCCTTTTTGTCAGTTTGACCAGGTTTCGTTAGATATCAATTAAGTATTAATTTAATTTTAACTAAATTGATTGAATTTGTTTTGACAACCCAAACTTTTTGTCATTTACACCTCTCAATCGTAACTAATTTAATGAATACAAATTAAACATAGTTCGAAGGACAACGAATATTTTGACTAAGAATATTATCCTATTTACAAACATATAAAACAGGTTCGTTAAATATTTAAATGATACTCAAAATAATAAAATAAATTGAATCTACTTTTAATAAGCCATTATACAAAGTATTTTTATTTCTAAAAAGCAATAAATTATGCCTATTGTAGGTTGGTATAGTTCAAGTTGAAGTAGCACCATGGAAAGACCATCAAATATACCTATATTTCTTTGTGACGTAGATATATTGACATACTTTTCTAAACACTACTTAGTTACATCATACATCGGTATATGAGTGATAATTACACAGTCACAAATATATGTAAATACTTAATTTATACTCGCATACTGCATAAACATGCAGGAGTGTCCGTTATAAGTCTAAAATAAATAACAGTCAAATACCGAATGTTTGACCAATTTTTTCTTTCAAATTTTTCAAGTGCGAGTGAATCTTAACATGAGTAGTATCACCTTTTATATGATATGTCATACAATAAAAAAAACCCTTCTCTAAATAGATTCTCAAAAATTATTCAAAAGCTATCGGTTAATTTTGATGGGTATTAATAAATCAACGTTAAAATTAATGCCATCTTTTTTAAGCTTCTTATAAGAAAATCACTTGTAGGTGACAATTCAATATTTATCTATTCATGTCACGTGTAGAGTCAGAATTCTTTTAAAGCATGAACAGCTTAATTATATAAATTGTCAAAATTTAATTAAATTTATGTTATCTGGTATTTTTATTTCAAATAATAATTTAATATCTCATTTTTAACAAATCAAGTTTCCATTAGTTGGTAGACAGCTACTTGTTTTAAATTAGATATAATCACGCGATTCGCATTGCAAAACTATAACTATAGATAGGTACTTAGCATATTTTTCTATCATTGTAAACTAGTTATTCAATTATGTCATTTATACAACTTGAATTTGATTAGTGTAAGCAAATAAGAACACAGATATTTCTTTCTATTGCCTACCATCAAATTTCATTTCAATATCTTAACATTCCAAGTAAGTCCAAGATTAAAATATCAACACCCACAACTTTCCAATGATCTATTTTAGATTACTTTTTACATTCTTATTTGGCGTAATATTATAATCAATAATAAATTGTAGAAATTCAAGATTATGTTCAGCGTACCCAAATCAAAAATTTTTATTTTTATTCTTGAAGTGTTTATCAACGAGTAAAATATTAAGGAGTAAATATTTTTGCAAGTATAGTACTAATTTTTTAACTTGTAAATATTTTTTAATATAATAAATTAATCTTTTTAAAAAATCCCACATTAAATAACTTACATCTATATTGTCGTGTTCCGCTTATATGAGATAGGCCGGGTATGACGTGATTGGGTAGATTATCAAAACACTCATAATTTCAATTAATTTAATAAAACCATAACAGGTTGTCCCTAGGTTGTATCTGAGTTTTCTTTGGTTGAAAGATATTTTTGACTGCTCTGCCTCACACATCCGGAAGATGCAAACGCTATTGAAATCTGAAAGATATGAGGAAGTTGTAAGAGACAAAGTATTGGTAGTTGTTTGATTCAATAAAGATAATAGGAAACAAATTAAATTTAATTCGTTTATTTGTTAATTTAGGATTTTTGTGTAAAATAAGTAAAGTGACAATTTGTGAGAATTTTGCGAATGCGCGAGTGAGGAATTTGATGGGATTTGGAAAATGATAAAGGAGCGTAGAGGACTCTCAATTGAGCCGTCGGAGTATTAAGACGTGCTGTTGGGATTAGTAGGTATTTGAAATTAGTTTTTGGATTTGGGGACTCTCTAGTGAGACGTTGGAGAGAAAAGACGTAACGTTATAATTTAAAAATAGTTTGATAATATTAAGTTAAAATTTTTTAAGTCAGTCTTCAGCAACGGAAGACGTAATTATAATTTTCAAAGATATTTGGTTATGGTTAGCACCTTGATATTGTTTAGAAAAGTGAATTTAAGTTGGATTAAAGATCAATATTACGTTTGATGAAGACGTGTATGAAAATTTTTGGGACCACTGAAGATAATTTGATGGTTATGTTTCCATAGTTATTTTAATTGAAGTATTGGAGAAAAGCATTCGAATTACTTACCGGCTATTGATTGTACGATCCAAGGGAGGATATTTATTCACTGGTCGTTCCTACCTACTTTTGTTTAGTTCGAGATCAGAAGCTGTTTTGTCAACGATAACATTCACACTCCAACGCTCCACATACGACAACGGCCGCATCGGAGAACTACGGAAGAACGGTATACTTCGGTAAAAGTTTTTTTTGTGACGCACTTTCTATTCGATAAATAGACATATCGTTTTCGTTTTAAAATTCGGCCGCGCATGAACTTTGGGGGATTTTATTACAAATATTTACTTTGTAAAATTTAATTTGTTTAACTTTAAGAAAACCAATATTTTGTCTTTAAAATTTTTATTGTGTTTAATAAATTCCATTGTTTTTCGTTTTAATAGCGTATGCGTTTAATTTCATTTAACAGCAGTAGTAGATCGAGGAGGAAACAGATGCAATTTTCCATTTATTTAAGTTGTCTTTATGAGAAAGATCACTGATCAAGGTGACGTATATGAGTGTTTCGATTGATCTACATGAACCCAAGTTTCGACCCGAAATTATTGAGTCTATCATGCATAGCTGGTCGGAGCATTATTAAATTAAGTGCCATCACATTCCCCGCTATATAAGTCAAATTTTTATCTGAACAGTAGCGATACATGGCAATATATTATATAAAAATGGATGTAGGTGTGTACTATGTATGTATGTATGTTCCCTATAGACTCCTAATAAACCGTTTGAACGATCGGAACCAAATTTGGCACAGTTATTATGTAGGTCCCTGCGCATTTTTTTGTATTGAAATAGTGCAAAAATTCGCAAAGGAAAGTTGATTTTGAGTAGCCTGCCTTCCTTTAAGGAATCTCGATAATCCATTCATGCGCGTCCCTATGGGACAGCATGGGATTATCGAGATTCCTTAAAGGAAGGCAGGCTACTCAAAATCAACTTAAGGTGGGGAATTGACAAACATCGGGGAAATGGCCACCAACGTCGCTACTGTCGAAAATATTTTTAATTTAATTCAGTTTCACACCTTTTGGTAATCCATTTGTGGTATTCATTTCCAACAGATGTCGCACCAAAATGTACATTAGTGACAAAGACAAAAATTATGTTCATAATAATTGAACATAAAGGCGCTGACACACATGCTACTTACTGGCACGAAAAGCATGCTATTATGACGTAATTTTATGACTTTACGTCATAATAGACGTAATTTTACGACAATTACGTCTTAATAGCATGCTTTTCGTGCCAGTAAGTAGCATGTGTATCAGCGCCTTAATAGAGGTAGTTAAAATATACAGGTAAATTCCGATCCGACCAGTCCGACTGAGTACAACGCCATCACCATGACACACCGTGAATTATTTTGTTATGTTTTCCCTCCTTTCCGTTCCTAATGAGAGAACGGTTTGGAAAGGCAAACAAGACCACGCAGAAGTAAAACTCCTACTTATATTCGTGGTAACCCTGATGTTGGTATAAGCTAACTCGCTATAGCCTGGAAGCGAGGGTCGTAAGTCCAATGAAAATTCCACTCTGCGTTGTGCCGAAAAATACGAGAGTACGCTTCGTCGAAAAATAAAACAATGATTAAACAATAACGTTTTAATGAAAATAGAAACGATATCGACAAATACAAACGATTGTGGTAGTGACGTGCAATAAAAATAGTAGGCACGTTAACTGATTGTGACGACGGTACGTCAAAAGTGACACAATACGGGACACCAGAATGGTAGGCCCGTCAATACAAATAATTGACTATGATTTAATGTATCACAATACCACTTAGTAAACCCAAACAAGAATATTAAATTTGTCTCACCTGAGCTCAAGATGAGTTTACACAATAATAAAGACAGCAATGATCCTTGTATGGAATGCAGTGGTTGATGTTGACTTGCAATGGCTCCCGATCTAGGATCCTCGGACTGTTGTACACCGACGTAATACTCGATGAGCAGGTTCGGGCAGGCGGATACGAAGATGAACAGGCGGCACTCCGCTGCGTTGATAGTATGGTACACGATGGCGATTCAAGTAAGATAATATGATCGTCCAAAAATGTAACGATCATTCAAGCACTTTAGGTTGTGTTTGGTAAACAACAAAGGTAAACAAGCTGGTTGTCCAAAAAAATATAACCAAGCGAATGTTACCAAACAAATTTACAGTTGGCAATACTTTGTACTTCGACAAAGAAATATGGTGGTTCGAGATAACGAATCGAATAATATTCCAAAAATATTGGAACTGGCTAAAACAAATAGTTACGCACTGATTTCACGAAATCCGCAATGACGGTGAAATTAACTACTGCGTACTACTAATTTTGTTACGAAAATCGACCGATAAATAATTGATTCACACGCGATCAATAAAAATCGAACTGTCTTGTCGTACTATCAAAGCCAAAGTTAATTTTTGACGGCGCGCGTCTATATCCTGTACTATCAAGTACGTTGTAAAAATGAAATGAGAGATGGCGCTTGGAGTAACAATTTGAATAATTTAAAATGTTAAATTAGGTGACAAAAATAGATAAATTTTGTTACACACCCCCCAACTAAGCGATCTGGCCGCAGGCCAAGATCTAAAAAGATCAGATAAAGTAGTTGATATTTACAACGAACTGTGAATTTACAGAAGAAACCGTACTGTAGTGAGGAGAGAGTTTGTCGCATTAATGGTAGGATAGAAATATCAAGCTTAACAAGTAAAAAAATGAGCTTAAAATATTTCAATAAAAAAATAAAATAAAAAAATCTCTATAGGATTAAGAATAAAATAATAATTGTATGGTTATTTACACTAATGACGAAACGCCATCGTAAATCCGCAGAAGCGAAAACCAAATGGTAGAGCTAACAGTAGCTACTGAAAACCATAATGTGTGAATGATTTTGTCTCAGATAAAAATCAATGAGTACAAAATGGGCAGCCCGCATTGGACCTGCACCGAAAAAAGTGAATACAAAAAAATCTTTAGGGACATCAAGACAAAAAAACGTCTGATAATCAACCTGGGAATGGGTCACATAGGATCCATTCGAGAATAGTCAAACAAAAAAATTATCTTCAACTAATTCTACTTTCCAGTGTGAGACACTCACGGTTCTCATCTCAAAGGAAATGGTATTTTGCAAAATAAACAAAATAATTAAATAATTTGATCAAACGAATATTTGATCAACAGATCGTCCTACCAAGACTTTGACAGCTTCTCCGGAATCGTTGGAATAAATTCCGATGGAATAATTAGTGGCGAGATGGTCTGCACTAATTATGGCGTAAAAACCAGGGAGTAAAAAAATAAAACCCTTGACCCACCCAGGAAATAAATAATAGGTGCCCAATGTGATAAAACGAAGGAAGGAAATTGGAAAGGAAGATAAGGTGATTGGAATTATGGAGTGATCTGGTTATGGGAAGGATAGACGACCAATATGGCCAATGCGTCCCCGCCTCAATGACATGAGCGATAGCCCGTCCTCGCGTATGGTTGGAAAAAACGCGTCGTGGACAGCCAGCTAACAGACTCACACCTCCAAGACGAAAAGGCACCGGGCACATAGCAATCTTTGAGGAAAAGGAAGAAAGGTCGTACCCCGGGGAATGACAATATGCCATTGAGAGACGTAAAAAACTCACTCGGTTCTCTCTCAAAACCGAGATCATTGTTAGAACATGACTATAGGTAATATAATGTGTCGACAAAAATACGGCCAACGACCCTTCATGCCCGTAACAGGAGGAAAACCAGCCGGCTACCCCCCAACTAAGATTGAACCAACCCCACTGCAACAGTGCATAGGCACGCCTAGCCTAGACAGGGCGTACAGGTGTGGTCCATCCCGCTAGAAAGCAACCAACCGGTCCCCCTGGATCCTGCACTAAGCACGAAGTCCGCTAGCCCCCATAATTGTCAACACAGATAAGCAAGTGGGTCGGGACTGGTTGACCCCAAGGAAATGGTAAGACTGATGGAATGTCTTACGGGCTGTTTTATATGATCTGAGATGGAACATGATCAAAAAGAGACGACATTACCCAACCTCCTCCCATGTAATGTGGAAATTAACCCCTTTCAGATATTCGATCATCGTCGTCATCGGGATGTGATTTTAAGTCCTTAATATGATAGACACCTACATCTTTACCACGCTCGTTGACCAAACGATAAGTTAATGGGCCAGTAACCTCGCGAACCTTGCATTTGATATACTTAGGAGATAGCTTACTACTAATTTTATTCGGAGCATTAGAAAGTACGAAATTTCTCCGCCAAACTATGTCACCTACTCGAAAATTGATGGATCTCTTGCGCAAGTTGTAATGTTTAGCCCCCCTAATATAAGCATTATGCAATCGCTTAGTAACATCTTCAAACACCCCATTTAACTTTCGCATATCATGCGCGACGCTTTCACGGTTAGCAAGGGTTAAATCATCCTCTTTAAACTGTTGGATGCGACCGTAATAATCTCCGTTTATCGGAACAGTGCGACCTAAATTTAAGAATGATGGTGTATACCCCGTAACTTCGTGGGTAGCAGATCTTAAAGCATGTGCTATCTTAAAAATTTCTACGTCCCAACTACGATGATCACGCTTGACATAAGACCTAATAGCGGTACCAATAACTCGATTATATCGCTCTACAAAATTTACTTGTGGATGGTAGTTGGCATTTTTCCACACGTGTGAAATCTTGTAGTTATTCATTAGTTCTTGAAATTCTTTTCCCGTAAATTGGGGACCATTATCGACTTGGCAAATCATCGGTGTACCAAATAGAAGGAATACTTCATTTTCCAAAAACTCACAGATGGCCTTAGCCGTAGCTTTTCGTAATGGTTTGACTAATACAAATTTCGTGAACCAGTCACAAACTACAAGTAATACAGTATTACCTTTTGCAGAACGAGGAAATGGACCCATTAGGTCGATGGAAAGACATTGAAAAGGAAAACGGACTTTTTTCTCTTTACCCATTAGTCCATAGCGTGCGCCTTGGCAAGCTTTAGAAGCCAGACAAACAGAGCAACGACGCACGTAGCGAGCAACATCAGTACGCAACTTAGGCCAGTAATAAAGCTCTAGAATTTTATTAAAAGTTTTTAATGTATCTAAATGTGCAGACGTAGGATCGTCATGACACATTTTCAAAATTTCATTACGACGAGGTTTAGGAATAATCTGTTTCCATTCAACCAAATTTGAAATAACGTCGTGTTTGTTTGTAATGAGCTTATACAAACGATCTGACTCAATACGCCAGTCTGGATAAAGTTGCGGATTTGCTCTAACGTTGATCAGCATGCGCCGATACCAGGGATCCAAGTCATCATCGGTCAAAACTAATGAAGAGACTTCCAAGGGAGCACGGGACAAGGCATCTGGAACTACATGCAGTTGACCTTTGCGATGCTGGATGTCGAAAGAATGTTGAGCAAGACGAACGGACCAACGGGCTAATTTATTGGCTGGATCTTTCATATTCATGAGCCATAAAAGCGAATAGTGATCGGTCACAACTGTAAACTGAGTACCCTCAACATAGGGTCGAAACTTTTCTATACCAAATAAGACCGCTAAACATTCACGCTCCGTTGTCGAATAATTTCGTTCAGCCTTGTTCAAGGTTCTAGATGCATACGCAATGGGTCGCTCATCATCACCTTCACCCTGTGTCAAAACACTTCCCAAACCGTAACCTGATGAATCGCAGTGTATAAAAAATCTCCTTTCAAAGTTGGGACTAACCAAAACAGGTGCTGTAACTAATAGTTTCTTTAAACTTTCAAATGACTCAATAGCGTTAGGAGTCCAAGTGATGGTTTGACGTTTAACCCGTCCCTTAATTAACTCAGTAATGGGAGCAGAAAAGGTGGAGAGATTAGGGATAAATCGTCGATACCATCCTATAAGTCCAAGGAATCTTTTTACTCCAGTAACAGTAGTTGGACGTTCAAATTTAGTTATGGCCTCAACTTTGTCAGGGTCGGTATGAAGACCAGATTTGTCAATAACATGACCTAAAAATTTTAATGTGGATCTGCAAAATTCACATTTTTCAAAGTTAACGGTTAGGTTAGCATCTTTAAGTTTTTCGAAGACTTGTTGCAAAAGGTTTAAATGTTCGGCAAAGGTACTGGAAACTACGATTATGTCGTCAAGGTAAACAAACACCTTTTCACCAAGCAATGGACCAAAAACGTTGTCCATTAATCGCTGTTGAGTGATAGGGGCGTTGGAAATTCCAAACGGCATAACGACATACTCGAAGAGACCTCTGCCAGGTACAGTAAATGCAGTCTTTTCACGAGATGAGGATGAGAGAGGAACTTGCCAAAATGCTTTTTTAAGATCAATTGAAGTCAGGAATCTAGCATCCTGTAAATGAGATAAAATGTCATCCAATCGAGGGAGTGGGTACGCATCCTTTTTAGTCAATTGGTTTAATTTACGGCCATCGAAACACAGTCGATAGGAACCGTTCTTTTTACGGACTAAAAGCATGGGTGACGACCAAGCACTCTTAGAAGGGACAACGATGTTCATTTGTAGCATTTCGTCTAGTTCACGGTGAGCAATAGCTCGCATGGGTGGAGATAAAGGATAGAAACGTTGCTTGACAGGAGCGGCTGAACCAGTATCTATATGGTGAATTACCTTATCAGTACGAGTCAACCCCTCACGGTCCAGTTCCTTATATTTGTCTTTCATGGAAGAAAGCTTAACCTGCTGCTCTATTGATAATTCGGAAGCGGAACGCATAAATTCCGTGGCACTAATTTGATTAACAAAATATTGGTCTCTACCAAAATCAATTTTGACACCAAACATCTTGCAAAAATCCATACCTAGGGTTAATGATGTGGTGATACTACGGCAAACTATGACGTTTAAAACTTTGGTAACTTCACCAATGGTGATAGGAAGCATGACTTCACCTAATAAATCTTGTGAAGTTCCATCAGCGGAACGTAAAAGAGATTTGGTGCCGCGCGTAAAACATAAATCTAACTGATTTATTAATAAGTGCGCATCACTACCCAGAATAGAAACAGATGCTCCAGAGTCAAGCAGAGCAGCAAGAGGTACCCCCCCCCACAGTTAAATTAACATAAGGTCTTATGTCTCGCGTAGGATGTGTAAAGAGAGCGGAAGTAGTCTGCGATGATCCGCAAAAAGAGCGTACGCGTCCTAACCACCCCTTCCAACACAAGGAATCGGCTTTAAGAGCCTTCTTGAGACGCAGGCCGTGATGCCATCTCGCTCTTCTTCTTTTGTCGGCTTTTAACGCGGATTTGCCGGGCGAGCCGAAACGCCTCTCCGCCTTCGCAAGTTTTTTGAACGTCCTTGATGTTTTCTAGGACAGGTTATGGCAGTTACCCCTTTTTGGCCGCATACAAAACAAAATTTAGATAAAGGTTTTGGGCAATCCTCAAAACCATGCGCGGGATTATTACAGTTCCAACAGTTATCTAGAGAGTTGTCTGACTGAGGGTCTAATGGAAAATGAGTAGTAACCATGGGAGATGAAGACATTGAACAAGTGGCCTCTGATGGAGTAGTCCACTTTATTACTCTTTCGGCTGCTTGAGCTGCCGTAATAAGCGCTTCTCTAGTTTTGTATTCATTTAACCCTAAGGTTAATGAAATTTGTGGAGACATGTTACGTCTTATAACCCATAGCTGTTCCTCATCCGAAGGAATTGGATTTAATCTAGAAAATTGAGCAATCATGGATTCTATGAATCCCAGAACAGATTCGCCTGGTAATTGTTTACGAGCCCGGATTTGATCGGCATATTCTCTACTATAATCGAGAGATAAAAATCGGACTTTCAAAGCATCCATTAATTGTGACCAATTTGAAATAGTAGGACTCAAGGAACGGTACCAGACCAGTGCCTCGTCTGAAAAGAATTCCCCAGCTTTTCTAAATAATTCGTCTTCTTTAACCCCTCGTGAACGTGCAAGCTCTTGTGCGCGCTCAATAAAATCAAAAACGGCTTTAAAATTACCCTTGCCATCATAGCTAAGACCCCATTTGTGGACAGATACCCGATTTTGCGATTGATTTAATAAAATGTTAGTCAAGGCGGTGCTAATGTCTGGATTAATCGGAATTGAATCGGTAAGAGTGGACCTACGTGAAGGTTGAAAATTACTTGCTTGAACCGGAGAGTTCGTGATTGGTAATACCTCCTCACTTTCCAGCGCATCTGAATCTTTGATTAAAGATTCGAGATTCTCACGTAGAGTTTTACACGTACCTATTAATGTATTTCTCTTGGGATCATCAAAACCAACTCCTTCCATTAAATCTAAACGATTGCTATAATGCGCCAGACGATGATCTAATATTTCTAAGCGTTTATCGTCAACATTAGTAGACAAATCATCAATCTCTTTACTGATTACTGAAAGGGATTTTTCGCATATTTCTAGTTCGGCAGGTACGTCAACTGGTTTATATTTAATCATTGCTAATGATGAATTATATTTCTCATCGCGCATCAACTGACATAGTAATTTACGACGAGAAGCTAAATGTTCAGGAATTCCGGGTAAATCATTGCCTTTGCGTCGTTGCAACTCAACGGCGATCTCCTCTCTAGATAAGGCTGCCACGTAAGCTTTTTCAGACATAATTAAGTTAACTTGACAAAGACGAAGTAAAAAAATGTAAGCGTTCGATAAAACACGAAACTAAATCGTACAAAGAATTGAATAACAAAAATAAATAGTGCGTAAACACGACTCCCAACTGCGTGACAAAACAAATACAGTCAAATTGCAATTGGAGGGAACGCAACAAATGATATTATTATTCTGATATATATACGTAAATGGTTTCTCGCCGGTGTGAATTTTGAAATGGGCGTAGCGTTACTCGCAAGCAATAATTAAAAATAATATATATATTGCAAAAATGAATAAGGCGAGAGCACAACAAAAGGATATCTCGTTTTTGAACCAATAAAATTTGTGCACTACAATTAGCAAAGTAAAAAGGTTTTTCGCCGGTACGAGTACTAGGTTGACAACTCAATCTATTATTATTTACCATGTACCAAACCATACAAACACGCAAAGCGCCCAGTCCACAACGCTCTCCAGTTGCCAAAAACTGCTGCAATAATAAAAAATTAACACAACCACAAACGTTCCGTTGTCGAATCGTATACACGAAGGCGCACCTCGGGACAAACACAGAGTTGGAAAATCAACAAATCGAGCTCCACGTATGGACGCCAGTGTTATGTTTTCCCTCCTTTCCGTTCCTAATGAGAGAACGGTTTGGAAAGGCAAACAAGACCACGCAGAAGTAAAACTCCTACTTATATTCGTGGTAACCCTGATGTTGGTATAAGCTAACTCGCTATAGCCTGGAAGCGAGGGTCGTAAGTCCAATGAAAATTCCACTCTGCGTTGTGCCGAAAAATACGAGAGTACGCTTCGTCGAAAAATAAAACAATGATTAAACAATAACGTTTTAATGAAAATAGAAACGATATCGACAAATACAAACGATTGTGGTAGTGACGTGCAATAAAAATAGTAGGCACGTTAACTGATTGTGACGACGGTACGTCAAAAGTGTTTCGATTGATCTACATGAACCTAAGTTTCGACCCGAAATTATTGAGTCTATCATGCATAGCTGGTCGGAGCATTATTAAATTAAGTGCCATCACATTCCCCGCTATATAAGTCAAATTTTTATCTGAACAGTAGCGATACATGGCAATATATTATATAAAAATGGATGTAGGTGTGTACTATGTATGTATGTATGTTCCCTATAGACTCCTAATAAACCGTTTGAACGATCGGAACCAAATTTGGCACAGTTATTATGTAGGTCCCTGCGCATTTTTTTGTATTGAAATAGTGCAAAAATTCGCAAAGGAAAGGAAAGTTGATTTTGAGTAGCCTGCCTTCCTTTAAGGAATCTCGATAATCCATTCATGCGCGTCCCTATGGGACAGCATGGGATTATCGAGATTCCTTAAAAGAAGGCAGGCTACTCAAAATCAACTTAAGGTGGGGAATTGACAAACATCGGGGAAATGGCCACCAACGTCGCTACTGTCGAAAATATTTTTAATTTAATTCAGTTTCACACCTTTTGGTAATCCATTTGTGGTATTCATTTCCAACAGATGTCGCACCAAAATGTACATTAGTGACAAAGACAAAAATTATGTTCATAATAATTGAACATAAAGGCGCTGACACACATGCTACTTACTGGCACGAAAAGCATGCTATTATGACGTAATTTTATGACTTTACGTCATAATAGACGTAATTTTACGACAATTACGTCTTAATAGCATGCTTTTCGTGCCAGTAAGTAGCATGTGTATCAGCGCCTTAATAGAGGTAGTTAAAATATACAGGTAAATTCCGATCCGACCAGTCCGACTGAGTACAACGCCATCACCATGACACACCGTGAATTATTTTGTTATGTTTTCCCTCCTTTCCGTTTCTAATGAGAGAACGGTTTGGAAAGGCAAACAAGACCACGCAGAAGTAAAACTCCTACTTATATTCGTGGTAACCCTGATGTTGGTATAAGCTAACTCGCTATAGCCTGGAAGCGAGGGTCGTAAGTCCAATGAAAATTCCACTCTGCGTTGTGCCGAAAAATACGAGAGTACGCTTCGTCGAAAAATAAAACAATGATTAAACAATAACGTTTTAATGAAAATAGAAACGATATCGACAAATACAAACGATTGTGGTAGTGACGTGCAATAAAAATAGTAGGCACGTTAACTGATTGTGACGACGGTACGTCAAAAGTGACACAATACGGGACACCAGAATGGTAGGCCCGTCAATACAAATAATTGACTATGATTTAATGTATCACAATACCACTTAGTAAACCCAAACAAGAATATTAAATTTGTCTCACCTGAGCTCAAGACGAGTTTACACAATAATAAAGACAGCAATGATCCTTGTATGGAATGCAGTGGTTGATGTTGACTTGCAATGGCTCCCGATCTAGGATCCTCGGACTGTTGTACACCGACGTAATACTCGATGAGCAGGTTCGGGCAGGCGGATACGAAGATGAACAGGCGGCACTCCGCTGCGTTGATAGTATGGTACACGATGGCGATTCAAGTAAGATAATATGATCGTCCAAAAATGTAACGATCATTCAAGCACTTTAGGTTGTGTTTGGTAAACAACAAAGGTAAACAAGCTGGTTGTCCAAAAAAATATAACCAAGCGAATGTTACCAAACAAATTTACAGTTGGCAATACTTTGTACTTCGACAAAGAAATATGGTGGTTCGAGATAACGAATCGAATAATATTCCAAAAATATTGGAACTGGCTAAAACAAATAGTTACGCACTGATTTCACGAAATCCGCAATGACGGTGAAATTAACTACTGCGTACTACTAATTTTGTTACGAAAATCGACCGATAAATAATTGATTCACACGCGATCAATAAAAATCGAACTGTCTTGTCGTACTATCAAAGCCAAAGTTAATTTTTGACGGCGCGCGTCTATATCCTGTACTATCAAGTACGTTGTAAAAATGAAATGAGAGATGGCGCTTGGAGTAACAATTTGAATAATTTAAAATGTTAAATTAGGTGACAAAAATAGATAAATTTTGTTACAATTTTTCGCAAAAACTGCCTAAAATGGTAATAATGATAAACGAAACTGTAGATTGATTATAACTGTTATAAATAAACTTTTATCAATTTAATTTGATATTCTGTAAACTTCACGAGTATATTCGTGTTTCTAGAGAAAGACATTTTGGTTTGGAAATTTTTTTTTAGGTTACAGTTTTTATTTTTATGACTATATTTTAAGCACAATTTTAATAATTCATCTCTAGAAACACAGATCATAGTTTTTTCTACAGGATCCTGATTTGCTAAATGCCATATATGATATAGTTTTTCTTAGAATAGCGAAATTCAAAGGGTCTGTATAGCGTATATTTATACATTCATTCGCACCCTTAAAAAACAATAATGAATGCTGTCAAACTGTCAACCGATCGACAATGCAAATACGCGTGCCCGTGCTTTACGTTTCTATTTTACCAATCTTAACCAAATTTGCTGTAGAAGTTATTTACAACGCTACGAAAACCATAGGCTACTTTAGTACCTTGGAGTGAACCACAGAACAACCACGGTCTACACGTACATATGCCTGCGATACCCTTGAGTGAGGCCGGAAGGCCGAACAACCACATCCGACACGGTCTAGATGGCTAAAGGCGGCCGGTAGGCCGATTGTGCCAGCTAGTTATACATAAATATTTACATAGTACATATACAGAAACAATTAATTTTTTGAATTCATAATAATATATAAGTAGTCATTTAACATGTCATTTTTTTTAGATATGAATTTGTAATTTTTTGGGGGGAAAACTTAGTTATAATCCGTTGTTTAAATTGGATATTTTATGTTGAAAATAAAATTATATTAATTATTATTTTTTCTAATGTGTTTTTAACGACACAAACTTATGATACAAATATAGATAATATAATACCTTTTAAAATTTTTGGACTAATTTTGGGTGCCATTTTTATCCAAATGTTAAATGTATTTAATTTTTTAATGTCTTTATTTGTTAAATAACTTCAGATTGTAAAGTGTTTTATATGAAATGAAAATTTTACTAAGGGTAATATTATGAACCAAAAAACCTTATGGTAGATCTCGAAAAAAGAAAACGTCAATTTTTGACTTATCCGTGCAAGTCCACAGACTGGAGTATGCGCTGCAGCTTACTAATGAATATAAATTTTACTAGAAGTGAGAAGGATTCGACTACATGGTATCTGGGTGTTGCCCCACAAATAAACAATAATTTATTCTTTACGAACAAGTTTTGAGGCGGCTATTAAATAAAGGATGTACACACCTAAGTTCTTAAAAGATATGATTATTATAAGTTGATTATTTGATTAGTTTAAATATAGTTATAACATGTCTGTCACAAAGTTTTCAAAAAAGTTCTACCTTCAAATAGTAACACCAAGCCACAATGATAACTGTTTACGTCATGGTTTAATTTATTTAGAAATACTTCAAATTAACACAGATTTCATACAAGATTTAAATATACTTGCCATTTATTGCAATTAATTAGATGTCAAAATAAATTAAAGAAATACAATCAAGAAATTATGGTTCATCATTAAATCGTAGTAAACTTAATGGTCGAATAAACTTTTAAATGTTTTCCGACTTCTCTTAGATAATTTTATGCAATAAAGGAGTTGTAAAGTTAATGTTTAACAAATTCGACAATATATTATAATAATTTGCAATGTCATGTTCGTTAACATGAGTTTAAAATATCCTTTGATATTTTCGATGCGAGCGCATGCAACTCTCAATATTCATCCAACAAGTTAGGTCCAAATATTATGTATAGTTATTGTCGCATATAGATTTTAACATACAAATTGAAATTGATAGTGGAAAATTTTGCGAATTCACTAAAATAACAGATCGGTTATTGATCACATAATATGGCGTACACTTTAACGTGGAATTCAAACCACGGCATCATGTCCTGGGATAATCACTTGTTGTTCTAGTAATGGTAAATAATGGCCATATTAGTTAACGCAGTGTTTGCTCCTTTCGCGAACAGCAAGAAATATCGTGAAGGAACTGCAGATATTACTTATAAATAAATTAATTGTCATAGGGTTAATAATTTCTCTCTAGGTGCCAATTTATTTTAGCCCAAATTTATTTTTGCTTTTTTAAGTCACCCACCACAAATTTTAAATGGCATTGAAGTTCAATCATCTTGGTTGGACCAGACTGTATATATTATTATATATTTTTTCATATCCTTGTCGTCCACTAACTTTACTGAATAGAATTGTTCGATATTTGGATTATAGGTAAAAAAAATTCTTTGCATTTTCGTCGACGTTTCGAGTATTTTATTTTAAGTTTCCTCAAGACTACAAGCAAATAAAAACCATGTCAAATCAAATCATAAACTGTATAATATTATATTATTATACAAAAGGTTTTTTAAAAGAGTAAAGCAAAGCAAAGATGTAAAATCTTTGGTAAAAGCCAGGTTTTTTTGAGGGGCACTCGTGATTTATGAGGACAGGGACGGACCCAACCTATATTTTTGAAAAGTAAAATTGGGGTTTCGAACATTTTTTGAAAATTACGGGCGAAAATTAGTTATTAGAACTTTTTGACGCAATTTTTAGACGAATAGGTACTCTTGTTGTTGAATAATTGAACCTAGTTTTCTGGAAAACTATGAAAGCTTCAATAATTAAACAATTCAATTTTGAATTACCTTAATTTTAAAACTTGGTTGGAAAAAAGTTACCTATAATAAAGAGTGATTCAATTGGAAGTAACAATTTAAATTTGAAATGACGCACATTGCTTTTTGATAATTTTCTGATATTTTTATTTTAATATAATGTTAAAACATTGCCATTAAATATGAAAAATGATATCCGTCAAATGGCCGTCATGGTCGGCCTTGTAAACTTCAGCTCCTTTGATGAAATTTCCAATTAATGTTCGGCATACGTAAATCCTGTAGTAGTTCATAAATAACGCGTCGAATTTCGTCCTTTAACTTTGAAATCGTTTGAAGGTCATTGGCATTCACCTTTTGCTTCACATAACCCCAAATAATAAAATCCAACGGCGTGATATCACACGATCTTGGTGGACGATTTTGGTCCGCGAAACGAGAGAAACTTTTTGTGTAATAACTGCATTGTTTCCCGCGCTGTATGGTATGTGGCACCGCCTTGTTGAAACCACATGCCCTCAACATCAATGTTATCCAATTGGTGCCAAAAATAATTTGTTATCATGTTCCAATAACGTTCACCATTGAGTGTTACAATAGCACTACGATCGCTTTCGAAAAAGTACGGCCCAATCATACTGCCGTCTCAAAATCCGCACCAAACAGTGACTTCCTGTGAATAAGACGTGAATTTTCATCGCCCCAAATGCAACAATTTTGTTTGTTTGCGTAGCCATTCAATTAAAAGTGAGTCTCATCGCTGAAAATAATTTTGTTTGAAAAATTGCAATCAACTTGGTGGTTCTCTAACACCCATTCAACGAAACCACGACGCTTTTCATGGTCGGCTTCCATTCCTGAGATAATTGGATCTTTGCACATCTAACACTGGCCCGGTTCGATCGAATTTTACGATTAATTTTTTAATTGAGGCACGACTTGGTCGGTTATGTACACCAAAATTATTTTGCAATGCGTGATCGTGTTGATGAAATTTTTCCCATTTCGAACATTTTTAACAATTAAAATGCATTATTCTGTCGTGTGCCGCTGCATTATTACAAATGTTAATATCAATTGTTTATTACCGACCGAAAAAACAATGGTACTAGATTTAAATTGTTACAACCAAAAATTTTCAATTTTTTAAACGTGGTTTTCTGCGATTTTTGGATTATTTTTCAATTAGCTGAAAAATATTTTGGGACAAAATAGAACAAACACAGAAAGACATGGAACAACTTTCAAAAGTAATTCGTTTTAAAAGTTGGGTCTAACTTCGCACAGATTGGATACGTCCACCATGCTGTGGGGGTATAAAAATATTCCTTACTGAAGTCTAGCAATAAATTCTTGCGTTACTTTGAAAATATTAACGGTCTTGTTGTGAAATAAAAAATTCAAGTAAAGTTCTACTAATTGTACATACTAGAAAGTGAAGAAATATAAACCGGGCGAGGGGGTACGAACTCATGGCAAAGAAAAGTGAAGTATAGTAAAACATTTTTCAATACTATACCAACTTATCTTATACTCCTCAGAATCTCCGGTCTTTGTAGCTCTCAATTTCTTTAGTTTACCCGTAAGAGCAAACCGAAATATAAGTACATAATTAGACATAACTTCAAATTGTTTTTATCAAGTTACTAGAATTATGTTTGTGAACTTATGACCAAGTTTTTATTTTCTAATTGTTAAAAGTTCAGTAAAAGTAAATGCTTACGATTGGACGAATGATGAAGCAGGAAACTAATTATTAGAAAATATTTACGTGAAGAAAATATCGTCGGCATACAATCAAAAGTGACCATCTGCAAAACCCTAGTTTTACTTTAGAGCAGTTTTTAAGTTATACTTCGCCTGTAAATAGTCAATTTTACCAACTCTATAACTTATTCATTTAATTTCTAATAAAGATGGGCATTTTTCCTTGTAACCGTACTGGTTATTCAATCCCATTTAGTCAATTTTCTCATTTTCAGCATTTTGAAGTTGGTCACTTTTGCTTGTATGCCGACGATATTCGTTAGTGATACAGCAATAACCACGAGAGCTCGAGTATGACCTTCTTCTCTATAAATCAAAAACGGTGTAAGTTATCAAAAATTTATAAAACATCAAATGTTTTTTTACGCTGAACACTTTTGACCTCTTGGATCTTTAATATTTTTCACATTTTTGGGTTATTACAGAAAAAAAGTTGATGGAGTTGTTACACTTTAGCTTTTGTGGTTATTAGAGGAAGAAATTTTTTATGCGAACTGCTCTGAATTTTTTCGTGGAAAACGTAGAATGAAGCGGAAAACAAATTTAATTGTATTTAATATAAATTTATAAAAATAGTCGTTTTAGGCCTTTTTAAAAAAATGATGGTAATATACACCCATCAAAATCTTAAAAAAAAGTATTTTTACAATTTATAATCTTCTAGATTTTATAATTGCAATTAAAGTTCACATTGGGTAAACGATGGGTATTCAATGAACATGTGCAGACTCATCAGTTACTTTTTGGTTTTATTTTCAAACTTAATAATGGTCTTAATGAACTTGCCGCTATATTGCATTATCAGAAATATGAAAATCATGGGGGTGGGACAGATTACCCGCAGGAGGCCGCATTACCATCCGTACCTTGATTATATAATTTTATTATGTAAGGAATAAATTTCATTGTAATAAAATTTCACAGATACACCAGCTTAAAAATTGCTTTGTCCCCAAAATTATTCCAGGATCCAAGATGTATACTTATACATACGAGTATTATACTTGTTAAAAAAAGAGGTTTGAACAGCACCATCGACTTGATAAAAATAATTTGGTATATGATATTAAAATTTCATCTCATTTATTGACCTTAGTTCAGTCAAACTTTAACGATACCAAATTGCAAATTATGAAAGCAAAATGTTTTAAATTAATTTATTAAAAGGAATAACAAAAAATTTCACGAAGTGATTCATAAGTAATGTGCATGACATGACAGCGTAGTTTCGATAATGCATGTTAATGTAAAAACGAGCAGTATAAGAAGTTAACTAAATTTAATTTCGAGAAACAATTTGAGCATACCAAAGCAACTAAAAAATTAATTTAAAAAAGTTCGAAAAGCTTTCACATGAGTATCACATTTTGTTTACTGACAGTTATTTTAATTACTAGTTTAATTGCCGAATAAAAATAACTAAAAGTATAATAAAATTTTGACAAAAATTGTGTCGAAATTATTTAGAGAAATACTACGCGAGCCTTTACTTTTGGTTGCAATGAATATTACAGTTTAATGATGCAGGCACATTACAAACAGGTTCGGTATTATAAATCAAAATTATTAAAATTTGTAAACCCTCGGACCCCTTAATCATTTATTCTACTCCATCATATTATTTAAATTAATTTACCAATTATTTTTTCAAGATAAAATTTAAAATATTTAATCAAACTTCTATCGGATAGGACGTAATTGAACTGTTATGTATCAATATCGTTATTTTCGGTAATTATATATACGTAGATATTATTTTTGAAAGGCAAAAATGAATTAACCACTTCAAAAATGAAGTTTAAAATTTATTGCTTCGTGCAACGTAGTAAATTAACAGTACGCTGTTTTTGGTAAGGTAATTTGGCATTGTGATGCTTCTGGATGTTATGAAAATTTTATTCTAGTTATGTTTCTAGGTTTTGCGAAAACAATTTAAATTATTTTTTACCAACTAATAGACAAACCAAGCATTGGCACAAAATAATATAAATGTTTATACATATACAAATTTAAATTAATTTCAGGCGTTAGATTTACAGTTGGCAATATATTATGTACTATTAATTATAAATTATGGCACTAACCATAAAATTAACGTACAGAGAGCAAGTAAAAATATATCTAGTAATAGTAGATAAGTTGTTCTGTAAAGGATAAATTTATTACAAAATTATTTATTGATATGCTTATTATTCACACCCACTCTTTTGTTCACCTGGGCTATTAATGTCACGTATAGGTTTGTGTTAGGCTTCGCTGTTTGCTTGTTCGATATCAAATATCTCTAAGGGATGCTTTACGATACTGCCAGGTATTACTGTAAATATATTCTTAACATAATGATAACCGTAAATCTTTTTCTCAGGACTTTTACGAGTAGTACAATGTAATTTTAAGTAAAATTATATCAACGTGGTCTTATTTTAAAATGCCTGGTATTTTAACTAATTGTAAGGTTAAGTTTTGTAGTAATTTTATTATTCTGAATGTTGACATACTGCAATATGCTGCCATATGCTAGAATATGCCAATTATAAGAATTTCCACTTTCAGTAACTCAACTTGTCAGTTTGAACTATCGCACTCCATTTTTGTTAAATAAAATGATTATATGCAGCTGATGATTCGAAATAATGATGAAATTCATTTCAAAAGCAAAAAAAACTTTTTCGCAAAGCTCAATCCAATATATTATTTACAATTTGTACTTATGAATCATGTAGTAATTTTTAAATTATATTAGATGTGGTTATAATAGCAACCGTACAATTAAATTAATTTAGTTATACATACATTCTGTCAATTACTTAACAATATCTTGAAATTACATAAGTTGATAGGATGTTTATTAATTTCTATAGAAAAATAAATTGAGTTCTCTTAGGTTGTCTTCAAAGGTGTGTGAATATCTCTGCACGATAGTTATTAAGATAAACTTGAACGTTGTATGTAGGTACGTTTAATAGTTTCATTCTCATCCAACTCTTCGTATAAGACATTCGTTCATCACTATCGTGATTTCAATTTTAGAGGTTGAATACAACATTATGTACAATTATCTCACCTTGTGTAGGTCTACAGTCTATCATGTTTTTAATGAATAAATTTATAACGATAGAAGAAAACATAAATTGTACATATTGCAATTGGAAATAATTATTCGTTTGTACTTGTTTAAATTTAATAGCATTTTATTTTATAGAAAATGCTTTACTTTACTTGACAGTTTACAAGTACCTACTGTTTCGATAAGAATCTTGAGTTACAAACTAAACGTCGTTTCAGTAAATCTGTCAGAATGGAATGGTAGTTAAGTAAGTCTTTGAGTTGGCCGCAAATGTAGATTGTATTTTAGTTTACAAGCTTTAAGACGCGAATTAAATAATTGCACAAATATTTTTCGACTTAATAGTATTTTAAATTTAATTGCCCTCGTAACGAATTAATTAATATGTAAGTCTTAAAAAACACTTCAAAATTAAACAGTAGTATAGTAGGTATAAAATAAGTTACATAATAGCGGTACCTAATATATAATATACGAAGGACGGCACATGTATAAAAAACGGTCTGTGGGATATATAAAAGGATAACTTTTTTTCGGTGTCTAATTGGTCAATTGCCCAATTAATTTTATACTCTAATAAAAATATACTACCTACTTCCTTAGGTTTCATGTATTTTATAAAATAACATAGTAAGTTGACCAAAACTTTAACAATAATTTATTTACCTTTCAGTAAAACTTTCAGATCATTGCAATTTCTGATGACCTCCTTTAAAAATCCTATTTATTGTTTTAAAACTAATAGAAATAGTAAATAAAAATGATATGTTATTGATTTCCACTTTGGTGTATTTCACTACTCGATTCTTGAATTTCATTTCTGTGCTTTTAGGCAATTCTTCTTCTTCTTATGGAAATCCATAATGGATGTTTGCGACCACGTTATTCATTTCTTGCCTGTTGATAGCTGTATGTGATAACAATTTTGATTGAATCGGTAAAAATCCAATCGCCACCGTCTCACGCTCCTGTAAATAGGAGCTTACTTTTATTGTTGTTGGCCTTTGATCGTCGTTTTAGGTTAGCTCTTGATTTTCGCGGAGGCTACCTAAGTAACATTTTGAGCTGAATAATTTTTGTAAGCAAATTTTTTGCTGATATAACATCGTGTCAACTTAAAATTCAGCTCTTGATCAGCGTTTAGCAAATTATATGATTTTTATGTTGCCATTTTTAAATTATTGTCCATATTGAATGTCCCGTTTACAGAAAGAGAGCAAACCATGAATTGAGCAAATAATTTCAAAAAATGGAGAAAAACAATTGTCGAGATTGCGGCCCTGTTCACTACAAAGAACTTAAATTTTAAATCTTCTTTTTTGATTTTGAAAGACATTTTTGCACACGTTTTCTTCACACTTTATCACTTCAATTTCTAATAACTATTGTAATAGTTGATATTACAAGTAATCATAGAATATTTCTTAGGTATATACTATCTTTGTAAATCCCATAATTTTTTTAAATGTTATGTTGGTTATGGCCATGTTAGACTTGGATGCTTACACGCTTTTTGGTACCACGCCAACGTTTTTAGCATTCGATTTGAAAGCTTTGTTGTCGCCATTTTATCACGCTCACGTCGCTATTTTCATGGTAATATGTAAACTGCCCTCCGAGCCAAAAGGTCAGCACTTAAGTTCACCTGTAAACTACCCTGAAAGCTTAAAATGGATGAGGGGAGTTTACATGCAGGTTCAAACCAAGAAATTGTAATTACTGGTGACAACTCAGGACCGTACGCAGGTTTTCTTTGCAGACGGTGTTTTTGTTGAGCCATCCAGATTCATTCTACAAATCCGTAGTACGTGTTCAGCAATGCTACCTATGACGAGATACGCCCAGATGGAAAATAATAATTGGGACTTACCAGGTCTGAGAAGCCTTACAATATGGTTGATGACAGGAAAATTTCTTCGACCAGGCGTTAGAGTAGTGAATTGAAAGATAAAAACACTGTACTGGTAAATTCTGATGATCTTCTCCGGCAGGTTAAATGACGATGACGAGCTGGGATGCTGGATTGAGACCACGGAACGTGTGTAAAACCCATCGTACGCTGGTTGCTTTCCATTTCCAGGAAACTCGGCACAAGGTACAATTGTCCAAAAGAATTAAATAAAGGCGTTTCAAGTTGGCTCAACTCATAAAGTTAAAATTGACAACTGCTAACAACAAACGCTGTCCCCTTGGAACAGAATAAAAATGGAATCGTCCACATTTCACCTCAACCACAGCTCAACCACACGGGCAAAACAATCTTGTTCGAGAACTACTGTGTAATATCCGTTAACACATGCACAGTTTTCTTGGTTGAACTAGATCCACAAACCTACTGGTAACTAATATTCTAATATTAAAGCTGCGAAAACTAAGGTTTAAAGCCACAATAAAATGGCTGCCACAAAACTCAACCTTGAAGCTGAAAAGTTCAGTTTTGTGACAACCATCTTTTCGTCTTTAAAACCTTAGTTATCGCGCCCTTAATTATTTCGTTACCAGTAAGGTTCGTGCAATTGGCTCATCCTGGAAGCGGTGCGTATTGTTTACGAATTTTACACAGTAGTTCTGAACGCAAAATACGATTTTTTTGCACCCAGATGATGAAATTTGGATTTGAACGATTTTATTATCATTCAGTTTACAGGGAAGTGTGCAAGTCGTTAATTTTTGTGATAGTTCATGCGCCATTACGAATAAACAAATTCGAAAGCGTTTTGTTATTAATAAATATCAATTTTAAATTTATACGTTCCGTGTTTTTAAACGTCTTTTAAAAAATAATTCCATTATTTTGAACGATTGTGCATTGTGCTGAGTTTTCCTGGAACTGGAAAGAAACCATTTAAGTCGGCACCGTTCGACGGTGACAGAGGCTTTTGTAACGTGGAAATCCCGCTCGCAGAGTCTTGAAATTTTTGCGAAAATATTGTTAGAATCAAACTACATTATTTCCCGTCTTTTTGAATTTTTAAAATCTAACTTTTAAAAATTGTCACATATTTCTTGGTCAATTCAAATTAGAATCAAGGAAATAACGAAATCCCGTCTTAGTAAATTTTTAACATCAAAATATTTTTAGAAACGTATATTTGCAGGTCGAATAATATCTGTAAGAGATCTAGTGTAAATTAACAGACGAAATTATATTTTTCAAACGTGTAATAATTTAAATTTATTACAATGGTTTTTAATCACGTCCATCCCAAATCACACGATTGGAATGATATTTCGAGACTAACGTAGCACAAATTAAGAATCTGGGCAGTCATCAGTTTTGCCTTCATTCCAGTACTGTTTTGAATTTACGTCCTCTCGCATAGGTACATAGTTAACAAATTAGTTGGACATGTAGAAACTTTAAATTGGAATAGCGTTGTTCGCTGCAATTTTATTTCAAAGTTGCACATGTGCCTGTCAAAACCACGTTGATTTATGGATTTTATTTTCTTATCTGTACACGTGTACATGTGGCGAACCCGAGCCTAGATATTTTAACGTTACGTTTATGAGGATTTCGCAATCATGCTTTGCCTTCACAGATGGCAAAAAACTTTAAAAGTATACCTTTTTGTTCCACAAAAAATTATAAAGTAAACATTCAAAATGCAATAACACCAGCTGCATTTTGCGAGTTCAGACAAGATTTCGTAGGAAGAAAGACAAAAGTGACTCGTTTCACTTGAATTTTCTGACCAATCAGGTATCGAGGTCGAATTTAAAGACCAATTATAGACTTTTCTGGAAGAAATATGGAAGGGTTTTTATCCCCACGACCATCGAAAATCACATAAAAGGCACTGCAGAGCCCAATTTTAGCTAAGATTCCTTAGGGATCTTCAGGTCCGAATCTATGTCGGCCTGAATAGTGATCATGTAGTATCCAAAAACTCTGCCGGAAGTACTTCCGAGCAACGCCAGTGCAGGCGGAATTTTAGTGTAGTTGAATACAAGTCAATTATATAAATTTTACCAACGTAAAATTTTAAATCATTTAACAGTCATTTTGTGTAATATAATATGTGCAACAGTGCAAATAGGTAACAGATTTTTTATCGATTATACGAACCTTCATCAATATGGAACGGCATCATTTGATTTAATTATCATTCGGTCATTTAGTTATGTTTTAATTCTTTCTGGACATGTTAATTAAATAGTATTAAATTTATTGAATTAAAATCAGTTTTCGAGTTGAACATTTAAACGCATTTAGTATTAAACTTATTGAATTAAAATCAGTTTTCGAATCAAACATTTAACGCTTTTAGTATTAAACTTATTGAATTAAAATCAGTTTTCGAGTTAAACATTTAACGTTTTTGGAATTAAACTTAGTGAATTAAAATCAATTTCGGTTTGAACTATTAACGCATACATTAATGCAAGTTTTTATGTAAATCATTTCGGCATAATAAACCAGCGGTCGATATGTACGCGCCGCTCGATATGGATCATTTTATCGAACCTTCTTTAAGTGTACCACGTAATCCAGATGTTTACGTGCATCACATGTGGACATTCTTTCGAGATAACTTTTTATTAATTAAGAAGGAACAGTACCGTACTCCAATATTTTATTTCGTGTAAATTAAATCAGTGAAATTTAAAGTCGAGATTATTATTTAACAAACTCGTTCGTGTCATTCTAACGCAACTAATCCGGCTGCGCGAAACTGACCACGGTCAGATCCGGATCAAGTTAATTTTATCGGAATTGGAAACTCTTATGTTTTGTCATCATCTTTTACCGAATTACCTTCAACCTTTCAACGTATTTTATGGTCATCTCGATTATGGAAGAACATTATTCCCGTATCTCATATTGGCAAATCTCATGGAAATTCCGTTTGGAACACATCAGTATCTTATATGTAAGCATTACTTTCGCAATTTTAAGTATTATTGTATTCTTGGTCAGTTTTGACCATTACATTTTACCACCTTTCAGGTGTACCTTGAAAGACGATCGCAACCTCTTTGTATGTCCTTTTTATGTGTTAATATTCTAAATTGTTTATTAAAATACCGTCATATTCTTCGAATTATGTTTTACGTAATATTTAAGATTAATAAATTAAACCAATCATATTTCAAATTGAATTTTATGTCATGTTTGATAGTAACTGAATTAAATCAACGTCAAGTCAATATTTTTAGTGATAACGTTTCATCCTTTATTCAAGTCAAGTTTTTCACATTTGAGTTTTTGTAACACCATGTAGCTGTAAATATGATTAGACATATGTTATAAATTACCAAGTGCCCCCTGTATATTTCGACATTATATCTTTATTATTTATGTTTGTGTTTTTATTATTGTTTATGTGTTTGGTTATTTAGCGATGATGTAAGGTAAGGTTTTATAACAGCAAGATGTACCTGTAATCCAAAGAGAGGCCACCAGTGTGAGATACTCGCGTTAAGCTTTGTCAACAGCTGTCGTGTATTCAGCTGGGAAGGGGCGATTTGCACCCCTTTCGAATGAACCTTGGTTCAGAATTCACGTGGCGCCCTTTTGACTCCGTGTGTAAATATACTCCCCCCCCCGATTTTGATATAACATCATAACTCGCGATCGAGGATTGCCCGGTCGTCGAGTGGAAACACACGCTTTGCGACGTGTCGTCACACGACCCTTTCATTCCTTTCACCAACCCACCCCTTCGCGACTTCGAGCTAGTCAACCTTTTATTACCTGTTGGGAAGGTGTCGTGGATGCAGAACGTGGTGTAACAGGATAATAATTTGGCGCGGCCAACGTGGGTCTATCGAGAAACCCCTGCCTATCGATGAAGCCCTTTTGGCACATCATATCGAATTTTTGTTAGTTAATCAAGTAAAGTCCAAATTAATTTTTGTAGGTTAAAAAGATTAAATGGCGCCCAACTAAGTGGCTGTCGAGAACGCCTTTTTGGCATTTCGTGTTGAATTTTTTGAAATCCGTCAATTCCGAAATTTTTTTGTGAAATTGAGTAGTTTTCAAGTTTAAATAGCACCACAACCGCGTGTAACTATCGAGAAAGCCCTTCTGGCATATCGTTGTATTTTTCTTTGAAGTCCGTAGAGTCATTTTTGAATTTTTGAAATTTTAAAGTTTAGTGAAGCGCATGAATGGACTAACGAGATTCCGTGACGTCATCATGGTTCTTTAGCGAAGTGCATGAATGGACTAACGAGATTCCGTGACGTCAAGTCCTTGCGTGTTAAGTTTAAGTTTTGTCGAGATTTTTGTTGTAGGTAATAATCATTCATTGTCCTTTTAGTAACGAAATTTTGTTTTTAGAGTAACATGTAAATTATCGGCCGTGTTTTGTCGAATTAGATTTTTAAATTAGTTTAAACAATTTTACTTTTAGAATGATATGTAAAATTGTACCGGACAAGTTCGGAAAAGACGAGTTAGGGAATTCAACGTCCAATTGTTTATTGGAAACTTTTAAACAACCCCCTCCCGACGAGGTGTTGGTTGACCCAATTATGACTTCCGTTTTGAAACCACATTTTAGACAATTTCGAGTTCAATTTTAGTATTCTTTTTGTTGTAAGAAAGTACGAGTGAATTTTTCTTTTTTCAAGTACATCTCGTTACGATTAAAGTAAATCATTATCAGTATTAAGTGAGTCACTATTGTTGCTAAATTTTTTTGTTGATAAATATTTGTTGTATTAGATTTTAAAAGGAAATGTTATTTTGACATTTACCTTGAGTTTATTTTCGTCACGCATTTATAGGTTGGATCGATGAGGTCAGGTTTGGTGCGGACCACCACTGACTGTGGACCGAGACAACCCAAGTTTTTTCTCGCTTAGGTAATGCCGTTTTTGCGGGTTTTAGCTATCGTCCCGTGTATGACATTTAAACTACGTACACTATCGCTTACGTATGGCGTTATGTTGCCACCCTTAAGTTTTGTTGAAAACTTTTTGCGTTCAATCAATTAAAGATTGACTTTTACCGTTTCGTTTTTTTTTCTTTTGCAAACTGTCCGGACGACAGCAAGCACCTACCTTTTCTATGAACCCCTATACAGGAAACCACCCCTGTTCTCATCAAATAAATCTCGAAGTTTTTGTGATAGCCTAAGGAATCTCTCCGTCAAGGTAAGACGTTAAAATACATCCCGTGTTTACCGCAACCCTTGTCCTTGTGTATAACGATACCTACCCTAACGAACAACCCTTCAGGAATACATCAACCCTCCCTCATTCCGAAAATTTTTTATTTACGCATTCGTATTCCGTCCTTAGCAATTGACATTAAAAGGCTTTAATATGCGTCTTCTACGCACCTTTACGAACTACCCCTACGTACCGTTTTTTATCGAATCATTTTTTTAAATTTCGTCTGTAGCGATTAAGAATAGAAAGTTGTAGTTGTGTCCAGCACACATGTTTACGATGGATTCCGTTTATGTTACGTACGCATGTTACGCGCTCGTTTTATACGTTTTTATGCCAGTGACGTCGTACAGTCATTACGCATCTTTAGTTTACTTTTGTCTCGAATAAGACACAAGCGTTTCGCACGCATCTTACGCTTACTACGGGTCACGCATTAACGCACTTCATGTAGGTTACGCATTTAGTTTTTTTAAATTAAAGTAAATTTTTTTTGAATTTGATATCGACCATTAACGTAAAGTTTTTTTTGAATTGGGGTGCATGTTTTCTTGAATTTAGTTGAAAGTTTTTTAAAGTTTTTTGAATTTAGTATGGACATTTAACGTAAAGTTTTTAAAGTTTTTTTTTTGAAGTTATTTGAAGTTTAACGTAAAGTTTTTTGAAGTTATTTGAAGTTTAACGTAAAGTTTTTTGAAGTTATTTGAAGTTTAACGTAAAGTTTTTTGAAGTTGTTTGAAGTTTAACGTAAAGTTTTTTGAAGTTACTTGAAGTTTAACGTAAAGTTTTTTTGAAGTTTTTCGATCGAAGTTTATCGTGAAGTTTTTCGAGTTAATGCTGAAGTGTTAGGGAAAGTTAAGTATCATTTCGGGTTGAAGTCAGTGTGTCCCTGTCGCGTCACACACACTGATTATGTCGCACCGTCTATCGCACGACGCAAAATTGCCAACCACCAACCACTGTCTATCGCACGACGTTAAATTGCCAACCCCTTTCGTTGGTATCGAGTACCGGTTAGAGTAGATGTGTTTTCGTTTCTTTATTTTTTTTGTTTAAAGTTAAGATCATTATTGAGAATACCATTGCTATGGTCATTATGTCGTACCGTGTTGTATTGTTTGGACCCGTGTCCAATGTGAGACAAATCATTGTCGCAACACATCCTTTAGGGAAAGTTTTTTTGTAACGCCCCCTCTAGGAAATTTTTATCGAGATCTATTTTTGGTAGTGAGATTGTATTAGTTAATAGTTGATTAGAGTAACCCGCTTCTCATTGAGTTATCGTATTATCAGGCTGGACATAGTTCCACTGCCAGATAAATTTTTTTTGGACGTTGATCCACAGTTGGATAACGATCCGAACCCCGAGGTTATTGAGTAATTTCGTGGACTTAGTCCATTCCCCGGTGAATTATCGTCCCATCTTTTTCGTTTGGCGGACTACAATCTGCCCCAAAGGAACCTTCTTAGTAAGGGAATTTTGTACAGAAGTGTGGGTTAACAACTCGAAGCAACACTCTGGGAAACTTACCTTGTTAGGGAATAATAGATTAACTGCAATCAACCTACACGGTTATAACATCTGCCGATCCACGAAAGGAAAACCAATCGCAAGTTTTTTTCTCTGTTTCACCAACGATAATTGATAAAACAGACAGTCCCCATCTACTGAAGTGCATCAAACGGCTTTGTAAATTTGATCCAGCCAAGCACACGTCTTTTTTTACTCTGCTTTTTCAACGACAATTGAAAAAGGCAGACAGTCCCCATCGACTGAACATTTCATGAACGGCATTGTAAATATGAGTACGCCGATGAAGTGCTACCTTAACTCAGGTCTACCCCGATCTGGAGTCCGGTGTCTTCATAGACATTTGTGGGTTCCACGGTCAGCGAATGATCCCGTGATTTCGCGAACCGCCCTCTCATGTAGGAGTCACTACGACACAAGGATTGGCTAAGCCTAGGGTTAGGGGGATTTTTTTTTCTCGCTCTTGTAGTATTTAAGTTCGGTTTAGGTTTCGGTTAAGTAGCGCTAAGTTCAGTTTAGGTTTCGGTTACGTTTCGGTTAAGTTTCGGTTAAGTTAGCTTTAAGTTTCGATTTAGTTAGTGTTAAGTTTGGATATCGTTAAACTCGTTTTAAGGTGTTAGAGTTAAGGAAGATTGTTATTACGTCCCAGTCGTACGACATAAAACTGCGTGTCAAATATTTAAACGGGTTATTGTTTCGTTTCCCTTGTTTATCTCGCTTGTCATTTTTTTTGTAATCTCGAACTTTGTTTTGAATCTTAAGTCAACCATTTCCGAAATTTTTTTTTATATGAAGTTAGAGGGTATGCTTAGCGATCCAAGGGATTAGCTACCCCGCCGATCGGTTAGTAAGCCAAGTATCGACTAGTGTTGCGTTAGACTAGCTACCTAAGGGCACTATTAGTCATGCGGTAATTTCGTAGTTACGTTTCGGCCTTTTGAAGAGAAAGTATTTCTCACAATTCTTCAGTTGAATATGTTAAAGCCACTTCATTCAGTTTCAGCATACTTTCAGGTGCAACCCGGACGGTTGTCACCGTCTTGAACTTTAATCAGTTTTCGAATTTTTTTAAATTTTGTTTTTCGTCTTGTTTAACAACAAGTCTCTTCCCGTTTAAGATAATCAGTCCCCATCTACTGAAGTTGTAAATAGAACCGGCATTGTAAATATGATCCAGCCGATGAAGTATTGCCGACAACTCAGGTCCAAATCTATCTGGAGTCCGGTGTCTCCATATACACTTGTGGGTCCCACGGTCAGCGAATGATCCCGTGATTTCGCGAACCGCCCTCTCCTGTAGAAGTCACTACGACTCACAGACTGACCAAGCCCAGGGTTCGGTGAACCTTCTTTTAGTTTTTTTTGTTTTCGTCTTAGGTATCCCTAGATACGCTTTGACATTTAGTTAAGACTTGAATAATGAGATATTACATTTTCGATGTTAAATCCAAGTAGGATAGATTTTTTTGCCAGGAGTCAACCTTCGACTTGTTTTAAGCTTGCTCGCGCCTCAGTTGAAGAGTAGTTAGGTATAACCACTCTTGACGTAAGGGGAGTGTAACGTGGAAATCCCGCTCGCAGAGTCTTGAAATTTTTGCGAAAATATTGTTAGAATCAAACTACATTATTTCCCGTCTTTTTGAATTTTTAAAATCTAACTTTTAAAAATTGTCACATATTTCTTGGTCAATTCAAATTAGAATCAAGGAAATAACGAAATCCCGTCTTAGTAAATTTTTAACATCAAAATATTTTTAGAAACGTATATTTGCAGGTCGAATAATATCTGTAAGAGATCTAGTGTAAATTAACAGACGAAATTATATTTTTCAAACGTGTAATAATTTAAATTTATTACAATGGTTTTTAATCACGTCCATCCCAAATCACACGATTGGAATGATATTTCGAGACTAACGTAGCACAAATTAAGAATCTGGGCAGTCATCAGTTTTGCCTTCATTCCAGTACTGTTTTGAATTTACGTCCTCTCGCATAGGTACATAGTTAACAAATTAGTTGGACATGTAGAAACTTTAAATTGGAATAGCGTTGTTCGCTGCAATTTTATTTCAAAGTTGCACATGTGCCTGTCAAAACCACGTTGATTTATGGATTTTATTTTCTTATCTGTACACGTGTACATGTGGCGAACCCGAGCCTAGATATTTTAACGTTACGTTTATGAGGATTTCGCAATCATGCTTTGCCTTCACAGATGGCAAAAAACTTTAAAAGTATACCTTTTTGTTCCACAAAAAATTATAAAGTAAACATTCAAAATGCAATAACACCAGCTGCATTTTGCGAGTTCAGACAAGATTTCGTAGGAAGAAAGACAAAAGTGACTCGTTTCACTTGAATTTTCTGACCAATCAGGTATCGAGGTCGAATTTAAAGACCAATTATAGACTTTTCTGGAAGAAATATGGAAGGGTTTTTATCCCCACGACCATCGAAAATCACATAAAAGGCACTGCAGAGCCCAATTTTAGCTAAGATTCCTTAGGGATCTTCAGGTCCGAATCTATGTCGGCCTGAATAGTGATCATGTAGTATCCAAAAACTCTGCCGGAAGTACTTCCGAGCAACGCCAGTGCAGGCGGAATTTTAGTGTAGTTGAATACAAGTCAATTATATAAATTTTACCAACGTAAAATTTTAAATCATTTAACAGTCATTTTGTGTAATATAATATGTGCAACAGTGCAAATAGGTAACAGATTTTTTATCGATTATACGAACCTTCATCAATATGGAACGGCATCATTTGATTTAATTATCATTCGGTCATTTAGTTATGTTTTAATTCTTTCTGGACATGTTAATTAAATAGTATTAAATTTATTGAATTAAAATCAGTTTTCGAGTTGAACATTTAAACGCATTTAGTATTAAACTTATTGAATTAAAATCAGTTTTCGAATCAAACATTTAACGCTTTTAGTATTAAACTTATTGAATTAAAATCAGTTTTCGAGTTAAACATTTAACGTTTTTGGAATTAAACTTAGTGAATTAAAATCAATTTCGGTTTGAACTATTAACGCATACATTAATGCAAGTTTTTATGTAAATCATTTCGGCATAATAAACCAGCGGTCGATATGTACGCGCCGCTCGATATGGATCATTTTATCGAACCTTCTTTAAGTGTACCACGTAATCCAGATGTTTACGTGCATCACATGTGGACATTCTTTCGAGATAACTTTTTATTAATTAAGAAGGAACAGTACCGTACTCCAATATTTTATTTCGTGTAAATTAAATCAGTGAAATTTAAAGTCGAGATTATTATTTAACAAACTCGTTCGTGTCATTCTAACGCAACTAATCCGGCTGCGCGAAACTGACCACGGTCAGATCCGGATCAAGTTAATTTTATCGGAATTGGAAACTCTTATGTTTTGTCATCATCTTTTACCGAATTACCTTCAACCTTTCAACGTATTTTATGGTCATCTCGATTATGGAAGAACATTATTCCCGTATCTCATATTGGCAAATCTCATGGAAATTCCGTTTGGAACACATCAGTATCTTATATGTAAGCATTACTTTCGCAATTTTAAGTATTATTGTATTCTTGGTCAGTTTTGACCATTACATTTTACCACCTTTCAGGTGTACCTTGAAAGACGATCGCAACCTCTTTGTATGTCCTTTTTATGTGTTAATATTCTAAATTGTTTATTAAAATACCGTCATATTCTTCGAATTATGTTTTACGTAATATTTAAGATTAATAAATTAAACCAATCATATTTCAAATTGAATTTTATGTCATGTTTGATAGTAACTGAATTAAATCAACGTCAAGTCAATATTTTTAGTGATAACGTTTCATCCTTTATTCAAGTCAAGTTTTTCACATTTGAGTTTTTGTAACACCATGTAGCTGTAAATATGATTAGACATATGTTATAAATTACCAAGTGCCCCCTGTATATTTCGACATTATATCTTTATTATTTATGTTTGTGTTTTTATTATTGTTTATGTGTTTGGTTATTTAGCGATGATGTAAGGTAAGGTTTTATAACAGCAAGATGTACCTGTAATCCAAAGAGAGGCCACCAGTGTGAGATACTCGCGTTAAGCTTTGTCAACAGCTGTCGTGTATTCAGCTGGGAAGGGGCGATTTGCACCCCTTTCGAATGAACCTTGGTTCAGAATTCACGTGGCGCCCTTTTGACTCCGTGTGTAAATATACTCCCCCCCCCGATTTTGATATAACATCATAACTCGCGATCGAGGATTGCCCGGTCGTCGAGTGGAAACACACGCTTTGCGACGTGTCGTCACACGACCCTTTCATTCCTTTCACCAACCCACCCCTTCGCGACTTCGAGCTAGTCAACCTTTTATTACCTGTTGGGAAGGTGTCGTGGATGCAGAACGTGGTGTAACACTTTATATTGATATAAACTTCAATTTACAGCTGATGTTATTTAAATTCACTTGTATTGATAACTGCTTGAAATTCCCATACTATGGTTGGTAATATTTTAAGATTTTTAATTATTATTATTTAGCGAGTTTTTTACAGCATGCGCCGTTTCCCGCAACCCATACGCCATTTCCTCCTATCTTGGACGTCTTCTAGCCTTCTTTTCATGGCTTCTTCTACACCTTGTGTCCACGTACTTCGGGGTCGTCCTCTTCTTCGTCTTCCAGCAGGAGTCCATTCCCAAATCCTTCTCGGTCATCTCTCTTCCTTCATACGGTTAAGACTTTTAATACTTTTATTAAATTTATTGTTGCTAATTGGTGTTTTATTTATGCGAAGCATTTCCCTCGTTACCCCCAACTTTTCTACGAGCTAGCCTGAACCGAACATCAAAGGGAAATAACAATAAATAAATAGGCTCCTGTTTACAGAAGCCTGCGTGAGGCGGTGGCGCGTGGGTTTCACCACGCGATCAAAATTGTTTCAAGTTGTTTTTGGAGTAGAGATTAAATAGGAGAGGCGAAAGAACACATCCCTGTCGGACTCCCCTACAGATGTTCACCTTGTCGGATACTTCTCCATCGATTTTAATTTGGGGCGTCCGATTCCAATATACGTTGCATCGAATATCTTTCTGATCTATATCCATTTTTTTTGAGAGCATCTATAAACTTGTGATAGATGCCACTCAATCGAAGGCCTTTTTATAGTCTATAAAACATACGCATATACCAAAGCTTGTACGCGATTATTGCTCCTCTCGTGCCCAAATCTTGTGTGAATCCAAACTGTGAGTCACTAATAGTAGTCTTACATCTTCTGAATAACTTTTGATGTAGTATTTTCAGGAATACCTTAAGAGCGTGACTCATGACGCTAACGAGCTTGTGTTCTTCACATTTCTTTGAGGTGTCTTGCTTTGGCAACAGTATGAAAGTCGATAGGGGGCCATTGGTCGGGATAAAGCCCAATGTCTTATATTGTATATTAAATAACCTATGAATAGGTACTATACCCTGCCTTGTTGTTTTTTCTTCCTTAGTAATCGCAGGATGTCAACCCACCATCGTCATTCGACCCTCCTTCAATGCCCACTCTGTCAAACGAGAAGAGAAACAAGTTGACTCAATTGCAAAAATGTTTTCTGGAAATTTCTCAGCTTTGACTTGACCGATCTTGATGAAAATGGGCACACATAGCTACAAAACTGCTGTCAGGTCGTGATAAAGCCTAAATTTTGAAATTCAACTCAGAACATTCATGTCGATGCAAAATGGTGGTAAACTGATCTGCGGATCAAAGGATTATTAAAAGATTTGATATCATCTGTTCATATCTTATCAGATATTGAACAACAACTAAATAAGAAAGCTTTTATAGTTTCCCCAGTGCAATGCCACGACCACGTCGATGACGAGCCTAGTTCAATTTAAATCGGTTTTAAGCTAAGCTTTAAATTTACACTAAAAATAATTTTGCTGGGAATTAAGTTTTCTACAAAAAAATTCGTGATAGGATTATAAATGCATAATATTTATAATTTAGATGTGAAAGACATTTAAGGTCGCCGATAACAGTAACTAAGTGTAAAAAATCAAAACTACCTTTGAATGCCTCCCGGGGTTTTCGATTGTAAGCTCGTGGCATCCTTTTTTTCGATTTTAATTTGTATTACAATAATAATAATAATCGACATCAACTTAATGATAGCCTTAATAATTTACCAATCGAGTAGCAAACCGATTGAGTTGCATACCAATCAGGTCTGGGGGGGGGGTGTCTGCGATCACCACGTTATATTCATTGACTAATGTGGAGAAAATTCATTTTATATAAATTCCGGGTGTTTCTTTTAACTTCTTGTTTAAGTTGAAGTCGTTCTGTACAGCTTGTAGCCTCTTGATTTACTCGCATTCCTGATTTAGCCATTCATTCTTTGCAATCGTGATCTTTGTTCTTATCAATTTCAGAATGCATTTGTATTCACCTTGATCAGCATTGCTCTTATATTTCCGACGTTCATTCATCATTAAGAGAATCTTATCTGCCATCCAAGATTGTTTTCGGGTTCTTATTTCGTATCCTATTTTATCCATTGCAATGCCCAACATTATTTATATGGGTAAATACAAAATTAAAATTTTTTTACACTCTATGAGCGGTACTGTGATCCCATCAATATAATTCTCTTGAATCGTCTCGAACGGAATCAATTTGTCTTATAATTTAAATAAAATGTAATAAATCTATAAAAATATACCTATAGACGATAAAAATATAACCATTAAATTAAAAGTTTACAATTAATGAAGTTAAGCAAAAAATATTAAAAATATCTGAAGAATCCATCAACCTCTATTGCTGAAGGCTTATAAAATAATTTAAATTTAATTGTGTTTGCTTAACTTGTAGATTTTTAAATTTAAATTTTTTGCCGTTTTATTATTGAGATTGATATCTCAAGGTTCGTGGAAAGATTTGTAAAAGCGTTCACGTTAACGGTTTTTAAGATTTTCAAAAAAACGTATTTTTCATGATTTCTTTATGATAGATATAGTTTTCGATAGCTTAAATTTTTGTTTTTGTTAGGTACGTATTTTAATCAAGAACGATAAAAAAGAACAGTATGTAAAAAGCCGAAAGAAAATCGAGATATGAAACGTCTCTTATTTATGTATAAGGTAGTCGTTGATTCACCACTAAAAGGTATTTCAACATAGCACATTAATTAAATATGAATTAATAGTTTTTAATTTATACTCAGACAACTGGTAATCAGATATTAATTTTAAGGGACCTAGACATAGATTACAATATTAGATCTTTAGTAACTCTATTCTATAATTTTGTCGGACCCTTATTTGGTACCAGCCTTTCTTGGCCACTAATAGCACACTAATTTTGCAATCTGAGAAGTTAATAAAATTGGCATCACAAGCAGCTTACAAAATAATTTGTCGATTTTGTCGAATCATCGATGCTTCCGACATCTTCATAATGTTATTTTAATAGATTTTATTAATAACAAATGTATATGACTACATTAAAGAAAGCTATACAATTATTATTACACCAATTATTTTTTATTAATATACAGGTTTATTCGTCTTTAAATTAAGATTGATGATATAGTATTGTTAAAAACTTACCTATGTTTTCCAATGTTATTAATTTGTTAAAACTAAGCTTTGTCAAAGCAAATTAATAATCGCAACGTTGAACTGCTACGAAATTTCTGTTTAATAGGTCGTGATAAATTTTTAATTAATTACATAAACATGAACGTCCTTATTAATTGGAGCTTTGATTTTACGTTAAAATTTTGATTTTTTATTTATTAAAAAAACAAGAAATACTTGTTCACACTGCCATGCCAGCTTTTAAACCTGTCTCTCGTGCATTCTTATTATTTATTGAACAACAATTTGTACTCTTTATTAAATAATCAAACAAATGACCAAAAAAAATGTAAATCATATTATCTAAGCAACTTTAATTACGCTTATTAATAGATAAACAGATAGTTGTTATATCGTGTCTGTTTGAAAGAGTTAAATTATAAATATTTTTCTCTACCTTTACGTGTAATAGAATTTTTATGGGGTAATTATGTCAGGATAGCTAGAGATTTATTCGTTGTAGTTATATTGTAAATAAATGATGGTTTTTATAGTACATGTTTAGAGTTTTTGCTCTATTGATAGCTTTAAATTTGTTTTTATGTTGGTATCAGTTAACTTTTACATTAAATATGACATCAATGATTTAAACAATTATACGTTACTGCATACCTTGACTTGAGTGAAGCAAAAATGGAAAACTGGAAAGCCACGACGAAAAATTAAAATACTTGGCTATTATACCAAGTGAAATTAAAATTCATGCCATTCTACAAATTGATCATATCAGTATTAACTCTAATGAGGAATACAAATAATTCTATGTTAATAACTTAATATCTCGTGAGGGATAGATGTTGAATGGTACTGATTCAGTTATTTATTATAAATTAAGTACGTAGTACTTTTAGATTAAATACTGAAGTGATTAATAGCAGCAATTTTCTTGTAACTTGAATGTGCATATTACAACAACACTGCTGCGGGCTCGAGCATTCCTTACTAATAGAACCTATACTATCAACTTGTTATTAATATACAACAGTTTTGTGAATTTCCTTTGGTCAAATTCAATTTACTATAAAAATTACAAAATTGATATATTGGAAAAAAACTAGCGACGATTTCATAAAAATCTTTAATAATAATAATTATAATTTGTGCAATTTATTGTCAGTTTGGTTTAAATTGCTTAGTTGGTAACGATTCTATCAATACCTATATTATGAAATATTTAAATATATTTTTTGAAAAGGATTAACGATAAGTACTGGTTTGGTAGAAAAATACAATAATTTTCGTTACTTGGTGTGCGTGATGGATACTTCAACAAGAACAACGTTTATAAAATAGTTTATATACTTAAATTTAAAAAGTAAAAATGAACCATAAAGCAATGAGGAAGACCGAAAATTAATTACGCAATTCAAACTTTTATACACAATAAATACCTTTAACACATAAAATATTTCAAATGAATGCATTTCGGCATTCTAAAAGCACAATAATTACTAATTATTTTAATGCGGTCTTTATATTTTAAGTATGCAAGATAATATACCAATATAAATATCTGTCCAAATTTTTAAATAAAATTACTTTTTATACATATTATTTATGTATACCTATATACAAAATATTTATTAATCTGCTTCTGCACTTTCTTGCAAGTAATCAGTATTTAAGCGGATTAACACCAACATTTCAGCGCGGAAAAATTCAAGATGAAACATAATATATTTAAAAAATAATCTGTAGAAGGAATAAAAACAAAAAATCGCCGTAAGCGATTCTTTATCACAGTAATACTAATGTGGGGTAGAAATACCTACTATCTATAAAACTAATCACAGAGAATTCAATCTAGATTCCACCATTTTAAAGTAATCGGAGACTCAATCCTAGATCAAGCATAAAATAAAATGGAGAATTGTTTTAAGAGATTCGGATAATCGGGGTTTTTATAATAAATTAATTTTTGGAAATTTTTCATTTCAAACTAAACAAAATCTAAATATTTCCTAGCGTACAGTGACTGACTTGAAACCCATTTCAGGCACTGATCTAATTTACCACCCTTGATATGTTTCTCCTCATTTATTATGGTTTGAATTTTAATTAGAAATACCAACACTTTTTTTATTCAAATATTCCGCTTAATATTTTTAAAGTTTGTTTTGTAGAATGTAAAATTACATAGTTGGAATTTTTATTTTTGAAAATTTTCAAAAAACATGATAATTTTCCTTCAACCATTGATATTGAAAAACGTGTTATTGTATGATTTAAGCAATTTCCATCTAAAAAGTGTGATTTTGGGTAGAATACGTGAAATGTTTGGGAACATGTAGTATTCCTTACCTTATTTGGGGTCATCTTAGCACAATTTAAATTTGGGAGTGTGTTAGTATTTTTTTGGCCAACACAGCCCATTAAGGTTTATCGCGATTTTTCATCCATGGGATTTTGTTTGAAAGGCTGTTGACATTAATCATCATTCAATTATTTAGCTCCATGAAATCTAAAAATTGGAAGGAGAGATAACGGATATCGGTTATCGTTGTGTACAAATCCGGTGTATGTAGTACAGAAACCAATGGGGTATGAATCTTGGAATGGGAGATTACCTCATAATATAAGTCCTTATTATTTTGTTCATAGTTAATCACTTTTGTGTGGGTCATTTTATTACTCAGTTACTTGACATTAATTGTTCTCGTCGACAACAAGAAGATTTTCTTAACTGCCTAAATTTAATTTGTTTGAATATTCAGTACTACGTTTAGAACGTACTTCTAAAGATTATTGTGAACCCCTACAGATCTGTTTCGCGTGTGATGGATAAGATTAGGTTAATTTGAATTTTATTTGTTCTATATATGCAATTCAAAAGCTTGATTGAATTACTTATTTGGGTATATTTATTTGTCATTTTTACTAATTATTTTGTTTAATGACGAATACCTACTCCATTTTATGCTTTTTATTTTATTTAAATTTATGGTTTTCACGATTCAGATAACAACAAGAGTCAGTAGTGGGAAAAATTGTATGACGCTGGGCATTGTTTTCTTCTCTAATTTTTTTTTTAGCAATCCGCACCCTAATTCCTCCGGCTAGCCAAAATGCCTCTTAAGGCGGTATTCCACTTTTTTGCACATAAATCTAGGCAATTTTCAGGATTTTTTTTTTTAGAAAAAGGAAACAACATAGAAATTGTTCTGTTATGGTGGGATATTTGTTATATATTGAGTACACAATTGTGATTTTTTCATGTAAAAATAATAAAAATTTGCGCCGCTACAGCTTCCTGAACGTAAGTCTATTAAAAAGGTGGTGGGCAAGCTTAGGTCCTTCGTATTTGTCCAAAATTGAAAAGCGAAAGATTTTCGTATTGAACAGAAATAGAGTTGTCGCTATCGTCCCTACTACAATCATAAGAAAACAAAAATTGCATAGGAAATGGCAGCGTTTGAAAAAAAAAATTGAAATTTTCTACATTTTTCTCAAATTAAAACCACAAAAAAGCACCTAAATTTTGTACGAATGCATTTGTTTTAGTTCAGACGATATAGAATTTTATATAAAATCGAATGCCGCAGGATTCAATTGAATCGGTTAATTATTTTTTAAGATAGAATGCCCACCACCTAAAGAAATGTCATTTGGAGAAAAACACATTTAAAATTATGCGGTAAGGTTCTTGTAGTGCAGATTTCCTATTTACGAATTTGCAACTGCGTTATTAGAAATCTTCATAACTTCCTCATTTTTTAAATTTGTCACAAAATTCTTTGATTAACATGTTCCAGAAAGATTCCAGATTAATAATAAATATATAAAAAAATGTATTTTTTGAAGTGTAAATAATGGAATACCCCCTTAAATATTTAATGATATCGTATGACATAACTGTTTCTTATGGCATAACCTAGTCGGATTATGCCCTGCCACGAGTTGTTAAAAAAAAGCTTCCTTCCTGATTGACCTTTTCCCAATGTTTCCATTAATTTGAATATGGTAAGATAGTCCATGCCTAACTCTATTTGAAACCGTTTATGAGCCACTTCCGCATGATTGTTGATGCTTATCAACCCCCACCCCCTAAATAGAATTTTGGTTTGAAAAATTTAATAAAAAATTAAACAATTTAATTTCAAGAATATTCAAACAAATAAGTTAATTTTATTTAACAAATTAAAGAAGTCAAAATAACTCGTACTCGCAAATGTTCAGTTTCTGGCCTAGTGATACAAAAATAATGATTTTGACAGGTAACAAATAATGAAATTTTAAGAAATAAAAAATAGTAAATTATATACGTACCGCGCGCTGATGGCTGTATCTGTCCAACCGATCGAGAGCACACGAAGAAAATGTAAGTTCCATTCTGTAGAGAATGAGAATTCTATCTGAAATATTCACAAATATTTATGGAAATATCATTTTTCGCGTGGTTTTCCCTATATAGCAGCCAAAACTGGGGTCCCTGTGATAAATGATTATGTCTATTTAGAGGTACAAATAAATACAGTAAAATTCATTCCTGCTTGCCCCCAATTAGTTATGTGGAAATAGCACTTTTAAAACGCTTTTCGACTGGCCTACTATTGAATTGACGCGATTTTTGTTAGAATTGAATTGGGAACGCAAAATGGTAATGTTTTTGATCGCTGGTCGAACCCAACATGGGTATGTGCAGATGCTATAAATGATGAATATCGAAATTTAAACTTCAACAATAACTTCTAATCAATACCCAAGTACCATATCAATGGCACACCGGTATAAAACCAACGTTGGTGTTACTTGGGTTGTGACGGATTTTAGAATCCATCACATACGTTCCACCTTGTATATAATACCAATGTTTTTTAAGCGATTATAAACGCGCCGGCGTGAAGGATTGTTTGAACAACGGGGGAGTCTTGGGTGAACTCTCGAACGAGGAGGTCGACTTTTGTATGTGCTGTGAAGTGATCGTGAGTTTGGGTTCCGAATTTAATAGGATATGGGACGGATATATTATTTGGAATATTGTTTGTTTTCCAAACCCAGTAGGAGATTATATATTCGTTGATAAGGGATGGTGGATACTTCCCGTATCGTACGTTTTTCTTGTCGGATCCCATTGTCCATACTTTCTTTGAAGGATTTGTATCCGTTCAAACTGGTAAGTCACCAAATTTGTTGCTAATTACTTCGCAGATACGTTAATCAACTCGGCCAATTTTTACTTCGACCACCTGGAGTTTGTTATCACTATCTATTGAAACAGATTTTGTTCAAGTTTCAATAAAGTATTTCTAATTGCCTCTTTTAAATTGGCCCTAATGTTTTTTTGTGTTTTAACATTTTGGGTGTTTCTTTTGCCTTATATTTTTTGCTTGGAAAGTTTTGCCAAGTTTATGATTTGTATGTAGGTTTTGTGTTTCTGCATAAAAATTGATTAAGGCAATCTTATCTCTTTTGCGCTCGCACGCGTAGATATAAATATTAAAATTCTATATTTGCTAAATTATTATTTGTGAGAAATAATGTTTTCTTTGATAAAATTTAAACAGCGTATAATAAATTAACAAAGGTAACATCGTGCAGTGCTGGCTTAAGGCAAAGGCAAGGAGAATCCTAAGTGGTCAGCATAGTTTCGAATCTCGTATTTGAAATTTTATGCTTGATATTTTTTTGTGTTTATTTTTATTTGTGTCTTTTTTTATTTGATATATTATATAGATAGGAGGTAGCGATGCACGACAAAGTACAGCGGTGGACAGTTTCATCGGGGGCTTACGATTGGTTGGTTATCTGGAAGTTCGTAGTGGTTCCATCATTTGTTGGAATTTTTATGACCACTCGGACGTTCTCTTAATTAATTCGAGAAGAGGTTCTTGGTGGTAATGTCTTTGCTTCTGTACATCCTGGTCGGTTGGTGCAGTTACTATCGGACGTCGTAAATATTATCACCTTCTAGCAACGACCATCCAGGTGCTACTCTATTTTTTTTTTGCTAGCAAAGTTGTTCCTTGATCTTTTTTGGGGGCATTCATTTGAGATAATCCACGGCTCTGGCTTGCCGCTACAACGAGCTGGTTTAAACGAACATCAGGGCTTCACGCAAAATAAGTAGGAATTTATTTTTCTGCGTGAGCGTGTTTGATCAAGCTATCTTCTCATCAGAGATAGGGAGGTCAAATAACGTTTCAGGGTAGCAATAATTCCAAAAAAAACAACAATCCTATGTTATGAGAAAATTGACCACTATTGACACCCTCACAAACTAAGGGTGCCCGGCCGTGCTCAGTGGTGGAGCGTGGGTTTAATATACGAGAGATAAGACGTGTGGGGATAATGGCCAAATAAACGGGATAGGTAATAAAAAGTATCAATAGGGGTAAGAGAAAAATTATTGGGCGCCACCAGCAGTATCGTGTAATGAGCTTTATTGAACCTACACTTCTCCACTAGTTGATGTTGGATTATTAGTTAAATGGGAATAAACAACAACAACGATAACAATAACTGAAAGGACAATGATATCGATGACGATACGATTATTTGATTTCAAATTATGGTATGATCATCAGGATGATCTGATAATGTGCACAAAAATGCTTGAAAGTTACATTAAAGAAATTCTGCAAAAGTGTTTTATTTTTGTTTATCTGATCAAAAATGGTACCTTGTAGGATTTTTTTGTTTGTAATAATAAGTATTACATAGCTTTGATTAAATTTATTACTTATAAAGTGCATTTGAAAGTGTTGAAAATACTTTAAAATTAAAAATACATAAGTATATGTATGTATGCACTTCAGATATTGTATCTTATCTTACTACCATTAAAACTAACCAGTTTCTTATACCAGAAAGGCTTCGCAATTCTTCTTTACAGAGGAACTTCAGTAAGCTCCATAATAACGAGCTTTTAAGGGGATGTTCAATATATTCATGAAACCTTTGGAATATGCAATACCCAAATTGGTTCATGCTTCAATTAACTGTGTAGATCACATGAAGTTCTGTACCTCTGCAACCATACAATTACTAATAATGATCACCAGTTCCTTCAATAAATTACAAGCTAAACAAACTTGATAAAATACAATTTGTACAACTTGTTAATTTGTAAAGGAAAGATCAAATTTCCTTATAGGCATCAGTGGTGTGCCGTAAAACATACATCGGTAAACTAGGAAACTGGAAACGATGGAAATCTTGCTCAACGTGGCTTCTGTACTTCTGTAATCTTAAAATCTAAGATCAATCTATGAACTACGGGGAAGCCAACGATAAACCACCCTCATTATGTTTCCATGAAAATAGAATAACTCCACTCAAAGTTAAATCCAGAAATCTACAGCAGTGTCTCTTTAAAGAGGAACGGCAAAAAAATATAACTTGTTGCATTAATTTGCATAAAATCTTTAACTTCAAATGGTTTTTGATTACATGCAAGAAAGTGCAGAAGCAGACTTATTTATACATAGTAGCTACTTTGCAAACTTCCCAATTGACAATTATTACTTTGATCTGTATAAATTAATGAATGTAATGGTTAAATTATAGTGATAAGGTATAACGCTACAGTGCCATTTCCAGTTGATCTGGAAAAAATGAGCCGCATTTACTACTTAAAAATACTATTTATACATTAACTTTGCTAAATAATGACAGGAAATCAAAGAAAGCACACTAACTGGACATATTTATTGAAATGATTTCAACGTGCTTAAAGAGATACGCATCAAATGTCGGGTTTTCTTTTACTCTTAGTTAGGTGAGTTGACTGCAAATCCGTACATGGCCTATCGTATCATTTATCCGTAACAAAAAGACACTAGGTTTTCACATTAAACATTTTTTTAAAAGTCGCTCTATAAGGCACGTGGGATTTATTTTATAATACAATCGAGATTAAGCAAAAAATGCTCCCAAGAATCGTTCAGTGTATCACGGTGACAATTGACTTCCATTTTCAGGCATCATCGAACGGAAATGTTTAAAATATACAAAACTGTTTTTTCTTTTTACTTTACATGTTGCTTGTTTGCATTACATTAATTAGTTAATCGTGGCCAATTTTGTACGTACCGAAAAGCTATTAAGTCTGCATTCGTAGCATTTTGCATAATAATTATTGTAATAAACTCAAGCCTCAGAGTAAATATTTACTAAAACGTTTCTGAAATTAATGCTTTCCTATAATATATAAATATAAAAATAATTGGTGATTGTTAAAAAGGAAAATAAAAGTCGGCGATCTGAATCACGCACAGTCTCGATGTGTCTACCAAAACGGCCAATTACACGGTACAGCTTCCAAATAACTCGTTTTATTTGGACGTGCAATGTCCTTAATGATCACTTCTTGTCCGATTATCAAACAAAACATTTTTTTATTTAATGTTCATTATTTTACTTGTGTCAGTTCAGTATGCTCTTTAAATTAATTTAATTGATGGTTCTGTTTTTTAGCCGCAAAAATTCCAAAAAATTATAGGTACTTACCATGGTTAAACGCATTATCACGATGAGCTTAGTCTGTATTTTGCCTGTATTAAATTCGTTAATGAACAATATTTTGATTACATATACTTACATAATGTAGGTCAATAATTATTACAGTTTTTGCTCTGATTTTATGTCTGACCACATTTAATAGCAATCATTTGGTCATAAAACTAAAGGTTATTTTTCTTGTATTGTATAAAAGTAAACGTAAAATAATTTCGCTAGTACTCGAAATTGGAGTAAGTTGTATTATTATTATTATTATTATATTAAATGTATCTAATAAAATTTTATTATCGCCTTTCATTAAATTAACCAAGTAGTTATAATATTGAGTTTTATTTTAATATTAATTAAATTGTTTAAAGATAAGAAGCATTACATTAATTTTTATTAAAAAGCGGTGCATCAGATCTGGAATTTAATTGGTCATTTTTAAGAGTAGGAAATAAATAAAACTTTAAACTTATGTCTTCCTTGTAATATTTGAATACTTATGCTATGCTTAATATTATTTCAAGTAAAAGTTGTTTTCAAAAGTGAGATTACGTTTATATTTTATGTTGTCTCATAAATTTATTATATTAGGTGCTAAAAATTTTAATTAAATTTATCCGTGATCCACATATAAATATTCTAACTTTGTATTACCTATCTGCAAAGGTTAAAAGCATGTTATTTTTTAAATCTATATATTGAGCTATAAATAAAATAATATTTTTTTTGTAGCTATTAACTATACATTTACTATTTATTTTTAAACAATTTTAATTGATATACCTACAATAATTATGTAGATCTCCAGGATCTCGAATCAAGGATCAGAAAATCTCTTTTTACTCTAAGGTCATTGCGTATTTTCTATGGCCTCATCTATGACAGATGATCTATGCTATAATTATAATATAATCTTATTGTTTATATCATGAAAGTCATATATGCATTTGCATTAATTTCCGGGGATAATTACCTATCACCTGTCACTCCGAATGAGTTGAAACTTTGCAATCGCAAAGAGGAAGGTTTACATAGGCCCCTACAACAACAAAATTCTGAGAAAGTATTATCAAAATTTTGAGAAAAATCGATTTGAAAAGTATGGGAAAGTAAAATCGTGACCCCGGCCGAGACCACTATCGGGTTACCGGTCCCTTCAAATCGAGTGAAATTTTTTTGCTCCGATTTTAATTTTTCTTTGAAATTCGGGTAGGGGGGGTGTGCTTAGTAGATATTAGTATAAATATTCGCGAAAAAATGGAAAATAAGGCGGTTATTGCCGAAAAAGTGAAAAAATTAAATTTTTCTTTGCCTTCGAATTTTAGGGGTGTGCATTCGAAAAGGAGGGTAATCCATCGTCAAATCCTACTCCTCCGGGGCGCCGCTCCGCTCCGCTCCGCTCTGCACCCCTACGGAGCGGATTTGACTCTGGTTACTAGGCTAAACATACGAGAAGGCGCCACCGATCAAGAACACCGGGATCTATGCAACCGGGATGTGAGAGACCCTCGAAATAGCATTAAAAAGTATAGTTGCGGTATGGTGCAGTATACTATTACGTTTCACCCCCTAAAAATCGCGTAAAAACAAAAAATAATCGATGTTACATGTAGGAGCGTCGAGCTGCATCTGCCGGTGCGAAATTTTCTAAGTGTAAGAGTATATCCCAGTGCACGTACCGTCAACAAAATGCGCGCCGGCCGGGCGAAGCTAGTGGCATCGACCGGTTGTGTGGCACGATCATGCTACTTTTTCGTACTTTTCAAATCGATTTTTCTCAAAATTTTGATAATACTTTCTCAGAATTTTTTTGTTGTAGGGGCCTATATAAACCTTCCTCTTTGCGATTGCAAAGTTTCAACTCATTCGGAGTGACAGGTGATAGGTAATCCTCACCTAATTTCCTTATTAAATATTTTTATAAGTCATTCAAATATTTACTCGATTTCAACAATATTTTTATCCGGACGAATGTAAACTTTTCATAACTGAATGAAGAATTATTAAAAATTTGGAAAACTATAATTACGTATAAACTAAGTTATTTTATCTATTAGCGATGAAACGGCTGCGACTAATCGGCGACGATAGATCTTCATAGACCGTTAGTGAGAGGAAGAGTAAAAAAATGATATTTCTGTAGATTTTGTTATCTATGATATTTCTAATCTTCAATAGAAGCAAGAGCAAAAATTCCATTTTCCAACTTTTTGGATTATTTGATGTAATTAATTTATTATAGGTTACCTACTGTAAAGTAATTAACTTTTTTGCAAAAATTGATTAGGAAAAGGTAACGGTTAATGGCATCGCTAGATTTTAATCTAAATTTACGTTTAAATCATAAGAAGGCTTTACATAAGACCTTAGAACATTAATTTAAAGAGTAATTGCAATATAATAGTACACAAAATTAGTTTACAGAAAGATTAACTACAAATTAGTGTATAAGAAATATTGTTGATTAGTTTCCTATTAATGAAGTAACACGGGATAGTTAATTACCTTTCGTGTTAATAACTTCTTCTGATGCTTATTCATTATATATTATTGATTAATGGTTATATTCTTTAGTAGCTGTTCGGAGGTACCTATAAATAGGCAAAGCAGTAATCGTTATAAAACTAACCTTTTCTTTGTAATTAATCTTCATTAGAGGATTAATTAATCCATTTTTTATGTAAGTATGATGTTCTCTAGCATTATTTATTAGGTGACAAATTGCGGTAACCGTTTGGCTTTAGTTTTATACAAGATTCTTAATTGTACTCAAAAATGTATTATAAAACTTACAGTTAGTTATACGATGCCGCTTTTAATACCTTATGATGATATAATTTGTTTAATTCGTTTCTTCGCGTCTTAGGTATACTTTTTATTATAATTAATAAGAAAGTCGGCAGGTCCGCTGATTTGCTCATTTCAATAAGTTTAAAAGTACGAATAAGTTGAATACAAGTGGATTAACGTAATAAATGACCTCACATATATAAGAAGAAATAAAAAATACTAAGTAATGAGAAATGGAAGAAGAACAGGCAACACTTGGTATGTGGTCTTGTCACTCCATATTTGTCGACAACTTAATATCGGGATTGAGTAACTGCATTCGAAAAACTTTTGCAGGTACACTTGCATACAACTCTTGTTTCAGGTGTCATGTGGTTGGTTAATCAACATTTGGTTTTAAGTAAATGTAGACGCCCTTCAAGTTATAAGCAATTGCCCTAGTTCGATATAGCTGGTTTCCAATATTATATACTCAAGCTTACGTTAAATATTAATCACGAGAAAAAATATTATGCTTGTGACTCGTCGACTCCCCTTCCAATGGGGATTTTGGAAAGTAATTAAGCCCTCAAATGTATTTTTGTTTAATCATATTGGCATTAAAAATGCAATAAAAATCTATTTGATTTATCTTTAAAGGTTTTAATAAAATATTTAAGCAGTGCTCGCTGTATCTACGGGAGCTCTTTAAAATGAAGCAGCAGTTTTTATAGTTTTGATGAGATAGATAACTACCGACTTTGCCTCCGATTCTAATTGAACTCAATCAAACAATATAACTGGTTCATTGACCACCTGACAATACTCGAACGTGAGCTTTTGCTACTGCCTGAGATGCTAACGATAAGAAGTCGTTGGTATCAAATTTAAAATTTCAATATTGATACCATTTCGTCCTCCGCCATTAGAAATTGTAAATCATCCTGTTGAAATTACAATACAAGCTTTACTGTAAATATTTCTTCGTAATTTTCCCATCACGAATAAATTAATCCTTAAAATACTAATAAAATTTTACCCTTCCCATTGTTAATTAAATAATAAAAAATATGATGAATTGTCGTTTTCATTCATTCATAATTTTATTGCCCCCCTCTCGGAACAACTATTTACATCACATAAGAATTTAACATGACAGTGTTATGTTGAATAAAATATGGAATAAAATTCTATTTACTAACAAGTTTTTTCCTCTAGCATTTTTATTAAATATCTTATATGCATAATCTTGTATACAAGGATAAGCAACCCACATTATAAAATAAAAAAAGAAATCCGCTCGTTTTCTTATTAATTTGACAGAAATATTGTACGCCTAACACGTTCTATTCAATGTAACATGAACAAAATTAATTGTCAAGATAACTGCAACATATTGATAGTTAAGAATATAGTAACCTGGTCTATTAAAATAATAGACTAAAAAGTCAATGGACTCTTGTTTATGCAGACGATTATGTAATCACACGTGAAACTTCCATCACTTTATAATGCAAATATTTATCATATTATTAAATTTTTTAAGTGATTGAGAATATTAATCCAAAATGATATGGTATTTTAATATAAAAAGCGACCCCCAAGAATTTAATTCAATTATATTTTATAGTATTATTGTTATTAATTTTAGCTGCAAATAAAAGATAACATTTTCTTAATTTATACCACTAAATAATACAAACCGGTATTGGAAAATTATTAATCATTATCACTAACTAATAAGACAATTTGAACTGAACATTAATTATTTTAATAACTTGACTCATGAATGGAAACCTTATTATTGTTGGTATGTCGGTGCATACAAGTGAAAGCGAAGTATCGAATATCTGCAATACAATCGGTTACTGTACTGGTGAGGACTAACGGTCCAAAACCTTCAGTATCTAATGCTTTAATCTTCTTTAATTTTTAATTAAACTACTTGCAGATTTTTTAAAATATTTCTGGAAAATTACAACTTGGAGTTTATGGAGACAGAGGCTGTAAATTAGGTTTTTAACATATTATAGTTCTGTTCATTAATTATTTGGCAACTAAGATTTAACATTTAACATATCGTTACATAATCTGTAAGTTAATTGTTGCAAAATGAAGTATGTTTTAATTGTTGTCAGTTACAAATAATTACTTTTTAATTAGTAATAACGCAACAGTTACAGTACGATATAACAAGATAAGGAACGTAAATCCTATTTTACTACTTTCTTATAAGGAAAAAACTACTCATATAAACCTAACTAAAAAGTAACCGCACTTTTATAATACTAATAATGTGTTAATACTAACAATTAAAATGAGAGCAAACAATTATGTTTACGTGTTGTAATTTATTCTTAGATTTTTCAAATTTCTGATTTTATTCCTAGATAGGAAAATCAGTTAGGTCGTAGGTGGAACTACGTGTACTAAAAAAAATAATATCGAATTTCTAAATTTATAGATTTGTATAGAAGGAACATTAATTTAGTGGCACCCCTTAAAAATGGGTCACTTAAAATGTTTTTTATTTTAGTTGACGTTTTAACAAAATTTACAATCTGTTGAAGAAACATTCGGTAAATGGATTACAGTGTTATATAAGAAAGTAAGTCCGGCGACTTTACTTCTGCAAAGATCACTTTGTTGAGTTTTACATAATACAGATTAAGGTTTAAACAAATCTATTTGGGAGATCCCGAGGGTGATTATCATTTTCAAGGAGGTTTATTACGTTTCACTGTTCTTATTTGCCAGTCATTATGGATAACCTCATTTGGTTCATACCAGGGTGCATTTACAATTGTGCGGAGCACTTTTGATTGATATCTTTGCAGGATTCCAATGTTTGAATTACTAGCCGAGCCTCATAGCTGGATACCGTATGTCCATATGAGTTTTATAATACACTTGTAAAGAAGAACTTTATTTTCCAATGATAATTAATTGAGATTTACGTTCCAGGAGCAAAAACATTTCTCTGAATTTAAGACTAAGTTGTTTCTGTTTGTCCAGATATGCTTCTTCTATGTAAGACATTTATCTAGGTGCACACCAAGATACTTTATCAGCCATTCAGAGTTAGTGATGGACAAACTTCCCTCTTCATAGTATAAGTGAAGTGCCCAGATTTGGAGTCGTTTGTTCTAAGTTTCCATTTTATTAACCAACTTTGAATTAGATCTAGATTATTTTCGATGCGTGTATTGAGTTTTTATGAGAGGCCATAATCACCGTCATCTGCGAAAGTCGTGTTCTTATTAGTAAAATTTATTGTTGATAGATAGGCTGTGTATATTAGATAAAGCACTAGACCAAGAATGCTGCCCTGTGATACAACAAAGTCTATTGGGCAAAGACTCGAATATGTTGCCTTATAGTTATTTGATTTGAAACATTTTTCAGCAAGATAGATTTTAAAAGTAGGTAAAATTTAGGCAGTTTTTGTTTAATTTTTATTAGAAGGCACTTATCAAACGCTTAAGAAATATCTATAAATCTGTACAATACTTTTTATCTTCAAGGTTCTCCTGCTCGATGTTAGAAGTTGATGCCTATAACTGAATTTGTATTCTTGTATTATAATCTCTTCTGATAGTTTTTATTGGTTCATTTGTAACAGCATTTTCTCAAAAACTTTTGGCGATGTTCGTAAAAGACGTATAATGTCTTCTTTTGATGGTGTTCCAAGTTTAAAAATCAAGATTATTTGTGCAACTTTCCATTGCGATCGGAATACGTTTTCAGTGTTGAAAACATAAGTGAATAATCTCGTACCTATAACAAATAGCTCCCTCGGTACTCTCCCAGTTATAAGATCATACTCCGGTGCCTTTTTGGAATTCAAAAGTCTTAACACCCTTTTAACTTCACTTATTTTGAATGGTTTGGTAATTTGTTGTTTACCGGGAGGCTCTTTCAAGATTTTATTATTTAGTTGGACTTCAACTTCTTCTTGGTTTTCTGGTGGAAATTGTTGAAAAACTCTAATTAAATAGTCAGCGAAGGAGTCCTTCGCATTTTCTTGGTCACCTTGCATCAACAAACAGTGAGATTTGTCGGCACACTGTCTCGATTACCTACGTGGGTAATAGGTAGGCTAGTTTCTGGCCAGTCACGAAAACTGGGATGTTCCGGGTATCGGGAATTTGTTCTAGCAATCAATTTGTTGGGCGCCAGAACCGCCAAATAAAACACACCGTTGAAGGGAGTGAAATTGTCTATTAAGGGGTCTCAAAAGGAAAGAAAAGTACTCTAGAAGTATGAAAATCGGTACCGGGTTTACAAATAAATGCCCGAAGGCCAAACAATACTGATGGATCTGAAGGATCCAGGAAATTTGCACAGTGAGAACTGAGGGTCTACGTAACCCGTGACGTACTACCATCAACTAGTCCATCATGGAAATGCTATTGTATAATGCAAGAAAATAAAGCATGCAACAAAAATTAGTTGCAAGCAAGCAATACGGTTAACCGTAAGCAATCTAACCACAAGCACTACAACTTAAGTAAACTTTGTACTTACCCGCCCATAGGTGGTAGTATTGAATTTAAACCACATTTGACCTGTTCCCACCTGTTCGCGAAGACCTGAGCTCGGTTCACTCCAATGATGGCATCCACGGTCCTGATAATTGTGTTTAGATAAGGTTGAATCTAAAAGTACAAAGTTACTAGCCACAGTGCCAATTGTACTGATCACCCCGGTTTCCTGTTGGACTTTCCACACAAAAAAATTAGCTTCCACGACCAGTTGGTTAACAGCAGTCCGCACCGGTGCGTAATGAACAATATCGTGTTATTAATCGAAATTGCGGCCGAAGTCTTCTTCAGATTCCTCGCTGTACACCAGCCTTAGTTCCAGCCACCAGCAAACGTGAAACCTTTCGAGCCTTATCATTCACAACAAAACGATGGTACTTAAATAAGCCTTTCCAAAAAATTCTAGTGGTTGATTTGCTAGATAACTTCGTCCAATTCTCTCACCAAATATCCTTTTATTTCCTCTACTAAAAATTTTTTGTCAAAAATTAAGCCGTATACAGAAAGAAAGCTGGAAACTTATAAGCTTATTATAACTTATAACTTATATAACTTATAAGCGCTTATAAGTTTCCAGCTTTCTTTCTGTATACGGCTTTAGACAGGTTAAATTTTACTTATTTTTTTTGCCTAATCTCCGTCCGTTTTTCTAATTGGAAGCAGAAAAGATGTTAGTCGGTAAAATTGAAGACAAGAACCCCAGAGAAAGGCCCCGCCTAAGATACATAACACAGATAATGAAAGACACTGAAACTGATAGTTATGAGAGAATGAAGAGATTGGCTTCCAACCGGGAAAAATGGAGAGCTGCTTCAAACCAGTCACCCGACTGAAGACTTCGAGAGAGAAGATTTTTAGTTCTGCTGTTGAATGATTCAATTTAGTTTTATCAGTTGGATGCCTAATGTTTCGCCATATATTTAATCTAAGTATTTGTTTTTTTGCAATCGCTTCTTTCACTTTGGAGATGCAAGTTTCTTCCATTGTGGTAGTATGTCCATCACGGGTAGATAACCAAGTAGCACTCGGATAGTTAGGTTTTCCATTGCTAAAATGAGATCTGTTTCTGATTTAAGTGGCAGAGTTAGGTCGACCTTTATGTCAATTAATGTTTTGAATGCATCCCAATTGTAGGATAATTGCACATCATTAACTTTTGTTTAACTAAAAAATTTCGAAAAAATGAAAAATGATATTCTTCTGACAATTTTTAAATATACCTTCTTTTAATGCTGACTGATCCTTAAATGTTAAAAATTGAAACGCAAAACATCTACCTTATATTATATGAGTTGCTATGAGAAAACCACATGATATTGTTTTATTTTACATTACATTATTAACTATAGTGAACTTTCGTGATCCAAAAGAATAATAATAAGTTACATCGCCGCTTTTACTGATAGTGTGACAGTGAAAAATATAATAATCACTCCTTCACTCACATACACAAAGAAGAACTTTAAGATAAGATGTAAAACGCGTCATGTCTACAGTAAAGAATCAATGGATCACTCTGATAAGTGATAATACATTCAACGTGTATCATACGGACATAATGACGCAAGTATCAAATTTTAAAGTACTGGATCTTTTAAGATATTATGCTTCAGTGGCGGCTCGTGAGAAATATGTTTGGCTGTTCTGCATTATAAAAAAGGGAAGGTATCAGTAAAATGCTAATCTCAAAAAATAAACTTACTTATTGCACGTTTTTAAGCATTAATGGCGTGCGCCGGTGCTTACTTGTGGCAAACTTAACTTATCAATAACTTTTTCGTTGAAATTCAATATTCTCGAGATATATTTTTTTACTATTGACAATATCGAAAGACACAAACGGAAAACAAAACAATGCGTTCTTACGATTACAGCCACAAATCCATTTGTTCCGTAAATAAATATTCGTATTAAATTATCTTTTAACTATACAGTTTACCTCGACTTGTATATACCGGCAATTTCTTATCACTAATTGTTCTTGATAACTAAATTTAAAAATTACATTCATTTTTAAAAACGACCTTCTTCGTAAGAGATTTTAAAAATGACTAAATAAAATGCCTTAGTTAGCTTATCACGTCATAATAATTCTGCATATTTGTTATTTTAAAAATAGAACTTATACTTTGTAATTTAAACAGCCTTTTGTGTTTGGTTTGAAATAAAACAAACGACGCAAACATTTTTGTAACAATAAGTTTTATTTGAGCGCACAAAAAGTTTTGTAATTATTGTTAACTAATTTTCGAAAAAATCCTATTTTTACGGGTTATTATGAGAGAAGCTGAGTTAATAAATAATATGAGTAATGTTAGTAAAAACCTAAGTCCAAATTTCTTGATCTACATTTTATTACAGAAAATTATAGTTTGAGAATTGTTTTACAATGCAGAAAAATCTCAAGTCCAAAATTATTATAAAATTTTATTAGGATTAGGAATATTAGTAAATTCATAAGCATTCATTTTATCTAGTAGGTATAAAGGACATTATATCCATAATTTCAATTCAAGTTTATAATACAAGATCTTTCTTTAAAATATTATTGCATGAAATGCTAGCACCGGTGGCTGCGTTTCAATGCAGCTACAGTACATTCGACTGTACATTCGATGCGTGTACGTATCACGAGCTTTAAGAATTATTTTTGTATAAAAATACATTAATTTTATGCTTCATAATTTTATTTAAAGTTGCAAAATCTGTCCAAAAATAATTTAATTACTGTTTTGCTATAAATATGTGCAAGAAACTTGGTGTAATTAAAAGTTTTTAAAAAATTTATTGCTTATGCCCTAATTTCACTGCAATTTGTTTAACAATTGATGAACTAATACTAAAATTAGTTTTTCTTTTCAAAATTCGAATTGTAAACTACCTCGAAACAAAATCATAAAAGATATAGGTACCACGTAAAACTATACCAATTGCTATAGCATTGTAGTCTGCGTTTCAATACAGCTTGGCTGCGCACAAGTGTATAGCGTTCAAGTTAGTCAAACATTTTCATAGCGGACTGGACGTGTATTTATTATTACACTATTTATGTGACTAGCTGTTAAATTACATATCAGTTACTGATATGCTAGCGAAAATAAGAAACACGCTTTCAAAGCTAAGCTGATAATACACAATTCTTTATAATAATTTAAATCTGATTAAGGTTATAATTATATAATTAATTATGCAAGTATTGGTATTTTTATTGTTATTTTTGGTGGTTCTGCAGCTCTGCAGCTCCTATGGTAGAACCGCCACTGTTATGCTTCCTTTGCACAACCACAAAAGAAGGTATAAAAATCTACGTATGTACATACAGGATGCTATTGAAATGAATGAATTTCTTCGTATTCTTTTTTACCTTTACTTCTCACCAATTGGTCACATTTAAATAATAATAGAACCAATTCATTCTTTTGATCACGGTATATCTCTGTCTGGCCAAAGAAGTTCCGTAAAATCCAAAAATTCCAAACCCGGAATTTCCAACTTGTAACTCAAACAGCAGTCATACCAAGCCAGCAGTGTGGTCTAAAATTTTAATGTTGAAAAATGATTATAATTTTGTTGCTCTATCTATGCGGTAGTCCATCGACCTACCGAATGGTTAGTCAATCTCCTATTTAATTTGAATTTCAAAAACAGCCGCAACGTTTAAACTCCTCAAACTCCAATAACGAAGATAAATTAATCGAGCATGTTGCAAATTACGAAAATACTTTCTTAAGCAATTCAATTTTATACTTGCAGCAGACGCAAATTAAAATTTGCTTAAAAATTATGCTGTTTAGTCACGCCAAGTTTAAATTACGAATTTTTAGTAGCTTTACGGTCACTCAAAATTTTTGCAGTAATAATAAAATGATGATTAGTGTTAACATTAGTTTGACATTGATTGACTTGCGCTTTTAAATTTTTTGAAAGAAAACGGTACCAGTTAATTATGATTATTTACATAATTATAATTTACTTAAATTGGAATTAACACGTTGATGTGCGGTAAGAACGCTCTTATAATTTTAATAGTTAAGTCTGAAGACGTGAAGAAGTGAAAAACGCTGATATAAAACAAAGCTCAAAGGTAACCAGAAAACAAGTCAACCCCAAACTTTGCCTTAAATCCGTTACCCAAAATAAATGCGAAATGTATGGCTACCTCACCGATAAACTCTTATTATTATCTGCGTTACTGTTTGCTTTAATATCACGTATTGGTGTAAAATGAATATTTAAACATATTATTCTTTAGATTAAGAAACTAAATTTATACAAAATAAAAATAAATTTTATTATACTTGTTTTTGAGTGCATTAGCGGTAGCATTGAACGTCGTGGTTAAAGTTTGCGAGGCGTGGGATTTTATCTGGTTTGCCTCAAGCAATGCATTAACTTTTCGCGATAAATTCAATAAAAAAAAGTTTTTTTAATTAATTTAAATTAAGTACGAAATACCTAAATCGGTTAAAAATTAATGCCTGTAATTTGTTTGCTTTTTAGTTTAAATACGACGTAATTATTGGTAACACGTTGTATTATAATATCCATTTATCGTTTTACTATTCTAAATTTGTGAAACATTTTTTCTTTTATTTCTATTCATTTAAATCTGTTTCCTAAACGTTCTTATTTTTTCGACGGATTTCTTTTTATTTTTCTATCAGTCAAACTACTTGTCAAACTTTTTAAGCAGTTTTTGACGTCGTATTAATTTTTTTTTATAATTTGTTGTAATTCGGTTGCTGGTAATATAATTTGGCAAGTTATTGAATCGCTACTAATAAGATAACCAAACTATATTCTTAACGGATTATTTCTTGCTTTATTTTCAGCGTTACCTCAACTACTTTTTTTATCAACAGGTAGAAATTATTCAAATGATTACATTAAAAAAAAATTAAATTGATTGGCGATTTAACGCTAAATTAATTTTCGATTATGTCGATCAACGGATAAGTTTTGTGAGTTCTTCATTTTAAAGTTTTTAGTCATCGCTAGGTATTTAAATTTCGAATGGGTTAGTTGATTATTTTAGTTTCAATATATTTTAATCACGTTTAAGTTTTTTTCCAATCATCCTGATTGGTTGTCAAGAATTCCTTAATCGTTTTACAGTATTTTGTTGAAATTATATTAGCAATATCGGTAAAAAAGAAAACATGAACGTATATTACAAACTTGGAGATTATTAGAAGATAATACAATTAAAAAATTAGAATCGTGAACAGAACTATCACGACGTTATAGATAAAAAGTCATAAATCAGAATTTCTAAATTTTGTATTTTTGATTACATCTTTTAGTCTTGCTGGCTTTCACGACATAAAAAGCCTGTAATTATATTATGTTAGTTCGTTATATTATTTCTAATCTTTCAAGTTGAAACTTGCGTCACAAATAACTAAATTACATTTCGACAATACGTGAATTTTATTGTGTCCTTTCAATCCGATTTTTGGGTTTTGCAAAAAATATCTAATGGAAACTGATTAAAGATTATTTAATAATTGCATTCCATAATACCTAAGCATATTTTATACGATTTATGATGTTGAATGTTTAATAGTTTTCTAACATATAATATTATAGCCTTATAGGATGCTTACTATACTAATAATATATTATTAATGAATACAATTGAATCAGGTTTAATCAATTTCTATCAGGTTTTTCAGCAAGAAGAAACAAATGATTACAAATCATTAAAAATTATAGGTCTTTTTTACTAAATAAGTTGTATCGGGTTGATGCATAAGTTCGTAGCTTTTCTTTTAAATTTAAAATTTAATTTTTAATACAAGAAGTACATAAATGCATTGTTTATGATTGACTCCCAATGTTCTGGTAGTTTTTCGATTCCACACCTGAAGAAATGCGGTGGTTTGGAGGTGAAGAAGTCGTCGAGCCAGTTTTGAACAGCAAAGTTCTTATTAAATGAGATTCCGGGGAAATTGTTGCCATTTTTTGTCACCAGTAACAATTTCGGACAAAAACGGCCGATGTTGTTGACGAGCTAAACGATGACTAGCAAGCAAAGAAGTACAAATGGTAATACGAGGATTTTTGTTCTTTTCGCTCAAAACGTATGGTACCCAAACACCCAACTTTTGAACTTCGCCCGTGGAATGCAAATGTCGTACGATAGTTGATTGGTCACAATTAATCATATTGCCCAATTTCTGAGTTGACTGACTTGGATCATCACGAATTGAAGTATTTAATCGTTCTTCATCAAAGTCGGATGGTCTCCCCGAACGTGGGAATCATTCATATTAAAATGCCCCTTTTTGAAACGAGAAAACCATTTTCGTGCAGTACTTTCCACGATGGCGTTCTCTCCATAAACGGCACAAATGGTTCTAGCGGCCTCCGATGCTTTTAACTCCTCGGTTAAACTCAAACAAAAGGATATGTGGGAAATGTTCATATTTTTGTACTTGTCACTCCATTTTCTTTAGCCAACAATTACCCCTAACTTTCTACAAATTGAAAAATTCATGAAGTATTCAATAAAACAATACTATGGCGTTAAAATGACATTGATATTTCTCAAACAAATTTGTTTCCAAAGCACGACTCTTACCTTGGAAATCAAAAACGCTACGAACTTATGCATCAACCTGTACATTATTATTTTCATAGAAAAAAGAAATAATAAATATATGAAATAAAATGTAAAATATCCATACATCTATGAAAATATCATAGTATTAAATCGGGGAAAAATTTTATTTTAAAAACAGTTCTCCCAATTTTAGATTACTTCTAATTTCTTAGATACTCGTATGTAAATTTCCTATATTAATCACACTTTCGAAATAATGGTTTCTTCATTGCAACCTATAAAATTTAATAGACACATCGGTTTGAGAAAAACAGGTTTAAATAGATCTAGAGTAGTTGCTAGTTTCCATGTATGTTAAATAATGTAACAATGGTTATGTAGGAAGTTTACACTTGTACCTACAACCTACCTCGGCTATTTACCTAATGTTATACACCTTCATGTTACAATGTAATAAAGATAGAAATCATCTGGTGATTAGAAGATAATTTAATTTAAGTTTATTTTATATTATTTTATTTATTTTTTTGCGATCCCTATTGTAATACAAATTTTCCAATATTTATATAGTTACACATTTTGACAGAGATCAAACACCTCAAATTGATATACCATTCAATTTCAATAGTTGATGTTATTGAATGTCTCATAGATTTCGATACAATGATATGTTTATTATGGTGAAATATTCACTTAACTATCTTAAGATTTGCTCGGTCATCTGTTGAATAATAAGATTGATTGACACAATGTTATATTATTTATTTATTTTATTGCACAGTTGGTTAATAACATCGAGTGTTACCTTGTTTTGCGTGTATTAAATGTTAAGAACTGTTAACACATCTCACCGAATTTAATAAAAGCATGTTGGTAATATTGAATATTAACTTTGAATTCACATTCAATAAAAAAATGGCCCACGTCTCCTCCTATAATAGCCTTTAGCCTGTTGAGATAATTAAAATAAGGATTGAAGGTGCTGAAACTTCTCCGAATAAATTAAGTAATTAAGTACAGCAAATTGAGTCATTTTCCGAATTCTCTGAAACTTAAAATAATTAAGTTACTCGATGGAACCGCTAATTTGAGACACAGGATGTCTCAATAATATAGGCGTACTATTTAAAACGGACTATTAAAATTACGACCAATAAATAAAGATTTAATGGACTAATTACCTTTTTACAACGTCCATTTTATTAACTTATTATATATTTTATGTGCAATAATAAATCAGATATTTATTGTCCATCAATTACCTGCTATTAAATTGTATTAAAAGAATATATAAATATAGGAAAAAGTTTTAATATTATAATAAATTAATCGATTTAAAGCTTTCTGCTCCTTTTTTTAGCCAAGCAAAATAAGCAAAAATAGGATAAACCTCCTCTGCTTGCATAGTTTTATTATTTTTCTAGTTCACCATTGCAACGATAAATAGTGAATATTTTGGTAATTGAAAAATAGCACCTTGATCTATAATATAATTTATTATTATCTATCTATAAGTTGGAAAAAGTCAGCATATAATGTACTAATGAAGTCAATGTATGTTATTACTGTTCTCGTGCTGAGTTTATAATGACTTTAAGTATGGAATGGTATTTCTCTATTAAAAAGTTTTTATTGGTAAGGAGACTGCTGTAAATTTTGCAAGAACATGATCGTAAACACTTTAACTTTAATAAAAAAATGATTTTCATTGCTTTTATCCAACTGACTTCGTTTAAGTCAATTAGCTGTACACAATGTATTATACTTCTTTATAATATCCAAGTTTTTCTCAACAAATTTAGCTTTCCGATAGATCTATATTTTAACTCAAATTTAATTTTTTTAATTTTAAAAATCCTAGATAAGTTTGGTTAAATATTATATTCTTATAATAATTTTTTTATTTAAAGTTAAAACTTGAAGACAAACAAATAAAAAATTATTAATGGATGTCCTGGGACTTGGTTATTATTTCTGAGATTGATAAGTAAATTTGCTTTCGTAAATGCCAAGGTAATTTTATGCAATTTCGATTCTTGCTCTGAAATTTTATATTAGTAATGCTCTTCAGTTTTAATGCAAAAAACTCATTACTAAAATTGGACATTTTTAAATTATTACTTTGCACCTACATAAATCTATTTTAATATGCCTTCAAGTAAATTGGAAATATCTCTCTTACGATACTACAGCATATAGGATCAGAAAATAAATTTTTAAATTGTATTGGCGCAATCGAAAAAAGCATAAAAACATGGAATCGTAAATTTTTGAATTTATCGTTTCATCAAAACTTAAGCGATATACGTATAAAACCCATTATATTTTGTATGAAAACTAAAGTATCTTACCTAAATTATACCATACGTGCGATGAGCGATATTATTTATTATTATATTGGAGAAGAAATTCTTTACTTCATTTTAATAAAAAAAAAATCTTGATGGAAACTCCTCTATTACGATATGCTAATAGATATGTTAATATATTTGCACTTTTAAGGTAATTAATTAAAATTATACGATGCGCATTAACTAATGGAAAATACTATAATTATTTTATCGGGTGTGATATTCTAATAACCAGGTATAATATTCCTAATTATATGTTTTCTTGACCCAAATATAAATCTGACATAAAAATATGCAATAAGTATTATTATGAATTAACATTTCTTCAGGCTACCTTTCCATTTTTAAACATAAAGCTAATCATATATTGATTTAGCAAGGTAATAATTGTAACAAACATAAAAAATAATAATTAAATAAGAAACAATAAATTAATTTACATCATAATTACACGTGCTTAATTTATAATTAATTCTTAAAGGAATTAATTTAGTTTGATAAATGTTTTAATGTAAAATCACGTTACAATATTGATTTATGGGATTTTTCGTTTGCAGACCCTGATCGTTTCGTATAGTAATAAAATATTGGGAAAAACGTTTAAAAAAATACTTGCACCTAAATAAATTTGCTAAGTTCTATGTGTAGAGAGTTAGTACCGAGATCCCCAAGAATTGTTTTATGTATGTACATGTTGATCATTATCTGACATATCACATTCATATCGTACGCTGTTCATTCAAACATACAACTTGGTTATCATAGTATACCAAGTAAAAGACAGAACTTCTTGATTAAAAGTGAGAAGCGGGAATGTAGCAGTTTTCATGTCAACATTCTTGAATTGTAAAATCAAAGGATGTGTGTGTTAAACTATGTAATGTTGTAATGCACATGTCTCTTCAATTATGCAGAGGTCAATATTTTCGTGACTTCCTTCTATAAATTATTTATCAATGATGATGAACGGATCTAACATGATTTCAACACTCCACGAGCTTTAATAACACGCTTGACAAAATGAAAATTGAGTCAAGTGATTTTGCAAATGATGAAATAATTTATTTAATAATAAAATGTTTTTGCATTACAATAATTTATTTTCTTATCTTCAACGATATAATTATACCATTATGTAGGTATACAGTTAGCTTAGTCGGGGTTAACAGTGTAATTAAAGTGTCTACAATCTCTTGAAAGTGCACCAATTACATCTAAAGTAACCACTAACCACTGTAAATACGTATTTATGGGTTCATTATTTTTAGAAGGTTTACAACTTTTTTTTAAACAAAATACTTTATTGATTATCTATAAGACTTGCACATGCACTTTTATGTTTTTAACAACCACCTACAACAAATATTGTTGCACTATACTGATATTGATACCAAGGCAAGGTCCTGAAATGAGGTTGGAGAGTCAGAACTTACAAGTTATAACATTTTTAAAATTCGTCATTAAAGAGAATAAATTTTAAGACAGCCTGCACATTAATTTATTTTACAAATTCTCACAAGATAGATTATCTGAAAACATAGAAATTAAAACTCGTCGCAATGTTGTAATGTTTTTAATAAATTATCTAATGGCGATTTGAAACAAATTTTGGCTGATTGTAACAAGTTCGCCATTAATTAATTTTTTTTATTGCTATTATCTTAAGCTAAAAGTTGTTAATGACTTTAATGTGTGAGTTTTCACCAATTATAATTAAAATATGTTTTAATTAATAGATATTAAAAAGGGAACTTTTATTATTGATTCTATAATATCTGATACCACATACATGAGATAATTTAAAAGTTTTCAAATTATATCCATTAATTAACGTCTGCTTAGAAAATGTAAAACGAAAGATTTCTTATAAGATTGTAATGGTGTTTGATTACAAAGTATAATGACGTGCCATGTTTAATCCTGTTATTGCTTAATTTCAACATTTGGAATAATCAATTAACCTGACAAGAGTTTAATTAAAATTCTTAGAAAAATTATTTAATTTCATCACTATTTAACAAAAATTTAAAATGAAAACCAAATTAAAAATAATTTTACAGTTTAAAATTTAAAAAATTGCAAGTCGTAAAATAAATGTTTACAAAAAAACCAAACCCAATGGATGACTGAATACTGTAGGTATATTAAAATTCATCAATCTTAACACATTTTTGATAAATTAAAATAATTTAAAATTTTAATCATCAGTTTAATCGGCCATAAAAATAAAAATATTATATCGTGAACATTTCATTCCATAAAAAAAATTGATTATGACTTTACTTTTCGGTAAATTAAATTTGAAATACGCGTTTCGTTGAATTTTTATACGATTTGTATGGTTTTTTACCTGTGTAAATTTTAGTAATTAATAGTCGACTAAAAAAAGTAACACAGTAATTCGAGTTAAATTGTGAAAGCTTCCGAAGAATGTCCATAACGCGACATTATAAATGGTCGATGTAAAGGCGAGCATTATTCAATATAAATGGATAAAATTCATGATCTAAAATAGACGATTAATTTTGCTTTAGTGCAGTTCGTTATAAGCCAGATGTGCACTGTGTCCAAGTTCAATATTTACCTTCAACAAGGTGCGGCATTACATTTTTATTATAACCTGGAAGTCATAACAATAAATAATTGGCTAAAATGCGTTGTTCTAGATTTAGTTTTTATCCTTGAATTATTATAAAAATGTATGATTTAAAGTTTTCTTGTTTTAATTGAACATAAAATTCAAAATTGTGCTAATTAGATGAAATGGTTACTTGCTCCATCACATGTTGAAATAATTTAATCGCATTCTTTTTACCTTATTAACTTTGTTATTAATATAACTTCCAACCTATCAATTTCAGCCATTCGTTTCTTCTCAAATATCATCAAAATTGGATGATGAGCGTGCAAAATTAATCTGATACCTGCAAATTCATCATTTTAAAATTGAGGTAATCATATACTTCTTCTTGTGAGCTTTTCCACAAAAAACATAGAAAGGTTTTCCTATATTTTTCTGATAAAAAGCTTTTTAATTTTCAGTTACCCCCTGTTTCCAAGCCTCAGGTTATTCAGGTAACCCCCATATAACAGTAACATTTATAACAATTTTTGTTCTTGTTCAGATAGCTTTTAAACAGCACGTACCCCATTTTTACATAAGTAAAACGATATTTTATAGGAATCTAATCACCGTGTTATATGAGGTTGAAGTAATTTTTGAAAATAATTAATGTCCCTAATAAGTTTCAATTTCCAGCAGTCATTAGATACTCTAATTTTTTATCGATGTAATGTAATAAAAAATGTCGAGTAGACAGTTATAATTGAAATGCTACCGCTAGTAAATATAATTTTCGGTAGAATAATCAACATGGGTGTTCTATAATTTGATAGATTGATAGTTTTTTATGATAAATTATATTGCAAACTAAAAGTTTCATTTACTATAAAACTTCGTCTTAAATTATATTACTAGAAATAATAACGTCAGACAAAAATTGATTGTTGTAACTTACATTTGCATTTAATTAATTGTTTTCGCTTTACAATACATGTAATTATATGCAATAATAGTACTAATGTTTGTAACATTATTTATTTTGATGAATTGTTTATTTAAAATTTTTTTTATGAGTTTTCGTTATTATATTATACCGGTTTCGTTTAAATTAGAATGTCAGTTCCTTCACTCCCACATCGGAATAATTAAATATTCTTATTGTTCTTCGTGGTCTCAATAAAAGGCATTTTCTTCTTTTTGTAAAAATCTGTAACAGTATAACCCACGTATTATGGCTTCTAGTTAGCACGACCTGTTAAAAATGCAATCGATCTTCAATCATCGATTGAAGCACCAATACAATTTTGTGCAATTGGAAAGTGTCGAAAGATCAACGAACGATCTAGGCTCATATGCACCTACATAAAATCATTACATTAATATAATTTATTTCTATAAAATTATTTATAATAATGTAGAAGATATTTTATTCATTATTTTTATGACTTGCATATTTTTTAATGTATTCGAATAGTAGATGCAAAAATGAGTCCCAAGTATGCTATAATTTTGCAATAAATAATTTTTTGCTATTTAGCACCGTTGTAAAATTTCGAAATAATTATGAGATACGAGTATATAAAAGTATAAAAGGTTTAGTGCATCATAATATTGTCTACACGTTAATTTTACTCCTGGGCTCTTAGCACAAGAAATTTTAACAAAGAAAGGAGTTGTCAGTTCTGACAGGTTAAATAAGTGTTTTTATAAATTAATATCAAATAATAAGCATAAATGATACACTTAGGTGATTAATTTGTAAATTTAATTACCACATTCACATCAAACGTGAGATGGTTCTAATGCTAAAGAGCATAAAATTGTTTACTTAAGTGTGACTTATTTGAAAGAACCATTGAACGAAACGCCTTAATAAATGTCTTTAATTACTTATATCGCTTTACAATCAATCACTCTTTTATTTATTAGAAATGCTAGACGAATTGATTCTCATTAATTTATTTCTTGCCTGTCTACCTTTGACGATGAGCTGATTTTATTGATAAGTTATTCTTTCCTTTTTAAGATGGTAAGGTAAAATAATGCTGTAGGCTGAAGGTGTGGTTTTTATAGACGCCGAAGTTTGCTAATACCTTCTCAAAAATATTATGTTACTTATTTCTAAATGGGAAATTACTTATTGGTCCAAGTGTGCTAAGAATCACACTTCTTCAATTAAGTAGCAGCATGATTGTATGCTTTGGTACACAGGAGCTAATAACTGAAGTTACGGCTATATCAAATAAGAAATCTAAATAATTGTTTCAACTTGACAGAAAATGATGATTCCTCAGACTCAGACTTAAGATTCGGTGCTATAAAAACTTGAAATTTCCAAGAAGCAGAATTTTCATCAGATTCGACGATAAAAAATTAAAGTCTTAACTGTTAATATATACACAGTAAGAAATTTCTTCTTGTTAAAGTTGTATTTTGTCAGGTTAACATAAGAAACTGCTAATTTATAAAAATGAAGTAGTCAATATTACCATACGCCCACACATTGCATCGTTTAACTAGTAAAATTAATATAACATAATATATTTTAACTACTAGACGTAGTGGTCCCTATAACGAGGTTACTGTAGTTGTTAAAATCTAGTTAAAATTAGCAACAAATTACTTACTGTGTAGATAATTAGTCTATACCAGCGCTGTCCAACAGGCGGCTCAGTTTTGGTCGCGAAAGAATTTGTATGGCCCGCAAGCAAAAACGAGAATTTACTAAAAGTTTTAAATTTGTATGGTTATGTATTAATAATGTGTATTATTAAATATTCGTGGGTGTGGGAATAAGGTTACCCATCGAAATGATTAATTAAAGGGTTATCGAAAATTTAAAACTTTTTTATGATGATTATGTATGTATTTGCTACCACATAGTGAAAGTCGATAGTTAAACGCCGGAAAATTTTATTTTAATTGTAATATTTTCACTTGAGTGAAGTGTTAAACTTTTAAATTCGTAGTATTAATTCAGAAAATAATAAGGATATCGATGAGGTAACCGTAGGTCATTGGATTCTATATGTTCTCGTAAACAAACTTCAAATAATTTCTTACAGCTAAATAGCATCTAAAGATTACGGGTCTTCTTCCAAATGCAGAGTCGTGTCTCTCTAATGTTTTTGTACTTCTCTCTTAAATTGAGTTAATTCAGGTGGCAGAACGTAACGCAACGCTATGTTCCACAATTCTGATTGGGCTAGATGGCATTTATGTGTTATGGTTAAAATTTATAATATCTTTTGATAAGTAGGTTTCATGCGTTGTGACGCCACTGTCACTATCCTGCTGCCATCAATATAACAATTTTAGGGAGGAAGAGCTAACAACGTGGAATCTAAAAACCCCTCTATTGAAGACTGCTTTCAAGTTCTTCTTATAACTTTTTACACCATAATCAGAAGTATATCAAAACTTAACCCAGTTAGGATTTCAAACGCAAACTTGAAATTGAAACTCTATTTGTTAATAGATTTCTACTTGTTTAGGACTTCGTTAATATGTGCAAAACGAGAAAAAAATTTTATATTTCGTAGATTAAAATCGATTATTTGATTATTTTTTTGGCACTTTTCCTTTGGATGGCAAAGAAGATTACTTGCCTGAATTTTTGCTTCGTGGCTTCCACAATGTAACAAACCATAAAAATTCTGTCTCATTTTTAACGTAGGTATGTTTTGGGTAAAATAAGACAGTGGTGGGTAAAAAAACAAGACAGTAAGAATTTTGTAAGACAATTACAGCTTGAATCGCTTAGAGAAATAGAAAACCATGCGAGTGAAAACAAGTTATTAAATGATCCTGGTTTCAATAATTATTCTCAAAATTAATGAAGATATTCACTAAAAATGGACTTAAAAATAAAAAGTTTTGGGGCTAGCAATTTTTCCTAATAGGTATGCAATAATACAAATTTCTCGACACTTTTGAAATAAACAAATTTTATTGTCTTGGTGTTACGGACACCTGTCATCAACTTTATCTTCCTTTACGTTATCAATTTGAGCAATATAATTCGCATTAAGCTAACGCCACCATGCGGGAGAATTTCAAATTAGTAAATGACGTATTAAATGTAAATAAAAATTCGTTCTTCAGACTTAAAACATAACAAAATCAACTAAACAACAAAACATATTACAATAAATTTAACACCATACTGAAATGTTTCCAAAGTTTTACCAGACTATGATTTTGAATTTGGAAATATACGTCTAAACACAGCCATGTTGTTGTTGTTGCTGGTAGCGCCACCAACGGTAATGTAAATCGTCAATAGACTCAATTAGTGTTAGATGCAAATTTGATGCGTATAATTATAATCGTCTTGATTGAGTTCCTCTTGTTTATCTGTTTCACAATCTTCAAAATATGCTTTTATGGAGTTCTTTTTATGATAAACCGTTGAAATTTTGGTTAAAATTAAGTCTCGTTCTTTTCCACAGTACATCTAATTTTTGAATTTTTTATATTCTTGTTTTTGCAATTGTGTTGAAAACTCAATAACATGCGATCTGTTTTTCATACGAAGGGGTACTGACGTGCGTTCGTAACCATAACATTTACCTTTCAAGCGTGATATTTCCCGATTCAGTCCCGATTGTGGGATCTGAATACAGAGAGTATGAACTGCAATTCTGGCAATTTTTCTTATAGTTATTGAAATGTATTTTATCACGAATGGATGCGAACAGCAGAAAATAGGCAAAAGTAGAAACAACTTGGGGAGGCGTATATCCGACGATGGCCAAATTAGCTGCTGCTGCTGATGATTTTAGGCGCAGTTGTACAAAGCTCTAATCCGAGTTAATCCAGGATTAACCCCGGTTTAACTCGGATTATAGCTTTATAAACAACTAGCTGGCACGGGCGGCATCCGCCGCCCTTAGCCATCTAGACCCAGAATAGATCCGAGTAGGCCATAGTTGTTCGGCCTTCGGCCTCACAGGGGGAGGACCATAATAGATCCGTGAAGGCCATAGTTGTTCGGCCTTCGGCCTCACAGACCGGACCATAATAGATCCGTGAAGGCCAAAGTTGTTCGGCCTTCGGCCTCACAGGGCGGACAATAATAGATCCGTGAAGGCCATAGTTGTTCGGCCTCACAGACCGGACCATAATAGATCCGTGAAGGCCATAGTTGTTCGGCCTTCGGCCTCACAGGGGGAGGACCATAATAGATCCGTGAAGGCCATAGTTGTTCGGCCTTCGGCCTCACAGACCGGACCATAATAGATCCGTGAAGGCCATAGTTGTTCGGCCTTCGGCCTCACAGACCGGACCATAATAGATCCGTGAAGGCCATAGTTGTTCGGCCTTCGGCCTCACAGACCGGACCATAATAGATCCGTGAAGGTCAAAGTTGTTCGGCCTTCGGCCTCACAGACCGGACCATAATAGATCCGTGAAGGCCATAGTTGTTCGGCCTCACAGACCGGACCATAATAGATCCGTGAAGGCCAAAGTTGTTCGGCCTTCGGCCTCACAGGGCGGACAATAATAGATCCGTGAAGGCCATAGTTGTTCGGCCTCACAGACCGGACCATAATAGATCCGTGAAGGCCATAGTTGTTCGGCCTTCGGCCTCACAGACCGGACCATAATAGATCCGTGAAGGTCAAAGTTGTTCGGCCTTCGGCCTCACAGACCGGACCATAATAGATCCGTGAAGGCCATAGTTGTTCGGCCTTCGGCCTCACAGACCGGACCATAATAGATCCGTGAAGGCCATAGTTGTTCGGCCTTTATCTGTCATCTGTCATCCGTCATCGGTCATCTGTCATCTGTCATCCGTCATCTGTCATCCGTCATCCGTCATCTGTCATCCGTCATCTGTCATACATACATACATACATAATCTTCACGTAAAGTTACATCTTCATGTAAAGTTAAATCTTCCGCAAAGAGGTGGATCTTCCACGTTCTGCGACCTATATAAAGTGCTCCGGTCTTATTCGCGGCATTCAGATTAATTTGTTAGTGGTTTTTTGTTAGTGGTTTGCATTTTTCGAATTAAAGCCGCCATCCCCGCCATCTGTTGACAGTATTTTCAGATTAATTTGTTAGTGGTTTTTTGTTAGTAGTTTTTTGTTAATGGTTTGCATTTTTCGAATTTGATTTTCGAAAAAAGCGAATAACTTTTTTCCCCGCCACTGACTGTACGTCAGATTAATTATTTGACAAATTAAATTTTTTGTCAAACTTGTGATTTGATTTTCGAAAAAAGCGAATAACTTTTTTCCCCGAGAGAATTTCTTCTCCATTTTATAAAAGAAAACTGCGCCTGGAGCTACAAAATAACTGTGCAAAATTTGGTTGAGATCGGTCCACGGGTCTAGGAACGTATAATGAACAAACAAACAAGCAGATCTTCTCTTTTATATATTTAGATAACTGGACCTTAAGTATTTATAAATTTAGTGTCCTGTTTTTACCCTAATGCACGAACATGTAAGCGTTCATTTTTATTATGTACGAGATTTTTTATTTATTGATACATTATTGTATAGATTTAAATTCGTTAGAATGGAGCTGTCCTTTTAGGACTTACAAAAATCCTTTTCTGAAGGGAGCTTAGTCCTCTAACACACTAAACACTTTTTACATTATTTTTTGGTCTAGTTTATTACATTCTTCCATCTTCTGCGCTTTTAATTATTTACCTCCATTCTCTTATGCCCATTATTTTCAAATTCTCCATCACATCATCCCACCATCGCAGCTTTGGTCTTCCATTAGATCTTCGCTCAGTTGGCTTCCACAGCGTGGGTCGTTTCGTAACCTCTTCATCATTGCCTTGTGTGTCGCAGCCATTTTTGTTACCAGGACTGGGTCGCCTGTTTGTTTTTCTAAAAGTTTGCCATTTTGTTGGTCCCAGGTTCTCCTTCATAGTAAGTTTCATGTGACCCATTTTCAGTTGGCTCCTTCTTTCTCTCTCGATCTTTGCTCTCTTTCTCATCTCACTCATAATACATCTCTGAATAGGTATAAAATTACTATCGATATAACTCGCTTCTTATAAGTTTAAATTTTGTTTCTCAATACCCCCATATTGTCTTCCCAGTTATTCAATTCAATGATTCATCGTTTCACTCCTATTTTATACGCCTTATTGATTTCTATTTTCAGTCCCAGTTTTTCTTGATAATATTTTTTACAGCTATCTTCAATTTTTTATAATCTCTTTCATTGTTCAGTATACCACTCATTATGACGTTATTTTTTATCTTCTCTTCTTCTAATCTCTCCATTTTGTATTTCATCTCTGCACCTCTTACTTCTAGTCTCTTCACTTCCTCCCTCAGTCCTTGCGATTTGTTTGTTTTCGCTTTTCAGCGATTCTTCTGCTCAAATTTTGATCTCTGTTTTCTGATTCTTCAATTTCTCCAGTTCATACTTACTTTCCTGTACGCTTGATCTAATTTCAGCCACAAAACTGGACATCATGCCTGTAAGCCGATCCATTTATTTCTCCATCTTTGAGTCTCTTCTACATGGACTTTCCTATTAGGGCGTTTTCTTGGTTCTTTACTAGAATGCTACTCTTTGTGTTCTGGAGCACTTTGTGTTTGCGTTTTTCCAGTTGGAAATCTCATGTTTCGTCACTGCGTCCTGTAAAGTTATCTAAATCTCTTTGATATTTTTTACCTCGTACCAGTTTCCATGTATCTAGTACTTAAGTGGTTTTTTGCTAGTGAGATTTTTCGGGTCAACGGTGCAAATTATAGGTGTAAATGGTTTCTCGCCAGTGCACACTGCTATTATTATAACTAATTTCCCGCTTCGTACTGTTCCCCAGGTCAATCCTTCGGGAGGACGCAGTACGGTTTTCCCGTCTACTTAGAATCCTACACAACTTTATGTGTAAAATCGCTTGTAAACCTCGCAATGTTTTCGAGTAACTTCACTGTATTATGTATCTCTTTATTAGCGAGGTACAACTATATTTCTGTTGCTGCATAACCAAATCTTCAGCTTCGCTTACAAAATCGACACTCTTTCTGGTTCCGCCACCTGTACTTTTGAGTTACTCTCTATATCTCGTTCTACTTATATCGTCTCAAATTGACCAAAAACACCCCGCTCATCACTTTATCTTTCTCTCGATCTATAACCTCTCATATTCCATATATACGAGTAGGTACATTAAATTGATTAGGACCGTCCATTAATTAACAATGACAATTTTTTTTATTTTTAACCCTTTCCCCTTCCTACCTTGCGTAAAGATTATTTTGGATAATATTAATTTTTTATATGATAAAAGTAATTTCGAAAGCCGAATATAAACAGATTTCAATTAACATATTTAAGAAAAACTTAGGTAAGGAATGCTTTTTATTTTGAATTTCAAGCTCTTTCTCGAGAACGCCTTATTAAGGATCAAACCTTACTTGTGGCTAATAAGTGGTATAATATAAAGATAATTTCCGCGCCAAAAACGTGTACTTTTTTCGTGGGTCTTATTTAAAAAGCTTCGTGGTGCGCGCCGATTTTGCGCAAGTCAAAACTCGTATTTCGTTTTGGCACGCGGTAAAGAGCCGTAATAACAGCACACGTCATAAAAGTACATAATAAAACATCAATTTACATGGTGGATAGCAGCCAAGGCATTAATATAATATAATATCTTTAATAAGTGACGCGTTTGAACCGTCACGTCATCAACTTTTTATGGGATTCGTCTCCTCTCAGACTCATATTGATATAGGATAACCATAAATCAACTTACCATTTCGAAGAAATCCTTCCTATTGTAAAGTCATGTGGTGATTAAGTTCTCAAGGTTATAGTTATCTTTAAAATTTAAAAGTCTAACGATATTCCTTCTACGTAAAACTTCGTATGCATCACCTTGAGCTTTTACGATTGACATTTTATATATTTTTACTGGGTATCAATGTTTCGACTGACTTTGTATACAGGTATCTTTAATACTATAATACTATATAATTTAAAGTCACAAATTTTTCAATAGTTTCAACTTTTAGACACGTTTATACTATTACTAGGCGTCTTCTAATAACTTGTGTATTGAAATATAACTGAAGGCAAAGCTGATTTTACCATGGAAATGCAGAGGCATTTTTTCATTACTATTCCATTATACAGTTTCAGAATTTCTAATGCTTTTATCTTCAAACTATATCTGTTCAAAATTGTAAAATTTGAAGCTAGTTAGAATATTATTGAATTTGTTTCCAAATTGAAAAAATTACAAATATTAAACTTGAAGATAGTAGTAATTTTTGAATTAACAAGGAATATTACATAATATATGAGCATCTCTTTATCTTAAATGATTCACGACATATTTTAAATTAAGTGTAAACTGACATCAAATTATAAAGATCAAATAATGCAGTCAAGCCTGCATAAGCCGGAGCGGAAATCAGACCGACCGACGATATAATCAGTCCAATTATACATTGAAACTTTACGTCAGTTCTTCAACACTCGATGAAGGGGGTCAAGCGGGCTACGCTCGCAATATACCCTGCAAACGCTACGTCTATGCTATACTAACTAAGCCGGAACCGATTGGAATTCCATTTTAGTCAGTTTTCGGCTGAAGAGGTTACATTTATGTGATATTTATATGAAAAATTTCTATGGTAGACAAGATTCAGGTTTTTTCCGGTGTCCAGTCGACACAAGTTTAACTGTATAGTTAAAATTTGATGAATTCTGTTTTGTCATGCATTACAGATTCTTAAAAAATTATTATATGATCCTATGATCGTTTAAATTATAGAAATCTTTCGTGTAAGTTGAAAATAGAATGTTACTTATGTATGTAAATAGCATTAAAACTTAACAAAGCTATAAAAGTTCTAAAACATGATGATAACGTGTACATGATATAACCTGGAACATAAATATACAAAACGATCATCTTCTACTTTATAGCGCTTTTGTACGCACATTTTATCGTAAGATCACTTTTAATGCCGGTGTTCTGAAATGATTTTGTAAAGCAATGCAATAAATTAAAATTAAATAATGGAATTTTAACAATGCTTGAGCAATCGCGAAAATTATTAGCATTTTAATGCCGAATGATTAAAACTAAAAATATGTATTGGGAGCAATAATATTTATGCAAGCAAAACACAAAAACAATATTTAATATTACTTATTTGTTAATTGTAATTTTAAACTTGATTTTAAGAATTTCTATTTACAGGATTTGTTGGAACAATTATTCAAACTATTTGACCAAGAACGGACACAACGACTTCAACAGGAAAACTGGATTGAATTCCTAAAACAACGCCTAACGTAATTAAAAACATGATATCATTAATTTTTCGTAATATTAATTAAGTATTATATTTTAGTGATGAAAAACAAATAGATTTTGCAGAACAATTGGAAAGTGTTGGATTTTGCCTTTGCGGAGATGAACCAATTACTGTGGAAAATTTTTATCAAATATTTAAAACTAAAGGCGTAAGTATAGCAATAAAAAAATTATTGCTTCTTCTTAAGATAAAACGGTTCTGGATCGTTACACTTTTAATGTTTGATTTCAATGTTTGCTATTTTTCTTTACAATAATTTTTATAGTAATAAAATATCAATCGTATACCCTATCGAATTTTCAAAACGTTTATCACATTTACTGAAAATAAAATTTTAAAATACATAGATTATCGAAAAACTTCATAGACTGATTGATAGAGAAGATACTGGCACTGTGACATCAGAACAAATAATGGAGTTTCTATCCACTATAACAAATACAAGGTACGTTATGTATTCATACCTTAATATGGTTTTAAATAATATTTTAAATAGAATTATGCACGTGCATTGCATGTTGCATGTTGAATGTAATATAAACATTGCTCCAAGTTATAAATAATATAAGGTTAAGAATAAAGTCGTAGTTTATATTTAAATATACTTCCAGTTGTAATAAATTTTAATATATAGTCATATTGCCTATTTTTTAGACCCAGAACAGGTTTCGATAGCAAAAATTTACAATTCCTAGAGCAGTTATTTAGACAAACGGTCGGAAATGAAAAGGAAATTAGAAGAGAAGAGTTTAAAAAAATTGTTGTGTCCAAAAACGTAAGTGTTAGCAACAACTGGTAATATAATTTATTTATTACAACTTTCGTTTTAGCCTTTTTTTACTGAAAGAGTATTTCAAGTTTTCGATAAAGATGATTCTGGATCAATATCTTTACAAGAATTTTTGGATGCTATGCATCAGTTTGCCGGACAAACACCGGAAGATAAAATTAGATTTCTGTTCAAGGTGTACGACTTGGATGGTAAAAATTGCCAACAAAAGTTTTTACTAGTTATGAATACTTTTTTTTTTATTAGGGGATGGATTAATTCAGCACAAAGAATTGCAACACGTGATGAGAGCTTGCATGGAAGAAAATGGGATGCAATTTAGTGAAGACCAAATAGAAGAACTGACAGTTGCTATGTTTGAAGATGCAGATACTAACAATCGTGGTGCCATTACTTATGAAGCTCTTAAAGCGCAGTTGGAAAAACATGGAGGATTACTGGAAAATTTATCAATAAGGTAAAATAATTGCCGAAAAGTAGCTTAAGATATTAATTTTGGAATTCCAGCATAGACAGATGGTTAGTTCCACCAAAACCAAAAGCACCACCAGCTTCTCTGTTTAAAAGACTGACTTCATATAGACCATATCAACTTTCGAAACCATACGTCAAAAATAATTATGTATATTTAATCTCACTTGCTGCGTTTTTAATTATAAATGCCGCATTATTCATTTCTCGTGCTATTCAGTATCGAAATTCTAACATATTCACAATTATTGCTCGAGCATGTGGTAAGTTGCGTTTAATAATTTTGGAATATTTTCAATTTTGTATTTTTAGGTCAATGTTTAAATTTTACATGCATGTTCGTCTTGGTGTTAATGCTGCGACAGTCTATAACGTTTTTGAGAACTCGCGGATTTAGTGCATTTTTACCTTTAGATCAGCACATTTATTTTCACAAACTGACGGGATGGTTCATATTTGGTTATAGTTTTGTGCATTCAATCATGCACATTTTAAATTTTAGTAAGTGTTATTTATTTTTGATCACTTGGTTGCATATAGAGCTGGCATAAATTATTATCAAAGTATTTAAATTATAAATACGTGAATGTTTAAACGTTCACATTAAATACTTCGAGTTATTTAACTCGAGTTATGCTTTGTTACATCCCACATATTATTTAAATACTCACTTTTCAATAATAAAATTTTTCACTTTATAGGTGTACTCGTTGTAAATGATCCAATTATAAACGATCAAAATTTTACTGCATATGAATGGATCTTCACAAGTAAACCAGGATATTTTGGCTTAATAGGTGGTTTTGCCAATCCTACAGGAGTGTTATTATTTATTATACTGTGTGTGATGTTTACTTGTTCCCAAACTTTTGTAAGACGGGGTGGATCCTTTGAGGTAATGTATAACATGGCAATAAAATAAATACTAAAACTACAATGAATTGAATTTAGATTTTTTATTGGACTCATTTAATGTACATCCCATTTTGGGTTTTACTAATTTTCCATGGTCCAAACTATTGGAAATGGTTTATGATGCCTGGAGTTCTGTACTTTTTGGAAAGGTTGCTTCGGCTCACATGGATGAAAAGTGAAAGAGGCAACACTTATATCAGTTCTGGTTTACTGTTACCTTCTAAAGTAACGCATTTGGTTATAAAAAGGCCATGCAATTTTGATTTCCATCCCGGTGATTATGTTTTTGTTAATATTCCAGCTGTAGCAAAATACGAATGGCATCCGTTTACAATTAGCAGTGCTCCTGAACAAGAAGGTGATTCATTACGATAATGTATCAAATACATAATTTATATTAGTGTTATAGATTATATGTGGTTGCACATACGAGCTGTAGGAGAATGGACAAACAAGTTGTATGAATACTTTGAACGAGAACAACAAAAATTACATAACGGTGACATCCCAATGCATACTTCATCCTGTTCAACTCAATCTGAAAAGAAAAGATTATCAAATGGTAGTATCAGTAGTAATAGCCAAAATCCAATAAAAAAAATCCAAGCTACCATAACTAGAACGTTCTCAAATCGAGACCCAAATAAAAAAGAAGGTGCCCAATTAATTGGATATACAAACGAAACGTTCAAATCTGATAATGAAAATAAAACTTCCTCCGCAGGAGATATTGAAGACTATGCTTCGAGTAGCGCAGGTTTTATTTAAAAAAATTTGTATAATATTATTTAACACGTCATTTTAGATGCAAACGGACGAACAAAACTGGCTCCCGATAAAAAATTACACAGGCTCCTGTTTTCCACAAAAGTACCATTGGAGAAATCTTTGTCAATGCCAGATATGCAAACTAAAGCAAAGAAAAGAGAACGGTTAATGGCGTAAGTACCTTTAAAAGTATTATTTATAAAAATAACCTCATCCATAAATTTTTCAACAGTTTACGAGAATATATGCGTTCTGAATCGGAAAAAAGTTTCGATGAATGCCAAATTAGAAGAGCACGATTAAAGTCGTTAGGTTTGGCGTACTTAAGTCCTCAAAATAAATCTTTGGCTCAAAGTTTTCGATACATGAGAAATAAGCCAACAATTATAGCATTTAAAACGCCAAGTTTGGAAAATTGTGACGCTCGAAATTCTAGCAGTTCGTTAGGATCTGTCGGTAAGATGAAAACTTGTGTGCTCACCTAAAAAATATTAATGCGTCGTCTTAGGGCGTCAGTCTAGTGGTTTCAGCATAGCTTCCAGTCCAGAGCGATTAGTTGAAGAAGGAAAATTTAGATCATGTGCTGAGAGTTCTTTAGGAGCCCTGAAGCCCGTTAATTATCCAGTTGGAAAGCCGTTGGAGGTAAAAACTAATTTGTAGTTAATTAAAAAATTGGACAAAAAATTAGTATTCGCTCATTTTTTCATATATTATACAACACAATATGATGATAAATAATTATTGTCTTATACCTCATCATATTTTTCCAATTACCTTATTAATTAAATTTATTAATACACCTAGCCCATAATTGAACGACCAACTCCACATCATAGTTCAGAAAACGTTATAGAAGATGAGATAACGCAATTATTGAACGAGTTACCATTAAGTAGCGGAACGGAGGTGATTTTGTACTAACGCATTCAGTTTTGTGCTTCGTCATTATTTTCAGATAAAAAAACTAAAATTAAAAAATAATAATATGCTAGTTAACAACAAAAGCCTTAACAGATTTTTAAATTACACCATTAATAGTGTTGTCATAGAAAAAAAAACTTAATAATGAAAAACAAAATTATTCAATTAGATGTAATTTGAAGTCGATATATTTTTTAGATATATCTTGATGGACCATATGGAGCACCGTCGAGTCATATATTTCGAGCTCAGCATGCAGTTTTAATTGCTACAGGAATTGGAGTGACACCCTTTGCTTCCATTTTACAATCCATTATGCACCGTTACTGGAAGGCACGACACACTTGTCCTCGTTGCAAATTTGCATGGGCTAGTGAAATTCCACCATCAATTATGCATCTTAGAAAGGTAAACACACGTTAGGAAAACCATTTCACCTGAAACAAAACCAATTCACTTTCAGGTTGATTTTTTTTGGATTAATCGAGACCAAAGATCTTTCGAATGGTTTGTAAATTTATTATCTCAATTGGAAATTGAACAAGCAGAATTAGGTGGAGCGATGGAGCGATTTTTGGAAATGCATATGTATATTACCAGTGCCCTGCAAAAAACAGATATGAAAGCGGTTGGATTACAACTCGCCTTAGATTTACTTCACGAAAAGGTAGTACAAGAAATTAAATTGAAACCGTTTTCTAAGCATTTTTTATTTCTTTTAGGAGAAGCGCGATTTAATTACAGGTTTAAAAACGCGCACAAATGCTGGTCGTCCAAATTGGGATAAAGTGTTTAAACAAATTTTAGATCAAAAGAAAGGAAAAGTTACCATATTTTATTGTGGGCCGCCAAATTTAGCAAGAATTTTAAGAGTTAAATGTGATTTATATGGTTTTAGTTTTAGAAAAGAAGTTTTTTAATGTAAAATTGTGTTCCATAATATAATTATTATTGTATTATTACTTAAGCTTATTTATTTGTATATAAATTTGTATTAAAGCAAATTAACGAAAATTAATTCATTTCATTTTTTGGTAGTGCAATATTTATAGAATCTCAACTAGTATTTAAATTTAAATTTTGTTAAATAGTTATAATTTTAAAAATTTTCGTCCTTGAAAATTTTAGGAATTTTTAAGTTTACAATTTTGTAACTAAAAAAGCCTGATATAAAAATATTTACTTTAATAATAATTTGTGATAATATTTCGTAAGAAATTTTCATTTAGTGATGTTTTCAAGACGAAGTTTTTCACGGTAAGTATTTGTTTTATTTGTATTTTATTGTATACCATGTTGTATACCAATGTCATTTTAACTGGAATACATTGATTTGCATCCCAATTGCATCAACTTATTTACGCAACATGTGCGTCATTTGCTTCAATATTAATCATAAGATCTTCATTGATACCTGCTTATAGTTCATCCGATCCTATACATTCTGTCAATATCAAAAGTCTAGGGCAGGTCAGTACTCCCACCGCGTCCGTTGAGACGACATTTGGCAAGAAGCCTGGAACTCGGCCCATAGACAACTTCTAGTTTTCGGTTAATTCTTATGAGTTCAGCATTGTGGATCCAAAATCTGGCACTCTATCCGATTATGGGTATAATTTCCCCTTTATAAATGGTGTTAAGGAATCGTGCCGAGTTGAGATTCCAAGAAGCTCTGAAGTTTTTGTGTAGGGACCTCAATAGTTTGGTGAGCACATCACCCACTCTGTTGGTGTCCTCTTGGAACCCCTGATATCTATCTAGAGCTAACCCTGCAGTTAACCTTTAAGTTAAATTATTTGTAAGTGTTCACTATTTCTATCTTTTCTCTCCCAATTTTGACAGTGTACGCGGTAAGTCTTGCTGCACAATATTTTCGTTTTATTGACCGAAATTGTACTTTACTATGCTGCACCAATCCAAGCGTCAACACAGACCTTAATTCTTGCCAGGAGCGCGGCTCTGGAAGGGGCCGTGATGACTATCGCTATGTCATCTGCGTATGCGATCACATCAAGCCAAGCCATTTCATTCATTGCCTCCAATTGTTAATCGATATTCCAGAGAGTAGGGTTCAGGACTGATCCCTGAAGGCAGCTCTTGGACAAATTCTTGGAAGTGCTTGTTCGTCCAGAGGTTAGCGTGATTTTCCTATCTTGCAATCAGTTCTGTATGAAATTAGATAAGTTCCATATTTTTTATAATCTTATCTAATCAGTATTTTTGTCTTGCATCAAGTAGCCAGTTGTTTGGTTTAAGTTTTAGGATGCAATCTTGTTATTCGATTGAGATAGTGATTACAGACATTACCCAATTGTTAAATTTAATGTTGCAAGGCTAAGTAGTTGCATCTTTTCTTAAAATTTCATATGGTGCTTCTCTTACAGTACTTAAGAAAGAAAGATGGCAAATATTCGTCCTATCACAGTGGGTTCGACTTTTAGGCGACTATAGTTTCAAAGTTATGCTGCTCGGATATTTCGGAGACTCTTGGCGCGTCTTTTCGCCCGACACAACTTGGTTTTACTACGAAAGATGGTTGTGAGGCTGCGGTTCATTCTCTGAGAACTTACAAAACCGTGATAATTTCTAGGTAGTTTTAAAAGTAGACGTTAGAAATGCTTTTAATAGCATCGAAAGAGATGTCATGCTCTCTGAGGTGAAAACAACGATTCCTCAAATATTTCCTTACTTGTGGCAAGCTTACGCTGAACCTTCCATACTATTTTATAAAGACACTTCAATTAATTTTTCAGTAGGGGTTCAACAAGGTGAACCATTAGGCTCCGCTGTTTTTAGTTTGTCTATTGACAAACTTGTGAAATCTTTGTTTTCCGAGTTTAATATTTGGTATTTAGATGACGGCACTTTAGTTGTTAATATGGACACGGTACTTTTAGATCTCAATAAACTGATTTTTTGTTTCAAACATTTAAGGTTACAATTAAATTTTTATAAATGAAACCATTTCATTGGAAAGGAAACAGGAAATTATAAATAATTTCGAGAAATTAAACCCTAATTTAAAAATTCTTGTTTGTCAAAATTTAACTCTTCTTGGTGCCCCAATTAAAGATGAAGCGGTACGTCCTCTGATTGTCCAGAAAACCCAAAATATCTCAAAATTTTCCGATCGTTTAAACGAAATCAATCCACACATGACTATTCATTTTAAGACATTGCGGCTTCATTCAAAAATTAAATTATTTCTTACGTACAAGCCCAATTTGGAAATATTTCGATTTAATGTCCACCATCGACTCTACAATGAGAACTCATTTAGAGAAATTGTTAAATATCAAATTAGAAGACTCCTCTATCAAACAAGCTTCTTTACCAATATGTTTTGGCGGTTTAGGCGTTAGAAAATCGGTAGACGTGGCTCTTCCAACTTTTATTTCTTCTATTTACAGTTCTGAGACACTCATTGGTTCTATCCTTAGTCCATCATAAGCGGATTTTGAGATCTCTTACTTAAAAGGAGCTGTTGTAGCCTGGAAGACAATTTACCCGTCTGAAGTTGTTCCATCTGCTTCGTGCTCTCAGAGAAATAGGGATATTCCTTTGGTTAAACTTATTCACTCCTCATTATTAAATAATTCTACGGACATCAACCGTGCGCGCATTCTGGCTGTTTCAGAAAAGGAATCCGATGCGTGGCTAGAGGCGTACCCATCTTCTAACTTAGGTACGATTATGGACAAAGACTCTCTCTGAATTTGTGCGAGTCTGAGAGTTGGAGCTAGATTGATTCCCTAAGGCCCAGTTGTTCAGTATTAGGTTATCTTTTAACCTGAATTATTTTCCATGGAAGCAATTCTTGAAACAATCATTTCTATGGAAAATAACCCAGGTTAAAAGATAACCCGAAACTGAACAACTGGGCCTAAGTGAGGAGGACTTTAGATATAGGTTTCGTCTGAATAAACAAACCGTGGCTGCCATATTAGGGTTGGTGGAGGAAAAGATAAAATCGTTTACTGAGAGAAATCATGATATAACGCAAATAAATATGCTCTTGATTGCACTACGTTTCTATGCCACTGGTTCGTTTTTATTAACATTGGGGATCACTTCAATGTGTCGAAGCAATCGTGCGGTAGAATTATTCATAAAGTTTCACATCACCCTGGCACTGCTGGTTCGCGATTACATTGAAATGCCCAATAACGGACAAAAGCTCAACCATTTATCTGCTAAGTTTTTTCAAATATGAGGCTTTCCAAATGTAATTGGAGCAATTGATAGAACACACATTAGACTGCAGTCTCCGGGAGGGAAAAATGCTGAAATTTACAGCAATCATAAAGGCTATTTTGCGTTGAATGTAGTTTGCGATGCAAAATTAAAAATTAGAGATGTAGTGTGTCGGTGGCCAGGTTCTGCTCATGACAGCCGCACATTTAATAATTCTCAATTAAAAGCCAGATTTGAAAACAAGGAATTTGGAAATCGTTATTTGTTGGGTGATAGTGCGTATGCATTGAAACGGTATAAATATGCTAGTACCTTTGGCAAACCCTCTTAGGCCCAGTTGTTCAGTATTAGGTTATTTTTTAACCTGCATTATTTTCCATGGATACAATTCTTGAAACAATCATTTCTATGGAAAGTAACCTAGGTTAAAACATAACCTGAAACTGAACAACTGGGCCTAAGTGAAGCATAACAAAAATGTAATCGGGCCCAAATTTTAACAAGAAATCCAGTAGTAAGGACATTCGGTATTTTGAAGCACCGTTTTCCATGTTTATCGTTTGGGCTAAAAGTTCAACCAAAAAAAGCAAAAACGTGTTGCGTTCTACACAACATTGCCAGGGATATATGAAGGAACCAATGGAACATTTGGGAGAAACAGATGAAAATGATCAACCAGAGCCTGCAGTAAACCATTCAAACCAAGAGAATGCTGTGAGAAGGGCATTAATTAATACAACATTTACCAGGTTAATCAAAATTTTTTTTATTGTTACGTTTTTTTTCTTCTAATTCCGCTTCCAAAATTGCAAGTTGAATTATATTTCTTTTTTCTACAAATAACATATTTTGTCGTTGCATATTCATATCTAATTGCATCTTTTGTCGTTTGATATCCATATCTAATTGCATATCCTCTTTTTTTAGTATCAATATCTCTTTTTCTATTTCTTCTTTTTCTCTTCTGCAGCACAATATTTTAAATTTTTCTTCATCTTTTGATGTTGCAGTCTCTCTTTTCCTTTTCTTACCAACTGTGGTGTTTTTTCCAGGTGAACGATCTTCTGAAGGGAGCACAAAAACTGGTGTAGGTGTAGTCGGAACAATTGGAGTGGTTTCAAATTCCAACCGGTCATCTTGCATATCCTACAAAATTTATGACATAAGTAGTAGATATTATGTACGTTAAAAATTTAAATTATAATTTTACCAAAAATTGTAATTCTTCATCAGGTGAATGCTGAGAATGTTGCATACTATCTAAAAAGAATTAAATAAATAAATAAATAAATCCTACGACGCTGAGGCGCATCACCAATCATGTTAATAACATTAATAGCATTAATAGCCGCTATTGCATTCATATTGGTTTAATAATTTAAAACCGGTAATTTATATATTATAAACAAATATTTTTAGGTTAACTTTAAAATAGGCTTATAGTAGGTATGTATGTATAGTTTGTTTCACAATAATTGAAATTAAAAAAAGTCATAGAATCAAATTACGTTGATATAAAAGCGTACGAACTATGTGATAAGATATGCTGTCGACCAAGCATATGCATTGCTAAAGGCTGGCGCGAGATTAAAATAATTAACCTTATCTCTATATATTATGTTTTGTTTATAGTTTGTACGTTTTTATATCAACGTAATTTGATGCTATGACTTTTATTAATTTCAATTATTCTGAAACATACTTTACTATAAAAACAAGTCACTTAAAACAGTCTTATAACAGTGTTTTAACGCTATTGAACGTTTATGAATAACGTTTTTTGACACTTTGCTTAAAAAGGGTTTATTAACCTGTTTTAAATTTTTATGAATAAGGCTGTTAATCTTTAATAACCTAATTAGTTCACTAAACTATTATACCGAACACAAAAATAAATTAGCAGAAAAACTTACCAAAGTGGAGCAGTGCAATCATATTCATTACAATGTTCCATGGTGTCTTCTCGACTTAATACCAAAATATTTTCTCCAACGGCATCTTCTTTCGAAACTAATGTACCACCACCCGTTTTATACAATTCAATCTAAAATATGTATTACTGTAGTAGTACTAGTTAGGTGTATAACTAATTGAATTACAACTTACTTTTTCGTCGCCCAGATCTTTTTTTGTTTTTTTCTTTAGCCCTTCGTAGAAAATTTTCATCTGCTGCCCATTTCTAGGCTCGGTGGTGCAGGTGGCATTAAAATCTAACGCAACTTTATCCCATGCATCCCATTTTTGTTTCGCACTTTTCGCGTCGATTTTCTTGCATTCTATAATGCTGCTATATTTTTGAATGATATCGACAATCATTTCTTTTTCCGCCTCCGTATAGTTTCTTCCTCGACATCTTTTTTTATTATCCATTGCGATTATTATTATTATAATATAAAACTTTTTAAAAATGAAATAGTTAATTTAAACTTTTTAAAAAATGTTTATTTAAGCTTTCGGTGTTGTTTAACACCATCATCAGATATCAATAGTTAAAAGTCTTATATTATATATTTTCATTTTTAGGCAATTCATTGTGCCTTTTTACGATAACATTAAACATTTATATGGAATGACAGCTGTCTACAGCATGAAAAAAATTTCTATTGGAACAAAAAAGAATGCTGCTCTGCTAAATCAACGCGTGTTTTTAATCAGATGCAAATCAAAGAACATAATCCCCATGTGCATCAAACTAAATAAAAATTATATTAATAGTTTAGGCTGTTCTAGGAGACGAGATAATATACTCCAAAATTTCTACAAAGCCGTATTGATAGAGCATATTGCAGAATGTTATAGGAATTTAGACAAGAATACGAGAATGATGAATTTCCATAAACAAAAATTGGGTAATTGCGTACCTATTGACATTTTTAAAAATTTTCTAGATAAACAAGAAATAAAATTCAACCATAAATTTCAACATTGTAAGGAAACGCAAACTAAAAAGTTTAATAATTTATTGAATAAAGCAAATCTTACAACCCAGAATGGAAAGATCGAACAAAAATGGATTATTAATATGACCAACACCATGATACCCAATAATGTTGAAAAAACATTACAACTAGGGCAAAAATACGCAATACCTTTCACTAATAAGAGTTTGCCCATAGATGACATCATCGTAGGAGTTGAAAATGCTATCAAGAACTTGGACTTTGATACGAAAAATCTACTTAGATTGGAATTTAGCAATTCCATCAAATCTTTCAGCAAATTACAAGAAAGGAACAAAAGTTCGACAAGTTTAAGAGACGTAACGAATGTTAAAAAATTCATTAAAGAGCATCCTGAACTTCTTATACTCAGAGCTGATAAAGGAAATACTACCGTAATTATGAATAAAAATGAATATAAGGATAAAATGGACGACTTAACCAATGATACCTCAACCTACAAAGTTATAGCTAAGGACCCAACGAACAATCTACAAATTAAAAACAACCAAATTATTTCCGACTGGGTTAAGCATAACTATATTGATAAAAGAACATCATTCCAACTGAAGATAAACAGCGCCATTCCACCAAGAATATACGGATTACCTAAAATCCATAAAATAGGAACCCCACTCCGACCAATAGTGGCCAGTATAAAATCTCCAACTTATAATCTATCTAAATTTCTTTCACAGGTTATATCCAATGTCATAGGAAAAAATGAATATTACACGAAAGATTCATGGACTTTCATAGAAGATGTTAAGAAGTTTGAAATCCCTAATGACTATATTCTTATATCTTTAGATGTCAAATCTCTATTTACCAATATTCCTATCGACTTGGCTATTGACGCGGTGAAAGAAAAATGGAATGACATACAGAATTATACCAACGTACCTAAAACGAAATTCATAACTGCCCTTAAAATGTGTTTGGACACGACTTACTTCCAATACAATGATAAATTATACCAACAAATCTTTGGGACAGCAATGGGCAGCCCGATATCAGCCACTATTTCTAATTTAGTCATGGAAATTTTAGAACAAAACAGAATTGCTGCACTTCCGTTCCAACTTCCTTTCTATAAAAGATATGTGGATGATATTATAACCGCTATCCCTAAGAACAAAGAAGATTATGATCGATCATTTCAACGGCTTCCATCCACGTCTTCAATTCACAATGGAAAAAGAAATCCGTAATCGTATTACCTTTTTAGATATCGAACTTATACATGATAATAATGGCTTAAAATATAAATGGACCCAAACACCTACTTGGTCCGGAAGATACCTTAATTATCATTCCTACCACCATAAGAGCCAAATAATCAGCACAGCTATAGGACTAATCGATAGGGCTCTTAAACTTACACATGGCGATTTTAGAAAAGAAACACTTAATATCGCAAAACATACTTTATTAAAAAATGACTATCCCATAGCATTAATAAGGAAGATTATTAAAGATCGTGTTGATAGGCTATATAATGGCAACGCATCCTATATTAGATCTAATAACAAATTCACGGTTATGCCTTATGTTCAAGGACTTAGTGAAAAGATCAAAAGACCTTAGTACCATATAATATCAATATGACTTTCAAATCTACTAACAACATTGGACAATTCTATAGTAAACTGAAAGATAATATACCACATAGAAAGAAGTCGGATCTTATATATAAAATCCAATGTAATAATTGTAATCTGGTATACATTGGACAGACCAACCAATATCTTCATAAGAGAATGAGTGGGCATATCTCATCTGTTAGATGCAATAAACCAGAAAGTACGGCCATTGCTAAACACATCCTTATCGATAACCATGATGCCGATTTTAAGAACCCAGAAGTTTGTTATCAAATCTGTTAAGAACTACAATGATCGCCTACTACATGAGATGATATGCATCAAGAGGGAGAAAAATGCTATGAACCGAAAAACTGATATCGATGGCCTTAGCACTATATATAGCCATCTACTTGTATAATCTTTTTCAACGTATTGGAGTTAAGTTTTTTCCTGAGTAGCCTCACATATCAGGTCGTTTCCTTAACTCACGGTCTATTGTAACCCCCATTCCTAATTGGATCGTTTTACCAATTAGGTTGTTCATTTACACGTGGCTCTTACATTTTATTAATTATTTTTTTGGATCGTATCAGATGACAATACGTTGAAATCTTGTTATTGTTTCCATGTAAATGTTCATTATTTTCTGATGATGGTGTTAAACAACACCGAAAGCTTAAATAAACATTTTTTAAAAAGTTTAAATTAACTATTTCATTTTTAAAAAGTTTTATATTATTATAATTATCAATAGTTAAAAGTCTTATATTATATGATTATTATTATTACAACCACGATAAAACACAATTTAACATAACCCACGATACACTTACAACGGTATGCTTATTATTTTTCTCAAACACGTTTACTATCGCGCATTACGTCACGTGCGAATTAAATTACGAACGATCGTGTACGAACGTGGTACGAACTGTACTCGTGAACTCGTACTGTTTCTGTCTTCTGTCGAATTAAAATTATTTGAAATTATTCGAATTTGTGAAAATTGAAAATTCTATTATTAAATTCGAAAATGCCGGGTTGTGCAGTTGCGAAATGTGGTAATAATAATAAAATGATAAAAGGGACGAAAATCAAACACTTTCGATTTCCACAAATTGAAGACATTTCTAAAAAATGGATTGTTGCATGTCATCGTGAGGATAAAATAAACCTAAAAAATGGTATGTTGTTTTATGAAACAAAAATTTTCGAGAACCGTTGAAAAACAACCCCAAAATCGACTTTTTAAAAGTAGGGAAAATGAGCATCGAATATGCCGCGGCTCCCATGGCAAACGCGGGGTAATGCATCACACGTTCCAATCGTTCCCTTCAAATCGAGTGAAATTTTTTCGCTCCGATTTGAATTTTTCTGTGAAATTCGGATAGGTGGGGGTGTGATTAGTAGATATTAATAATAAATAATATCAAAAAAATGGAAAATAACCGGTGTATTTGCGCAAAAGCGCATGATGGTTCGCATCACAATTCCAATTCGCATGTGACGTCACACAACCTGCGTATGAGCATACCGTTGTAAGTGTATCGTGACATAACCCACGATACACTTATAACGGTATGCCGACGAGTTTGAGATGCCTATCTCACTCTTACAATTTTCCTCCCAATGACGTCAAGTCAGTGGGAGAAAGCATGATAAGTATCATGGGAGAAACTGCAATACGATTACTATGTAATACTGAATGTAAATACTGAAATAAAATTAATTCGTATTTGAATTTCGATTTCATTTATTAAATGTTCTGTAATACAAAAAATACAATACGTTCAAATTTAATAAAAATAACAGAGATTTATATTACAAATACCCACCAAATTAATACAATGCTATACGCGAATTTAAAATCTTCCTCCCAATTAGTCAATGCGCTGACTAAACGAGTTTTGGTTTCAAATTCGGCATACCGTTATAAGTGTATCGTGACATAACCTATATTGCCAGCAAATTAGTTCTAATAAACCATGGAATAGTTTTTCTTTATAGTACCCAAATTGAACTTGGGAGATTTAACTCTTCAAATAAATTTACTTCAAGAGTAACTAACTGTCGATTCACGTGTCCTTTATAATACCGGCCCTTATAGCGAATGTTTAATATCTATATTTAAAAAAAATCTAATTTAAAAAATAACCCTATCAAATTTCTCACTCTACGCCTCTGTTCTGTCAGGTCAAAATCAAAATAATACTTCGAGGTTATGTTTAAAAAAATGTGAGTATGTCTTTACAAAATTTAACCGCGAAGTTCCTGCATTATCCATCGCTCGTGGCAGTAAACGTTTGGAAAGGGTAAGTTTCCAACAAAATTAACCGGTGCAATTTTGCATGTACCTTTTCATGTGTAATTATTACTTCTTCAATGTAATATTTTATTTATATTTTTCTTAGTTTTCAGACAATGGCATCCGAAAGTAAAACTTCGCGTTTGATACAAAAAATAGGGACTCATAATGGCGTGTTTCATTGTGACGAGGCACTTGCTTGTTTTATGTTGACACAGCTCCCTGACTACAGAGATGCCGAGATTGTTCGATCAAGAGATGGAGCAGTAAGTTCTACTAATTAATACACTTTTGGGATGTTTAATTGATGATTTAATGTAGGTTTTAGATTTGTGTGACATAGTTGTCGATGTTGGTGCTTCTTACAATCCCAAATTGAACAGATATGATCACCATCAAAAAGGTTTTAATGAAACACTTTCTACAATAAGGCCTGATTTAGCTAGGAATAAACATATTAAGTAAAATTTCAATCGAGTGCATTGTTTAATTAATAATTTTTAATGTTTTCAGGCTTAGTTCTGCTGGTTTAGTGTATGCTCATTTTGGAATGGAGGTGTTGTCGGTGATTTTGTGTAAACACAAAATTGATGCTAGCTCAGAATGTCTTCGTGGAATTTATTTAAATGTTTATGAAAGTTTTGTAGAAGAATTAGATGCCATAGATAACGGTATACCCATGTACAATGAGGGTCAACCTAAATATCGCATTAATACTCATTTAAGTGCAAGAGTTCATAAACTTAATCCCAAATGGAATTCTTTAAATAAAAATTCGACTGATGATCTCTTCCGTCAGGCTATGTCACTTACTGGAAGTGAATTTACAGAAAAAATTGTTGAGGTACTTGCTATCTGAACTTTATATTTGTGATTGATCTAATTGTGAGTTTTGTATATAGGCAGCATCTGTATGGTGGCCAGCACGAGAAATTGTCAAGAAGTCGATCTTGGGTCGTAAGAATTTACATGCATCTGGTGAAATAATTGAATTAGCAGAAACTTGTCCATGGAAGGATCATTTGTTTTCGTTAGAAGATGAATTAGATTTGTGTGGTCAAATTAAGTTTGTTATTTTTCACTCAGACGACTGGAGAGTGCAAGGAATTCCATTACAACCTGATAGTTTTATTTGTAGGTGAGTAGTCAGAATAGTAATTTTGTTATTCTTCTCTTCCAAATTTTTTATACTTAATTTTATTTTGAAAGGGTATTTTTATCCGAAAGTTGGAGAGGCATTAGAGATGAAGAGCTAAGTAAAATTTCTGGAATCAAAGGGACGATATTTTGTCATCATACAGGTTTTATTGGTGGTAATGAAACTAGAGAAGGTGCCCTAGAAATGGCAATTCAAAGTATCAAGGCTGCCAATGTAAATTAACTGATTTGTTAATATAACTTTTTTTTTAATGTAAGAAGACGTCAACAGAACATAAATAAATAAATTAATAAAAATACTTTTGAAAGAAATATTTCACCAAATCAGATGAGGTCAAGGGTGGGCAAATTTGAAGTGCATTTCGCCAGCCCCCGTTTCGAATTTAAGATCCAAAATAGTTTAAATCATTTTAATTTATTTTTTAGCCTTGAAAATGGGCCAAATGTTGGAAACTTTTTTTTTATATTACAGAGCTATCGCTGTTGGCCTCCAAATTGTTTCAAAGTAGATGTTTTTTGTAAACGCGAACGCTGGTTCTTGGAACTTTTAAGGATTCTATAGTGCAGTGTCAGTGTACATGTTCAAGCTTTGGTTTCTTTGGTCCGGCTTTGGCCTCTCAATGGTGTAGTGAACACGAGTCGGCCTTCGGCCTCCCAATTGCTTTTAAGAATTTCAACTCTCCAAAGTGAATTCTAAAATTTTGTGACCACTTTGAACCGCCATTTCGCCCCCTCCGTCATGTCCCATGGAAAAACGGACAATTTTCCCGTTCAATCCTCGTCGAACCACGCGGGTATACAAAATTTCAACTATCCACAATCCCCATAGATATACGCACTAAAATATGAATCAGTCAATGAGTGTCGAGGTGCAGTTTATCTTCATAGATAGATTTTGTCCAATAAAAATTTCACCCCCCTCTTCGTTTGAGCTTCAATCGTCACGAAGTTATTGGTGGCATTCAGCAGAGGTAACAGTTGTGCAACTGTTGGGGATTTTTCTGCTGGCATGTCCGCTACCTGCTCGATTCTCCCAACATGTTGAGGAACGGTCGGCCATTTTTTGTAGCTAAAATTCTTCGCTCGTCTTTGGTAACTGTTGTGGAAAAATGACGGGAAGTGATTATTCGAATATTTATGAATATATATTTTTGTGGGTAGCCGCTAAATAAGTTTTAAAAATAAATTCAGTAAACATTGACAACTGTCACTTCAAATGCCAAAATTATATCGAGTTCAGCAGAATTCCGCTACCTTTACTCAACTGTTGTACAACAGTTACACAACTGCTTTTTCTGCTGAATGGCACCATTGGCGCAAATTTAATCTAGCAAAATCAATGTTAATGTGTGTTGCTCGAAGTTGTCGAAAATTTCAAATATCAATAACTTTGAAAAATTGAAATTAGAATGATGATTATACAAACTCATTGAAGCCCACACAAAGCTCTATCGATTGCCATAGGTTTTGCACAAACTGGAACGAAAGGAAAACCGGAAAACGTGTCAGAAGAAATTCAATTTGCGCAATCTTATAAAAATTTATTTATTTTCTTCAACCTTTCAAATTGAAAATCTCGTTAATCCAATTTGCGCGTTAATATGCTTTTTCTCAATATCTCAAAAACTACAAAAATAAAAGAGGTACAAATGATCGAGATTATTTTGGATCCTGGGCTAGAATTTCGGCCCCCAACGAATTTTTGAAATATCTCAAAAACGAAAGAGGTACAAACTATTTCGACTATTTTGGATTTGAAATCAGACCCATAACTTGCTACACCTTTTCCACCAGTAATTCAGAAATCGTCAACCGTTATTCAGATTTGTCAATTGCAATTCACGATTTCTGAATATCACTTGACAAATCTGAATTACAATTCACAATTTCTGAATATCAGTTGACAATTCTGAATTACAATTCACGATTTCTGAATATCACTTGACAAATCTGAATTACAATTCACGATTTCTGAACAGCAGGTGAGGTTTTCTGAATTACTGCTGGAAAAGGTGTAGACTATTTTGCACCTTCTGTTGCTGGTCCACCTTTATCCACTTGTCCTTTGTTCACTTTTAGCATCGCGATGTAACCTTAATATTTTTTGGTTTCGTTGACCCTACCAGCTTCCAACAACATTCTTGCCACCATAAATTATTTTACTCACACATTTACTATAATTTCTGGTCTTGTTTCCGTGTGTCCAAACTTCACTTACATATAATATTATCACTGACCTCATCATCAATCTATTTACTTAAGGCATATAGCGGAGCATCCCCTTAGAAGTGGCCCCCTAAATTATTGATTGAATACTGAGCGATGGCGGCATTAATGGTATTTTAAATATATATTGGTACTTTTGTTTATATTTCCCTGTAGAATTGTAGAATACACCTCTCAAAATTTAAGACATTTATTGACCATTTCTGCTACAGGTTATTCTTCATTCCCCCATCCCCTTTTATTTTTGTTAGGATTGTGTATTTGCTCATATTTGCTATCTCCATGTTATGTCCTATTGCACAATCTATCATTACATATTCCTTGTGCAACAAAATTTTAAAAAAAGAATTATTTTCCAGAGAAAATAAAATTGTAGTTACACATGAAACTGCATGATGTGTCTCACAAACCGATTTGAGTTTTGAAAAAAACTGGATAATAATAAAATCGTTTATTGAGTAACATTCTTAGTATTAAAATAATTTTTTGCGAATGTTTCAGCAACTATTAAGGGTAAAATTAAAGTTGCTTCTCCGTAAATTTTTATTGCATTTGCAGTCTTTTTAATTTTTCCCCATGATTTGGCTTCATCTGGTCTCGCACCTGCATCACTTCCATCGAACTCTGAAGATGTGTTTATAAATACAGAATAATCAGCACCATTTCTCTAAAAAGTAAATTTAAGTACTTATATATTTATCTTAATCATATTTTAACGTTACCATTAAGTTAGCATTGCAGATATGGTGTTTAATTAAACCGCCTCCAACTATTAGCATTCCTGTATTAACTGAATTTATCGCCATCATATTTAGATATCGCAAATCTAGAAATAAATTAGAATGTGTATTAAAAAACTTTGAAATACAATTTGAAATTATATATACCATAAATTGAACCTTCAAACACATTATTATTTTTTGCTAATTAAGAACCAGGAGGTAGGGTTTTTGTCAGATCGATCAATTACTTACTATATATTACTAGCACTGAGAAACCCGAAATAATGAAGGACATAGAGGGCGAAGATATTGTGAACTACATCAAATCGAGAATAGGATGGCTAAGGCATACAATGAGCAAGAAAAATGGAGAAATAAAAAAATGGAAACTTAACAATGAGAGACATAGAGGAAGATCAAGATGAATGCACGATCTGAGAGCAAAAAGACCCGGGAAGCAAAAAAGAACGTACAGACGATTGATCCACTTAGAAATTGATTGAGGAAACTTTCTTTGACGGTGGAAATATTCCGAATGGACCGGACGTCATAGTAGAAGAATTATCTGAATGGGTACACTTTATTGTAGGTACCACAGAAATTTTATGCAATTTTATGAAAACAAAACATTTGTAAAAAGATAAATTTATAGATATTTGTAATTATTGCTAAAAATAACACGTTTTTAAATAATCTTAAAAATGCGTAAGTTACAAATCTAAAATTTGAGTATATGACACATTACTTTCCCATTTAGTAGAAATCCGTTCTATTCTTAAAAATCCTATCTAAAAGTCTAATGCAAAATCCAACGGACGAAGTCCAATGTAAAATCGTGCAATGTAAACACGAAAATTTTTACATTAGACTAATAAGTCTAATACAAAATCCTATGCAAAGTCTAATAATGTAAAGGTACTTTAAGAGCAAACTATCAAGTGTGGGGAGGGTATCATATAAGATGCGGAAAAATAATCTCGTTCGATTGATATGATTTTTAATCTCATATATGGGGAGAAATGCTAACTCAAAATTTTTTTTTAACTCGATAACAATACTTTCCTTTACTAGTAAATGGGAAAGTAAAAGTACGTAATATGTTTTACTCCTTAGTTTTCATTTTATTCGCTCTTAAAATAAGAAGCTAGAATTTTTTACGGCAGTAGTTCTTATAATTTTACTATTTTAAGGACGCTATCAAAACGAATTCACAATAAGTGAGCCACCCTGTATACTATATAACAAATGTGAAAACTGCCTATTTCCAAACTATGATTACATTCAAGAATCCTCTTTTTTATCTATTTTATATTACAATATTAAGTAAACTTATGGTGCAATTTAAACAAAATAATTTATCACGGACATATTTCATAAAAATAAAAAGTACAAGCATACGTTTTTGTACTTAATCTATAAGTTACACTAAGGAACATTGACCGTTTTCGAGTGGTACGCTCAGATTGAAAATAAAATATGTAGGTGATAGTAGTGCTTAGATTGTAGGACTGATCGGGAAGGAAATTGGTTTTCCTTAAAAAAATATTTACAATTTTCATTTAAATAAAAAAAATTTAATGAAAAGAAATACAGCCCTAACCTAAATGAACTTGAAGTTCAATTTCAAACTTCGCTATTTATACAATAATAAATTTATTCAGCAGAGAAATAAAAAGAATAAATTAAATAAAAAGTTAAAATAAAATTTCCAATAATTCATTGGTTCTTTAGTTCAAACCCAATTTTAAAGACCCACCCACCCAAAAATCGGCAACTTCCATTAATTGAAATTATATTCGATAGTAATTTATTGAAATATATTTTGTTAATTAACCCTTAAACGCTATCGTGCGGTCTCTGAGACCGCATCAAGTTTTATTTGTGTTTATTTTACACCTCGTTCAAAATTAGGCATTATGGGTTTTAGTACCTTTAAGTTACATCTCTCCTAGTATGTTGACAAACGAGGGTAGTCGAAAGTTGCCCTGTTTTATTTTTAGAAAGAAATCAAATAAGCTACCGGTCTCTGAGACCGGCGGGTAGTGGTAGTGTAACTTTTTTGTTTCTAGTAAAAGTCTAGTAAACGTTTGAAGATTATAAACTATCTTTATTATAGTTCATACAACGGCGTAAAAGTTTTAGCACATCACCTGATTAATATCTATATCAGGAGATATTCAGAAGAATATTAGGAATTTTGGATAACCCAATTTTATCCAGTTATCCGGAAGAAAAATTACAAACCCGAAAAACATGCTGTGTGTTTTTCCAAAATTAAAAGAAAGACTTCTTATCTTTGTTTTTTGTGCCACAAAGCAATATGTTTTTGAAGTGCAGTGCGAAATTGTGCATGAATTACTAACAAAAACTGTGATTTTTGCGAAATAGTTGATTTTTTTTTTATTTTCACAATTTATTTATAACTAGCTGGAAAGTCCGTCCGCGGACGGGCAGCTAGACGGTGGGTCTCTTTTATAGAGGTATTAATTAAAAAAATTCCTAACGCTAACCTAAGATCGACCGGTGTATCTCTATTTTAATGATCTTCTTCTTCTTCATCCGCACGTGTTGGACGTACTGTCCGTTACGTCACTCTTGATCGTTCCATCTTTTTTTGGGTCGACCTATATTTCTCTTCCCTCTCGGTTTATATTTATATATTTGTTTTGGTATCCGTTCGTTGGTCATTCTTTCAAGGTGTTGTTTCCAATTATTCCTGTAGTTCTTGATGCGGTCATTTAGGCTGGATATGTTTAACTCGTTTCGGATATCCGTGTTACGCTTTCTATCAATCCTCTTGTATCCTGCAATCTCCCTCAAGAACCTCATTTCTGCGGTCTGTAAGCGCTTTTCTTCGCCTTTTGTTAGCGTCCATGTTTCGCTTCCATGTTTCGCTTCCATATGTTACAGTTGGTAGTGAAATTGTTTTGTAGAACTTTAATGCCGTATTCTGGCTACTTCTGTTCTTGAATGTTCTTTTAATGGTTCCATTTATGTAGTTAAACTTTTCGATTTTCTTTTGTATATCTGTTTCTTCGTATAGGGAGATTGCACAGCCAAGGTAGTCGAAATTTTGTACTTGTTCTATGGTCTGGTTGTTTAATATTATCTTGGATCTTTTTTGATCTTGTCCTTTGAAAGCCATGACTTTTGTTTTGGTTGTTGATATTTTCATGTTGTAATCTTCCAAAACCAGACTTAATTTGTATAGAGCGTATTGCAAGTTGTCTTCTGTGTTAGCTATTACAGCCTGATCATCCGCGAATAGCATAGTAAACGCAAAGTCTCGGGTATTCATATTTGTGGTGTAGTATGGTATTTCTTCTCTCCAGATACGCATAGCGTGGTCAATATATAAATTAAATAATGTCGGCGACATGCTGCAGCCCTGTCTTACACCTGTATTTATTATTTTTGTTTTTCCTTCATTTCCTGCCATGCATATCTGGGTATTATTATAAATTTCTTTAATAACATTTATTAATTGGCGTGGGATTCCTCTTTTTTCCAGTATATACCACATTTTACACCTCACTACCCTATCGAATGCTTTGATGAGGTCTATATATACTATATGGGTTTCGCGATTATATTCTCGGTGTTTTTCAATTATTTGTTTTAAGGTGAATACATTATCTATGCATGATCTGCCTCTTCTGAAACCTGTTTGTTCCTCCGTTATAGTTTCTTCTGTGATATGTTTTAGTCTATTGTTAATTATTTTTGCATATACTTTATATGTCGTGTTGAGCAAACTTATTCCTCTATAATTCTCACAGTTCATCCTATTCCCCTTCTTGAATATCGATATTACTTTAGCAATCTTCCATTCTTGCGGCGTCCTCGTGTGTTTCCAACAATTGTTCATAAATCTCAGGAGTCGTTCTTTTATTATTTCGGAGCAATATTTAAGCAATTCGGCATTTATACCATCAGTTCCCGTTGCTTTTCGGTTCTTGATTTCGTAAAGTGCTTTGTTTAATTCTTCGAGTTCTATCTTATCTACCTCTACATTTGCTTCTTCTATTGTTATAGGTTCCTCGTCAGCATTTCTCCATAATGTTTTGTAATAGTTTAACCAGTCTTCGTTTCCAATAGTTGAAATAGAAGCTGTATCTTTTTCTTTCTTGTTTAAATGTTTCATTATTTTATACGCTATACTTTGTCGCCCGTGTACGTCATTCTCAATTTTACTAATAAAGCTATCCCATTTACTTTGTTTTAGTTCTTTATATATTTGTTTTACTTCCCTATTTTTTATCTTGTAATCCTCTCTATTTTCTGGAGTGTTACTCGACAACCATTTAAGGTAAGCTTGCTTTTTATGTTTTACAGCTTCTTCCAATTCTTCATTCCATATATTTGGTCCTTTCTTTTTGGATTGTTTCTGACGTCCAAGGGCTTCAAAAGCAGCCTTTTTAATAATGTTTTTTATGTTTATCCATTCCTTCTCGATGTCATCATTTGGCTGTATCGTTTTATTTTGTTCATCTAATCTCTTTTGGTATAATTCTTTTATGGAATCTTCTTGTAGTAAGTAGACTTTAAATAGTTCTCTATGGTCATTATTGTTTTTCTTTTTTTGCCATCTTGCTTTTATGTTTATCATTGCGCATAATAAATAATGATCCGTCCCTACGTCAGCACTCCTATAGACCCGCACATCTTTGATAGTATCGAAGGTTTTTTCGTTAGCTAATATGTAATTTTAATGATTTAAATAAAAACAACATTGTTTCCTAACATTGTTATTTTTAATTGTTCATCCTCGCGTTGAAACGTCCCCGCGTTTCATGTAACTCAAGGTACATAACCCAATTACTAAACAAATTGTACTTATTAATTATAATTTTTTTTATTTGTAAATTAAAGAACAATAATTAATTATTGTAGCAAATAAAATCTTTAGTACTGCCTAGTGCGTTAGTACTTCCTTGTAAACAATATTTTTCGTGTATACTGCCTGTGAACTTTGAATCAATTTCCCTTGTGCTTTTCCATAAATAATAATTCTTATATTGTTATACACTTATAGATAACATACATAATATATTGATAATAAATAACTCGTACTAAATACTACATCAATAAAAGATTTTTAAATTATTTCCATTGTTCAAAATGTCACAAAAATTTAAGTATTGCCAAAAAATTTTGAAGACTGCTTATTATTACCTATTTAAAGACTTACGCTATTAATTTTTCAAAACATATCCAAGACTTCGCAGAATACTATAAACTTCCAGATAATTTTTGAAGAATGGCCCAAACTGCCATGTGAATTTATCAAAATATACAATTTTCAATTTTAAAAGATATATTTAATGCTGTGAGAAAATATGCGACGAGATTTGACACTTTCTAATTCGTTTGATTGTAATTTTTTCATTTTGGGAGGTGCAGAATTTTATGAAATATATTATTACTAAAATAAGTGAATGCATTTCTTCAAATGCAAGAAATGCATCTAATCGAACGGTTTGGGACCCGCCCTCATACTTTAACCAGCAGCTCCGATTTGGAATTCGTCCATCAGAAAACCAATAGAATGCCAACGGAGTTTTAGAAATCCAGCACGAAACGAGCGTTCGAATGGTTGGAACCCGCCCGCACACTCTCTCCAGCAGCTCCAACCTGGAATTGGCCAACCCGAAAACCAGAAGAAACTACGAAACTATGAAGAAACTACGAGTCGTACTGACGACCTTTTTTCAATTGGGGCTTCATACCAATTTTTAGTAGCATAATAAACCGTCTCCCGGTTTATTACAATCACTTGAATTCAATCAGACTGGTGCGGTGATGTAATCCTCATGAGCAGCCTTAAAACTTAATTTTCAATTTGAAAGTCAGTTATTTGTTCACCAGATGAAGGAGGTAAAGCGAGCTGCGCTCGTAATGTAGGTACCCCGCTATGCCACCATTATGCTATTCTACTCTGAAATTCGGGTTGTTACGATAAAATCATCAATTTTGTCGTATTTAGAATGGATTTAAAAATTCAAAAAAAGCATACTTCATTTGAGCGCTTCAAAGAATACTTTCCACGGTGCCACCAATTTTTAAACCATTCTTTGTTTATTTTGTAGCTATGTAAACAAAGAGACTTTTTGGAGCAGTCTTAGATGTTTGCTGTTTTTGCGTCTTAGAATCGATTTAACAGGAATATTATTATATGGATCTTATTGTAGCTAAAATTTAAACAAGAAAAGATCTTATAGCATTTTTATATGAATAGAGAAACGTAGAATTTTTTATAAACAATTATTATAAACTACTACACAATAAACAAAGGAGGGTCTAAAAATCGGTAATATCATGAAAAATATTCTTTGAAGTTCTCAAAAGATATTTCATTATTTTGGATTTACAATTCTATTCTAGATGATCGAAAAAAATTATCTGCACAAAATTTTAAAAAAATCACGAAATCGAGAAATTTCGGGATCGAGTTTCCCTATAATGTGCATAACTTGGAACTTCTAAGAAGGAAGTAAACTTTTCAAAATATTTCTTGAAAATTTAAAGAGTTTATCAAATAATGCATCAAAATCTACAGAATTCATTAGGACTTCAGGAATAACATGAGACTTTCAGGAATTTACAAAGAAATACCGAGACTTTTAAAAAATGTCAAGAGATTTCAAAGGATGCCAAATGCTTCCAAAGAACGGCAAGGGATTTTCAAAGAATCTAAAACATTTGTACGCCAGCATTCCTTTGTGATAACCCCTTCGCAAAAGCTATACAAAAACTCTTCTCAATGCCAAAAGGCTATTAACAATCTGAGAAAGAGCATGTTGCTGTTTGTTTTTTCTCAATTATCTCGAAAACTAAGCAAGGTAAGTTAACAAACTGTAGATATTTTTTGTCGAGTTCGTTTAACTTGCACACGCCGTCAAACACTGAAACTCGGGTTCCAAAAATCATCAATCGTCGTTTTTTATGTTGCGCCGATAATTCTTTTCGGGCATTTACAATGGAATTAAATTTTTTTTTAAATCACGTATTATTCTGAGAACTTCACAAAATACTTTGCATGGTACAACCAATTTTTAGACATTTCTTTGTTTATTTTGTAGCTATGTAAAAAGAGAGATCTGATTTTTTGAACCAGTCTTAAATGCTTGCTGTTGGTCTTAAATTTGATTTAGTAGGAATCTTACTATATGAATCTTATTGGAGATAAAATTTTAAACAAGAAAAGATCATTGTGTTTTTACTAGCTATTAACAAAGATGAATTATTAATAAAATAAATCATAAATTATTATTTATTAATAGGTAATAAATGAATTTTTGCAATTTTTAATTTCATGTTACGTTGTTTCCATCAATCTTAAATAAAATTGGCGTATTAACAAAAATCACGATTATTTCATCTCAAAGTTGGCGTATCGAGAGAACAACTTCGAAAGACTCTCACGCTTAACTGCTTATCTTAGATATTTGCTCTTAGGAACCTTTTTAGATCATTTTATGCTCTACAAAAACTTCCTTTTGATTTTTTCGCTATTTCGCGTCATTTTTTAACCTTTTCTGCTACATTTTACATTAAATTTATGCAAGTAGCTTAATTTCAGTTCACCTGAAGTACAAATTAATATAAATCCGAGTATGGAGAACAAATTCCAAGTTCAACTAAAAAAATCAGAAGGTTGTAACCCCAATAGTTTTGGAGATATAGCTTTCTAAAAACCACAAATTTTCATTAAATTTTAGTTTAAAGTTATTTTCATATAAATGTCTTCTTTTAGGATACCGTTTAAAAATTAGGTTTTTAAATCCATATGATGAATTAATAAATTAAATTGATCAGCAAAAACTAAAATAAATCAAAAGGTGGAAATCCTAACAACTGGTACAAAAGACTGGAATCTCTTGCTACAAGCGTTGTTTTGTAAGTATTTGATTGGATTTCCATGTTCATAATTTTTACATTAAATACCCATTTACAATCAACAATATTTTGTTGTTGGTTTTAGTTACTAAATTTATTTGGAGTGAATTAATTTCATCCTCTATTGCCTGCTCACTCTGACTTTTATCTTCCCTTTCCTTAACATCAGAATAAAATTTAGGGATTGTAAAAATAAGTTTTTGCGCACATAAAGATTATATCTTCGTCTTGAAATTCAATATAAGAGGGTCTAGAATATTGTTTAATTCTTTTACTTCTCCTAATTTCAGAACTTTGAGGTATACCTTTATGACTTTCAGCGGCGGCTCGTGACTTTTCCATTTGAGGAGGCTAATTTTACAGCTTAACTACCTTATAAAATAAAACTTAAAAAAAAATTTAATAAAATATTAGTAGACACGTGTTTAGGGCTCGTTGGGTATCTTCAGTACTGTGTACAATGGAAAAAATTGTTCGATGAGTGCAGTGTTTTTTGGAAAAAATGCTGTACAATATACCTACAGATTAATATTATTTTAAGTCATTCGAAATTTATGAAGCTTTAAACGTAAGACGGCGACTTTTAGTATTCGCCAAGTGATCGATGATATTCTCGTAGAATTCATTATTTCGAGACAATAAGGTAACGAATTCCTTTTCAATAGACATTACCGCGACGTTACTTAACCGATTTTGGTTCATCGTATTACGAGTGTAAGTTTTAATACGTTTTAGTGTGGAAAAACTTCTTTCAACCGAAGCCGATGTTACCGGTATGGTGACGACCACACATAAAAGTTTGTAAAATTCAGGCATACAACTGTGTAAATCATTTTTGAATGTAAAATCTAATATCTTTGATGGAGTCCTACATTGTCCAAACATTTTGGGGTCACTATATGCTACCGATAATTCATTTTTGAGTTGGATTTGATCAAAAAATGGATAGTGCTCTAATAGACTATCTAATAAATTTTGAGGAAAGTTTTTCCTATAATCTGAAAATTTAGGAAATGTTAATAGATCAAAAAATTGTAATTTATGTAAGTCTGCAAATCTAACTTCAATTTGCACGATAACCGTATCCAAAATTTCCGCAAAAATTTGTTTATAACTTTGATGCAAATCTGGTAAATCAAATGTCCTCTTTTCCTTTTTTCTGAGCCAGCTCGCAATTTAATTCTAAACTGTTAAATATGTATGTTGTCAAAATACAAATCATCACTACTGTATCAAGCATAGTTTAGATTAATTTTGCTAAACGACATTTGGTGAAATTAATATCGGTAAGTTTACTTTGTAAAATTGAAAATACTACGTCTGTTTGTTCAAAAATTAATTTAAAAGTTTCTAATAAAAAGCAAAATTTTGATTCATTTAAATATTGTCTTAAACCTACCACTTCTCCAATAGTTTGAGAGTCGTTTTTAAAATCATCGCTGTCGATTATAAAATTAAATCAGTCAATTAATTGTTGTTTTCTTAATTGCACTGTAAATACTGCACTCACTTTTATACGTTTACAATACATCAATACAAGTGATTATATTTAGAACATAATTATGCATGAATAATGCAAATATTTGCAGGTGTCTCTTTGATAAATCGCATATGAGTCTAGCCTCAAACGTGTGTAAAATTACTATCTTTGTAGATTTAGTAAAATAACACAGAATAGTATGCGTTTATATTACAAGCTTATTACTTACAATTCATCTGTTCATCGCTCATGTTGATCATGAACTTTACTAACCAGTAGCCTCTATGGTATTCTGGGTTGCCTAGCTCTGTGCTAATAAACTAAGATACTTTCCTTTACTACGTAAATGGGAAAGTAATAAGCCTTTAGGCTAGCCGCTGGATATGTACTATTTCGAATTTATTTCAGGCGTAAGTCAAGTTCTTAAGCTAATTTTATTATTAAATTAAATTTTGTTTTAAACAAATTCAAAAAAATTAAAAATTGGAAAATACTAATTTAAAACGAAATATAAATAGCAAGTCCGTTCAACAATTTGAGAGGAGGCTAAGCCTCCCTTGCCTCCATTGACAAACCGCCGCTGATGACTTTGATTATTAACTTCTGAAATTGACTCGGTTTGTTCAGGTGTAACTTCATCGAATTTAATTTCAGATTTAGAAGTTGACACCTTTAAGAGTTTTATATTTAATTCTTTCATCAATTATTTATTTTTGTCTCGAAACTTTTTAATGTGTCTCTAAGTACTCTTATCTGATTTTGTTTCAGATTTCGAGATTTTTGGCCTAGGAGTTTTATATTTAACCCAACCCTTTCATCAATTGATGTTGGCCTAGAAATCTTGAAATGTGTTTCTAAAGTACTCGTATCTAATTTTATTTCAGATTTCGAGAATTTTGGCCTAGGAGTTTAATATTTAACCCTTTCATAAGTTGAATTTTAAATTTCGAAACGGGCTCATATCTGAAAACTAAAATTTTTCAGGAAATACAAAAAACTGATTTTCGGTTGAAACATTTTAGCAATTATTTTTTCTAAAATTACAGATTATTGTGTAACGTTATGTCCATGTAAAATAATACTCTTAACCCTTTCAAGACGGTATTAGGGGAGTGGTAATTTTAATGTTTTTTGTTATTGTTTTACTTAAGTAGAGACTATAATATAGTTTTAACCTAAAATGAATTTTTTTGTATGTCTGTGGTCAAAGGTGAAGCCTGGTACATATATGTACCAGCAGTCATTTCTGGTGGTACTTATATGTACCAACAGTAGTCTATGCTTACTTGAAACACATAAGAAAAATACTAAATATACGTTTATTTGTCAAATTTTTGAATGAAATACAGAAAAACAATATTTGCATAGTGGAACATCACATTCTTGACATATAGTTTTGGTACGTGTTTGTCTTTTATTGTCTGAACAATTTCTACAGCGTCTTCTTGTAACTCCTTCTACAGGTAAGTGCATTGAGACGCTTCCAAGTGATTTTCTTTTATTTGAAATTCTTCCTTTTTTAGGAGATCGACGAACCAAAGCGGTTTTACTCTTCTTCAATTAATTCTTCAGCTAAAGGAACGAGAAAATTTAAGAACGGCGTTTTTGTCGCATTTGCTTCATTGGATAGAATCCATGCATTTACAGCCGCCATCATTATAAGTCTGTAAAACACTTTTTTCCACCATTTGGTGGATTTACGATCCAAATCATAACGCCGAGCCATCTGATCCGCCAGATCCACGCCTTCCATTATTTCTCTATAGAATGCAATCATTTGAGGACAATTTACTTCCGCTTTTGAGCCATCTTTCATAGTTTTATTGACTGTTGTTGTATTGTCATTATGGCAGTTACTTAGCATCAAAACCTCTTTGGTATCCTGCCATTTTACAAAAGTTAATCCGTCAGAAGTACATCGAAATATTGATTCTCCTCTTTTCAACTTATCTGGGATCTTAGGTAGGTTTTTTCTATTCGCCATACATGTTCCTAGAGCTGGGTAGTTTAGAGTTTGAAGTAATTGAACAGATGTGAAAAATCTATCAAAGCATAGTACAACTCCATCTGTGCTGATTGTAGAAGCAAGGCGATTCACCACCCGTTCTCCTAAACCTCCTACTACTGTTGAATCGGTTTCCTTGCCACAATAAATATTAAAGTCATAGGTATACCTGGTAGCAGAATCACACCTAAGCCACATTTTAATGTCTCTTTTTGTCGGTTTCAATGGCATATATTGTTTTAGAGCCGACCGCCCCTTGAATTTGGTCATAGATTCGTCGATACTTTGATAACTACTGTCTTGTCGACATTTCTTGAACGTGCCGCCTTTCAAACATTCAACAATATCATCTATGTAGTAGGTTTTTGAGCAGTTTTCTGGCTTTTCAGGAGCTGCAAAGTACATTTTTGATAAAAGAAGCTTGAATCTGTCCCGAGATATTGTATCTTTGATAGCCTGGTTTCCTAGTGATGAGTGGGTTGACCAATAATTGCTGATGCTGGGAACATGATTGTATGACATGACAAACATACAACCAATTATCATTTCAATTTCCCCAGCATCCGTTTCTTTTACTCGTACGCGCTTACTTTTATTTTTTTTCTGATAAATTTTTAATCGCTCATTGGTGCACTGTGCAATGTACATATACAAAGAGGTTGGAAAAGTTTTCTGAAAATATTGAAGTGCTGTTAATTTCTTCTTTATATTAGAATTCAATTTGCAACTACGTTTATTAGGAATATTTTTTTTAGGGACGAAGGTCGAATCAGGTCTTGACCATAAAATAAAAGATGTATTCTTTGCATTAGCATCTCCTACTTGGATATTGGGATCTACTACTACTTCTGTTACTTCATCAGGATCTATTACCATATTTTCATCATCCTCGGAATTGTTAGTAACGATATCATCACCATCCTCTGAATCAGTTTCATCAGTATAATTCACCACATCATCACTGTCTTCCTCATCCTCGGAGGAAGATGGCTCGTAAACTTCATCACTACTATCTGATTCTGAAAAATTGGCAAGTTGCTCCAATTCAGCTTCAGACAAAGGCCTCTTGATGTTTAGATTTAATTTTTCCATAACTGCAATTAATTATTTTTTTGTATTACAACACTGCAGGTAAACATGTGTACCGTAAACCAGATTGGCTGGTACATATAGGTACCACTACCAATTCATGTGCAATAAATTACAAAAAACATTGCAAATAGCAACTTACTTACCTATAAAACTAATAATAATACTATTTTTTTAAGTTTCTGATTGATTTTTAACAATAACTATTGATAAAAACCACGAAAAACACTGTAAATAAGTTGTACACATCCACTTCAACGTCTGTATAGCGTCGTACCATTTAACACGTGGATTTTCACATTTAGTCCTGAGAAAACACGTAATGGTACATATGTGTACCTGCAGTTTCGAAAGGGTTAAAGGGAAATTTAATTGAAAAAACCATCGATGAAGTTTTCTGAGCTGAGTCCTTTTCGAAATTCATCCAAGGCCAACCCATGTTATTGAAAACAATAAAAGTACAAAATTTTTTATGAGCGAGAAGGGCCCATTTCCCAAGAGAAACCCCAAGGAATATCGAAAAGGGCTCAACAAAGATGAGATGAGACCTTTTCGAAATCGTTGGATATAATCTTGCACATTCACATGATGAGATGAGTCCTTTTCGAAATTAGGTTCAAGAAGGCGAGTGTTTATTTATTTATTTAATAGTTTAAACACCCTCCTAACAGTATAAACTAATTATACGGAGAGTGTATATAGATTGAAGCAAAATATACATATTATTATGTAGAAAAAAGTTAAAGATAGTATCTTGTTGAATTTCATATAAAACAAACAAACAATTCACACTATCTTCACTATAGAAACCAGATATGGGCCTTTCTCGCTCATAAAATATCGGTCTGCACGATATGCACCAAATGCGTACACGAAAAAAAAGCGGCCAAGTCAATTTTGATAAAAACTCGAGATGGGCCCAAAAATCACTTTGTAAAATGATACAGGAAAATTATCAAGGACTTAATTCAATTTACATAATAGGGGTTCACTTCACTTCGTACTTTCGTCGTAAATGGCGTAGATCTCGATTTTCGTAAACTTAGTAGAATTTTTAGTTTATGAAATCTACGCATTCGTAGATGTTGGCTGTGGTTGGTAGCAGTTTCGTAGATGTGATACATATACAAAACATAACCTAATTTGAAGTTAACAAATAAAAAATAACAATGAATAACGTAAGTAAATGAGAATGAAATATTAGAATGAATAAATTAATTATTAATCTCATAAAAATCCCCTCAAATAATCTACAAATACAAGTACGAAAGAATTTACGCAACATTCACAAGGAGTATGTTCACGTCAAGTATGAACTTTACGAACCTTACGCAGTGAAGTGAATACCCCTATTGTTCATCAATTATCTCTAAAACTACGAAGGGTAGAACAATATTTTTTACACTTGTTTGACGTGGGATGTCAAAAAAAAGGAATAAATTATGAAAACCTGATGAAAAAATTGATAATCTGAAAAATGGTAAAAAGTGATCAACTTTGAAAGCTCACAGCTAAGACTCCATTGGGTTTAGAAAGTTGTTCTATGCGTACTTTTTACAGATAATTTAATCTTATTTCATTTATCTCTTTTGTGTCAGATGGATAAGCAAAAAAATCTACATCAAAATCTGCAAACTACTTTATTTTAACCAAAAATTAAAAAAAAAACGATGTATTTTGTAAGGCGATACCTCGAAAACTGTAAGGGTTAGAAGAATTTTTGATGTAGGTTTTACTCACAATTTTATTTAGTTTAACTTAGCTCATACATATTTTAGACATAGGATGCATAGGACACGGCCAATTCATGACGTGATTTTTGGGACCTTCTTCGGCAACTTTGCCTCTCTGTTCCGTCAAGCCTGATTTCGAAAATTTAGGGGCTTTTTTCTGATGGAAAAGGGTTGAAGTGAAAAAATCTCATTTCAAAGTTATTAACGTATAGATCCCTTTTTCGCGACGTAATAACTGGATTAAAAATGTTGGATAGGCGTATCGTTTCTTATTGACCCCTTCTCTCAAATATTTATAAATAATATTTACTGAAGATGTTATCATTTTTTACTGCATAGCATTTTAGCTTATAATATTGCGCTTTGAAAGTTTTTCATAAGTTGATCACTGAGCAGCGGCGTGTACAGGGGGCTTAATCCCCCTCCTAGTTTAGTGCTGTCATAAATAATAAGTACAATAAAGATTGTATCATGGATGTCATTAAATCATAGCCAAAAACATGACATTGGAAGATTTTTGTTCAATTCTTAAGTCCAGGCAACGAAGCCGAAAAATTGGCTCAAGCTTGCAAAAAATCCGGGCAAGCTGAATTTTGGCAGAGATGTACATTGGAGTGTTCTAATGAACTCCCCAAAAGCCCCACGCCGGCGTCCCCAACAATCGGGGATTTTAGCTCCCCCAACGCGATTTTTTGCCGATAACTCGCTTATTTATGCTTGTATGAAAAATTATGATCAGACCATAATTGAAGAGCATAAAATTCTCTATAGAATAGTTTTTTTTCATATTTTTCCATGGCACACTAATACTTAAAATATTGACCGAAAACACGACCCACCCTTAAAATGGCACAATATTAATTCGTTGCAGGGAGAGAAATGTTTTCGGGCACGGGAAATGCTTTTAATAATAAATTAATTGAAATTGTGGCCAAGGTTGGAAAATGAAGAGAAAAAAGATTTTTTCGAAATTTGCCCAAGTTATATACAGGGTGCCCCGTGACCGTGGAGAATCTTTGAGGTGGTGATAAAGGACACTTTTCTAAGACAAATTTTCAAATAAAATTTTTGCCCAAGTCCAAACCCTTGGGGGGTACCTCCCTTTAAAGCAATTTTTTGAATTTCTGATTTCAAACGGCCATAGCTCCGATATTATTGATTTTTTAAGGTTAATGGATTAGAACTTTTTTAAAGATCATTCGCTTGTCTACAAATTAGGTTATAACCCCTTATCGTTTAGAATCGACGTATTTCGAGTTATAAATTAAATTAAGGGAAAAAATGTTTAAAAAATTCAGGTTTTTCTTTTTTTAATTTTCTTGCGAACCCCGTATCTCTTAAACGAAACGTCTAAGAGAAAAACTAACGGCCCAAACCGGATAGAGAATTTAACGGGCTACAACTTTCGTCAAATAAATTTTTTTGGGCAACCAACCGTTTTCACAGAAACTCTGAAAATAATGAACAAGGTGTAGGTAAAAAATATAAATTCACATAATTACTAAAAATCTCAATTTGATTTATAGCATTTGTTTTAATGTTAAAACGTACGTCAAACGCTACAATACGTTTTAACAATGTTTTAACTTTAAAACAAATGCTGTAAATCCCTTACTAAATTACTAAAATTGAGATTTTTAGTAATTATGTGAATTTATATTTTTTACCTACACCTTGTTCATTATTTTCAGAGTTTCTGTGAAAACGGTTGGTTGCCCAAAAAAATTTATTTGACGAAAGTTGTAGCCCGTTAAATTCCCTATCCGGTTTGGGCCGTTAGTTTTTCTCTTAGACGTTTCGTTTAAGAGATACGGGGTTTGCAAGAAAATTAAAAAAAGAAAAACCTGAATTTTTTAAACATTTTTTCCCTTAATTTAATTTATAACTCGAAATACGTCGATTCTAAACGATAAGGGGTTATAACCTAATTTGTAGACAAGCGAATGATCTTTAAAAAAGTTCTAATCCATTAACCTTAAAAAATCAATAATATCGGAGCTATGGCCGTTTGAAATCAGAAATTCAAAAAATTGCTTTAAAGGGAGGTACCCCCCAAGGGTTTGGACTTGGGCAAAAATTTTATTTGAAAATTTGTCTTAGAAAAGTGTGATAAATCACCACCTCAAAGGTTCTCCACGGTCACGGGGACACCCTGTATATCGTCGGCTTACTGCAAAAACTGATCAAGTCAGTTTTGAAGTCACGACAAACTTTGTTGATTAAGTTCGCTCAGTATTTCTAAAAAATTTAAAAATTAGCAAAAGCCCTAATAATAAGTATTGTTAAAGTTTCATTTTCCTAAAAAAAAAATTAAAACTTTTAAAAAGCTGATTTTTCACAAAATATTAAACATTCAATTTCATTTATCTAGAAACTCTGTTTTTTGACTTGTACAGTTTTTGCAGTAAGCCGACGATATATAGTATCTTCCAAGTAACGAAACCGAAATTTTGGTTTGAGCTTACCGAAAGTCCGGGCAAGCTGAAATTTGGCAAAGATGTATATTGAAGTGTTCTAATACACCCCCAAAATGTCTCATAAAAATCCCAAGCCGGCGTTTCCCCAAATGAAGATTTTAGCCCCCTAGGTGCGGTTTTCGCCTACAGCTCACGTATTTTTACTTTTACGAAAAATTACTATTAAACAACGTTTAATTTGTCTATTACAGTATGTATTGTAGTACTACCTACTGCAGCGCCACAAGTTATAGAAAATTATATGTTCTTCAACTTGGCTGAATGATAATTTTTCGTAAAAGTAAAAATACGTGAACTATAAGCGAAGCACCGCACTTGGGGGGCTAAATCCTCATTTGAGGGAAAGCCGGCTTGGGATTTTTATGAGACATTTTGGGGGTTTATTAGAACACTTCAATATACATCTTTGCCAAATTTCAGCTTGCCCGGACCTTCTGTAATCTCAAACCAAAATTTCGGTTTCGTTACTTGGAAGATACTATAACTTGGGCAAATTTTGAAAAAATCTATTTTTCTCTTCATTTTCCAACCTTGGCCACAATTTCAATTAATTTTTTATTAAAAGCATTTCCCGTGCCCGAAAACAATCATCACAATCAATATTGTGCCATTTTAAGGGTGGGTCGTGTTTTCGGTCAATAATTTAAGTATTAGTGTGTCATCAAAAAATATGAAAAAAACTATTCTATAGAGAATTTTATGCTCTTCAATTATGGTCTGATCATAATTTTTCATAGAAGCATAAATAAGCGAGTTATGGACAAAAAATCGCGTTGGGGGAGCTAAAACCCCCGATTGTGGGGGACGCCGGCGTGGGATTTTATGGGACTTTTGGGGGGTTCATTAGAACACTCCAATGTACATCTCTGCCAAAATTCAACTTGCCCGGATTTTTTGCAAACTAAAAAATTTCCTTGCCTGGACTATATTTAATGTTGAACTTTTTAACTTGTTGAGAATTGAATATTGCAAATAAGTTACATTTCAATAACTTTGTTATTAAATAAAAACTTTAAAATTAATATTTTAAGATTAATATTGTTATCAAAAAATGATTTCGGCTTGCCCCCCAACCTCTCAGGAAAACTTTCTGTGGACGCCCATGTTAAAGTTAATAAATCAATGCCAATACAGAATACATAACTGTTTGTTATTGTTGATAACTTCTTGAAAGTAATAATTTAGAATTTTTATGCTTCCTTTTTATAATTTTAAAAATAACAGTGACTAACAAAGCAAAGCAGTTTTATTAGATCAAAAAATAATTCTAGAATATAAAAATTATACTTAATAAATAAAATTGTAAATATTCTATATATTATATTTCCATATAAAATTGAAACTTGAATAAATTATTTCATAAGGAAATAAACAAAGATAAGCCGATAAATTTGAAGAGTTTACACATAAGATAAAATCATTGATGATTTTCAAATTTCAACTTGTTCAACTATTAATAGCTTTTAAAATAATACAAATATTTTTTAATTACCTGATAAAATATCGATAACTAATCCAGGATTTCTAAATGAATGAAAAAACATCATGTCTCCCAAACTCCCATCCGTTAATGCTGGACTAAAAACTGGAATATGATTTCTGGCAGCCCAATAATAAATGCTTTCTTCATTGTTTATTTTTTCTCCTAATCGTCTGATTATTTTACTAGGTGTCCAAACCGTTTTTTTCTCGTTTTGTTCGACCAACATTTCATTTAAAATCGGCATTACCCAATCCTCAAATTTACAATAATTGTCGTTTGGTACTAACAAATTACCGATCCTATTAATTCCTTGATCGCGAAGCGTTGCACCATCCATACTAAACTCTCCAATAAAAGTAGGTGCAAAGCATTTAATCAAGTCTTCTTCTACTCCACCAGCAGTGGTAACAATACAATCTACCAATTTATGTTGAGCCAGAAACTTTAAGGTTTCCCTCAAACCACTAGAAACAATATTCGAGGTATATCCTAAAAATATGGTACAGTTATTTTTAACTGCATAAAAATCGTCGCCTTCTAAACTGAAATCTTTTGTGGAAGGCAACTTCCGACATTCGATCATTTTATTCACTTCTTCTACAGCTAAACCAAAATTCCTAGCTTGAAAGCCACTGCATTTATAACTTTGTAAAATATTTTCATAGTTGATTCCTTTGTTCCAATCATAACCCACCACCTTTTCTGTTAAATACGATCCTGAAGAAGTATCGGTTTGTTTTAACACAGAAGTTATGGCACAATTTGGAAGAGATTCGCGTGGTGCCTCACTCATTTTAAACACAAAAGTAATTAAATGAAAAATGTTATGAAGTAAAACCCTAAAATAAAGACGTTTTATAAGATAACTTGGTATCGTATTCAAATTTAAAGTTAGGTTAAAGTATGGTCAGTGTAACGTAACCTCAAAATATTTAAAATTTATATCAGAGCTTCCCAAACTTTTATTCAGAATTTAAAAATTAAACCAACAAGAAGTGATCCTAGGTGTATTTAACCGATTACGATAATTTTTTGATATGTGCACAATGATATGATTTGGATATATGGTAGCAGAAAGTTTAACCGTAATCTTTGGTTTCAATATTTTTGGAAAACCCTATTCAACTCAGATTCATCTAATTTATTTAGACGCATGGGTAGAATATAATTCGTGTTTAAACTTTAATCTGCACATGCGTCTAGCACTTTTAAGGACGCAATTTAACAGACGAAGATAGACATAATATTGCAATGCAGTAGAAAGAGACCGCAATAGTGACTCATTTCTCAACTTTCAGGCTAATTACAAATAATTTCAATAAGTAAAGTTGTTTCCGATTTATGTAAAACTGATTTCCATACAATTAAAGCAACATAAATAGGTAAAATTTGAAATCCAATTATTTTTATAAATGCACCTTTTTAAATGCCATAAAAAAAAGATTTCTATAATAAATTTCTCAATAAAAATCAGCTTAGTAGAAAAATTGAATCTTCTATTTTATGTTTCTCTTTCAGTTATTTTGAAATAATTTGTAATTAGCCTGATAGTTGAGAAATAAGTCACTATTACGGTCTCTTTCTATTGCATTGAAATATTATATCTATCTTCGTCGTTGAAAGGGCGCCCTTAAAGGTTTTATTTAAATTTTTCTATTTTTGAAAATTCACGGAGGTAATTAACCCTTTTACCCCCCCCCCCTTTGTAACCGCTTTTGGTTTATATGTTATCTTTGTGTAAGTAATCGATGAATTCGTGGTTAATGTAATGAAAATTGATATTAATCATATTATTTGTAGTTTTAGTTTAACCTAAAAATTATACAAAAATCACTTTTCAGACATTAAAAATATACAAAATTTCAGAAGAAAATTATATTATAAAATCTAATTCGTACACGTTTTCAAAAAAGTATCTCTCTTCATTTTAAGTCTTACCGCCCGAAGTGTGACGAAAACGTTTATGAATTACATTTTATAGGGATATGAGATTAAGATCGCAGCGCCGCTGGGTAAAAATGTGAACTACGTTAAAACACTTTCGTGTGACAGCCGCGCTTGTGTTCGTTGTATTTTACGAGTTTTTCATTCCTTTTTCCAAGTGAACTTGTTATTTTGTTTAAGACAAATTACGGTTAGTGTTGTTTAGTAGTTCATCTTCCTGCAGTTAAATAATATATACGGTTAGGTGAGTTTTAGATCGCTTATTTTCGACGTGGGGTTTTATGTTTAATTTTTAAAATTTGCAGATATGTCAGAATCTTACGAATTAAGATGAAGTCTTCTTGAGTATCTCAAATATTTAGAGGGGTCTGAAACATCTAGATGCGTTTATGAAGGCGAAACAGTTTTAAACGAAGGGCACGTTGTTCTATGTGGTAAAACATTAATAGAAGCGAAGCAGAACAAAATAAATATTGTAGCATTGTGCATCCAATCTTCTGCACGAAGATTGGAAAGACCATGAGGGTCTTGTGTTTTTCAGCCGTGGGGAATAAATGAAAACTTAACTCCGGATTTTTCTTTGCCCAAGATGAACATTGAGGCACTGAACAATATTGATTAGCGCTTATATCGAAGTATATTATTAGAAAATTTTGTTAATCGTCGAAAACTTTTAAAATCACCACTACAACATACGCAAAATTGCGTAAAATAAACGCTAGGGGTGCGCATATAATCGATTAATCGATTAGGTAATTCGAATAATCGATTATTTCATAATCGATTATGATATTTTATAATAATCGATTAATCGATTATTGAAATAATCGATTATTCATAATCGACTATGAGTTCATAATCGATTATGAACTCGTAATCGATTATGAACTTGTAATCGATTATAAACTCATAATCGATTATGGACTCATAATCGATTATGAACCCATAATCGATTATGAATTCATAATCGATTATAGACTCATAATCGATTATGAACCCATAATCGATTATGAATTCATAATCGATTATGGACTCATAATCGATTATGAACTCATAGTCGATGATGAACTCATAGTCGATTATGAACTCATAGTCGATTATGAATTTATAACTTATAACTATAATAGGTAGGGCTATTAAGGGTTACTAAATTACTATATAATTTATTATTTTGCTAATTTTGTTACGGTGGTGCTAATAAGAAGTGTTGTTAAGCACCAGTTGATAACACATTACGGTCCGGTATCAATCTGTAATAACTTACCTGCGTAGCCGATTATAATGTTACTTACAGGTGTGTTGATGAGAATTTACGACTCCTTCATAAAAACGCTGATTAAATCTGAAGTACCAAATATTTTGTTTTTAAATTTTAACTGAATGTTACTATTGTATTATGCATTATGTAATTAATTTATTGTTAACAATAATCCATCTAAAAGGCTTCTAATTAAAATTCATTTTGTAAAAGTATACACTTTCAATCAAAATATCGGACAAATAATTTAAATCCATATTGATGAAAAAGGGTTGCAATCTTTAATTGAAAAGCAAAAAAATATTTTTTAAAAACTATCAAATTTATAAACAAAAATACCTACCTAAAAGTTGAATATTTTGAATCCAAATATGGATTTTCCATTCAACTTTTAGGTATTTTTGTTTATAAATTTGATAGTTTTTAAAAAATATTTTTTTGCTTTTCAATTAAAGATTGCAACCCTTTTTCATCAATATGGATTTAAATTATTTGTCCGATATTTTGAGTGAAAGTGTATACTTTTACAAAATGAATTTTAATTAGAAGCCTTTTAGATGGATTATTGTTAACAATAAATTAATTACATAATGCATAATACAATAGTAACATTCAGTTAAAATTTAAAAACAAAATATTTGGTACTTCAGATTTAATCAGCGTTTTTATGAAGGAGTCGTAAATTCTCATCAACACACCTGTAAGTAACATTATAATCGGCTACGCAGGTAAGTTATTACAGATTGATACCGGACCGTAATGTGTTATCAACTGGTGCTTAACAACACTTCTTATTAGCACCACCGTAACACAATTAGCAAAATAATAAATTATATAGTAATTTAGTAACCCTTAATAGCCCTACCTATTATAGTTATAAGTTCATAATCGACTATGAGTTCATAATCGACTATGAGTTCATAATCGACTATGAGTTCATAATCGATAATCGATTATGAATTCATAATCGATTATGGGTTCATAATCGATTATGAGTCCATAATCGATTATGAATTCATAATCGATTATGGGTTCATAATCGATTATGAATTCATAATCGATTATGGGTTCATAATCGATTATGAGTCCATAATCGATTATGAGTTCATAATCGATTACAAGTTCATAATCGATTACGAGTTCATAATCGATTATGAACTCATAGTCGATTATGAATAATCGATTATTTTTAATAATCGATTAATCGAAAAAAATCGATTATTTTTTATAATCGATAATCGATTATGAAATTCCATAATCGCGCACCCCTAATAAACGCTACTAGTTATTTAACTAAGTTCGCCAAAATTCCGCTAGGTGCCGTGTTGCTTGTCACTAGTTCCCTATAGCATAATTTACTTGTAAAAATTTATACTTTTTTAATGTCTGAGAAAAGGGTCTTTTGTGCAGTTTTTAGGTTAAACTAAAAATACAAATCTCATAATAATTACTTTATGTACAGTAGTAGAATTTTTCTGTTTTGAACTGTTATGTTGGTCAATTTTTCTGGTTTCATGAGAATTAAACATAATTAATCTAGATTACCTTGATTGTACGGCCTAAAGGCTGCACCGAGAAATATTGCGGAGAAAGATGACAACAAAAAGAAAGAAAAAACCTCAACAGTAACCATGCCGAACATTTTGAAAAATATTGTTATGCACTCGAAGCAAAAACCAGAAATGAACGATAAAGCAACAAAACTGAACAAGTTGGTAAGGAAAGTGAACCAGTAGAATCAACCACCCAAGAAAAAATGGATCATCTGTAATAAACATCATTAAAGAAACTATTGTAATTGTGAAATTACAATAAGAGGAGAAAACAATCCTTGAAGTGAAAATACCCAACATGTCGGAATCTTCCTCTCAAGAAGTATAAGTATAAGTATATGTATAAGTATAAGACTTTTTATAAGTACTTAGTATAGAAATATATAGAAATAGTGTAGAAAGGTCAGAACTTTGGCAGTTAAGTGCGTCTACTGCTAATGCGAAAAGCTCGTATCGAATCCGGGCAAAGTAAGAACTTTATTCTGGCCGTCTCTTCTCGGAAGGCAATGACAAACCACCGAGGAAATCTGCCATGAGCGTCCATCTCCACATGGAGTGTATTACACTTCCCGTGGTTCGGAGCCCACGTTAAACAAATAGGTCCTCTATATATTATATGTATGCGAAAACACTTGGAACGCACATTACATACATGTAAGGATGACGCGATGGTTCTTCGAATTTTAATTAAAACACTAGATTACTTCACTTTATTTTCCTTCTCAAACTTACTTACCTTCATCCACACCTTCTTCAGGTGGGATATACTACTTTTCATTGATACCAACTTCTCAAAACTGGATAAAGTATGTTTCACATATTCACTAATTGGTTTCTATATTTCCAGCGGCCAGATATTGGTCAGGGCCGGCTTTTGTATAATTTCTATCTTTGTTGATCAGTATCTCCAGATTCTGATCAGGGTCGGCTCTTGTATGATTTTCATTGTTTCTAACATACATATAGAAAGAGATTGGGTCACGACGTTTGGAAACGAACAATACGAGTTAAGCCTGTAGTATACTTTTTGACCAACCGTCAAATATTTGGCTTATTTTGCCAAACAGCTACACCAAATAGTGTACTGACCAAATAAATTTGGCTAAAACACACTAGGTACATATTTGGTTATTGTTTGCCACATCAATTATTTACCTGTTTGCCAAACAGTGGACTATGGCGTGTGCCAAACATGCCAAATAAATTTAACCATATTAGCCAAATTTTTTGTTTGGCACTACTAGATTTCCTGTATAACCAAATACTGTCAAATATTTTCAAAATGGCAAATCAAGATATTTCGGAAAATTTAGAGTTGGCATTACTAGATTTCCTATATAACCACTGTCAAATAATTTCAAATGGCAAATCAAGATATTTCAAACAAAATTTCCATATAATCTTAACTCATTGCTTTGCAATTCATCGAGCAGCTTCACGTAGCAACCTACAGTCTTCCTTTTTTACCCAATCGTTCACTCACACATTACGAAGATGAGATCGTTTCTTCTTACAGCAGCAATTGAAGAATACGATGACATATTTATAAGAATTTGTTTTAATTTTACATCAATAATTAACAGAATTATTTTGATAATATTATGTGACATAATTATTATATATGCTGTGGTGTTTCGTTTGCTAATTCGAATCCACGACAGATATTTTTTTGATGAAAAATTATTTTTTTAAACTTTTGTTTTCTCGTTATACTCAAAATTTTTGTTTTTCTTATGTGTGCTAAGTTTTATGTTTTTAAAGTAATTCAAATCTTCAATTTTATTAATTTTTTGTTTAATAAATTCTATACAATACAAAAATATGGGGTTAGTAAATAAAATATGATTTTTACACAAAAAGAAAAATAATTGTGCCTCTGCGAAATAAATTGTTCTGTGATAAAATGTCATTCAGCTTACAAACACACATGTGATTGTAGCATATGTTTTTTTTTATAATAAGTTTCACTGATTTAAAAAGTTTAAAAATTTTAAGTACAAATACATTGTCGTTTCTTTTAATTTTTGTTCATAACACTCGATTAAACATACCAGCTTCCTACGTAGGTTAATTTCAAATATTTCTCCAAACCAAATTATCCAAACCAAATCCACAATCGAATTTAACAAATAATTCAGGGTTATTTTTGATACCATCGATTTCCAATAACATCGACCGCTTTTTATTTTTCTTAATTGCAATTAGTTAAGTCTCCACTTCTAAAACCATTTGAGAATCCAATTTGTAAATTTACTTTGAAAATCCACTTTGATTGAAAAATCACCGCTTGATGATCCTCCTTGTTCAACCAAACGAATACGTCCAGATCCCTTGTCGTTGCCGAAATTTCTTTACTACGCGTGTGCAAATTGCAATTCAGCGCTTTTGGTTGGTTAAATTGGTGGGTCTTTGGTTGCTATTTTGAAAATGTGTCCATCCGTGGACGTTCTCGAAAAATTTCCAAATCTTCCGAGTGTAAGTTCGCGCACTTGTTTTTATAAAACTCACGAATGAATTTAGCCACACAATTTAAATTTAAAATTTTTGGATACAAATAAAATTTTTGATTTGTTTTAACAAAAACAAATCTCGTCTTTTAGGAACAAATTCCAGACTTGTTAAATTGAATAAAATTTGAAGAATTATTACTGTTTATTTGATGGATGACCATTAAAAATTTTTGGTATAACGAAATTATAAAGTTGACATTTAATTAATTTTTTATTAAATTTTTTTGAATTTATTTTTTTGAAAATTGTCTAAATTGTGATATTTGATTGAAGACAGTTCAACATACATTTATTCAATTTTTATTTAAAAAATACCAACATTTACGTAATGTACGAGGAGAACTTCAAAATACCTAATAATAATAATAATTTATTTATTTACGGATATACCAATTGAAATAATACAACACAAAAGCACACACAACAAATCAAAATTCCACACTAACTCAATTCCCACATAACAGTCCTCTTGAACCCGATGTAAGACGGGTGAAATAGGTCGAACTGGTCACTATCTCGTTTGAAACGTTGACCATCCGACACATTCTCGATACTGGGCTATTTAATCCATAGTTCGAACCATGAAACTTCAACCATAGTAACTTTGGGTTCCTAATGGGATGGACTGGAACATAAAACTGAATCAGTGACAACAAAAATTCGCAATCAATCTTGCCATTCACCAAGCGATGGACAAAACACAGATCGGCAACCACTCTTCTATGCTCCAACGATCTGCAGTTGGCTTGAAGAAGACTGGAAGCATAAGAAAAGTCATCAGACTTATGTCCAAGCTTAAAACTAAAGAATCGTAAAAACTTGCGTTCCACCGATTCCAGTCTAGCAACATGGACCCGGTATTAGAAAGGCGACCACACAGGCGAAGCGTACTCAAGCTTAGATCTAACAAGCGAAAAATATAAAAACTTTACAGTGTTAGCCGAAAAAAGACCACCTTGTCGACGGATAAAGCCAATAGCACGAAGTGCACCGTTGGATATTTTTTCGATGTGATGCTTGAAGGTTAGACATTTATCAAGTCGCACACCCAAGTCATCAATCACGTCAACTCGCGCCAACTTGACACCACCCATGTAATAGCTGACCGGCACCACCGCGTGTTTAGCGTAAGAAATTACTGAGCACTTCTCGAAATTCAAAGCCAAATCATTAACAACACACCAGTTGTGGAGACCGTCAAGATGACACTGAAGTAATCTACAGTCCTCCTCAGAACCAATCGATTTAAAAATTTTTAAATCATCAGCAAACAACAGAAATGAGCAATGCTCTATGTACTAACCAATATCATTTATAAACAACAGGAAGAGGATAGGACCACAATGAGACCCCTGGGGAACCCCTGAAGAAACCATAATATCCCTCGATTTATTATTATGAATGCGAACCTTCTGTGTCCTATTTGTTAGACAACTGGCGAGCCAGTTAACCACAATTGATCCAAACCCCAACGCAGTGATTTTGGACAGCAGAGCAGAGTGTGAAACGCGGTCAAAAGCCTTGGAGAAGTCCGTATAAACGACATCAACATGCTTGTGATCTTCAAATGACTCTATAATATGAGTAACAAATGACAGAAGATTAGTGGTTGTCGATCGGCCAGGAAGAAAGCCGTGCTGATTGCTGACTACAATTCCTACTAGCATGCATAAATTGAGTTGCAACTAATTTATCCAACATATCCAATTTTGCATCTAATCTATATCACTTCTACAGAGTGGGTCAAAAGTTACATGGGATGTTTGTCAAATAAACTATTTGGATTCATTAGCCAAATGCATTTGGCCTTTGCTGACCAAATAATGTGTTTGTATAATTTAGGTAAATAATTTTTGGCCAAATATTTGGCAAACCACCGATATGTGTACTATATCTGTCAAACAACTTTGACGAAATCAATATTTGACAAAATTTAATAAGCCAAATATTAAGAGTGTACTACAGGCTTTAGTAGTAGTGTAGAAATAACACACTCGCATTATTATTTTTCAAGCAAACTTTATTGGATAAGAAATTAGTACTCAAAATTGAATACAACAAAAATTAATTTAACCAAATTTATGGGATGAATGAATCGCATTGCATGGAGGAGTGACCAGATTTGAAACATTTGTGTTCAGCAATTTTTAAGTGAACAAAAAGCAGCAACCACCTGCTAGTTTTGAATTTTACCCCCCCCCCCCCCACACACAAGTGCCTGAAATTTTTTTTCTGTTTTTTCGTTTTTCCGATATTTTCGTTACAGTAGAGGAAAATTGCTCGATGTACTTTGGTAAATTTGAGCCAACTTCATTGCTCTCACGTTTTCCATCGAACTTATTCCAATAATAACAATATGCATTTCGCCTCCCTCATAAATAGTTCAATTATAAACATTAGACAATTTGCCAATCAAAATTAGCGCCAGAATAAGTACTTACTACAGGAAATTTAAGTAATAACTTAAATTAATTTTCACCATGAATAACTTTTTAAACGTACTAAAAAATATTTCCCCTTACAAAGTTTCTATTAAATTCTATTTCATTTAATGCATCAAAAATTTACTTTCAATTAGTAAATTTTACTTTATAAGTCAATGATAATTATATAATTTGCATTTATAGTTAACGGGAAATCTAAACAGAAACCGTCCTGCTATCTTAAAATATTTGCTCGTCAATATTGCAAAAACAATATAGAACATTTTTCTTACATTGTAAAATATTTGCATAGTTTCATAATTTCGCTATGAGCTTTGCTTTATCATTATCAGAAATCGCATACTCGAAAGATACTTTATTTTTATACAAACAGGATACATTTTAATGTGCGTACTTAAATTATTTTTTTCTAGAATTGCAATTACACAAAAATACTTTAATGTAAGAATACTACTGGATTTACATGAAACAAATAAAATGTAAAAATTGTTATCTATATCTTTTTAAACCGATAATTAAACAGATCATTAGATTCTTATTACCAATAAAGAGATTTTGAATAAAAGTCAAATTTTGCAGAGTTAAATTACTGAACTGAGTTGGAGCAAGAAATTTCTTAATAATTCTCGATTACTCTTATATACCAAAAGATTTATATAGCATTTTTCGATATACAGGCATTTGATTTTAATCAAAAAATATGTCAATTTAAGCAGGTTTTCGGCTTTCCAGTTCCACCGTCTAAGGCGGAAAACAAACTTGCATAACACGGAAAATTAGTTTAATAAAGAACTATGTTATGTTAATCACTGAATATGTATATTGTATAGCTACAAAGCATAGTGTGGTATATAAAATGCAATCTCGGTTTATGAGGTCATACTATGATCCCTTGATGGGATTAAATGACCCCGTGGGAGTAAATTTACTAATAAACGCCACGTGGGACTGAAGAAGGTCATTACGAACTGCAGAAATAGTCATAAATCCTTGATAAACACGCTAGGATTGCATAAAAGTTATAAAACCCTCTCCCAGTTTCCGGCTTAAGCAGTGTCCAAGTTTATATAGGTTTGACTGTGTCCGTATGTAAAATAATGAAGAGAGTTTCAAAGGGTGACGGTAAATTGCACGAACGACTGCAGGTAGCCGAAAAAAAAAGTAGTAAATTGCACCCCGGGTAAACTGCACGAAATTTTGCAAACTGGTAAACTGCACTCCGAACATTTTCCAGGTAAAAATAAAATAAAAATATTTATTTTTATAATCATGAAATAGTGGGGACCCGAAATAGTAACGAGTTCGAGGGAGCGGTTAATCCACCTCTTTGCGGCAGATCCACATCTCATTGTGGCAGATTTAACTTTACGCGGAGTATTGTTTTTTTAATTAGTTTTCTAAAGAAATATCAAAAACTAACACTAACCTAACGGCAGATCCACCTCTTCGCGGAAGATCCACCTCTTTGCGGAAGATTTAACTTTACGTGAAGTTTAAATTGTTTTTAATTGGTTATCTAAAGAAATATCACAAACTAACACTAACCTAACGGCAGATCCACCTCTTTGCGGAAGATGTAACTTTACGTGAAGATTTAACTTTACGTGAAGATTTATTTGTTTTTAATTAGTTTTCTAAAGAAATATCAAAAACTAACACTAACCTAACGGCAGATCCACCTCTTCGTGGAAGATCCACCTCTTTGCGGAAGATTTAACTTTACCTGAAGATTAATTTGTTTTTAATTGGTTTTCTAAAGAAATATCAAAAACTAACACTAACCTAACGGCAGATCCACCTCTTCGCGGAAGATCCACCTCTTTGCGAAGATTTAACTTTACGTGAAGATTAAACTTTACGTGAAGATTTAACTTTACGTGAAGATTTATTTGTTTTTAATTGGTTTTCTAAAGAAATATCAAAAACTAACACTAACCTAACGGCAGATCCACCTCTTCGCGGAAGATCCACCTCTTTGCGGAAGATTTAACTTTACGTGAAGATTAAATTGTTTTTAATTGGTTATCTAAAGAAATATCACAAACTAACACTAACCTAACGGCAGATCCACCTCTTCGTGGAAGATCCACCTCTTTGCGGAAGATTTAACTTTACCTGAAGATTAATTTGTTTTTAATTGGTTTTCTAAAGAAATATCAAAAACTAACACTTACCTAACGGCAGATCCACCTCTTCGCGGAAGATCCACCTCTTTGCGGAAGATTTAACTTTACGTGAAGATTTAACTTTACGTGAAGATTTAACTTTACGTGAAGATTTATTTGTTTTTAATTGGTTTTCTAAAGAAATATCAAAAACTAACACTAACCTAACGGCAGATCCACCTCTTCGCGGAAGATCCACCTCTTTGCGGAAGATTTAACTTTACGTGAAGATTAAATTGTTTTTAATTGGTTATTTAAAGAAATATCACAAACTAACACTAACCTAACGGCAGATCCACCTCTTTGCGGAAGATGTAACTTTACGTGAAGATTTAACTTTACGTGAAGATTTATTTGTTTTTAATTAGTTTTCTAAAGAAATATCAAAAACTAACACTAACCTAACGGCAGATCCACCTCTTCGTGGAAGATCCACCTCTTTGCGGAAGATTTAACTTTACCTGAAGATTAATTTGTTTTTAATTGGTTTTCTAAAGAAATATCAAAAACTAACACTAACCTAACGGCAGATCCACCTCTTCGTGGAAGATCCACCTCTTTGCGGAAGATTTAACTTTACCTGAAGATTAATTTGTTTTTAATTGGTTTTCTAAAGAAATATCAAAAACTAACACTTACCTAACGGCAGATCCACCTCTTCGCGGAAGATCCACCTCTTTGCGGAAGATTTAACTTTACGTGAAGATTTAACTTTACGTGAAGATTTATTTGTTTTTAATTGGTTTTCTAAAGAAATATCAAAAACTAACACTAACCTAACGGCAGATCCACCTCTTCGCGGAAGATCCACCTCTTTGCGGAAGATTTAACTTTACGTGAAGATTAAATTGTTTTTAATTGGTTATCTAAAGAAATATCACAAACTAACACTAACCTAACGGCAGATCCACCTCTTTGCGGAAGATGTAACTTTACGTGAAGATTTAACTTTACGTGAAGATTTATTTGTTTTTAATTAGTTTTCTAAAGAAATATCAAAAACTAACACTAACCTAACGGCAGATCCACCTCTTCGTGGAAGATCCACCTCTTTGCGGAAGATTTAACTTTACCTGAAGATTAATTTGTTTTTAATTGGTTTTCTAAAGAAATATCAAAAACTAACACTAACCTAACGGCAGATCCACCTCTTCGCGGAAGATCCACCACTTTGCGGAAGATTTAACTTTACGTGAAGATTAAACTTTACGTGAAGATTTAACTTTACGTGAAGATTTATTTGTTTTTAATTGGTTTTCTAAAGAAATATCAAAAACTAACACTAACCTAACGGCAGATCCACCTCTTCGCGGAAGATCCACCTCTTTGCGGAAGATTTAACTTTACGTGAAGATTAAATTGTTTTTAATTGGTTATCTAAAGAAATATCACAAACTAACACTAACCTAACGGCAGATCCACCTCTTCGCGGAAGATCCACCTCTTTGCGGAAGATTTAACTTTACGTGAAGATTAAATTGTTTTTAATTGGTTATCTAAAGAAATATCACAAACTAACACTAACCTAACGGCAGATCCACCTCTTCGTGGAAGATCCACCTCTTTGCGGAAGATTTAACTTTACGTGAAGATTAAATTGTTTTTAATTGGTTATCTAAAGAAATATCACAAACTAACACTAACCTAACGGCAGATCCACCTCTTTGCGGAAGATGTAACTTTACGTGAAGATTTAACTTTACGTGAAGATTTATTTGTTTTTAATTAGTTTTCTAAAGAAATATCAAAAACTAACACTAACCTAACGGCAGATCCACCTCTTCGTGGAAGATCCACCTCTTTGCGGAAGATTTAACTTTACCTGTAGATTAATTTGTTTTTAATTGGTTTTCTAAAGAAATATCAAAAACTAACACTAACCTAACGGCAGATCCACCTCTTCGCGGAAGATCCACCTCTTTGCGGAAGATTTAACTTTACGTGAAGATTAAATTGTTTTTAATTGGTTATCTAAAGAAATATCACAAACTAACACTAACCTAACGGCAGATCCACCTCTTCGCGGAAGATCCACCTCTTTGCGGAAGATTTAACTTTACGTGAAGATTAAATTGTTTTTAATTGGTTATCTAAAGAAATATCACAAACTAACACTAACCTAACGGCAGATCCACCTCTTCGTGGAAGATCCACCTCTTTGCGGAAGATTTAACTTTACGTGAAGATTAAATTGTTTTTAATTGGTTATCTAAAGAAATATCACAAACTAACACTAACCTAACGGCAGATCCACCTCTTTGCGGAAGATGTAACTTTACGTGAAGATTTAACTTTACGTGAAGATTTATTTGTTTTTAATTAGTTTTCTAAAGAAATATCAAAAACTAACACTAACCTAACGGCAGATCCACCTCTTCGTGGAAGATCCACCTCTTTGCGGAAGATTTAACTTTACCTGTAGATTAATTTGTTTTTAATTGGTTTTCTAAAGAAATATCAAAAACTAACACTAACCTAACGGCAGATCCACCTCTTCGCGGAAGATCCACCTCTTTGCGGAAGATTTAACTTTACGTGAAGATTAAACTTTACGTGAAGATATAACTTTACGTGAAGATTTATTTGTTTTTAATTGGTTTTCTAAAGAAATATCAAAAACTAACACTAACCTAACGGCAGATCCACCTCTTCGCGGAAGATCCACCTCTTTGCGGAAGATTTAACTTTACGTGAAGATTAATTTATTTTTAATTGGTTTTCTAAAGAAATATCAAAAACTAACACTTACCTAACGGCAGATCCACCTCTTCGCGGAAGATCCACCTCTTTGCGGAAGATTTAACTTTACGTGAAGATTTAACTTTACGTGAAGATTTAACTTTACGTGAAGATTTATTTGTTTTTAATTGGTTTTCTAAAGAAATATCAAAAACTAACACTAACCTAACGGCAGATCCACCTCTTCGCGGAAGATCCACCTCTTTGCGGAAGATTTAACTTTACGTGAAGATTTAACTTTACGTGAAGATTTAACTTTACGTGAAGATTTATTTGTTTTTAATTGGTTTTCTAAAGAAATATCAAAAACTAACACTAACCTAACGGCAGATCCACCTCTTCGCGGAAGATCCACCTCTTTGCGGAAGATTTAACTTTACGTGAAGATTAAATTGTTTTTAATTGGTTATCTAAAGAAATATCACAAACTAACACTAACCTAACGGCAGATCCACCTCTTTGCGGAAGATGTAACTTTACGTGAAGATTTAACTTTACGTGAAGATTTATTTGTTTTTAATTAGTTTTCTAAAGAAATATCAAAAACTAACACTAACCTAACGGCAGATCCACCTCTTCGTGGAAGATCCACCTCTTTGCGGAAGATTTAACTTTACCTGTAGATTAATTTGTTTTTAATTGGTTTTCTAAAGAAATATCAAAAACTAACACTAACCTAACGGCAGATCCACCTCTTCGCGGAAGATCCACCTCTTTGCGGAAGATTTAACTTTACGTGAAGATTATACTTTACGTGAAGATTTAACTTTACGTGAAGATTTATTTGTTTTAATTGGTTTTCTAAAGAAATATCAAAAACTAACACTAACCTAACGGCAGATCCACCTCTTCGCGGAAGATCCACCTCTTTGCGGAAGATTTAACTTTACGTGAAGATTAAATTGTTTTTAATTGGTTATCTAAAGAAATATCACAAACTAACACTAACCTAACGGCAGATCCACCTCTTTGCGGAAGATGTAACTTTACGTGAAGATTTAACTTTACGTGAAGATTTATTTGTTTTTAATTAGTTTTCTAAAGAAATATCAAAAACTAACACTAACCTAACGGCAGATCCACCTCTTCGTGGAAGATCCACCTCTTTGCGGAAGATGTAACTTTACGTGAAGATTAAATTGTTTTTAATTGATTATCTAAAGAAATATCACAAACTAACACTAACCTAACGGCAGATCCACCTCTTCGTGGAAGATCCAACTCTTTGCGGAAGATTTAACTTTACCTGAAGATTAATTTGTTTTTAATTGGTTTTCTAAAGAAATATCAAAAACTAACACTTACCTAACGGCAGATCCACCTCTTCGCGGAAGATCCACCTCTTTGCGGAAGATTTAACTTTACGTGAAGATTTAACTTTACGTGAAGATTTAACTTTACGTGAAGATTTATTTGTTTTTAATTGGTTTTCTAAAGAAATATCAAAAACTAACACTAACCTAACGGCAGATCCACCTCTTCGCGGAAGATCCACCTCTTTGCGGAAGATTTAACTTTACGTGAAGATTAAATTGTTTTTAATTGGTTTTCTAAAGAAATATCACAAACTAACACTAACCTAACGGCAGATCCACCTCTTCGTGGAAGATCCACCTCTTTGCGGAAGATTTAACTTTACGTGAAGATTAAATTGTTTTTAATTGATTATCTAAAGAAATATCACAAACTAACACTAACCTAACGGCAGATCCACCTCTTCGTGGAAGATCCATCTCTTTGCGGAAGATTTAACTTTACCTGAAGATTAATTTGTTTTTAATTGGTTTTCTAAAGAAATATCAAAAACTAACACTTACCTAACGGCAGATCCACCTCTTCGCGGAAGATCCACCTCTTTGCGGAAGATTTAACTTTACGTGAAGATTTAACTTTACGTGAAGATTTAACTTTACGTGAAGATTTATTTGTTTTTAATTGGTTTTCTAAAGAAATATCAAAAACTAACACTAACCTAACGGCAGATCCACCTCTTCGCGGAAGATCCACCTCTTTGCGGAAGATTTAACTTTACGTGAAGATTAAATTGTTTTTAATTGGTTATCTAAAGAAATATCACAAACTAACACTAACCTAACGGCAGATCCACCTCTTCGTGGAAGATCCACCTCTTTGCGGAAGATTTAACTTTACGTTAAGATTAAATTGTTTTTAATTGATTATCTAAAGAAATATCACAAACTAACACTAACCTAACGGCAGATCCACCTCTTCGTGGAAGATCCACCTCTTTGCGGAAGATTTAACTTTACCTGAAGATTAATTTGTTTTTAATTGGTTTTCTAAAGAAATATCAAAAACTAACACTTACCTAACGGCAGATCCACCTCTTCGCGGAAGATCCACCTCTTTGCGGAAGATTTAACTTTACGTGAAGATTTAACTTTACGTGAAGATTTAACTTTACGTGAAGATTTATTTGTTTTTAATTGGTTTTCTAAAGAAATATCAAAAACTAACACTAACCTAACGGCAGATCCACCTCTTCGCGGAAGATCCACCTCTTTGCGGAAGATTTAACTTTACGTGAAGATTAAATTGTTTTTAATTGGTTATCTAAAGAAATATCACAAACTAACACTAACCTAACGGCAGATCCACCTCTTTGCGGAAGATGTAACTTTACGTGAAGATTTAACTTTACGTGAAGATTTATTTGTTTTTAATTAGTTTTCTAAAGAAATATCAAAAACTAACACTAACCTAACGGCAGATCCACCTCTTCGTGGAAGATCCACCTCTTTGCGGAAGATTTAACTTTACCTGAAGATTAATTTGTTTTTAATTGGTTTTCTAAAGAAATATCAAAAACTAACACTAACCTAACGGCAGATCCACCTCTTCGTGGAAGATCCACCTCTTTGCGGAAGATTTAACTTTACCTGAAGATTAATTTGTTTTTAATTGGTTTTCTAAAGAAATATCAAAAACTAACACTTACCTAACGGCAGATCCACCTCTTCGCGGAAGATCCACCTCTTTGCGGAAGATTTAACTTTACGTGAAGATTAAATTGTTTTTAATTGGTTATCTAAAGAAATATCACAAACTAACACTAACCTAACGGCAGATCCACCTCTTTGCGGAAGATGTAACTTTACGTGAAGATTTAACTTTACGTGAAGATTTATTTGTTTTTAATTAGTTTTCTAAAGAAATATCAAAAACTAACACTAACCTAACGGCAGATCCACCTCTTCGTGGAAGATCCACCTCTTTGCGGAAGATTTAACTTTACCTGAAGATTAATTTGTTTTTAATTGGTTTTCTAAAGAAATATCAAAAACTAACACTAACCTAACGGCAGATCCACCTCTTCGTGGAAGATCCACCTCTTTGCGGAAGATTTAACTTTACCTGTAGATTAATTTGTTTTTAATTGGTTTTCTAAAGAAATATCAAAAACTAACACTAACCTAACGGCAGATCCACCTCTTCGCGGAAGATCCACCTCTTTGCGGAAGATTTAACTTTACGTGAAGATTAATTTGTTTTTAATTGGTTATCTAAAGAAATATCACAAACTAACACTAACCTAACGGCAGATCCACCTCTTCGCGGAAGATCCACCTCTTTGCGGAAGATTTAACTTTACGTGAAGATTAAATTGTTTTTAATTGGTTATCTAAAGAAATATCACAAACTAACACTAACCTAACGGCAGATCCACCTCTTCGTGGAAGATCCACCTCTTTGCGGAAGATTTAACTTTACGTGAAGATTAAATTGTTTTTAATTGGTTATCTAAAGAAATATCACAAACTAACACTAACCTAACGGCAGATCCACCTCTTTGCGGAAGATGTAACTTTACGTGAAGATTTAACTTTACGTGAAGATTTATTTGTTTTTAATTAGTTTTCTAAAGAAATATCAAAAACTAACACTAACCTAACAGCAGATCCACCTCTTCGTGGAAGATCCACCTCTTTGCGGAAGATTTAACTTTACCTGTAGATTAATTTGTTTTTAATTGGTTTTCTAAAGAAATATCAAAAACTAACACTAACCTAACGGCAGATCCACCTCTTCGCGGAAGATCCACCTCTTTGCGGAAGATTTAACTTTACGTGAAGATTAAACTTTACGTGAAGATATAACTTTACGTGAAGATTTATTTGTTTTTAATTGGTTTTCTAAAGAAATATCAAAAACTAACACTAACCTAACGGCAGATCCACCTCTTCGCGGAAGATCCACCTCTTTGCGGAAGATTTAACTTTACGTGAAGATTAATTTATTTTTAATTGGTTTTCTAAAGAAATATCAAAAACTAACACTTACCTAACGGCAGATCCACCTCTTCGCGGAAGATCCACCTCTTTGCGGAAGATTTAACTTTACGTGAAGATTTAACTTTACGTGAAGATTTAACTTTACGTGAAGATTTATTTGTTTTTAATTGGTTTTCTAAAGAAATATCAAAAACTAACACTAACCTAACGGCAGATCCACCTCTTCGCGGAAGATCCACCTCTTTGCGGAAGATTTAACTTTACGTGAAGATTTAACTTTACGTGAAGATTTAACTTTACGTGAAGATTTATTTGTTTTTAATTGGTTTTCTAAAGAAATATCAAAAACTAACACTAACCTAACGGCAGATCCACCTCTTCGCGGAAGATCCACCTCTTTGCGGAAGATTTAACTTTACGTGAAGATTAAATTGTTTTTAATTGGTTATCTAAAGAAATATCACAAACTAACACTAACCTAACGGCAGATCCACCTCTTTGCGGAAGATGTAACTTTACGTGAAGATTTAACTTTACGTGAAGATTTATTTGTTTTTAATTAGTTTTCTAAAGAAATATCAAAAACTAACACTAACCTAACGGCAGATCCACCTCTTCGTGGAAGATCCACCTCTTTGCGGAAGATTTAACTTTACCTGTAGATTAATTTGTTTTTAATTGGTTTTCTAAAGAAATATCAAAAACTAACACTAACCTAACGGCAGATCCACCTCTTCGCGGAAGATCCACCTCTTTGCGGAAGATTTAACTTTACGTGAAGATTATACTTTACGTGAAGATTTAACTTTACGTGAAGATTTATTTGTTTTAATTGGTTTTCTAAAGAAATATCAAAAACTAACACTAACCTAACGGCAGATCCACCTCTTCGCGGAAGATCCACCTCTTTGCGGAAGATTTAACTTTACGTGAAGATTAAATTGTTTTTAATTGGTTATCTAAAGAAATATCACAAACTAACACTAACCTAACGGCAGATCCACCTCTTTGCGGAAGATGTAACTTTACGTGAAGATTTAACTTTACGTGAAGATTTATTTGTTTTTAATTAGTTTTCTAAAGAAATATCAAAAACTAACACTAACCTAACGGCAGATCCACCTCTTCGTGGAAGATCCACCTCTTTGCGGAAGATGTAACTTTACGTGAAGATTAAATTGTTTTTAATTGATTATCTAAAGAAATATCACAAACTAACACTAACCTAACGGCAGATCCACCTCTTCGTGGAAGATCCAACTCTTTGCGGAAGATTTAACTTTACCTGAAGATTAATTTGTTTTTAATTGGTTTTCTAAAGAAATATCAAAAACTAACACTTACCTAACGGCAGATCCACCTCTTCGCGGAAGATCCACCTCTTTGCGGAAGATTTAACTTTACATGAAGATTTAACTTTACGTGAAGATTTAACTTTACGTGAAGATTTATTTGTTTTTAATTGGTTTTCTAAAGAAATATCAAAAACTAACACTAACCTAACGGCAGATCCACCTCTTCGCGGAAGATCCACCTCTTTGCGGAAGATTTAACTTTACGTGAAGATTAAATTGTTTTTAATTGGTTTTCTAAAGAAATATCACAAACTAACACTAACCTAACGGCAGATCCACCTCTTCGTGGAAGATCCACCTCTTTGCGGAAGATTTAACTTTACGTGAAGATTAAATTGTTTTTAATTGATTATCTAAAGAAATATCACAAACTAACACTAACCTAACGGCAGATCCACCTCTTCGTGGAAGATCCATCTCTTTGCGGAAGATTTAACTTTACCTGAAGATTAATTTGTTTTTAATTGGTTTTCTAAAGAAATATCAAAAACTAACACTTACCTAACGGCAGATCCACCTCTTCGCGGAAGATCCACCTCTTTGCGGAAGATTTAACTTTACGTGAAGATTTAACTTTACGTGAAGATTTAACTTTACGTGAAGATTTATTTGTTTTTAATTGGTTTTCTAAAGAAATATCAAAAACTAACACTAACCTAACGGCAGATCCACCTCTTCGCGGAAGATCCACCTCTTTGCGGAAGATTTAACTTTACGTGAAGATTAAATTGTTTTTAATTGGTTATCTAAAGAAATATCACAAACTAACACTAACCTAACGGCAGATCCACCTCTTCGTGGAAGATCCACCTCTTTGCGGAAGATTTAACTTTACGTTAAGATTAAATTGTTTTTAATTGATTATCTAAAGAAATATCACAAACTAACACTAACCTAACGGCAGATCCACCTCTTCGTGGAAGATCCACCTCTTTGCGGAAGATTTAACTTTACCTGAAGATTAATTTGTTTTTAATTGGTTTTCTAAAGAAATATCAAAAACTAACACTTACCTAACGGCAGATCCACCTCTTCGCGGAAGATCCACCTCTTTGCGGAAGATTTAACTTTACGTGAAGATTTAACTTTACGTGAAGATTTAACTTTACGTGAAGATTTATTTGTTTTTAATTGGTTTTCTAAAGAAATATCAAAAACTAACACTAACCTAACGGCAGATCCACCTCTTCGCGGAAGATCCACCTCTTTGCGGAAGATTTAACTTTACGTGAAGATTAAATTGTTTTTAATTGGTTATCTAAAGAAATATCACAAACTAACACTAACCTAACGGCAGATCCACCTCTTTGCGGAAGATGTAACTTTACGTGAAGATTTAACTTTACGTGAAGATTTATTTGTTTTTAATTAGTTTTCTAAAGAAATATCAAAAACTAACACTAACCTAACGGCAGATCCACCTCTTCGTGGAAGATCCACCTCTTTGCGGAAGATTTAACTTTACCTGAAGATTAATTTGTTTTTAATTGGTTTTCTAAAGAAATATCAAAAACTAACACTAACCTAACGGCAGATCCACCTCTTCGTGGAAGATCCACCTCTTTGCGGAAGATTTAACTTTACCTGAAGATTAATTTGTTTTTAATTGGTTTTCTAAAGAAATATCAAAAACTAACACTTACCTAACGGCAGATCCACCTCTTCGCGGAAGATCCACCTCTTTGCGGAAGATTTAACTTTACGTGAAGATTAAATTGTTTTTAATTGGTTATCTAAAGAAATATCACAAACTAACACTAACCTAACGGCAGATCCACCTCTTTGCGGAAGATGTAACTTTACGTGAAGATTTAACTTTACGTGAAGATTTATTTGTTTTTAATTAGTTTTCTAAAGAAATATCAAAAACTAACACTAACCTAACGGCAGATCCACCTCTTCGTGGAAGATCCACCTCTTTGCGGAAGATTTAACTTTACCTGAAGATTAATTTGTTTTTAATTGGTTTTCTAAAGAAATATCAAAAACTAACACTAACCTAACGGCAGATCCACCTCTTCGCGGAAGATCCACCACTTTGCGGAAGATTTAACTTTACGTGAAGATTAAACTTTACGTGAAGATTTATTTGTTTTTAATTGGTTTTCTAAAGAAATATCAAAAACTAACACTAACCTAACGGCAGATCCACCTCTTCGCGGAAGATCCACCTCTTTGCGGAAGATTTAACTTTACGTGAAGATTAAACTTTACGTGAAGATTTAACTTTACGTGAAGATTTATTTGTTTTAATTGGTTTTCTAAAGAAATATCAAAAACTAACACTAACCTAACGGCAGATCCACCTCTTCGCGGAAGATCCACCTCTTTGCGGAAGATTTAATTTTACGTGAAGATTAAATTGTTTTTAATTGGTTATCTAAAGAAATATCACAAACTAACACTAACCTAACGGCAGATCCACCTCTTCGTGGAAGATCCACCTCTTTGCGGAAGATTTAACTTTACGTGAAGATTAAATTGTTTTTAATTGGTTATCTAAAGAAATATCACAAACTAACACTAACCTAACGGCAGATCCACCTCTTTGCGGAAGATGTAACTTTACGTGAAGATTTAACTTTACGTGAAGATTTATTTGTTTTTAATTAGTTTTCTAAAGAAATATCAAAAACTAACACTAACCTAACGGCAGATCCACCTCTTCGTGGAAGATCCACCTCTTTGCGGAAGATTTAACTTTACCTGTAGATTAATTTGTTTTTAATTGGTTTTCTAAAGAAATATCACAAACTAACACTAACCTAACGGCAGATCCACCTCTTCGCGGAAGATCCACCTCTTTGCGGAAGATTTAACTTTACGTGAAGATTAAACTTTACGTGAAGATATAACTTTACGTGAAGATTTATTTGTTTTTAATTGGTTTTCTAAAGAAATATCAAAAACTAACACTAACCTAACGGCAGATCCACCTCTTCGCGGAAGATCCACCTCTTTGCGGAAGATTTAACTTTACGTGAAGATTAAATTGTTTTTAATTGGTTATCTAAAGAAATATCACAAACTAACACTAACCTAACGGCAGATCCACCTCTTCGTGGAAGATCCACCTCTTTGCGGAAGATTTAACTTTACCTGAAGATTAATTTGTTTTTAATTGGTTTTCTAAAGAAATATCAAAAACTAACACTAACCTAACGGCAGATCCACCTCTTTGCGGAAGATGTAACTTTACGTGAAGATTTAACTTTACGTGAAGATTTATTTGTTTTTAATTAGTTTTCTAAAGAAATATCAAAAACTAACACTAACCTAACAGCAGATCCACCTCTTCGTGGAAGATCCACCTCTTTGCGGAAGATTTAACTTTACCTGAAGATTAATTTGTTTTTAATTGGTTTTCTAAAGAAATATCAAAAACTAACACTAACCTAACGGCAGATCCACCTCTTCGCGGAAGATCCACCTCTTTGCGGAAGATTTAACTTTACGTGAAGATTAAACTTTACGTGAAGATTTAACTTTACGTGAAGATTTATTTGTTTTAATTGGTTTTCTAAAGAAATATCAAAAACTAACACTAACCTAACGGCAGATCCACCTCTTCGCGGAAGATCCACCTCTTTGCGGAAGATTTAACTTTACGTGAAGATTAAATTGTTTTTAATTGGTTATCTAAAGAAATATCACAAACTAACACTAACCTAACGGCAGATCCACCTCTTTGCGGAAGATGTAACTTTACGTGAAGATTTAACTTTACGTGAAGATTTATTTGTTTTTAATTAGTTTTCTAAAGAAATATCAAAAACTAACACTAACCTAACGGCAGATCCACCTCTTCGTGGAAGATCCACCTCTTTGCGGAAGATTTAACTTTACGTGAAGATTAAATTGTTTTTAATTGATTATCTAAAGAAATATCACAAACTAACACTAACCTAACGGCAGATCCACCTCTTCGTGGAAGATCCACCTCTTTGCGGAAGATTTAACTTTACCTGAAGATTAATTTGTTTTTAATTGGTTTTCTAAAGAAATATCAAAAACTAACACTTACCTAACGGCAGATCCACCTCTTCGCGGAAGATCCACCTCTTTGCGGAAGATTTAACTTTACGTGAAGATTTAACTTTACGTGAAGATTTAACTTTACGTGAAGATTTATTTGTTTTTAATTGGTTTTCTAAAGAAATATCAAAAACTAACACTAACCTAACGGCAGATCCACCTCTTCGCGGAAGATCCACCTCTTTGCGGAAGATTTAACTTTACGTGAAGATTAAATTGTTTTTAATTGGTTATCTAAAGAAATATCACAAACTAACACTAACCTAACGGCAGATCCACCTCTTCGTGGAAGATCCACCTCTTTGCGGAAGATTTAACTTTACGTGAAGATTAAATTGTTTTTAATTGATTATCTAAAGAAATATCACAAACTAACACTAACCTAACGGCAGATCCACCTCTTCGTGGAAGATCCACCTCTTTGCGGAAGATTTAACTTTACGTGAAGATTAAATTGTTTTTAATTGATTATCTAAAGAAATATCACAAACTAACACTAACCTAACGGCAGATCCACCTCTTCGCGGAAGATCCACCTCTTTGCGGAAGATTTAACTTTACGTGAAGATTAAATTGTTTTTAATTGGTTATCTAAAGAAATATCACAAACTAACACTAACCTAACGGCAGATCCACCTCTTCGTGGAAGATCCACCTCTTTGCGGAAGATTTAACTTTACGTGAAGATTAAATTGTTTTTAATTGGTTATCTAAAGAAATATCACAAACTAACACTAACCTAACGGCAGATCCACCTCTTTGCGGAAGATGTAACTTTACGTGAAGATTTAACTTTACGTGAAGATTTATTTGTTTTTAATTAGTTTTCTAAAGAAATATCAAAAACTAACACTAACCTAACGGCAGATCCACCTCTTCGTGGAAGATCCACCTCTTTGCGGAAGATTTAACTTTACCTGAAGATTAATTTGTTTTTAATTGGTTTTCTAAAGAAATATCAAAAACTAACACTAACCTAACGGCAGATCCACCTCTTCGCGGAAGATCCACCACTTTGCGGAAGATTTAACTTTACGTGAAGATTAAACTTTACGTGAAGATTTAACTTTACGTGAAGATTTATTTGTTTTTAATTGGTTTTCTAAAGAAATATCAAAAACTAACACTAACCTAACGGCAGATCCACCTCTTCGCGGAAGATCCACCTCTTTGCGGAAGATTTAACTTTACGTGAAGATTAAATTGTTTTTAATTGGTTATCTAAAGAAATATCACAAACTAACACTAACCTAACGGCAGATCCACCTCTTCGCGGAAGATCCACCTCTTTGCGGAAGATTTAACTTTACGTGAAGATTAAATTGTTTTTAATTGGTTATCTAAAGAAATATCACAAACTAACACTAACCTAACGGCAGATCCACCTCTTCGTGGAAGATCCACCTCTTTGCGGAAGATTTAACTTTACGTGAAGATTAAATTGTTTTTAATTGGTTATCTAAAGAAATATCACAAACTAACACTAACCTAACGGCAGATCCACCTCTTTGCGGAAGATGTAACTTTACGTGAAGATTTAACTTTACGTGAAGATTTATTTGTTTTTAATTAGTTTTCTAAAGAAATATCAAAAACTAACACTAACCTAACGGCAGATCCACCTCTTCGTGGAAGATCCACCTCTTTGCGGAAGATTTAACTTTACCTGTAGATTAATTTGTTTTTAATTGGTTTTCTAAAGAAATATCAAAAACTAACACTAACCTAACGGCAGATCCACCTCTTCGCGGAAGATCCACCTCTTTGCGGAAGATTTAACTTTACGTGAAGATTAAATTGTTTTTAATTGGTTATCTAAAGAAATATCACAAACTAACACTAACCTAACGGCAGATCCACCTCTTCGCGGAAGATCCACCTCTTTGCGGAAGATTTAACTTTACGTGAAGATTAAATTGTTTTTAATTGGTTATCTAAAGAAATATCACAAACTAACACTAACCTAACGGCAGATCCACCTCTTCGTGGAAGATCCACCTCTTTGCGGAAGATTTAACTTTACGTGAAGATTAAATTGTTTTTAATTGGTTATCTAAAGAAATATCACAAACTAACACTAACCTAACGGCAGATCCACCTCTTTGCGGAAGATGTAACTTTACGTGAAGATTTAACTTTACGTGAAGATTTATTTGTTTTTAATTAGTTTTCTAAAGAAATATCAAAAACTAACACTAACCTAACGGCAGATCCACCTCTTCGTGGAAGATCCACCTCTTTGCGGAAGATTTAACTTTACCTGTAGATTAATTTGTTTTTAATTGGTTTTCTAAAGAAATATCAAAAACTAACACTAACCTAACGGCAGATTCACCTCTTCGCGGAAGATCCACCTCTTTGCGGAAGATTTAACTTTACGTGAAGATTAAATTGTTTTTAATTGGTTATCTAAAGAAATATCACAAACTAACACTAACCTAACGGCAGATCCACCTCTTCGTGGAAGATCCACCTCTTTGCGGAAGATTTAACTTTACCTGAAGATTAATTTATTTTTAATTGGTTTTCTAAAGAAATATCAAAAACTAACACTTACCTAACGGCAGATCCACCTCTTCGCGGAAGATCCACCTCTTTGCGGAAGATTTAACTTTACGTGAAGATTTAACTTTACGTGAAGATTTAACTTTACGTGAAGATTTATTTGTTTTTAATTGGTTTTCTAAAGAAATATCAAAAACTAACACTAACCTAACGGGAGATCCACCTCTTCGCGGAAGATCCACCTCTTTGCGGAAGATTTAACTTTACGTGAAGATTAAATTGTTTTTAATTGGTTATCTAAAGAAATATCACAAACTAACACTAACCTAACGGCAGATCCACCTCTTTGCGGAAGATGTAACTTTACGTGAAGATTTAACTTTACGTGAAGATTTATTTGTTTTTAATTAGTTTTCTAAAGAAATATCAAAAACTAACACTAACCTAACGGCAGATCCACCTCTTCGTGGAAGATCCACCTCTTTGCGGAAGATTTAACTTTACCTGTAGATTAATTTGTTTTTAATTGGTTTTCTAAAGAAATATCAAAAACTAACACTAACCTAACGGCAGATCCACCTCTTCGCGGAAGATCCACCTCTTTGCGGAAGATTTAACTTTACGTGAAGATTATACTTTACGTGAAGATTTAACTTTACGTGAAGATTTATTTGTTTTAATTGGTTTTCTAAAGAAATATCAAAAACTAACACTAACCTAACGGCAGATCCACCTCTTCGCGGAAGATCCACCTCTTTGCGGAAGATTTAACTTTACGTGAAGATTAAATTGTTTTTAATTGGTTATCTAAAGAAATATCACAAACTAACACTAACCTAACGGCAGATCCACCTCTTTGCGGAAGATGTAACTTTACGTGAAGATTTAACTTTACGTGAAGATTTATTTGTTTTTAATTAGTTTTCTAAAGAAATATCAAAAACTAACACTAACCTAACGGCAGATCCACCTCTTCGTGGAAGATCCACCTCTTTGCGGAAGATGTAACTTTACGTGAAGATTAAATTGTTTTTAATTGATTATCTAAAGAAATATCACAAACTAACACTAACCTAACGGCAGATCCACCTCTTCGTGGAAGATCCACCTCTTTGCGGAAGATTTAACTTTACCTGAAGATTAATTTGTTTTTAATTGGTTTTCTAAAGAAATATCAAAAACTAACACTTACCTAACGGCAGATCCACCTCTTCGCGGAAGATCCACCTCTTTGCGGAAGATTTAACTTTACGTGAAGATTTAACTTTACGTGAAGATTTAACTTTACGTGAAGATTTATTTGTTTTTAATTGGTTTTCTAAAGAAATATCAAAAACTAACACTAACCTAACGGCAGATCCACCTCTTCGCGGAAGATCCACCTCTTTGCGGAAGATTTAACTTTACGTGAAGATTAAATTGTTTTTAATTGGTTATCTAAAGAAATATCACAAACTAACACTAACCTAACGGCAGATCCACCTCTTCGTGGAAGATCCACCTCTTTGCGGAAGATTTAACTTTACGTGAAGATTAAATTGTTTTTAATTGATTATCTAAAGAAATATCACAAACTAACACTAACCTAACGGCAGATCCACCTCTTCGTGGAAGATCCACCTCTTTGCGGAAGATTTAACTTTACCTGAAGATTAATTTGTTTTTAATTGGTTTTCTAAAGAAATATCAAAAACTAACACTTACCTAACGGCAGATCCACCTCTTCGCGGAAGATCCACCTCTTTGCGGAAGATTTAACTTTACGTGAAGATTTAACTTTACGTGAAGATTTAACTTTACGTGAAGATTTATTTGTTTTTAATTGGTTTTCTAAAGAAATATCAAAAACTAACACTAACCTAACGGCAGATCCACCTCTTCGCGGAAGATCCACCTCTTTGCGGAAGATTTAACTTTACGTGAAGATTAAATTGTTTTTAATTGGTTATCTAAAGAAATATCACAAACTAACACTAACCTAACGGCAGATCCACCTCTTTGCGGAAGATGTAACTTTACGTGAAGATTTAACTTTATGTGAAGATTTATTTGTTTTTAATTAGTTTTCTAAAGAAATATCAAAAACTAACACTAACCTAACGGCAGATCCACCTCTTCGTGGAAGATCCACCTCTTTGCGGAAGATTTAACTTTACCTGAAGATTAATTTGTTTTTAATTGGTTTTCTAAAGAAATATCAAAAACTAACACTAACCTAACGGCAGATCCACCTCTTCGTGGAAGATCCACCTCTTTGCGGAAGATTTAACTTTACCTGAAGATTAATTTGTTTTTAATTGGTTTTCTAAAGAAATATCAAAAACTAACACTTACCTAACGGCAGATCCACCTCTTCGCGGAAGATCCACCTCTTTGCGGAAGATTTAACTTTACGTGAAGATTAAATTGTTTTTAATTGGTTATCTAAAGAAATATCACAAACTAACACTAACCTAACGGCAGATCCACCTCTTTGCGGAAGATGTAACTTTACGTGAAGATTTAACTTTACGTGAAGATTTATTTGTTTTTAATTAGTTTTCTAAAGAAATATCAAAAACTAACACTAACCTAACGGCAGATCCACCTCTTCGTGGAAGATCCACCTCTTTGCGGAAGATTTAACTTTACCTGAAGATTAATTTGTTTTTAATTGGTTTTCTAAAGAAATATCAAAAACTAACACTAACCTAACGGCAGATCCACCTCTTCGCGGAAGATCCACCACTTTGCGGAAGATTTAACTTTACGTGAAGATTAAACTTTACGTGAAGATTTATTTGTTTTTAATTGGTTTTCTAAAGAAATATCAAAAACTAACACTAACCTAACGGCAGATCCACCTCTTCGCGGAAGATCCACCTCTTTGCGGAAGATTTAACTTTACGTGAAGATTAAATTGTTTTTAATTGGTTATCTAAAGAAATATCACAAACTAACACTAACCTAACGGCAGATCCACCTCTTCGCGGAAGATCCACCTCTTTGCGGAAGATTTAATTTTACGTGAAGATTAAATTGTTTTTAATTGGTTATCTAAAGAAATATCACAAACTAACACTAACCTAACGGCAGATCCACCTCTTCGTGGAAGATCCACCTCTTTGCGGAAGATTTAACTTTACGTGAAGATTAAATTGTTTTTAATTGGTTATCTAAAGAAATATCACAAACTAACACTAACCTAACGGCAGATCCACCTCTTTGCGGAAGATGTAACTTTACGTGAAGATTTAACTTTACGTGAAGATTTATTTGTTTTTAATTAGTTTTCTAAAGAAATATCAAAAACTAACACTAACCTAACGGCAGATCCACCTCTTCGTGGAAGATCCACCTCTTTGCGGAAGATTTAACTTTACCTGTAGATTAATTTGTTTTTAATTGGTTTTCTAAAGAAATATCAAAAACTAACACTAACCTAACGGCAGATCCACCTCTTCGCGGAAGATCCACCTCTATGCGGAAGATTTAACTTTACGTGAAGATTAAACTTTACGTGAAGATATAACTTTACGTGAAGATTTATTTGTTTTTAATTGGTTTTCTAAAGAAATATCAAAAACTAACACTAACCTAACGGCAGATCCACCTCTTCGCGGAAGATCCACCTCTTTGCGGAAGATTTAACTTTACGTGAAGATTAAATTGTTTTTAATTGGTTATCTAAAGAAATATCACAAACTAACACTAACCTAACGGCAGATCCACCTCTTTGCGGCAGATGTAACTTTACGTGAAGATTTAACTTTACGTGAAGATTTATTTGTTTTTAATTAGTTTTCTAAAGAAATATCAAAAACTAACACTAACCTAACGGCAGATCCACCTCTTCGTGGAAGATCCACCTCTTTGCTGAAGATTTAACTTTACCTGAAGATTAATTTGTTTTTAATTGGTTTTCTAAAGAAATATCAAAAACTAACACTAACCTAACGGCAGATCCACCTCTTCGTGGAAGATCCACCTCTTTGCGGAAGATTTAACTTTACCTGAAGATTAATTTGTTTTTAATTGGTTTTCTAAAGAAATATCAAAAACTAACACTAACCTAACGGCAGATCCACCTCTTCGCGGAAGATCCACCTCTTTGCGGAAGATTTAACTTTACGTGAAAATTAAACTTTACGTGAAGATTTAACTTTACGTGAAGATTTATTTGTTTTAATTGGTTTTCTAAAGAAATATCAAAAACTAACACTAACCTAACGGCAGATCCACCTCTTCGCGGAAGATCCACCTCTTTGCGGAAGATTTAACTTTACGTGAAGATTAAATTGTTTTTAATTGGTTATCTAAAGAAATATCACAAACTAACACTAACCTAACGGCAGATCCACCTCTTTGCGGAAGATGTAACTTTACGTGAAGATTTAACTTTACGTGAAGATTTATTTGTTTTTAATTAGTTTTCTAAAGAAATATCAAAAACTAACACTAACCTAACGGCAGATCCACCTCTTCGTGGAAGATCCACCTCTTTGCGGAAGATTTAACTTTACGTGAAGATTAAATTGTTTTTAATTGATTATCTAAAGAAATATCACAAACTAACACTAACCTAACGGCAGATCCACCTCTTCGTGGAAGATCCACCTCTTTGCGGAAGATTTAACTTTACCTGAAGATTAATTTGTTTTTAATTGGTTTTCTAAAGAAATATCAAAAACTAACACTTACCTAACGGCAGATCCACCTCTTCGCGGAAGATCCACCTCTTTGCGGAAGATTTAACTTTACGTGAAGATTTAACTTTACGTGAAGATTTAACTTTACGTGAAGATTTATTTGTTTTTAATTGGTTTTCTAAAGAAATATCAAAAACTAACACTAACCTAACGGCAGATCCACCTCTTCGCGGAAGATCCACCTCTTTGCGGAAGATTTAACTTTACGTGAAGATTAAATTGTTTTTAATTGGTTATCTAAAGAAATATCACAAACTAACACTAACCTAACGGCAGATCCACCTCTTCGTGGAAGATCCACCTCTTTGCGGAAGATTTAACTTTACGTGAAGATTAAATTGTTTTTAATTGATTATCTAAAGAAATATCACAAACTAACACTAACCTAACGGCAGATCCACCTCTTCGTGGAAGATCCACCTCTTTGCGGAAGATTTAACTTTACCTGAAGATTAATTTGTTTTTAATTGGTTTTCTAAAGAAATATCAAAAACTAACACTTACCTAACGGCAGATCCACCTCTTCGCGGAAGATCCACCTCTTTGCGGAAGATTTAACTTTACGTGAAGATTTAACTTTACGTGAAGATTTAACTTTACGTGAAGATTTATTTGTTTTTAATTGGTTTTCTAAAGAAATATCAAAAACTAACACTAACCTAACGGCAGATCCACCTCTTCGCGGAAGATCCACCTCTTTGCGGAAGATTTAACTTTACGTGAAGATTAAATTGTTTTTAATTGGTTATCTAAAGAAATATCACAAACTAACACTAACCTAACGGCAGATCCACCTCTTTGCGGAAGATGTAACTTTACGTGAAGATTTAACTTTACGTGAAGATTTATTTGTTTTTAATTAGTTTTCTAAAGAAATATCAAAAACTAACACTAACCTAACGGCAGATCCACCTCTTCGTGGAAGATCCACCTCTTTGCGGAAGATTTAACTTTACCTGAAGATTAATTTGTTTTTAATTGGTTTTCTAAAGAAATATCAAAAACTAACACTAACCTAACGGCAGATCCACCTCTTCGTGGAAGATCCACCTCTTTGCGGAAGATTTAACTTTACCTGAAGATTAATTTGTTTTTAATTGGTTTTCTAAAGAAATATCAAAAACTAACACTTACCTAACGGCAGATCCACCTCTTCGCGGAAGATCCACCTCTTTGCGGAAGATTTAACTTTACGTGAAGATTAAATTGTTTTTAATTGGTTATCTAAAGAAATATCACAAACTAACACTAACCTAACGGCAGATCCACCTCTTTGCGGAAGATGTAACTTTACGTGAAGATTTAACTTTACGTGAAGATTTATTTGTTTTTAATTAGTTTTCTAAAGAAATATCAAAAACTAACACTAACCTAACGGCAGATCCACCTCTTCGTGGAAGATCCACCTCTTTGCGGAAGATTTAACTTTACCTGTAGATTAATTTGTTTTTAATTGGTTTTCTAAAGAAATATCAAAAACTAACACTAACCTAACGGCAGATCCACCTCTTCGCGGAAGATCCACCACTTTGCGGAAGATTTAACTTTACGTGAAGATTAAACTTTACGTGAAGATTTATTTGTTTTTAATTGGTTTTCTAAAGAAATATCAAAAACTAACACTAACCTAACGGCAGATCCACCTCTTCGCGGAAGATCCACCTCTTTGCGGAAGATTTAACTTTACGTGAAGATTAAATTGTTTTTTAATTGGTTATCTAAAGAAATATCACAAACTAACACTAACCTAACGGCAGATCCACCTCTTCGCGGAAGATCCACCTCTTTGCGGAAGATTTAATTTTACGTGAAGATTAAATTGTTTTTAATTGGTTATCTAAAGAAATATCACAAACTAACACTAACCTAACGGCAGATCCACCTCTTCGTGGAAGATCCACCTCTTTGCGGAAGATTTAACTTTACGTGAAGTTTAAATTGTTTTTAATTGGTTATCTAAAGAAATATCACAAACTAACACTAACCTAACGGCAGATCCACCTCTTTGCGGAAGATGTAACTTTACGTGAAGATTTAACTTTACGTGAAGATTTATTTGTTTTTAATTAGTTTTCTAAAGAAATATCAAAAACTAACACTAACCTAACGGCAGATCCACCTCTTCGTGGAAGATCCACCTCTTTGCGGAAGATTTAACTTTACCTGTAGATTAATTTGTTTTTAATTGGTTTTCTAAAGAAATATCAAAAACTAACACTAACCTAACGGCAGATCCACCTCTTCGCGGAAGATCCACCTCTTTGCGGAAGATTTAACTTTACGTGAAGATTAAACTTTACGTGAAGATATAACTTTACGTGAAGATTTATTTGTTTTTAATTGGTTTTCTAAAGAAATATCAAAAACTAACACTAACCTAACGGCAGATCCACCTCTTCGCGGAAGATCCACCTCTTTGCGGAAGATTTAACTTTACGTGAAGATTAAATTGTTTTTAATTGGTTATCTAAAGAAATATCACAAACTAACACTAACCTAACGGCAGATCCACCTCTTTGCGGAAGATGTAACTTTACGTGAAGATTTAACTTTACGTGAAGATTTATTTGTTTTTAATTAGTTTTCTAAAGAAATATCAAAAACTAACACTAACCTAACGGCAGATCCACCTCTTCGTGGAAGATCCACCTCTTTGCGGAAGATTTAACTTTACCTGAAGATTAATTTGTTTTTAATTGGTTTTCTAAAGAAATATCAAAAACTAACACTAACCTAACGGCAGATCCACCTCTTCGTGGAAGATCCACCTCTTTGCGGAAGATTTAACTTTACCTGAAGATTAATTTGTTTTTAATTGGTTTTCTAAAGAAATATCAAAAACTAACACTAACCTAACGGCAGATCCACCTCTTCGCGGAAGATCCACCTCTTTGCGGAAGATTTAACTTTACGTGAAAATTAAACTTTACGTGAAGATTTAACTTTACGTGAAGATTTATTTGTTTTAATTGGTTTTCTAAAGAAATATCAAAAACTAACACTAACCTAACGGCAGATCCACCTCTTCGCGGAAGATCCACCTCTTTGCGGAAGATTTAACTTTACGTGAAGATTAAATTGTTTTTAATTGGTTATCTAAAGAAATATCACAAACTAACACTAACCTAACGGCAGATCCACCTCTTTGCGGAAGATGTAACTTTACGTGAAGATTTAACTTTACGTGAAGATTTATTTGTTTTTAATTAGTTTTCTAAAGAAATATCAAAAACTAACACTAACCTAACGGCAGATCCACCTCTTCGTGGAAGATCCACCTCTTTGCGGAAGATTTAACTTTACGTGAAGATTAAATTGTTTTTAATTGATTATCTAAAGAAATATCACAAACTAACACTAACCTAACGGCAGATCCACCTCTTCGTGGAAGATCCACCTCTTTGCGGAAGATTTAACTTTACCTGAAGATTAATTTGTTTTTAATTGGTTTTCTAAAGAAATATCAAAAACTAACACTTACCTAACGGCAGATCCACCTCTTCGCGGAAGATCCACCTCTTTGCGGAAGATTTAACTTTACGTGAAGATTTAACTTTACGTGAAGATTTAACTTTACGTGAAGATTTATTTGTTTTTATTTGGTTTTCTAAAGAAATATCAAAAACTAACACTAACCTAACGGCAGATCCACCTCTTCGCGGAAGATCCACCTCTTTGCGGAAGATTTAACTTTACGTGAAGATTAAATTGTTTTTAATTGGTTATCTAAAGAAATATCACAAACTAACACTAACCTAACGGCAGATCCACCTCTTCGTGGAAGATCCACCTCTTTGCGGAAGATTTAACTTTACGTGAAGATTAAATTGTTTTTAATTGATTATCTAAAGAAATATCACAAACTAACACTAACCTAACGGCAGATCCACCTCTTCGTGGAAGATCCACCTCTTTGCGGAAGATTTAACTTTACGTGAAGATTAAATTGTTTTTAATTGATTATCTAAAGAAATATCACAAACTAACACTAACCTAACGGCAGATCCACCTCTTCGCGGAAGATCCACCTCTTTGCGGAAGATTTAACTTTACGTGAAGATTAAATTGTTTTTAATTGGTTATCTAAAGAAATATCACAAACTAACACTAACCTAACGGCAGATCCACCTCTTCGTGGAAGATCCACCTCTTTGCGGAAGATTTAACTTTACGTGAAGATTAAATTGTTTTTAATTGGTTATCTAAAGAAATATCACAAACTAACACTAACCTAACGGCAGATCCACCTCTTCGTGGAAGATCCACCTCTTTGCGGAAGATTTAACTTTACGTGAAGGTTAAATTGTTTTTAATTGATTATCTAAAGAAATATCACAAACTAACACTAACCTAACGGCAGATCCACCTCTTCGCGGAAGATCCACCTCTTTGCGGAAGATTTAACTTTACGTGAAGATTAAATTGTTTTTAATTGGTTATCTAAAGAAATATCACAAACTAACACTAACCTAACGGCAGATCCACCTCTTCGTGGAAGATCCACCTCTTTGCGGAAGATTTAACTTTACGTGAAGATTAAATTGTTTTTAATTGGTTATCTAAAGAAATATCACAAACTAACACTAACCTAACGGCAGATCCACCTCTTCGTGGAAGATCCACCTCTTTGCGGAAGATTTAACTTTACGTGAAGATTAAATTGTTTTTAATTGATTATCTAAAGAAATATCACAAACTAACACTAACCTAACGGCAGATCCACCTCTTCGCGGAAGATCCACCTCTTTGCGGAAGATTTAACTTTACGTGAAGATTAAATTGTTTTTAATTGGTTATCTAAAGAAATATCACAAACTAACACTAACCTAACGGCAGATCCACCTCTTCGTGGAAGATCCACCTCTTTGCGGAAGATTTAACTTTACGTGAAGATTAAATTGTTTTTAATTGGTTATCTAAAGAAATATCACAAACTAACACTAACCTAACGGCAGATCCACCTCTTCGTGGAAGATCCACCTCTTTGCGGAAGATTTAACTTTACGTGAAGATTAAATTGTTTTTAATTGATTATCTAAAGAAATATCACAAACTAACACTAACCTAACGGCAGATCCACCTCTTCGTGGAAGATCCACCTCTTTGCGGAAGATTTAACTTTACCTGAAGATTAATTTGTTTTTAATTGGTTTTCTAAAGAAATATCAAAAACTAACACTTACCTAACGGCAGATCCACCTCTTCGCGGAAGATCCACTTCTTTGCGGAAGATTTAACTTTACGTGAAGATTTAACTTTATGTGAAGATTTAACTTTACGTGAAGATTTATTTGTTTTTAATTGGTTTTCTAAAGAAATATCAAAAACTAACACTAACCTAACGGCAGATCCACCTCTTCGCGGAAGATCCACCTCTTTGCGGAAGATTTAACTTTACGTGAAGATTAAATTGTTTTTAATTGGTTATCTAAAGAAATATCAAAAACTAACACTAACCTAACGGCAGATCCACCTCTTCGTGGAAGATCCACCTCTTTGCGGAAGATTTAACTTTACCTGAAGATTAATTTGTTTTTAATTGGTTTTCTAAAGAAATATCAAAAACTAACACTAACCTAACGGCAGATCCACCTCTTCGTGGAAGATCCACCACTTTGCGGAAGATTTAACTTTACCTGAAGATTAATTTGTTTTTAATTGGTTTTCTAAAGAAATATCAAAAACTAACACTTACCTAACGGCAGATCCACCTCTTCGCGGAAGATCCACCTCTTTGCGGAAGATTTAACTTTACGTGAAGATTTAACTTTACGTGAAGATTTAACTTTACGTGAAGATTTATTTGTTTTTAATTGGTTTTCTAAAGAAATATCAAAAACTAACACTTACCTAACGGCAGATCCACCTCTTCGCGGAAGATCCACCTCTTTGCGGAAGATGTAACTTTACGTGAAGATTTAACTTTACGTGAAGATTTAACTTTACGTGAAGATTTATTTGTTTTTAATTGGTTTTCTAAAGAAATATCAAAAACTAACACTTACCTAACGGCAGATCCACCTCTTCGCGGAAGATCCACCTCTTTGCGGAAGATTTAACTTTACGTGAAGATTTAACTTTACGTGAAGATTTAACTTTACGTGAAGATTTATTTGTTTTTAATTGGTTTTCTAAAGAAATATCAAAAACTAACACTAACCTAACGGCAGATCCACCTCTTCGCGGAAGATCCACCTCTTTGCGGAAGATTTAACTTTACGTGAAGATTAAATTGTTTTTAATTGGTTATCTAAAGAAATATCACAAAATAACACTAACCTAACGGCAGATCCACCTCTTCGTGGAAGATCCACCTCTTTGCGGAAGATTTAACTTTACGTGAAGATTAAATTGTTTTTAATTGATTATCTAAAGAAATATCACAAACTAACACTAACCTAACGGCAGATCCACCTCTTCGTGGAAGATCCACCTCTTTGCGGAAGATTTAACTTTACGTGAAGATTAAATTGTTTTTAATTGATTATCTAAAGAAATATCACAAACTAACACTAACCTAACGGCAGATCCACCTCTTCGCGGAAGATCCACCTCTTTGCGGAAGATTTAACTTTACGTGAAGATTAAATTGTTTTTAATTGGTTATCTAAAGAAATATCACAAACTAACACTAACCTAACGGCAGATCCACCTCTTCGTGGAAGATCCACCTCTTTGCGGAAGATTTAACTTTACGTGAAGATTAAATTGTTTTTAATTGGTTATCTAAAGAAATATCACAAACTAACACTAACCTAACGGCAGATCCACCTCTTCGTGGAAGATCCACCTCTTTGCGGAAGATTTAACTTTACGTGAAGATTAAATTGTTTTTAATTGATTATCTAAAGAAATATCACAAACTAACACTAACCTAACGGCAGATCCACCTCTTCGCGGAAGATCCACCTCTTTGCGGAAGATTTAACTTTACGTGAAGATTAAATTGTTTTTAATTGGTTATCTAAAGAAATATCACAAACTAACACTAACCTAACGGCAGATCCACCTCTTCGTGGAAGATCCACCTCTTTGCGGAAGATTTAACTTTACGTGAAGATTAAATTGTTTTTAATTGGTTATCTAAAGAAATATCACAAACTAACACTAACCTAACGGCAGATCCACCTCTTCGTGGAAGATCCACCTCTTTGCGGAAGATTTATCTTTACGTGAAGATTAAATTGTTTTTAATTGATTATCTAAAGAAATATCACAAACTAACACTAACCTAACGGCAGATCCACCTCTTCGCGGAAGATCCACCTCTTTGCGGAAGATTTAACTTTACGTGAAGATTAAATTGTTTTTAATTGGTTATCTAAAGAAATATCACAAACTAACACTAACCTAACGGCAGATCCACCTCTTCGTGGAAGATCCACCTCTTTGCGGAAGATTTAACTTTACGTGAAGATTAAATTGTTTTTAATTGGTTATCTAAAGAAATATCACAAACTAACACTAACCTAACGGCAGATCCACCTCTTCGTGGAAGATCCACCTCTTTGCGGAAGATTTAACTTTACGTGAAGATTAAATTGTTTTTAATTGATTATCTAAAGAAATATCACAAACTAACACTAACCTAACGGCAGATCCACCTCTTCGTGGAAGATCCACCTCTTTGCGGAAGATTTAACTTTACGTGAAGATTAAATTGTTTTTAATTGATTATCTAAAGAAATATCACAAACTAACACTAACCTAACGGCAGATCCACCTCTTCGCGGAAGATCCACCTCTTTGCGGAAGATTTAACTTTACGTGAAGATTAAACTTTACGTGAAGATATAACTTTACGTGAAGATTTATTTGTTTTTAATTGGTTTTCTAAAGAAATATCAAAAACTAACACTAACCTAACGGCAGATCCACCTCTTCGCGGAAGATCCACCTCTTTGCGGAAGATTTAACTTTACGTGAAGATTAAATTGTTTTTAATTGGTTATCTAAAGAAATATCACAAACTAACACTAACCTAACGGCAGATCCACCTCTTTGCGGAAGATGTAACTTTACGTGAAGATTTAACTTTACGTGAAGATTTATTTGTTTTTAATTAGTTTTCTAAAGAAATATCAAAAACTAACACTAACCTAACGGCAGATCCACCTCTTCGTGGAAGATCCACCTCTTTGCGGAAGATTTAACTTTACCTGAAGATTAATTTGTTTTTAATTGGTTTTCTAAAGAAATATCAAAAACTAACACTAACCTAACGGCAGATCCACCTCTTCGTGGAAGATCCACCTCTTTGCGGAAGATTTAACTTTACCTGAAGATTAATTTGTTTTTAATTGGTTTTCTAAAGAAATATCAAAAACTAACACTAACCTAACGGCAGATCCACCTCTTCGCGGAAGATCCACCTCTTTGCGGAAGATTTAACTTTACGTGAAAATTAAACTTTACGTGAAGATTTAACTTTACGTGAAGATTTATTTGTTTTAATTGGTTTTCTAAAGAAATATCAAAAACTAACACTAACCTAACGGCAGATCCACCTCTTCGCGGAAGATCCACCTCTTTGCGGAAGATTTAACTTTACGTGAAGATTAAATTGTTTTTAATTGGTTATCTAAAGAAATATCACAAACTAACACTAACCTAACGGCAGATCCACCTCTTTGCGGAAGATGTAACTTTACGTGAAGATTTAACTTTACGTGAAGATTTATTTGTTTTTAATTAGTTTTCTAAAGAAATATCAAAAACTAACACTAACCTAACGGCAGATCCACCTCTTCGTGGAAGATCCACCTCTTTGCGGAAGATTTAACTTTACGTGAAGATTAAATTGTTTTTAATTGATTATCTAAAGAAATATCACAAACTAACACTAACCTAACGGCAGATCCACCTCTTCGTGGAAGATCCACCTCTTTGCGGAAGATTTAACTTTACCTGAAGATTAATTTGTTTTTAATTGGTTTTCTAAAGAAATATCAAAAACTAACACTTACCTAACGGCAGATCCACCTCTTCGCGGAAGATCCACCTCTTTGCGGAAGATTTAACTTTACGTGAAGATTTAACTTTACGTGAAGATTTAACTTTACGTGAAGATTTATTTGTTTTTATTTGGTTTTCTAAAGAAATATCAAAAACTAACACTAACCTAACGGCAGATCCACCTCTTCGCGGAAGATCCACCTCTTTGCGGAAGATTTAACTTTACGTGAAGATTAAATTGTTTTTAATTGGTTATCTAAAGAAATATCACAAACTAACACTAACCTAACGGCAGATCCACCTCTTCGTGGAAGATCCACCTCTTTGCGGAAGATTTAACTTTACGTGAAGATTAAATTGTTTTTAATTGATTATCTAAAGAAATATCACAAACTAACACTAACCTAACGGCAGATCCACCTCTTCGTGGAAGATCCACCTCTTTGCGGAAGATTTAACTTTACGTGAAGATTAAATTGTTTTTAATTGATTATCTAAAGAAATATCACAAACTAACACTAACCTAACGGCAGATCCACCTCTTCGCGGAAGATCCACCTCTTTGCGGAAGATTTAACTTTACGTGAAGATTAAATTGTTTTTAATTGGTTATCTAAAGAAATATCACAAACTAACACTAACCTAACGGCAGATCCACCTCTTCGTGGAAGATCCACCTCTTTGCGGAAGATTTAACTTTACGTGAAGATTAAATTGTTTTTAATTGGTTATCTAAAGAAATATCACAAACTAACACTAACCTAACGGCAGATCCACCTCTTCGTGGAAGATCCACCTCTTTGCGGAAGATTTAACTTTACGTGAAGGTTAAATTGTTTTTAATTGATTATCTAAAGAAATATCACAAACTAACACTAACCTAACGGCAGATCCACCTCTTCGCGGAAGATCCACCTCTTTGCGGAAGATTTAACTTTACGTGAAGATTAAATTGTTTTTAATTGGTTATCTAAAGAAATATCACAAACTAACACTAACCTAACGGCAGATCCACCTCTTCGTGGAAGATCCACCTCTTTGCGGAAGATTTAACTTTACGTGAAGATTAAATTGTTTTTAATTGGTTATCTAAAGAAATATCACAAACTAACACTAACCTAACGGCAGATCCACCTCTTCGTGGAAGATCCACCTCTTTGCGGAAGATTTAACTTTACGTGAAGATTAAATTGTTTTTAATTGATTATCTAAAGAAATATCACAAACTAACACTAACCTAACGGCAGATCCACCTCTTCGCGGAAGATCCACCTCTTTGCGGAAGATTTAACTTTACGTGAAGATTAAATTGTTTTTAATTGGTTATCTAAAGAAATATCACAAACTAACACTAACCTAACGGCAGATCCACCTCTTCGTGGAAGATCCACCTCTTTGCGGAAGATTTAACTTTACGTGAAGATTAAATTGTTTTTAATTGGTTATCTAAAGAAATATCACAAACTAACACTAACCTAACGGCAGATCCACCTCTTCGTGGAAGATCCACCTCTTTGCGGAAGATTTAACTTTACGTGAAGATTAAATTGTTTTTAATTGATTATCTAAAGAAATATCACAAACTAACACTAACCTAACGGCAGATCCACCTCTTCGTGGAAGATCCACCTCTTTGCGGAAGATTTAACTTTACCTGAAGATTAATTTGTTTTTAATTGGTTTTCTAAAGAAATATCAAAAACTAACACTTACCTAACGGCAGATCCACCTCTTCGCGGAAGATCCACTTCTTTGCGGAAGATTTAACTTTACGTGAAGATTTAACTTTATGTGAAGATTTAACTTTACGTGAAGATTTATTTGTTTTTAATTGGTTTTCTAAAGAAATATCAAAAACTAACACTAACCTAACGGCAGATCCACCTCTTCGCGGAAGATCCACCTCTTTGCGGAAGATTTAACTTTACGTGAAGATTAAATTGTTTTTAATTGGTTATCTAAAGAAATATCAAAAACTAACACTAACCTAACGGCAGATCCACCTCTTCGTGGAAGATCCACCTCTTTGCGGAAGATTTAACTTTACCTGAAGATTAATTTGTTTTTAATTGGTTTTCTAAAGAAATATCAAAAACTAACACTAACCTAACGGCAGATCCACCTCTTCGTGGAAGATCCACCACTTTGCGGAAGATTTAACTTTACCTGAAGATTAATTTGTTTTTAATTGGTTTTCTAAAGAAATATCAAAAACTAACACTTACCTAACGGCAGATCCACCTCTTCGCGGAAGATCCACCTCTTTGCGGAAGATTTAACTTTACGTGAAGATTTAACTTTACGTGAAGATTTAACTTTACGTGAAGATTTATTTGTTTTTAATTGGTTTTCTAAAGAAATATCAAAAACTAACACTTACCTAACGGCAGATCCACCTCTTCGCGGAAGATCCACCTCTTTGCGGAAGATGTAACTTTACGTGAAGATTTAACTTTACGTGAAGATTTAACTTTACGTGAAGATTTATTTGTTTTTAATTGGTTTTCTAAAGAAATATCAAAAACTAACACTTACCTAACGGCAGATCCACCTCTTCGCGGAAGATCCACCTCTTTGCGGAAGATTTAACTTTACGTGAAGATTTAACTTTACGTGAAGATTTAACTTTACGTGAAGATTTATTTGTTTTTAATTGGTTTTCTAAAGAAATATCAAAAACTAACACTAACCTAACGGCAGATCCACCTCTTCGCGGAAGATCCACCTCTTTGCGGAAGATTTAACTTTACGTGAAGATTAAATTGTTTTTAATTGGTTATCTAAAGAAATATCACAAAATAACACTAACCTAACGGCAGATCCACCTCTTCGTGGAAGATCCACCTCTTTGCGGAAGATTTAACTTTACGTGAAGATTAAATTGTTTTTAATTGATTATCTAAAGAAATATCACAAACTAACACTAACCTAACGGCAGATCCACCTCTTCGTGGAAGATCCACCTCTTTGCGGAAGATTTAACTTTACGTGAAGATTAAATTGTTTTTAATTGATTATCTAAAGAAATATCACAAACTAACACTAACCTAACGGCAGATCCACCTCTTCGCGGAAGATCCACCTCTTTGCGGAAGATTTAACTTTACGTGAAGATTAAATTGTTTTTAATTGGTTATCTAAAGAAATATCACAAACTAACACTAACCTAACGGCAGATCCACCTCTTCGTGGAAGATCCACCTCTTTGCGGAAGATTTAACTTTACGTGAAGATTAAATTGTTTTTAATTGGTTATCTAAAGAAATATCACAAACTAACACTAACCTAACGGCAGATCCACCTCTTCGTGGAAGATCCACCTCTTTGCGGAAGATTTAACTTTACGTGAAGATTAAATTGTTTTTAATTGATTATCTAAAGAAATATCACAAACTAACACTAACCTAACGGCAGATCCACCTCTTCGCGGAAGATCCACCTCTTTGCGGAAGATTTAACTTTACGTGAAGATTAAATTGTTTTTAATTGGTTATCTAAAGAAATATCACAAACTAACACTAACCTAACGGCAGATCCACCTCTTCGTGGAAGATCCACCTCTTTGCGGAAGATTTAACTTTACGTGAAGATTAAATTGTTTTTAATTGGTTATCTAAAGAAATATCACAAACTAACACTAACCTAACGGCAGATCCACCTCTTCGTGGAAGATCCACCTCTTTGCGGAAGATTTATCTTTACGTGAAGATTAAATTGTTTTTAATTGATTATCTAAAGAAATATCACAAACTAACACTAACCTAACGGCAGATCCACCTCTTCGCGGAAGATCCACCTCTTTGCGGAAGATTTAACTTTACGTGAAGATTAAATTGTTTTTAATTGGTTATCTAAAGAAATATCACAAACTAACACTAACCTAACGGCAGATCCACCTCTTCGTGGAAGATCCACCTCTTTGCGGAAGATTTAACTTTACGTGAAGATTAAATTGTTTTTAATTGGTTATCTAAAGAAATATCACAAACTAACACTAACCTAACGGCAGATCCACCTCTTCGCGGAAGATCCACCTCTTTGCGGAAGATTTAACTTTACGTGAAGATTAAATTGTTTTTAATTGATTATCTAAAGAAATATCACAAACTAACACTAACCTAACGGCAGATCCACCTCTTCGTGGAAGATCCACCTCTTTGCGGAAGATTTAACTTTACCTGAAGATTAATTTGTTTTTAATTGGTTTTCTAAAGAAATATCAAAAACTAACACTTACCTAACGGCAGATCCACCTCTTCGCGGAAGATCCACCTCTTTGCGGAAGATTTAACTTTACGTGAAGATTTAACTTTACGTGAAGATTTAACTTTACGTGAAGATTTATTTGTTTTTAATTGGTTTTCTAAAGAAATATCAAAAACTAACACTAACCTAACGGCAGATCCACCTCTTCGCGGAAGATCCACCTCTTTGCGGAAGATTTAACTTTACGTGAAGATTAAATTGTTTTTAATTGGTTATCTAAAGAAATATCAAAAACTAACACTAACCTAACGGCAGATCCACCTCTTCGTGGAAGATCCACCTCTTTGCGGAAGATTTAACTTTACCAGAAGATTAATTTGTTTTTAATTGGTTTTCTAAAGAAATATCAAAAACTAACACTAACCTAACGGCAGATCCACCTCTTCGTGGAAGATCCACCTCTTTGCGGAAGATTTAACTTTACCTGAAGATTAATTTGTTTTTAATTGGTTTTCTAAAGAAATATCAAAAACTAACACTTACCTAACGGCAGATCCACCTCTTCGCGGAAGATCCACCTCTTTGCGGAAGATTTAACTTTACGTGAAGATTTAACTTTACGTGAAGATTAAATTGTTTTTAATTGGTTATCTAAAGAAATATCACAAACTAACACTAACCTAACGGCAGATCCACCTCTTCGTGGAAGATTGTAACGGGCCAAATTGGTTCCGTCAACAAACTGTGATCACACAGGTGAATGTGTGGCACCTACCTGGATTTGTATTGGATGCCGCTAGCTCAATCGCGTGGGTCGTGGTGCTTGAATCACTCCAATAACAATCCGGGACGGCAAATTTCAAGGGAAGTCACAATCGGGTATAAGGGCGCCACTGAATTTGTCATAAACTTACCCCCAAAAGTAATTCAGAACTTACCTATATAGAAATAGGGGGGGGGAGTCGAGAGTAAAATAAAATATATCCAATAACGAGTAACAATATTTTAATTAAAAGACTTAATTTTGGTGAAGCTAATAAACTAATATGTGAATAATAATGACAGCGATTTTGACAATTTATGTCGATTAATAATAATAAACGTTGATGAGATTGTAAAATAATGACATATAAATACGATAAATAGTTGTCGGATTTAAATAACTTATGACTAATAATACACAATAATAAAATAATGATATAAAGAATAATAATACTTATGCTAAAGGTGAACATAAAATGTTCAACACACTGTATATATAACCTAAACACATAAAAGAACATAAATGTAATATAAACAAGGTTTCGGTCAGTCGAATCGAGATGAAAATTGACTCGGGTAGTATCCCACTAAAACAACACCTCGATTCCACGTTCGAGAACCAAAAAAAGGGGTTAGTACTTAAGATTATAATTAAATATATGAACATTTGATAAACTAAATAATGTTGAAAAGTTTGACGTGAAGATAACTAAAATGTTTAAAATATCGAATTACACAATGCACTACACCTGGGTACGGACCACAAGTGTTCACGAGATTTATGCTGAAGGTGAACGCAAAATTGTTTGAATAGCAACTCCGAAACACAAAAACTAAAGGGATGGGCGAAACACTTCATTCGGAGTTCAATTGTTTAAAACCGGTAGAATAAGTGATGATTAATTTATATTTAATTTGACGTAATTTAATGTTTGTAATATTTAGAATCGATAGCGGGGTTAATTAAAATAAACTGATAAAAGGTACTTACGGAAAAGTTTACAATAAACAATAAAAACACATTGACCATATCGCTAGGTACGGTCCTGTATTCAGGAATGTGCGAACCAAGGAATGGCGTCATCAAAATACATCAGCTTCGAATACCACAATATTTAAGGAAGAGATCGAACCTAATTTTGTAGCAAAAACTTCAACGGATTGATTGAATTGCGTGGTGATTGGTTTTGTCGTTAAAACTCCAGTAACATAAATTTGCATAAAGCTGTTGATTGCATAAAACCAAATATGCATCTAATATAACCAAGTATTGGCGAACGTAATAATTGTCACAACGGACGGTTTCTTTTCATCGACACCCAGATCAACGAACAAAGAATTACGCCAATTTCGGTAATTTTACCAAGTTTTCAATCACACAATTACACAAGCGTTCTTTCGTACTACGCCATTTTTGTCAATCCCCTCTTGTGGTTGTGCGCGCGCCACATGACGCAAAACAACTAACTCTTCTCGTCAACCCTAGATGGCGGACTTATAAAATTTAAAATTATGGCGGGAAAAACGTAAATAGACGGGGAAAAGTGAAATATCATTACATCACCCGGGCTGGAAGAACAAAAGCCTCTTTTGTTCTTACGAACCAGAGCTTAGCAAACAGTAACATACATCGCCAATATAACATAAGCACTTAAAAGATAAAAGCTAAAGCACATAAAACACAAAATACATAAATATTATTATACAGCGAAAGGTTTCAAAAGCGTAAGCGGAAGCAAAAAAAAAAACATACATATTATATACAAGTTCATTTATCTGTCGGTATGGCCTAACCGCATCGGTCCACGAAGCGAATCAGTTTCCCAATTCAAATCTCATCAAATTGGTCAGAACAAAACGTAAGATAAACAAGTCAAATCAGGTTTAGCAAAACGCTCTCTTCGTAACTCAAGATACATTTACTAAATTATAGTCGCAGTTGGGGTTAGTTAACGCCCTCTGCGTAACTCAAGGTACGCTACTAATATGACTTACTCGGGAGCGGATTTAAGATCTTTGGCATTCCACACGCCTTGGGAAGTTCCAGATTCATCAGAAAGCTCATAAGTGGCATAAGAAACTTTCTTTCTGATGTAAAAGGGTCCACGAAATTTGGGAGCTAATTTCGCCGTAAAATATTTTGACGCGTCAGATAACACATAATTGCGTCGCCATACCGAATCTCCTACTTCGAAAGTAGCAGCTCGACGTCTTAAATCGTAAGAACTCTTGTTCTTTTCATAGGCTACTCTAAGCCTTTTAACAATATCGTCATACAATTTGTGGAGAGCCTTAGGTTTACCTTGTAGGTATAACCTATCTCCAAACGAAATATCCGCATCTCCTGTCAATTCAGAAGAGCCTACGGTACCTCCATCTAAATTAATTTCTCTACCAAAATTCGCAAAATAAGGCGTTACTCCAGTTACTTCGTGTACTGCTGTGCGCATGGCGCAAGCAACACGGGCTAAATATTTATCCCAATTTCTATGATTGTCCGCTACATAGGAGGACAACATGGTCTTTAAAACTCTATTAACCCTTTCGACCGGGTTAGCTTGGGGATGATAATTGGCGTTATAAGTAATTTTAACATTATACAGGGAATTCATATTTCTAAATTCACGGCTACGGAATTGTACACCGTTATCACAAAGTAAAATTTTAGGGGCACCATAAACTAAAATTACGTCGTCTTCGATTTTACGAGTAACAGACGCAGCAGTGGCAGAACGTAAAGGAAAACACAAGGAATACTTAGTAAAATAATCTGCTACAACTAGGATATACACGTAGCCACGGGTTGAGCGTGGTAAGGGACCTACTAAGTCAACAGAAATCATCTGCCAAGGACGAGTTACATTGGGATGGGAAGTCATAAAACCAGCGGGCTTTTTCTGTTCCGGTTTGTGGGCAATACAAACGGGACATCTATTTACATAACGTGATACTGAAGATTTCAACAAAGGCCAATAATATTTTTGAGTTATTCGACTTAAAGTTTTGCGAATTCCGAGATGACCAGCAGTAGGTTCATCGTGACAAGATTTCAGAATGTCATTTCGTCGAGAATTTGGAACCACTTCCTTCCATTCCGCCTTCTCACGAAGTTCAGGATAATCGGGAGTTACATATTTAAACAAAAGGTTGTTTTCGATTCGCCATAGGGGAAATTTATCTGGTTTGTTCTTAACCTTACTTAACATGGACTTATACCATTTATCGTTAAGGTTACTTACAGGATTGGGATTGGAGTCATGATCATCATCATTGGACTCATGAAGAAGCTCATGATCCTCGTCGCTATTATAACCGGAATGATCGTCGGTTATTTCACCAATCTGTATTGTTTTAGGAGCATTAGGGATCTTATTTACATTCTTATTTTGACTAAATTTGGGAGTAATCGAAACATTATCAATCACGGGAACGGATCTTGATAACGCATCCGGAACTACATGATCTTTACCTTTTCTATGCGTAATTTCGAAGTCGTACTGTTGTAATCTTACCATCCATCGAGCTAATCTACCACTTGGTTGAACAAGATTATTTAACCAAACAAGACTATAATGGTCAGTGATTACACGAAAATGGGAACCTTCCAAATACGGTCTTAGTCTCTCAATGGCCCAAAGAACCGCGAGACACTCTCTTTCCGTAACAGAGTAATTTCTCTCTTGACGCGTAAGTGAACGACTTAAATAACATACTACATGTTCTACTCCATCAATTTCTTGAGTGAGGACAGCAGCGATGCCAAAGCCTGAGGCATCGGTTTGAACAACAAAAGGTACATCAAAATTTGGACAAACTAAAATAGGAGCATTAACCAAACTATCTTTAACCAAACTTAACGCAGTGTCACAATTTTCGTTCCAAATAAATTTCTGGTTCCTCTTTAAAAGAGCGGTAAGAGGTGCGATAATTGTTGAAAATTCAGGTATAAATCGCCTATACCAAGATGCCATACCAATTATCGTGCGTACATCACTAACGCTTTTGGGCGTTGGTATTTTTAAAATAGCTTCAACTTTACCGGGGTCAACCGCAAGACCTTGTTGATTTACAACGTAACCGAGATATTTGAGTTCAGGTTTACAAAAATAACATTTTTCCCTACTCAACGTAAGACCTGCATCTTTTAATCTTTTTAAAACATCCGTAAGAATTTCAATATGTTTGTCGAAAGTTGGAGCACAAATAATTACATCATCTAAATACACAAATACATAAGGTTCTAATTCTGGACCAAGAATTTTGTCAATAAAACGCTGAAAGGTCGCCGGGGCATTATGTAAACCAAATGCCATACGGGTGAATTGAAAAAGACCTCTACCAGGTACAGTGAAAGCAGTGTAAGCTTTCGATTCTTCAGACAATGGGATCTGCCAATAAGCTGATTTTATATCCAAGGACGTTATAAATTTTGCATCGCGCAGGCGATCTAATATAGCGGAAACATAAGGTAGGGGATATGCATCACGTTCAGTAACTTGATTCAATTTTCTAAAATCTATACAAAATCTAAATTTTCCGTCTTTCTTTTTAATTAACAAAACGGGATTCGACCAAGCTGGATGACTTTTTTCTACTACACCAGACTTTATCATTTGGGTTAATTCTGCGTCTATTTGAGCTTGAACATTGGGGTTCACCGGGTAATATCTTTGCTTAATAGGAGGGGACTTTGTAGTAATAACATGTTCCACACCTAAAGCACATCCTAAAATTTCTGACTTACTAATATCTTTAAAACTAGAATTAATTAAATTATTTAAGATAGCTCCCTGCTCACGAGATAAACTTTGTTCAGAGACCAATTGGGTTTGTTCGTCCTCTAAAGATACCAGCGACAATTGTTCAGGCTTCGAAAAATTCCACTCACCTCGAATAACATTAGGCACAAAGCCAATAGCCCTCCAAAAGTCTATTCCTAAAATTACCGTGTGCGTAACATCAGGCACTATCAAGACATTGATCACAATGGTTTTGTGACGTAGCTTAATCGGTAACGAAACCGAACCTAAAATATTTATTTGGCTGCCATCAGCCAAAGCGCAATTCGACTTAACATTATTTAAATGAAGACCTAAATTAGAGATTCGATTCCAACCTTCAATTCCTAAAATTGTCCTAGAGGCACCGGAATCTAAAAGTGCTGCAAAAGATTTACCAAAAATTTCAACTGTCACATAAGGACGTTCGTCATATTTGGAATTTTCCAATATATAATTCAACATAATTTTATTTTTATCATACTCTAAATTTCTATTATCTATCAGATTTCTTAAGGAACGGGTGGAGTTGTAAAAAATCTTCGAGGTAGCAATCCCGTCTTTTACTGACCTCGACGCTCGTTTCCCGAAACAGAACATTTGGGACAGGTACGTGTCGTAAAATTGGGTTTCCCACACTTAAAACAATAGTTTCCTTTCTTCGGAACGGTACATTCTTTTGAAAGGTGTTGGTTTGAATTACAATTCCAACAGTTTCTAAAATTTAGGCTAGCATTATTTGTTGAATTTCGAGAATTTTGAACATTATTATTAAATTTCGTAAAAGTACTAAAGCGTGGATTATTATGATCGTTAGAACGAGAATTCGTAAAAGTATTTGAACGATAATGGGAATAACTATTTTCATTTGACGAACTTGCCTTATAAGGGTTTGAATAAGATTGACTCATTAACGGGGTAGGTTGTGAAGAATTTTTCTCCACTTCTTTAACAGTCTCAACGTTACATGAAACATCAACAAAAGCTAATTCAGGTTCTAAATCATTCTTCTTTTTCACAGGGGGAACGTAATTATCGATCGAAATTCTTCGTTCTTCGATGATTTTGCAATACTTAATTAATTCGGGGATAGACGTAATTTTTACAAGGCCTAATTGAGTTTGATACGACGGATGTAAATTTTTATTTATAATTTTTAATTGTTTGGCTTCAGATAATTTTTCAACTAATCTAGAAAATAAACTTTTCATGACTGCAACAAAAGTACCAATCGATTCCGAAGAAGCTTGAGTTCTTCGTTCAATTTCTCTAATTAAAACATCATCATAATCTGGTGGTAAATATTCTTCTCGTAAGGCCGATTCGATATCACTCCAAGTATTAAAATTTTCACGATTTGCTCTAAACCAAATCAAAGCCTTCGAACTGAAGAGTTCGTATGATTCGCGAAATAATTGTATTTCCGAAACATTTCTGGTAATACTATACTCCCTAACACGTTCTAAAAATGCATTTAACGATTGGGTTTTGTCACCCGAAAAAGTAAATCCCCATTTAAAAACAGGTACAGATTTCTGTACGTCCGACATAACATTACTCATTCTTGAGTTAACAGTAACAGAGGGAGTCAAAATTGTAGATGGAACACAATAAGTACTAGCTGGCATAACATTTTGCAAAGCAGAAGTAGAAGCAGCAAGCGTTAGAGGGTTAGTAGCATCATTTTCTAATTTTAGATTAGCAATTTTTAACACAGGGGTTTCACTAGCGGTATTTATCACGGGAGCATCTAGCGAGAGTTTGGAAGCTTTCAACGCAAGTTCATAATTTACTATCATATCTTTAACAACATTCATCCAATCTAATTTTATGTTATTTTCCTCATCATTGCTGGGATTTGAATTTTTAATTCGATGAACTAAATGTAAAATTTTTGTTTGAATTAAGGGGGCCGATTTATCTAAATCGGAAGTCTCGATTAAAGAACTAAGATTTTCGATCATATAATTGATGTAAACTGAATCATCCGAAAAGGTTTTTGAATAGGGGGGGCGTACAAATTTTGGGTCAGTCATTTCCTTTTTCAGGACTTTTCTTAATAAAGTTCGTAGGGCTGGAACATCACCTACTGACTGCGAGCCTCGAACCTCGAGTTCATAGATTAATTCTGTCTTAATAAGTCGTTCTACAATCAACTTATAACTGGCAGTTAAATTCTCAAATTCGCACTCCATGGCGTAAAAGTAAATAATTGTAATAAAAATAAAAAATTATAAAATCAAAAAGGGACTAAAATAACCACAATGGTTCGGAAGAGCTTGAAGATGACTTAACAAAGCCAACACGTTAGGGGTCAAATTTTGTAGTGGTCGGGCCTAAACGTCGGCCTAAACGTTGGGGAACAATTTTTAATCGGGGCTACCACGTTGGGCGGCAAATTTTGTAACGGGCCAAATTGGTTCCGTCAACAAACTGTGATCACACAGGTGAATGTGTGGCACCTACCTGGATTTGTATTGGATGCCGCTAGCTCAATCGCGTGGGTCGTGGTGCTTGAATCACTCCAATAACAATCCGGGACGGCAAATTTCAAGGGAAGTCACAATCGGGTATAAGGGCGCCACTGAATTTGTCATAAACTTACCCCCAAAAGTAATTCAGAACTTACCTATATAGAAATAGGGGGGGGGGAGTCGAGAGTAAAATAAAATATATCCAATAACGAGTAACAATATTTTAATTAAAAGACTTAATTTTGGTGAAGCTAATAAACTAATATGTGAATAATAATGACAGCGATTTTGACAATTTATGTCGATTAATAATAATAAACGTTGATGAGATTGTAAAATAATGACATATAAATACGATAAATAGTTGTCGGATTTAAATAACTTATGACTAATAATACACAATAATAAAATAATGATATAAAGAATAATAATACATATATTAAGCATCATTACGAAGCCCAAAATGATATATTCCACGGTTAATGCGAAGCCCGCAGCATCAATACGAAGCCCGGTTTCGGGCATGATAAAAATCTGCGTGTATATAGAGTCAGTTATGCTGGATATTAACAGAGGACCGTATGTGTCGCTTTTTGCTAGGGCTTCATAATTCTGGTTTATATCTCAAAACATCCACGTTTAGTTAGTAGAAATTTTGTGCAGAGGGCGCGTCGGTGTGCCTGTATATAAAAGCTGTATGTCCTGTATATGTATAACCGATATTATCGCCCCCAACTTGTACAACAAACTATGCGAAGCCCTAAAGTTGGCAACAACGCATACATTGATATCTTGAGAAGGCAGTAATATTATTCTAATAATAGCCTTGACGAGTTAGCATTTAATACTCTCATATTAATTTGATTATTTTAATTTTAACTTCAAACTGTTCATTTTGTAATTTGCTTTTTTTGTATTTCGATAAAGAAAACGCTAATGCATATTTAAATTAAACATTTAATTTAAAAAAAATTAGTACAAATTTGAAATAAAAAAATTTAAAAAAATATAAAAAAAACTTAATTATAATTTAATCTTAATTTATCTTCTTAATTTGTCTTAAAAATCTTAATTTATAATTAAAAAAATTATAATTTCTAACAATGCCTACTCTAACTTTTAAAAATATTTAGTTATTTAACACATTATAATATTATAATCTCGAACGGGAACACTGATAAAAAGAAGAGTATTGATTGAAAACGAATTATTTTGAATCAATACGATTCGTTGTAAAACAAAACTGAAACATTTTGAATCAAAGTGATTTGTTTGAACTAAAACTTGATTTATCAGTGTAGCAATAATTGATTTAATTTTATATTCTAATTATTATTATACTCACTGATCTTTCTATATTTTTTTCTAACAGCATGAAAAATTAAAACCAACTTACTGAAGTACTAACTGATGCAATATTTTTCGTTCCCGGAACTGGTGCAATTATTGTAACATTCGAAGTTGATGGTTTAAATAATGCAATACTATTGAATTTGTTGATTCTTCAAGTTCAACATCAAAGCTTCCATCACTAGTACTAAGGTATATTGGAAATTTCTGAAGGAACATACTCAGATCCAGAACTTTCAAAATCTTGAAAACTCGTTGATAAAATCTCCTTGAAAAATAAAGTGGTGGATAGGTTAAATTAAATACAAAACTTTTTTTGTACTTTTGGGCAAAACATAACATTAATAGTAATTTAAAAAGAGTTCACATAATCGCCCCCGCGAAGTTAGCAAACCAACTTGAAACATCAAAAAAAAAAAATTTTAACAATTGTTTGGTGATTATAAGGGGTCATTTGTTGGTCGTTTTTGTCGTTTGATGGTCAAAATTGCAAAAGATATTTCATTTTTAAGTTTGTTGTGTTACTTCATGCTTACGCGTCACATTTTGGAATTTTTAAAAACATGATGATCAATTTATTTGGTGGTTGTAAGGTGGTTATTACGAGATCATTTTTGTTGTTTGGAGGTTGAATTTGCAATAGTTTTAAATGACAAATTGGCAAAATTGAATAGCACCGTTGAGAGTGGGTCACCTTGCCTTAGCCCGCTATCGATATTAAACCTTCTTAATATTTTGCCGTTAATTTTCACCTTGTTTCTTGTTTCGGTTAGTGTCATTTTTACTAGTGTTACCAAACAATATTGCTTTAAAAAAAATTTGACGGGGTTGTATAATCCGCATGTAAAGTAAGCACCAACTATCTATGTCCCTACGCCGCAAAATTCTGATTAATAAATGACATATACTGAATGTAATTTAGGACGTCACTCGGCTGTATTTAAAGAGTACAAAAATATTTGCATGTCTTGCTGAACGAAACCAATTAACTACGTACGTTACCAATATTGTATATAAAAACAAACAATGAAAAATTAATACTTATGTATTAATTTTAATACTTATGTATTAATTTTTATCAATACATAGTTCAACTATTCAACTATAACTGCATTGTAGTAAAAAGCTCTTATAGTAGAGTGAAAACTCGCTTTTATTTTGACTATTGTGAGCATTTTGAGGAAAAAAGCAATAACCTATCCAAATTCCAAATCAATATTCCTCTTGCTTCACAAATTCGAAATGTGTAAGTCGTCAACGACTTGCACATGACGAATGCACTTGCACATGCAACGACGAATATTTTTCGTTAAAAAAATTTTTTTTTTAATGTTCAAATATGCAATAAAATAATCTAAAGAGTTCGCTAAACTTGCTTATTTTTGCTGTCCTAAAAAAATCCCCCCAAAAAACGCAGGATCCTGCCTTAAGGCGACCATTCCCAGAACGTATTCCTCGCGTGGGACGGGGGAAAATGTGTTTACTATTGCATTATTTTAAGTAAAATTAAATTTTATATTAAAAATTTAGACAGATGTCCTGCTAAATACGGATTTTAACCTCTTGCCCGAAAGAAATTTTATAAAACAATTTTACTCTACTTGCTACAAAATTTTTATGGTTCAAATTTTAAAGCATGTACCGGGAAAAGTTAAAATTATGAATCTTCCAAAAATAAAGTACTACCTACTAAATCTTAATTAGAAAAACCTAATATAAAAAAAATTTACATACATCAAAAAATGGAGTTTCTTCATATTCCTGTTCTGTTTCAGCAATAATCGAGAGGGACTTTTCATCGACAGTTTTCGCGACATAGTTGTTTTTCTGATTGAGAAAAAGTAATAATTAATATCTTCACTAATTGGTAAATTAAACTTCATAAATAATATATTGTGAAGTATAGATTTACTTACCCCTCTGATTTTCTGTCGCTAATTTAACTAATAATTTTCCACGATTCATTTTTTCACTAGAAATCGCACTTCAAATCACAATTAAAAACACTTTAAAGCGTACCAATTTCAAATGACTGCGAAGACATAAAACGAACGCTGGTCGGGAATTAAATAATAACTTGTGTATGATAATTAGGGGTGCGCGATTATGAAATTTCATAATCGATTATCGATTCTAAAAAGTAATCGATCTTTTTCGATTAATCGAGTTATGAGTTCATAATAGATTATGAACTCATAACTCGATTATGAGTAGGGTGCGCATGCGCATATAATCCATTAATCGATCACCGTAATTCGAATAATCTATTAATTCGGTCGTTCTAATTGCTGTTGGGGTTGGGATTACGTTTAAGTTTAAAAAGTTGTATTTATTAAAACAAGATAATATTATGCTTATATAGAATAAACCTGTTACCAATAAAAAATTAAGTATTCTATAATCGATTATTTTCCACAATCGATTATTTTCATAATCGATTATTTCCGCAATCGATTATTTTCATAATCGATTATTTCCACAATAGATTATTTTCACAATCGATTATTTCTATAATCGATTAATCGATTATTATAAATTATCATAATCGATTATGAAAAAATCGATTATTCGAATTACGATGATCGATTAATCGATTATATGCGCACCCCTTGATAATAACTAGCATAATATAATAGTAGATAAATAATTAGCAATAGTTGCACTTTTGAAACAAAGTGGCGGGCATAATAAAATCTTTATGACATGATTCGCATCAGGTACTGTACCTATACGTAACATCCTTGAGTTGTGATACCTTATCACAACTGCAAATTTTACAATTTTAATTTTCTAAAACAATTTAGAAAAAATATCGTATACCAAAATCAACATTATTTTTATTACTTAGGTACACATTTAAAAATAATAAAATTTATAATTTTCTAATTTCATTTTTTGAAACTCGATAAAAATGAATTCACAGATGTTGGAAATGTTCGAAAACTCCGAGCAACATGCAAACGGTAAAACGTCTGAAAATTAATCTGACATTGTTCCACCATGATACACGTCTTTGTTTTGGAAGTTTTTGGCTCTTCGGTGTAATGAATACGTTTTAGCCTATTGACTTCACTAATAAACGGATTTTTTCTAGCCACTCGGCCGTTATAGCTAGGGGTGCGCGATTATGAAATTTCATAATCGATTATAAAAAATAATCGATTGTTTTCGATTAATCGATTAGGAATTCATAGTCGATTATGAACTCATAATAAGGGTTACTAAGTTACTATCTAATTTATTATACAAAAACATAACAAAAATTAACAATTACAACTAGGAACGTTTTGGAACATAATTGAAATTCATTGACAATAAAATCAATTGTTCCGAATGTTCAGATGTCAGTGAATTCCTTAAATCGGTAACATTTGGCCTCCACGGCTAAACACTCGTTCTGAAGCAACACTTGTTCCTTGAATAATTAATATTTTCTTGCCATAGCTGCCAGTGCCGGAAATGTTCTCCAATTCCTAATTTGAGAATTTTCATTATTTATTTTCACAATCGATTATTTTATATAGTTATAACTCTTTCTTTTTAAATCCTTTTGGATTGTGGCAGAATGGACATTTTTTCCTCTAATTCACGGAACACTTCAGTTTGTGATTTTGGCACACTAATTAATTGAATCGGTGAGATTAAAAAAAAACTAATTTTACTGCGTAAAATTTCTTTGACTTTGTAATAAATAATTTTTATGCTACTAGATACTAAATAATTATTTAGACTACAAAAAAACTGTCGACCCACAAATTTTGTTTTATCAACGTTGTAAGCTGCTTTCGGTACTCTTGAATGCGAAGTGTGCGAACGCGTTGAATTCTATAAAAGTTTTAATATTGGCTAGTTTTCCACAATCTTCAAACAAACTAGTATAGGTATTATGCAAACCATATTTTACTTTTTTTTTATTTGATAAAATCATTTTCAAATAAGAATTTGGAATCCCCGAATAAATTGGTAAAATAAGGTTCTTGTTTCTTTTAATAAGGAAAGAATATTCTGTTGACATTTTAGCAGTACACCATTGGTTAATAGGTACCATTAAATTTTAGATATTAGGAATATAGGTAAGGTATTTCCTTGCATTAAAATTCTGATGATATTTATTGAATTCTTAGTGCGGTTTCGGATTATATTACAAACCCATCATCAGGAAGAGCGTCAAGTCAGAGATAACAATTTTGCTCATTCATACAAATCACAAACTTCCAATTTTCAAATCAACCTCCCAATCTCAAAGTCAATTAATAAAATATTTACAATACATATTATCAGGGTTTCCGCCGATAACTTTATTTAATAATTCAAATTAGTGCCAATTGCTTTTACACGTCATGGTAGGTTGTTCACAACAGCAACTTACATAATATTATACAAATAATAATCAGACGCGGTGTGAGTAATCATATGTAACTTAAAACCGGTAAAGCGACTATGAAAAGTGGCATCACTGGCGGGATTCGTAAACCCGTAAAATAGTTGTACCATATACAATTGGGCTTAATAAGGTTGTTGTATGTGTAGGGAGCGGTAAAAGCTATTGAATATGTTTTTGTAATGTATCACATAAAACTTTACCCCTCTCTGTTTGCCTTACATTACATCACAATAAGTTGCCTATATACTTCGATATTTTACTCATAATATTAATATAAAGCCCGGGAGTCAGGAGGCCTATAGTATATACCGGGCGTAGGATCCTCCGTCAGTCACGTAATGATACTTATGCTAAAGGTGAACATAAAATGTTCAACACACTGTATATATAACCTAAACACATAAAAGAACATAAATGTAATATAAACAAGGTTTCGGTCAGTCGAATCGAGATGAAAATTGACTCGGGTAGTATCCCACTAAAACAACACCTCGATTCCACGTTCGAGAACCAAAAAAAGGGGTTAGTACTTAAGATTATAATTAAATATATGAACATTTGATAAACTAAATAATGTTGAAAAGTTTGACGTGAAGATAACTAAAATGTTTAAAATATCGAATTACACAATGCACTACACCTGGGTACGGACCACAAGTGTTCACGAGATTTATGCTGAAGGTGAACGCAAAATTGTTTGAATAGCAACTCCGAAACACAAAAACTAAAGGGATGGGCGAAACACTTCATTCGGAGTTCAATTGTTTAAAACCGGTAGAATAAGTGATGATTAATTTATATTTAATTTGACGTAATTTAATGTTTGTAATATTTAGAATCGATAGCGGGGTTAATTAAAATAAACTGATAAAAGGTACTTACGGAAAAGTTTACAATAAACAATAAAAACACATTGACCATATCGCTAGGTACGGTCCTGTATTCAGGAATGTGCGAACCAAGGAATGGCGTCATCAAAATACATCAGCTTCGAATACCACAATATTTAAGGAAGAGATCGAACCTAATTTTGTAGCAAAAACTTCAACGGATTGATTGAATTGCGTGGTGATTGGTTTTGTCGTTAAAACTCCAGTAACATAAATTTGCATAAAGCTGTTGATTGCATAAAACCAAATATGCATCTAATATAACCAAGTATTGGCGAACGTAATAATTGTCACAACGGACGGTTTCTTTTCATCGACACCCAGATCAACGAACAAAGAATTACGCCAATTTCGGTAATTTTACCAAGTTTTCAATCACACAATTACACAAGCGTTCTTTCGTACTACGCCATTTTTGTCAATCCCCTCTTGTGGTTGTGCGCGCGCCACATGACGCAAAACAACTAACTCTTCTCGTCAACCCTAGATGGCGGACTTATAAAATTTAAAATTATGGCGGGAAAAACGTAAATAGACGGGGAAAAGTGAAATATCATTACAAGATCCACCTCTTTGCGGAAGATTTAACTTTACCTGAAGATTAATTTGTTTTTAATTGGTTTTCTAAAGAAATATCAAAAACTAACACTTACCTAACGGCAGATCCACCTCTTCGCGGAAGATCCACCTCTTTGCGGAAGATTTAACTTTACGTGAAGATTTAACTTTACGTGAAGATTTAACTTTACGTGAAGATTTATTTGTTTTTAATTGGTTTTCTAAAGAAATATCAAAAACTAACACTAACCTAACGGCAGATCCACCTCTTCGCGGAAGATCCACCTCTTTGCGGAAGATTTAACTTTACGTGAAGATTAAATTGTTTTTAATTGGTTATCTAAAGAAATATCACAAACTAACACTAACCTAACGGCAGATCCACCTCTTTGCGGAAGATGTAACTTTACGTGAAGATTTAACTTTACGTGAAGATTTATTTGTTTTTAATTAGTTTTCTAAAGAAATATCAAAAACTAACACTAACCTAACGGCAGATCCACCTCTTCGTGGAAGATCCACCTCTTTGCGGAAGATTTAACTTTACCTGAAGATTAATTTGTTTTTAATTGGTTTTCTAAAGAAATATCAAAAACTAACACTAACCTAACGGCAGATCCACCTCTTCGCGGAAGATCCACCTCTTTGCGGAAGATTTAACTTTACGTGAAGATTAAACTTTACGTGAAGATTTAACTTTACGTGAAGATTTATTTGTTTTTAATTGGTTTTCTAAAGAAATATCAAAAACTAACACTAACCTAACGGCAGATCCACCTCTTCGCGGAAGATCCACCTCTTTGCGGAAGATTTAACTTTACGTGAAGAATAAATTGTTTTTAATTGGTTATCTAAAGAAATATCACAAACTAACACTAACCTAACGGCAGATCCACCTCTTCGTGGAAGATCCACCTCTTTGCGGAAGATTTAACTTTACCTGAAGATTAATTTGTTTTTAATTGGTTTTCTAAAGAAATATCAAAAACTAACACTTACCTAACGGCAGATCCACCTCTTCGCGGAAGATCCACCTCTTTGCGGAAGATTTAACTTTACGTGAAGATTTAACTTTACGTGAAGATTTATTTGTTTTTAATTGGTTTTCTAAAGAAATATCAAAAACTAACACTAACCTAACGGCAGATCCACCTCTTCGCGGAAGATCCACCTCTTTGCGGAAGATTTAACTTTACGTGAAGATTAAATTGTTTTTAATTGGTTATCTAAAGAAATATCACAAACTAACACTAACCTAACGGCAGATCCACCTCTTTGCGGAAGATGTAACTTTACGTGAAGATTTAACTTTACGTGAAGATTTATTTGTTTTTAATTAGTTTTCTAAAGAAATATCAAAAACTAACACTAACCTAACGGCAGATCCACCTCTTCGTGGAAGATCCACCTCTTTACGGAAGATTTAACTTTACCTGAAGATTAATTTGTTTTTAATTGGTTTTCTAAAGAAATATCAAAAACTAACACTAACCTAACGGCAGATCCACCTCTTCGCGGAAGATCCACCTCTTTGCGGAAGATTTAACTTTACGTGAAGATTTAACTTTACGTGAAGATTTAACTTTACGTGAAGATTTATTTGTTTTTAATTGGTTTTCTAAAGAAATATCAAAAACTAACACTAACCTAACGGCAGATCCACCTCTTCGCGGAAGATCCACCTCTTTGCGGAAGATTTAACTTTACGTGAAGATTAAATTGTTTTTAATTGGTTATCTAAAGAAATATCACAAACTAACACTAACCTAACGGCAGATCCACCTCTTTGCGGAAGATGTAACTTTACGTGAAGATTTAACTTTACGTGAAGATTTATTTGTTTTTAATTAGTTTTCTAAAGAAATATCAAAAACTAACACTAACCTAACGGCAGATCCACCTCTTCGTGGAAGATCCACCTCTTTGCGGAAGATTTAACTTTACCTGAAGATTAATTTGTTTTTAATTGGTTTTCTAAAGAAATATCAAAAACTAACACTAACCTAACGGCAGATCCACCTCTTCGCGGAAGATCCACCTCTTTGCGGAAGATTTAACTTTACGTGAAGATTTAACTTTACGTGAAGATTTAACTTTACGTGAAGATTTATTTGTTTTTAATTGGTTTTCTAAAGAAATATCAAAAACTAACACTAACCTAACGGCAGATCCACCTCTTCGCGGCAGATCCACCTCTTTGCGGCAGATGTAACTTTACGCGGTGATTTGTTTTTTAATAAAAAAATTTAATAATTTTTGTTTGGAGTGCAGTTTACCATTTTTATTTTTACCTGGAAAATGTTCGGAGTGCAGTTTACCAGTTTTCAAAATTTCGTGCAGTTTACCCGGTGTAACCGTGAATTTTTACCCCCGTGATATTTTACCCCGGGGTAAAATTTCACTAGGGATATTTTACCCCGGGGTAAAATTTCACTAGGGATATTTTACCCCGAGGGTAAAATTTCACTAGAGTATATTTATCGAGGAGGTAAAATTTCACCGACGTTAAAAATTGTTCTGAATCAAAAACCAAGGCAAAAACAAATTAAGTGGACTATTAATAATAATACTTTTTTATTAAATTAAAAAAAAAATTGTTCATATCAATTGAAGATCAACTCTCTTTCTTTGTGTCTTTTTTACCTTAACTACGACCTCAAAATGATTTCCATTTTTATGGTTTAAATACAACGCAGGCTTCTGGTAATCGGGTTCGCTTAATAATTGCAGTGTACTGGGAAAACGTATACAACCGAAAGATTTATTATTTGTGGAAGTGTATGAATACAAATCTGATCCAATAAATGCCGCAGTAAAATGTAACTCAACTTCTGTTGCCCATACTGCATCACTTCTCATTCGATAAAATTACTAATTACAAACTACTAATTCCTAGTAGTGAAATTTCACTAGGGAATTTTTACCCACTAAAGAATTTTTACAGGGGTAAAATTTTGCTAGGGATATTTTACCGAGGGTAAAGTTTCGCTAGGGATATTTTACCGGGGGTAAAATTTCGCTAGGGATATTTTACCGGGGGTAAAATTTCACTAGGGATATTTTACCCCCTAAAGAATTTTTACAGGCGGTAAAATTTCGCTAGGGATATTTTACCGGGGGTAAAATATCCCTAGTGAAATTTTACCCCAGGGGGGTAAAATTTCTGGGGGTAAAAATTCACGGTGACACCGGGGTGCAGTTTACCATTATCAGGTGGTTTTGGAGTGCAGTTTACCTTACCCCGTTTCAAAAAAATTAATAAGTCAATATATTATATTAACACGAATTGTACATAGAATTTTATTCTACACAAATCCGGGCTCTGATTTACTTAACTTCAGTCGTACAGAAATTAATAATCCATTAAATTTGCAGCTTATCATTGATTTCTTAATTTTGTCAAGTGTTATAATTTACTAAACCAAACAGGTAAATTTAGTGTTTTTCCTCATAGATATCTTAAGGTATAAAAGCTAAACAATTACGTTCATTTGGTATAGAAATATATAAAATTTGTACAATGAAGACATCCATCATTAGCATTGCATTTGCAACTTTCGTTCTTGTTCAGGTATATAACTTTTTTTTATTTTTAACAATCATACGAATAGTACAGTTTTTTTAATATTAAAATATATTTTAGGCAAACAACTTGTCTGATTACGTTCCTAATGATATTTACGTAGAGCCAAACAGTCCTGCTCCGTACCATCCGCGAATTGTTGGTGGACAAGAAGCTATACCCAACTCCTATCCTCACTCGGTAAAACTTTCAATTTTAAGTGCATTTTATTACATTATAATATTTATAATCTATAGGTAGCAGTTTATATTGATGGTCGTTCATTCTGCGGAGGATCGGTGATCAGGAACGATGTAATTTTGACAGCTGCCCATTGCGTGGATAGGTAAATTATGATACTATAAAAATTGCCAATTATTTTTACACATTTAATTGAGGTGATACAAAGTAAAGGTTGTTTACACGTCATCATTGGAAGTGAGCGCAAGTTTTACTTTGTCGCTCTAAAGCGGAAAAATAACGATCCTCAGAATAAGCCACCTTTGCTTTATCAAATGCAAGCGAAAGAGCCTACTTTCCATGGCGATTGTTGAAAAAATCATTTATGCAAAAACAACTAACTTATGCTTTTTTATTTTGTAGTGCAAGAAGAGTAGAAATAGTTGCTGGTGGACATAATATAAACAAGCAAGAAGCGACTCAGCAAAAGAAAACGGCAACTAGATTTGTTGTTCACGAGAAATGGAATCGTCGTCAATTAATTAATGACATTGCACTGATACATTTAAGTTCGCCTTTAACCCTGAATGGTGAGTATAAACTAATTAATTTCATATAATCTCGCATTGAAATTTTCTTATTTTGTATATTTTAGATGCAGTACAAGCAATTGGACTTGATGACGGAGCTTGTTCGGGTAATGGATTGGATAATACTCCAGGTACCGTTTCTGGATGGGGAAGAAATTCTGATAGATCCCCTTCTATTAGTCCTGTGCTAAGGCATGTGACAAGTAATCTTATGAAAAACAGGGATTGCAGAAGGATATTCAATATTATTAAGGATACACATATTTGCCTAGATGGATCTAAAGGCAAAAGTTCTTGTAATGGAGACTCCGGCGGTGCGTTATTAGGAAACAGAGGCGGTAAGAAAGTAGAAGTTGGAATAGTGTCGTTTGGAAGTGCTCGTGGCTGTGAAAAAGGATATCCAAGCGCATACACCAGAGTTGCTTGTTTCAAAAGCTGGGTTGATGCTAAGCTTAAACAATTATAAATAACGTCCATATATTTTATTATTTTAAATACTAAACCGTAAACTGTTATATGTATTATTTAGGTACCCATACCTACATATTGAATTAATTAATAATCAAAGCATGAAATAAAATTATTATATTATTATTTATTATTTTTGAAATTAACATTTCCTGATTAAATTGTAAATTTAAAATTTCGTAAGTACATAGGTATTTCAAGTCAAAAATCTATATAGATATTAATAACATTTTTGTACATACTACATAAAATTTATATTAAAGTTTAACGCGAAGTACAGCACAATATTTAAGTTTAATCCCCTCCTCATCAGCTGCCCCTATATGGAAATTTTAAATAGCACCACCTACGTTGCGATATAATTATTGTAAAGGTGGTAAAATCATCACATTAAAAATATTGAATTTACATAGTAAATCCGTGAGTTAGAGGTAAAAATCTAAAGATAAAACAAAAAATAATTTTATTCGGAAATAATTTTATTTTTACGAAACTCATGTTAAAAGTGATAAACATGCGCAATCCACTATCACCTAAGATAATAAAACACTCAATTTCAAATCAATTATTAGAATAATTGTAACACTTGAAAATGGTCGGGTATTGTTGAAAATAGAAGTGGCTTGAAAATGGGATATGCTTCACAAAAAAAGTGAAAAAATATTGATTTACGGGGCTGAAATCGTTGTGCTCGTAGAACTGGTCAAAATTTCAATAAAAGCCACCAAAAAAATATAGACCACCACTATGCGTAATACAATTAGTATGAAAATTTGGAGAAACCGAACCGGGTCCATATGCAACAGTATTAATAAGCATAATATTATTTGTCTTATTTGCATATGCAATTCTATTACAATTCTATTACGGCAACAAATAGCTATATTAGATTATAATAAACTGCTGAGAGCCTCGACGACTCGTAAATAAATAGCAGAACAACTAGAAAAAAAATTAGCACCGGATACAAACGGACAAGAAACTCTCTACATGAAATGTAAGAAAATAAACAGTGCCATACATGCGATACAAGACTCGAAGGTAAAGCTAAGAAGAAGAATGAAAAAGCAGAAGTGGATAATGCATGAGATACTGCAGATGATGGATTTGAGAAGAAAGGATAAAACTCGAAATGAAGTGGAATACACGAAAATTAATGCCCAGATTAGAAGATGTGTAAGATAGGCAAAGACAGTATGACATTCGCAGGAATGCGCAGAAATAGAACACTATGACAAAATGTATAATATTTTTGACATACACAAAAGAATGAGACAAAAGAATATCCCGGGGAAGTTACAAAGCCGGTAAATTTATAACGGATCTAGAGATGAAACTGGAAGAGATGGAAAGAATACATTCTTTAACTATTCGAGGATGATAGAACTGTGGAACATGGTGTGAATGACGATACAAAAACCGGCCCATCTATTACAAAAGATGAAGTTATGAAGGCGCTGAAATGGCAAAAATGGGAAAGCACCCGGGCCAGACAAAATAGCGGCTGAGACACTGAAAATCTTGGGAGAAAATGGAATAAGGGAATTAACGGAGAACGGAGTGCATCTTTGTTACAATTCCAAAAAAACCAAAGCACCGAAGTGCAATTACTATCGCACCATAAGTTTAATGAGCCATGTGCTAAAGATATTCCTAAGAATAATATACATGGAAGAATTTATCACAAACTAGAAGAGAGAATCGGGGTTACTCAGTTCGACTTACGAAGGGGTTTCGGAACGCACAAAGCACTTTTTGGAATTCAGGTGTACATACCGAGATGTAGGGGTGTCAACTACAACGTGTATGCGTGCCTAATGGATTTAGAAAAAGCGTTTGCTACAGTAAAACACGAAAAGTTGATGCAAATCCTTACCGAATTGCCACCAAAAAGCTGGGAAAGCCAACAATACCTGGTCTAACTGAATCACGGCTTAGGGATGTGATCGAAATACTTTTTCCTACCCATCCTGTGAACAACTACTCCCTACAGGAAGGAATCGACCAAATTCTATCACTGCAAATGGTAGAACTTCAGGAAGGCGCATGGAAGATGACCGACAAACTGACGGAGTGACGGCCGAGCTATTAAAGGAAATCATCCGAGTGCAACCTAGTCTTCTCTTGGACGAATCTATCAAGTACTTGGAGAAAAGAGAGTACCCAATGTAGTGGAAGATGGCCAAATTGGTCTTAATCAGAAAAGGGAACAAGCCTCTGGAGGCCCCGAGCTCGTACAGACCGATCTGCCTCCTGGACCACGTGGGAAAAATTTCATCAAAAGATCGGAAGTCTGCAAGGCCGCACATGGCGGTCATTTGACCGATATAATTTTTCATGTTTAACACCAATGTCTTAACATTATACTAAAATAAAAATATCAGCAAATAATCAAAAACCAATGTGTTTTATTCAAATTTAAATCGTTACGTACCTCAAATTGAATTACCCTAAAGTTGCGGAATTTTGTTATTGTAATCTACTAAGTAGATAGGTTTCAATAAAATAATATCCCAACGAACGTCAATGGTTAGGGACGTGTTAAGAACCAGTTATTAATGAAAGAATGGAAAATAAAAAACATAGATCAAAGTTTCGGCATTATTTCCTATTCTACCTATAAAACTTGCCTCCTCAGATACGCACTGGTATTTGAAAATATATAAATTTTACTTACCATTATTTCAAAGAACCTCGAAAATAAATACATAACCTCAAACGTCGAATGTCCATGTGTTGTGATAATGAAATGAAGAAATTCGTAAGCGTTCCTAAGGATATCTAAACTTACAAGTTTGCCAACCTCAAGCAAACTTCAAAATAGTTTTTAAATTTTAAAAATTGCACAGCAGTGGCTTGGTGTGATCGCTGGTTGAGTTACTGTTCAGAATTTATGGATTCGAATTGCGCAATTTACGCAATTTCTTAGCACGGCCCTCTGGTGAACATCAACGCTGTGTGGATGAATAAATGAGTAAGAGCAAATGACGAGGTACCGGATAACACGGTCTTGTCTCTGTAGCGTTAAGTTGTAAAATAAGGAAAGAGGATAAATGAAGAAGCCTTGGTTGAAAATTGGGGAAATTATAAAAAAACGCCTCTAGGTGCTTTAATTGCGCTGTTAAAATTTAGAATCGGTTAGCAAATAAGGGCGCTACAACCGTTCAAAATATTTTCACAATCTTTACTTAAATTCATCTTCACAAAGATGCTATACAAAAATCTGGAAAATTAAGCGCGTTGGTATCTTATATTTTGCCGATTGTAAATTACGTTCCTAACAAAATTTTCCGAATTAAGTCACAATTTAGAAATAATCGACGTCGTTAAATTTTCAAATCAAAATGTTGGGCTTTTTTAGAGCAAAAACCAAAAATAAATTTTTAAGGCAAACTATGATATTTACGACAAAATGTTATTGTAAATGTTCGGTTTTTATTCGCCTGCAAATTCGATTAAATTAAGAGAAAGTTCGAAAATCCAAAATTTGTTTAAAATGTAGTAATATTGCGGTTCAAATTTTTGTTAAATTAGCGCGGTTTTTAAGCGGGTTTTAAAATTCGAATATAAACAAAGTAGTACAACAGGAAAGAGAGAGAGACCGAAAGTTGATCTTTTAAGATCGAGATGGGGTGATTTAGCAGAAATTTAAAAGGTTGACCGGTTAAGGGTTGAGGGAAGGGGGGAGGTAGAAAAGCACCCGGGAACCATCTTGAGATCAGGGACAGAAAGGTTTTTGTTTCGAGACGTGTAACACCGGTGCTTGGTAGTAAAGAAATTGATTCTAATTTTCATTTTATAACATCCGAATAAAAAGGGCGATTATAGTGGAATATTCGTATGTAACAGCATAAGGGTTCCGACAATATTCAAAGATTCAGCGAATATAGGTTTTAGCAAGGAGATTGACACTCACTCCGCTGCGCTACGCTCGTGCAATCTCCTTGCTAAAACCTGTACGAGATGAATCTTTGAATATTGTCGGAACCCGCGTTGCTGTTTGGATGATAATTCCGTGAAGAAACGACACAACTTCCAATAAAAACGAATTTTTATCTAAATATATAAAAGAGAAGATCTGTTTGTTTGCGTGTTTGCGTGTTTGTTCGCTATACGTTCCTAGACCCTTGGACCGATCTCGACCAAATTTTGCACAGTTATTTTGTAGCTCCAGGCGCAACTATTCTCGCATATATGGAGAAGAAATTCGAGCGGGGAAAAAAGTTATTCGCTTTTTTCGAAAATCAAATCACAAGTTTGACAAAAAATTTAATTTGTCAAATAATTAATTTGACGTACAGTCAGTGGCGGAGAAAAAAGTTATTCGCTTTTTTCTAAAATCAAATCACAAGTTTGACAAAAAATTTAATTTGTCAAATATATAAAAAACTACTAACAAAAAACCACTAACAAATTAATCTGAAAATACTGTCAACAGATGGCGGGGATGGCGGCTTTAATTCGAAAAATGCAAACCACTAACAAATTAATCTGAATGCCGCGAATAAGACCGGAGCACTTTATATAGGTCGCAGAACTCGCCGGAATTGTGCAAGAAGACGCAGATCCACTTCTTCGTGGAAGATCTACCTCTTTGCGGAAGATTTAACTTTACATGAAGATGTAACTTTACGTGAAGATTATGTATGTATATAATAAAATCTCGGGTATGAGGGTTGGGGTTTATTCCAATTATGTATGTATGTATGTATGACAGATGACGGATGACAGATGACGGATGACAGATGACAGATGACGGATGACGGATGACAGATGACAGATGACAGATGACAGATGACAGATGACAGATGACAGATGAAAGATGAAAGATGACAGATGACAGATGAAGGCCGAACAACTATGGCCTTCATGGATCTATTATGGTCCGGTCTGTGAGGCCGAAGGCCGAACAACTATGGCCTTCACGGATCTATTATGGTTCGGTCTGTGAGGCCGAAGGCCGAACAACTATGGCCATCACGGATCTATTATCTATTAAGTAATAGATTCGCGGATCTATTATGGTCCTCCACCTGTGAGGCCGAAGGCCGAACAACTATGGCCTACTCGGATCTATTCTGGGTCTAGATGGCTAAGGGCGGCGGATGCCGCCCGTGCCAGCTAGTATGAAATAAAAATAAAAAAATATAAATAAAGTAGTGTTTCTATGGTTATTATGACTATTGGACGCATAATACATCGCGTGCATCACGTGATCAAACTCAGCTGTCAAACGAGCTTGTATGACTAATTTAAATTCGACCTAAATAGTGCATCGTTTTATTTGGTTTAAATCAGTGTAAATTAAGTGTAAAATTGAAATGGCTGCAAATATAAGTGATTATGTGAAATCGTTAAATCCCATTGTACAAACGCGGTATATGGAAAAACTTCAGTACACTAATAACTTGGACCCATATTTAATCGATAAAAATTCATGTGTTAAAAATGTTCGTGATTTCCCAAAAGTTGAATATTTTGATATCGTGAACTATTTTGTATTTGAGAAAAGTGCATATACCCAGGAACAATTTAGAGCACATAAAAGTTTGGAGGCCTACAACTATTATTTGTGCAATTGGGTGAAAGATTTGTCGGTGAAACCAATACCGCAGTCAGAAAACGTGCTAATTTTATCTCAGGTAAGTGTTGTTAAAAATTAAGTTAGTATTGTTATAATAAGTATTTTTTCTTTTGTAGGTAATGCACAGCCAAAGGTTGAATTTGCCATATACAAAAACTTGGTGTGTGACAAAAAAAACAGGACAAATACTTGCGGGTCACTGTGACTGTATTGCAGGACTCGGAGAATGTTGCAGTCATATTGGTGCGACTCTATTTGCAGTTGAAAATGCTGTTCGAAATGTTGACGAGGTATCCGTAACAGGAACAAAAGCATATTGGACCGTGCGAACTTGTCCATGGACTTACGCAATTTTCACATTTCTTTTCTTTTACTATGTTGTAGATTGTAGCTCAATCACCGTTCACTATTGAAGATGAAGTACAATTTTGACTGCGATAAGATGACCCTTGTCATTATGCAATTATGCAATTTTCACATGAGGCCGACGACTTGTGTTTGGTTTATCAGCACTACGCCCAGAAATAAAAAAAATTTTAAAGGTTTTGAGAAACCAGGAAAAATAATATAATGTACCTATTTATTTTACAAATATAAAACCCATAGATACATACATAAGATATGTTAATAACTTTTATTAAGTTAATAAAAAATAAAATAAAATAGCTAATTGTAATTATTCCAAATGAAAAATACAAGACGAAAATACATTCAATAATCAATTTAAAATCAGTTCCAACATTACAAACTCATAAAATTAAAACTAGAATTACATTCGTCGACATCATTGTTTGTAACCGAGTAATTAACAGCCGCTATACGACTTGGTTCTCCAACTGTACAAGTTGGCACAGTCCAATATGCTTTTGTTCCTGTTACGGATACCTCGTCAACATTTCGAACAGCATTTTCAACTGCAAATAGAGTCGCACCAATATGACTGCAACATTCTCTGAGTCCTGCAATATTACAGTCACAGTGACCCGCCAGTATTTGTCCTGTTTTTTTTGTCACGAACCAAGTTTTTGTATATGGCAAATTCAACCTTTGGCTGTGCATTACCTACAAAAGAAAAATACTTATTATAACAATACTAACTTAATTTTTAACAACTTAACACCTGAGTGTTTCACCGACAAATCTTTCAGCCAATTGCACAAATAATAGTTGTAGGCCTCCAAACTTTTATGTGCTCTAAATTGTTCCTGGGTATATGCACTTTTCTCAAATACAAAATAGTTCACGATATCAAAATATTCAACTTTTGGGATATCACAAACATTCTTAAAACATGAAGTTTTATCGAATAAATACGGGTCCAAGTTATTAGTGTCCATTTCAGTTGGTAATTTAACATTTACCAACATTTTCATATATAATAACACAATTTTACAATCGTTTGTACCGGTTATAATATCAAAAATATTAAATTGACTATATTTTATCCTTCACACCAGTGCATTCACAAACCACTGCTATACAAAAATTAGGCATATTTATTAATTTACACTGATTTAAACCAAAAAAAAACGATGCACTATTTATGTTGAATTTAAATTTGTCATACAGGCTTGTTTGACAGCTGAGTTTGATCACGTGATGCACGCGATGTATATAAATAAAGTAGTGTTTGTATGGTTTTTATGTAGCAGATTTGACAATTTAAAGCATTACCTTGTATGTCAGCTTCGTGGCGCAATTGCGATAGTACGATAGTACATGATTAGCAATGTGATTATCCGAGGTTCGAATCTTTCCGACGGCGAATTTTTATTTCATATAAAAAATGTATCACATGATTATTTCCTTCATTATAATATACGCCAATCAGAACGCGAAACATCTAGGCAACCATTTTATTATAGTAAATATTTACGTTGCTATGGAAAATATTCAACAGTAATATCCCAAGTGCATAAAAATAGCCGATTAAATTTTGACGTTTTTAAACAAAGTTTTGCTAAGCAATATGTCGAGTAAATTTGTCACGTAACAAAATCACGAGTGCGTAGCACGAGGGATTTTGGGTTGAAAATTTACGAGAAATATTTCTTCAGAGCAAAACTTTGTTTCAAAAAACGTCAAAATTTATTCAGGCTATTTTTAAGCACGTGGGATATTCGGCATGATTATTTCTTGAATAAATGTATCTTGGAAGGATTGAATTATTTATTACAATTTACATTGCTGCAATTAATGAAAAAATTGCAATTTTGAAATATATTTTCGTCCGTATTTGAAGATATTTTTGATACTGAAGTTGACACAGTCTTAGAAATCGACTCGGAGACTAATGGAACTAAAAAGTTTGATGTCTCCTTTGATGTCGTCGGGGTTTCATTTCTCATTTTTTCTAATATTTTTTCATGGTGTTCTGGGTCCAGCTGAAGGTAAGGTTTGATTGAGTTTACAGTAGAATGACCGGTTATTTTTATCAGTTGTTGCTCATCAATTCCACTTTTCGCTAATTTGCTTACAGCTGTACTCCGGTTAGAATGGTTAGTAATTTTTACTTTTTTAACATCTAAGCCAGCTTTCTGGGCGGCTTCTTGTGTCCATGTAGATATTTGATTTCTCCCCATTGGACTATTTTTATACCAAACGCCAGTTTTAACCCAATCATGATTAATGGTCAAAAATAATCTATTGGTTTTGATATTGGTGGTTCTTTTTGATATTAGTAGGTGAAACAACCTTACTGGACAAAAGTTAATTTTTTCGAACATTATCAAACGTGCTTAGACAAACAAACAAAAAAATTGTAATGTTTTCATTAATTGCAGCAATGTAAATTGTAATAAATAATTCAATCCTTCCAAGATACATTTATTTAAGAAATAATCATGCCGAATATCCCACGTGCTTAAAAATAGCCTGAATAAATTTTGACGTTTTTTGAAACAAAGTTTTGCTCTGAAGAAATATTTCTCGTAAATTTTCAACCCAAAATCCCTCGTGCTACGCACTCGTGATTTTGTTACGTGACAAATTTACTCGACATATTGCTTAGCAAAACTTTGTTTAAAAACGTCAAAATTTAATCGGCTATTTTTATGCACTTGGGATATTACTGTTGATAATATAACGGAACGTACACAATTATTATCAAAACAATTTAAAATATTCAAATTGACCAATGGTTATTTGAATATATATTCGTAGGATTTCAATATAACTGGATATTTCACTAGGTGCACGAATTGTATCCGTATATCGACAATGTAAAATAACGCACGCTGATTGGTCGAAACGACCATCATGTGACACTGAATGAAATTATCGACTATACCGGGAATCTACAAGTAAGTTACAATTTAAACCTAATTTTGTTTTGATATATTTATATTTTGTGAAACAAATAACCACGAGGAACGGTTGCTGTAAATTTCGATCAATTTACTAAAAATGTTATAAATATTGTTTTCTTCAATACAAATTTTAAAAGAACAAGTAAGATTTGTATTTAATTAGTCATTAAGATGCTAGATTAACAAGATTTTATGCGATTCATGCAGGTTCCACGTGGTAGATTTTAGCGTGGTAAATTGACTTGATCCATACACAGTACTTCAAAAAGGGTCGGTTTGCTTATTCTATTAATAATGTACTAATAATATCGTTAACAATAATAATTCGATTATATTCAATTGCAATATACAGGGTGGTTCAAAATAGGGTGACATGATGTAATTAGTGTTGCTTCAAAATAATTCAATCATCGTGGTTACATAATATACAGGGTGTTTCAGAAAGGTTTGGCATTGATTCACATATTATAATGTAGTTAAGTTGTTCTATTTATTGGTGGTAAATTCTAAATTAATGATGATAAAGGACTGTGGTTATATGTGGTTATGATTTAACAAGGTAATAATCACCGAGGTGGTCAGTATTTGGTTTCATGTGTATTACACATATTTTATTATTGGTATGTTTTATGTCTATATTAAAGGTTTGGTAATTTATATACGAGACGAGCGTCGTCTCGACTAGGTAAACAAGGTGTTGAAAATATGTCGGTATAACACGGTCCTTTCTTTGAGGTATAGTAATATTTACAAGCTCATTGTATGAGTGTAAAGTAATTTAATCCATGTAGCAAATCACACCCGCGAAATATTCCTCGACAAACCAGAGGCCGGAATGTGATTTGTGAAAATTCCTGTCAGGAGACAGGAACATGGAAGTAGGTAGAAAGTACGTCTGTTATAAAGTGGTCATATTTCACCCCCCCCCCTGGAGCATTGTGTGGAGCTTGGAGGTGTTGCTTTATTCGATAAGGGAGACCTTTGTTATACTAAGGTTAATTTTACAGGTATTAAAACAAATATTATGGTTTATTTATGAGTATAAAAGTTGTAAGCGTAATTAGTCCAACTTACTTGCATAAAAGTCGAAGGCGTAAATTTAGCCCGACTTGCGAGACAGCTAAATCTAGTCGTATTTGACTGATGACAATAAACAAACATTCTCAAAAGGAGAATCTAAATTCAAAATGATTATAATTAATATTTAATAATATTTACTGATCACAAATGTGGATCGAAGGTATGATTTTTAATTCACAGTCACAATTTAGACTGTAGAATATTCTCTAAGAGAAATTTATGTGTTTTATTATTAATATGAATTACCACTGACCTTATTATCAGAAATGACGAATGAATTACCAATAAATATGAACAAATTATTACAAATATCAAAATCCACTCAATAATGAGTTGTGTTCACTTGGTTTAATATCAATAAGAGATAACTTTGTCTGGAGTGTCTGTGTCTGTCCGTTCCTATCCACAGAACTTCTAAATTTAAAGGATCATTCCAGTATATTGCATATACAATCTATAATAGGCACCTAGATTTGTTCTTGATGTCTAAAACGAAGGCTACCTTTAAATCTAAGTTAATGGAACGCCTTCTGAAAGACCAGTGATCCTTCCTCGCTTCTATGGGTATCTGTCGAAAACCAGCTTTGCTGAACTTTTACCATTTATATTAGTTTTTTAATTATTGTAATTATTTAACCGATTTAATAAATAGATATTATTATTATTATTATTATTATTGCTATTTTGGCTTGTTGATCCTTCCCGTGAATTTTTTTTCTTTTATGAAAATAATAAATGATAATAAATAAAATCTAAGTACAAATTTGGGTGTTTTAATGTTTTATTTAGTTAATTGGGTTTGAGAATGTGAACTTCGTTCACATTCTGCATCGAACAACAGGGCATCTTTCTTTGAATCACTGTGTATGACGTAGGTAGGCTAATTATTTTTTAGAGGTAATGCAATCTTCACGAACCGGGCTTTCCCGTTCAATGAAAGAACTGAGATATACTACGGTAAGGTATTTACAACGTGTGGGTTGCTAGACAGATCGCAGGCTTAGAACGATGGCATTTGAATTTCCGGATGTTGAGATTTGAAGGATGACGGCGGGAGATTTAAATTCAAAGTTCAACATTACAATGTTTAACATATTTTTGGATTTTAACTCTTGGAAAACACTATTACGTTAAAGGTGGATTTTTAACAAATATAGTCGAAGATTCCTAGTTTTTTAAATGTTACCTTAGTCGTGATAAATATGTATAAAATAAGAATACAATGTTTAATGGTTTATAATTTAGTATAGGACGATAGTTTTCGAAAAACGACAAATAACATCACAATTTGAAAATTAACATCGTCCTCGAAATTTCAAATATATTTGTTCGAGTCAAATTGTAAATATTGCTATGAGCCTTTCTACCTTAATAGAGCCACACGTTGGCTTGCAAATAATGCTCTCACTGGGGATCACGGATAAACCCCGCCAATAGAAATGTTTGTAAATTTAATGTAAATAAATGTAGACCTCGGCTAGATGAATTCACTCGCATGAAACTTACCTTATCTCGGCTTGGGTTCGTTCCGGAATCAAATCTGTTAATGCTGAAAAATAATATTTTGATTTGGAACAAAGGTGACAAAAATAATAATTATCCGTTTCGATGAAAATTGTAATTTTATTATATTTAAGTGCAAAATGAATTATGCTAAACTAAAAATTCTTAAGATTACTGAACAATTCCTTAATATTACCCAACTGTAAATGTAAACGCACGCGGTTGTAAAATTTTCAAAGTCCGCACTAATTTTTATTAAAAATAAAGTTTTATGTGACGTTACCTTTAACATCTAGTGATTTTCTTGTTCGTACTACCATTTACCATGAAACTGCTGGATGCTGGATCGTTCTTTGTCGATGACCTTCCTTATCACAAATAAATTCAGATTGCTTTTTACACTGCAATTCTACCATGTGCAGCTTGTGTTTGGTTTTCTTGAAAAATATCGATAATCAGTGAATATTTTCTTCCAAATTTTCTTCTGTGACACGTAAGTACAATAGTTTTACAATATTTATTAATTTTCTTCTCGTTTTAATTAAATTTTTACTAATTACACTAATTTTTCTAGCAGCACTCAAATTTCAATACGCCATTAGCATAAATCAAACGTGAACATTTTCAATTGTTTGCATCGCAAATTCAAGGCAATTTTGATTATTCGCATTTCGTCAATATAATAATCAATAACCTCCAGGTGGTCAGTTAACCGCGAAAATTTGAATTTTGTTGAAAATTAACTTTTACTATTTTTCAGGTTCGTTTCATCTTTTTCATCCTTTGGTTATTGGAAATCGTTCAAACATGGATTATCAAATAACAGTACACTAATTTATGAAGCACTACGTCGGATTATGTAAAGTTTTCAATTAATAATTTTAAGGTTCCAAATTTTATACTAATTACACAAATTAACAATGTTTTGATTTGAATTATGGTTACTTATTTTTAAACAAATTGATTTTAATGATATTAACAATATTTTGATTATAGCGGATATAAAATGTTTACATTTTTAATTGATTCTTGTTAACACCTGTGCCCCGTTAATGTAAATTTAAATTAATTTTTGATATTGAACGGATATACGGATAGAATCTCTTCACTCTCGATTGGTGCGTTTCATGCAGAATCTTTATTATTAAACAAATTTTGAAATTTTGACGTACTCATTACTATTGACGTTGAATACACGGGTCACAGCAATATGTAAATAAATAAGTTGTGAACATTTCATTAAATAGGCTCGATTTATATTTTTCCGCTCTATGTACTATTAAGCGAAGAAAAGTTTTTTAAATTCCAGAAAATCTTTTCTCTTTTTACCATGTAAAATATTGGGCCATTTAAATCATCGTATTATTATTTATTCTTCTATTTTGATGTTATACGTATTTCGTGGTAAAATTTTTCGATTTCGAAAAATTTCGTCCCGTCTGTAACAAATTTTACGGTAAAATAATTTATAATCCTAAATTTAACTGGGGAAAGTTATTCAATGTCCACATAGCCAGTTTTTTAACATGAACTTCCAGCAGCGCAAACTGCGATAAAAAACACATATTTTTATAAAATATATTTTTGCTGTAAAAGATACCCTCTCCAAAAGGGGTTGTGTTGTTTTGAAATTAATTATTTAAAATATAGTGAATGAAAAATAAGCAGCCGTATAGTCGCTACCGTCGTTAAAAGAGCGATTTACAAAAGCACACTTCAAAATTCCCTTTATCACAATAGGGAAGATGCATAAATTTTTTTTATAGCGTAGTTGGATCAAAAATAACTAAATATACTAATTAATGCTATTTAATTTATTTATTTTCGTTTTGATAATAATTTAAAAAATATTTAAAAATCCGTCAATTTGAATTGAAGGAAACGACCGCGCAATTTTCCATTTGCTTGTGACGTCACAAGTCTGAATTTTATATTCATTTATATTATTTTTCTGTGGTTTTGTGCTTTGAAAGTTGAAGTTTGTTAGTGTTAAAAGCTGTTATTTATCATAATTAAATCAATTAAAAACAAAAAAGTTAAAAAAAAGTACTCTACACGAGTAGAGTAAACAAGAAAGTGAGGTTATTGCAAACAAGCAAGCAAACGCGTTGCATTTAAGGTCACATGATTTATTTTAAATTATCATTGAATTTTAAAATGGATTATTTATAACAAAATACAATAAATAGAAGTTATTTTTGCTGATTTGATATTTAATATATAGGATTAATCGGAAAATACTGTTTTAACTAAATTTTTTTATTCATGCATGTTCCCCATTGAGAATTTCGCCGGGTTCAAAAACACAATGACAGTTAATAAATTAACACTTAGAAATTAACAACAATTATCTAGCACTTGATTTAATAATACATTTTACAATCAATTATTTCAAGTTATCGATACCAAAAATTATTACATAATTATTATAACTTTATAGAATAATTTATTGATCCCCTTTTTAAAAAATTCACGAAGATAATTCAATTATTAGTTAGAAATTTAGCTCACTTGTTTATTTAGATTAAGTTATTAAAGGCTCTCAAATATGCGAACACATTCTCATTAGAAGATGTGTTACTTTTCGCACTAGTGCGAAAAATAAAATTACTTTTTATTCGTGATTTAGAGTCTCAATTTTTTTTTACTGATGTTGATTATGTATTGCATAGCCGGAAGAAAATCGGAAAACGTTCGAGGGAAGTCCAAAGATTTTATCATCCGGTCCCCACAACTCCGCTACTTAATTTTGTTAATTTTAAACATACATTTGCATGTAACAAAATAAAATATCTACTAGATCGTCACGAAACTTCTACCACTTTTTTGGGATAGAAAATAAATGGACTTTTACTATAAACTAACTAAGAAAAACGAAATTCTTTCAAAATTGCTTCTCTTTTTGATTTAGGAAGGCCTAAATATTTTCTACTTGGGCTCTTTTACCACTATTTTCGCATCAATAATAAATTAATTTTACCAAAATGTTAGTGTTAGTTTTAAACAAAACCCCAATTATCTAAAATAATTTAAAAAAACAAGTGTTTACCAAATACCTAATAATATCTAATCCAATATTTACTTGTGATTGATTTAAAATTATTTCACTTCAAGTTATCTTTTTCAATGAACTCAAAGATTATTGAATTGTCTCATTAATGATTTTGGAAATGCAATTTAAACATAAAATAGTAATGATAATAAAAATAAACAATACTTGAATTAAAACAACCAAGGTTAAATATTTAAAAATGAAATTTCACCATAGATGATCCAGATAGCCCAAACGTCCTTCAGATTGGCTTCCAAGAGTTCGATTTTTTTAAATCTAGGTAACTTTAAAGTTTGGGGATACACTAAAATTTTATGAAATGCCTTTTCCACCAAGAATTACAGTTTGTCGGTTTCAGTTTTAAACCTGAAATATGCAGAAAAGAGGGAAAACACAAAATTATTATCACTAAAATCTTTGTAAAACATTATAATTCAACTTTCAACAAAAAAATCACGACTAAATTGATTAATAAATAAATTTATTAAAAATAGTCTAGACAAGGAACATTTTTAGTTTGCAAAAAATCAGACTCCAGAAACCACGTTAGGCGGCTAAAATCCCTAATGTGGAAGTAATCCGACAAGAGATTTGAGGGAAATTTTGATAAGTTTATCAAGACACCTACATTGAAAGAAATCCGTTTTTATCAGCTAGAAAAATGAACATTAAATAAAGAATAAACTTAATGGAAATTAATCCATTCCTCCGACGTTGTTTTATTTAAGCAACATTTAAGAATGCCATATTTAACTAATCATTTACGGATATAAGAATCTCGAAATATATAATTAAGAATGTCTTCTTCCATTTAAACATGCCAATTTTCAATATAATATCTCAATTTGCATAATAAGACTGCCGTTATCTATTTAAGTATTCCAATTCTCAATTGTTTATCAATACACCTAGAGTTTATTTCAAATCGAAATATTCTTATTTCCTTTATTTAAAAAGTTCTTAATTTTAGAATGACCAGTATCAAAAATAGTTTTGTACATCATGCTCGAAAATCTTCCATTCTGAATACCTACTAGATCTAACCACCCTCATACTTGATTTTCGGTCTGGTATGGCCACTCTTATTTTAAACTTAGAGTGAGTTGGTTGAATAAATAATTGAAACTATAATAATTTGTTTGTTGAATTGTTTAATAAATGATATTATAAAATATTTTACCTATTATAATTTTTATACATAAAATAATGAAAATATAATTATAATGTTGACAATAAGAAGTAAATTAAAGTCCATACAAAATATAATTAATGATTATTAACAATATGAAAAAAAAACTTCCTATATTTTTTAATGATTTTGGCTAATAACTCTAGCGTTTAACTATTTTGAAGTAAATGTAGGAACTAAAAATCATAATACGTATTGCGGTGATATCGGATGGAGACGTCACTAGTAAGACGAGCATTTGAAACTTGTTAGTTGAAATAGGAGGTTTATTAGTATCAGTAAAAAGTCAAAACAAAGAGAATTATTTAAATCGTAACAATAAGAATACAAGGGTTAACAAAATAAATTAAAAATGTTCAAATGAAAATCCGTAATAACAAAATTTGTTAAAATTAATAATAATAAAATTGTTTAGTAGTAAGAAATTTGTAAATTACATGTAAAAATTTATTAGTTAAGGTGTTAGAAATAATTTTGTTAAAACATTAGGTATAAACTTTGAGCATTACGTGTGCGTCGAGAAGATTAATCAAAAACCAAGTGATCGGTCATCCGATAAACCATCGTTGGACAATTCCAGTAATAAACAGTAATTATGTGCTTCAAATCATCGGTTAACCTAAAAACATGAGAAAATTAAATTAAAAGACAATTTTAAATTTCGCGCCACACAAAGATGGTGGTTTTCACTCACGTATCGATTTATTGTTAAATAATCAAGTAACAAGGGATTTGTAACACCTTGACGATATGGAAAACAAAAGAAGCTTCTTCCTAATTTGCAAAAAGGTCGCACGTGTAATTTTATCGGCTCCAGTATTAATTGATAAATTGTAGAAAATTTAGGATAAAACGAGAAGAACTGTAAAAATAAAGTGTTTAAACGTTAGTGCGAACGTAAATAAAGTGAAAATAATAAGGTTTACTTACCGATTGCAAATATTTTTGAAAAAATAGAAAATTTGCCACGAGGGTTATAAAAATTTTAACGAAGAACAAATCTGAAAATATTAATAGGAGAACGAGGTCATCCATGGGAACAACCATTGAATACTGGAGGTGCGCTATACCAACAATAAGGAGCGAACCATATTTATACAGGGTAAGCAAAAACATTTACCAAAAACTTAATTTTGTGCAACGATCGCGTACTACGACGCCACGTGTTTAGATTTTATTGTTGGGGATTAATAATAAGAAATTGATTAATTTTTGTATACATTTATTTACACATAAATTATTGATAATCAATATAATAACTTTTGCATTACAAAACGGATTATTTTTGGGATCCTTGTATTCCCGGATATTTATTTTTCAGCATTAACAGATTGGATTTACAATTTCCGAAAGAACCGACTACTGAGATAAGTAAGTTACATGCAACAAAACACCCAGTTAGCCGAGGTAATAAGTACATTACAATTTTTATTAAATTGCGATTGACGGGGTTCATCCGTACCTTCATCATCGTAGTATGTTCATTAATGATAAAAAAATTATGTTTCTAATTATTAACAAGGTTTTTTAAATTTAAAAATTTAAATTAAATTTTTAAATTTAGTTTATAATTTGGCAGTAAATGTAAATGAAAGGGGTAGAAGCCAAAATCATTAAAACATTTTAGAAAGTATTTTTCCTGACTCTTTCCAGATATAGGAAAAAACATTGCAAAAAATGGTTATCGAAATGTAAAATAATAATACCTTGTACTACAATATTGATATTATCATCAATTTTAATAAAACAATAATTTTATATTATGGCAATTACGTTCCCTTGCTACAAGGTGATAACCGATTTTATAAATAGTTCTTTATTTGTATTCATAAATAAGTCGCAATAACTAACAAATAAACAATTGTCGGAAACTTTTGAAAGATTTCCTGAAGCACACATTTATTGAAGATTAAATTTTCTTTTACTCCTGTAAGTTTTATTCTTTGTTTTTCACATTCTATTATATTTAAATCACTTTGATAATTTTCTCTATTTCTAAGAAAATCCTCAAATTTCCTAATATCGCTTCTCATTTCTTATTAACATTAGGTAATACCTATATAATTTATTAAGATACTCACTAAAATCGGACTTCTTGGGGGTTTAAACAAAGGCCACTCTTTAATTAGTTTTAGAAAGTTCATATGAGAACATTGACGATTTGTCAATATAACAGTTTTTTTCAATTTTGTAATAGGTATATAAGTCCAATTATTATCATCGACATTGTATTTTAGCCAGATCCGAAAATTTGTTGTATTTTCATCGATAGAAGTTGACAGATCATTGTCCGACAATTTATAATTATAAATTTTTTGTAAAAAATTAATTCTAAACTAATTATTTGCAGAACTTTATTTACAAACAAAAATTATTCAAAACGAGTAGTTCTGGCAAAACATTGTTCCTAAATAATATACCTACTTAAAAAATAATACATAAAATATTTCAACAATCGATGTCGAATAAAAAACGAATTGCTAATTATAATTTTTAATTGTTGGAATGAACAAGTTTGTATGTTTAATATAAGAACGCCATTATAGCAGACATACTTATTTGCAAAATATTCTAAAATTAATGCAGTTACGTTTGCAATAAGAATGGCATTTTTAATTATTAAATGCCTACTCATGCTAAAAGCATCGTCGATTGAAGGAAAATTCATTCAATCAACACCAAAAGTAAGAAAAGTGTTCATGAATTTAAAAATTTGATGGGATTTTTAATTTGATCCACGGATTCTTGATTTATTGCTTAAGTAAATATCTTTGTGTAGCAAATGAAGATTGTGTAATGAATTTTTGTTGAATGATAATTTTCAGCTAGTTACAGGCGAAAACCCATGCCGGGGAGCTGAAATCCCCAATTGAATAGGTATCAGGGGGGGGGGGGACTTTTAGAGGAATCATTTAGACACTCAAATACAGATGTCTGCCAAATTCAGCTTCCCCGAATTTTTTTGAAACCTCGAAGCAATTTTTTCTCTTCGTGCCTGAACTAAAATTCATAGCATTAAAATTAAACATATTAACAATATCATTTAAAATATTAAAATACTGTACTATTATCAATAATTTTATTTTTAAATGTGTAGGTACTTGATAATTATACCCAATAAAAAATTTACTTAGACCACTTAAAATATTATCTATAGTAAAAATCGCAACGTGACAAATAGGTAATATAATGGAAAACTGAAATCATTGCTCTCAAGGGTTAAAAAACTTTTTAATTCTTAAAATATTTGATAAGATTAAATATTTTATTGTTTTCGAGATAACACAGTGCTATAAAAGAAGGGAAAAATGTATTTTTGGCATTAGTACCTATCACCAATATGAAGGTTCTTATTGCAATCACCGTAGCTGTCTTAGCTTTTGCTCAGGTAATTAACATACATTAAAATTATACACCATAACTGAACATTTGTTTTGCTGTTTTTGCAAAAAATTGGGCAATGCAAAATATATTATTTACTGCACTTATTGCATACTGAAGAATTGCCAAGACAGCGAAACAATGTTTTGGTATTTTACAATTTTATGTAAGAAGCCAGCGGTTGGCAATGGTTATTGTCAGTTTTTGACATGGAATTGCAATTAAAACTTACTGTTTTTAGGCAGAAGATTTGTCAAAATATACACCCAATGATCTATTCGTAATTCCGGATATACCAGCACCCTTCAACCCCAAAGTTGTAGGTGGCGCTGAAGCTGAACCACATTCTTATCCACATTCGGTAAAACTAATAAATAGTAAAATCTTACTTTAGGTTATGACTTTCATTTATATTTCTTCAGTGTGCTGTATACATTGATGGTCGTTCATTCTGTGGAGGGTCAGTCGTTAGCAAAGATGTTGTGCTCACAGCTGCTCATTGCGTTGATAGGTAAAACTGAAAAAATTGCTAAATCGTATTGATACACTAAAGTCATTTTATACAGGTACTCGTTTTTTGACCAATAGCAGCAGGATCTTGAAGTACATTAAACTGGAGCTAAGTTGCGTGTTTTTATTCTGACCAGTAATCAAAAAAACGCAACATTGCTCTAATTTAATACATTTCGTATCTCTGAAGATAACAGATAAATCCCCATGCTATAGATTTAAAAATTAGCACCTTGAGGTTCCAATTTTTGGAGACACCAATATTGTTACAATTTTTTAAATAATGGCTTTTACCATATTTTTATATATTATATGTAATTTATAGTGCCAGATCTGTAGAAGTAGTATGTGGTGGACATAACTTAAACAACAATGAACCAAGTCAGCAAAGAATAGTGTCTACCAACTTTGTTGTTCATCCAGATTGGGATCGAGGACGATTGATAAATGACGTTGCACTTATAAAATTAAGTACTTCTTTGGAATTAAATGGCAAGTCTCTATACGTAAAATACTGAATAAAAACTAATCAATCTTAATATTTATAGATGCTGTGCAACCAATCGCGCTTGATGGTGGTGATTGCTTGAGTAAAGATTTAGACGGTACCCCAGGAACTGTTTCAGGATGGGGAAGATTTGGCAGTGGTGGTGGCATTAGTCCCGTTTTGAGACATGTTACAAATCCACTCTTAACAAATGAGAGATGCAGGGGCTTCTTCAATATCATTAAAGATACACATATCTGCTTAGATGGTGCAGGTGGAAAGAGTTCATGTAACGGAGACTCCGGTGGTGCATTATTAGGTAACCGCGATGGTGCCAGAGTAGAAATAGGCATTGTATCTTTTGGCAGTGCTTTTGGTTGTGATATTGGATTTCCAAGTGCTTATACACGTGTTGCTTGCTTTTCTGATTGGATCAAGAACAACTATTAAATTTAGCAATCTGATAATTTGGTAATGGAGCAGTCTTATGTACTAAAATTGATTTAATAATTACTTATCAAAATTAAATAAAATGAAAATGCAAAATTAATCATTTATTATTTTCTTATAATTTATTTCAAAACTATAAGTTACATTTAGTTTTTAAATGTACAATTAAAATTTATTAGGGAATATTCCGTGAGATTTTTTCTAAAAGGAAGGTGCGACTATTCGGGATCCCTACTTTATACCACTATATATGGTATACAGTGATGTAGTCCCGGAAATTAACCTCAAAGGCGAGTCATATGGTTCTTATGAAGGCATTTATCCAAGATAAAATTGAGTATATTACTACCCGGAGATTCTAAGATTATTGACAAAAGGAATCAAAAATCTCCTTTCTCAAAGTCTTCAATACTGTACAAGAAGAGGGCTTTGAAGCTCTAAGCAAACTTAGAAAACTTTCTTCGTGGCCGACTTTTAATAGAAAGGTCATACGTCAAGTTGATGTATCTGACAAAAAATAATAGATATTGAAGAACTTAGGTGGTGGATAATTCCAAAAATATTTCAAGCAGAAAACGTTCTCCCTACAAATGCATCACCATATTATGTTCATCGAATTCATTATTATTAAATCCACACATATGGATGGCATCGTGCGAACTAGCCGCCTACCAAGATCTGCCTCAATTGGGCAGATCTGAGAATGTGTAACCTGAGTTTTCCGCTCGCACACCACGCGAGATTTTCACGGAAAAGTGATTTCAATAACATCCAAGATTAGATTCAGTAGTCAGACATTTATAAATTGTAAAATCTAAATTTAAGTAAAATATTTTTCGTTCGGTTAATATAATCCACTATTTAAAAATTAAATCAAGAGATACCGATATTTTTAATTCGTATAATATTATCAACGTCTGAGAATAAAAGTTAGGTATATTAATTTTTCTATACATAAATTATAGATTCATGTGGATGAAATAGAACTTTCGAATCGACGTAGCTCGAATCGCTATATTGTTAATTTATCAAGTAAGCATAATTTCCTCCACTCCAATACGTTTTTACTTTCACGTCAGCAAGCCAAATGCTTTCATATAGAGAATCAAATTGTACATATTGACACTTTTATCGTGGTGCAGAAATTATCCTCGCAAGCCAATGCAGGTTGAAAACACGTGTAGCTCCGAAACGTGAGAATAGAAATTATTTTAATTTGTTATCTGGCCAAATGTTGGGTTTATCAGCCAAACGTTGGTTTTTATCGACCAAATGTTAGTTTTATATAGCATTTCAATAGGTATTGTGAAATTTTATCGCGTTTGCAAGTAGCAAAAAATAGACCTTTTGCAACGTGCTAACCGAGATAAGCTTATATTAAAGGAGCAAAAACTAACACCTGTTCCAGATGTATTTCGAAATTTTGCGTGCCGTTCTGCATTTTTAGAATCAGGGGAAATGGTAGCTCGCCTCGAGCTCTAAGCAAATCAAATGTGCTAATTGGTCTTGCATCTCTTATTTTCCGATGTAGGGATTTGAGGGGAAACCAATTAAAGACGGTATTGACAGATCGAGTAGTAGGATCATTACCCCCAGAAATGCATTTTTGCAGTAGCGATCGATATAAAAGTCGGTGCACTGCATGTAAAATTTAAGACTCCGATCTGGGTCTTCAGTATCGAACCTATGTTGGTTGGTCCAGTGATATCGCCTTAAGCGGAAATTAAATAAACCTTGCAGAAGCAAGGTTTCAAACTATTAAAAATCAATTGTTTAATATATCTAGTGCAGTGCAATCAGGTAAAACAAATTATTATCGCAATTTCGAGGCAATCTTTGAATTAATTACCAATCATTCAAGAAAGTATCGAACATTTATTTAAAATTTAACAAGTTCCGCTGTCTTTTAAATATTATCGAACATTTCTTTTAAATAGTATCGAACATTTATTTAAAATTAACTAAGTTCCGCTGTCTTTTAAATAGTATCGAACATTTATTTAAAATTAACTAAGTTCCGCTGCCTTTTAAACAGTATCGAACATTTATTTAAAATTAAATACGTGCCGCTACCTATAAATATTATCGAACATTTATTTAAACATTTATCGACAGTGTGCCGCTACATTTAAATCTTTATCGAACTTTTATTTAAAGATAATCGACATTTATTTAAACATTTATCGAACATTAAATACGTGTCGCTACCTATAAATATTATCAAACATTTATTTAAATAGTAAATACGTTTATTTAAATATTTTTATCGGGAATTAAACAATCAAATACGTTCCGCTATTTGTCAAACCTCATAGACATTTCTTTAGATTATTTAAGTTAGTTGCTAATAACTCAACACATTATAAATATTTCACCGTACGTACCGCGATCCAGAACAAAAGGGATCATCGATGTCATAACCGACGCGGCCGGTGCATATTGCTCTGTGTAGTCGTACCTAATAGGGTTTCTCGTTGTAATTAAATTTTGCAATGTGCGGGTGCACGTAAATGTACCCCGTCGATAGAAATATTAAACTTTTACACAATTGACAAATAATGTAATTATAATACCTCGGCTTAACTGTCTCGGTGTGCATGGACTTACCTCACTCAGTCTGGGTTCGTTCCGGAACCAATAACTGTAATGCTAAAATCAAATTTTGGGCTCTCGGAACAGGTCAAAAAAATATCTTCCGTTGCAAAGACAATTATAATTTTATTAAACACAATAATGTAAATAAATGATTTGTCAATAAAAATGTTCTTAAAATTAATCTTATTTCTAAAACTATCAAACGTTTACGAATAAAGCACGCGTTTATATTTGTCTAAAATTTTCACTTAGTTTTATTTCGAAAATAAAGTAATGGAGATTTACCTTTATGAAAAATATAGAGAGTTTCTCGTTTCTAGTACTAAGTACCGTGTACTTGTGCAGATGAACTCAAACGATGGCTTCATTTACATGTAAAATTTTGTAGATTAAGTTTCTTGTGCATGTGGCGTCGATATCCAATTTTTCCAAAAATAATCACAATCTGTTGATATTTTCAACTAATTTCACTACTACGTTGGGTAAGTACGTTGATTTAATTATTTTTCACACTTTTTGATAAAGATGACTTAATATTTTCACACAATTATCGAATTTTAGTCTGGACGCTTAAAATTAACACGCCATTACCTGTGAATTCAACGCGGACCTCCTCAATTGTTTCTTTTATCCATCGCCTCGAAATTCATAGCGATCTTGATTTTGAAATCAATACCATTTTGACCTTCCAAGATTACAGGTCTGTATTCAGCTCAACGTGACTTGTTAAAATTTTAATAAAAATAATTTTATTTTTTTTTTCATAGACTGGATTGATCTTCACCATTGCTTCGTGATTGATTTTATGAAATTTATGGACATGCATCATCCATTTTCGGTGCACTAAATCGAAACACTCCGAACTTACGTAATGTTTTTACTACTCATATAAATTTAACGCTAACACAAATTTTCATATTAATTAAGCAATTAACAATGTTTTGACTTTTGAATTACCTTTCTTATGACTAAACAATTTTGATTTTGTATTATAAATAAACATTTTACATAAACGGAATTAATTAAGTGTTACATTATAAATTATTTTTGTTAACTTGTTTCAAGCTTCGCTTTTCAAATTAAATGATACTGAACTCAAATTCTTGGTGTCGGACGAAAGTTTATCTGTTTGATTAGATAAGTCCCATGCTTTGCATTATTAACAAATTCTCTGAATCTTAAATAAACGTATTTCTATTGACGTGGTTCACCGACATTGCATTACCCCCTTGTTAATTGAAATTTATATAAAAATACATTGCAATATGTTAGTTTATCGGACTGCAGTTGCAATCAAGTGCACAGCTGTAAGTGTGAAGGTTTATACCGTTCAATTTCGTGACGGATGTTTTTAATTAGTAAAACACATTTTGTTAAAACGCATTTAAAATAACATGCGTGTACCCAGTGGCGGCTTCAAGTTAAATTTAAAATCGAGAATAATTGTCAAAGTGCATTCTTTCTAGTAATGATTTTCCATTTGTCGAAAAAGCGGGAATAATAAATAACCCCGTAATATCGGCGAATTTACGTTCGCATCACCACCTCGGATTTGGAGGGACTTTAGACGGGAAATCACACCTACCTCTATGGAATGGTCCATGGTATCGTAATCAATTCACTTCCGCATTGGAGGGATTCATTATTCGACATCTACCGACATTCTCACTTTGGAAGTCCATGTCCAAAGGCTTTTTCCTGAAGGCCAGAACTGTTTATGAAGGAATACGTAAGCAATTTTTATTATTTATAAGTTTTATTGTATTAAGTGGCCCCATTGGTCACTATTCACGTTTAAGGAGTAATCTACTCAACCTTGTAGACGATCGCAACCCCCATGTAATCCTTTTGCTTATTTTATAGTATTTGTTTAAAAGTAACATAACTTTTAATACGCCGATAGCGTGTTACCGTTTATTTGTTGGTTTAACGTAATATTTTGCGCTTTACAATTTTGCATTTAACTTTGCATTTAATTTTGTAACTATATATTTCAGCATTTGTATGGGTTACAATAATTGTGTAACGATTAAAGTGGAAATTAGGATTAAATCCACGCCCCCACTTATGGGGTTTTGTATTCATTTTTCGCAGATTAGTAGTTCAAGGTTTTCATTGTTTTATGCTACTAGTGTTCAAATTGTTTTGATAACTTTCGTGAAAAGTCAACTCAATTGTAAATATTTGCCAAGATACTCCAGTACTTGTAAATTTGAGTGTACTCTGTATGTATTTTGTCACCACCCCCTGTTGATATTGTTTATATTATATCTGTGTTGTTACTTATTTGTGTGTTTTATTGTTTTCGTATGTGTATTTTGTTTAGTTATTTTCACCAAAGGAGAGTCTGCCTATTGTAAAGGTAAGGTCGTTGGACAGGATTTTCCCAAAGTGAGAATCATCAAGAAAGATCAACAAGTTGTCGCGTACCAGCTTGGAAGGTGTGATATTTCGTCCCCTTCGAATAAATTCAGATTTAAGAACGCGTGGCGCCCATTTCACTACCCCTCGTGTAAATATATCCCCACCGATTTTGACAATTTTCCGAATCACGATTGAGGGTTGCCCAATCGTCGATAAGAGACCTACAAATCGCGACATCACGTCACAGGACCCTTTGGCTCATTTAAACTACCCACCCCCTTCGCGGCATGAGCTAGCCACCTTTGTTTATACCTGTTCAAAAGGTGTCTTGTTTGCGAATTGTAAGGTAACAAATGGTGGTAATTCTAAAATAAAAGCAATCATTTCGCCCCTGTTATATATTTCTGTGGTGTCACGAAAGAGGGAAAAAAGTCAAAAATTTGAATATTTTTCTTTTTTTATATAGATTTTTACTAATCGTTCTATCGGTGAATATTTTACAACGAAAACCGAAATAAGTTAAAAATAAGCTTACGCATCTCATTACTATTGAAGAAAGAATATGGAAATTAGTCATGTACTCAAATATTAATAAAAAATATAAATTACAGTGTATCACTTATTTCCCTTTTCCATTTCATCACAAATTGAAGAGCCCACGAAAAGGACGTGTTAAGGCCATTTTATAGAATTTTGCAGGAGAGCATTTTTAAGGTTTTAATCTTTCATTAAAAATCAGATAAAGTAATACCAAGTTGAAATTTTGTATATTTGTGCAAAAATTATGTTTATTATTAGCATAAAAAATTATATCTTGATTAGTTTTTCGTACAAATTTATTTCTCTCTACAAACGTTATTTTATCCATGCATAAAATGTGCTTAGTCCTTCTTGTTAAATAAATAACGTGCGAAGTCAGAGAAAAAATTAAAGAACCCCTCGAATAACCCAGCTCATTAATGTTATTTATGACTATAGTCCGGATTTATATGTTAGGCTTCTATACAAAGTATAGCAAGAAGCCTTATGATCTGGCTCCGTGTCCGTCTGTCTGTCCGCATAATTCAAAATCATACAGAGCGTTTCAAATCGTGTTGGAAATACTCTGTGTGTATAGAGGTCTAAGAACTGGGTAGCCAGTGCGCTACTTTTAGGCTTCTATACAAAGTATAACAAGAAGCCTTATTTAGGCTTCTATTTTTTCAATGCAGACCAAATATAAGTTATATTTTATTTACATAATTTTTTACCTATATAGGAAATTTAAATACGTTGATCCGTTGATACGTTGATATTTAATTTCATTGTCTTAAATACTAGTTACAATGTTAATGAGGGGGTCGACTTCAAGCCGCTTTGGCACAATGCTACGAATATCTTCCGGACTAAAAATGCCAAATTGCACATTCTTTACAGTTTTGACATTGTTAATAATTTACTTTTACTTAACGCGCGAAAAATTAGCCAAACTGTTACATCTACTATACTCATAGGGCGATGTCCTATATAAGAAAATTGATCTGATGATACGTTGATCCGTTGATACGATGATCCGTTGATACGATGATCCGTTGATACGATTATACCTTGATACGATGATCCGTTGATACGATTATACCTTGATACGATGATAAGTTGTTGATACGATTATACCATGATACGATGATTCGTTGATACGATTATACCATGATACGATGATCCGTTGATACGATTATACCTTGATACGATGATCCGTTGATACGATGATCCGTTGATACGATGATCCGCTGATACGATTATACCATGATACGATTATTCGTTGATCCAATTATTCTTTGATACGTGGCTTACTGGTCTAACTGCCGCAGGGATTAACGGCCAGAATAAAGTGAAGATAAGGTATTGTCCCAAGGATATGATTTACTAGGATATTGGATATCAGGGGACGTGTTAACGAAATACTATGTTTTGAATCGACTAGTTTCGACCCTCTATCGGGGTCATTTTCAAGACTGTAATAAAGGAAAATGTACATAAACAAGCGAAAAAATACAAATCGAATGTAAAATATGTCACCTCTCAAAACAGATTATAACACATTGTAGTAAACTTACAATGAATATGGCCAGAATAAAGTTATAAAGTAATAAACATGGCCAGAATAAAGTTTTACTGAGCCCGGAGTGTAACCAGGCATTCAGAATTAGCAGCAACGCACTTAACCGCTTTAGCTGACGATCGATATGAAAAATCTAAGCCCTCGTGAATAACTTGATCCAGTACGCCCCTGACTTATTGTATGACAGCTGTTTTCAGATAACAAAAATTAAACAAGGTGTAACTCGCTTTAGCGGCAGTTCTTAGGCTTCTATACATCTACCTTTCTGGTGTGGAAAGTTGTTATTATCTGGTTATTTTTGGTCGCCATATAAAATGTAACATCACATAATCAGATAATCTGCACTAATTATTTATTATTTTATTTTAACCACAGCAGTGGCTTGATGTGGATAGTGAAGTTAAGTTGTAAATAAAAGAGAAGGAAGAGGATGGATCCACCTCAAAAAATGGACCGGAAATTACGCGAATTTCGAAAGCGAAAGCAAATTGTCAATATGACGTCAGAACAAATTATTCAACATCGCGAAAGAAATCAAATTGCCAACATGACGTCAGAACAAATTGAACAAAATCGCAAACGAAAGCAAATTGCCAACATGACCCCTTCGCAAATATTACATCGTTCACGTAGTCATGCAATTCGCCGACAAAATCCACGAAGTAAAAACGCAGCTGTTCTTGAAGTAGGCAACGTTGTAGAACCAAATGTCGACGTTCATAACTGTAGTTTTACACTATCAGAAAAGTACACTACCACAACTACCAGAAAAGTAGTTGTATAGAAGCCTAGGAACCGCTGCTAAAGCAAGTTCCAACTTGTTATGTTATATTATAGTTATATTGTTATTCATTGATGTTCGTTTTGTGTTTTATTTTTAAATAAAGAGTTCTTACATTACAACTGTTTTTTACATTTACTTTACTTTAGGTCGCAGAACTCGCCGGAATTGTGCAAGAAGACTAAGAAATGTTACGTTGAATACTCATCGAACTGCTTTCCCGGAAAGTCCGATATTTGTTGACTTTAACTTTTTCATATATTTTATGATTTTTATTGCTAAGTTGTGGTTGTTGATTTATTTGTTGATCCATGGTGACGGATCTATTATGGTCCGCCCTGTGAGGCCGAAGGCCGAACAACTATTCTGGGTCTAGATGGCTAAGGGCGGCATAAGCCGCCCGTGCCAGCTAGTTAAAAATAAAATAGTTAATTAAACAGTTATTAAAGAGTATACAGCCAAGTTCGTATACGTTCTATTATATCCTGATAATAGAGCGCCTGACCAATCAGCCTGTGCCTGAAGACATAAGTCAAAGACTGTCCCAAACAATAAATTTCCCCTTTAACTAGCTCCGAAGTCAGAAAACGAAATAAATTGAATGGTCTCTTCCCAAAAGTGCAGCGATAAGATTTGTACTTGCCAATCAATTCTTAATGAACTCCATTAATATAATTTTTAATAAATTTGATACAGAGATACACAAGTTCTAAAATTGAGGATAATTTGTGGTTTAGCTTTATTTCCACGGTCTAAGACATTTGAACGCGACCGCTTATTAATAAATATTTTGCTTGTTTGTTAGGGCTCTGCCATTCCTTTCTGTTCTTAATGTTGATGTAAAGGCACTATTTATCGTCACCAGTTTCGTCCGTTTGGGACAAAGCGGCCGATGCTGTTGACGAGCTAAACGATGACGAGCAAGCAAAGAAGCAAAATGGTAACACGCTGATTTTTGTTGCTTTTGCTCAAAATGAATAGTACCAAAACACCCAACTTTTGAACTTTGCCCATGGAATGCAAATGTCATAGATAGTTTGTTGATTGGTCACAATTAATAATATTGCCCAATTCCCGAGTTGATTGACGTGGATCATCACGAATTGAAGCATTTAATCGATCTTGATCAAAACCGGATGGTCTCCCTGAACGTGGGAAATCATTCATATCAAAATGTCTCATTTTGAAATGGGAAAATCATTTTCGTGTAGTACTTTCCATAATGGCGTTCTCTCCGTAAACAGCACAAATGGTTCCAGCGGCCTCCGATGCCTTAACTCCTCGGTTAAACTCAAACAAAAGGATATGTCGGAAATGTTCATTTTTTTGTACTTAACACTCCATTTTCTTTAGCCAAAAATTACCCCTAACTTTCTACAAATTGAAAAATTCAAGAATTATTCAATAAAACAATACTATGGCATTAAAATGACATTGATATTTCTCAAGCAAATTTAATTGTTTCCAAAGCACTCTTACCTTGCAAACCAAAAACGCTACGAACTTTTGTGTCAATCTGATAGTTTTATTTTAATTGAATCAATCTAGAGCCTCTAAATTTTTATTTTTCAAAAAATAATCAACATAATTATAATATTTATTTCTATTTATTGAGAACCTATCACATAATGTATATAAGCTCTTGATTCATACATAACTATTGGTAACAATGGGTTAAACAAAATTAATCTCGTATAGGAATACCAGAATTTGTGTGTATCCATGGAAGAAACGAAACAACTTTAGTGAAAACAGATGGCCAACCAATTTCGCAACCCAAAGCAAGGCCAAAAGATACGAGTCCTTGTTGTGTTATTTTACCATCTTCTTCAACTGTAGTTAGAGGTCCTCCAGAATCACCATTACATGCAGATTTACCATTTACACCGCTAATACACACATGATTATTTCCGGGAATTCCAAAATAATAAATTTGGCATATAAACTGAGATATTACATGTGATTCTACATATCGAAGAACTGGACTAATTGCTGTAGCCCTATCTGAATCTTTTCCCCATCCAGATACAATCGCAGATTTTTTATTTAATGGTTTATTCACATCAGAATATCGTGGTAATCGGATAGGTTGCACTGCATCTAAAAATTGTTAACAAAATCAGTAAATTTTTAAAAACTTCCCAGAATAAGAAAATATTTTCTATTGCAACTGGTAAACTGTTATTTGCAGAGTAAAGTTTATAAAGGCATAAAATCACGAATAAAATACAGGTAGTTTGTTTTGCTAGATATTTTAATCAAGCTCTTATTTCGTTTGGACTTGAACCGAGTACCTCGGCATTGGCGGTAAACACCCTGTAACCTTCCTGAGCATTTTATACATGTTACTTCTGTTTTATTAGTTTTAATATAATATTGAAATGTTCGTTTTAATCTTGTCAAGTAATCAACGACATCCCTACATAAATCTAAGAATTACTCGTGTTATTCCAGAAATAGAGCTCATTGCTACGTACTGTTTTTGTAAGGGGTAGGTAACTAAAATTCTTAAACTTTTAAAATGAAAAAAGCAATTCAGGTTAAATTTATAAAAAGGAATGGTTAGTAGTTTATAAGCTTACCATTAAATTTGATGCTTTCTGGTAATTTAATTAATCCAATATCGCTGGTTATAAACATAGGGTTAAAGCCTTTATGAACTATAAATTCGCTAGACACAAATCGTTGTTGAGTTGATTCTTTCTCATTAACCTTATGAGCACCCAATATAATTTCTGCACTTGAAGCCCTGAAATAGTAATGATTATTTATAGTGGTAAGTTTATTTCAATTATTTGCAATTATTATAAGAAAGCCAAAAATATTCGCTATAGGGGAGAAATATTAATTGTACGCACCCTGGTGGCTGTAATATCAACTAAATATTTGACGTCTTAATTAATTAAAATTATTTTAAAAATTAATTAAAACACGTTAAATTTATTATTTTTTATTAAATTATTTATTTATTACTTAGTTGTAATGTATTATTATCGTTCAAAACCAAATCAAAGTATTTCTGAGTGAGGTCAAGCGAGGTTATATCATTAGCGTGCATCAGCGTGATGTCACGTTGATGTTGCTTACAGCGCACCATCGTTAATATTTCTCCCCTATATAACGAAGGCTAAACTTCCCAAATTAGATTTTAAATTTAAAATGTTAAAGAAAAACTATATAATTGTAATTGTTAATCAAACACATTATTTATGCACAGTGAAAGAGATAAAATTTATTGAGGAGAATATAAATCGATAAGACATTTTATTTCTTTCGGGGGACGCGATCATCCTGAGTTGAAGAAGATTCTTCTGCCGGGTAGTAATTGACGAAGATTGTCTATACCTTGAAATTTGACAAAGTAACAGTTCTTTGACATTTGTGTTCAGAAAGGTTTGCCATTTAATCATGAATAAATTAACACTTGAACAACGCTACCAAATTGTGGAAATTTATTTTCCAAGTCCGAGTTCACTATTGGTGCGGTTTTGGATAAATTTCGTACCACTTCTTCATTGTATGGTGTAAGACCACCAACAAGCGAAAGAAATGTGCGTACCGAAGAAACTATCGCTTCTGTGAGTGAAAGTGTGCAAGAGAACCCAAACATTTCAATTCGCCATCGTGCTCGAAACTTGGGCTTTGTCCGTCCACTACATGGAAAATTTTACTTCGAGATCTTGGTTTACATCCTTACAAGATCCAGTTGGTTCAAGAATTGAAGATTATCGATTGCGTCGTGCGTTCGCAGATTGGGCTCACAACCAGTTGGAAGTGGATCCATTTTTTTACCGACAAATTTTGTTCACTGACGAGCCACATTTCTGGTTGAATGGGTATGTGAACAATCAAAATTGCCGTATATGGACTGAGACCAATCCGAAACATTATCTTGAGACTCCATTGCATGCATTAAAATTGACTGTTTGGTGTGGAATACACGCTAACGGCATCATCGGTCCAAATTTCTTTCGAAATGAGGAAGGAGCTACCGTAACGGTGAATGGTGTGAGATACGACACATGCTCAATACATGTTTGTTTCCAAAAATCCAAGAGTTAAACATCGACAACTTATGGTTCCAACAGGATGGTGCTACGTGCCACACAGCCACCGAAACCATCGATTTATTGAAAGGACAATTTGGTGACAACATTATTTCAAGAATGGTCCTATCAATTGGCCTTCAAGATCGTGTGATTTGACGCCTCCAGATTATTTTCTTTTGGGGTATGTTAAATCCATGGTTTATGCTAACAAACCAACAACTCTGGAAGTATTGGAGGCCAATATTCAGCAAGCCAATTATGAAAGAAGGTCAGAAATATTGGAAAAAGTGGTCAAAAATTTAGTTTAGTTAGAATGATATCAATTTGACGCCGCAACGTTTCAACATTTAAAAAAGTTAAGAGTAAAAGTTTACTAAATTATTAAAAATACAACAATTTGGCTCACCCAAAGTGGGGCTTTAAATGAAATTAATAAAGCAAATAAAGCATCGATTCGATATCACAAGTAAGTCACAAAACTTGTCGCAAAGATATAATATCATATCATTTGTAATACCACACCTGTGCTGTATCACAAATGAAGCATCGATGTGATATCACTTATTGGTGATAAATCACCAAGTAATCACAAGTAAGTCACAAAATATCACTTGGGTATCACATGGATATCACACATGTGACACAAATTAAATGTCACAGCGATATCGCCGTGATGTCTGCGTCTACTGAGTAGAATGCTGTATAATGAAGTTACTTGGGTCTTTGAAGTGGTCATTTGTATAACCTCGCGGAAAAGTATTTAATGCGATTAACGGGAAATTTTTTTTGTATTTTTAATCAACTCGATGAGGAATGAGGCAACACATAGTAACATATCCATGTTTGGCTCATTGTATTATAAAATATGACACATACCTGTAGAGACAATGAGCGGCAGTTAAAATATAGATATCTGATATTATAGATCCACCACAAAATCCAGTTTTTGCACCAACTTTCATGAATAAAGCCGCCTAAACAATAATATATTTAAATAAAACAAATGCAGATTTTTTACAAAATAATCAAGTATAATAACCTGGTATGGATATGAGTGAGGAACAGCTTCTTCTCCTCCCACAATTTTTGGATGATAAGTTTCATGTAAACCAAATGGTTCTATATCTAAAGGATACACATCCGACAAATTCCTATTGCCCTAAAAATTATATTTTTAGCCCAGCATATTGTTAAAATGAACAAATTCTTACCTTAACAACAGCAATTATAGAGAAAATAATTAACCACTTCATAGTAATTTTTTTTTAAATATGATTTCGAGAGATATCCAATAATCATTCGATGTACATATCAACTAACTAATAAATGCTATAAATCAGTAATCACAATAATAATTATAATCACTGTATTTTCAAGTATTAATAATATGTATTTCTGGATAGATAAAGGCACTCTTTTTAATAAAAGACAATTAAAACTTGAAATTCGATTTATGATTAACAATACATTAAAGTTCTTGAACAACAAAACAATTTCTACTTATTTAAAAATGCTATGCACGATTAAAGTAAGTATAATAAAATCTGACATACTTAACTTTCTTTAAATTATAGTATTTTATTTGGTTTCAAATAATGCATTTCAAGTCAAATAAAAAATTAATTATTTTAGCTTTTGTGTCATCAAATTGGGCATCAAAAATAACAACAAGTTTATTTTCTTTCTGAACGAACTCAATAAATTCGAAAGCAAAATCGAAAATTTGGTCAGCCTATTTAAAAGTAAATGAGGAGTACTCGAGGCTGTGTTCGTTTATAATCCTCAAAACCTATAAAACGAGAATCGCTTACACCACTCAGGCGATTTTCGCGCAGATAAATACGGTTGAAGAATGATTTTAAATCGAGCTTATCAGCAACCTACTTTAATAAGTAGATTCCCGTTGTACAAACGCTACAATAGCGTCTTGACGTTTTCGTCTTACATTATTAATATTGCTTCAACTAAACAATTTTTATTTCTATATTTTACTTTCAAAAAATGTATTTATATTAAATTTCTACTTTTAATCGGAAGGCCGCTGTTCAAGTTGTTGGCTAATCGTGCCTAGATGCATTTTCATGTGTTGGCCTTTCTCAAATAGTAACTTTATTTTTCGTTCATGTTTTGTTATTAAAGACTTAAAACGGTTTTCCTACAAATTAAAAATCTATCTTTTCAAGAACATATTAGTAATCTATTTTAAAAGAAGAATCTAAGTTAAAAGGAATTCATTGTTTATGAATTATAAAGACTTGAGTATTAAAACGTTGTTGTGTTTCTTCTACTTGAAATGCATTATGGGCACCTAAAATTACTTCAGCATTTAAGGCGCTAAAATAAAAATAAATAAGCCGTTATTTTGATAAAAGTTTACTTTTTATTAGAAACTACGGTGGCAGTCAGTTAATGACTGCCAATTTGAAGAAACAAAAATTTGAAAATTTACTATTGCAAAGAGGAAGGTTTATATAGTATACTGTTAAAATTTTATGTGAGAATGTATTATCAAAATTTTGAAATAATCGATTTTTAAGTTAGCAAATTTACATGTAAAATCCTAACGAGATTCCGCGCGTCGTCATTTTATTGATGGTACGTGTGGAATGAATGACCCTAACACTTAGAAAATTTTGCACCGGCAGATGCAACTTGTTTCTCGTACATGTAACATCGATTTATTTTTTGTTTTATTCGATATTTTGGGGGTGAAACGTAAAATTTTACTGCCCCATACCGCGAGTATACTTTTTAATGCTATTTCGAGGTTCTCTCACATCCCGGATTTCTTGATGGGTGGCGCCTTCTCGTATGTTTAGCCCAGTAAACCAGGGTCAAAACCGCCCTGGAGGGGTTCAGAGCGGAGCGGCGCCCCGCAAGGGTAGGTTTTGACGATGGATAAACCTCCTAATCGAATGCACACCCCAAGAATCGAATAAAATTTTTTTTTATTTTTTCACTTTTTCGTCAATAGACGGGTAATTTTCGATTTTTTTACTAATGTTTATTACTAATATCTACTAATCACACCCCCACCTATCCGAATTTCAAAGAAAAAATCAAATCCGAGCGAAAAAATTTCACCCGTTCCGAAGGGAACGCCGATGCATTTCATCGCGTCTGCCTGAGGGGCGTGGCCTATTCGAACGTTTTCTTCGCTAAATTTATGTACTTTCAAATTGATTTTTCTCAACATTTTGACTATACATTCTCACATAAAATTTTTACAGTAGGTATAACCTTCCTCTTTGCTATAGAGAAATTTTCAATCGATTTCGGGTGGTGGGCGCTGGCTAACTGTCCCCGAATATTGTATTTGAACCTGGTAAGGAATTGAATATTAAGTTGCTTCTATTCCTCCAACTATTTTTAGCAATAATCCAAATTCTCCATCTTCTAAGTCAATTGAACGACACTGAAATTAATTTATAATTAATGATAACTTGATGACTACTATTATACTATTAAGTATTGCAATATTAATTACATCCAAAAAATTATAATTTGGCTAATTCTTTACCCCAATAATGCAAATAGCAATTAAAACACACCAATTTTATAATAATGACTCATCATATTAAATAAATAGGTATAGGTTTTCGCATATGCCCCACCAGCCCGCACCAATCATTTCATAATTCTCAACTACGCAGCGTAAGAATAGCCCTGGCCGCTGTTTTTTTCATATGAAGATCAAGTGGTGGAAGGCACAGAAGGGTCTCAAGCGCCAAAGTCCCATTAAGTAGTATGGTAATATCACCTGCATAATGTATGGTTAAAAACCTCTCTCATTAAGGTTTTTGAGAAAACTGTCTAAGGTATCCAGCAAACAGTTGGCCAACAAGGCTGCAAGGAAGAGCGCACCCGCCAACGGTAAGCTATTTAACTTTTACTCCGCTCTTGCTACTATATCTCATAGTAGCTGGGAGAGTATTCCCCCCTGAGGACTGTATTTTGTAATGATACCTTATATATTTTTATGACCCCAACTTCCACCTCCACGGCTCTCCATCAGTATATAACTGATCCATTTTGCAATGATAGAGGGAACCTCGCGTAGGCGTAGTACAACATTTAAACTGTCGATAGTAGCCTTCTATTAATTCTTCTACTTTTGAATTGGTCAGTTCGGAATCTAAGGCATACTTAAAGTAGTAGCGAATGTTTTGCTTCGATTATGTAGTATCAGATAGACAAACCCTATGGAAATTTTGGAAACAAAACTGGTGGATTTCTTGGATGGACTTCTCGACGTCCTCAACGATTTGTACGAAAATTAAAAGAAATATTTTGTAGGTGGCTGAATACAATGAAAGGGTTAACCACAATAAGAAAATGTAATTACATATTTATTAAATATATTTATTATTATTAAAAACTGCTAAACATTTTCAAAAATCCTGTAAAAGTTTGATAAAAATTTCTTAAGAGCAAAAAAGTCATAAATTATAAAAAAGTAAATTTGAAACTGTTTATATAAATAACATGGGATGCGTCAGTCAATAGGCGATTAACCGAAAACCTACGTATACAATTTCGTAAATTACGATAACTATGCATATTTAAACTACACTGTATAATTCAGCTTAAACCCGATGATGTTCAGTGTTGACGAAACCGTTGACGAATTATACCCACAGTGTAGTTTCCTTGTGAAAATTTGTACTTATTAGTTCTGAAAAATGTTCTGTGCATTCCTTACGTTATTCCTAAAATACAGTTATGATCAATATCAGTTTTCACTACATTAACCATCATGAATCTGGGGACTATAATATAATGCTGTAATATTTAATTTAGTAGATTATTTAATTTATATGAAATTAACTTCACAAAACATTTACCTACTACTCATACTATAAATCGCCCGTTTATATTTTATTCTTCATCTTTATTGCAAGAATCTTCAGAAAATTTTACGATGTCGACAAAGGGTAATGAATTCCAAAATTCAGTAGGCGTAATTTCTTCAGTAACATTCATTTGAACTGCAGTGGGACTCTTGATAGATAAATATGTGAACTCTTTCGAATTGCTTACAGGTTGTACAGTAAAACCATTTATTTTAGGAATAGACTTATCAGCAAACGAAACATACATATCAATCATCATATTCTTTATTATCTCATCATCTCTAGATATATTCAAATTTATAGGATGACCTCTAATCATGAAATCATAAAGAAGAAAACCATCCTCCGTATGGCCAACGCCAATATCTAAATCAATACCCAATGGCTTTTTTATGTAATCATCTATAAAACTATTTTTATATCCATAAATATAAGCATACACTTTTGATTTTGCTACACTTGCTTGAAGCCTAGAAGAGTTTTCAAAACTGTGTATAAACATTCTATCTCCAAAAAGTTTTATAACAGTTTTGTAAGTATCCCTGCCCATTTTATCTTTCCCAAAATATTTTTCTCTAATTTCTTTAGTAATAAACTCTCTGTCCGATTCACAGGCAGTGTAATTGTAATCCATATAGTAGTGAGCCCATTTATCGAATTTAGCATCTAATGCATCCAAATCTTCGTATAAAATCATAAGCGCTAAAGCTCCTTCTTCCGTACATACGGATGAAAACCAAGGCACATCATTAAATTCTTTCTTCATCAGTAAATTATAGGGATAATCCTCTAAAAATGATGAACTCGACTTTTTCTCAACAATTGGTGCAAAAATCGCTTGTGGAAATCCGTTAGCTGGCGAATTTAAATGTTCAACGTTTTGCACAATTTCGTTAGTAGGCTTCTCTTTCAAACACTGAATTAATATGCGGTTCGTTATATCGCTACATCCAACCAACGCTGCCAAAGCTTTAGCTCTTTCTAATGCACCTGTTTGAATAGCCCATGGCGTTAATGCATTTCCACTTTGTGATATTCCACGTTGAAACAGCCCTTTAGATAATTTAGAAAAATAATGAAAATGAACTGACGCACCTCCTGCTGAAGCTCCTGTGATAGTTACCGATTTAGGATTTCCACCGAATTGTTTAATATGGGTATTAATCCATTTTATAGCCATCGCTTGATCTTTTAAACCGTTGTTTCCTGGTACCACGTCATCTTCTGTGGATACAAATCCAAGAACTCCAAGACGATAATTTAAATTAACGAATACTACTTCTCTATCCATAAAAAAACTTGGACCACCCGAATCTGGAGCACCCTCCATGAAAGCACCCCCGTGAATTAAAACGATAACATCTAAATTGTCGCTCGGGTTAGGATTATCTCTAGGTACATACACATTTAAGTATAAACAATATTCGGTACCACTAACTACGTTAGATTCAGAGAGTTGTGAGCACACATAGGTCTTGTTGGCTACCAAAGTTTCTTTCCAAGGACCTATGTCGACCGGTTCTTCAAATCGTAATTTATTTACCGGAGGTTTTGCATAGGGAATTCCTTCAAATGCTGAATATATATGCCCATCGTAAGATAGTTTATGGTATCCTTGAATAGTTCCTAAATTTGTTTTTACCAAAGATTGTCCATGAAGTGCGACTGATAAACCTAAAAGGAATTTAAAATGTTAATAACTTATTTAATAGTAATATTATAAAGTTTATATACTACTTACTTAACAAAAAGACAACTACGTAGTAAGGTAACATTTTTAAAATTAAAAACTGTTTTGAACTCGATTCTCAGAATTTCATAATATACATAATATTTATAATATTATCTAAGTTTTAAAAACTGACTTAGTCACGTTCACAATCAAGTTGAAATCAATGACAAAATGTACACTGTAATAAACCTGATAAGGTTAAATGCAATCATTATATTATCTATCATATAAATAAGAAAAAAAATCTTTTACAATTTTGAAATATAGTCGAGCATGCGATCTATTAATCTATAAAAGTAGACGAAAAATCTACAAGTGGCCGTTTAAACCAATAATTGCTTCAGGACCGCAACCAGAATTATATTGAATTGAAAAATAAGCAAATAAAGTCCAACCGTCCAGTTTTCAACCGTGCTATTGGCATCATCAGATAGTTATATATTGGAATTATATGATAAAATACTAATCTTACTAATTTTCCGATTCACAACAGCACCTTCAATGATGCAAGTACAGTATACTGGTTTCAAATGGTTATATATAGAAGAAACTTGAGAAAAATGATTCCCATAAAGATGAAACTGCTCTGAAAAACAAAGTATTTTCAAATTGACGTGTTTCCTTTTGTAGGTTCCTAGCTACATCTTGAATCTAGGAATTCTTTTCTTTTCAAGGCTTCTTCTTCCCAGTATTTTTCATTGAAGTATCGACTGTAAAATATGTAATTTGTTCTAATTTTCATAATATGGCTAAGGTGTTGGAGCTTTCTTGATTTTATGGTGACAAATAACTCTCTGTCGTTCATTATTGTCCGCCTGTGAAATTCGCATCACCTTTCGATAAATCCATATTTTAAATGTTATCGACACCATCAAGGTCCACGACTCTACACCACATATTATTCTTGTTTTTATTTTTGCATCACTATTTTTGAATTTAACATTCATTTGAATGGTGGTTAAACACTGCAATAATACGTATATTTATTAACTCTTTTTGTATGGATCTCCGACTGATTTCAAAATGGAAACTTGTGATATTGTTTTTACTAATGATCAATGATCATCAGGTTTGTTTTATTACTGTTAATATATAGACCATATCTCTGACTGTTCTCCATTGCGCTATCTATTAAAAGAGTTCGTAGAATGATCATATTTTCTGTTCTTTGTCCGTTCAATTTTATTAATGCAGTTTGGTCCAGTATAAGTTTCTTGTGATTCTCAGAACCTTACAATGTAATCAATTTTCCTTTACAATTTTGATCATTTTCTGACTCTGCACTCTGTTAGAAGCTTTTTTTCACAATTCAGGTCTCTGCATCGGTGAAAAAGAACAAGGACAGCCTAAACAGCTTCACGTATACCTACTATATTCGTGAAACCAAACTGTGCAGATGATATTTATTCTTCGCAATAGGGATAAAATATTAATTGTACGCACCCTGGTGGCTGTAATATCAATTAAATATGTGACGTCATAAAAAGCATTGTTATTGTTTTCATTGGATTTTATACGGTAGAGATTATTGTTTGTCCTGGCGAAATCTAAATATATAAAAGAGAAGATCTGTTTGTTTGCGTGTTTGTTCGCTATACGTTCCTAGACCGTTGGACCGATCTCAACCAAATTTTGCACAGTTATTTTGTAGCTCTAGGCGCAGTTTTTTTTTATAAAATGGAGTAGAAATTCGAGCGGGGAAAAAAGTTATTCGCTTTTTTCGAAAATCAAATCACAAGTTTGACAAAAAATTTAATTTGTCAAATAATTAATCTGACGTACAGTCAGTGATTCAAAATACTGTCAACAGATGGCGGGGAGGGCGGCTTTAATTCGAAAAATGCAAACCACTAACAAAAAAAACACTAACAAATTAATCTGAAAATACTGTCAACAGATGGCGGGGATGGCGGCTTTAATTCGAAAAATGCAAACCACTAACAAAAAACCACTAACAAATTAATCTGAATGCCGCGAATAAGACCGGAGCACTTTATATAGGTCGCAGAACGTGGAAGATCCACCTCTTTGCGGAAGATTTAACTTTACATGAAGATGTAACTTTACGTGAAGATTATGTATGTATGTATGTATGTATGTATGTATGTATGTTTTCTATACAATTCTACACCGTTTGACCAATCTCTACCAAATTTGGTGTAGAAGCTATTTACAATGCTACGAAAAACATAGGCTACTTTAGAATCTTGCCGCGAACTTTGGTCAAGCGCTGTATTAGCTTGACCAACGTTAGTGCGGATCAACGTTTCAACGGATCAACGTATTAACGAACGATATCTATATATATAAAATTCAATGTATGTATGTATGTATGACAGATGACAGATGATAGATGACGGATGACGGATGACAGATGACGGATGACAGATGACAGATGACGGATGACGGATGACAGATGACAGATGACAGATAAAGGCCGAACAACTATGGCCTTCACGGATCTATTATTATCCGCCCTGTGAGGCCGAAGGCCGAACAACTTTGGCCTTCACGGATCTATTATGGTTCGGTCTGTGAGGCCGAAGGCCGAACAACTATGGCCTTCATGGATCTATTATGGTCCGGACTGTGAGGCCGAAGGCCGAACAACTATGGCTTTCACGGATCTATTATGGTTCGGTCTGTGAGGCCGAAGGCCGAACAACTATGGCTTTCACGGATCTATTATGGTCCGGTCTGTGAGGCCGAAGGCCGAACAACTATGGCCTTCACGGATCTATTATGGTCCGGTCTGTGAGGCCGAAGGCCGAACAACTTTGACCTTCACGGATCTATTATGGTCCGGTCTGTGAGGCCGAAGGCCGAACAACTATGGCCTTCACGGATCTATTATGGTCCGGTCTGTGAGGCCGAAGGCCGAACAACTATGGCCTTCACGGATCTATTATGGTCCGGTCTGTGAGGCCGAAGGCCGAACAACTATGGCCTTCACGGATCTATTATGGTCCGGTCTGTGAGGCCGAAGGCCGAACAACTTTGACCTTCACGGATCTATTATGGTCCGGTCTGTGAGGCCGAAGGCCGAACAACTATGGCCTTCACGGATCTATTATGGTCCGGTCTGTGAGGCCGAAGGCCGAACAACTATGGCCTTCACGGATCTATTATGGTCTGGTCTGTGAGGCCGAAGGCCGAACAACTATGGCCTTCACGGATCTATTATGGTCCGGTCTGTGAGGCCGAAGGCCGAACAACTATGGCCTTCACGGATCTATTATTGTCCGCCCTGTGAGGCCGAAGGCCGAACAACTTTGGCCTTCACGGATCTATTATGGTCCGGTCTGTGAGGCCGAAGGCCGAACAACTATGGCCTTCACGGATCTATTATGGTCCTCCCCCTGTGAGGCCGAAGGCCGAACAACTATGGCCTACTCGGATCTATTCTGGGTCTAGATGGCTAAGGGCGGCGGATGCCGCCCGTGCCAGCTAGTAATATTAATATTATGTAAGTATAACAAATTTTTTAATGTGTTTTCATGCTGTACGTCACTATATTCAAAAGTTAACCTTGCAATTTTTCTTGTGTTGTGTATTATACACGTGTAATGAATTCGAGGTTAAATTACTTAAAATTAATTATTTATTACTTAGTTTTTTGTTTAAACGTGTTTGTTATGTTGCAGTTTTAAGTTATGAATGCCAAAGGAAAACCGTGTAAGACAAGTTGTTGAAGTTATTGATAGGAGGAAGCGTGGATTTTAAAATTAAAAATGGGCAAGAAGGTTACACATCATATATGAAAGTATGCTTTTTACACTTCACATCAGAAGATTATTATTATGCAGGTAAGGAAGAAATTAACGTTTTAAAGACGAGAAGTTATGACTGTTCCTGATTTTAGAATGGGTTGGTCATCGACGATTATTACCAAATGCCGTTCCTTCACAAAATCTGCCTAGCAGAAGGACTTCTTGAAACGGCTGATATTCAGTTTTCTTTTACCTGTGATCGGTCAACGCAAGTAAAAAGTGGCGTACAAAATTATTTCGTTCTATAAGTAGTAACTTTGTGTTTTTAGGTTAGTTTATTAACAGATTTTGAATTGTTTTCATTTTTAATAATTCTTCCTCTTTGCAGAGGAGTCGTGGTCTTAATTAGAGATGTCAAATTATAAAGGTAATTGTTACTTAGTTCTATACTGCAGCAACATGTCTTCATTGCTCGAAAATATTTGTCCTTCCATTTAATGGAAGTAAAGATAACCATCATAAATTATTACGACATCCTGAGAATTCTTACTTTAATAATTGAATTTGATAACGTAGTTGCGAGTTTTAACGAAGATGTAAGGTGAGCATTTAAACAAGTAGTTGGTCTCTCATACACACAGAAAATAAAGGAAAGATAATTCTTTAACGATTTTATTACAATAAGCGACAAAACGAAGTTCTAAGTAAAATTATACAAAAATAATGGTCGAACATATAATTGGGACATAAATTATTGTGAAGTGAAATAATAAAAGTTTTACATAACATGTTTTTAGTTTTATTAATAAAATAATTATTATAGTTCATCCTATGAAAAACTGCGCCTATTAGCTGCTATTATTGATGAATTACCAAAGCTCGCCACAAGAGGCTAGGAGTCGTAATTTGAAGATCACCCTGCAAACGACATTAAAAAATGCCAAGATATAATTTAACTCTAAAAAATTCATTTTAAAAAAGTTTAATTGTGTCTTCTCTGCTTTTTTTGATTAGGAAAATACGTTTGTTTGTCCATTTTTTTTTCTTTTGGAGCAATTACCTTCTGAATGTCTTTTTAAAACTGGAAGTATCTCACTTATAGCTTTGGTTATACTTACTTATAGCTTTAATACCAACACCGCTAAACCCATATTTAAAACCTTACAACCATTACCCATAAATTGTACAATACCCCCTCACAAAATAAAATCAAAAACCAAGCAAAAATTAATGTACCAATAATTACCTATTTTTTTATATAAAAATGCATAGTTTTTACCACCTGAATTCCATTCTTCCACTTTTATCGATACAGCAACAATGTCATCAGGGTCTCTTCTATTTTCAATGTTGAATGTTGTAGCTACGTTTGTCAAGTCTTGACGATTCAAAAAATTAATTCTTTTTAATGCTTTCCCCTTCACTTCTCTTGTATCTTTTATGATTATTTCTTTTGACACACCAGCTTTTAACTTATCGCATAGTTCTTCTTTTTGTGCCTTTGTTAAACGTTGACTTCTAAAATCATCTTCTTTATGTCCAGCATGTGTTTTAACAAAATTTACTACAACTTGACCTAGAAATTATAACAAATGAAAAGGAATATAATATATAATGTGATTTCTGTGCACAAGTATACTCACAAATATCACAACTAAATGGTTTCTCGCCAGTATGAGTTTTTAAATGATTTTGTAAGTTTGATTTATGTGCACAAGTATACTCACAAATATCACAACTAAATGCTTTCTCGCCGGTATGGGTTCTTAAATGTGTTCGTAAGTTTGATTTATATGCACAAGTATATTCACAAATATGACAACTAAATGGTTTCTCGCCGGTATGAGTTCTTAAATGTATTTGGAAGTGTGATTTATTAACACATCACCACCGTTCAAAGGGTTTAGCATTGTACTGCTCCAAAGCTGCCTCCTTCGCAGATTTCCAGTAGGATTTTTCGTCGGTGCATGAAAATTCTTCAAACTGAAAAATGCTGGCCCTGAAATTATTTATTAATTTATATTTTTTATAAATGCATGCACTACACTATCTTACCTTGTACATAAAAGCAAAAATGCTGCAATATGTTTGCATCTTTGTGATTGGCCCGCTGTACAACTACATTTCATTTCAGAAATCTGAAGGTCCGGTTTATCGATACGAAACGTGCCCTGAATTTCGTGAGGTGTGTCAGAAAGATCACTCGTTTTCAAACGCAATGCAAGTGTTTTTACTACTTGATCATCTGTACTGTTCACTTTACCAAACGCAATTATGTGTCTTGCATTCAACACATTTTTGCCCTCACTGCTGCAGCGCGAAAAAACATCACAATTTAGAAACCTGTAGATTTCTTTGAGCAAAAGAAACTGCGAGTTTAAAGCCATGATAAAACCACTTATCCAACTAAACTATTTAAATCACAATATTAATATTATTCACCAGGAAAATTCGAAACGACAGCAAAGAAGTAAGGTTATAACCGAATCCTTTCATTGAAGTCACGCTTGTTGTTGCATTCAGCGCCCCCATCGGTAGAATTTTATCCCTATAAGAAGTACCATTTTAATTTGTTACAAAAAACGCATTCATTCAAAAACCACGAAAAACAAACAACTTCCAAGGTTTTTCTGAATAATGACAATTCGAAATTTATCATTTCTACACTTTTCGTACACACACACAATTTTCGTTACATATTTTTATTAAATTTTTAAACACGCTACCGATTTTATAGACGTATTCACGTCAAAAAAGAAGTAACTTCATATCGACCAATAAGCTTATTGCAAATACTAGGAAAGATCTTCGTAAAACTTTTCCTCAAACGGTTAAAACCATTACTCGAAGGAAGATCACTCATACAAACAACCAGTTCGGCTTTAGAAGTCAGCGCAGCATATTTGTCATTTGAACAGGTCCATAGAATAATAAAACAAATTAGTAATGATTTGGAATACAATTGCTCTGCGGCCTTTTTGAATGTTATTTAAGCTTTTTGAACTGTGTTTATGTGGGTTGCATAACCTAAGAACACCCTAGATGAGTATCTAGGGTTTTGACAGTTAGCATGATCAGCGGTTCAGGGTCGCAGGAAAGGCTCACTGATCCAATTCCCATCTGCTCGTCTGCCTATTTGCTACCCTCGTTTTTTGATGTCCTTTAATACCACAAAAAGAAAAGAGTTGAGTCTCGAGTCTTGAGTTGATGTCTCGTTCAGTGTCTGGATGTATTCAAGTACCAGGCCGGAGATGATCTCGTAACCCCCAAGTGCCAAAAATGCTGCCAAGCTGTCTGTTGATACCTGAATATTTTTGTCATTGATTAGTCTATCCTGGACTATTTTGAGTAGTGCAGCACACCAATGAGTTCCGTTTGAAAAACTGATGTGTACTTGCATAAAGATATGTTTATGTTTAGATCGAGTTGAAACGTGGAAAGCACGCACTTATGAAACGGGGATCTAGCAGCACGCATGGGCGCCACTTATGATACGTGGATCGCACCACTGATGAAACGGTTGTGGCAAAAGCTAGTGCTTCCAGTTCCAATTGCCTCTTTTATGCTCGTAGATGTACTAACGAAGCGGCTTAGCTTTGTATGTTTGATACTAAGTACTGAGAGCTGGGTAGCGACGGGTCGCTTTCGTGGATTCTTGGATGGGTTCTTCTTTGCGTAGTAATATTCTCCGGAGGGCGCCAGAATCGAATAAGGACGTTCAGGGACCTTAGTTATCCTTATCGAGACAAAATTAACTCAAAGTAGAAAATAAAAAATTACTCGTTTTGAACACACACTTTTAATATAAATTAATATGAAATCAATCGTAAATAACATAAGCGAATTCTTGTTTACACAGATTATATGAATGATAAATGTTTGTATTAAAATATAAAAATTGATAATTATTTACAAATGTTGAACACAAATACATATACTTGATCGACAGATGTCGCTGAGTTGAAGTCGAAATGTCATAAGGAGTGAACCTTCACACTTGAATTGTCGTGTCTACGAATTTAATTGTCTTACAAAATGCTAGCGATAAAAAAATCGCACTAATGCTACCAAAAAAGCAGGAATTCTAGCTACGTCTACTGAAGGTAGATTAGTTTTGGATAAGCAGGTTGACAAAATGTTAGCTACGAGCTTGGTATTTTTGTTAAACAATTCATACAGTAAATAGTGTTTATAACTACTTACGATTTCTGTTGAAATGGTTACTGGACTACGTACGATCAGATCTGATGGTTCGTTGTTCCTCCTGCCCAAAATCGTCAGGATTTCAAATGGCAACGTTTGATCTAAAATATAGTTAAAAACACAGTGTACGATATTGTAAAACATAAAAGGGCGTAGCAGTTGATCTGAATTATTTAAATAAGCAATTAAATTCGTTTTTTGTATCACCAATTTTGCGTTTTGTTCCTCCAGTTGTATTTGAAATAGAGATTATTTTTGCTCACATGAAACTTTGAGAAGTTGGCAGATGGTCGACAAAGCGGCGATCCTCGCTGACCCAAACTGGTGGGGATTTGTTCGTTGATGAAATGAAACGAGCAGATGAATTTGCGGGTTTTCGAATTTTCTTCTTATTGGAATTTTTACAATTCTCCGGACTTGTCCAATGATATTAGGATCGATATTATAATAGAATAATTCACTTCGAAATATTGGCTGCGGTGTTTAGCGATGTTTTCCGGATTTAGAAGAATGGAGTCGCATCGGCTTTGCACATGTGTTTGGACAAAAATTTCTGTTGTCGAAATAAAAATTGATTTTCGGGATCATATATTGATCTCACTGATCTAAAAAGTAACACTTCACTCGGAGTGACTTTACTTGTCATAAACTCGATAATTTTGGTTCGATTATACTGTTCGAAAACCAATAAACTTTAAATAAACTTGGGAGCTTGTAATCGCACGTCTATACGCGTTGCTGTCGATTTGGCGAGAGTATTACCAATCGAATTTGCGCCGAAGCAAATCGATGCAACCTTGAGAGTTAGTGATCTAACTTACCGATATTGAATAAAAATCCCATTGATTAGATAGGTGAGAAAGATGTGTGGTAATCAATGGTTTATGACGAATTACAAAAAAGTGTTATTAATTTAAAATAATAGTAGCAAATGATAGTGAACCATAATAATAAAAAATAAAATTAGCTTTGTTATACAAAACTGTTCAAATAAATCGTACATAAACTAAATAATAAATTAATAAGCCCTGAAAATAAAATTATATTTTTCATATAGTAACCAAAATAACAGTAGCCTGTTACAGAGTTTAGCGAAGAAAATTCCAGCCCCTGAGCCAATATTGTTCGTGTAACCATCCGAGAATAGACATATGCCACACTCATAGGTTTCTATCGGGTTCAATAGAATGTTGTCCTTCCTTCTCAGTCCTTTTACCCTAATGAGGGTTTGGTGACCCATCTCGTTCTATCTCTTTCTATGCATATGATGTGCGTTCAAATTGTTTTCACATACATAGAGGACCTACTTGTTTAATGTGGGCTTCGAACCACGGGGAGTGTACTATACTTCATTTTGATATGGATTTTCTTGGCAGATTACCTCGGTGGTTTGCTATTGCCTGCCGAGGAGATACGGTCAGAATAAAGTTCTTACCCTGCCCGGATTCGATCCGAGCGTTTCGCATTAGCAGTAGACGCACTTAACTGCCAAGCTATGACCGCCTATGCTGTACTTCCTATTAATATGTAATTTACGGGTTTGTTTGTCAGGTTCAATATAAAGAAGAGGTACTCATGAATAGTAGTCTTCTAAGATCTACATATGCCCCAAAGTTCCTCTTCTATCATTCCACAGCCTCCAACTGCGTAGCCTGAGAGCAGCCCTGGCCGCCGTTTTCTTCACAAGAAAATCAAACGGTGGGAGGCACAGAAGGGTTTCAACAATCTCAGAAGCTACTTTCCGCATCACTCCTGCTGAAACCAGGCAGATTGATCTCTGAAACTGATGCAAGGATAAAGGATGACGTTGCTGTTACATGCAATGTCGTTGGGCGTTACACAAGTGCACCGTAGCAAAGCATAGATCTGACAATAGCAGTATAGAGTCAGAAGGTGATCTTGTGACGAATTTTGAGTTCGTCAACGTCAACCTTTTCTCTGTCCGTTATTTTGCAGTTTGGCGTCACTTTAGACACATCCTACATGACCTCGCTGCCAGCGCGGAGGTTCGAGCATTGTCCGCCTTGTAGCAGGGGTAATTTCCGATGTCACTTTTGGTGCAGCTTTCGCGAGATATAGACGTGATTCAGTAACTGCGTGGATATTCGTAAAACTTGAGCTGGATTTGGAATTGGAGAGTCATTTTTGCGCGCTGCAGCGTATTTGCAAGATTTTTGTGTTGCAATTTTTCGATCCAAGCGCCTTATCTAACACATTTTTCACGTCGAGTTGTTACAGTGCGCACGCCTGAACTTTGGAGTTTTTGTTTTGCCGAGTTGGTAAAATTGTTACAGCTGTCATATAACTTTTGGGTGTAACCTCAAAAGATCTCGTGAAAAGTCAAGCTGCACCAAATTTTATTTGTGAATCCGTTGGTCTTCAATAAGTTGTGTCCGTCTAAATTTTATTGTCTCAAGTACTTCTTATTTAACCGTTATACGTTTACGATCGTCGTGTTGACCGTACCATCAAATCTACCGCCCGAGGTTTCGTAGAAGCCGCTATTTCGAATATTTAGTCAACTCAATTGGGGGTTCAACTCTTTCCTTGGCTGAGTTGCCGACACCATTTTTACCTGTCTGCTGTCCGACCAAACCTACGGCGAAGCATCGGAGTCGCTCGATAGAAGAACCCTACAAGAAAGCGTGTCCTGTCAGTCCGGTGATCGGAAGTTGTTTCGGAGTAGCCGTTCAAACTCAATCTCGCAGCAGTATCCGACAGTGGAGTGTTTTCGTTACATTTTCATTGTTTTGGGGGTTGTGTGTTATTGCGAGATATTTTTTTTATAAATTAAATAGAAGGTGCGTGTTGTTTTTGCCACCTTCATTTTCAGTAGCTTCTTCGAGGCAACGTTCTGGTTTACCGGCTACAGATTTGATCGTACGCTGTTTTAATTTGTTTGGCTGGTTCCCATCAGGAATCAGCGTTTTCATTTTTTGTAATTGTATCACTTATCTGCTTGTCAACCGTTGTGTTTGCTTATTACGATTGCATTGTGTGTCATTAAATTGTTACATTTACTACCGTTTTTTTATTTCCCTTGTAGAGGGGTATTCTTTTATAAAGCTTTCAGGAGTAAGTTCGCAATCGGAACCTGCGGCTCTCGCATACCGACGTTACCAACTATAGAGCTAGCTTAATTTCGATCAGGGCTCAACACGTTATAAAGTGGAGTTCGTCGCTTCACGTGGGAGGAATCTTTCTTTCTCGTTAGCCGTCCTCTCATTAGGGACGGGGAGAAACGAAGAGCTTTCGATGGATCAGTGTTGAGCCCAGACTTATCGATGACGTGACCCAAAAAGGTTAGGCTGGAGCGACAAAACTCACATTTGTTTAAATTAACTGTTAAATTCGCATCCCGGAGTCGTTGAGGCAGAGCTTGATCAGGGGGTGTATGGGGAGTAAATTCGCGTTGCATTGGGTGAAGGTAGGCGTAATGTTGTCACATATATGATCCCTTAACATCTTAGATCATACCACCTTCACCTTTGGGTGAAGGTAGGCATAATGTTGTCACTTATATGGTCCATTAACAACTTAGATCATAACCGCAGCGAATTCCTTGTTTTTTGATTCGTATCCAACTCAGAAGCAAATTTTTTCGTGCGATCTTTGAGCGATGCTATTTTGTGGTTGCATTACAATTTGACCACAAGTTTTTTTGTGTTGTATGTATCCATTAGGTCAGTTTTCTGATTTACCATTCCCGTGGGGTCAACAAGTCCCGACCCAAACTTAGTTTTTCGGCCTTGGCGATTATGGGGGTCGTCGGACTTCTTGCTTTGTGCAGGAACAAAGGGTGGCTTGTTCGGTTGCTTCATCGGTGGGATTTGACTATGGAACAATTGAACGAAAAGTTAACTATAAAAGAGCATGTATGGAATGTTGATATAAATGGTAATAATTTAGAAAATTCCTGGAACAGAATAAAGAGATCAGGGTTAAACGTTTAAAGGATGTGTAATTATGGAGTTGCGGTAATGGGTAATTTAGAAAGAATTGCATGTTGGAATGAACAGGTGAAAGAAGCTACATATGAGAGAAATGAATAAAGCGTCCTAAAGAAAGATTGCCAAGAAAATCGTAAAAAAGTAGTATGGGAAAGTAAGGGGCTATTGACACTAATGGAAAGAGAAATAATGCAGAATGATTTTGACGAAAACAAAAAGACGTAAAACATAAAATTCAATGAAAGACCAATGGCATTTGGAAAAAAAAGAAATAACGTATTTTTTAAATATATTTTTTATTATTAAATAGTTAAACATTGCTAAAACCCTGCATAATTTTGCTAAAAATTTCTTCCCAATAAATTCGGTCTGGCGCCTTTTTCGCTTTGAAGCTCCGCCGAACATTTTTTGATAGTTCTGTTCTGCGCTTGCAAGCGCTATAATTCCGTCCATTACTGAAGCTTAAAACATGCGAAGTTCTGCAATGAGAGCAGACAAAGCGCTTGAAAGCGTGGCAAAATCCCGAATCGAATTATCAGAATGTGTTGACGGAGCTATAAAGCGAAAAATGTGCCAGTCCGAACACGGCCATAGCAACATAAAAATACCAATAAAAACTTGTCATTTAAATCGTTCGTTTATGTTTCAGTCTTCATCTTGGTTGCAAGAATCTTCAGGAAATTTTACGAGGTCGACAATGGGTAACGAATTCCAAAATTCAGTAGGCGTAACTTCTTCAGTAACATTCATTTGAACTTCAGTGGGACTCTTGATAGATAAATATGTGAACCCTTTGGAATTGCTTACAGGTTGTACAGTAAAACCATTTATTTTAGGAATAGAATTTTCAGCAAAGGAAACATACATATCCATCATCATATTTTTTATTATCTCATCATCACTAGATAGATTCGAATTTATATGATGACCTTTATCCATCACATCATAAACAAGTTGACTATCCTCGGTATGGCCAACGCCAAGTGGTAAATCAATACCCATTGACTTTATGTATTCATCTGCAAAACTATTTTTATATCCATAAATGTAAGAATACACTTTCGATTTTGCTACACTAGCTTGAAGTCTGGAAGTATTTTCAAAACTGTGTATAAACATTCTATCTCCAAAAAGTTTTATAACAGTTTTATAAGTATCTCTACCCATTTTATTTTTCCCAAAATATTTTTCTCTAATTTCGTTAGCAATAAACTCTCTGTCCGATTCACAAGCAGTGTAATTGTAATCCATATAGTAGTGAGCCCATTTATCGAATTTAGCATCTAATGCATCCAAATCTTCGTACAAAATCATGAGTGCTAAAGCTCCTTCATCCGTACATGAGGCTGTAAATAATGGCACATCATTAAATTCTTTCTTCATCAGTAAATTGTAGGGATAATCCTCTAAAAATGCTGAACTCGACTTTTTCTCAACAATTGGTGCAAAAATCGGTTGTGGAAATCCATTAGCTGGCGAACGTAAATGTTCAACGTTTTGTACAATTTCGTTAGCAGACTTTTCTTTCAAACAATCGATTAATATATGGTTCGTGATATCACTACATCCAACCAACGCTGCCAAAGCTTTAACTCTTTCTAATGCACCTGTTTGAATAGCCCATGGCGTTAAAGCATTTCCACTTAATGCCATTCCGCGTTGAAACAACCCTTTAGATAATTTAGAAAAATAATGAAAATGAACTGACGCACCTCCTGCTGAAGCTCCTGTGATAGTTACCGATTTAGGATTTCCACCGAATTGTTTAATATGGGTATTAATCCATTTTATAGCCATGGCTTGATCTTTTAACGCGTTGTTTCCTGGCACCACGTCATCTTCTGTGGATAAAAATCCAAAAACTCCAACACGGTAATTTAAATTAACGAATACTACTTCTCTATCCATAAAAAAACTTGGACCACCCATATCTGGACTACCCACCATGAACGCACCCCCGTGAATGTAAACGATAACATCTAAGTTGTCGCTCGCGTTAGGATTCTCTCTAGGTACATACACATTTAAGTATAAACAATCTTCGGTACCGCTAACTTCATTAGAATCAGAGAGTTGTGAGCACACATATGTCTTGTTGGCTACCAAAGTTTCTTTCCAAGGACCTATGTCGACCGGTTCTTCAAAACGTAATTTATTTACCGGAGGTTTTGCATAGGGAATTCCTTCAAATGCTGAATATATATGACCATCGTAAGATGCTTTATGGTATCCTTGAATAGTTCCTAAATTTGTTGTTATCAAAGACTGTCCATGAACTGCGACTGATGAACCTAAATGAAATTTAAAAAGCAAATAACTTATTTAATAGTAATATCCTAAAGTTTATACTTACTTAACAAAAACACAACTACGTAATAAGGTAACATTTTTCATATAAAAAAGTTTTTAGAACTCGATTATCAAAATATTATAATATATAGGTGAAATGATGGTGCTCCTAGATGATAAATATTATCTAAGTTTTAAAAATTGAACTTAATCACCTTATCATAATCAAATTGAAATCAATAACAGAATCTACACAATAATAAACCTGATAAGGTTAAATTCAATCATTACACACCGTGACCCACAAAACTTCGGACAAACGTTTTTTATAAAAATATGTACATTTTATTTCAACTCCAAAAACAAAAAACTAAGAATTGATAACGATAACCACTACCTTAGGTACAACATATTGTAATGTCCAGGGTGTATGTGGGACTGTTACACTTTTATTTGATCTTTAATTGGATTTACTTTTTGTGTACTAATTAAACCCTTGCTAGCTCTTTATTTACTTCACCGGCATGAAATCTCTTTCCCTCAGATAGTAGATTCTTCGATGACTTACCTTTTCCACTTTTACCCTGTGAATGGCTTTATGCCTCTTTTAATTTAAAAATCCCAGAATAAACAGTTATCAATTAACAAAGTTTTTATTATTATTCTTATTAACACAAATTTATGATTAAATGAATTTTTCCCAAAGTTTATAATCCTTAACTAAACCTACCCCAAATTGTTTTATTACTGTCGTACTTTTTATTGTTATTTAAACCCACGACACTTTATATAATTACTTGTGCGCTTACCCTTTAACATTCTTCATACTTTCTTTATCATCAATATTTCAATTTTTACCAAGCACCAATGTTTCCAAATTACTCAGGTATGTGTTTGGATTCTAAATTATTTATACCAATTTCTTTATCATCAATAATCCAATTTTTACCAAGCACCAATTTTTCCAGATTACTCAGGTATGTGTTTGGATTCTAGATTATTTATACCAATTTCTTTATCATCAATCTTTCTATTTTTACCAAGCACCAATTTTTCCAGATTACTCAGGTATGTGTTTGGATTCTAGATTATTTATACTAATTTCTTTATCATCAATCTTTCTATTTTTACCAAGCACCAATTTTTCCAGATTACTCAGGTATGTGTTTGGATTCTAAATTATTTATACCAATTTCTTTATCATCAATAATTCAATATTTCAATTCGATTAGGCTGTCTTATCAGCCGCCTATATTTGTATATCCTTTATTATCTTTTTTGTTACCAAGGTTTTCTTCTTTCCAAAATCAAATCAAATACCTGATCTCTTGATCTTTAATTCATCTCATCTCGCCTCATCGGTGAGTACCATTGCACTTTTATTATAATTCTCCTTTTATAAATGTCACAAATTAATTTTTTAAGTATTGTCTGTTTCTAGGTAACTTCAACCGTTAATTTCGATGCCTCAGAACTCGCGATATCGAAGCACAATTTATCGAAGAAATGTAAAACCCCACTTAATTCTAATTAACTTAACATTTTTATAACTCAAATTATTAACTATTAACAACTTTTTATATATGGATTTTTGAACATGGTTTTAAATTATTATAATTTTATTCTTGGATCTTTTTATTATTAACAACTGATTTTATTATATTGAATTTTGTACGATTCCGTATCATCGAAAAATCTTACACATCGCAAAAGAGCTTTCATGCGAAATATATAAAACAAAGTAATTAATTTTAACCTGAGGGTGACTCAAAACACCACAATATATTAAAGGTTTTCAAAGTGGTCTCCATCTGCGTGGATACAGAGTTCCAAACGTCGCGTCTACGGAAATTTTCGACTGTATTTCGCAACTCTTTCAGCGATATATTGTCCCGTTCCCAACTCAAGGGTAGCTTCAGCGATTCCATACTTTTGTGGCGTTTTGGACAAGCCCTGGCCTCTAAAATTGACCATATGGCATAATCCATCGGGTTGAGATCCGATAAGTACGGGGGCCATTCAGTGGAACTAACAAAATCAGGTAGCATTTGCTTTATGAGTAGGCAAAGAGTCTTATTGAAATGTCCAATGTTGATCGCCAAAGTGTTGTTGGGTCCACGGATGTGCGACAGCCTCTAAAATATCCAGAAGGTAGACCCCTTTATTGATTTTAACCCCGTCTTATACGAAAACCACAAGTGTTTTACCCGTAGCACAAATACCTCCCCAAACCATGAGAGACTTAGGATATTAGCGATGGACAACGATGGCACAAGTTCCGGGTGTCTTTTCTTACCAATACGATTCGGTAAAATTGCGGCGCGACTTTTTGACATCTTGTAACTCACAAAATTATATACAGATAGATTTTAGCAAATTAGTAAATGCTAAAAGGTAACTCACAAAATTACGGCTTGTTTTTATTTCTGTCTTTTGCGTTTTTGTTTACGTATACATGTATACGTCCTTGGGCGTGTTGCACTGCGAATTCCTTCGACACGGCTATTACGAGGAGTTCTTGGACTGTCTTCGATGTCTCTTGTTCGACTAACTTGTCCAGGATTGGTCCAGGTTTCATACCGGTTTCGAACTTATCGCTTAGTATTTTCGTCAAGTCGGTTCCAAAATTACAATTTACTGATAGTTTTTTAATCCTAGCGTACCACTCATTGCTGGTTTCATCAGAGAGTTGCTTTGCTTCGTAAAATTCTATCCTTTCCCTGTAGGTGTTTACTTTAGGACTGTAGTGCTGTTTTAATAGCGTTGTTAAATCGATGTAACTTTTTGTTTCTGGTGCTGTTGGATAACACAGGTCTCTTAAAGTACCGTACACGTGTTCCGACAAATGACTCAACAATAACCCAATTTTTACAGCTTCTTCTATTATTTTATTAGCTGAACAAAAATGCTTCAAGCGTTCTTCATAAATTATGAAGTCTGTATTCGAATTTAGATATTGTGGAACCGCACCTACAAAAGTCGACATAACTACCGCGTGGTTTTGGAATTATTTTTTTCACACGATTTCACTATTAAAACTGTTCAAATATTGTTCTTTCGATTTACCTCGTCGCCAATTGTTATGTCTTACAAATCAAACACTTATTGTAATTTAAGGAAACTTTATTTTCAACTTGTTACGTTATTTACACTTGCGTCGTTGTTATTGTTATTCTACTTGACTACCATGAATCAATCAGTGTGCCTTGCATATGCATGGTGCGTTGATACATCACCATGCTATGTTCATACATAACAACCTGCAATACCTTGAGAGAGTTTTAGACTGACTAGTAAGAAGGGGCAAAAGTGTTAACTTTTCTTGTAATTTGTGCACGCAATTTATTTTACTATAATTATTTTTCAATTTTTTTTCATCCATTTGGATGTGGCGCCCAACAAACCGAGACGTGTATAAATTATAAAGAGAAGGGCATAATAATAATAATAATAATCTTTATTAGGTTACTAAGTAAAAAATTAATTTACATCAGTCCTAAATGGTGGAGATCAGCACTTGCTGGTTTTCATCTCAACTCAATTTGGAAGAATTCGTCCACATCATATAGCGCACTTTCATTTAGTGTTTTCTTCATTTCACTTTTAAATTTCCTGGTCGGAAGATTTTTGATTCGTTCTGACAATTTGTTATACAGTTTTATTTACAGATTCATTCTATTAGAACATTTGAGCCTATTTCTCTCAGTTCTCACTTCATTTCTGCTTCTGGTCTGATGCTCGTATGTTGCGATGTTGTCTGAGATTTTCCTATCTGTCTTCACTCTCACTACACTAGCGTAAACATAGGCAGATGAGATCGTTTGAATACACAGATTACGGAAAATTGGCTTACAGTGAGTTCTTGAGGGTACTCCTTCTAGTGCACGTATAGCCCTCTTCTGTAGTAGGAACACTTTCTTTATCTGCGCTTCATTACCCCAGATCAAGAGTCCATACCCCATTTTGGCATGAAACATTGAATAATAGACTGCCTTAGCTGCCGCTTTTCCAACCGTTTCCCCAATCCTTCTTATCGCAAAAATACTCCTACTTGGGGAACTCACCAGAACAGCCACATGTTCATGCCAAGTCAGCAAAGTGTCCATTATTATACCCAGGTATTTTACCGAAGACTTATCGTTTTGCTTAATCGCTCTACAGGCAGTGAACTTAACCATTTGAGTATTAGCAATACGTATTAATACAATGGGCAGCAGTGAGAACGAAATCTTCCGATATGAGAGATCCACCGCAGAAAAGTCTTTCAGGTTGCCTCCGAACATTTAAAAATATGATTCTAGGAATTTTATTCGACATGCATTTGTTCGACTACACATTTATGCGAATAAGCATTTGTTCGACATGGAATTTTATTCGACATACATTTGTTCGACTCAAAATTTATGCGAATAAGCATTTGCTCGACATGGAATTTTATTCGACATGCATTTGTTCGACATGCCGACATGACATGACACGAAAGACGTAGGTAACCTTTTTTAGATATAATTAGAGAGCGAATTTATAAGCACAACAGGCGATTCCCGACGGGAAATCGTATTTATCGTACAAAACAACTGAAAACAATGAACAATTCTTGTTGTTCGATTCTGGTAATGTAGAAGATAGGAGCGTTATATTTTCCACCAGAAGAAATCAGCAACTTCTAGCGAACTCTAATAATTGGTATGCAGATGGAACTTTCAAAACGGTTCCGTCTCTGTTCCAGCAAATGTACACCATCCATGGCTTACTGGATCAAGATCTTTGTGGCAGATCCACCTCTTTGTGGCAGATTTAACTTTACGCGGAGATTTGTTTGTTTTTAATTAGTTTTCTAAAGAAATATCAAAAACTAACACTAACCTAACGGCAGATCCACCTCTTCGCGGCAGATCCACCTCTCTTTGCGGCAGATTTAACTTTACGCGGAGATTTGTTGTTTTTAATGTCGAACAAATGCATGTCGAATAAAATTCCATGTCGAGCAAATGCTAATTCGTATAAATGTTGAGTCGAACAAATTCATGTCGAATAAAATTCCATGTCTAACAAATGCTTATTCGCATAAATGTTAAGTCGAACAAATGCATGTCGAATAAAATTCCGTGTCGAACAAATGCTGTCGATTAAGTGGTTGTCGAACAAATGCTGGCGAACACAATTCCGGATACGTAAAAATATGGCAACCTATAAAGTTTTCTGTAAAATGTGAAATATGAAAATAAATCTTGTTATTGTAATTACCTGGTATGGAAATGAATATAGACTTCTATTCCTCCAACTATTTTTGACGATAATCCAAATTCTCCATTTTCTAAGTCAACTGAACCGTATCCGGAATTTTGTTCACCAGTATTTGTTCGACAAACACTTAATCGACAGCATTTGTTCGACACGAAATTTTATTTGACATGCATTGTTCGACTACACATTTATGCGAATAAGCATTTGTTCGACATGGAATTTTATTCGACATGCATTTGTTCGACTCAACATTTATGCGAATTAGCATTTGCTCGACATGGAATTTTATTCGACATGCATTTGTTCGACATTAAAAACAACAAATCTCCGCGTAAAGTTAAATCTGCCGCAAAAAGGTGGATCTGCCGCGAAGAGGTGGATCTGCCGTTAGGTTAGTGTTAGTTTTTGATATTTCTTTAGAAAACTAATTAAAAACAAGTAAATCTCCGCGTAAAGTTAATTACAATGCCATGGGTACACTGTATACAATTTTAGAAATTAAAATCGTGATTTATTTATGTGATTGTTCAAAAAATGATCATTGTTTATAGTTTTTATATTTATTTTATTTGTAAATTATAATTTTTATTTGGTGTTCTTATGAGTACCTAACCTAACATATTATCTTTATATTTTTTTTGTACGAGGTGGATCATGACCACCAAGGTACTGTTCAATTCGAAGCTCATTTAAACTTTGCTCGCGTTTTATAGCAGTCACAAACTTCCATATGTTAGGATATTCGGCCGGCATTTGATATTGGAAACCACGATGCCAGCCTAATTATGTCGAACAAATGCTTATTCGCATAAATGTTGAGTCGAGCAAATGCTTATTCGCATAAATGTTGAGTCGAACAAATGTATGTCGAATAAAATTCCATGTCGAACAAATGCTTATTCGCATAAATGTGTAGTCGAACAAATGCATGTCGAATAAAATTCCGTGTCGAATAAATGCTGTCGATTAAGTGTTTGTCGAACAAATGCTGGCGAACAAAATTCCTAGAATCCAACTGAACGGCAATGAAATTAATTTATAATAATTAATAATAACTACTATTATACTATTGTATTGTAAAATTGATTCCAGCCAAGAACTTGTAATTTATTTAAATATTTATTCCAATAATGCAAATAGCAATGAATATTACACTAATAATTGTACAATAATTACGTATCATTTTAAATAAATAGGTATAAGTTTTTGTTTCTTTAAACCTAAACAATATTTGCACAATAGATACACATAATCTTATACCTATATAATTGTCCTTTCTTAAAAAAATTTAAATAACCCAGTTTAAAGTAAAATTGGAGATCGATTATTTGAATGGAAAATGTTCTCCATTTCTGGAAGTAATTGTACAATTTACGTACTATAGCCATTTCAGCAAATTAAGTAAGCTAATAATATGAATGAATAACTGATTAAATTGGTACTAGAGATAGACAGATAAATATTGCCAAATTAGTAAATGCTAAAAGGTACAAATTTAAAAGAAACAAAATTTTGTGTTCAATTTCTGCCTTTCTTAATGATGCTAGTAACTTATGTAGTGTGATCATATACATATTTTAAATTAAATTTTAATTATTAAATTATGAATAAAAATTATAATTGATAAATAAGATCCAAGATAATATGATAAATATCGAACCGATTGAGCAAGTTCGACACTTGCAATACCTCGGATGTGATATCAATTTATTATGACCATAGTAATAATATACACAATAAACTGAATCGCTTCCAGTATATATTGAACTGTCTTCACTCAAATAACCAATTTAGCAAAATTTTTCTAAAAATAAATTCAAAATTTTATAAAAAAATTAATTCATATCAACTTTATAATTTCGTTATACAAAAAATTTTATGGTCAACAATCAATTAAATCAATTTAAACAGTAATAATTCTTCAAATTTTATTCAATTTTACAAGTCTGGAGTTTGTTCCTAAAAGACGGGATTTGTTTTTATTAAAACAAATCAAAAATTTTATTTGTATTCAAAAATTTTAAATTTTAAATTGGGTAAGAGTTATCTAACTCTCACCATTTGAAACAAAGTTTCTTCTGCTACACACTAAAGAACACAGTTAATATAACAAATTCTCAAAATATGAAGGGTGAATTTATTATCAAAATTTTGAAATAATCGAATTTGAAAAGTACGAAAAAGTAGCATGATCGTGCCACACAACCGGTCGATGCCACTAGCTTCGCCCGGCCGGCGCGCATTTTGTTGACGGTACGTGCACTGGGATATACTCTTACACTTAGAAAATTTCGCACCGGCAGATGCAGCTCGACGCTCCTACATGTAACATCGATTATTTTTTGTTTTTACGCGATTTTTAGGGGGTGAAACGTAATAGTATACTGCACCATACCGCAACTATACTTTTTAATGCTATTTCGAGGGTCTCTCACATTCCGGTTGCATAGATCCCGGTGTTCTTGATGGATGGCGCCTCTCGTATGTTTAGCCTAGTAACCAGAGTCAAATCCGCTCCGTAGGGGTGCAGAGCAGAGCGGAGCGGAGCGGCGCCCCGGAGGAGTAGGATTTGACGATGGATTACCCTCCTTTTCGAATGCACACCCCTAAAATTCGAAGGCAAAAAAAATTTAATTTTTTCACTTTTTCGGCAATAACCGCCTTATTTTCCATTTTTTCGCGAAAATTTATACTATTATCTACTAAGCACACCCCCCCCCCTACCCGAATTTCAAAGAAAAATTAAAATCGGACCGAAAAAATTGCACTCCATTTCAAGGAACGGTAACCCGATATATGTGCAGACCCCGGGTTCGACCGGCTACATGAATTTACTTTCCCTTCTTTTCAAAAGTCGATATTTTCGTTATTTTGACCATATTCACCTTTTTTTTCCTTTAATTAGACAAATATAAGCCTGTTCTTTAGTGTGTAGCTGAAGAAATTTTTTTCAGCTGGTGAGAGTTAGATAACTGCGCCCTTTAAATTGTGTTGCTAATTTCATTCGTGAATCGTATAAAAAACAAGTGCGCGCAACTTGCACTCGGGAGATTTTGAAAACGTTTCGAGAACGTCCAGTTCAGGACACATTTATAAATTGCAAGCAAGGATCCACAAAATCAGCCAACCAAAAGCGTCGAATTGCGATTTACACATGCGTAGTGCAAAAATTTGGCAACGAGAGAATTGACCTGGACGCATAAAAATTATTATTAAGCCGTGGTCTTCGATCGAGGTGATCGTGGATTTTTTAAAAAGTGAATTTTTTTCGAATGTGGATTCACAGTGGAAACTTAATTGTTAAAATTAAGTGGATTTAAGCGGCGATCATTCCCGTAGAGGTGATCGAGTTTCAGAAGCGGTATATTTTGGATCCGAGGTGATCAATATTATCCGACAAATTAATGGAGGATTTATGTTTGAGTTTACGTATCGAATTAATTTGGATAAATTGGTATAATGAAATAATGGAAATTGGAATGGATTTTTATGGAATTATTTTGTAATTTGCAAATAAGCACATGGATTCGATAAGAACAAAAATTGAAGAAAAATCAGAAGTACTTCTCACCGAAAATAATCGTTGTGTGTTAAAACATTTTATCACAAAATAAACAGGTATTTTGAACTTATAAAATAAAAATTTAAAAAAAACAAATTTCTTGTGGACAAATTCACTCAACTACATAATAAGAAAAAACTTTATAAAATTTTGATGACTCATAAAGTGCGTTTATCATATTCTGACATATTATACGCATGTTTAGTTTATACAGGATGTTTAAGATTTAAAAAAGACAATTTATTTTTATGTGTAAAATATTTCTTTAATTTACTAACAAACATTTCATTTTTGTATTGTATAAAAAACTTATTAAACAAAATTTTGGTGAATATTGAAGATTTGAATTACTTTAAAAACATAAAAGTTATCACATATAAGAAAAACATAGAATTTTGTGTATAACGAGAAAACAAAAGAATAAAAAAAATTTTTCACTATAAAAAAATATCTGTCGTGGATTCGAAATCAGCTAACGAAACACCACAATATATGCGGCACAATCAAAAGAATCCTAAAAAATAAATTATACAAGACAACAGCCGTACCAGCACTATTATAAAGTAGTGAAGTATGGGTTACGACTTCTAAACATAGATCACAAATCCAATCCGCCGAAATGCAGTTCCTTAGGTGAATCCAAATCAAAAGATCATATCTAATAAGAAACGATGATATAAGAGACGACCTACAAATCTTTAATTTAAATGATAAAATAGTAAGAAACCAAACAAACTGGGAAGAACACCTCCAGAGAATGGTAAACTGTAGAATACCGCTACAAATTTATAAATACCTACCTAAAGGACGCAGAGATGTGGTACGACCGAGGCAAAGCTGGGCCGGAACAGGTCAACGACCTAACCCATGACGAAAATGATGATGGTGAATTTTAATCCTAAAAATTGCCTATTTTGTAGCGATACCTTAGACATTTTTATGTCCCCAACTTCCACCTCCATGGCTCTACTTCAGTATATAACTGATCCATTTTGCAATGGTAGAGGGAACCTCGCGTAGGGGTTAGTGCTGCATTTATACCATCGAAAGTAGCCATATATATTAATTCTTCTACTTTTGAATTGGCCAGTTTGGAATCTCAAGTACATTCATAGTAGTGACGAATTTTTTGCTTTGATTATGGCCGTGTTCGCTCTGGCAGGTTTTTCGTTTTGATTCTGATAATTCGATTTGGGATTTTTCCACGCTTTCGAGCGCTTCATCTGCTCTCAATTAAGAACTTCACGTGTTTTAAGCTTTCGCAATGGACGGAATTATAGCGTTTGCAAGCGCAGAACAGCTCCAAATAGAACTATCAAAAAATGTTCGACGGAGCTTCAAATCGAAAAAAGCGCCGTACCGAACACGGCTTATGTAGTATCTGATAGACAAACCCTATGTTTTGTTGTTGTCGGTGTGTAGGCATACGCAATATATGCCTCAAACACTCACACTAGGTGATGTACCAGATGATCAAGATTTGGGAGAATATGAAACAATTGAACGAAAAGTTAACTATAAAAGAGCATGTACGGAATGTTGATACAAATGGTACTAATGTAGAAAATTCCTGGAATAGAATGAAGAGATCAGAGTTAAACAAGCAAAAGATGTGTGCGGAGTTGCGGTAATACAAAGAATTGCATATTGGAATGAACAGGCGAGAAAAGCTATGAGAGAAATGAAAGAACCATACAAAGAAGTAATTCTTGAGAGAATTGCAAAAAGTACTCAAAGTAAGGAACTATTGAGACTAATGAAAGGAGAAATAATGCAGAACGATTTTTACGAAAACAAAAGAAATATTCTGTAGGTGGTTAAAGCCGTATAGGAAGCTAAATAAGAAATACGATGAAAGGTCTAACAACAATCAGAAAATAGTAATTACATATTTATTAAATATATTTATTATTATTAAAAGTTGCTAAACATTTTCAAAAATCCTGTAATAGTTTGATAAAAATTTCTTAAGAGCAAAAATGTCATAAATTATAAAAAAGTAAATTTGAAACTGTTTATATAAATACCGTGGAATGCGTCAGTCAATAGGCGATTAACCGAAAACCTATACAATTTCGTAAATTACGATAACTATGCATATTATTTAAACTACAATGTATAACTCAGCTTAAACCCGATGATGTTTAGTGTTGATGAAACCGTTGGCGAATTATACATACAGTGGACAGCGTTGGCACAAGATCCGGGTGCCTTTTCTGACCAATACGATTCGATAAAATTGCGGCGCGACTTTTTGACATCTTGTAACTCACAAAATTACGATTTGTTTTTATTTCTCTCTTTTGCTTTTCTGTTCTCTACTGTTTTTAGAATTGGCATACTAAATTTCTCTTGGTCAAGATTCTGTGATTTTCGCGGCAAGAAGAAAACAAGTTTCTCCGAGGTTTGCGGGTCACGGTATCGATCATATAAATATGAAAAACAATCTTTAACGATTTTTAAATATAGTCGAGCATGTGATCTATCTATTTCGTCTACACCAGTAGACGAAAAATCTACAAGTAACTGTTTTAACCAATAATTGCTTCAGGACCGCAACCAGAAATATTATGAATTGAATAATAAGCATGTAATTAATAAGGTCCAAGACCTTATTGGGATCCAAATGATCCCCACAAGGAAAAAACTGCTCTGCAAGCTAAAATAATCCAAATCGGTGTACCTCCTTTGAAAGGCGCCTAGCTACATCTTTCTTCTTTTGGTGAATTGTTTTGATATCTTTTTAAACAACTCAGTTTTTTCAAGTTTATGTGTAATCAGAAGGTACAAAAAGATCATTTTACTCCTCTAGCAATAATGTAAAATCAAATTTTATGGTTCTTGAGTTTAGAAATTGTTTTTCTTTCTAACACTTCTTATTCCCAGTATTTTTCTTTGAAGTATTGTCACGATTAGATTTGGTTTATCTAAGTCGTGGATTATTTGGGGTGGTGTAGCTCATTTTGGGATCACTAAAAGTGGGACGGCGTAACAAATAATAAATCAAAGTTCATAACAATTATTTATATTAAAATTAAAATAACATATTTACAATTACTATTTTACACTAACCTTACAATTATCATTACGAGGGTAGTTGGTAGCCGTACAGTCTGGCGTGCGAGAGGTCATTTTTGGTAATCCTTTTTAGGAACTATTAACTTTTAACAATGATTAACTTTTTACTTTGAACAATTATTAACACTCCGACAAATCGCGGTACATTACTTGACCGACACCTATTCCCCGATGAACTCCCCTTTTTAGCCCTCTCTACCTATATTTAATATCTCTGTACGGATGTCAACCTTTCCCATAGATTTAGTATATTCTGCGTTTCCCATAAGTATTTTCCTAGCTTGCATTTCCCACACTTGTACTGGCAGGGCATGACGGTTTAAACACCTTGTGCAATTTGCAATCATGCGTTTCTCACAGACAACGGACGTTATTGTATTTCGATATTGCGAGTTACTGAACTCGTGATAATTTATAATATTTAATTTAATTTATATAAAAAGCGATGTTGTCACGTTTTCTAAATATTTAATTATGAATTTGATTTTTATATTTTCAAAGTGTGACAGTATCGACTACAAAATATGCAATTTGTTCTCATTTTCGTAATATTGCTAAGGTATTGGAGCTTTCTTGATTTTATGGTAACAAATAACTCTCTGTCGTTCATTATTCATTGAAGAATTACTTAATTCAAGACCCTGTCCATCTGTGAAATTCGCATCACCCTTCGATAAAGCCACATTTAAATGCTTTCGCCACCATCAAGGTCTACCTCTCTACACCACATATTATTTTTATTTTTGCGACACTATTTTTGAATATAACATTCATTTAAATGGTAGTTAAACACCGCTTTGGCCTTTTCAATGCGGAACTTTATCTTTTGTGAAGAAACAACAGGCATAGATGTCACAATTCAGGTCTCTACATCGCTGAGAAGATCCTGGACAGCGAAAACAGCTTCACGTTATACCTGCTGCATTCCTGAAACGTGATATTTATTCTTTTCAATAAGAGGTACTATTTTAATTTGTTACAAAAAGCGCATTAAGAATTATTAGAACAATTGAAAATTTTTATTTTAACATACAGAGGAAAAATTGCATTATACGTGGAACACACCATCATTCAAATATCCTCCACGGCTCTGCTGACATGACATCATTCTTTCGGCAAAATTTTCCGTTACGTTTTCGCTCGTCTCAAAGAGACTCAATGTTAGTATTTCACATCGAATATTGTTCTTGAGGTCCGAAATAGTTTGAGGGTTAAAGCACGTTATAAGGAACCCGGATTTGACAAATTTCCTATAAAGATTCGAAAAGCTGAAGGTTTATACATATATAATAGTAGAATTGAAAAAGAAAATTTGCGGAATATTATTAACGTTTACTAGTCGAAAACGATCCTTGAAGTTGATTAAAAATAGGAATTTATATAGAGCTCCACCGCTCATCACGCTTTCTGTTGTCGGTACGTGTACTCTGATATATACTTAACACTTAGGAAATTTTCACCTCAGTAGTTCATCGTACGTTTTACATGTAGTACATTACATTTTAAATTAATTTTAATTTTTACAAGTTTACCGTTAAAAGCTAGATCCATGTATTTCGAATCTATCGAATTTCGGATCTGTCGAGCTCTAGAATTGTTTTTACCAGTTGAACGCAAAAAGTGAGATGTTGTGACATCCGTTTGAATTTGTCTTATTGTCGCAGTTCTAAAATAATATTTTGGTGAAAACTTATTTACAATTGAAGGGCCTAGTGGAAAAAGTAGTTAAGTCACTTTTTTTCAATTTGTAGTTGAGCACATTTTCACATTGCGGCATTTATTCTCTACAAATTAGTATAAAAATCAACAAATTGAAAAAAGAGTGACTTAACTACTTTTTCCACTAGGATTGTATCATTGTAATGCAATGATACAATTTCCTGTTACTAATAACTTAAAAACTTCACAAAAACACTTAATACTTAAAAATAATAGACCTATAAAATTTTAATGTATTCTAAAACCATAAAAAAAATAAGCTACATTGTACCGAAACTCGACTTAAGTTAATTACTATAGAGCGGCTCTAATAATCTTTGAAGTTTACTTAAATCTCACGGTAAAATTTCCAACATGCTTCATTCACATTTCTTTTCTTATTTAGTAACAATTTTTGTACAATTTAGTAACAACTTCCAATATGATATTTTTGTTTTTCTCGCAACGCGGAACTCCATCATAATGCGTTTCACGTGTCTCGTATATGACACAAAAAGCAAGCGGTAGGAAGTTAGTTGAGAGTTCACGCACGACTCCCGGCAGGGAAGGTCGAGATCACTCATGGCTTCCGTCAAGGAAAGCCCAGTTTATCAGACCAGTTGAGATGTGGAGTTAAGTCTTCCATTCGACAAATTGTCGAAACAACCGGATCAGAACATCTTTGATTCCGAGTTGGAGAATGTCTGTGGAGTTTTTGTGTTTGTGGGTCTCCAAATATTTCGCTCTCGCTTGAGTGAATATTTGCTTTTGGGCACGCGTTATTTCCCGCTGGAAATAACCCAGCCAGTTGGTATTTCGTTCACGCATTATAACATCCAGTTGTGATATGGGAGGGTACAAAGCCATACACGCTTCTAAGGAAGGATTTCAGGCCATCCTCTCCGTATGTCAACTCAATGCCGCAGTTCGGATTAACACCAAAGTTGGAGTCACCCGATTGACAAAGCATATTTGAGCAACTCGTTACATCCATGTGTAAGGTTAGTGTGCATTGTAGTCAATTTTGTTATTACCGTTTCGTATTTTAAGGAGTTATGTTTTTTGGATATGTTCCATTAGTAAATTTTATGTCAATAGTTTTCGGGTCCTGTGAGACCAAATTTAAATAACGAAGTAATCATTTAAGATTAATTTTACGCAATGATGAGAGCTCGATCGTTTTTTTCAAATAACGTTAAATTCAAATTGAATTAGTAAGCACCATTTTAGTAGTAAGAACTTCCAGTTTTGTCAACGACACCAAATTGAAGGTGTATTTTTGTGTGTATTATTGTTGATTATTATATTATGTTACCTAGTTATTTGTGTTTCTTTTATTGTGTTTATTGTAAAGGATTTAGCGAAATGTTCCAAATATGCTGAAGAATCTACCATTTAAGTCAAGTAAACCTGCGTTAATGTAACACGCATTTTTAAGGGCATTGAGGATGAACTTCCACGTCCCCAAATTAAGTATTTTGCCAGTAATATGGAAGTTGGCGCCTATCAATACTGAACAATAAAAACATACCAACTTCCATTATAGAACTTGTAAAAGATATATACACAAACAACAAAATACGAATGCAATCTCTGCTGAAAAAGGAATTAGACAAGGAGATTCGCTAAGTCCCTTGCTTTTCAATTACTTCATCCATTACTATAGATGAAATAATCAAGTCGGTAAAAAACATGAAAGGATATAAAATGGCCGGGTGCTGGTGAATTTAATATCATCTGTTACGTAGACGACGCTATATTGATAGCAGAAAACGAAAATGACCTCCAACGACTCCTATACACATTCAACAGAACATGCCGACAGCATAATATGGAAATATCTACACAAAAAACGAAATCTATGACGATTGCAAAGAATCCTGTGAGATGTAAATTGGTAGTCGAAGACGAAATTGTAGAGCAGGTGATGGAGATTAGCTATTTAGGAGTGAAATTAACATGTGATAGGCAAATACAAAAAGAGACAAATGAACAAAACATGAAAGCAAACAGAGTGTCTGGATACATGAACGATCTAATTTGGAACAACAAACACATACAAAGAGACGCAAAAGTGAGAATATACAAGAGCGTTATAAGGCCGATCCTCACTTACGCAGCCGAGACTAGACCGGACACCTCATCAACGAAAAGACAAACTGAAGTGGCAGAGATGAAGACACTGAGAAGAATACTCGGAAAAACAAGAAAAGACAGAATACCTAACATAAACATACGAGAAACCTGCAACATCACAAACATCACGAATTGGATAACCGACAGGCGAAAGCTATGGAATGACCACATAACAAGAATGGACGAAACCAGGCTAGTAAAGAAAGCAAGAGACAGCCGCCCAAAAGAAAGAAGGAATGTGGGACGCCTTAGGAAAAGATGGCGAGATAGCTTATAATCGAATAATAAAAGTTAGTTATAAACAGGAAAATAATCCTAAAGAAAGAGTAGAAGAAGAAGAAGAAGAAATTAATAGCTACGGAATGGTCTTAGAGCCGTTCTGGCCCGTAACAATGGACACAAAAATAATAAGTACCCCAAAAAGCTATAGATCCATTTATTTTGAATCTATTGGATCTCGCATTTGTCGCGCTCTAAGACTTTTTTTCAAAGTTGAACGCAAAACGTGAGATGCACACAAAAATAAAATAAAACCATTTCTGATATTATTTGGGTTCTAAAATGAACCGATTTTTTATCCATCTGACATGGGGAACATTTGCGAACAACTCCTTCCGTGGTGGTTTAAGTACTGCGGTAGAATTAGGCTAAGTGCTGCTTATATAGTATATGGTTCTATGGTGGACGTCGCCTATGAGTACTGTGAACCAATGTAAGATCTCGCCATTCCTACCCTTTTAAAAGCTATTTATAGGGGTTCCTTATGTATATTCCGCAATTTTTTTATTTCTACTATATATTGCGGTGTTCTGTTTATTATAGGGGGTGGTCTGATGTAAATGCATCAATTCTGGTATAATGCTCATGATTAAAATATTCAATTAAAGGACCATTATGACAGATAACTTACACCTGAATCTTCTCGATTTCTCTAAATAAACTGCTTGCATCACCTTATCTGAAGCATAACAAGCGTAATTTTTGTATACGCGAATATTTAAAAAGATTGTTATAAAAGAAAAAGCAAAAGAGGGTTTATTTGTTCAATTTTATGAAAACTTTGGGAAGGAGTTAAGTAAAATTTTGTTATTTGTGAAAGTGCAGGTATGTAAAAATTAACAATAATAATTGTGCGTTAAAAACGAATTAGTGCGCGGTCAGATAGGAAAATTTTGGTGGGATTGAAAATGATGAGAGGTCTCGTTGTGTCCGTGAAGATGTAAGGACGTAATTTGGAAAGAGGTTAAAAAATTTTGGAAATTGTCTTTAGTAGCTCACTTATTAAGTTAAAAATTAATTGGTGATTGATGAGAAGAATGATAAAAGTTTTGGATAGTATCTTTTTTTTGAACGATATTTCAATTTTGGAGACTGCGAATAAAATTTATGGTCAAGTTATTTTTTGATGGTTATGGTTTTTCTCTTTGATTGCAAGTTATTGAAGATTAGCATTTTTATGGACTTACCTGAATGTTTATCATAAGAGACGAAGAAAATTCAATTCATTATCAATCCTGTCAAGGATCTACATAGCATGAAAACTGGATCCTATCACATCGTCAACGCCACGCTGATTGTCCGCGACGTATCTCTACACACCAATGGTGCACGACGTATAAACTGTGGTAAGCAAAATAAAATTGTGTCGAAAAATTTAATAACTTTTATAAAAATAACCAAGTTCGCGCGTGAGTTAAACACTGGGGGATTATAAACATTTATTTGATTCTTTTGTAAATTTGATTTTTTCCTAATTGATGAAAACTAATCTTTTGTTTTTTCTAAATGCTTATATTTGTTTAATAAATGAAAATATTTCGTTTTGCAATAGTTACGTTTGGTTTGATTTAAATTCAATAGCAGTGAGGACGAGATTACGCAGGTGTGAGATTCAATAAGTTTGTTATTTTCTTTTATGCAAGGTTACCAAATTAAGGTAGCGTTCATGAGCATTTAATCAAAATTGATGGACCCAATTGTCGACCAAAAAAATAAAAGAGTCTCATGCAAGCTGGTCGGAGCATTATCAATTAAGTGACATTTCACTCCCGCTATAAAAATCAAAAATTCTAATCTAAACAGTAGCGATACATGGCAATTTACACCTTCAACTTTCCGAATCTCTATAGGAAATTTAAATTTCAGAGTTCATAATAATGTGCTATCCCCTTTGTTTTGAGGTTTGTCCACATAGACTTTTCGCTTCAAGTGGTTTCAAAGAAAAAAATGTAATGGCGTCAAATCACAAGATTTAGGCGGCCAATTAATGTCAACATGTCGAGAGTGTTGCGACTGTTAAGTCTTCACGGGTTTTTACTTAAAACTAAGACCTCAAAATGAAAAATCAGCATTTTTCACGAATTTATCTTAAGTTAAAAATATATTTATTCAAAAAAAAATTAATAAAAATTTCAGGCGAAAAATATTAAATTTCTAGTGTACGGGTAATTTTATAGATTACAATAATTGCATTTTGAGGCCTGGATTATGTTCAAATTCAGCAGCTATGTCTTATTAGTCAAGTATGGGGAAGAATACACCTAATACATTATGTCCAATCCACTCAGGAGAAAAGTATTGTTATTCCACTACAAATTTTAATACCGTTAATGCTCTTTTTCCACTTAATTAATTAATATTGTTTGCTACGATTCGTTCTTTTACCCTGTAACAAATCTGACAATAATTCAATTTTTTCACTTACTTTATTTATTTTCCTTCTTAATCAATATTTTTCACAATTTCCTTAAATTATTCGCTAATGTTAAACATTCTTCATTTAATTTACATATCTATCTTACTCTAATTAAACAACCTTTTTACTTAAATTTTATATTTCAACTTAACTTTTGAGTTAATTAAAACAAATTTCTTGCCTTTCTTAGGGTTCAAGAGCGAACGAATAAAATAAAAATTTATTTGCATTATATTATTACAATTCAATCTGCAAATCTTTATGTAAAAAATTTTACATAAAATTGTCTCGATCGCCCCTAGGTCAAAATAAAACATGACAATAGTTATATAGAAAAGTAGTAAACTAATTAGGGGCTACATAATTTTATTATTTTAAACCATTAATACATGGGGACCATAAATAACTTATTTACTAATAGGTATACCAGTACGTTCTTGAATCCATTTTAAATATTTACTAACTTTAGTAAATACTTGAGGCCAGCCTGCTTCGCAACCTAATCCAATTCCAAATGAAACTATACCTTGTTGCACTGGCTCGTCATCGTTATTTAATATCACTAGAGGACCTCCAGAATCACCACTGCAGATGGATTTCCTTCTAGTGCCATCTATACACATTTGATTACTATCAACATTGCCAAAAAAAAGTAATTTGCAAATTAGTGGTATAGTAACTTTAGAGCTGGAATAACGCAAAACTTCACTAATATTGGAAGCTTTGTTTGAAGTTACTCCCCATCCTGATACTGTTGTAAGTTTAAAAACAAATGATTTCTTTCCATCAGATAATTTTGGTAAGATCGCTAGTTGAACTTGCTCTAAAATAAAATATAAATTACAAAGTACAATGAGATGAGAAATTGTAATAAATTTAAGTTTATTTGGAACACACGTACTTGTCAATTTTGCCTTTGATGGTAATTTGATCATAGCAATATCATTCTTTAAGTTAGAAGGACTCCATTCTTTATGAATTATAAAGACTTTACTATTAAAACGTTGTTGTGTTTCTTCTACTTGAAATACATTATGGGCACCTAAAATCACTTCGGCGTTTAAGGCGCTAAAATAAAAATAAATAAGCTGTTATTTTGATAAAAATTTACTTTTTATTAGAACCTACGTATCAACACAATGGGCAGCAGTGAGAATGAAATCTTCCGAAATAAGAGATCCACCGCAGAAAAGTCTTTCAGGTTGACTCCAAACTTTTAAAAATATGGCAACCTATAAAGTTTTTTGTAAAATGTGAAATATGAAAAAGAATATTGTATTCGAACCTGGTATGGAAATGAATATGGAGTTGCTTCTATTCCTCCAACTATTTTTGGCGATAATCCAAATTCTCCATCTTGTAAGTCAACTGAACGACACTGAAATTAATTTATAATTAATTATAACTGCTATTACACTATTAAATATTTAAAAATTAATTCCAGCCAAGAACTTATAATTAATTTAATTATTTACCCCAATAATGCAAATAGCAATGAATACACTAATTGTACAATAATGACGCATCATTTTGAAGAAATAGGTTTAATTTTTTTTTCTTTAAACTTAAATAATATTTGCACAATAGATACACATAATCTTAATAGTACTATCTTAAAAAAATTTAAACAACCAAGTTTAAAGTTTTATACGTAAATTGTACAATTTACGTATAGCTACTTCAGAAAATTAAGTAAGCTGATAATACGAATGAGTAATTATTGATTAAATTGCTACTAGACATAGAAACATAAATTTTAGCAAATTAGTAATAAATGCTAAAAGGTAAATATTGAAAGGAAACAAAAGTTTGTGTTCAATTTCTGCTTTTCTTAATACAAATTTAAAATTAAATTTTAATCCTGAAAAATGCCCACCGAAGCTCAATTTAATAATGTATTTCTTTGGTAAAAGTATTACCATTAATTAATTTTTATCGATTCGAGCCTTTCGCATTAGCAGTAGACGCACTTAACTGCCAAAGCTATGACCATCACTCCATAGTTATTATCCATCGATGGATAACTATCGTATAAGAAATATTGCTATCTCTAAATATAAAGTGGCGAATTTGATTTGATCGGGACGATGAGAAAATTTAAAAGAAGCGGTATGATTAAAAGACGTGCTAATATTAGAAATAAATCACATAATATATGGCAGTAAAATCAACACGTAGTAATATTAACTTTTATTGGAAGCAATCGACAATACTAGCTGTAACGCCGAAACTGATGGCTATAATTTGGGCAATAACGACGACGTTGCCAATGAAACCAATTCATGGTTTCTTTATTCAGCTTTCTTTAAGGGTCGAATTTCTAAATCTGGTACTCCTTAATAGAAATGCTTCTTTATACATAAATTTAGCCCTAGATGTGAGTCTAGCTGATCTCGATAATTTGATTATTTGCAGAAGTGCATATACAAACCTTGTGATGGTGGTGGCGTACGAGGTTCATTCATAGCCTCTTAATCTTGCTCTTGATCGTAGTTGTATGTTGTATCTTCTTGTACTTCATCTGGACCGTTCCAACCAAGTGCTCCAGAAGAAGATGTTGGAATAAAAGCGACGACACTGCAAATAAAAAGGACAAATGCAAACAAAAAAGGAAAAATAATTCGAATCGCCACATGGAACGTTAGAACTCTTCTGAAAGCTGGAAAAATAAACGAAGTTGCCAGAGAACTATCAAGATACAAAATAGATGTAGCTGCACTGCAAGAGATTAGATGGAAAGGCTAAGGAGAAATTGTCACGTTCGGGTAGGTAATGCTATACTCTGGAGAAGAGGAGCAAGGAAAGAATGGCACTGGGTTTATGGTAATAGGTGGATTGTACGATGATGTAATACAGTTTCAACCAGTGAGTGGAAGACTGGTGTATATCAGAATGAAAAAGAAACCCATAAACATATTATCAATTATTAGCGCTTACGCTCCCACAGAAGATAGTAACGAAGTAGAAAAGAAAAGCTATTACAATGACTTGGAAGAATTATGCGATACGATTGCTAAAACAGATATGTTAATGATTATAAGCGATTGCAATGCTAAGGTGGGGAAGGCAGAATATATTTCTGAAATGAATCTCTGAAAAGACAATATTCACGATATAACCAACGATAACGAGCAGAGAATGTGTAATTTGGCAGCAGAAGCAAGCCTGGACATTAGCAGTACCCGATTCATAAAAAATACACAAATTAACTTGGGTATGGCCGGGCGGAAGAAATGATGAGGGAAATCAGATTGATCACATCATGGTATCAAAGAAGAGAAAAATGTCAAGCATAGATGTGAGATCATATAGAGGAGCTAATGCGGATACAAACCACTATCTAGTGGTAGAAGTAAAACAAAAAGAAACATATGGTACTGGAAAGAAGAATATAAATAGAAATCTAGCAATAAGCAAATTCTGTAATGGCAAAACAAGAAAGAGGTACGAGGATGCGGTAAAGATGTTAATAGAAACTAAAGAAAGAAGCAATGATATGGAATAGGAGTATGAAAACATTGCAAACATTATAAGAAAGAGTGCAGAACAGGTAATATGCTACACAGAGAAGAGAACAGATAGAGAATGGTTTGATGATGAGTGCAGAGATTTGACCAAGAGAAAGAAACAAGAATGAAATGGTTAGCAACAAAAACGAATGAAGACTTGGAAAACTAGGAAAATTAGAAAAGAAGCTGGTAAAACATATTATAAAAGAAAGAAAAACCTATGGATTAACGAAATAGAAAAAAGTAACGAACAGAACAACAATCGACAATTCTCTGAAAAGTTAAGACGACAAAAAACAGGCCATAAAATAAAAACAAGAGGAATGCAGAACAGTGTAGGAAAATTAGAAGATGATATAGAGAAAATAAAACAAATATGGGTAGAACATTTTCAAAAACTGCTTATTGTGAAAGAAGAATATGAACGGTCTATCAAAATAAATGCAGAAGACCAACAAGTGATGGATGAACCAACTTATTAGGAAATAATAGAGATAATAAATAAACTAAAAAATGGAAAGTTGCCGGGTAAGGATGGTTTAAACGCGGAGTTACTCAAATATGAAGGAGAAATGTTAAACGAGAGAATATAATATAGGATCATGAAAGAAGTATGGATAGAAGAAAAAATGACCAAACAATGGAAAGAAGGTATTATACGGCCGTATTCATAAACAAAGTGTTACTTACACTTACAACTTGACTTGAAAAATTAACCCCTTTCTACTTGAGCAACTGATTTTTATCAATGTATTTCATCTTAATTTTTATACTAAGTTTCAGAATTTCCAAATGTTTTTGCCCGAAAATACTTCTGGGCAATATAAATTTGACCCTTGAGTAAGTACTTATCCTTAAGTAACGACTATGAATTAGAGCAATAGTGACTATAAAAAAGGAAGGAGATGTGGAGAGGTGCGAGAATTATAGAGGAATCGGGCTGCTGAACTCCGCGAATAAAGTCTTATCAATGTTGGTAAACAAAATATTGAAAAGTTTCGCAAGAAAGATAATTGGAGAGTATCAGTACCAGCGGCGGTTTGTCAATGGAGGCAAGGGAGGCTTAGCCTCCTCTCAAATTGTTGGACGGACTTGCTATTTATATTTCGTTTTAAATTAGTATTTTTTCCAATTTTTAATTTTTTTTGAATTTGTTTAAAACAAAATTTAATTTAATAATGAAATTAGCTTAAGAACTTGGCTTACGCTTGAAATAAATTCGAAATAGTACCTACATACGAGTATCCAGAGGCTAGCCTTTCTTTATATTATTACTTGATTAGCACAGAGTTAGGCAACCCAGAATACGGTATAAATCTTTACTCTTTCTTATAAATCTTTTACGTTCGAGATACCTACGTCATAGAGGCTACTGCTTAGTAAGATCTATGATTAAAATGAGCAACTAATAGATGAATTGTAAGTAATAAGCTTGTAACATAAGCGCATACTATTATGTGTTATTTTACTACATGCATGAATATAATTATTTTTCATGCTTTGGAGGCTGCCCTCATTATGCGTGGGTGTATTATCAAATACAACTGCAAATCTTTGCATTATCATGCATATGTTCTAAATATAAATCACTTGTATGTGAACTTCTAAAAGTGTGCTACATTTTTCAAGTTTGTGACCAAAATACAGGTTTTTTTTTAAATTTTATTATTGAGACTATTTTTAAATTGGTTATTATTTTTAATTAGTTATTATTATGGATAGATTATGCGAAATCAAACAATGCGATGATATTGTACATTGGCTAGTACATAATAATTTTAGTTCATTAAGCTATGATAACAAAGTTTATATTGCAAATATTGTAATGAAACCCCGTCCAAATTCTATTACACTTAAATACACGGATAAAAGGCAAAATCGGGGTTTTAACACTGAATGGTACAATAAATGTGCTTGGTTAACAGGTTCTGTTAAACAAGAAAAGTTGTATTGTTGGCCGTGTTTACTTTTTTCAGCGGATAATTCAGTTTGGTCAAAAATCGGGTTTTCCGATATGAAAAATTTATCTCGTTGTATTGAACGTCATACAAAATCAAAAGAACATATTTCTTCGTCGTGTAAAATTAAATTATTTGGAAAAGAAAATATAGCAACTGCATTAAACAGCGAACGTCTAAATTCGATTTCATTATATAATGATCAGGTTAGGGAAAATCGAAATAATTTAAAAAGATTAATTGACTTGACAATATTTTTGGCATCCCAAGATTTGGCTTTCCGTGGTCATGATGAAACAGCAACATCGGTTAATCGGGGAAATTATAAAGAATTAATTGCGCTATTTAGTAAATATGATCAAAATTTTAATAAATTTGTAAGTGGTAATATTTTTTCCGGGACGTCAAAAACAATTCAAAATGACTTGATAGATTGCGTGTCATTTATTTTAAATGAACACATAGATGCAGAAATAAAAAATTCTCAATTTTTCCCGTGGCAAGTAGATGAAACGACGGACATTTCTTGCGTTTCGCAACTTTCAATTGTTGCTCGGTACGTTACAAACGGTCAAGTCGTAGAAAGATTTTTAGGTTTCTATGATGTTTCTTCAGGTCGGACCGCGGAAGATTTGTTTAATTTTTTAATCTCTCGTTGCGACAAATATGATTTTAAAAATAAATTAATAGCTCAAACATATGATGGCGCAGCAGTTTTGGCAAGTCATTTAAACGGTTTTCAAAGCAAAATTAAATCGATTGCACCTCAAGCACTTTTTACGCACTGCTATGCTCACGCGTTAAATTTAGTTTTGAGTAAGGCATGTAATTCGAATAAAGATTCCCGAATTTTTTTTCAAATTTGAACGGATTTTCCACATTTTTTTCAAAATCGACCAAACGGACGAATGTTTTAAATGAAATTTGTGGCAGTAAATTACCGACAAACGTTGCTACACGTTGGAATTTTACCTCGCGAGCAGTATTTACAGTGAAATTAAGAAAACAACAATTAATTGACGTATTTAATTTTATAATCGACAGCGATGATTTTAAAAACGACTCTCAAACTATTAGAGAAGCGGTAGGTTTAAGACAATATTTAAATGAATCAAAATTTTGCTTATTATTAGAAACTTTTAAATTAATTTTTGAACAGACAGACGTAGTATTTTCAATTTTACAAAGTAAACTAACCGATATTAATTTCGCCAAATGTCGTTTATCAAAATTAATCGAAACTCTGCACAGATACCGTAGTGATGATTTGTATTTTGACAACATATTTAACAGTTTAGAATTAAATTGTGAGCCGGCTCAGAAAAAACGAAAAACGACATTTGATTTACCAGATATGCGTCAAAGTTATAAACAAATTTTTGCGGAAATTTTGGATACGGTTATCGTGCAAATTGAAGTTAGATTTGCAGACTTACATAAATTAAAATTTTTTGATCTATTAACATTTGCTAAATTTTCGGATTATAGGAAAAACTTTCCTCAAAATTTATTAGATAGTCTATTAGAGCAGTATCCATTTTTTGATCAAATCCAACTCAAAAATGAATTATCGGTAGCATATAATGACCCCGAAATGTTTGGACAATGTAGGACTCCATCAGAGATATTAGATTTTACTTTCAAAAATGATTTACACAGTTGTATGCCTGAATTTTATAAACTTTTATGTGTGGTCGTCACCATACCGGTAACATCGGCTTCGGTTGAAAGAAGTTTTTCCACACTAAAACGTATTAAAACTTACACTCGTAATACGATGAACCAAAATCGGTTAAGTAACGTCGCGGTAATGTCTATTGAAAAGGAATTCGTTACCATATTGTCTCGAAATAATGAATTCTACGAGAATATCATCGATCACTTCGCGAATACTAAAAATCGCCGTATACCTCTTACGTTTAAAGCTTCATAAATTTCGAATGACTTAAAATAATATTAATCGTTATATTGTACAGCATTTTTTCCAAAAAACACTCTGCACTCATCGAACAATTTTTTCCATTGTACACAGTACTGAAGATAGCCAACGGGCTCTAAACACGTGTCTACCGCAGATTAAATAATATTTTATTAAATTTTTTTGTAAGTTTTATTTTATAAGGTAGTTAAGCTGTAAAATTAGCCTCCTCAAATGCAAAAGTCACGAGCCGCCGCTGATCAGTACGGATTTGCAGAAGGAAAATCGACAGTGGATGCAATATACATGTTAAAGCAGATAATTGAAAAAAGCCATGAACACAACATAAGTATGCACATGATGTACATATACCGGGTGTTGAATGAGTTAGCCGTTCATAGGATATTTACATGTAAAAACTTATTTATGCAAATTCCTGCTTCCCTAATTATTTTAGAAAAAAAATGAAAGACACAAAAATCATGCAGAAAAATAAATTACAAATGATAAAAGAATTATTTTCATCTAGCTTTTACTTAAAGTGGCAAAAAATGCTTTTGAAATTGTTCAAATTTTCATTTATCAGACTAGCCATGAAATAAATTCAATTTAATTTATTTATTACATAAATTATTAATAATAAACAATTACAAACATTAAGAAATAATTAAATTTACAGCAAATGTTCAAACAGGTTTCCATATTCAGCTAAACAAAAACCAAGTCTATCATAAAAGTTACATCGTACATTCGCAAGTTGTCTTTCGGTAATATTGCCACACTCCTCCACAATTTTATTTTTTAATGAATCAATACTTTGGTATCGTTCACCATAAATTTTAGATTTTAAATGACCCCACAAAAAATAGTCATTTGGAGCCAAGTCTGGTGACCGAGCTGGCCAGTTTATTGGTCCATTGCGTCCTATCCAAGAATTGGGATAACATTCATTTAAATAATTGGTTACATCTCTAGTATAATGTGCCGGACATCCGTCTTGTTGATAGTAGATTACGTTATTTTCTCCTGCCACAATATCAATTGCCGGTCCAATTTCGTTTTGTAACATTTCTAGATATTTTAGTCCATTCAAATTTCCATCAATAAAAAATGGTCCGATGATGTTTGCTCCTAATATCCCTGCCCAAACATTTACAGTTTGGCGATACTGTGAACGATTGTTGATCATTAAATGAGGATTTTCGGTGGACCAAAACCGATAATTTTGAACATTTGGTTCCCCGTTAATACTAAACGTTGTCTCATCGGTAAAACAAATATTTTTAATAAAATTTCTATCCAAATTGGCCTTTTCGATAATGCTTTCACAGAAAATCATTCTTTTGTACATATCCTCTTCAAAAATTTCTTAATGGTTTTGGAACTTATAAGTAGGGTCCGGATTTGTAGGCATTTGCATGTTTTTCTTGCGTACAGGCTCGTGAAAAATTTTAAAAGGGGAGCATGTTTTACACCTTTCTGGATCGTTTTATGTACTTTTTATTTTGATTATAAATGCATATTTTGAGTTTAAGTGCATATTTGGTGGTTTGTTGCCTTTAAATACATATTTGCTTATGTTAGCATATATTTTGCATATTTAGCAAATCAAATAGTATAATTTTTTGTTTTTGCAACGGTTGGAAAAGATTTAAAAATTGTCCTGTTAATCGTTGCTTTTGTTAGAATTCTTTGGTTTAATCCTTTAAGTGTTATTGCAATAATAGTTTCCCACCAAAAGCTAGGTAAATCTGTTGATAATTCCTTTGAAAACTATATCCTGTAAGATTAAAATAAAATGTAATACCTACTTGTACTGACGATAGATGAATATTATGTACATTTTTGTAACTCGTAATTTAACACTATTTTCTTATCGCGGTATTTGCAATTTGCATTTGCAACTTGTTACTTGTTCTAAGTTGACGCGCTCTTGGTAACCAATTAAGTATTCGGTAGCTTAAAACAGCTTCTACTGTACCTTAATTTTATATATTTAACTATATTTGTGTATTAAAAATGCCCAAAGCTAAAGAAAGTTTGGGTGCAATTTTACAACGTTTAATTAAGGGACATGATTGTTTCACAACGGACGGAAAAGTGCTCTACTGTCAAACTTGTAGTAAAACGGTAAGAATTATTGCGTTAATATTTTTTAATGTTTGTAATGTACATTTTTAATAGGTTAATTGTACGAAAAAATTTCATGTACATCAGCATTTAAGAACGGCACTGCACATTTCCAACAGTAAAATTGTAGGAAAAAGCACTTCGGTTCAAACTTTTCTAACTCAGCCTTCTCGAAATGATAGCGCCGATGAATTTTCGTTTGAATTATGTGAAGCTATGTTAGCTGCTAATATTGCATGGAACAAAGTTCAAATCTCAAAGTTTCGTGAGTTTTTAGAGAAATATTGTAAACGAACGATTCCGAACGAATCAACACTCAGAAAAAACTACTTGCCAAGATGTTACGATTTAAAACTTCAATACATTCGCGATGCAATTGGCGATCATGATATTTGGGCTACCTTGGACGAAATCACAGATGCCAATGGGCGTTCAATAGCAAATATGATTGTTGGAATATTATCGTCGGACAAACCTGGTATTGGGCATTTAATTGCGTGTAAAGAGCTGGATAAAACAAACAATGCAACTATATCCCGCTTTGTAAACGATTCTTTAAAGTTACTTTGGCCAGATGGTGGAAAAGATGAAAAATTTCGTATACTTTATACTGATGCTGCCGCATATATGTTAAAGGCTGGAAGAAATCTCAAGGTGTTCTATGAAAACATAATTCATTTTACTTGCCTTGCCCATGGAGTTAATTTGATAGCTGAAACATTACGAAATCAATTTCCAAATATCAATAAGTTGGTATCAACTACTAAAAAAGTATTTTTAAAAGCACCTCTGAGAAGAGATGCGTATCGGGAAAAATTGCCTAACATTGCTTTACCACCAGAACCGATTTTAACACGATGGGGCACATGGATAGAAGCAGTAATTTTTTACAATGAGCATTTTTCTGCAGTGAAATCTCTCATAGAGAGTTTCGACCGGAATGAGGCACAATGCATTTCTGCAGCTCAAGATGCATTTAAAAACTCATCTGTTGCAGCTGATTTAGCATATTTATATAGCTTGCAATTTTAAAATTATAGTACAGACAATAAAAGCTTTAGAAAATTCTGGCGAAACATTGTTTACAAGTTTTGAAAGAATAACACGACTTTTAAATCAGTTAAAAGATGCACCAGGAAACGCAGCTAATGCAGTTGTTTTAAAACTAGAATCTGTGCTATCAAAATATCCCGGATATGATTTATTGCATGGAATCAGTAGTGTTGTCTGGTCAGTCAACCATTATTCCATTGGAAGTATGTGGTACTGACATTTCAATATTTAAATATGCTCCAGTGACATCTTGTGATGTTGAACGTTCTTTTTCAGTATACAGGCAAATTTTAACTGACAACAGGCGCCAATTGACACCCGAAAATTTAGAAAAAGTTCTTGTTTGTAACATTGGTGGGAATTGTAAAGAATAAAAAATAAAGCAATATTTTATTATTATCAATATATTATTTCATTAATAATTGAATTTATCTAACAAAAGTAGTTCATCCATTATTTGGACCAATTGCAATCCAGCATTTTGCAGCACAATAAAATTTTTTAGCGCATATTTGAGTGCTTATTTTGAAGTTTTTAGAGCATATTTGCCTGCATATTTTCAAGTTTTTTAGTGCCTACAAATCCGGACCCTACTGATTACGAATCTAAATTTAAAAATTTTATAAACAAAATGGCGGACCCAATATGGCCGACCAATATGTCAAAAATATGTCCGATTTGATCTAAAATTGGTATTCAATGGGTTTTGAGGTCGCTGATTATGAATTCCAAATTATAAATTCCAAAAAGCGAAATGGCGGATCCAATATGGCCGACCAATATGCCAAAAAGATGTCCGATTTTATCTAAAATTGGTATTCGAAGGGTTTCGAGGTCGCTGATTATGAATTCCAAGTTAAAAATTCTAAAAACAAAATGGCGGACCTAATATGGCCGACCAATATGTCAAAAAGATGTCGGATTTTATCTAAAATTGGTATTCAATGGGGTTTGAGGTAGCTGATTATGAATTCCAAGTTATAAAGTCCATAAACAAAATGGCGGATCCAATATGGCGGATTTATATTTAAAAAAAATTATTTTAACGATTTAAACTACAATTAGTGGTAGCCAGGATTTTTTCGAGTCGCTAATCATGAATCAAAAATAGTATAACCAAAATGGCTTACCCAATTTGGCGGAATTAATGTCAAAAAGTTATGTGATTTGAACCAAAATCGGCACCCCGGAGGTTTCTAGAGGGTTAATTATAACGCATTAATTATAAAAATTCCTTAATTTAATATAAAAAATAAGGTTAAAATTATATAAAAACTCCATATCATCATCCGAGTGGAAGCTGTTGAAAATCTACTTTACAGTACGTTTCATTGACAAGCGGTTAGGTATAAAAAGAAAGGTTCGAAATTTTTATAGCCGTTCGTGAAATATTTAAGTTTAAGAAAATTACCTGTAAAATAGTATTATATGTATATTGTCAATAAAAATATTACTTCATGAAAAAATAAATTCGTTTTCGTTTATTATAAGATATAAAGTGACACATGTTTTCTGTTCCAGTCTTTATGTAGTACATATAGTACATATTACGTTCCACGTGTACTGCCGCGCCTTAATTAAAAAAATGCTACAATTGCATACGCAAATATGCGCAACTTTTTTTTTTAATTTCATTAGACAAAAGTACAAGCTAAAACATCATAAAAAGAAATCGCTTGGGTATTGAACGGAAACTAACTTTTTAGTTAGTTGAAAATAACCGTCCCTTAAAATCTATCGTTACCGGCGGAGGTCCGAATAACACAGTTTTTCAACAAGTTGGACATTAATATTTGACTTTTAAAAAATAGTAAAATATTCTACATATCTCCAGGATTATTTTCCAACCTTCAGAATTAAAATGCTACACTTATTTAAAAAGTTATTCACTTCACAACACAGACGAATTTTCTCACTTACAATGCTGCACAAATACGTTTGAAACTAAGACCAACTTTGAACTGCTGTACACCCGTTCGTGTTTAAATTTAAAACTTGCAGTTTTCACCATTAAATGGACCCCTAATCTCTCTACAAATCCCTATATAGAAATTGTAGTTTAACGCAAAAATCTTTTATAGGTTTTGACCGGGTTTTCGTCAAAAGTTCCCATAGTGTGACGTGGTGGTTATATCAAGAACTAAAAGAACATTAATTGAAACCTGCAAATAAATCAAAGATACTGCAAGACTAATGGAATTACTAATAAACAACAATAAAACCAAATACAGGAAGTTGTTTTGACCGAAACTCGGTTGCTCCAAAATAGTTCCGGTTACACTTGCCGCTTGTCTCGCTCGTAGATGGACTGTACGGAGCAGCTAACTCTTGGAAATTACTCCGCGTCGGAGATGCTGGGTTACCTTTAGGTAGTCGTGGGTTTTTAAAAGAAGCCTTGCTCTGCACAATAATTATCTTACCTGGGCGCCAGTCTCGAGTAGAAGCTTTCGCTAAACTAGTTACTTTCATCGGGACAAAATGGAACTTAAAATAAAATAAAATTGACTATTTAGAATACACACGTTTAATCAAAATGAAAGATGGAATGGTAAAAAAAACAAATAAGACAGACTCTTTATCAGACACATAAATAATTACAAAAGTAGGAAAATATTTATTTACAAAAATAAATCGGCGGATCAATTGATGTCGTGATAAATTGGCTGACCGTTGTTCGAATTGGATCTTTACACTTGTCTGGCGTAGTTACGAATTTTAATTACCTTACATAAAAAATAGCGTACAAATGACGCTTTACTCTGACTTAAAAGCAGAAAAAAATTGAAGCTACTTATCCTACTGATGGTAGACAAAAACATAAGCAGATGATAGAAAATTGTTAGCTATGACTTTAAAAAGGTGTGTTGGTTATTTAACAGTTTGCACAAAAAGCGAAATTTTGAACTACTTACTATTTTATGTTGTTAACGTTCTTTAGAAAAAATTTGGATTCGATGGCAAGTTATATTCTCATAAAGAATTACGTAACCGAGTAATTTTCCGTAGTATGATGTAATAAGGAAATGCAAATACTATAATTATTTTCATTGCTGGTTTAGCAAATAGGATATCCTCGAATATTCTAGAATGATAAAATTCGCTAAACAAACAAATTTTGCAAATCACATAAAAACCTATGTCAGTTAAATTTCAGTTAGTATTCTACGAGTATTCATAATGTAACGTTAAATAATTATTCAGTAAGTAGTCTTTAAGATGTTATTATGTTAGTCAGTATTTTTAAGTTATTATAGTCAAGCAGAAACTCTGCAAGTTTAAATAAATTGTGGAAATTAAATAATCAAAGAAAATAAATTAATAAAATTTGAAAGTGTTTTTTTAAAAATTAAGTGAAACAAAATAGAAGTTAACTGGCGCAGTCGCAACGGATCCGAAATTTTTGGAAAAATTAGTACTCAAATCGTCTAAAAATTTCCAAAAAACCACGGAAGCTGCAAAAACTACGGATAAAACTGGCCGTAAAACAACCGATTTCAATTGGAAGCGAATTAAAAACGTCGCAACATTTGCAACCAAGTGGATAAAAAACGCCACAACCCTAGTTTAAGAAAAACCAAGTGGATAAGAATCGCCACAACCAGCTAATTTTAAGAACACATATTATGAAGTTATTATTAATTACGTGAGTAGAAAAAAAGCTCAAATTAAATTCCTAAATCCTAACATTAAACCCATAATTAATTAATTAAATTGAAAAAGTCATATACGCGTAATAAATTAAATAAGCAATATTTTACATTTTATAATAATTAAATTACACCTAGTAATAAGATTCATTCATTAATTCTATTTTTAAACCTAAAGTTCATGAACACTGATATTTCTGCATTACTTGACGATTTATCATTGCAAGACGATACAATGGCAACCCCAAACGCTAATCTAATGAACGCGAACATGAATAGTAATTTAAATCAAACCATCAGTAACCAAAATAAAATAGACTATCAATTTATAAGATTATTTTTGGACACAATCCCAACTTTTGATGGTAACCAAAACGCGGTAAACATATTTATCGACGCATGTGAAAATTTTTTAGCAACATTTTATAACTCAGAAAACCCAGCAGATGAAGTAAATCGATTTTTATTAAGGGCAATTTTAGGTAAATTACGAGATCGAGCATTAACGTTAATTGGTAATAGACAAGAATTAAATGATTGGGATACAATTAAAAAGACAATAACCTTAAGTTTTAGTGATCAAAGAAATTTAGATTGTTTAGTACAAGACCTCATTTGGTTACGTCCTGACGCAAACGAAACTCCTTATGAATTTGGTAGGCGTTGTCAAGATTGTAGATCTTTAATTTTATCAAAAATAAATACAAGTAATTTGACACCTGCTGAGAAATTGTTACAAGTAAAGAATTATGATGACCTATCATTAAAAACGTTTATACGTGGACTTTCGGGACAATTGCAAAATAATATTAGATTAAGAAATCCGGAGTCACTTGAAATCGCGATGGGACTTGTTTTAGAAGAAGAAAATTTCTTATATTACTCCCAAAAACAAAATTCATTACAAATTCAAAATTTACGAACTAATAACACGCAAAATTTTACCTTTAAAAATAACTCTAAACCTAACAATAACTCGATGCAATTCAATAAATTTAAACCAAATTATCCTCAACAAACTTCAAATTTTCAAAATTTAGACAGAATAATTTTCAACCGTCATCACACTTTCAAAGTTTCAGACCAAACAATTATCAACAAACACCAAATCGAAATTTGAATAACTCTTTTCAACCTGAACCGAATTTTCAAAATTCTAATTTTCAAAATTTTAATAAGCCTTTTGTATCTAAACAAAACTCCAACAGAACTTCATTTAAACCCACCCCAATGGAAGTAGACAGCGGTAGAACGAATTTCACGAGACAATCTGTACAACCGAATTTTCAAAGGTTATACCATTTAAACGTCAACGAAACGAGTTGTAATAATCCTTACGAAAATCAACAACACTTTCAGCAAAATTTTGAACAAACTTTCCTACAAAATTATGAAAATCAATGCTACCCAAACGAAGAAATAACCGGAAATTTTCACTTGGAAGAAGATCAAAACCATTTAACGTAACAAAAAATTTAAATATCATCGAAAATTATCATTTACCATCACAACCGCATGACTTAATAAATTCTTTAAAACCAAAAATTTTTAGGAAAAACAAAATTTTCAAAAAAGGTAATTTAAATATTGATCTTATGAGTGAACAAATTGTAAAATTTCCCACCAACCAAAACTTTAGACAAAATTATTTTAAAAATCAAGAATCAATTAAAAAATGTAAAATCCTAATAGCTGACAGTATTAATGAATTGCAAACGTTACAAAACCAAGTTTCAAAACCCAAACGAATAATAAAACAAAATTTAGATTCGATAAAATTAGAAATTAAGAATTCAAATAAAAATATTAGTATCAGTCATGCTGATCATTCAAAATTAAATTTTAATGACATTAGAACAAATAATTTATTGTTGAAACTAAATAATTCTTAAACTCCTAATCAAAGTTATAAAAAATTAATATTGCTGCAAAAGACGATGTCAGAAAATCTACAATCAATAACTCAACCAAGAGATCAAAATTTAAAGTCATCAGAATTAATTAAATCGCCTTATTTAGAATTGATAAATTTTAAAAGACAAAATCTAGTTAGAAATCTTAAATACATGAATAAAATTTCGATTAATAACAATAAAAGAAAACATTTTAAAATTTTCAAATTATTTTCAAATAAATTACAACAAATTTTCAAAAACAGCAACCGAAAAAGGAAGAAAATCAATAACCACTATATTGACCGATACTCACTTTTAGTACCTCCCAAAAACAAAACAGCAATTTTTCTTTTTTTTCTTCATGCAATTCCACAATTCACGATTTTAAATAATTAATATAAAACTTAATAATTCAAAATTTTTCAAAATCCCAAATTTTCAAATTTTACATATGAACCTGCTCAATTATACTAACAAACATATTTAATGATTATAGATGCATTTACCAAACTGACGCAAATATTTAAAGTAAATTCTAAAAACACAATTAATAGCAAAATAACAAATCTTAAATCATTCATTTAAAAGAATTAAAAAGACCAAATTGCATTTCAGATTTCTAGTATGCTAGCATCAGCAAATGAACCAAATTACAGTAAATTGCAAATATCCTATACCCTGTTTAAGATCATGTGTGTGTTTTAGACTACAACTGTCCATGGCAGCCCCTTTTTAATGTTTCAATTTTATGTTTATCAATTGCCATGATTACGTTTATGTTTTCGAGATGAATTTAAGTTACGATTGTCAAAAATACATGTTTTTTACAATTATGCTAACCGATTTATTCCATGAATAAAAACTCTACATTAAGGTAAGGTCAGACTAGGCTACTTTTGCTGCGCACGCTTTTTACTCTGGCTGCAAAAGCTGCATGTCAGGCTCACACACAGAGTCAAAGTAGCCTGCAGCACGCAGCTTTTGCAACTATGGCTGCAAAAGCTGCGTCAAAAGATACAAACCTACTAACAAATGCTCACACATAGCTGCTTTTCCTTCGGCTGCAAAAATTGCAACGACTGCAACCGCTAAAGTACTTTATAGCTAATAATTATTCGTGAGTAGGGGTGCGCGATTATGAAATTTCATAATCGATTATCGATTATAAAAAATAATCGATTTTTTTCGATTAATCGATTATTAAAAATAATCGATTATGAACTCATAGTCGATTATGAACTCTTTGTCATTTTTTGCACTACATTAACTATTATCGAAACCATGCATTTCTCCAAAAAAAATTCATTAAGAATAATTTATTGATTTAATACTTTAATTTTTTAATACATGAGTTTTTTATATTTTTCTAATTTTTAATAAGGTCAAAAATAAATTAAAAACCAGGATATAAAAATCTCGGAGCGATTCCTTTCAGTCGAAGAATGTAGTAAGATTTTGCAAACATCGCGTTCAAGAGATAAATATCACGTGTTGGAAACGTGTTTGTCAGCAAACAATTTTCTTAATGTACACATTTCTGCCAAGAAGAAAAAAATAATTTCTTAGCAAGCATGTTTGTAAAATTTGTAATTGCAGGTTTATTTTCACAATCGATTATTTCTATAATCGATTAATCGATTATAATAAATTATCATAATCGATTATGAAATAATCCATTATTCGAATTACGGTGACGATTAATCGATTATATGCGCACCCCTATTCGTGAGTATTGTGCGGTCGTTTGAAACAACAAAAATTGTGTGTGTTATTTGATTATATAATATTATAATTATATTATTTATAATTATAGATTATATATTTGATTATAGATATAGCGTATTCGTATTTGATTATATATAGACCGCGTTCGATTTGGAGCTATTTTCGCTTCGTGGCGCCAACAAACACTTTTTGCCCGTTCGGTTTCCCACTTACTCGGATGCATTGTAAATTAAAAAGCTGCACAGCTACTCGTAGCAAAATATTAAACCAAATGAATATTTTTTTACTGCGATAGAATATATGGTTTGTCAGGTGCATTTACTGAATTACGTTTACTCAGCGCATGATGTCACCCAGGACATTCCCCGGAGCAGCTTATCAGTTAGGTATCAACTTACAGTAGGCAACTTAATTACAGTTACGAATGCAACACATAAAATTTGCACTCACACTAAACTTCTTTTAACAGCGTACGCAGTACACCACACGTGCAGTTTTATGAATGAAATTAACAAATAAAATCAAAATAAAATGGATTGGTCAGGAAAAATTGATGATTTAATCAAAGATAAAACCTACGAGCAACATCGGAGGGTGCATACAAAAATAAAAAATTATATTTTATTTAAATGTGATAAAAGCTGCACCGCTACTCGCAACAAAATATTAAACCAAATGAAGATTTTTTACTGCGAATGCAACATACAAAATTTGCACTCGCACTAAGCTGCTTTTAACAGCGTGCGCAGTATACCACATGTGCAGCAGTGTGCACTTTTATCGGTTGCAGTGGTGTTCACACACAGCTGCGCAGCAGCAAAAGTAGCCTAGTCTGACCTTACCTTTACAGTCCACTTGCTTTATAACTTTTGTCTACCAATTAGCATTCAATCATCCAGCGAAGTAAAGAGCTCATAAGGTTTTTTGTAACGAATTGCATTGGTTCTACAAGAACACGTTTCAACCGAGCAAACATTTTGGTCCTTCGAGCCGGATGTATTTCGTCTTCATAAGACACCTAACAAGATTAATTGCTATCCAAAAAAGGATAAACAGCACTCATCGCGCAGCTAAGTAAATTCTATTGCAATTATCTAATCGCTAAAATTGTAGATAAAATTAAGAGACAATTTTCCCGCAAAAATTGTCAGCAATACATTTGAAAGGCGTCATCTACTTAAGGTCACGCCAACCGCACGGAATTTCTCTGGAACTACAGGGCTACAACGCCATCCCGAAGAAATATCCAACTACTTAAAGTCACGCCAACATCACGGAATTTCTCTGGAACTACAGTGCTACAACGCCATCCCGAAGAAATATCCAACAAATTGGTAACAAATTCAATCCTACTTATTTTATGTGTTTTGCTTGTGTAACAAAGTACAGGGTAATACAAAGGATAAAATTGCATTCACTTGCCATTTAATAATTCATTTATTCATATTTAATTCATTTATTTATAATGGAAGCTTTACGATTTGAAAGAACTGCGTTAAAAAGTCAATTGACAAGGTTTAAAACATTCATTCAAAAGGTTACGAACCAAAGCGTAACCAATGAGGTTATTTGCGAATTAAAGAAAAGGCTTGACTTTATGTCAAACGTGTTGTCAAAATTTGAAAAACTACATAATCAAATTGGTATTTCATGTCTAGAAAGTGATAATTATGATCAAAACAAAAAAGATGAATCTATGGCACATTTTGAAGATGTTTATTTTGAGCAAACAAGCATTGCAGAAACCTTAATAAACAATTTCACGCAAAAATCTGCAATAGATTCAAATAATCCCTCTAGACCAGTATCTCCTGCTGAAAGTGTAAATTCAATTGAAAGTCTTAATTCAAGCAATCGTTCAAAACGCAATTCCGCCTCAAGAATTCATGATGGTAATGACAACGCCAGACATTACATCAATTTACCGAAAATAAATTTAATAAAGTTTAACGGTGATATTAAATTTTGGTTGGAATTCAAATCAATCTTTCAAAGTCTAATACATGATAATGATAATTTAACCAAAATCCAAAAGCTTCACTATCTAAAATCAACCTTAACTGATGACGCTAAGTCAGTTATAGGTTCTCTAGAATTCACAGCCAACAGTTACGATGTGGCGTGGAAAACGCTTAATACAAGGTTTGATCAACCTAAATTAATTATTAAAAATCATTTAAATGCCATTATGGAGCTTGAAAATCAAACAAAGGAATCAGCTCAAGGCTTAAGAAAAATAAACGACTCCTTATGTATGCACATCTCTGCTGCTAAATCTCTAGCAAAGACAGAGGCGATTTTTGAAACTCTCTTAGTTATGTTGGTCTCAAACAAATTAGATTCCATAACGCGACGTGAATGGGAATTAACATTCAACAAAACTATTTCCACTTTACCCTCTTTAGAGGAATTCGGTACGTTCCTCACATCACATGCCAATTTATTAGAAAATATCGAAAAGGGGCACACACGGGAAGTAAAGGCAAATTATGTTGATAGAAGCAAATTTAAAACTAAATCATTCTTAGTAAACAATTCGTCATGTTCATTATGCAATAAAAGCCATTACCTAGGTCAATGTTCAGAGTTCTTAAAACTAAACGCAAGAGAGAGAGCAAATAAAGTTCAACAACTTAAGTTATGTTTTAATTGTTTGTCTAAAAGTCATTTAAAAAATCGATGCCAATCAAAATATTCTTGTAAAACGTGTAGGTCACGGCATCACACTCTCCTCCACACTCCGTTACAAAGTTCTAATGTTTCTGTTCCACCGGTAGTAGCAATCTCTTCGGTTTCTCCCGAGCCTGAACCCATTCAAACTATCTCTGCTTTCTGCACCACAGAGTCACAAGTTTTACTTCCAACTGCTTCCGCAAAGATCCTTGACTCATTTGGAAACTTCCAATCCGTCAGAATATTACTCGATTCTGGTTCACAATCGAATTTCATTCGCACCGACGTGTGCCAAAGGTTAAACTTGCCTACTCAAAGTGCAAGCATTACAGTTGCAGGTTTGAGCAATTCAAACACTCATCATGTAAAATCAAGATGTGACTTTGAGCTAAAAGCACATCACGGTAATTTCAGAATCAAGCTTTCTTGTTTAATCATTGATGAAATTACAGGAAGTGTCCCGAGTTTCAATCTGAATCGAGACAGCTTCCAACTTCCAAGCAACATTCGCTTATCAGATTCCTGGTTTGATAAACCTGGAAAAATTGACATTTTAATAGGTTCTCCTATCTTTTTCGAGCTTCTGTGTATTGGGCAAATTAGGCTAGGTCCCGAACTTCCCATACTTCAGAAAACCCAGCTAGGTTGGATTATTTCTGGTCCTACTAGCACCAATTTAGTCACACAAGTGCAATGCCACTTCAATAGCTCAAACGATCTTCAAGATCAGATAACTCGATTTTGGGAAATCGACAGTTATCCCACAGAAAAGGTCTTCTCATCTGAAGAAAACCAATGTGAGTCGCATTTCATGCAAACCACAAAACGAAGCGCTACAGGGCGTTTTATAGTTTCAATTCCTTTCAAGGAAACCCCCCTTCTTTTAGGTGATTCCTTTCTGACAGCGAAGAGAAGATTTCTCTCTCTGGAACGGCAATTAGAAGCCAATCCCAAACTTCAGGAAAGCTACTGTGCTTTCATGAAAGAATACATAGAGTTGGGTCACATGTCGATATCAGATCCCAAAGTTAAGCTGGTTTATTATCTTCCACACCACGGGGTCCATAAATCCGACAGCTTAACTACAAAACTTCGTGTCGTTTTTAATGGTTCCTCTGCAACCACAACAGGTCATTCGTTGAATAGTATCCAAATGGTTGGTCCCTCTATTCAACAAGATTTATTCTCAATTTTAATTCGTTTCCGGAAATATCCTTACGCTTTCGCTGCGGACATCGAGAAGATGTACCGACAAGTGGAAAAAGAGCCTAGTCAAAGGCCACTCCAACGAATACTGTGGCGGTCTTCAATCGCAAGCCCCATAGAACATTATGACCTAAATACCGTGACTTATGGAACCGCCTCCTCATCTTATCTTGCCATCCGATCCTTAACACAATTAGGTATCGAATGCGAAAGCTCGCTCCCAGAAATTTCTAAAATTATAAAGCGCGACTTCTATGTTGATGACCTACTTTCTGGTGCTTCCAGCGTAGAAACCGCACGTGAAATATGTTCGCAAATTTCAATAGTTCTAAGTGCAGGTTGTTTCAAACTTAGAAAGTGGATTTCAAACAATCCCGACGTACTAGCTAGCATCCATCATACTGATCTACACCCCGGTATTCTACAATTTGGAGACCGTGAACAATCACATACTCTCGGCCTCACATGGTTGTTCCGAACAGACCATTTCAAGTTTTCAATCTCACATCAATCGTCTTCAAAAATTACTAAAAGGCAAATGCTTTCTGAGATTTCTCAAATCTTTGATCCATTAGGGTTAATTACCCCTTGCACGTTTGTGGCCAAGATTTTCATGCAAAGGCTTTGGCTTGAAAAGCTTGATTGGGACGAGCAAGTTCCAATCGATATGGAAAAACGATGGCTTTCTTACAAATCTGAATTGTCAGGTCTTAATGACCTTAAAATACCAAGACACGTCACATGTATCGATCCAATATCCATCCAAATTCATGGATTTTGCGACGCGTCGATGGAAGGTTACGGAGCCTGTATATATTTGCGTTCAAAAAATGTCCATAATCACATTTACCAAAAATTATTATGTTCAAAGTCAAGGGTTGCACCCTTAAAACCGATTACTATCCCCAAACTTGAGCTTTGTGGATCATTACTGTTAAGTAAACTACTAAAAACTGTTTTAAAAGCTGTAGATTTACAACCTACTTCTTGTTTTCTTTGGTCCGATTCAACCATCGTACTAGGATGGTTAAAGACAACCCCAAACCTTCTTAAAACTTTCGTTTGCAACAGGGTTGCTGACATTCAGAATGTCACTGCTAACGCGGTTTAGCGGCATGTGCCTACGAAATCCAATCCCGCCGATCTTTTATCGCGAGGAGCAAGTCCTCAATTTTTAAATGAATCCACATTATGGTGGGACGGCCCCCCTTGGCTACAGGAAGACGAAACTTCTTGGCCAAATCTTGCGCTTGGTAACGCTGAACTTCCTGAATTCAAAAGGAAGGTCAAGGTTCTCGTTTCTTCTAAACAGGAATCATTTCCTTTCAACAATTATTCTAATTTAACTCGCCTTGAGCGAATATTTGCATTTTGTTTGCGGTTTAGAAACAATTGCTCTGTCTCTAAAACCAATAGAATTTATGGATTTTTAACACCAAAGGAGCTTACCAACTCATTAAGAAAATTAATCAAATTTTCGCAATTGGACTCTTACAATGATGAGATAAAGTTGCTTGCTTTAGGTTTACCCTTAAAGATCTCTTCTTCTCTAGTTAGTTTAAACCCGTTCGTTGATGACGAAGGTTTAATACGAGTAGGTGGAAGACTCCTCAACACTAACTATTCTTACGATAAGAAGCACCCACTTCTAATTGATGGGAAACACCCTTTAGCAAAACTTCTCGCTTCTCGTGAACATTTGAAATTGCTTCACGCAGGCCCCCAACTCCTTCTGTCTACCTTACGTGACAGATTCTGGATTACATCCGGTAGGAATGTAGTCAAACACATCGTTCATAAATGTGTAAAGTGTTTCAGATTCACTACTTCTATCACTAGGCCTATAATGGGTAACCTGCCATCAGCTCGTGCTGAAGAATCATTTCCTTTTCAACACGTTGGCATCGATTATGCGGTCCCATAAACATTAAAGATCGAAAAGGTCGTGGGTCTAAAACCACAAAAGCTTATTTTCGCATTTACGTTTGCTTTGCAACTAAAGCAGTGCATTTAGAACTTGTAACAAGTCTTTCAACTGATCATTTTATCATGGCATTTCGCCGATTTGTCTCCCGAAGAGGCAAACCATCACACGTTTATTCAGACAACGGTACTAACTTCGTAGGCGCGAATAACGATTTGCTTGAATTAGGAAAATTTCTTAAGCAACAAGAATCTTCAATTCCAGAAATTGTTGCTTGCGAAGGAATTCACTGGCATTTCATACCAGCTCATAGCCCTCACTTTGGAGGCTTATGGGAAGCAGGTGTTAAATCCTGTAAATATCACCTAAAACGAGTAATAGGTGAGCATATTTTGGTCTATGAAGAACTCTGTACTTTGCTATATCAGGTAGAATCCATTCTGAACTCCAGACCTCTTGCTCCCTTATCAACCGATCCCAACGATCTGTAACCGTTGACACCCGGTCATTTCTTGGTTGGGCGACCACTTACTTCGCTTCCAGATTCAGATGTTACATCTATATCTGAAAATAGACTGGATGCTTTCCAAAAAATTCAAGGATTTGTACAGCATCTTTGGCGAAGGTGGAGTAAAGAATATGTGTCTGAACTTCAGCAAAGAGTGAAGTGGAAACTGCACCAATCAGAGCTTTCGTCTGGCACTCTCGTCCTAATAAAGGAAAACAACCTTCCACCTTTAAAATGGAAAATGGGTAGAGTTATCTCCGTGCATCCCGGTTCCGATGGTATAAATCGCGTCGCGACCATTCGGACTTCTAATGGACATGTGAAAAGAGCATTTTCTAAAATTTGCCCTCTACCAAGTTCGGTAAACAAGTGCATCGATTGACGATTAATGTCTTGCTTTCGGTCGCGAGTGTTTATTACCTAAAAAGCTAATATTGACTTTAGATTTATTTTTTATGCGTAACATTTATGTGTAATTTTTATATTTAAGTCACTTTTCAATTATATTATGTTTCGTTTTCTTTCTTGAAATCAATTCAGAATTTCAACCCGGGCGATATGTTTAAGATCATGTGTGTGTTTTAGACTACAACTGTCCATGGCAGCCCCTTTTTAATGTTTCAATTTTATGTTTATCAATTGCCATGATTACGTTTATGTTTTCGAGATGAATTTAAGTTACGATTGTCAAAAATACATGTTTTTTACAATTATGCTAACCGATTTATTCCATGAATAAAAACTCTACATTACAGTCCACTTGCTTTATAACTTTTGTCTACCAATTAGCATTCAATCATCCAGCGAAGTAAAGAGCTCATAAGGTTTTTTGTAACGAATTGCATTGGTTCTACAAGAACACGTTTCAACCGAGCAAACATACCCGATATTACCGAAATATTGGAAAAATTAGGAAATGCATAAATCAAAATTCTCATCTTGGACGTTTATTCAAATTTTTGATATGCACCCTTTTTACAAATCAATTTCACCTTTTACAAAACAATATAATTTCATAAACCTTATATTTCATAACATCCCTGTCGAAGATCAATACAAAAAAGAATTTATAAAATCAATCGAAATCAAAAAATTTTAACTTATCAACAATTTTTAAATCTATTATGTCAACAATTTCAGAATTAATAATCACCTTTCGAATAATTAATAACTTGTTAAATAATTTGGAAATAGCAATTAGTTTGCAAAAATTAAATTTTTTATTAAATAATCGCACCTATGAACCTTTTAGAAGAAATGAAACTTACAAACGATAAATTACCATTCGAACCAAAATTAGAAATTATCTTATTATTTGAAAAAATTATTAATATTAAAAGTTAATCAAAATTAGATTAAATCATATTTCTATTCGATATTCCAATTGTTGAAATTGAAAAATATGACTATCTTCAAATTATCCTTTATCAATTCCTACTTCCGAAAACAACTTTAAAATGATCCTTCCAAATTCAAACTTCCTTATTGTAAATGAGCAATATTCCTCCAACTTCGAAAACTAATGTCAAGAAAAACCATTAAATTAAACAACGTCAAAATTCGAAAATGGAAAATGGATAGTTATAAGGGTGTCCCAACAAGAGCGCCGGATTTAATTTTAAAGAAAAACACATTTATTTTTTGAATTAAGCAAACATTTTTATTTCAACATAAAGAAAAATAGTTCCGATTAAACGTGAAATACAACATCAGGCAAATGGCCACCACGAAACCTCTGGAACAGGGTTATTCTTTTGTTGAAATTTTGAATAACGTTTTCGCATAAATGTGGCTGTATTTCACCAATAACGCGCAGTATTTCCTCTTTAAGATGTTCAACTATTTCAGGCTTATTCGCATACACCTTTTCCTTCACATACCCCCAAAGAAAAAAGTCCATCGGCGTTAGATCGCACGATCTTGGTGGCCAATGTTGATCGCCAAATCGGGAAATGACACGGCCTGGAAACTTGGTCTGCAGTGTTTCACGTGCTGTGTGGCAGGTCGCACCGTCTTGTTGGAAAAACATGTCCTCCACATCAATTACATCCAATTCGGGCTACAAAAACTCTGTTAACATTTCGCGATACCGCACACCATTAACGGTTGGCGCATTTCCAGTCGCATTTTCTAAGAAATACCGCCCAATCACTCCGCCAGTCCAAAATGCGCACCAAACAGTTACTCGTGGTGGATACATTGGTTGTTCGAGTATCACACGAGATTTTCAGCACCCCAAATCCGACAGTTTTGCTTATTTACATATCCGTGGAGTTGAAAATGTGCCTCATCTGAAAAACCGATTTTCTTCGAAAAATCCGCATTAATTTGATGATGTTCCAACACCCAATCAGCAAATCCACGGCGCTGCTCATGGTCCCTTGGCTTGATTTCTTGCACCAATTGAACCTTGTACGCGTGCAAATGCAGATTTTTTACCAAAATTCGTTGCATAGTGCTTCTGGAAATGTTTAATTCTTGACCACGATGCCGAATGGAAGTTCCTGGATTCTCGGCCACAGATTCCCTTACTGTGGCTATATTTTCGAGTGACAGACAAGGACGACGACGAACAATGGTCTTCTGATCCATCACCGTAAATTTGGTTTCAAATTTTGTAATTAAACGCCTCACTGTCGATTCATTTGGCGCATAATTGCGACCGAAAACTTGACGTAATTGGCGAACTGTTTTCGCAAAACTTTCACCATTTTTGTAATGTGTTTTTACAATAATTAAACGTTGTTTGTTTGAATACTTTTCCATATTCTTAAATCGCGTGGTCTGTTCGTGACGACTGTCAAAGCAAAATAACCGTACAACTCGTATTGACAAAATGGCGGCAGATTTAAATCCGGCGCTCTTGTTGGGACACCCTTTATCAACAAAACCGATTATTGGACATTCAAAAGTGTAAAAATGAAAAAGAAAACATTCTATTAAAAGGAACATATTATGTGATCGAATTACCTAAATTCCGCGAGTTAAAATTAAAAGACATCAAGTTACGAAGTTCCGAAAAAAAAAATTTCTTTTAAGTATTCGACATCAAAATTGCCAAAAACAAAGGAACTCACAGTGCTAATTTAGAAGTGAAATCATTAGAACTGTCCACAGTAGATTTGAAGTGAACTTAACAAAATTCAAAGTGAATTTAATAACCAAAAGATTCAAAAAAAATTTTAATAATACAGTGATACAATTTAAAGTGTTTGGACAATTTTAATCTATTTTATCATTTTTATTTTATCATTTATTGTTAATTGTAATTTATAAAATCTTCATTTGTGAAAAAAAGTATAGATATTATCAGCCTGAAAATCAAATCAAATCACAACATCAAGAGACCCAAAACGTCATCGAAATCGAATTGGACACTGCTGAAAAATTAGTCACCAATAAGCTCCGAATTTTTCAACTTATAGGGGGAGAAGTTATATTCTCATAAAGAATTACGTAACCGAGTAATTTTCCGTAGTATGATGTAATAAGGAAATGCAAATACTATAATTATTTTCATTGCTGGTTTAGCAAATAGGATATCCTCGAATATTCTAAAATTATAAAATTCGCTAAACAAACAAATTTTGCAAATCACATAAAAACCTGTAATGTTGAACTTTTAATTTGAATCTCCCGCCGTCATCTTAAAAATCTCAACATCCGGAAATTCAAATACCATCGTTCTAAGCCTGTGATCTGTCTAGAAACCCCACACGTTGTAAATACTCTACCGTAGTACACCTCAGTTCTTTTATTGAACGGGAAAGCCCGGTTCGTGAAGATTGCATTAACTATAAACATAATTAGCCTACCTACATCATACACAGTGATTCAAAGAAAGATGTCCAGTTGTTCGATGCAGAATGTGAACAAAGTTCACATTCTCAACTCCAATTAACTAAATAAAACATTAAAACACCCAATTTTGTACTCAGATTTTATTTATTATTTATTTAAAAAAAAAAGAAAAAAAACACGGAATTGGATCAACAAGCCAAAATAGTAATGAAAGTTATCTCTTATTGATATTAAACCAAGTGAATACAACTCATTATTGAGTGGATTTTGATATTTGTAATAATTTGTTCATATTTATTGGTAATTCATTCATCATTTCTGATAATAAGGTCAGTGGTAATTCATAAAACACCTAAATTTCTCTTAGCGAATATTCTACAGCCAAAATTGTGACTGCGAACTAAAATTCATACCTTCGATCCACATTTGAGATCAGTAAAATATTATTTAATATTAATTTTAATCATTTGTATTTAGATTCCCCTTTTTAGAATGTTTGTTTGTCATCAGTCAAAATACGACTGGATTCAGCTGGGTTGCAAGTCGGGCTAATTTACGCCTTCAACTTCAATGCAAGTAAGTTGGACTAAATACGTCTACAACTTTTATACCTATAAATAAACCATAATATTTGTTTATAATACCTGTAAAATTACACCTCAGTATAACAAAGGTCTCCCTTATCGAATAGAGCAATACCGCCAAGCTCCACACAATGTTCGGGGGGGGGGGGGTGAAATATGAACACGTTATAACAATCATACAATTCCTAGCTACCTCCATGTTCTGCCTCCGGGTCAGAATTTACACAAATCACAAGCCGGCCTCTGGCTTGTCGAGGAAATTTTCGCGGGTGTGATTTGCTACATGGGTTATATTACTTTCTTCGGCGACTGTGCCGTTACTCTGACAGGCTGAAAAAAAATTTCTTCAGCTACACACTAAAGAACAGGCTTATATTTGTCTAATAAAACAATAAAAAGGCTGAACGGAGTAAAAACAACCCCAAAATCGACTTTTGAAAAGAAGGGAAAGTAAATTCATGTAGCCGGTCGAACCCGGGGTCTGCACATGTATCGGGTTACAGTCCCTTGAAATGGAGTGAAATTTTTTCGGTCCGATTTTAATTTTTCTTTGAAATTCGGGTAGGGGGGGGTGCTTAGTAGATATTAGTATAAATATTCGCAAAAAAATGGAAAATAAGGCGGTTATTGCCGAAAAAGTGAAAAAATTAAATTTTTTTTGCCTTCGAATTTTAGGGGTGTGCATTCGAAAAGGAGGGTAATCCATCGTCAAATCCTACTCCTCCGGGGCGCCGCTCCGCTCCGCTCCGCTCTGCACCCCTACGGAGCGGATTTGACTCTGGTTACTAGGCTAAACATACGAGAAGGCGCCACCGATCAAGAACACCGGGATCTATGCAACCGGGATGTGAGAGACCCTCGAAATAGCATTAAAAAGTATAGTCGCGGTATGGGGCAGTAAACTATTACGTTTCACCCCCTAAAAATCGCTTAAAAACAAAAAATAAGCGATGTTACATGTAGGAGCGTCGAGCTGCATCTGCCGGTGCGAAATTTTCTAAGTGTAAGAGTATATCCCAGTGCACGTACCGTCAACAAAATGCGCAGGCCGGCCGATGAATGTGGCATCACCGGGGTCTACTGCATGATTTATGCTACTTTTCCGTACTTTTCAAATTCGAATATTTCGGTCATTTGGACCCGATTCATATGTTTTACTTTTACAATATGCTAAAATAAGTGTGTTCTTTAGTGTGTAGCAGAAGAAATTTTGTTTCGAGCTGTCATAACAACTGCACAGTAACCCTTTCTTCTTCTACAGTCGTGATGCTTCTTAACAGAAGCGTCGTGACCCATCTCTTTCTATGCATGTGATGTGCGTTCAATTTATTTCTCACATACATAGAGGACCTACTTGTTTAACGTGGGCTCCGAACCACGGAAGTGTAATACACTTCATTGCGAGATGGGCGCTCATGGCAAATTACCTCGGTGGTTTGCCATTGCCTTCCGAGGAGAAACGGTCAGAATAAAGTTTTTACTCTGCCCGGATTTGAACCGAGCATTTCGCATTAGCAGTAGGCGCACTTAACCACTAAGCTATGACCGCTCCTTTATTACTTTACTATATATTACTTTACACTCACACAATGAGCTTGTAAGTATCACCATACCTCAAAGAAAGGACCCTGTTATACCGACATACCTTGTTTACCTAAGCTGAGACAATACTCGTCTCGCATAAATTACCAAACCTTTAATATAGACATAAAATATACCAAATAATAAAATATGTGTAGAACACATGTATAACCACATAACCACCTCAACATTTACCTTGATGAATCATAACCACATTTAACCACCGTTCCTTATCATCCTCCATTTTGAATTTACCACCAATAAATCGAACTTAAAACTACGTTATATGTGAAGCAATGCCAAACCTTTCAGAAACACCCTGTATATTATGTAATTGAATATAATTGACGAAATTTTACGATATTTTTATTTAATATGCAAGATATGATTATTAATAATTATTAATAGGACAAACAAACCGAATTTCTTGAACTACTGTGTATGAATTCAATATAAATTGTACCACGTGACATTCACTCGCTGGATCTCCAGATATCGCGTTAAATACCGGTCATCCTGTATTATAATGGTTTATTTATTAAAAATCTATCTTGGTATTTTACAAACCTCATTGAATAATGCAATATTTTTAGCCTTTTTTAGCAAAATCACCGAAAAACCCAAAAAGTGAACCTCGTGGTAATATATTTCACAAAAATATAACATAAATAATTAAAATTTCTTACTCACACGTAATTTCCCTGATTAGTAAAATATTCGTCTCTAATCTCGTTTTATAAGAATCTTATCTTGATGCAAATTAAAAACAAAATTTCACTTCGTAAAAACGCACGCGTCATCTTTGACATTCAACCTACTTGTGTCATCACCTCGTGGCGTGGTAACTTTTCTACCCTAACCTCCGTCAACTTTCTAAATTTCACCCCATCTAAATCACGCCATCTCGATTTTAAAAGATCAACTTTCGTTCTCTCTCTCTCTTTCCTGTTTCTACTTTATATTTGAATTTTAAAAATAAAACCCCGCTAAAATTGAATCTGCAATATTACAGAACGCCCCCAAAAGGTTGGCAAAAAGAATGGCAATGCTTATTTGTAAACCTTTTCATGACTTAATATGTGTTCAATTTTCTTGGTAAAATACCAAAAGAAATGGTCCTCATTACTAGATTGTATTCTGTAGGATCTCCATGGCAAAAGCAGATCAATATGACATTTGAATTAAAACTATATATACATTTTCGTATATGAATTATTGAACTTGAATAAAATATTGATCTAGGTGACTCAAACCTACAGTTAACGCAGTCACCTTAGGAGTGTCGATCGCTCTAACTACTTAAATGGCAACTTAATCTAACAGATATGTACATAATAATATAGAACAGCCTATCATAGACAACAAACCAAAAAAAAATTTTAAATTACAATGATAAACAACTGATAACCTGAACATAATTATTCATAATTTGCATTGGAAACATTAAAACTGAATTGAATTAACTAAAATAACTATAATTAATAATACTCTCACCGACATCAACAACATTCTTAAACATATAACTGATAAACACGCGTACGCATCCTGACCTCTTAGCCCTTAGTGTACCCTCGGAATGTAACGCCTATGGTTTAGAGACCCTCTGTCATACCTATGTATCCGTGTATGTACCTGTCAAAACAAACAAACAACCAGTATCTTGCTTATCGAAAATCTACCTCTACCTACTTTATATTCAAATCTAACATTGTTCATTACTTTAATTACCCTTCTTTTTATTAAAACCCTGTACTAGCTAATCGGCAACAAAAAAAAACGTTTATTATTCAATATGACCCTGCAGATTACAAAATTTTAATCTCGTGATGACTTATAATTTGCATTAAGACCTCCTGTATGAACCTCCCTCACTGATCAGGCATGCAGTGGTGGCAGGGCGGGGCAGGGCGGCGCCCCGGTACTTCTTTTGGAGCCGGAGCGTCCAGGTTCTGAGGCAGGGCGCGCGCCCTGCCTCGTCGACAGAAAATATGCATTAACATTTTCAATTTTGATATTAAAGCAATGTGAATTGGTATATTTGGTCCAGCAATTTGCTTACATTTTAGTTGATCAAATCCCATAATATAGAGTTCTGATTAAACATAAAACATAACAGCTCTAAGCAACTTTTAGCTTTTAGGTGGTCTCACTACATGAGCGTTTTGTTAGACCGCTCAGGGACACTCGCATTAAAAAAAGCTCGACATGAAGAAATTTATTTAAAAATAAATTTTAATCTTTATCAATTTTTTATGCGTGTTAAACAATTTTGTATCATGATACTACTATGGTTTTTAAAAACCGAAATATGAATACTACATTTAATTAAATGATTACCAGGGCTCGGAAGTTCTAGCAAATGCATATATTTTTTGGAAAGTCTTAGAACATTGAAAGTAAGATACAAATTTGTTTCGCACTTCCCTGATTTCGTATACAAAATTTTATAATGCTAATTTTTGCATATTTACGGTTTTTAATGCTATTTTGCTATTTTCGAGTTTTAAGTGATATTTACACGCATATTTTTTATAAAATAATAGAAATAAACAAAATATTATTAAAAAAAAAAAGATTTTGTACCAAATGACCGAATACGAATATGCGAACGAAAGCAAACGTGCATTTTTAGAATCTGTCAGACGCATCGTATTGCAATTTTATCTGATTCGTCGTCTTTACGTGAGACGCAGCGTCAGCGTTAATTATTTATGTATAAAAATGCCCAATGATTTTATTTTATGTTAGTAATTTACACTACCACACTACTATTATTGCCGTTCTTTCGTCAGTCGATCGCGAAAAGTTCCAGGGTGCAGACGCTTAGTTGATTGTATTTTAATTTGCGCACAATGAAACGAAAAAGCACACAGGGAACGCTAACTAGTTTCTTTACTAGTAAAGTTTCAAAGCCAGATCAGGAAGTGCCTAGTACAAGTAGTGATACTGATACAGCCGGGGATTTGAGTGCGAGTGCTCAAACATTAATCGAAGATGTTGAAGAAAATGTGCGTGATATTTCGTTTCCTGACGTATGGTCAGAAGCGCAGTGGGAGGAGCGGAAGCAGAAGCATAACTGGCTCGTGGCTAAAAACAATAAAATAGGATGCAGTGTGTGTGCAAAAGTTAAGAATTTGGGTGCAAATAAAACGCAAGGGTTGAGTCTTAGCCATGAATGGATAAAATGCGAAGTTGGTTATAACGGGACCAGTAGGGAGCAGAATTTAAAATCTCTGAGGACTAAAATATCAGTTCATCAAGCGTCAGGAGCCCACGCAAGTGCCTTGATTATCTTCGCTGAAGCCGAAAACAGATCTTTTGAGAACATTATTTTGAAACAATACGAGACACACGTGAAAAAAACAGAGTGTATATTTAATACTGCATATTATATTGCCAAAAGCAACAAACCATTTACGGATCACCAAAGTTTGATTTCATTGCAAATAAAAAATGGCCTGGACTTGGGGATCACCCTTCATTCTCGAACAAGTTCCAGTGAGATTATTACACACATCGCCAAAGAGTTCAGGAAAAAATTAACTTCGAAATTGTTACTCGATGAAAAGAAACTGTCAATTCTGATTGACGAATCAACCACTCTAGGAAAAGAGTCTGCCTTAATTGTCTATATCAAAACAGTAATTGATTTGAAAGAAGAAATGATATTTCTCGATTTAGTGCCACTGAGTGATCAAAAAGCAGCGACTGTGGTTGGTGAACTTTTACAGTGTCTCGAATCGTACGGTTTGTCCCAAGAATATCTAAAAGAGAATCTCGTGTGTTTTGCATCTGATGGTGCGAGTGTTATGTTAGGGAAGCGCTCAGGTGTGGCGACTCTTCTTAAAAATAAACTGGGACGCCCGGACATATTGATTTGGCATTGTCTAAATCACAGGCTAGAATTAGCTGTTCATGACACAATTTCGGACATCAATGCAATAAACAACTTTCGAGGGTTCATGGATACCTTGTACTCCCTGTACAGCCAGTCTACAAAGAACTTAAATCAGCTAAAAAAAATTGCTCTAGACTTGGAAGTTGCCATCACAAAAATAGGTCGTGTTTTAGGTGTTCGTTGGGTAGCAAGTAGCTTTGTGACTTTCAAGTCGGTTTGGAAGAGTTACCCAGCATTGGTAACTCACTTTAAAGCCGCGGCGGACGATACGTCACGAAACGACAAAGAACGTGCCAAATTTAGGGGCCTTTTTTTGCGCTTGGAGTCAGTTGAATTTTTGTGCGACCTTGCTTTAATGTATGATGTGTTGGAAGAACTATCATCCCTCTCACTTCAACTTCAAGATCGCCTGTGCACTATCCCAAAGGCTGATAAACTAATAAGGCGCACAATAAGGGTGCTCCTTTCCATGAAGAATATGCCTGGGGAATACGAAATCCTATCCGAAAATGCAAAACACACCATGAAGTTTAAAGGAATAACGTTGAAAAACAATTCCAGGGTGATTGTAATCAACAGGCTCCAATTCTTGACCAGTCTCGCGAATAACTTGGAATCCCGATGTTTTGCAACAACGGCGTCAAATCGTCAATTAGCGGGGAACGAGACTGAGCGATCTGAATACGTAAATCTTTTAGCTGATATGGATGTCCTTAATCCGGAAACTTGGGATGAACAGGATGAAGAGAGAATGGACGTGCGATTCGGAGAAACGAACATTCTTAATCTTTGCGCGCGTTTTCGCCTGGACAACAGTCGTACAATTCTCGGTGGTTTTCGCGATTTCTACGAAAGCGGAGGACGTCAGGTTCCTGCGTCCATGCTTCCATTGACCCAATGTATGGACGTTCTGCCCTGCAGCACTGCCGAGTGCGAAAGGGGATTCAGTGCAATGAATCTGGTAGTGTCACCACTACGTACGAAGCTATTGTTGAAAAATGTCGCGGCATTAATGTTCATCAAGTTAAACGGACCTCCACTGAACATTTTTCAACCCTGTGAATACGTAAAATCGTGGCTGATTCACCACAGATCAGCAGAAAGCTCACAGTCGCGACACGTTGACCACAACATCGCATTAGCAGCAGCCGATACTAAGAACGAGCTTTGGGCTTTATTCTAAGTACCTACTGATACTGGGTGAGTAATGGGAAAAGAAAAATTATAATAAATAAAATTTATTGTAAGATCGACACGTCTGGATGATCGTTTATGTAAGCGGGGTGGGGGGGGGGTGATATATGGAGATATCCATTCATTTTTTGACCGCCCCGGTACCTCTTTTTTTACGACTGCACCCCTGCTCACTGTATCAAAGTTTACGTAACAAACAAAATAATTAATATTATACCGCAATAGAAATGTATCCCTTAATACGCCCCCGATCTATTGCCTAACTCCCCTTGTCTTTCTTCCCCACCGTCATTACCCTTTATAATTCGCTGTCGTTGCTACTGAACCATTAAAAGAATAAAATTTTCCAGACAGATGTTTTCTGGGTTCGCCCATCTTGAGGTTAAAAGTTGGCGTCAATTTTCTTTAGGGGTTTCTGAAAACCCTCTGGTTTGCCCATGGTTGAAGTAAAAAAATATTCGATGAAGAAAAACTTCGGCCGGATGGTAGCGTTGTTATGCCTTTTGCCAGATTTCGAAATTGAAACCATAGATATCTTCCCAAGATGGCGCGGCGTCGTTAGAAATTGTTAAATCCAAAAAAATCGATCATTGATCCATAATTAACCACTTACAGCCTTATGCATAGTCGTACTTTAGTGGCTACTAGTTAGTAGCCACTAATAATATGTAGGTATCCATGGTTTTTTTAAATTAAAAAGTTAGTACTGTCATTTTAGTAAATTATACTAATTCTGACGTTTACTATTATTTATTTGGTAATTTAATTATTCATTTGGATATAAAACTAAATGATCCAATCGAAAGAGAGTTTTCTTCCGCATCGAAAGATAACTAAATCTCAATATTTTGCTCTTTAATTATAATGTAAAATGCAAAAATAAAATCAACAATTTAAAAAAAAAATATTATGTGCCTTGGAATAGGTCATACCTACTCTTAAAATGTCTAATTAGTAGCTACTAAAAGTTAGTGGCCACTAGTATACGACTATGCATAAGGCTGTTGGTGTTTAAAAAATACCATTACACCCTGAACGATATTGACCCTCGCCACTTAAAACCATTCTTGAGCGAAATTACTCCGAAAAAACTCGAAAAAAACTAAAATTTGACGAAACACAAATATTCAACGTCATGCTGCCAAGACTGGCTTGCTGACCCTCCCTGTTGCTCAAACGCCCGACATGGACGTAATCAAAAAATCGCCCTGCTAAAATGGTGGTATCGAGGTTGCATAACCACAGGCGTTAAAAATTTAAAATATTGATTAAAAATCAATCGAAATTAAAAAGATGTTGGGAAATTATGCTGTCAAAAACTTAAATATAATTTAAAAAACAGAAATGAACCTTGTTGACAAACTAATTTGCAAACGCAAAACGGCAGTAACAAATGATTGTTACAAAGTGTCAAAAAGAAAACACAAGGGACGGATTGCAGATTGACAACCACATAATATATGAGGAGGTAAATAGCTTCAATTATCTGGGAATACAAGTAAACAACACAAATGAAAGATAGCAGAAAATAAAGAGAAGACAGCAGTTGGGTAACAAGGCATATTATGCTAACAAGCATTTGCTATGCCATAAAGGTTTATCAAGAACAACGGCAGAGACTCTATGGGTAACTAAGAGAGAAGAAGAAAAACTACGAATTTTTGAATTTTTGAAGAATCCAGACCGATGATGAATTTTAAGTTGCTACAAGAAATAGGAAATGAAGACTTCGTGTGAATAATTAAGTCTATGAGAATGAATTGGTTCGAACACGCGATGAGAAGTGACGAGAATACAATCAGAAGACGTATCGCAGAATGGAGACCAATGGGGGACCGTACCAGAGGAAGGCCCAGAGTTTGATGGTGGGACCAGGTGATGGAGGACATAAGAATGACGACGGTCGAGGACTGGAAAATGAAGATAACAGACAGAAAGACATGGAGAAGAATATAAAATGAAGCGAAATCTGATATTAGACTACAGAAAAAAATTTTAAGTAAGTGGGGACTAAATCCCCCAATAAACGGTTTTGAAAATCTCTACGGAGATAGCAAAATTCCGACTGGAATGGAATACTGTGTGTTGTTATATTATTATTATGTTATTCTGAATGTTTTGGATCCTGGACTATTTTTGAGTAATGCAGCATACCAATAAGTTCCCTTTGAAAACCGATGTGTACTTGCCCAACGGGATACTTATATTTAGATCAAGTTCAGCGGAGAAAATTCCAGCTCTTGAGCCAACATTGCTCGTGGAACCATCCGAGAATAGACATATGTATATGTCACACTTATAGGTTTCTATCGCGTTCAATAGAATGTTGTATGTCCTATTAAATATGTGATTAAGGGGATTTCTGTCAGGATCAAAATGAAGAAGAGGCACTCTTGAAGAGTAGTCTTCTAAGATCCGTATATATCCCACAGTTCCTCTCCTATCATTCCACAGCCTCCAACTGCGCAGCCTAAGAGCAGCCCTAGGCGCCGTTTTCTTCACATGAAAATCAAGTTGTGGGAGGCACAGAAGGGTTTCAACCGCCACAGTGGGAGCCCTTCGCAACACTCGTGTTGCAGCCAGGCAGATTTATCTCTGAATCTGGTGCAAGGATGACCTGCTGTTACTTGCTTGGTCGTTGGTCATCAAACAAGTGCACCGTAGCAAAGAATAGATCTGGCAATGGAAGTTTAGAGCCAGAAGGTGATCTTAGAAGAAAGACCCCATAGTCGTCCCAGTGCTCTTCGACACTTCCAAAAAACCATCCTCGTCTTTCCTAATTTGATTTGTAGATGTTTTCCACAATTCAGCCTTTTGTTGGGTATTATATGCCTAGGCACTTCACCTCATCTGCTAGCTATAGAGGAGTTCACATTAAGCTAGCCATTACCATGTCTCGTAGTTTTCACTTCTTAACGAATAGAACAAGCTCCGGTTTAGTTGAGTTAACCGAGACAGAGAGTGTTCGACACTCCATTCTTTTAAAACTTTAAGTGCTCATTGAATTTGCATGCAAGTTACGTTCTAAAATTTCCCATGAATTAGTATGGTAATTGTTTAGTGCTTTTTCTGATACTTTAACGGAGTTCTGTATTTTTCTTTATTTTCCTAAGTACAGGGCTCCTTTGTTCCTGAACTTTAGTGCATGGACAACCTGGATTTGCCAGGCTGTGGCACACAATTAATGTAATTAGTTTAGGGTTTTCCCAGACCGTTCACATATTCAAATAGTAACGGTCTATGTGCCTTTGTTCGGCAATTCTAGGAAACCCTCCTTTTCTTTATTAGTGTATTTTTCCTTTAATGTAGTTAACTTGCGAAATACGAACCAAGAATGTAATAGAGTCAAGATTGTGGGACAACTGAGCAAATACACATTGCAAGTACGAAGTAAGTTTCGCATCACAAATTACTCCATAGTCAATTTTTGTGAGCCGAAACTGCTATTACACATTGTAAGTAAGAAACAGTTTTCGGACTACATTTTCTCATTTGTTCAAGGAGTACTTGAAAATGTTTCTTTATTTTGTTATTTGTTATTTAGTGTTGTGTTTGTTAATAAAAATTGTTATGAGCGATCCAAAAGATGTTTAATTATAATTAAGGCCAAAAGAAGCTAGCAACAGTAATATCATCTGCATAATCTAAGCTTTAAAAACCACTGTTATGAGAAGGCTGTCTACTACCGTCTCTTCACTTCAGTATGTAACTGATCCATTTTGCAATGGTAGTGGGAACCTCACATTGGTGTAGTGCTACATTTATATTGTAGAGAGTAGCCTTATCTTAATTATTCCACTTTTGAATTGGTCAGTTTGGAATCTGAGTCACATTTATAGTAGTGGCACGTTTTTACTTTGATTATTTAGTATCAAATAGAAAAACCCTATATGAGCTTCGGAAACACCTAGAGGAGATCTTGAATAAACTTTTCGACGCCCTCAACTAATTGGTGTAGCGCCAAGCCGCCGTGGTCTCAGTAGATCTCCATTGAGTGCATGTGTTTTGATTCGCATGTAGGTCTATGGGTCCGAGACGTAAGTCAAATAGATTGCTCTAAAGGATTTTGTTGCTACCTGGCTTTGGCGTGAAAATTACTTTCGCCTTTGGCCATTTCTTTGGCATGTAGGCATGCGCAAACATACCTCAAACACTCGCACTAGGTGATGGAACAGGTGATCAAGATTTGGGAGAATATGAAACAATTCCTTCAAAAGTTAACTATGAAAGAGCACGTAGAGAATGTTAATATAAATGGTAATAATGTAGAAAATTCCTGTAACAGAATAAAGAGATCAAAGTTAAACCTGTAAAAGATGTGTGTGGAGTTGTGGTAATGGGTAATTTAGCAATAATTGCAAGTTAGAATGAACAAGTGAAAGAAGTTATGAGAGAAATGAAAGAAGCGTACTAAAAATTGATTGCTAAGAAAAACCCAAATAGTAGTATGGAAGGAGTAAGGGGCTATTGAGACTATTTTCTTGGAAAGGGAATAATGCAGAATGATTTTAACAAAAAGAAAAGAACTATTCTGTGGAGCTAAAGCCATAAATAAAGTAAAGCAAAAATTCAATGAACAACCTAATAGCATTAAGAAAAAAAGAAACAGCATATTTATTACATATATTTTTTATTATCAAATTGCTTAACATTTTTAAAAACCCTGTAAAATTTTGTTAAAAATTTCTTAGAACAAAAAAGTTATAAATTTTGAACCCAAATATGAAACTGTGTATATAGTATAAATAGGTATAGTTTGTTTCACTTTAATTGGAATTAAAAAAAGTCATGCATCAAATTACGTTGATATAAAAACGTACAAACTATAAACGAAACATAATGTATAGAGATATAAGGTTAATTATTTTAATCTGGCGCCAGCCTTTAGCAATGCATAATATGCTGTTTTGGTTGACGCGATAATCTTATCTCTATATTTATTATGTCTCGTCACATAGTTCGTACGTTTTTATATCAACATAATTTGATGCTATGACTTTTTTTAATTCCAATTAAAGTGAAACAAACTATACTATAATGCGTCCTAAACCAATAGCCAAACACTAATACAATTTCGTAAATTGCGATAATTATACATTTTTAAACTAAAGTGTTACACTGTAAAAAATCACATAAAAATACATTCAAATACGTGTAATTTTTACATTCAAAATTATAGTAAAAATACATATTGTGTATTATTCCATTGATAATAGTTTGAAATTACATTATTATCAATGGAATAATACACAATATGTATTTTTACCATAATTTTGAACGTGCTTTTTTTACAGTGTATATTATATTAACCCCGAATCTGTAGATTACCATACTGCAATATTTAATTTCGTAGATTATTTAATTTATAAGAATTCACAATTCTTCACAAATATTTAGCTATTCCTAAGCACAATACAAATACAATTAAAAATTGCCATATAATTAAACCGTCCGTTTATGTTTTAGTCTTCATCTTTGTTGCAAGAATCTTCAGGAAATTTTACGAGGTCGACAATGGGTAACCAGTTCCAAAATGCAGTAGGTGTCACTTCTTCAGTAACATCCATATGAACGTCAGTGGGACTCTTTATAGATAAATATGTGAACCCTTTGGAATTGCTTACAGGTTGTACAGTAAAACCATTTATTTTAGGAATAGAATTTTCAGCAAACGAAACATACATATCAATCAGCATATTTTTTATTATCTCATCATCTCTAGATAGCTTCGAATTTATATGATGACCTTTATCCACCACATCATAAACAACTTGATTGTCCTCGGTATGGCCAACGCCAAGTGGTAAATCAATACCCATTGACTTTAAGTAATCATCTATAAAACTATTTTTATATCCATAAATGTAGGAATACACTGGCGATTTTGCTACACTAGCGTGAAGTCTGGAAGCATTTTCATAACTGTGTATAAACATTCTATCTCCAAAAAGTTTTATGACAGTTTTATAAGTATCTCTACCCATTTTATCCTTCCCAAAATATTGTTCTCTGATTTCTTTAGCAAGAAACTCTCTGTCCGATTTACAGGCAGTGTAATTGTAATCCATATAGTAATGAGCCCATTTATCAAATTTAGCATCTAATGCATCCAAATCTTTGTATAAAATCATGAGTGCTAAAGCTCCTTCATCCGTACATGAGGCTGTAAATAAAGGCACATCATTAAATTCTTTCTTCATCAGTAAATTGTAGGGATAATCCTCTAAAAATGCTGAACTCGACTTTTTCTCAACAATTGGTGCAAAAATCGATGGTGGAAATGAGTTAGCTGGCGAATTTAAATGTTCAACGTTTTGCACGATTTCGTTAGCAGACTTCTCTTTCAAACAACCAATTAATATACGGTTCGTGATATCACTACATCCAACCAACGCTCCCAAAGCTTTAACTCTTTCTAATGCACCTGTTTGAATAGCCCATGGCGTTAAAGCATTTCCACTTAGTGCCATTCCACGTTGAAACAACCCTTTAGATAATTTAGAAAAATAATGTAAATGAATTGATGCACCTCCTGCTGAAGATCCTGTGATAGTTACCGATTTAGGATTTCCACCGAATTGTTTAATATGAGTATTAATCCATTTTATAGCCATGGCTTGATCTTTTAAACCGTTGTTTCCTGGTACCACGTCATCTTCTGTGGATACAAATCCCATAACTCCAACACGATAATTTAAATTCACGAATACTACTTCTCTATCCATAAAAAAACTTGGACCACCCATATCTGGAGCACCCGCCACGAACCCACCCCCGTGAATGAAAACGATAACATCTAATTTATCGCTCGCGTTTGGATTCTCTCTAGGTACATATACATTTAAGTATAAACAATCTTCAGTACCGCTAACTACGTTAGAATCAGAGAGTTGTGAGCACACATATGTCTTGTTGGCTACCAAAGTTTCTCTCCAAGGTTCTATGGTGACCGGTTCTTCAAAACGTAATTTATTTACCGGAGGTTTTGCATAGGGAATTCCTTCAAATGCTGAATATATATGCCCATCGTAAGATAATTTATGATATCCTTGAATAGGTCCTAAATTTGTTTTTACCAAAGATTGTCCATGAAGTGCGACTGATAAACCTGAAAGAAATTTAAAATGCGAATAATTTAATAGTAATATCCTAAAATTTATACTTACTTAACAAAAGCACAAAAAGTACGAAGTAAGGTAACATTTTTCAAATTATAAAATGTTTTGAACTCGATTGTCAGAATTTCTTATACCTATATATAGGTGAAATGATGGTGCTCATAGATGATATTATCTAAGTTTTAAAAATTGAACTTAGTCACCTTCATAATCAAGTTGAAATCTATAACAAAATCTACACAATAAAACATGATAAGGTTAAATTATCGAATGGTTTTCGCAACTCTTCCAGTGATATATTGTCCCATTCTCGATACAAGGATTACTTCAGCAATGCCAAACTTTTGTGGGGTTTTTCACAGGCCCTGGGCTGTAAAATTGACCATATGGCATAATCCATCGGGTTGAAATCCGGTGAGTACGGGGGCCATTCAGCGGAATTAACAAAATCAGGAAAATTGATTCGACACCACTCTTAGGTAGTTTTTGCTTATGAACAGGAGCAGAGTCTTGTTGAAGGGTTCAATGTTGGTCGTCAAAGTGCTATTGGGCCCACGGATATACGACAGCCTCTAAAATATCCCGGCGAAACACTTCTTTATTGACTTTAACCCCATTTTCTACGAAAACTATCCAATATGTGCTCCAATTTATCAGCCCAGACTAAAGAGTTTTTTTTTTCATCGATTCCCATACGACGAACCACGGATTTATTAGACCAATAATATATATTCAAATTTGACTGAATTCCAAAATTTGACCACGACTTTATATGCAACATCGCCTAAAATTCTCTGCTAGCCTTTTCCCCAAATGAGGATTTTAATCCTCTACAGTAGTTTTTCGTCTATAACTCGCTTACTTTCATTTTTAGTGAAAATTATCATCAAATCAAAATTGAAGAGTACAAAATTCTCTATAAAACAGATTAACAAAATTTGCCTACATCATACTAAGTATTTATGAAATAAAAAGAAAATCCAGAGAAAACAATTGAAAAAAGTTTTGAATAATTCTTATTCTGAATAAAAATTTCGTACATTTTAACTTCACCATCGATGGTGAACAAAACAAAACAAGGTTTCAGGATTTACTTCAGATCTGAAGTAAATTCTGAAACCTCGTTTTGTAGGGAAATTTCTCCTCTTCAATTTTGGTGCAATGACTAGGGAAGACAGGGGATTTTAGGAAAGTTGATTCCAACCCCCGCGTTCTTCTTCATTTCCCTTTAACTGACTGGGTAACCGGCAAAAATATAACATTATCATGGAGACAATTATTCAAATATAATTAAATTGAAAAGAAAAATTCCTACCGATAAAAATAATCTTCATATTCGGGGAGGGCGGTATTGCGTTACGTTACCATGGAAACGGCGATTCTGACATACTATGCGTATTTTATATAAGATCTTCAGAAGTTCCCAACGATTAAAATCAATAGCAACCGGGGGGTCTGGGGGGTATTCCCCCCAGGTACACTTGCCATTATTCAGAACCATTAAAATTTATTATTTTTCGTTGAATCTTTTGCAATTTTCGTTTGTAATCCGGGGGGGGGCAGCAGGTGATATTTTTATAACTATCCCAGTAACGTTTTTCTTAATACCGAGGGACGTAAAAGTAAAAGTTTTTCTTTCGCAATAAATTAAGTATACCTAGGGGGTATACCAGACCCCCCGGTCCTAAATGATTACCTGATAAACATCCATTTGTTTTCATTAATCTAAATCAGTGCCGCGCCGTAGCAAGGGTGATCGCAATGGGGGCGCTAAACCTCGACAAAACCCAATAATTAATAGTTTAAAATTATCAAAATGATGAGAATCTTTTGGGAGGGGGCGCATTTATTCAAATTTGCCTCAGGTGCCAGAAGAGCTTGCTGCGGCGCTGCTGACATTTAACAGGTTTAGGTGATGGTGGTGGTCTTTGTTCTTCGGCAGGTGGCCGAGATATGTTACTTTCTAACTGTGGAGCAGGATGGTTAACTTTTTGAGAAGGTACGACAGGTCCTCTATTTCTTCCACGAAGTTCTGGGAACTCTTTTTCATTAAATTTGAATTGTTGGTTCATATTTGTTTTTCAGGTTCACCTGAAATTTTCTTTGTCGGTCTCTTGGCCAAGTAACGTTTGTAGAATTCACAATCTTCGCTAGATGATTTATGATTTTCTCCGCAATTGTAACGCTTGACCAAATTTGTTTGATTGTTATTGCATTCCCATGTTGGGTGATAATATTGCATGTTTGAAAACCTTATTGATACTCGTAGGAACAAAATAATAATTTCATTTAGTTTTTTGACACCCCTTTGAAATCGAATGTGTATCCAATTCTAAGAAATGTTGAAATACGTAATGGTGTAAGTCACAAAACTAAGGGAAAACTAGTAAAATATAAAAAAAAATAATTTTTCTACCATTTAAGTTGGTCTTTAAAAAAAACAAATTTAGCAATAAAAATTTTGATTTTTTACTTCAAGAGTTTTCGACAACGTTTACACTTGAGGATCTTATGTAATATATCAAAACATTGTTTTTCGACGACCACTCTGGTTTTCGGCGGCTTAAATGACGTTATGACGTTAACTACGCGTCGAAATACGAATACGATCAAGTGGTTTTTAAGTGTATTATTTACAAACCACTCATTCGTAAATTTTAAAAACTAAAAATAGTTATTTGAGGGCACATTTTGTATATTTTGAAGTGTGAAGAACTTGAGTTTGTTGCTTTATATTTTTATTTTTTAACATTTTTATTAAAAAGATAGTCTGTCAAGTAATATTCGCGCAAATATTGAATATATATTGTCGTGATCTCGAGCCTCTAAATTTTACTAAACACTTTAGTAGAAAAATGCCAACAACCTATCTGCTCCGGTCCTAGCTCAGCTCAGCAAAACAACAGAAGTGCAAAACTCAGAAAATATTCATACAAATAACTCACCAAATTGCTCAAATGGTTACTTATCAATAGCTGTGGATCTCTGTTAAATTCCTCACTTTTATGTGACAAATAAAATATAGTTGCATTGAAAATTTTTATATTCAGTTTAGTAAATTTCAAAATTACCCTGGTACCAGTCAAAAATACAAAATAAATATTATACAAAAATTTATACTGGGAAAATTCCCTTACAAAACAATAGAATTGTTGAATTAGTTGCAGCTTCCTCTTCTTTAACTCCTTTGGCTGTGTTGATGTAATACCAACACAGATATGAAATGTTCTTGTTAAATTCGCGTTAATTTTCTTGACTAAATGTCTTTATTATTAAATGAAATAATGAAATTTTGTTTAAATTTTCAATGGTAGTTGCTATCAGTACCCATAAGTTAGATGCAACGCCGTAAAGTTCAAAAAAATGGTTTTTAAAAAAGTCAAATAATAATGTTTAAAATACCTTATCGCTTTTAAAACTCGTTCACCTGATGTTTTACTATAACTCATGCTCAGCATCTGCGCAAGATCAAGGATTGACAATCCATTCAAAGTTTCTTTCTTCAGTGTCTCGAGTCGTGTACACTTCAATTTCTCACATCGACCAAAATTCTCAACATTCCTCGGTGTTATCACCTCCAATTAAACGAAGTGCTACTATTTAAAATAGCCAACTGATAAAATTACTAGCGACTTGTCTTTAAAGATGCTAATTCCATCTACTTCACCAAAACAATGCATTCAAAAAAAGGATATTAATTAAAGTGGCAAGGTATCTCAAACGTGAGTGTTGCCTTTGCATTCCATCCACGAAGTCTCATAACAAAAAGTGCGGTTAAAAGTTTCATAACCTCCAAACATAAGGATCCAAAATCAATATTGGTTAAAGTTTTATCATTACTGAACTTCATCGGTCGAGCGCCCAAGGCAAACTAAATTTCCAAGTCACGCAGGCTCAATTGGCAAAATTTTGTGTCTAATGTACCACTTCTAAATCTTAATTATATCCAAATTTTCCAAATTTCACGTTATTAAATTTATCAAACATCCGAAGGTAAGTTTTTATTTAATTTTAGAGTTTTTAAATTACTTTAAAATGTTTTATGTTTCAGAATTCACTGGTTTTGTTGAAGTATTCTGTCGAGACCCGAGTCACTTCCATGTTGATGACTTAACACACCGGATTATGGTCTTTATCACTAGATTACACAAACCAAGACTCTTAATACATTAAAATGACTCTGTGAAAAATTTCAGAAAGAATACAATATCTCACAACATACAAAGTTTGTTATTTTTACAATAATTCACCTTTTTAGAACCCATACAATTTTAGGTTAAAGATAATAAAACCTTCTTGCAAAATTTTAATTTTCATTGCAACAACATTGTTTCCTTTGAATCTGATATGACAGATTCCTTCATGAGATCAAGTAGTGAACCTAAAATACATTTTTCAGAGTTCCACAGCTTTATTCGGTTTCCTAGCACTAATCGTGGGAAAGTGAAATTGACCATAGTTAAGTTATTCCTACTAGAATCCCTTCATCCTGCTATTAAATCATGTTAACATGGTGATATTGAATTACTGAGCTCAGCCACCCAAAAACAAAACGCTTGCTTGCATAGAATACAAATTCTATCGCATGAGAGAGAAACCCTTCTAGAGACCAAAGAAAAGTGTGAAGCTTTTCACTTATATGAAATTTTAAGAGGCCAGCAAAATACGACATAATGTACATAGTGTCAGTTATTGGTTAGTTAGCCATTAATTAAATTGTTAAAAGTTTGTTAAGAGAAGGGGTCACTATTCATAGACAAAGTATTACTTACAACTTCACTTGAAAAATCTGATGTGGCCATCGCATAATTTTCCGAACAGACGCAAATTTTTATATTATATTTTTAAATAAAATGGTTACATAATTTCAACAGTAAATCGATGAAAAATTTCATATTTTGCCAAAATAGGAAGAAAAAAACTTTTGAATGCCTATATCTTGCAAACGAAGCATTTTTGGACCCATGTTATTAGACACTTTTCATCTTATTTTTGTTAGTAGAATGCGGTTTACTATTTTATTTACAAATACAAAAATTTTTTACAAATACAAAAATTTTTGAAACGCCCTGTATATTTTAGAGAAAAACTTGTAGGATAAAAACTGTAGGAAATTCCATAGCGCTAATTTTTTGTTATTAATATTTTTACATATTTAATTTCGTTTCGAAGTTATGACGCATAATGTCATAATAGCTCCAGGTAAACCCCCCCTTTCCCCGTTAGACGATTTAATTTATTTTCATCTGGCTTCGTCCTACGACAGGAAAAAGCTTATATGCAAAATTTGGAATGATTTGCTTGCTTCGTTTAGACGCTATCGTGTTCACAGACGTACATACACACACAGTACACACCTACATACAGACATCCTTCCAAAAATGATAAAAATGGATTCAGGGGACCTCAAAACGTGAACATCTGTCAAAAAATTGGGGGGTTTTTATCCGAAAATGCGTCAATGCAATATAAATTTAACCTTAAGTACGTACTTATACTTAAGTAACGACTATGAATTTGAGCGTAAATAAATTGAACAACATTTCGGGCGTAGCAGGACATTTGAATACAGCGACGTTTGAACGCCGTGACGTTTGAACGCGAGGACATTTGAACCCAGAGACGGTTGAACGTGAGGACGTTTGAACGGAGCAATTAAAATTGTCAATACAGTAGAACTCCTCTATAACGAGTTCCGGTTATAACGAAAAATCGGCTATAACGAGTAAATCGTTTCGTCCCTTGCAGTTTTGTATACTACTCCTTGTAAAATTTCCCCTCTATAGCGAGTATATTTTTGACATTGAGTTGAATAGAACAAAATTTTTGTTTCGTCCCAGATCGGTAATAGCGAGAAATTGCGAGAAATTTCGGTAGTATTCCTGGAATAAATACATGTGGGGATCTCAATTACTAGAATTTTATCGTAAATGTATTTTGCGTGATAATTGTCACGTCTAAATATTTGTTTCTCGGTCATTAGCAACTTTTCAAGCCGAGAACACTTCCTGAAATATTCTGTGTCATTATGTCGTCCTCTAAAACAAGAAAATAATTTTCTATCAAAGAAAAAATATCAATAATAAAAGAGTTTGGTAGTGCTAAAAAGCAAGTTGTAATCTGCAAAGAAAGACATTCGGCGAGAGTTACATTGGCAACAATTTTAAAAAACAGGGACAAGATTATGAGTGCAACTAGTGAAATCTCGTCAGAAGTTAAGAAATTACGTTGTGCAAAAAATGGCAAAGTACATAGATAAAGCTAACCTTACTTGGTTTAGAATGAATCGCAAATCCAATGTGCCCATAAGTGGGGCCATGTTAGATGAAAAATCAGAACAATTTTCGGAAAAATTGGAAATTTTCCAGAGTTAAAATGGTCAAATGGGTGGCTGAATCGTTTTAAAAGTGTTCCTTTTTGCCCTTTTTAATAACTTTGCATACTTTAGAACTTGTTAAACGTTAGTTGTATCGTATATGTATTTAAATTTATTTAAGTTCTACTGTATTAGCAACATTACATTATGTATTTTAAGGACATCTTAAGCAAGTGTTTTTCATTTTTAGATAGCGCATCATTTAGGCAGTACCGGATTAATCATTAGGCAGAGTAGGCAACTGCCTAGGGGCCCCGCATCGACTAGGGGCCCGTGCACGCACCAAGAAAAAAAAATATTAAATAATTATTTATTAAAATTAAAAAATTATTTAAAATTAAATAATTACTATAATAGAGAGATAGAGACCACATTAATAAGCTGCCTACTGTTTATAAGTTGATACTTGATATCTAACTGATAAGCTGCTCCGCTGTAGACATCGCTAGCGTAAACGTAATCACGTAATTGAGAAGTAAATTGTGGGGACAGCACTATACGGACTTATTGTAGTCATGCGCAATTGTACGGTTGTCCAACTAGTTATACATAAACAATGGTATGATGAAATAGTACATTGTCTTATTCGGATTAAAAGTGAAACTTTGTTTGACAAGCAATTTTTTGCATTTGCGAGGCGGAGCGCTAGCGGAGCCGAGCGAATGCAATAATTGCACGTCAAACAAAGACACTTTTAATCCAAATGAGACATACTACTTTTTCTCCAACCAAAATTTAAATACTACGTACATCATTAATAATGCGAAATTCAAAATTTAAATTACTTCAAACATTTTGTTTTAATATTCGTGTAATGAAAATCCAGTGACTGGAATTTTTGTTTTTTTATATTAAGTTTTGTTTACAACATAATCAAAGTGAAATTTAATTCGTTTATTTAATAATGTTTGAAGACGATTCCTGTAATACACCTACAGATATAATTGAAATAGCAAAAGATGTGGTTTTAGACTTATTGCCATCCAAGTCAAGAGAGGTATATGAATTCGCATAAAACCGTTTTTTGCGATGGTGTAACGAAAAAAATTTAAAATCCTGTTCGGAGAACGTTTTATTGGTATATTTTTCGTATTTGTCTAGTACAATGAAATCTTCAACACTTTGGTCACAATCAGGGGCGGATCTAGGGGGGGCACAGGGGTCACGTGCCCCCCCCAAGGATTTTTTTTTTATATCGTTTTAATTATTGTTACTACAGATACGTTACTGCAACTAACTACATCTCCAAACAAATGCATTAGGCCAACGATCTAGGGTCAGTCGGCCGCAGGCTGCCTTCCCCCGCTGATGTGACGTATCCAAGGTCAAAGCCTTTTAAATCGTGTTTCGGCTATCCACTGTCGGCGCATGGGGGAAATATGAGCGACATTTTTAGTTCAATAGTTGGCAGTCGCGTAGTTGGTAGTAGTGGCCCTAAACTCGAGTGAGCTCAGTGAGCTGTCAACAAGTGCAAGTGTAGTGAGGTTAAACTAACCTCAACTCTATGTTTTGTGGTTGAAATGAAACGACAAATAGGATTACATTCTTTCTTCTCAAAAAAGAGCAAGGTAAGTCTAAGTCTTAACTTACTATTAGGCCTACTCAAAGTAATTAAATGTATAACAATGAAGTTTCTAAGCATAGGCATAGGCCTATTTGTTCTGTTTGATATTGTAATTTAAATCAAATTGGTACAGCTGAGTGTTTTCAATACAATCTGCTACATTTGTAACCACAAAGTGACGGTGTTGAATTGTTGATTCATAATTTATAATTACACTTCTAATAATATGGAACTTTATTAACCCCTTAAAGGTTTTCGTCGACTTTAGTCGACGTGCGGAAAGTCGATAAAAGTAGCCACTGTCGACTTAGGTCGTCGCTGAAGTTTTGACCCGGTTCTATTGCATTGCCGTCGAGCTTGGTCGACGTAGTTCGTTCAAATTCCGCTAGAATGCGCTGGCATGTTCTCTGAGCAATTCACGGCACTGTCAATCACATTTTATTATTTCTTTTCACTGCCACCCGTAAAAAGTGACCTTGGCCTTCCGGCACGCCCGCTGACAGTCTCGTCGCCATTACGGACGCACGGTTGCGTAGCTGTTGTATTTATGCGCGGTGCGTAAATGGTCTACATTCCAATACACAGCATTTTGTAAATTATTAACGGCTAGTCTATTAAAATTCAACCTCAAGTAAATTATGAAACCTACTACAATATTTAAATCAAAACTTCGAATGTATTTCTTCTATGTAACTTACATATGTAAGCCTTCAATATAAGCCTTCAATATACATAATGGCTAAGATTATTTATTAATAGCATCTATACCCCTACATAAGAAAAATTTAAAAGCCCTTCACGGGAGTACAAGTACTGTTTTTTTTTTAGGTTGATCAAAAGGCTATAAATGATGGATTGTCAAGCGATAACACAAGCGATAATGCAAGCAGACCAGCATCAGAAACAATCACATCAAAAAACGACCTATCTCAATGTATATCGAAATCGGATGGAGTTGAAATATCTGTTGAAATTCCTACTCGTGATTTTGGACATTTAATAAATAAAAATGCAGCAATTTTGACAAACAACGAACGCTATGAGTGGCTGGAAAACCCTTGGACACCTTCACCAGACTTTAAGTTTCCGTTGAATGCAGAGGGAAAGAAAAACAGATCGTTTCAAGCAAGTTGGCTAAATCAGTACCCTTGGCTCGTGTATAGTAAGAAATTAGATGGGGGTTTATGTAAAGTGTGTATACTTTTTGGTCGAGGAGAAGGGGGTAAAAGTGATGGCAAGCTGGGAAAGTTGGTGCTGGAACCTTTAAAAACCTTCAAAAAGGCTACTGAAACATTAAAAATCCATAATGGTACCAATTACCACATAGGCAACATGAAAGCCAGCAAGCATTTCTCCTTGGTGATGGACGGAGACAAAGCTAATATTGTTTCTCAACTGAATGTGGCACAAAAAGCTGTAGAAGAAGACAACAAAAAAAGTTAATACCTATCATCAAAACTATTATTTTTTGTGGTATACAGAATATACCACTAAGGGGCCACAGAGATGACGGTCAGTTATTAACTGAAACCGACAGTGATCCAACACGACAAGGCAACTTTAGAGCACTTCTAAAATTTCGAATTCATGCTGGAGACAAAGATCTTGAAGAACATATTAAATCATGTGGAAAAAACGCATCATACATTAGTAAGACAATCCAAAACGATTTGATTTCATGCTGTGGAGAAGTCATTACAAGTAAGATAGTTTCTCAAATACAATATGCTCAGTTTTTCACCATAATTGCAGATGAAACTACAGACATGTCCACAAAAGAACAATTGTCCATTTGTATACGGTATTTTGACAAGTTGTCACTAGAAATCAAGAAAAATTTCATCATGTTCATTGATGTAGTAGATCTAACGGGAGAAAATATTGCACAAAAAATACTAGAAGTTCTGGACAGTCTGAGTATTAACATAGCTTATTGCAGAGGGCAAGCTTACGATGGAGGCTCAAACATGAGTGGCAAGTTTCAAGGAGCCCAGGCAAGAATCAGAAATATACAACCACTTGCCGTGTACAGCCATTGTGCCAGCCATAGGTTGAACTTGGTTATTAGCAAGGCTTGCACAATCCCTTCCATAAGAAATGCTGTTGGAGTGGTTTCATCGGTAGCTAACTTGTTTAGAGAATCTGCCAAGAGACTACATGCACTTGATGATGAAATGAATGAGGAATTAAAAAAGGGAAAGCACGCTGTGAAAAATATGTGTGAGACAAGGTGGTTAGAGCGTCATGACGCTGTGTTAACGTTTTTGATTTCCCTTCTTTCATTGCATACTGTTTTGGAAACTATGGCATATTCTGATGAAGGAGCTGGAAATAAATCTTTTTCCTTGCTACACAGCATTGTTTCATCTGAATTTATTGTTAGCTTGGTGGTTTTAGAAAATGTTATGACTCTAACACTACCACTGGCAAGGAAACTTCAAGCTGAGTACATGGATGTATTCAAAGCAATGACATTGGTAGATGCTACTCTCAAGAGCATTCAAGAACAAAGGACCAAAAACAAAGAGTGTTTTGAAAGACTGTTTGAAAAAGCTCAAACTCTGGCCACTAAAATGGGGACCGAATTGAAAAAACCTAGAATAGTCAGTATGCAAAGACACAGATCAAATGTCCAAACTGACACAATTGAAGAATATTTTCGACTATCGGTTTATATCCCATTTTTGGATTTTCTAATAAGTGAAATTGAAAGTAGGTTCCCCAAAACTGAAATGACCCAAATTGGAAAGCTCCAGATGCTTCTTCCAGTACTAGGAAAATTTTCGGATCAATATGAGGTCTCTGTTTTAGAAGGCGCCAAACAGTATGAAAAAGATCTACCATGCTTTGATGCTTTGAAAGGGGAATTGAGTATTTGGAAGCACATGTGGGGTTCAAGTTCAGAGAGTTTTCCTAAACACCCAGCTCAAGCCATTAAATATTCATCAGACCTCCCTAACATAACAGTGTTGCTCCAACTTATTTGTACCCTACCCGTGACCAGTAGTACTGCTGAGCGGTCTTTTTCAACGCTCCGCAGACTAAAGACCTACTTAAGGTCTACCATGACAGAAGACCGACTTAATGGGCTCGCAAGTTTGCACATCCACCAAGAAATTGCTTCCAAGTTAGATGCAGATGAAGTTTTGAAACTGTTTGCAAGAAAGCACAAGCGGAAGTTGTCATTTTCAATTAATTGATCATTTAAGAGTATAATAGTTGTTACTCCTTTCTTTTCTGTGTATTTGTTGGTTTTAACAATAGTCTAAGCCTAAGCCCTGTATATAGCCTATCTAATTACTTTGATATTTAAATAAACAACTACAAACTAATACTAAAACTCCTTTTCTTTATTTACATATAAAAAGCAAATACCTATAAAAGAGTTTTAGTTGGCACTAGTTTTAATTTTGAGGTAAACCTTAAAATTATTATAAAAATCACCGTTTTTAGAGGGAGGGGGGAATTTTGAATTTCTCAAACAAAACTATGATAAAACTGTGTTTTCAGAGACTATATTTTTAAAAATTTTTAAGGTCCTGGGGCCCTCCCCCGGACCGCCCTTTTGCCTGGGGGGTATGGAATACCCCCCAGACCCCCCGGTAGTGCCCCCCCAAACCTAAATCCTGGATCCGCCCCTGGTCACAATATTCCATGGTTAAAGTAACACTGAACCTAAAAATTAACGTAGATATTGGAAAATTTTCAAAATTACGTGAGTTTTTAAAAAAGCAAAATAACGGTTACACACCTAAAAAATCTCGAGTTCTAACAAAAGAACAAGCGGACGAATTTCTAATCAAAGGAAATGATGATAAATTTTTAATGATTAAGGTAAACTTAGAATATTAAAAATTGAAATAGCACCTAAATTTTATATACGTTTTTAGGTTGTTTTAATATTTGGAATTGCCGGTAACAAAACGGGTTTAATTACATTTCACCAATCTTGTGTAAACTGTACAATTAATATTAACCTGAAGGATTAAGGTGTTAAGTTTTTTTTTGATTATTATTATTTATTTTGATTATTATTGTTTGATTATTATTGTTATTCGTGTAACTTTAGTCCACGTAAAAAAAAGTGTTGCTTAGCAATGTTCGCATTTTTATATTTATAACAAAAACGTCAACTTTTAGTTGAGGTAATGCTATTAAAAATGTACTGCTTTTAATACGGTTGGAGAAAACAAATTTTTTGTCATTGCGATTCGTGAGTTTAACGACCGTGAGTTAGTGAGTATTATTTAAATCTAAAAAGTTTGTGCTCTGTTTTAAATACTTACGAACTTGGATAAGTTATAAGTGCTAAATTTTTTTTATAAAGACTGCCTTGAAAAAATCGGTGAGACGAAGCACGAGTGTAATTCAAAAACTGAAATTATCAGGTAAATTTTATTCACGCTTTTTCTTTTCTTTAGAGAACAAAATGTCGGAGGAAACCGTAAAGAAAAAACACCTAAGTGGATCGGAAAAACGTAAAAAGCGGCTGGAGCAACAAAACAAGCATGATGAACTATTAAAGAAGACACAAAACCTTTTCCAACTCGGATTTAGTCGCCAATCAACGGATAATCAACCTACGCCCAGTACGTCCGCAGCGTCCGCTAGCCAAACTACGAGTATGGCTGCGGAACCAGTAGAGATTCCTTGCGAGTGTTTTGAACAGACTAACCAGGATCAAGAAACAGCTACTTTTGCTGGTGCCGAGGAACGTGAGGCCGAGGCCGAGGTCCAATTACTACACCAAAACGTAGTCCATCTAGGTGTAGAATACCAGAATGACATTGGCTTATGGCAAAATATTACCAACGAAATACAAGATTTTTGGTGTACTAGAGATCCTAACGAATGTCGACACTTTGAGAGTGATTTTTCTGCTTCAAGCCGACAATACGAGGATAGCAAAAGATTTTTTCTCAATCAATGTTTTTTCGTAAACATATAAGTGGGGGTAAAATTAAACGGGAGTGGCTCATGTATTCTCCATCTACTGGAAAAGTATACTGTTTTTCATGTGTTCTTTTTGGTGGAGTTCAAAGCCAATCGCAATTTCAAACAGGATTTTCTGATTGGAAAAATGCATCGCCTAGAATTCAATCCCATGAGAATAGTGCAACGCACCGAGAATGTATACAGACACTGATCAGTAGACGGCGTATTCACGGCCGAATCGACACCTCTTTGGAAATCACATTCAACAAAGAAAGAGAATATTGGATAAAAGTTTTACAAAGAGTAGTTTCAGTGATTAAATTTTTATCATCCCGTGGATTGGCATTTCGTGGCGATGATGAAATTATTGGCTCTCAACATAATGGCAACTATTTGGGAATTTTAGAATTACTTGCGGAGTTCGATCCGTTCCTTAGTTCGCATTTGGCCAAATATGGTAATGTTGGAAAAGGAAGACAATCATATTTGTCTTCAACAATTTGCGAGGAACTTATTGAAATATTGGGAAGTAAGGTTTTAAAATTTATTGTTAATGAAATTATTGAAGCCAAATATTTCTCAATAAGCGTCGATTCGACACCAGACATATCTCATACCGATCAGTTGACTGTAGTGCTGAGATATGTTTCGTCAAATGGAGAAGTAGCGGAACGTTTCCTTACATTTATTCCTATCGTAAGTCATAAAGGGGAAGAATTAGCTGCTACAATTTTAAATTTTTTAGATCAATATAACATTGATATAAAAAATGCGAGAGGTCAGTCTTACGATAATGCTTCAAATATGTCTGGTTGTTACAATGGTCTGCAGGCGCATATTAAGAAAATAAATCGTCTCGCACACTACGTTCCATGTGCAGCGCACTCACTAAATTTGGTTGGAGTACGTGCTGCGGAGAGTTGCGTTGGAACAATCTCATTCTTCGGATTTGTACAGGAACTGTACAACTTTTTTTCGGCGTCAACGCATCGTTGGGCAACTATGCTGAAAAATCTCGAAAAAGAAGATGAATGTAAACAATACTCGTCTTTAGTTCTGAAAAAAGTCTCCGATACGAGGTGGTGTGCAAGAGCCGATGCGACTAAAGCTTTGTCAAAAGGCTATAAGAGTTTTCAGAAAGCTTTGCAGTCTATTGCTAACGATGAGACTCAGAAATCGCAAGTGATTCACGAGGCTAGATGTCTATTAAAGGATTCTGAAAAAAAAAAGAAAATGCCGTAATGACAATATTCTGGGCTGCCATACTGGATCTAATCAATGGTGTCAGCATATCTTTACAAAAACCAACTATTGAACTTCGAACAGCAGTAGATCTTTTAAAATCGCTTTTAGATTTTTTGCTTTCTCATAGAGAATTATTTGACGACTACGAGATAAAGGCAAATGAGAAAACTGATACCGAATACAGTGATGAAAATCAGCGTGTGCGAGGAAGGAAAAGGCATCACAATGACGGATCTGCAGAAGAAGTTGTGCTCAGGGGAAGAGAGAAGTTAAAAATTGAAACATATTTGCCAGTATGTACTAGACATACTGTATGCAGAATTGTCACGGCGACTAGAAGCTTATCGGGAAATTAACTCTCTGTTTGGATTTCTAACAGATTTCTTGACAAAGTCCAACGATGAAATTAAAGAGGCTTGTACAAAATTTTATGAACATTATTTAGAGGACATTGTGCCTGAGTTTATAAACGAGATGGTGCAGTTCAAGTACTTTGTCTTACAATTGGAGGATGCGGGGAAAGATAACATTGTATCTGCCGAGGAATCGTTTAAATTGATTTTTGATAATATGGTATAATCAACTTTCCCGAATGTAATGATAGCGTTACAAATATATAAAAGTCTGATGATATCAAACGCCACGGGAGAACGAAATTTTTTAAAATTAAAATTAATAAAAAACTGTCTTCGTTCAACAAATGTCTCAGAACCGTTTAAATTCATTGTCAATAATGGCCATTGAAAATGATGTATTAGAAAAGGTCAACTTCCAAGATGTTTTAAACGATTTTGTTTCTAAAAAAGTTAGAAAAGTTAATATTTAAACTTATTAAAAACAATAAACATCTTGGAAGTTGACTTTTTCCAATTTGTACTCCACAAAACTGTTTTCTTTCGTTGTTTATTGTAATTTATTGCGTTTAACAAGATAAAATTTAAAATAACTATACGTCACGTCTCATTTCTCTTTCCTGACCCATCAAAAAACCTGGATCATCAATTATCTATAACCTATTCATTAAGACCATTTCAATAAAGCTAATGAGTCAGGTAAGGCGATGCTGCAGCATCAAGTCAAAGTAATCATGTTGTTACAATATCACATAAGACATTGAAGTAACAGGATGCCTGGAGCCGATCATCTGGAAGTTACTCACATTCCTTAATCAACTTGAAAAGACCTGATTGCATTGCCTAGGGGCCCGGACAGAATTGTTGCCTAGGGGCCCGGACAGGGTTAATCCGGCCCTGCATTTAGGGCATAATAATAGCTATAATTATCATTGTCATCACATGGAAAATTTTCTAGTTAGACACACAATGGTTTTGCCGCCCACACCTACGTCTGTAGTAATTCCCCGCCCCACCAGGGGATCAGTTTATTTGCTCAAACCGTAAAAGCATTAAAATTTATTATATGTGGTAATATTTGAGAACGTAAATGAGAAATATTATTCAAGTCTGCTCCGCAGGCAACCTTTTTTAATATTTTAAAGGATCTTGGGGGATAGGCTCCATGACAGTCCCAGCGCTCTACGACACTGCTAGGAGGTTATCCTCGCTTTCTCTAATTTATTCTGTAGGTGTTTCTCCAGTTCAGCTTTTTGTCCAGTATTATTACCAGATAATTGACTTCCTCAGCTAATCTTAGGGGAGTTCCTGTTAAGTTAGGCATAACCATGGTTGTTAGCTTTCTCTTTCTAGTAAATAGGACGAGCTCTGCCTTTCCCGGGTTAACCGATAGAGAGTGCTCCCCACACCATTCCTCTAATATTTTGAGGGCATCCTGCATTAGCGTGTAGAGGATATTTTCAAATTTTCCGGTAAGAAGAATGACGATGTCATCTGCATATCCTATGGTATAATATCCCATGTTGTTTAGAAGTTTGAGAAGGCTGTCCACTACCATATCCCACGGTTGTGGCGAGAGTACTCCCCCCTGGGAACAGCCTTTAGTTATCAAACCCTTAATAGGAATGTCTCCTACGCCGATCTCCACAGCTCTCCACTTCAGTATAAAACTGAACCATTTCGAAATGGTCGTGAGAACACCATGGAGCTGTAGTGCTACATTTATACTTTCGAAGGTGGCTTTGTCAAAAGTACCCTCTATGTCAATGAACACTACCAGGGTGGACACACGATGGTCCAGTGACCTCTCTATACGCTCTACTACCTTATGGAGCGCTAATTCGGTCGATCTCCCTCGGGTGTACGCATGGTGATTTTTTTTTTTAGCTCGACGCAGGGAGGAGAAATCTCGTGCGAGACACCCACTTAATCGAAGTGGATAGTGTCAGACTTCACTGACTGAAACTCCCCCCTACCAAGCACCCGGGTTTCGCTGGTGATTTGCATGGTGATTTGCATGGTGATTTGCATGCAGCGGCCTGCCACAACCTTTCAAGCGTTTTCAGAAAAAACGAAGTGAGACTAATTGGTCTAAAGGATTTTGCTAGGTAGTAATCACTTCTACCTGGCTTGAGTATGAAGATTACCTTTGCCCTCCACCTACCTTCCGGTATGTTGCCGTGCGAAATGCACACTCTAAATACCCCCACCAGGTGACAGAGTACCTGATCCGAACCTCATTGCAGTAGGGCTGTAAATACCCCGTCAGGCCCAGGCGATTTCAAGGAGCAGAAGGCAATGAGCCATTTTTTGGTCTCATTTACGACCTTCGTTGCAGTTTCCTAATCTGCTGCGGCCGCGGTGGCTGGTTTCTCAATCCGCTCCATTCAAAGTCCAAAACCGTTTTGCTATCGGAAAGTGTGTTTTTAGCAGGATTTCGGCAGCTTCTGAAAGGTTCTCTGTATATTATAGGAGCCGTCCTCTCGACGAAGGCTACCTATATGGATCTTTTGATATGATCTTTTTAGCATTGCAGCAGCGGTAGTTGATTCAATGCCGCTACCGAAGACTCTCCATGATTTCATTGTTTTTTTTTCAATTTCAACATCCAAGGAGCTGAAGACAGTCTCACCAAGTGTTTTGTGATAGTTCAAGCTCTACGACCCGTTTCGCTCAGAAAAGAAGTAGCAGTTGTCGTTATTTATATTGTAAGACAAATCAGTACTGGTAAGTCGATTTTTCTTATTTCTTTTCGACTTGGCGAAACATTAGGTGGTTATTTTAGTCACTGTAAATTGTATTGGATCACTTGATGTGACAAACTATATTTACCAGGTAGTCAATATTTGTCTTTGCAAACGTTCATCTGTTTGATTGATTTAATACTGTGTGTGTTCATTGTTGTACTAGATTCATACAATTATTTTATTAAAATTGTTAATTTGACATCTGCATTCTTATTTTTTAAAGTAAGCATTTCTCGTAAGGCATTGCAAGCTACCTACGACCCCGCCTCCGCTAAGAAAAACATAGCTAGCCGTATACCGACCACCAAAGGCTTAACCGAAAATAAAAAGATAAACTATTTCTCAAATAGTTTATCGTGAACTTGATTTGGTTCAGATCAAAATTCGGTTCACGACCAGTATTGATCTTTTGTTGATTACCCTGCTAATTAGGTATTCAGGAATTCAATTTTGCTAGCAAAACATAGAATACTCCTGAGAGGTTTTTGTTGCACCTCCTTGGGTATTAGTTGTGCCTGTTCCAGATATTTTATCTGGAACATCTGGAAATCTGATAGTTCATTCCCCATGTCCCGCCACGTTTCTAATAATCTTGTAACCCAATCATTGGCTAAAATTGATGTGAATGAACCTCTCCGACGTTCCATTGCAACAACACCTGTTGCCGAAATTGCTCCTATCAAATGAACATTTGGACCTCTTGCTGCGGGAAGGATTTGTACTGATCTGGTCCCAGCTAAAGACCATTGGTTTCGTCTATCCACACGATTTGTTTGTCCAGCTTTATATATTCATTAAGAGTCCGAACATATTCTGCTCGTTTCCTTTTATTTTCTTCTGAATTCATTGTAACTGGTTCAGCATGAACCTGCTTTACAGTGAAAAGTTTGCTTTCAAGATAATTTCCAACAGTTGCTAAAGATACCACTACTTTAAAAGTATCTAGCACTTTTTCTTTCAACTGGTTTAACACGTTCCCCGCCGGCGCGGTCTATATGACCGAGAATAAAACTTCCTTCCAGGCCGGCGCGGTCTATATGACCGAGAATCTTATTTTAAAAGCGGCGCCAACTCGGTCTATATGACCGAGACCTTTTTTTTTGAAAAATTGCTCACACCAATCATTACTACATAATAGTACATGTACCTTAGCGTAGCATGGCTTAGAGAGCTATTTTTATTTATTTATATAGAAAACCACTTGGCCCGAACGGAATAAATCAATTCTAGCGCTCAAGCAGGGAACGTGTTAATGTATAACCACTATCTTCTCATTTTCTCACGCCCGGATCGCAACCAACGAAATGCAGTCTTATAGTTAATATTCAATATCCGACACAAAGCTACCCAATCGTTACCTATGTTGGCGCACGCTACTATTCTTTCACGATCTTGATTGGTATGTGTATCATAGCGTTTTCTTTCAACAACCTCACTTCCAATGAGAGAAATTTCGCAAATGGGGTTTCGTCTCTTCTGGTCCATCAATTATCATTTCAGCAATTTCAGCGCATCTTCTGTGAAACAAATTGCACAATTGTCTTTCATATCCATTTAAACTGTTAATTAACTTTTGTCTTATGTATAGAATTACATTAATTATAATATAACAAAATTTAAATCCAATTATCCGATAATAATTCCAGGACAAAGAGATTAACTTATAATCCAACCGCTTTTAACAACCTAATGCGTGGTTGTTCGATGAATCTGTAATCAGGTAAAACTAAGAAGCAATACAATTTGTGGATCTGAATTACAATTGATGCTTTCTCAAATACAATTGTCAAATCTGAATTTCAATTTTCGCTTTCTCAAATACAATTGACAAATCTGAATTACAATTGACGCTTTCTCAAATACAATTGAAAAATCTGAATTTCAATTATCGGTTTCTCAAATACATGTGACCGTTTCTGAAATAAAACTGGAAAAGTTGTAGTACAAACACAACAATAATAATAATTTAAATAAGAATCCCAAACTATTAAGTGGAAAGTTCGCGGCAGATTTCACTATGAGGACAGCGAAAAATAAATGGCAGGAACTAACGGAATAGTTAAATTCCATGGCGGATGCTAAGAATAATTGTAGGCAACGGAGAAAAACTGTGCAAGATGTGAAGGCAAAAGCAAAAAGAAATAACAGCTCCATAAAAACCTACATTGGCGGAACTGGTGGTGGAAAACCAGCAAGTGAAAGTTTGAGCGAACTTGATGAGAATATTTTAGAATTAATAAATCCAATTGCCATAGATGGTTATCCAGATATGCAGGAATCTACGGTGGATTTCGATTTGTCACAACCGGAAGGATCGTTAACTGAAAATAGATCTTTTGAAGATGAGAATTCACACAGCCCTTTATTTGTAAATAATGACTTCAACGACTTCAATAATGTAACAACAATTGTTGATAATGACAATGAAGAACTAACGGGAAGAAAATCAAGACGTAGAATGAATTCACACGACTGAGACTACAACACAATATTTCTGAAAGAAAAAATGCAAAAGCAAGACTCGTACCACGAAAAAAAACTGGAACTGCTCGAACGAGAGGTAATTGGAAAAGAAAAAATTGCAAATGTACTTGCCGAAATGATCAATAATAAATTATTATGAAACTTTCGATTATGAAACTCGTTTCTTAATATACTATTTTAACATGGAACATGTTTTACGGTCGTTACCTCGCAAAAATCGACACCAAAAAAAAAGTTTTATAATATATTTTAATTTTTGTAGCTTCTGCGATTCTTTTATCTTGCAAAATATTTTTAACTTCTTGAACTTCTGTGCTTCTGTCGTTTTTGCATTTTATTGTTGGTTATAGTTGTTATGCAGGGTGTCCCCGTGACCGTGGAGAACCTTTGAGGTGGTGATAAAGGACACTTTTCTAAGACAAATTTTCAAATAAAATTTTTGCCGAAGTCCAAACCCTTGGGAGGTACCTCCCTTAAGCAATTTGTTGAATTTCTGATTTCAAACGGCCATAGCTCCGATATTATTGATTTTTTAAGGTTAATAGATTAGAACTTTTTTAAAGATCATTCGCTTATCTACAAATTAGGTTATAACCCCTTATCGTCTAGAATCAACGGATTTCGAGTTATAAATTAAATTAAGGGAAAAAATGTTTAAAAAATTCAGGTTTTCTTTTTTAATTTTCTTGCAAACCCCGTATATCTTAAACGAAACGTCTAAGAGAAAAACTAACGGCCCAAACCGGATAGGTAATTTAACGGGCTACAACTTTTGTCAAATACATTTTTTTGGGCAACCAACCGTTTTCACAGAAACTCTGAAAATAATGAACAAGGTGTAGGTAAAAATCAGCATATTCCAGGTTTGAATATAACATAATATTGATAATAAAACACGAAAAGAAATTACGCTTAAAGTTAATAAAACAATATAGTTATCAATATTAACAATAATAAATAAACAATATAAATTAACAAAGTAATTGCCGATAAACTAATGCGCTTTATAACAATGTCGCTCAAACGTCAAACGCTACAATAGGGATATGAGATTAAGATCGCAGCGCCGCTGGGTAAAAATGTGAACTAAGTTAAAACACATTCGTGTGACAGGGGTGCTTGTGTTCTGTTGTATTTTACAAGTTTTTCATTCCTTTTTCCAAGTGAACTTGTTATTTTGTTTAAGATAAATTACGGTTAGTGTTGTTTAGTAGTTCATCTTCCTGCAGTTAAATAATATATATGGTTAGGTGAGTTTTAGATCGCTTATTTTCGACGTGGGGTTTTATGTTTAATTTTTAAAATTTGCAGATATGTCAGAATCTTACGAATTAAGATTAAGTCTTCTTGACTATCTCAAATATTTAGAGGGGTCTGAAACACATAGATGTGTTTATGAAGGTGAAGCAGTTTTAAACGCAGGGCACGTTGTTCTATGATGTGGTGAAACATTAATAGAAGCGAAGCAAAACAAAATAAATATTGTAGCATTGTGCATCCAATCTTCTGCAATAAATTTACTCCCAATTTATTTACCACGAGGGTCTTGTGTTTTTCAACCGTGGCACAGTGGGGTATTTGGCCTCAAAAGGTGGCATTTAATCAAATACTATTCCAACGGATTTCTAAGTAGGATATTTATTTTCAGGGCTCTTAGTAGTATCTAAAAAATACTTTGCATAATTCTGGTGCATTTATTTATTAAGAAAATGAATTTATTTGAAAAACTTTGAAAAATTAACATCATCAGCAAAAAACACAGAAATAGTTTTTGGAAGATATGTGTAAATATCATGTAAATATACACTTATCCAAAAATACAGGTTGTGATATCACAATACAACAAATATTTAATGGATACGAATTAAAAAATTCAGAAGAGAAGTAGTTAATAATTTTTATATTTATTTTTCAAGTATAGCGTTAAAAGTAAAAATAAAGCAAACATTTTAAATAATGTCTTGGTCATCTTCTTCGTCATCATCCATCGATCGCATCATCACGTCATCGTCAGCGTCATCGTCAGCGTCATCGTCAGCGTCATCGTCACTCTCGGAAATCTGTTTATGATTTTGATTATCAATGACTTGGTCAGTAGGGGGTTTTAGTAAATGTAATACCTGCTGAGGATAAGCATCGAAGATTTTTTTTTGGTAATTCTCTTTTGATATAAATATAAATAAGTATAATCCGAATAATCCGAATAATTTGATAAAAAACTATATACAGGGTGACTTAGAAATTTTTGAGTTCTCCAAGTAAAACGCGAATTAAAAAGAACCTCGCAAAGATTCGCAGCCAAAAAATTTATTTTAAAGTCTCAAGTATCAATATTATCCGTAAAAAAAAATAGTAACTTCATCTACCTTCATTCATATTCAAATCTTCTTTTGTTTCTGATAATCTTTTACAAAAATTAATACAATGCATTATATGATTGTAACCATATTTATTTAAAGATCAATAAATTATTACAGACTTTATCTAAGATTTTTGAACTTCTTGTTCCATAAGTAAAAGTTACAATTTATAACGATTTCTAGCAAAAATAATCTTTGAAAAGAATGTGTTAACCCCCCCCCCCCCTCAGCAAATTATTAGCATCTTTTGACGATGTAGTGGAAAGTTGGAACAAGTAATGTTCCTATAAATTCACATAATGGTGCCCAAGATAGTGTAGTTTACGAAAATCTTAATAGGGAATATGCATGTAGCATTTGATTTTTGTATTTTATGCCACCTTTTGAGGCCAAATACTCCACTGTGCGTGGGGAATAAATGAAAACTTAACTCCGGATTTTTCTTTGCCCAAGATGAACATTGAGGCACTGAACAATATTGATTAGCGCTCATATCGAAGTATATTATTAGAAAATTTTGTTAATCTTCGAAAACTTTTAAAATCACCACTACAACATACGCAAAATTACGCAAAATAAACGATACTATTTTACTCATTTAACTAAGTTCGCCAAAATTCCGCTAGGTGCCGTGTTGCTTGTCACTAGTTCCCTATACGTTTTAACAATGTTTTAACATTAAAACAAATGCTATAAAAGAAATTGGGATTTTTAGTAATTATGTGAATTTATATTTTTTACCTACACCTTGTTCATTATTTTCAGAGTTTCTGTGAAAACGGTTGGTTGCCCAAAAAAATTTATTTGACGAAAGTCGTAGCCCGTTAAATTCCCTATCCGGTTTGGGCCGTTAGTTTTTCTCTTAGACGTTTCGTTTAAGATATACGGGGTTCGCAAGAAAATTAAAAGCTGAATTTTTTAAACATTTTTTCCCTTAATTTAATTTATAACTCGAAATCCGTTGATTCTAGACGATAAGGGGTTATAACCTAATTTTTAGACAAGCGAATAATCTTTAAAAAAGTTCTGATCCATTAACCTTAAAAAATCAATAATATCGGAGCTATGGCCGTTTGAAATCAGAAATTCAAAAAATTGCTTTAAAGGGAGGTACCCCCCAAGGGTTTGGACTTGGGCAAAAATTTTATTTGAAAATTTGTCTTAGAAAAGTGTCCTTTATCACCACCTCAAAGGTTCTCCACCGTCACGGGGACACCCTGTATATATAGTTGTTAAATGTCTTTTTTGAAGATTTCCCCCGACATATCAGCCTCCAGGGACGCCGAGAAGTGACCCTCAAAGGTCAACCTGTCAGCCTTCCTAGGGTTCCTGTATTGCTAGGGTTTCACCTTCATAGCTTTTAACGCGTAAAAAGTAGGGTCATCCCCTCGGTTAAGAATTTCTAAGTTTGTACTGATTAGGTAATCTAATAGAGACTTACATCGACTGTTGCAATCTCCGCTTCCCCATGCAGGATGGTGGAAGTTAGAGTCACAGCCAATTATGAGGTGTTTCTTCTGTTGCTCACAATATTCCACAAGCTCCATTATCCTCCGAGGAGGTGGTAGTTCGGGCGAGTCTATTGGGAAATAGACTGATGCCATTGTAATAAGTCGCAGGTAGCGTTAATTGAATTTAACCCCACCAATGACAACCTGTAACAAAACCGACGTATGCGGTTTAATAATTGACGGGGGTTGATTTGATTTCGATTACGAATGATATAGCTGCCACCACTTAATCTTTGTGTTCTCGTAATAACCACCTTGGTGCGGTTAATTACTGAGGTAGATTAAGAAACCTCTTAAAGTGGACGTTGTTGTCTGATGTTTAAGGTAACGTGACTCTTCTATTGTTTTGGAGTCGTAGGAAAACCCAGAGAGATAAATACACTTTACTAATTTACAATCGGTTGACGGAGTGACAACCATAAAAAGAGTTGAGATTGGTATAATTGCGTATATTGAACAAAACAATTAAATATTTTACAAGCAATATATAAAGTATACAATTACACCAAAAATAGTACAAATTGTGATAAATTGATTAGGTTAAATTTTTGGGTAGTAAAGAAAAATCCACACACACATAATACAAAAAGGTTACAAGTAGTAATTTAACGAAATGTCACAATACCTATTTATTACAAGAACCCTTAGTTCCGGGGTGGTAAGTTTTGAGATGGTAGATTCCTTCTTGTAATCCCAAATGGTTACACTTATAGTTTTAACGCCACGGTTCGTTTAATGAGTATAACGCTAATGACAAGCAAATGATAGTATAATATGAAACTTTAGAATCGTAAAGAAAACTATTTATTCGCGCTCTCGGACTCCCGAAATATAGATTAATAATGATATGATTTAATTGACTGTTTTCACTTAACTTATAAAATTTTTCACTTGAATTTATGTAGGCCGATTTGGTCGAGTTCGGTCAACTCTTGAATAAAATTCACCCGCTTGGGTTACTGCACGAACTAATCAAAACGCGGAACTTGAATCTTTCTGACTCACCGACTGACTGCCCCGCGGACTTAACTCCTAGATATTTTATAAACTTTTCCCCGTTTTTGAATGGAAATATCACGCCTTCGACTAGGACCCTTTTGGCCAATCGCGTGTGTGATCTTTCCTCCAATTTTCCCAGAGGGGTGTCTTATTAATTGGATTTCTCAAAACTTACTTCCCTACACGTGTGGGACGAATTCACATGTGAACAGGGTGGTTTCCCACAGATTTCGTATTTCTTAATTTATAAAATAATTCCCAACCTCGTTAAAGCAAATGATGCATTAAGTTGGGATCACGCCTTTTGGAAGAATTTGAATATTTCTTAAAACGGAATGGAATAGGATCTCGGGTATGCGGAACGATAAATAAAACAATGTTGTTTAAGTCGACGTTTCGGGACTATATTGTACCTACCCATCCTCAGGACTACAAAAAAACAAGAACACAGGGTAAAATCACGCAACATATCTGAGGGTGTATGACCTACCTCAAAAACTAGGTGGACTGGTTGTGATACATACATTGAAGCAAAACAAAAACGCTGCAGCAAGCCAAAACACATCGGTTGAGTCAAATTCAAAAAAATTAAAAAAATGTTGTATAAAATGAACGTAAGATCCGTGTAAACGGCGGATTTGTCAAAAAATAAAATAATATAAAAATACAGGTAACACATTAAAACCGTAAAACACATTTAACAAATACAAAGAAAAATATAAAATCAAGATGTCAAAACTCATAGCATACATATAAAAAAAATTTGGTCAGGTGTGGCGCTAGATATCCAAAAGGACAGCTTATGTCGATCCACCGCAACCAAAATAAATAAATAACCAATGGTAAACAGGAAAAATTCAAAAAGTTTTGCCGCCGCAACGAAAACCCCAACTAAGGTGGGTTGGTATTGGAAAACATAGCTTCATTCAATGCAGTAAATGTAAACAAACAACCAAAACACGAAAAGTTAGAAAATACACTAGACCGCCCGTAAGGCGCACCCAAAAAGGAACACACGCACACATCAAAGAGGTCCTGTAGGAACACGATCGACATGTCCAAGCCACGCACTAAAACACAGGCACGATATCCGAGTGTCAGGCAGGATCACCCATCATCCTAAGATGACGCCGCAATAAGCCCTTGTATCCCGCATCAATGCTGACAAAATCGGTTTGTTTATTAATGTTGTTGTCAATTGTGGAAATATATGCCGCCTCCTTAAAGACTCGTTTATTGTAATTCTTCTCATTATTCAGTATGGTGACTGCATCCGTTCTGAACTCGTGTTGATTTTGGACCACATGCTCAGATAAACCCGTCTTAAATAAACATTGTTTTATTTATCGTTCCGCATACCCGAGATCCTATTCCATTACTTATATTTCGGACGAGATCGTTTTCTACATTTCTTAAAACGTTTCTTTTGGCGGTATCTCCGTGTATAATGTCTCATTTCCTTTCACGTGTGGATTTTTCTACAAGTGTGGTATTTCTTACCAGCTGAATTGATTTAACTAACAACCCCATGGTGCCGTGCCGAAGTGGCTGTTCTAAACAGGTGTTTGCACCCTATTTTAAATGAAAGCAAAACGTTTATTATTTAAATCAATGTACCGGGTGTTTAAAATTCTTTACCTAAATTTTTATAATTTTTATACTAGCAGGGCATTCTAATTGTGCCTCTGCTGGTTTATTACGACAATTTACTCATGTCGGAAGTTGGTTGTACAAACTTAATATTTGTATCGTAATTATGAATGAAATGAACGGGCGGTTTGTTACACCATAATGACATCCTGTTGGCCATTACCGAAGTCACAGCTAAGCTGCACCGATGTAAGGTCACTATCGCTATACCTCAGCAAAAGGTTGACCTGTATATTTTTAGGTATGTAAAAGGTGTTTATTTTAGAGCGTCAGAACTTTAAATTTAAATAAAACCACATTAAATGGAGATATCTCTTATCTGTTTATTTTATATAAAAGAACATTCGATGACATTTAACATTTGAAAACAATTTCAGGCAAATATCCGCCGCGGCTATCTCTAATATAGTGCATTCTCTCAATGTAATTTTTGACCACATTTAACCACACGTTAACCAATTGGCGTTTTCTTATTTGGAGTTGGGACAAAAAAACTTCAATTAATGCTTAATATCAAATTTAATGTGCCAATAAACTTGCCGAGAGAAATTACAAAAATTTGGATTACGTCCCTGAAATTTTCTTCAAATTTTAGTTGGCACACCGACCACCTTTGGCGCTGTAATACGTTACAATTGAAATACGGCGAGTTGCCTATCTATATAATACATATTGGGTGTGTTTTCAAACTGTACCGGTTGCTCGAGCAATAATTGCTCGAACCAAATTCGAGCAGGTAAGGCACTACCTTACGATCCGGTGCATGAAAATTTGCTCGAGTAATGCGTTCGAGCAGAGTGGGGGAGTTTTAAAACGACTGATGACAATTGATGCAGTAGTTTAAAACACACTTTTTTTGTTCGAGTACTCAAACAGCTGCTCGAGTAGTTTAAAAACACGCCCATTATATTCTCTTATCTATGACGTAAATGGGAAAGTAATAAACAAATAATAAAATAAGTAAACCTAAAAATAAAAATAAAATAAAATACATCCAATCAAATAGCAGCTTTTACTCGAGGATGAATCTGTATTATACTACCGGCCCTTGTAAGTTACGCCACTGATTTTACTACAAGTCTTGTCGTAATTACAGATGGTGCCACCATCAAAATTAAAAACTACAGTTGCTCAAGTTTACACTAAAAAATTATATTTATTGATAGATGGCTAATTTAGGTTATGAAGCAACTGCGGATTCTAAATATTTGTAATTTACTGTTAATGTACAGTAATTGAAACATTCTTAAAGGATCAAAGGAGAAATCCTATGTTTAATATTCACATTTTATGAAATAGATAATTTTATCTCATAAAAATGACTTCAATTGTAAAATTTCAAGCCCTATCAGGGGCTATGGATGAATCTCCACCTTGTTATATATTGCAAGTGGATGAAGTAAGAATTTTATTAGATTGTGGTTGGGACGAAAAGTTTGATCCAGAATTTATGCGCGAACTCAAACGGTAAGGTTACTGAAAAATCAGTTGCATTAAACGAACCAAACAAAAATCGAAAAGCACTTATGCTGACTCTTTGTTTCAGACATGTTCATACCATCGACGCCGTTTTGATATCATATCCAGATGTTGCCCATTTAGGTGCTTTACCATATCTGGTGGGAAAATTGGGGTTAAATTGTCCAATTTATGCTACAATACCGGTTTATAAAATGGGACAAATGTTCATGTACGACCTATTTCAATCTCATCATAACATGGGAGATTTTAATCTTTTCACGCTTGATGATGTCGATGCTGCATTTGATAAGATTATACAACTGAAGTATAATCAAAGCGTTCCGTTAAAAGGTAAACTTTCCGAATTAAACGATATCTTGAAAAAAATTTCAACTTTAAATTTATTTGGTTTTAGGAAAAGGTTATGGTCTTACAATAACTCCACTACCGGCTGGCCACATGATCGGTGGTACGGTTTGGAAAATCATGAGAGTAGGTGAAGAGGATATTATTTATGCCAACGATTTCAACCATAAGAAAGAACGCCACCTAAATGGATGTGAATTGGAAAAACTGCAACGTCCTTCTTTACTCATCGTTGGTGCTTTCAATGCATCGTACCGGCAAATACCCAGAAAACTTAAAGATGAAAAATTAATGACTAACATATTGCAAACGTTGCGAAACAACGGCAATGTTTTAGTGGCTGTGGATACGGCAGGACGAGTTTTAGAATTAGCTCACATGTTGGACCAATTGTGGAGAAATAAGGAGTCGGGTTTGTTGGCTTATTCGTTAGCTTTATTGAGTAATGTTAGCTACAATGTTGTTGAATTTGCGAAATCGCAAATTGAGTGGATGAGCGATAAACTTATGAAAAGTTTTGAGGGTGCACGGAATAATCCCTTCCAATTTAAGCATCTGCATATGTGCCATAGTATGCAGGAATTGTCGAAGGTTTCAAATCCGAAAGTGGTTTTAGCTAGTTCGGCCGATATGGAAAGTGGTTTTTCGAGAGAATTGTTTCTTCAATGGTGCTCTAATGCTAATAACAGTATTATTATAACTACCAGGACGTTGCCTGGAACTTTAGCTAGAGATCTAGTAGATAACGATAAAAATAAAACCATCGATCTTGTAATTAAAAGAAGAGTCAAACTGGAAGGTGCCGAATTGGAGGAATATGAAAGGGAAAATGCCAAGATGAACAATAATACAAGTAAAAAGTAAGCATTTAAATTTTTTTACCCAATATTTATTATTATTAGCCATACATTCTTTAAAGAATATTATTATCTCAATATGACTTGAGATTTACAAATCCTTTTATTGGAGTGGATTAGTCCCCGTATTACATTTATCTTTAATTACCACTAATTTGATCACAATTGTCCTCTACTTCTGCCTATCATCGAACTTTCCCCTCCATTCATCAACCTCCATTTTCCTCAGATCCAACATCACTTCATCCCACCATTTGATCTTTGGTCTTCCCCTAGGCCGATTTTCATTACGTTTCTATAGTGTTTATCTACTGCTGATGCGTTGCTGATTCGCATAATATGCCCCAGCCATCTCTGGGATTTCACATATTTCTCTATATCTTCTCCTTCCATTTCATTCACTATTTCGTGGTTCATCAGTCTTCTATATTCCCCGATATTCCCCATCTTCTCCCTTCTTTGTATCCATTATAGTTCTGAGCACTTTGCATTCAAACACTCTTAAGAGCGCGCTGCGGAAAGAGAGAGAGGGAATGATGTTGAAAGACGCCTCTAATCTTTTGTACAAATTTAAAAACCTAAACGTCGTATCAATGTAATTCTTTTTTTATATTAATAAGAAAAGACTATTGAAGGCAATAACCAATTTTGAGCGCTTTAAATTAAAAGTAAATAGGTTAATTTAATTTATGAAAAAGGACAATTTTGAATTTTTATGACAACCGATCTTAATGAAACTTCGTTATTGCCTTCTGCAGATCATTATAAGGACAAAACCTGATTTTGAAGCGATTTCATCATCAATTATAGAAAACTTGTAAATCAAAAAGTACCTTTAGTGGAGTTTTAAACTATATAAAATCAACTTAATGCACAAAGGGTTCAAGGGTTCCCTTAGATATGGCGCAAATAATTCTTTTTAATTTTTTAAATCTCTACAAAAGATTAGAGGCTTCTTTCAACATCATATCTACTGCTTCCCTCTCTCTCTCTCTTTCCGCAGCGCGCTCTTAATCACTCCTTATTGTCTGCAAACATGCACATGGTTTCCATGGCATACGTGACCACCGGTCTTACTAGGGTTCTGCCAAGTTTTAATTTATGCCTTTTTGAAAGTTGCTTACCCATCAGCAATTGTTTGTTCGCCAACTAGGCTCTGTTTCTTGCTTTGATTCTTCTTTTTATTACCTCCTGTCTTTGTCCCGTTCTATTTATTAATATTCCCAAGTAGTTAAAGGCCTCAACCTCTTCAAACTCATGGTAATCTATTTTTAAGGTGTGTCAAACATGGACGCCATTTATATCGCACTTCATATATTTCGTCTTGTTGTCGCTAATCAGGAGGCCCATCCTTTGTGCTAATTTCTCCATGTATCTTAATATTACCACAATCTTCTTTTGTGATCTTACTAAAATGACAACATTCGGTGCGATTCTGATTTGACATAACAATCTTGTTATGATAATCATTTGGTTATTTTGTAACAATATGGTTATTTGAGCCGATTTGCTATTCTGATTTTAAAGACATAAACATGGGGGCGTGGTTTGTCAACAATTATTGTTATATTTCATGGTTATGATAGCAACTGCATTTTAGTGCTTATTACGCTCATTTTGGTCATTGTTACGTTCGTGAAAGACAGTTGTTATATAAATAATTGAATTATTTATAGTTAGTAAATGTTGTATATTGAACTGTATTTCAATGTATTTAAAAATTTCAGATTTCTCTTAAAAGAAATTTTATAAAAAAATAATTTCAATTTTAAACATTTAAAAAAGTCAAAACAAATATAAAATTGTAACCCGCAATTCGAAATATTATGAAACAAAAATTTAAATGCTCATTGCGTCATAAAAAGTTTAAAGGATAAAAAAAATATTCCAGATTCTTCAATTTGATAAACAGATTTTATGGGCCATTGATGGCGGTGAATTTGTTCCTTCACGACCATATTTAAAAAAAAAAGTAACAATATTGTATGTAAATTCTTTTTGTACACAAAAAATTAGTTAAATTAAAAATAAAAAACACAAACAAAAGTGTATAAACTGTAAATTAATTAATTTAACTTAAAACAATTTTGAATAAAAATTTATTTTGATATACCTATATATTACAAAATTACAAAACAAAATTAAAGTTTTTAAATCACAACTGATGGAGCGATGTGCCATATTTGTAGTATTTTTATGGTACATTTGAACTATTTATTACAAGGTTTGGTTATGCTTAAATTATAACAATGATGATTTTGCGTGTTTAAACAGAATAGCAATTTTCGGTAACATTGTTACGGAGATGGTTATAACTTAGGATAGCAATCTAGTCATAACAATATGATTATATAACCATGTGCAAATCAGAATCGGACCGATTAGCCCTTTACAATCGGTGTCCTTAATTGTTTTATCTATGATCACATTAAACAAGTTCATCGACAATGCGTCACCTTGTCTGACCCCACTATTTATTTCGAAGCAAGCTGTTCTTCCCATTGATGTTCTAACACATGCTGATGGTATTCTGCAATGTCATTCTAATAAGTCTAAATAGTTTTGGGGAATCTCTCCTTCGTTTAATGTTTTATATAGCTCACATCTACCCAGCTTATCAAAGGCCTGTTGAAAATCTATGAACAACAGATGCAAATCAATGTCATATTCATAGTACTTTTCTAGCGACTGTTTCACTCCATGTATCGCATCCTCTGTTGATTGACCTCTCAAGCCCATATGGACAGTCGCCCATCATCCCTTTTGTGTGTTCAATCAGACTGCTATGTATCAGTGCTGTCAATATCTTGTATGCCACATTGTATACCTCACTATTTATTCCTGGTGCTTTTCCACTCTTGAGCTTATCTATTGCTTTCATAATTTCATCATGTGATGGAGTGGAAACTGTGTCTGGGTCGTTGTCAACATTTTCTACTTCGTGTGTATGATTATTTTCATATTCTCTATTTGATAATTGCTGGAAATGTCTCGTCCATATTTGTTCTATCTTTTCTGTGCTGTACTCTATCATTCCATCTTCATTCCTCATACCTCTTGCATTGATCTTATATTCTGCTTTCTTAGGCTTCATTTACTTTTCTCTTGTATATACCCAAATATTTCTGCCTTCCAGTTCTTAACCATTCTTGTCTCTTTTCCATTTTTGATGTGCTAGCCTTGATACATTCATCATTGAGCCATTCTTTATGCCTTTATCTTATTTATAACTATCTTATTTAAAATCATGTGAAAAACCAAGAAAGCAATAAAAATTGTGATATTAGCAATCCTAAAATATGTAAATGCCTATAAATTCGATCATAATGACTCATTAGGTACTTGGAAAAGTTTTGGTAGTACTGGTACTGGAAAGGAAATCGGATTTTTTGTTTGAACCATTAGTTTACTGTCGGAAAACAGCCTCTTAATTTTTGACAACAGATGTACATTTGTCTTAAGAAGATCCCAAAAATCGTAAAGTTGTGAATTGGCGATTTTCTATACATTCTACGTCCAAAATAGGTATTTTTAGTATTTAGGCAAAAACTAAAAAAAAATGCTCTGCTCCCTATATGTTTTGAGATACAGCCCTCCAAAGAACCTCTTTTTTTATTTTTACCCAAAATAACGTCGTTTTCAAATTTTTATATATCGTCTGCTTACTGGTAAAACCAGGTAACTGACATAACCATAGTTTTGAGATAATAGCGTTTGAAAGTTTGACGTTTAATGACTAAGCAGTATTAATATGTATTGTGTTGTAATTTATTTCTAAGAAGGATTATAGTTTTAGCAATGTCATAATACTTTAAATTAATGTGTAAGATAATAAATAAATAGTGAAAATCCTGATAATTTAAGAAAAGGGAGGTAGTTATCATGTTCTGCCTGTAGAAATTAAAATATCTATTTCTGCCCAATAATTAGATTTATCATAATAATAGTCATAACAAGGCAACTGTTTTATGAAAGTATTTGCATATACAGCATTTTGGCATGGAGAAAACAGATAAAAATAGATTTTATGAGTAAATTTCAAGTTTTTGTTGAAGTTATTTGGTTTTGCCTGTAGGCTTTCTAGAAAATCTAACAGTTTAAAGAAAGTAATAATTAATACTTTTAGTCTTACCACAACTATTAATTTGCCAGTAGTCTAATAAAATGTATTTTATTGTATTTTTATTAATAAAATTAACTCATAAAAGTTACAATAGTGAAAATAATATTAAAAATCTTCGTCCGATTCTTCATCCTGAGCAGGCTCTGGTAAGCGATCCACAACGTCGACAGTTCTCAAGCTCCGATACCAGCCGTGAAACTCTTCTGGGATGACACCCTTGTCGCAAAGATTCAAAAGGTCTTTTTTCTTTGCCGAGCTAATTGGTAACGATTCCTGATAAAGCTGTTTTAATTCATCAGGCTGCGAATCCAACGTTGACGCCTTGTTTCTTCTAGTCCGTTTTCGTGTTTGAGTGGTTTGAACATTGAAATATCGAAAATCTTCGGACATGTCGTAGTTAAAGAAGATTTTATTCGTTTCCCCTTTTATGTATTTCAATCTTTTAATTTTTAACCACATCAATTGCTTCCCATCACTATCTTTCACACGGTTATTTATTAACTTCTTTGATAAATCTTTCAAATCATAGAACTCATTGTATTTGAATTCTTTGGTTTTGTACGCCTCTTTGCGTACTTTTTTTCCATCTATTACAGCGTTTTTCGGAGCCCTCGCGCGTTGAAAAATTGATTTATAATCTGGCATACAATGAACAGAAGAAGCTTTCTTAGCAGATTCGATGCTGCTATGCATAGAATCTACTTCCATGTAACTGTGTCCCGACTCTAAGAACTTGTGCTCAATTACCTGTAAATGATCTATTTTCTGCACAGCCCACAATAGCAATGCTGAAACATATTGGTTTCTGTTCTGACCTCCACAGGTATCAGAAAATAAACTAATTTCAGATACTTCTTTGGACACGCAATTCGACAGATAATAATAAAGTATGCTACCGATTTCTGAGCTCCCTCTCTTCCCGTTTATTTCAGACCATGGAAAACAATACGCCGGGTTAGGTAAAGCAGATTCATAGATGCAAAGATTATAGACGCATATTTTTCTACAGTAGTATAATTGACCAACTAAACCGCTTGGAATTTGTAATACAGCTTGTAAATCAAAAGTCACAGAGCTGAAATGTTTCTCGTTAGTTGCCCTTTCTTTATTCTTCTGTTTTTCTTTATTACAATTCTCTTTCCTTTGAATGTGTTGTTTATAATTTTCTTCCATTTCTTGTTTACCTTCTACTTCTAACCTAGCATATTTAGAACACACTACACATTGATCTTTCTTCGGTACGAAGAATATTAGATTATATTCGGTTGAAAATATTCTTCGATACGTTATTTCGGATACTGGTTCAATTTTGTCTCTTTTACAATCTTCCTTATAAAGATCATGCATTTTCTTAATGGAAAGGGACGTGTCTAAGTACTTTCGTTTTGATGTCTGTCTTATATAGTGGGGTTCCATAGTCGGAAACGATTCAATGTGGGCCTGCACTAACTTTCGGCTTGCCTCACTAGTTTTATTAGGTGGTTCATGTGTACCTCTCTTGTCAATGCTTGCGTAGGATCCGGTATCATTTGTATTTTTTATGGCGTCTGTAATAACCGAGGGAGAAATACAAAGTGTTTTGCAGAAAAACTTCTCACAAACTCGGTACTTCTTAAAATCGTTAAGAAAGTAACATTTTTTGGAATATTGTCTTCGGTTTTTCGATCCTTTTGGATTGGCAACAACCCTTTTTGGTGGTTCACATTCAATACGAACAATTATGAAATTTTTTGGCCTTTAAAATCTAAGTTCCAATACTCTCGGCATATTTGATTTCTTTGATCTATAGCGAAAGTCTCATTGCATTTGAATGTACATTTAGTGCAATCAATCTCTTGCGGTATCTTTGCAGGTCTTGGATTTTTCCTCATTTGATAAGCTTCGCCATCCGAACGCTTCCTCTTCGCCACGTTTACAGCCCAATCTTGTGGATTTGAATTTCTCCAGCGCTTCAATGGACGTGTACTCTTCCACACTGCATTTAGCAGCTCATTGCACACCCAACTTGCAACAGAATGTGCATCAGAACTTTCAGCTGTCGATATGCCAGAGAGTACCTCAATTTCTGGTTCACCTAAATTCTCTGTTAAAGAATCATCTATGCCAAAATCATCCTCATTAGGTAGGTAGGTAAGATCTTCGTCTGAAAAATCACTATCGAAAATGTCTAACATTTCTTCAACGGTTCTTTGCTAACAATCTCCAAGCACGCTTTTATTTTTTTTTTAGAATTTGCTTCACTTATATAAGAAATCTTGCTATTCGGATTATCTTATTAAAGATAATCCATAAAGATTTAAAGATAAACCCGGATAAACCATATTTATGTGGTTTTACCTGTAGGAATCAAAAACTGATATCTGATTGTTCATTCAAGCAAAAGAAGTTAAGTACCTTTACCCTATTTTAATTCTACTTTTCTACTAGCAGATAAGAATAAATGCATTTAACTGTTTTTGCTTGTATACATTCTTGACTAATACCTGTGCTAATACTAAATAAACGACATTAGTGTATTTCACCTGATATCAAATATATAAAAAGTAACATTTAATTGTTTTTCATACGGCATAACTTTCGAACGGGGCGAGGTATCAATTAATTTGTTTTACCAGTAGAAAGAGCGCAAAAAACTTAACATGCCGATATATTTAACTCATTTTCGAAAATTTTGCAATTACTTGGTTTTACCAGTAAGCAGACGATATGTAGTAGATCTTTTCTTCTAGTCGTCCCCAGATGCAGGTCTGAACTGGTAATAAATTAGTTACCAAGCAACCCCTTTGGGCAACCCCTGCTCTTCCAGAAATTTTTACAACAGTAGAAAATATAAAAAGTGTTAACTAATTATTTTATACAGTGGTGACTTTTTAGAATTTTTAAAAAAATTTTATTGTAGGTACTTATTATTATGTATACTACTTGACAGGCCAGATTGATGTTCTTAGTCATCTAGTAGGGTTCCCACTGATATGGAATACCTGGTAAAATCAGAAAATTTCAAATTTGGTCAAGGAATTGTTCATTTTTAGCGCTAAGTCAAGGAAGTTAAAAGTTGAGCCAAGGAAAGTTTTCAATATCAATTTTGAAATTTAATTTTTTTAATTTTGAATTTTTTTTATGTTGATATTGTGCTCTGACCTACCCCGGACCCTGTATTTTATTTTCCAATTTACTGAAAAAGTTATGGAAATTTAAATTTTAAGTCAAGAAAAATTCATTGTAACCCTGTATAATAGCCTAATTGTTTATTGGTTTATTGGTTTATCTTCTTCTTCTGCGTGCCATACCTGATTTCAGGTGTAGGCGACCTCTATCCTATGTACTATGTGTTGTGCGTTTGAAATATTATCACATACATAGGGGACCTACTTCTTAACGCGGACTCCAAACCGCGGGAATTTTTTGTTTTTTTTAAATAGGTGATTTTTTAACTATATATTGAAATTATTATTTTTATTAAAGTAAACTTTAAACAAAAGTAGCGCACTGGCTACCCAGTTCTTAGACCTCTATACACACAGAGTATTTCCAACACGATTTGAAATGCTCTGTATGATTTTGAATTATGCGGACGGACGGACACGGAGCCAGATCATAAGGCTTCTTGTTATACTTTGTATAGAAGCCTAAAATTAACTAGTTAATTAAAATTGCTAGAAGCTTTCATATTATGTGCAAAATTAATTTAGTTAAATGCTTTGAATTTTTCAAACAGACTGTCACGAGAAAGGGCGTAAAAAAAATCTGAAAAAGAAAATCCAGTTTGAAACCTCACAGCTAAGCCCTATTATAGCTAGAAAATTGTTCTATGCAGATATTTGCAAAGAATTAAATCTAGTTTTAATCATCTGGGTACCACTCTAACGGAAAAATAAGTCAATATCAAAATCTAAACCTATTTTTGTTATAAGATGCATTTGAAACGAGGAATTCATGACTTTGTGATTTTTTGGACCTTCTTTGATAAATTTACCTGTTTCAATCCAAATCAGATGTCGAAAACTTAAGGGCTCTTTTCCGATAACAAACTAAAGGGTTTAAACGAAATAAAATCAAATTTCCGATTTATTTCCCTTTTTTCGAACAATTAATATATTTTCCTAAAAAATACATGTTATGGTAGATACCTACGCGACGATTTGAAGATTTATTGTGATTATAAGATGTATCGTCTCATCAACATTTTATCATTAGTTGCACCTAATGGTAGTGTAAATTGTAACCTTGATGGAATTTCATAGTGAATTGGTTATATTACCCTTTTTTCTTAACTAGTTTGTATTCCTTTGACATAGGCTTCCTTTATGTATTTCTAACTTGCTCTGTTTTGTACAACTTTGTGCTAATTTCGTCTTGCTGATCTTTTTATTGTCATACTCCATTTTTTTCATCTGTAGGGTCTTCCTTTTTTCACCTCATGGTTACTTATTCTACCCACTAGCCACATGGCCAGCCCATTTACCTTCATCGACACTCTTTTAATCATATCAACCTATATTCTTTGTTTTATCCACATATTTCTTTTGCGGTTTTCTAATTTTACTCCCATGATCTCTACCTCTAAATTTCCCTTTGGCCAACTTTCAGTTTATATAATAACCCGGATATCTGCTCCATATTATGTGACCACCTGCTATATGCACTGATTATATACCTGACTGTAGGTTTAATAATCTAAATTAGTATTTTCATGTTAATTTTGTCCCTGCAATTTTCTATAAGCTGCGCCCAGCTGTGCTTTTCAGATTTTATTTCTGGTTACTGTTTCCAATTGCTATTATCTGTCCTAGACCCCATATTTATTATTTTCAATTCTTATGTATAAAACTTCATCTAGAATAATTGATCTTAACTTCAACTCTGCGAAAACTAAATATAAGATAAAAATATATAAATTATAAAATTAATATTGAATTAAGATTTTACATGACGTCGGTCATGGCCTGATAGTTAGTGCGATCAACTGCTAACGTAGGGCTCCCCGGTTCGATTCCGGGTACAGTCTAAAATTTCTTGACCGTCTTCCGTGCTTTCGGAGGGCACGTAAAGCCGTCGGTCCCCCTGTGTTAATGATTTGCCATCATAACAATAAAAAACAGGGTGCAGGCACATCGAAAGGCAAGCCTAGCAAGCTACCTGAGATGTAAAATTCAAAAATGCTCACAGAACTAATTACAAAAATTAGTAAAAAACAGGTCCTGGACCTATATTAAGAGGGAGACTTCTTAATAAAAGTGGAAGAAGAGAAGATTTTACAAAATTTGTTTAGGTTAATAAACTATTGCTATATGTTGTGATACTTAAAATTCTATTTTTTTTTACCAGAGAGGAAGAAGAATCTGACTCAGATGACGATATAGAAATGAGCGTCATAACAAAAGGTCGACACGATATTGTCATCAAACAGGAAGGTAAAATTAGCAATAGCTTCTTTAAAGCTACAAAGAAGCAGTATCCCATGTTTCCTTTTCACGAAAAAAAAGTTAAATGGGATGAATATGGCGAAATCATCAACCCTGATGATTACAAACTTGCAGAGGTCACTGAAGCTGAAGATAATAAAGAAAATGTTGTCATTAAGAAAGAAGAAGTGGAAGTTTGTAAGTTTTGTTTTTTTTTAAACTTTGCGCTTTTATTGATTTTGTATTATTTTAGGCGAAGTTACAGAAGTACCTACTAAATGTATTGTGATTAATCGTACGGTACAAGTGAACGCCCATGTTCAATATCTTGATTTTGAAGGAAAATCAGATGGAGATTCGTTAAATAAAATTTTAACACAGTTACGGCCAAGAAGGGTAATAGTTGTAAGAGGAAATCCTGAGAATACTTCTGTAATCGAAAAACAATGCAAAGAATATCTAAAATCGCGCGTTTTTGCACCTTCTCGTGGTGAAATCATCGATGTCACCAGTGAAACTCATATTTATCAGGTAAGTTGCATATTTAAAATATTCTTTTCATTTTTCATACTCATGTGGTTTCATCAATAGGTTCGGTTGACAGAAGCTTTAATTTCACAATTACATTTTAACAAAGTTAAAGATTCAGAAGTTGCGTGGATTGATGCAGAAAATATAATAAGAGAAAATCAATCAGATGCAAAACGTTTAGGTGTTGATGATGAACCAATGGAAGGTAAGTTTTATTATAAATTATACAAAAAGTAATATCTAGCTTTTGTGAAAATATTTTGTAGTTGACGATGAAGATACTAAGTTAATGACATTGATACCTTTAACGGATGCTGTAGCTCCGCCACACAATACAGTTTTTGTTAATGAACTTAAACTATCCGATTTTAAACAAGTACTTTCGAAAAGTAATATTCCTTCAGAATTTTCTGGTGGTGTCTTGTGGTGTTCCAATGGTTCAATTGCTATTAGAAGGGTAAGTGGTAGAATTGATTTTTAAAATGTTTTCTTTTTTAATTTTGCCTTTAATTTTAGATCGACACTGGAAAACTCGTTATGGAAGGGTGTATTTCCGAGGACTACTTTAAAGTTAGGACTCTTCTTTATGCACAGCATGCTATTCTATAAACTTGTTCGTTTCAACATTTAATAAGACTCCATATATTTTGTAAATAAAAATAGTTTTATATTCATCATTTTTTATTTTGTTAGTTTCAAACATATTTTTAGTAAATATAAAATTAAGAATGACTTTGTTTTATTTAATTTTTACCAATGGATAATTTGTATAGCCATATCTATTGTATATTATTATGAATATCTTAAAACCCAAAAAGTACTAATACTATGTAGAAATATAGTTTGTTACCCTAAAAAATTAATATTATCAAAAAAAATAAATAAATTTGTCCAATAGGGAGTAGAATGTGGTATATTGTTTATGCTTGAAAATCACAAAACAGGCTGCCATATTGAAGTTGTATATTAATTAAAAATCCCACTTTTGTAGAAATCCTCAAGTCACAGAATTAAAAACTTGACAACATTGCTTATAGAAATATAGGGACAGTAGCGTTTCACCAGCAGACGCAGTTGAAGATTGTCTTTTTTTTCATCCCTGTTTAGCGCGTTTGACGGACATTTGACATCGATCAAAGAAGAGATGATCAGAAGAGGAATTGCAAGCAATATTTAGTGGAACCAAAGATAAGATCTCTAGAACAAAAGCAAGCTAAAAAAGAAACGAAAACATCTATAATGGAGATAAAGGAAATGTTTACGACCATGATGACAGAAATTGCCAAAACTTTGCTTGAATTGAAACGGGAGATGAAAAAATACATGGGGCTTTTAAGCAGAATGACAAATAGAGAGACAGGATCTGAAACGAAGATGGAAAAGAGAAGTAACGACATTGTTATTAAAAGGAGTTGACACCAGGGGCCATAAATTGGAACAAGAACTACAAAAATTTCTGGAGAACGAAATTCAAGTGAAAGTAAGATTGAACAAAGCATTCAAGCTCAGAGGCGAGGAAATCATAGCTGAAGTAGGATCCTGGGCAAAAACTATAGAGGTAATGACTAATCAGAAGAAACTGAAAAATTCAAAGGAAGGGAAATACAGCGTGAGGTTAGCCAAAGTTGGATAACTTTTTATGTCAAAATAAGGGACAAAAAAGTGAATCAGTGGTAGTAAGGAGCAGAAAAAAAACTAGGAAAATAAAGAAACAAATCGAATGGAAATACAAAAATGACCTTGACAATTAACACGCATATAGAGACGAAACGGAATGTACAGCTGAACAAAGAAACAGAAATTGTAATGCAAGCGAATTCAGGATATAGTGAGATATCTGAAAAACGCTAAAAGGGAAGAGGAGAGAGCAAACTAGTCTAGGAAATTAGATTGAGGTATTGCGGAGAAATTAGCACAAATGAATTGGTACTTCTGTATTCTGGTGACGAGAAACAAGGAAGAAATGGAGTGGAGTACTTTGTGAGAAATGCTTGGAAGAAGAATATTATGCAATTCAATTCCGTAAATGAAAGATTGGCATACTTGCGAATAAAAGCACAACCTACCAATGTATGCCCGATAATACTCACCAACAGAAGACAAGACCACAACGAGAAAAGGTCAATTTTATGTCGACCTACAAAAAATCGTAGAAGACGTGCTTGGACAGGATTTTCTGATCATTCTAGGAGATTTTAACGCACAGGTGGAAAAAGAAGACTCGTAGTGAAATAGCGGGTAAATGAAACTAATGACAAAAGGCAAAGGCTATGTAACTTAGCAGCTGCATTTAATCTTGTTTTATGTAGCACAAAGTTCAAACAAGCCATTACACAAAATATCGTGGATGAGACCAGGTATAAGTAAAGTAAAAAAGTGCAACAAAAATCTGTGAAGTTAGAACTTATCAAGGGGCAAATGCAGATACGGATCACTTCCTGGTAGTAGCAAAGGTGAAATACACTAGAATACAGAAAAGAAATTGAAAAGTTCTACCTAGATATTAAACAACAACAAAAAATGCAATGTGAGGATCAGGTCGATGAGAAATAGAAATGAAAGAAGAGCGAACGGGTAAACAAAATCTGGAGAAACCTTTTTCAGGCATTACTAAATCAAAATGTAGAAAAAGAAGACTACAGATGAAACTGTTATAGAAGGAGATGAAACTGTTATAGAAGGAGAGTAAAATATATCAGAACCAACAAATGCAGAGGGGAAGACGTCGACAAAGAAATAAAAAGAGGAACAGTATCAGGTTTTCGATACCAAGATAGGAACAAATGAAATCGACAGCGGAATGAGATGTGAAGAATATAATGCACTTTCGGCGATTTTGTTTAACCTTGTAATAGAAAATATTATGAGAAAAGTAGATCACAGAGGAACAATGCGAACGAAAAAATGCCAGGTGATGCTAGCATACGATAATACGATATGCAGATAACATAGTAGAGCCCAAAGAAAATTACTAAAAATGAATACAGAATAAGAACGAATAGCGAAATCAAGATTTTGTCAGATGTATAAAATTGCGCAGAATTGATCGGACATCTGATGAGGAGAAAATCGGGTAGCGTGCTGAGACTGATTACAGAAAAAGCTAGACGGTTGGATGAAGTTGTGAAAGTTTTCGGAACCATGGATGTAAAGGAATGTAGAAAAAGTGTGAAAATAAGAAGCTATGGAGAGAAGTGGGGAAGAAATCCAAAACATGCACAAGCTTGTAAAATAATGGAAGAAGAGAGACTGAGGAGTGATCCACCTGAAGAAATGGATATGAGGAGCATATGAGAATACCGACTAATAAGGTTGATTAGAATAACATTTGCACAAACCTCAGCTACAATAAAGACGATAGAAGGAGAAACGAAGGATTTTGAAGTGTAATGTGATGTAAAAGTGATGCCCTGTCAACAACATTATTTAACATTGTACTCGAAAACATAATTACCAGTAGGTACAGAGTGCAAGAGGACAATCATAAATAAGGAGATACAAATAGTTGCATACGCGGACGATGTCGTGATTATCTCGAGAACTTTCATGGGTATAAAAAATGCAGCAACGAAGATGGGCCTGATCTGGAATGAGGATAAGACGAAGTACATGATGTGTGAGAGAACAAAGAGCGACGGTAGAAACGAAGTGCAAATTTGTGGCTCTGTATTCGAGAAAGTGGAAAATTTTTATTATCTTGACTTATAAATAAACAGCAATAACGATAGAAGAACAGAGGCGAGAGTAAAGATACAAGCAGGAAATAGAGCATATTATGCAAACAGAGTTGTTTTGAGAGATAGAGGAATAGCTACGAAAACAAAGATCAAAATCTATAACTGCTAAGACCTGTACTCACGTACGCGTCGGAGGTCCTGCGTATGACGCATAAAGATGAGGAAAAGATTAAAGTTTTTGAAAAGAATCCTGCGAACTATTTTGGGCCCAAAAAAAGTGGATGGGGAATGGAGACCGAGAATGAATTTGAATTCCGTGACGAAATGGGGGGAGAAGATGTTGCTAAATTCATAAATGCTCAAAGGATACAATGGATGGGTCACTTAATGAGATACACAATGAGGAGATAACAAGGGTGATGACTATCTGCAAGCCGATTGTGAGCCGACATAGAGGAAGACCGAAAATGCGATAGTGGGATTGTGTGACGGAGGACCTGCGAAACATGGGGACGAATGATTGGAAACAATGGGTTAATGACAGAGATCAATCGAGAGACATAGTCAATGAGGCGAAACACATCGCAATCTATAGTTATAACGCCGGAAAAGTAAAAATATTTTGGACAAACCAATTTCTGAGATTAAACTTGAAAACTTTTCGAAATTGGACATAACCAATCCCATTCAAAACTTGTAACAATAGTTAAAAAACTAAATATAACAATAGCGTCATTTCAAGTTTAATCTCAAGAAAACTGCTAAAATATTATATTTGTACACAACTCTGAACCTATATAAATTTTAAACAAGTGCATTCCAAGAGAAATTAAACAAACAATAGCGTCAATCAGTGATAACTAGTTTAGTTCAATCATAAACTACAATCAATTAAAACATTAAAGTGCAAGTTAAACCCCAAAGGTGCAATGGTAAATGCAGTAGAGCTGCCAAACAACACAGATCTAACAAATAAATTCTCAACAGAATGGAGGGAGACTTTCCTGAAGAAACTTTGCACCCCGGTAGAAGTCCGAGAAGAGGGAAATAAAATGGTCGACTTTATCGCAACAATTGGAGCAAAAGCCAATGCTGAGAACCGATAGTAACAGAAGTAGCAAAGAAGTTCATGGATGTGGTCCAAGAGTTTGCTGAAGCCCAGCGAGCAAAGGACGCCACCATAATCGCAAACATAGAAGAGCTCCGAAAGGGGCTGTACGAAATGCGAAAGGAGACGGCGATAATCGTAGGGATTATCAAAGAGAGGACTCTATGAAGAAACCGCAGACCTCTAAAAAACCAAAGATGGAAAATAAGGCAGAACAACTTTCCTGGAGTTGGTTTTCATTCTTAATTGTTGTTAGCAATTTCTGTTTACGCGTACATTTTGGTATTTAAGGTAGTGTGTATTCTTTTGACTAAAAACAATTATACGCCGTTATAAACAATATGTTGAAGAAAATCGGTATCAAATTTAAGATTTCCATTCCTTCTAGTTTTAAAAATACCAGGATGTTGCCTTAAGTGCTTGCAGGGTTGGGCGGTATCTCAATTACTTGTATTTTCATTGTATATAATATAATATTTATGTATTTTATATTTCAAATACAGAATGCATTTAAAATTTGTATTTGAAATACAAAATACAAATGCAAAACACAAATTACAAAATACAAATGTATTCGAAATATAAATTACAAAATATGTAGTATAGGTAATACATGTAATTGAAATAAAAATATGTTTTGAAATACTTGATAAAATTGTTAAAAATATTTAAAAAACAACCAAAACTAAGTATATGAAATCTTTGAGGATAAAACTGGTGAGCTAATTAATTCTAGATGATAATTTTAAATAATAGCAGTGATGAGACCGAAAGAGAGAACTAGAATGAAGACCAGAGGTTAACATGAGACAATGAAGCTAATTTTGAAGAAATAGATAAAGAATGGATAGTAAGTTATAAAAACTGTTAAAAAGATAGGTTACCTAAATCTTAAAAGTACTTGAAATACATTAAGGCAAAATTCTCAGTTTCCGCTGAGATAGGTTCTTCTAGTACCAGAAAAATGAGAATAGTTCGTTTTCACTGTAATGAGTTATGACCCTGGGTTCTTTGATCCAGTTAAGAGAAAATCCATTTTGGATTGATATCTGGTTCAGCGTCTGGACGCATCCAAGCACCAGATCAGAGGTAATCTTATGGCTCTTGAGTACGGTTGTCTGTTAAATCTGAATATTTTTGTCATGGATAAATTTATCCTGGACTGTTTTAGCGCAGTGCAGTATACCAATAAGTTCCGCTTGGAATACTGATGTGTACTTACCTAGCGATACGCTCATGTTCAGGTCAAGTTCTGCGGAAAAGATTCCTTCCCCTGAGCTAACATTATTTTTGGAATGCAGGAGTCCCCCAGTATCCGCATATGACCCACAGTTGCTCGCCTATCATTCCATAGTCGCCAGCTGCGCAGCCTAAGAGCAGCCTTGATCGCTCTTTGGGTCCGATGCAAGGAGGAAGCCGTTTTTACTTACCTTTCTGGGCCACCAAACAAGTGCACCATAGCAAAGTATAGGTCTAACATACATATGCTATGCTAAAAGAGTGATCTTAGGGGAAAGACCCCCAAGACCGCCCCATTGCGCAATATCGGACATTCATAAATATAATACGTGGTGTGAGATTTCATCCTCTTCACCACACATCCTGCATGTAGGATATTTGAGCTACACCAATAATATTGAGGTGTCTACTGAGACAACAGTGTCCTGTAGCAAGTCCTACTATCCTTCCCAACTGATTCCTGCTCAGATGGAAAATTTCATTACTCCTGGACTCACCTGACGGGTCTCTGATAAACTACACAGTTGCCTTAGTCCAGGAACTTTCATTAACGGTTGTATATAAAATCCCCCAAGTTTTTAGCAAAGAAGTGAAAGTCAAAATTACTATGGAACATTGAACTTTATAATAGATGCATAAAATTTGGCACAAGTGTAGATGCGAACCTCCTTTACAAAACAAGATGTGACGCCACGCCGCGCCGGTCGCCGCCCCCTTCAATCCCTAGACACAAAAAAATGAGAGCGGTCGTCGGACCGTCCACAGAAGCTATGCTTCTTACGCACAATAGAATGTGAGGTAGGGAAATACATTAGGCTCAGTATGTTCGACTAATAAGTTAAAATGAAAAGAAAAGTATTTTAGATCAAGGGCGTAATTATTTTTAAGTACTTTTAACGCATTTAATTGCGCAGGGTGGAGGCACATACTGAACTCGTTGAGAGCCCGAAATATCAGTCCCGAGATCTTCAACCTGGTGGCCAGTTACCTTGAAGACAGAAGTCTTATCTTCAACGGTGCCACTAGGGAAGTTACCAGCGGTGTCCCACATTGTTCAGTACTTGGCCCAACCTTGTGGAACGTAATGTATGACGAAGTTCTCGGGCTGGTATACCCAGACGGCACTACGCTGTACGGCTTTGCCGACGACCTCACCCTCATCGTTGTAGACAGAGAGTCGTCGGCTTTGGAAGCCAAAGCAAACGCAGCGATAGCCACCATAAACACCTGGGCGGGCAGCCGCGGACTTACTTTAGTGCCGGAGAAATCCGAGGCAGTCGTAATCCGCGGCAGAAGAAAAGCCCCCACTATGAGGCTGCTTTTGGGTGGTTCCCCAATTGCAGTCAAAGACTTCGTCACCATACTGGGGGTAAAGATAGACAAGAACCTGAATTTTGCCGATCACATCCGTACGGCGTGCAACAAGGCGACGGCGATAGTTACTTCGTTCGCTAGACTAATGCCCAACATCGGTGGCCCAAAACCGACGAAGCGAAGGATGTTGGGCACCGTCGCACAGTCCGTGATGTTGTACGCCGCTCCCGTTTGGCAAGAGGCCGTCAACGTCCAGCGTAACCGTAATAGGCTGCAAGCGGTCCAGCGCAAGATGGCACTTCGAGTAACTTGCGCTTACAGGACCGTGTCCGGCGAAGCCGTGCGAGTCTTGGCCTCCATGCCTCCCATAGAGCTTTTAGCTAGAGAGAGAGCAGACGTACGAGCGGGACCGGACCCCACCATTAAGCAGCGGACGCTCGACGATTGGCAAAGGAGCTGGTCCTCCGGCACGAATGCCGCTTGGACCAGAAAGCTCATTCCGGATCTTCGTCCTTGGGTAGCGAGAAAGCACGGAGAGGTGAACTTTCATATAACACAAGCTCTCACCGCCCACGGATGCTTCCAGGCATATCTCCACAGGTTCAGGCTGACCGAGTCACCTGCCTGTCGTTACTGCGGGGACGAAGATACGGCGGAACACACTCTTTTCGGATGCCTAAGATGGGAGAGGGAGAGAGTGATGATTTCGCTCCGGATGGGCGACACACTAAGCCCGGACAACATGATTGCTTTCATGCTGTCCGGCGAAGACGAATGGCTGGCTGTAGCGGTCTTCATCAGTCAAGTGATGAAGACCAAGGAGGGGGACGGACGAGCTGAGCAAGCCGCAGCTCGAGTCCTCGCCCTACAGTTAAGTCAATGACAGCCTTTTTAAGTTCCCTTGAGAAGTTCCCGCGAGAAGATGCGCGAGAAGTTCCCAAGAGAATTCCCGAAGAATATCGTCATTGATCGGCGGGTCGGGTCGAGTAGTGACGGTCGTTCGACGGGGTAGGTTAGTGTCGGTACGACGATAGCGCGTAGACCCTCTGTGGACACAAACTCTCGTGCTAATCCAGAGGGGGACGATCGCGAAAATAGTGCCGTCAAATATAAAGACGAGTGGACTGGCACTTTGCCAGCGACCACAAGTTTTTCAAGATGGCCCGGTCGCATCGCGCTCTGTGATTTAATATGATTTGCAGGGTCGCTTGGGGGCTCGGAGTCTCCGGTATGGATGACGGTCGGCTCGGCCTTGACTTTGTCGCCGGAATTTCCGCCTATTAAGTTAATGACGAGTGGACTTTCACCTATACTGACGATTGCGGACCACTAGGTGACCCGGTGAGACGTGTTGGATCGCGGCGAGCGGTGTGTCCGGTTCAATTGGAAAAGTAGAATCAAGTGATAGTGCCTGACCTCCCGGACACAAACTTTCGTGCTAAACCGGGAGGTCATCGGGAGCCTGCATCATCGATGCAGCATGGAAGATCGCAGACGACAGCGGAAGTAATGCCGAGAAGGTAAAGCCCGCTGTCGTCGGGGAGGGGGTTTTAGTCAGTTAGAATCTGACACTACCATCCCTGATGGGGTGGTGCCTATGAAGGTTTCCCCCTTCCCTGCAGAAAAAAAAAAAAAAGTACTATTGTTAAAAAAATTTTTTATTAGTACTAACGAAATTGCTATTAAATTTGTATTGCTAAATTACAAAATATTAAGATTTTTTTTTCTTGCAAGGGAAGGGGGGAACCTTCATAGGCACCACCCCTGTCTGGGGTGGTAGTGTCAGATTCTTACTGACTAAAACTAAAATGCAAGTAGTATTGCACACTACATTAACTGTATCATTTGTATCATTCCTAAAAGTAATTATTAGGCTAATACAGATTTTGATGTTTAAAATTTTATTAAATTTTAACCGTCAAAATCTTCGAACAGTATATAAATATAAAATTATATTTTATTCAGCGTCCAAAAAGAGAAGTTGCTTAAACAGTAAGAATCGTGGTAAAGACGAGAGAATATTCCGAAGATCTGAAAAATGCAATTTTGAAATCATTGAAAATTGGAGACTCATTAAGGACAGCATTTAAGAATACGGGTCGGCCTTTAGCCTCCAACTTGCTTATAAGAATACGGGTCGGCATTCGGCCTCCCACTTGCTTTCAGGAACACGGGTCGGCCTCCCACTTGCTTTTGAGAACACGGGTCGGGTCGGCCTTCGGCCTCCCACTAGCATTTAAGAATACTTAAGAATACGGGTCGGCCTCCAACTTGCTTATAAAAATACGGGTCTGCCATCGACCTCCGACTTGCCTTTCAGAAACACGGGTCGGCCTTCGGCCTCCCACTGGCATTTAAGAATACGAGTCGGCCTTCGGCCTCCCACTAACAATTTGTGTGACGAACGATTTTTTTCAGTTAACTGCCCGTGCAATACCCGTGCGATAAGAAGCATAGCTTCAAAAAAACACCCCCAAATTAGTTTATCCTGTTTATTTCTTAAACGGTTCATCATATGATAAAAATACATCATAGCAAATAAATTCATAATTAAATTTTAAACAAAAAATGTTCTTAGGATTTTTTTCATACGAGTTACGGTTTTCATAGAATCATCATGTAAATGAAAGTCAAATATGGCGCGCATTGCAGAACTCGCCAATTTTTCCCAAATATGTCGTGTTTCGCCACTTTTTTTTCCACATCGCCACTAATGAATTCGCGTACAACGTATGTAGCTCTTCATATTTATGCGGTCGAATGCTGTACCATGATACAGGCCTTTTGGTTGATCCGCAAGTTAACAACATTTTTTCAATAGTTACTGTATAATATTATGGGCTATGGCGTGACCGAGAGGTTAATAAATCCAAAATTAAGAGTACGGAAGAATTCCCAAAATAAAGAACTCGAGGGAATTCTTCAAATATTCCTGGAGAACCCATTTGGATAATCAAGACAACGTTTCTGGCCAAATCTTCCGTAGTAATTTTTATTCAGAAGCATACCCTTTACAATCCCTGAAAATTTGAAAAAGTTATTTCCGGTCACCTTGTATCGGAGAAGGACGTTTGAACACGAGCAGTTAGGATTGTCGTATTTTTTATTTAATTTGTATTCGCAGGATTTCTGTTATGAAACACTTACGAAATTTCACATCATCAGATGCACACCGATTGTCGTACTAGTAACATGTATGAAATATTGACAATTTTCACACTTTTTTCGGTTTTTTGGGGTTCTACGTTAATGTTAAATACTATGTACCTTTTCTACAATAATTTTAAATGCTATATCCCGTTTTTTATGATCCCGATGGGGTGCGTGGATCATCTTCAGGGATGTTTTACTTAGTCCAACGTAACCACTTCAGAGTCGAATCTCGACCTAAAAATGCCTTTGGTCTCAAATTACTCAGATTAGGGTAGACCTTCTTGCTGAGCTTAAAATGAGATTAAAAGTTTATAAGAGATTAACTAAGAGCTTAAAGAAGATTAAATGCATTGTTAAGTTTTGAATAAATGAATATGTATAATGTCATGTTCATAATGTTGACAGTTTTAATTGCTCTCGTTCAGACGTCCCTGCGTTTAAACGTCTTGCGTTTAAACGTCCTGCGTTCAAACGTCCTGGACCGACCTTGTATAGTAAATACATCAAGCCGAAAGTGAATCACCATATAAAAATATCACCGGATAATGGAATCATTGAAAATATTGATGTTTCTAGTGTTCAAACTCTACACAATCTTGTTACAATGAGAGGAGACGGCTCGGTTATATTTTATTCAGTATCTTATTGAATCTATAGAACTCCACGATTGAAGAATTTCATCCGTTAATTACGTTGTTCAAAGTTTGGAATTGTTTTACGTGAGAACTAATAATAATCAGTTTGATTATCAACTCATGATGTCATTGGAAATAATAACGAATCGATGGTATCTACAAAAACCACTTGTTATTACTTAGTACGTACGTCATATCGTGTGAGCTTGGAGCCTCTGGAGAACTACATCCCTATATTATACAAGTTCGAGTACGTCATAAACCAGCAATACCTACGTAATTTAATTGAAATACATTTACTCTCGAATCTTCCGCGATTATTTCGATCACCAAAGGTGAAAAACGTGGAACAGCTGTAAAAAAACACCTAGACATCCAAAACCTTTTTGCCAGAACAGACCCGAACCATCCAAAAACCATACAGACATTTATAGAAATATCGTATTGCGTTACGATCAAATTCATAATATTATTATACATATAATATTATTATATTTACCATTATTTATTACAATTATTTATTACTATTATTGTAATAAATAATAGTAAATAATAGTTTACTCGACAAAGTAAACAGACAAAAGCTTTGGAACATTATGACAAGAAGAGGGTACCCACAACATCTTATAAATAGCATTAAAGCCTTATACAATGGACCATCGGTAATACTCCAACTTGAGGAGGGAGGAGGGACTTACTGAAGAAATATCAACTAACCAGGGTGTTAGACAAGGATGTGGTCTGTCCCCAACTCTTTTCAACATATACTTGGACGATATGATACGACGGTGGAAAACTGAACACAAAAACGGCATCCAAATAAATAACAACAGAGAAATATCCACAGTGCTTTATGCTGACGATCAAGTAGTGCTACAAGAAACGGAAGATGATCTCCAAACAGCGGTACACAAGCTACATCTCCTATGTTCCGACTATAATTTTAAAATATCGACAAAAAAGACAAAAACGATGGCCTTCGCCGGAAAAGACCCAATAAGGACAAAGATTGTCATATACAATAGCATTGCTGAGCAGGTTCGACATTTTAATTTCCTCGGCTGTGATGTCACCTATGAGAAAAACAACGATCTACAAAATAAACTTAATAGATTCAGAGCTATATGCGGCACAATCCACAAATATTTAAAAAATAAAACTACTAAGGATACCCGACTGAAATTTTACAAAACTGCAGCAATACCAACATTGACCTACGGGTGTGAAGCATGGGTCATTGGAAAAAGAGACCAAAGCAGAATTTAGGCTGCTGAGATGCAATTTCTGAGAGCTACAAAAGGCTGCACCAGAATGGACAGAATTCGAAACGAAGAAATTCGACACGAGCTTAACATTAAACCTCTGCTGGAGTCTATTATCACATACCGACAGCGATGGTGCTTGCATTTGAATAGAATGGACAATTGTAGACCAGCAAAACAAATACTGGGATACCACCCTAAGGGGAAAAGAGACGTCGGGCGACCGAGGAAGCGATGGACGCCGGAACAGGCTTTAGCCTAATCCAGGAAGCAATGATGATGATGATGATTGTTAAAATATGTGGAGCTTCGGAAGTTTCAAGTGAAAGCATTGCATTCCCTCCACGATATATTATACAAATGCAATCATTGTTCTGCACCATTGTCTGATGAAGAAAATAGCTCAAGGTACGATTTGAATCCAATTTTTTAATGTGCGCCAATGAGGATTTTTTCTACCTTTAAATAATGTATCGCAAAATAGGGGGTGCTATTTGAAATTTCATAGTAGGGTAGCTGATGTTAAATCAAGAAACTTTGCATTCAGAGTGAAACACCACAACAAACTGAAGTTTGACGTGATATCGATGATTTATCTTGTGCAAATACATATAGTACCAAAAATGAAAACACAACAAACTCTAGCTCGATGTGTTGCCATCCAATTTGCTAGATAATTGGGATTCTGGATAATATGTGAAGGACAAACCCTTTCGAGTTCGTATGCACTCAGGCCACCAAATCAGGCCCAAAATGCTACCTTCATTTGGTGACATCCGTCCCCCTACTCCCCAAGCCGGTTAACAATTTGTTAAGGTTAACTAACGGTTAATGAGGCTCAACTCTCCTCTTCAAAATTTTTCTTATTAGTAACTCTGCACTCATCCGTTTTTCCAGTTTTTTATGAAAATATTTTCTTAAAATAAAGTGTTTTATGACAATTGGATTAAAAATTTTTACAAAAAAACAAAAACCGACTTCAAAAAAATGCACTAAAAAAAATTGCACGAAAAAGTAAAAAATAATTGCGTTATTTTTAGACTTGAATCTACTCACAAAATATAAATTTTTTATTATAATAAAAAATATATAAATTGTTATTTTTGGAGTCGGTGCCAGCCAAGGTTAACAAACGTGTATTAACGAAGTAGCGGAGTACCACTAGGTATACACGACATCGGTATTGCTACATTGTCGTATTAATGTGATTTCAAATACATCGGTATTGCTACATTGTCGTATTAATGTGATTTCAAATACATTTTGTAAATTTCTTAACAGCTTGGCTGGCACCGACTCCAAAAATAACAATTTATATTTTTTTTATTATAATAAAAAATTTATATTTTGTGAGTAGATTCAAGTCTAAAAATAACGCAATTATTTTTTACTTTTTAGTGCAATTTTTTTTAGTGCATTTTTTTGAAGTCGGTTTTTGTTTTTTTGTAAAAATTTTTTTTATTTCTTGCTTTTTAGTGAATCTTGCGTTCCTTAAGAGTGCGCTGCGGAAAGAGAGAGAGGGAATGATGTTGAAAGAAGCCTCTAATCTTTTGTACAAATTTAAAAAACTAAACGTCGTATCAATATAATTCTCTTTTTATATTCATAAGAAAAGACTATTGAAGGCAATAACCAATTTTGAGCGCTTTAAATTAAAAGTAAATAGGTTAATTTAATTAATGTACATTAATGTCATAAATTAATTCATTTGTCACTTTGTAACTTGATTTTTGCTAATTTTAAAAATATTGTGCAACGCCACTGAGTATATGTCAATATCATTTTTAAGGTTAACATTCTTATGTCAAAGTTGTGCCCCCTATTCTCGAGCCGCTACTGACTATATGTCAATGTCATTTAATTAAACTTTTAGTGTCAAAATCGCAACGTAACTATGACAACGACGTTGACCTGAAGTGTTTAACTACAGATGACCGTCTTATTTAATTTATAAAAACCAAAGTACTCAACCGATTTTGATGAAATTTAAATGGGACCAATCTGAAACTATATCCTTTCGAATTGTGAAAAAATTTTGAAAATCGGTTAATAAATGACGGAGTTATGAGGTAACAAACATTAAAAAAAAAATACAGACGAATTGATAACCTCCTCCTTTTTTGAAGTCGGTTAAAAAATGGTTTGTTTCTGTTAAATTCGTGCAAAATCGACTTTTTTAATAAATGAAGCATCAGGAAATCAAAAATTTGTGTTCGCGACATCTACATAGTATTTCCGAACACAAATTTCTAGCTAGTAATTTAGATTCATTTTAAGATTTGACCTTGAAAAATGCAAAATATTCGTCTACTGCGCATTTCTTTGCAAAAACTTTTAATTACTTTATTCTGTAAAATTGTAATATCGTGTAATGTGGTTTGAGCATTTTTTCCTTTTAGTAGCTTGTAACTTCTTCATTTTAATATAAAAAATATATACTAGGTATAGTAATTATGCATTTCATTCGTTTTACAAAAATATCACTAGGACCTCTTTTCCCCTTAACCTCTAAGTGGCAGTTTGATTGACACACCAAAAATTCATCAACCAAATAGCAGAAATCTTTTGGGTTAACCCACGAATGATCTTCTGTTATACCTACAACTAAAATATCTAAGAATTTAACAAAAATCTTCCAAACCTTCCTTATGATTACGATTCACCCCTTTAATGATGCCTATGATAAATCCTTATTGATATTAAATATATTATTTGTGGCTACATAATCAGTACTTAGCACTAAATATTGCTAGTAAAAATTGACAAAACGTAAAGCGCAATGGTAAAATAAACAGTAAAAGTACTATGGGATAGTAAATTTGCGGCTTTAATTTTATTGGTACTTTTATTCGTAAGCAGGCATAATTGGGCTACCTAGTACATATTTATGTAGGTACATTCTGAACTTCTTAGTTTTGGGGTTTTTCCAGGTTTAAAAATATTTTCTAAAAATTTAAAGATCACAATAAACAATACAAGAAGTTTGTATTTATCGTCATTTTAGCACCGATTGAGTTGAAATTTTATACACTAGTTTGAAGTAGCTGTCTAAAGAGCTGATTAGATTTTGGTTGAAAACTATCCATTTTTAACCTATTTTTTAGGGGAATGAAAATTGTTAAAGAGCATTGCCGCTTCCCGGTGGAACATATGAGATTGAAAATCATGTCAATCGAAAGAGATTATTTTTCCGCATCTTATGATACCCCACACTTGATATTTCCCTCTTAAATTATTGTTAAAATGCAAAAATAAAATAAGCGCTATTAAATGAATATGGTTTGCCTTGGATAATTTTGATCTGTCAAAGTGATTTGTATTGTTCATTTCTATAATTTAATATTTTAACTAAATTACTTGTATAAACATATTATGTAATTAATATCAAACAAATTTTTTAATTACTTATAAAAAATTAATTCTGACGTCATTACGACCATAGTTAAAATTTGATTGCATATAGACGGCACGGCATCCCGCAAATTTCTAATTTTTTTTTTTGGAAAATGACAATTTTAAACATTTTTCAATGCAAACATGTTATTTTATTGTTAAGATGAAATGTAAAATAAGTGCTTTTAAAAAAAATATGAGTTACCATGTTAAATTACAAATTAAATTTCGTAACTTTGATATCTCAAAATAATTTGTGTATTTTATGGAGTTAAGAATTTTTTTAAATTAACATCTTTTTTATTAGTAGAAAAAAGGAAGTATCGGGTATGCGGACACCAAATAAAACAACTAGGTTACTTCGTCGTTACTTCGAAGTAACCTAGTTGTTTTATTTAGTGTCCGCATACCCGATACTTCCTTTTTTCTACTAATATTACCATCGGACGAGAAATTTCATTTATATCTTTTTTATTATTCAATATAAAATGAAGTGCAATCTAATAAATGGGAAAGTAGTGTGTTGTCACATCAGATTTTTATATTGTTGCCATCCGCATCCATATGGGTTTTCACGGATTCCCTGACATGTCCACCTTTTTAAGGTATCAGAAATCGTTCGGATGAGATTTTGGATTCTAGGATAAATTAATAAGCACAGGAAAGAAATTCACGGTAAAATAATCCACTGAAAAAAAGTTCATGATAGTACCTATAAATTTTCTTCTTCTTCTTCTTCTTTTCAGCCTTTGTCAATCCACTGCTGGATGTAGGCCTCCTTCAATTTCTTCCACGCTTCACGATCCTGGGCTCGATTTTGCCAATTTCTTCCAGCTGTTTCGATAATATCGTCAGTCCAGCGTTTTGGTGGACGACCGACGGACCTTTTGGTTGTTCTCGGTCTCCATGATAAAACTCTCTTTGCCCATCTATCAGAAGCCTGTCTAGCAACATGCCCTGCCCATCCCCATTTCAATTCCGCCACCCTTTCTATAACGTCCTTAACTTTGGTTCTGTCTCTAATGCTGTCATTTCTCTGTCTGTCTCGCAACCGAATACCCAACATCAGACGTTCCATGGCGCGTTGAGTAGTTCTTAGTTTATTAGCGCTTTTGATGGTCATTGTTGTAGACTCTAGTCCGTAGGTCATGACTGGTAGTATGCATTTGCCAAAGACCTCCCGTTTTAGGCAATTTGGTATATCTGCCTTCAGAATTTGGGCCACCCTGCTGAACGCCGCCCATGCTAAACGGGTCCTACGAATTATCTCCGTGGTCTGATTTTGCTTGCCTAATTTGATAGTATGACCAAGGTATACGTACTCGTCTACTCTCTCTATCAATCTTCCGTCTATGTATATATTTGAGGTGCCGTCGCTGGTCATAATCTTTGTTTTTTTGGTGTTCATTTTTAATCCCACCTTCAACGATTGAGAGTTCAACTCGGTAAGCATTTTTTGGATCTCTGTAATATCTGTACTAAAGAGCACAACGTCGTCTGCGAATCGCAAGTGATTTAATTTAATTCCATCCACGTTCACACCGAATTCTTCCCATTCCAGTGACTTAAATATATCTTCCATCGTCAGAGTGAATAGTTTGGGAGATATCGTATCGCCTTGTCTTACACCTCGCTCCACTTTTATTTTATTCGTTGCGAGGTTACCGTCAATTTTAATTGTCATTGTGGCATGGTGGTATATATTTTTTATAACCATGGAGTATCTGGAATCAATTCTTGCGTTGTCCATCGCTGTCAATATAGCGCCCATTTCAATCGAGTCGAACGCTTTCTCGTAGTCAACGAAGGCCATATTATGCAGATTTATATTATACTCTGAGCACTTCTCGATAAGTGTTCTAATGGTTTGTAGGTGTTCTGTCGTACTAGACCCCTTTCTAAATCCAGCCTGCTCTGGTGGTTGGTAAAAATCCAGTTTATTGGTTAGACGATTTGTAATTATCTTAGTGAACAGTTTGTATAAGTGGGACAACAGACTGATAGGCCTATAATTATTGATATCGTGTTTATCTCCTTTCTTGAACAGTAGAATTACCTGTGCAATCTGCCAGGTAGTAGGTATACTTCCCTCTTGCAGGCACTTATTTAGCAGAGTAGAAACACCCTCGAGAAGAGATCTACCACCACACGAAATCATTTCTTTTGTTATTTTTTCATCTTCACCAGGCGACCTTCCATTTTTCATTTGTGATAAGGCCATTTCGACTTCCGCCACGTTGATATCTGGAATCTCTTCAGAATTTACATTTGTAATGTTTTGGCGAGCTTCGACGCATGTGGAATTTAAATCTCGGCATGTACTCTTATATAGGCTTGTGTAGAACGCTTCTATGGCCGCCACTATTTCCGAGTTTGTTGTTACCAAATTTTTATTTACATCCCTAATTTTATGGATTTTATTTACTTCATTTGATAATTTTGATCTCAGTATTCTCATATTCATCTTATCTTGTATTGTTTCTTTAATAATTTTGGTTTTATAGCATCTGAGATTTTTTCTTGTAGCTGTTCTTATTTCTTTATTTATAATTTGGTATTCTTGCGAGTCTCTGTCGAGATTTCGTCTTCTTTCCATGAGCTTGAGAGTATCTACGCTCAATTTAGCATCTCTTGGTCGCCTCCGATTTCGCATACTGATCTTTTTTACACATGTATGAATGCCCTGTGTGATGTGTTGCGCCAACTCCTCTATCCTGAGTGTGGAGTCTCTGTTCATCGTTTCAAGCTTTGTCTTCAGATATCGTTGGTATTCTTCCTTGTTTTGAAGTATTGTTTCCGTCTTCACTGACATTTTCCATGTGACCATTTTTGTTCTCTCCATTTTAAAGTTCATTTCAGCTCTTGCTCTGACCAGTCTGTGGTCACTCCCCGTGCTGAATTTATTTAGTACTGAAACGTCTGTAATGATGTGTTTCTTGTTCGACAGTATATAATCGATCTCATTTTTTGTGGTTCCATCAGGACTTCGCCAAGTGTATTTCCTTTGTGTCTGTTTCTTAAAAAAGGTGTTCAATGCATACAGGTTGTTACGATGCAGAAAATCCACGAGCATGTCTCCTTAACTTAATTATTTCTGGTTCCTAGTCCGAAGTTTCCGATGTATTCTCCGTCCGCGTCATCTTTCTTACCGATTTTGGCATTAAAGTCACCCAGAATAAAGGTATATTGTGTGGCTGTGGTTTGCATAGCTGTCTCAATATCTTCAAAAAAACATTTCCATTTCGTCGTCAGTGTGTGCGGATGTTGGAGCGTAGGCCTGAATGAACTTAATTTTGTACCGGTTTGTAACCTGTAGTATTACGAATATTACTCTATACGAGATAGCTTTCATCTGCACAACCTTGTCGACATGCCTTTTATGAACCATAATAGCGACACCACCCATGGAAGACACTTCACTATTGTGCTGGTATAATAGATTACCAGACTTGAGCATGACAGCATTTTCTCCTTTACGACGTGTTTCACTCAGACCAAGAACGTCCCAGTGTATAGTGAGAAGTTCATTTTCTAATTCCTCCAGTCTATCTTCTTGACCGATAGATCTTATATTATACGTTGCAAGGTTCATTATCGTATGGCAGCCTGTCCTATCCCAGCGATTCTTCGCATCCTTTGCTCGCTTCCTTATCTGACCGCTGCCGTGGTCAGGGATATACGAACTGCTGGGGACTAAGGGCCAATTTATTTGGTTCGTAATCATCATATTGAAATTTGAAGGGGAAATAGCATTAAAACGCCGCGCTTGCCGAACGTGTTGGCGAGTAGAATTTCAGCCGCCCATTCTGGGTGCAGACGCTGCACTGTTTGTAGCCGTCCACTATGGATCAGACGCTACATTTCACCATATCTGGCTACCCTCACTTAGTTTAGTCTGCAGGTCAATGCAGTTTACCGGGGTGTGGCACTTGGAGTCATAAGTGAGAGGTGGGTGCCCTACGAGGACCAGTTACCATCAACCATCTCCTGCCTATGGCACTTGACGTGACCGTTGTGGTAAAAGGGACTACCTCTGTAGCACATCCCCTACACCCCCTATAATTATATAAATTATAGACCCCCTACTATACACCCCCTATAAATTTTGCTGCAGTGTAATTAAGTAAAATAATCAAAGAAAAACTTTGTACACTTTGAATGTGGGATTTTCAATTTTTAAGGTTTTTGAAATAAACCGATATTTAATACTTTAGAAATAGAACAATGGGGTACCGACAAAAAAATTTAGTTGTGTTTTTTTTACGTAAATACGATCCTTAAGATGTCCTTTGCCATGTAATGTGATTAGATTTTTCTAAAAGCGGCTCATTTCCATGTAATTAAATAATGAAATTCAAATAAATATTGAATTATTTATTCAAGCTGTGTTCCCAATGTTTAATTAGCATATTTTCCGTGCGAAACAGCATTGTTTGTTGAAGTTTGTATTTAGGGTTCAAATGTGTAGAAATACGTCTGCAAAAGGTAATACAAAAGTTTTCTTAATGTTCCCAAGAACGCATACCGCAAAATTTTATGGTTTACAGCAGTCGGACGAGAACGTAATTCGGGAGCAAAACGGGATAATTATGTATGTGAAGCAGCGGCGGTTTGTCAATGGAGGCAAGGGAGGCTTAGCCTCCTCTCAAATTGTTGAACGGACTTGCTATTTATATTTCGTTTTAAATTAGTATTTTTTCCAATTTTTAATTTTTTTTGAATTTGTTTAAAACAAAATTTTATTTAATAATGAAATTAGCTTAAGAACTTGACTTACGCCTGAAATAAATTCGAAATAGTACATATCCAGCGGCTAGCCTTTCTTTATCTTATTAGTTTATTAGCACAGAGTTAGGCAACCCAGAATACGGTAGTACGTCCGAGATACGTCATGAAGGCTACTCGTTAGTAAATTTCATAATCAACATGAGCGAATAACAGATAAGTTGTAAGTAATAAGCTTGTAACATAAGCGCATACTAGTCTGTGTTATTTTACTAAATGTACGAACATAGTAATTTTACATGCGTTGGAGGCTGGGCTCATATGCGTGGGCCTCTTATGGAGACGCTTGCAATTATTTGCATTATTCATGCATAATATGTTCTAAATATAATCATGTAATTCGAATAAGGATTCCCGAATTTTTTTTCAAATTTGAACGGATTTTCCACATTTTTTTCAAAATCGACCAAATGGACCAATGTTTGAAATTAAATTTGTGGCAGTAAATTTCGACAAACGTTGCTACACGTTGGAATTTTACCTCGCGAGCAGTATTTACAGTGCAATTAAGAAAACAATTAATTGACGTATTTAATTTTATAATCGACAGCGATGACTTTAAAAACGACTCTCAAATTATTAGAGAAGCGCTGGTTTAAGACAATATTGAAATGAATCAAAATTTTGCTTTTTATTAGAAATTTTTAAATTAATTTTTGAACAGACAGACGTAGTATTTTCAATTTTACAAAGTAAACTTACCGATATTAATTTCGCCAAATGTCGTTTAACAAAATTAATCGAAACTCGGCACAGATACCGTATTGATGATTTGTATTTTGACAACATATTTAACAGTTTAGAATTAAATTGCTAGCCGGCTCAGAAAAAAACGAAAAACGACATTTGATTTACCAGATATGCGTCAAAATTATAAACAAATTTTTGCGGAAATTTTGGATACGGTTATCGTGCAAATTGAAGTTAGATTTGCAGACTTACATAAATTAAAATTTTTTGATCTATTAACATTTCCTAAATTTTCAGATTATAGGAAAAACTTTCCTCAAAATTTATTAGATAGTCTATTAGAGCAGTATCCTCAAATTTTTTTGATCAAATCCAACTCAAAAATGAATTATCGGTAGCATATAATGACCCCGAAATGTTTGGACAATGTAGGACTCCATCAGAGATATTAGATTTTACTTTCAAAAATGATTTACATAGTTGTATGCCTGAATTTTACAAACTTTTATGTGTGGTCGTCACCATACCGGTAACATCAGCTTCGGTTGAATGAAGTTTTTCCACACTAAAACGTATTAAAACTTACACTCGTAATACGATGAATCAAAATCGGTTAAGTAACGTCGCGGTAATGTCTATTGAAAAGGAATTCGTTACCTTATTGTCTCGAAATAATGAATTCTACGAGAATATCATCGATCACTTCGCGAATACTAAAAATCGCCGTATACCTCTTACGTTTAAAGCTTCATACATTTCGAATGACTTAAAATAATATTAATCTGTATATTGTACAGCATTTTTTCCAAAAAACACTCTGCACTCATCGAACAATTTTTTCCATTGTACACAGTACTGAAGATAGCCAACGAGCTCGAAACATGTGTCTACCGCAGATTAAATAATATTTTATTAAATTTATTTTTTTTAAGTTTTATTTTATAAGGTAGTTAAGCTGTAAAATTAGCCTCCTCAAATGGAAAAGTCACGAGCCGCCGCTGATGCGAAGATCATTTTGATGTAAGTACTAACCAATTAGGTGTATAAATTATTAAAGAACTATCATTTCCACTGTTAAACAGGTAGCAAACGAGCTTTCACAAGTACATCGGATACCAATGTGATGTCTGATTAAAGAGATGTCGAATACTACCGATGTCGAAACTCTAAATTAGCTTGCCTCGGTACAACCTTAAAATATCTCAAGTTGGAAAAAAAATTTGCAAAAAATGTTGAATCTATTCGGTGTTGAGTTTTTAAATGAATTTTACTTTTGAAAATTTTGGCGATATGGGTAACATGTGAGACATTTAAAATGGGTAACAGTAAGACGTTCTATTTCTTATTACTATTTTTTAAACATAATTTGCCAAGATACCTAGAAATTCACGAAATAAAAATAATTTTAAAACATTTTCGGACGAAAAAATTACTAGTAGCAAAAGAAATGTTCAAATGACGAATAATTATAAGATATGTGGAAAAAATAAGGATTTAATTAATTTTGATTCAATACAGTTGATATTTATGAACTTATCTAAGACCATAATATTGTATCTACATTTGTTGGTAAATATAGTCAAGTAAAATTAGCTCCAATTTTGCCGTAATAAGGAAAAAATTGTAATATTTCAAATTTCTTCAGAAATGTCTTTAGGGACCCTTACTTTTAAAGAATCCGAAGAGTTCCTGGTGCCCCCGTCCCCACTCTGGATGGGTTGGCTAACCCGTTAGGGTTAGGTGGCTAATCTGCGTTAGCTGGAATTTTAAATAAAAATAGGACGCGCCACACTTGTTGAATTCGGCCGTTTTATTCATTCATAATCAAATACGTCGGCGTTTTCAAAAAGCGAAATTTTTTTGAAAATTAAGTTTGATTTTTAGAAATTCATTGTCTGTTTTTTTTAAATCTATACATTTGTGCTGAAATAAAGCTGTATTTTGCTGTATTTTCTGACTAAAAAAAATAACTACTTTCTTGTAAATTTATTGCAGAGAAAGGTCTCCTTTCCTAAACACAAAATGTAACCTGAATTCTGAATTTAATTGTAATAGTGCAGTCACACATAAGTGACACCACAACAAGCCCCAGCGCTGATATCGGGATTAGTATCTAGTTTCGAATATTTCCCTTAGGCAAATACTCAATAGGGCAGGTTTCCTAGGGCTTATGCCATCAAATGTGTAAGGGCATTATATGAGAGTTACGTGGCCAATCCAATGCACACAATCGTACTCGCTCCCTGTCAAGGTTCCTTCGTGTTAACTTTTAGTTAAATTTTATTCCTGAGGGGTTGGTTTTGTACGCATGTTGCTCGGAGCAGCGTTCGTTAGAATTTAAAAAAAAAGAAGTATTTTTCAAGGAAATTAGATTTTCTGCGATGAAATGAGTCTAATTTCGATGAATTTTGTTCTGCGCGCAAACATTGCCCTCGCTCGTGCAATATTCTTCCCAAAACCTATCCTCCACAAATTTTCGAGAATTTTTCCTTCCATCCAGCTGTTACACCCGATTGCAATACGACAAAGGGTGGTTGTCAAAAGGCAGGCTTAAAATGCTCAATATTATATAAACAATGCCAAGGGGTCGAATGTCAAAACTCGTAAATAAACGCATACAATACTCCATAATATTATATTTTGTTTAAGCAGTAAATTTGTGTCTAGAATAAATTTGTCTAAGACCTGCTACTCTTCAAGTTCAATGATTTTTAATAAAATAGCGATGATGTCTATTTTTCCCCACATAACCCCTTTTTTAAGTTACATACTTTCCTTTTAGTCGGACTTGTTAATTTTCTTCTTTAAGAATTATCATATTTGCCTATTTAATGTTTGAATTTAACGTAAACATTGAAATTGTGTAAGAAAAATATAAATTTTAGTAAATCTGCGATAAAATCTCCTTTTCCACACTTTACCCCATTTTCTCCTAATGCAGATACCCCTACAATCGGAACTCATTGATTTCTTCGAATATAAGTATGACTGCCTTTCTGAACACGTTTCTTGAAGTTTTTGCAAATATTAGAATTTTTTCCTTATTACAACCTAATTTTACTGGACCAGTAAAAAATAGTTTATTGATCTTAAAAGTGAATGTCTCAGTGGTAACAGTAAAAAATAGTTTTAGTTATGACTAATAATATCCTAGTTTAAGGACTTAGACCACGGTCATGTCCTGAGTATTAGCGAAATCAACTGCTAATGGAAGGCTCCTCGGTTCGACTCCGGGTACATTCTAAAATTTCTTGACCGACTTCCGTGCTTCGGGGGCCACGTAAAGCCATCGGTCGCCCTGTGTTAATGATTTGCCATCATAACAATAAAAAACATGGTGCAGGCACATCGAAGGAGGGCCTAGCCAGCTACCTAAGATATAAAAACTATCCTGCGAAATATACTTATAAGTATAATATGATACTTATTTGTAATAGAAGACAAAATCGGCTTATTTCTAGAAATGTGCTTTGTAATGCAATAAATTAATAGTTTTAAAAATTGTGTTGGTGATATTTCTAAGTACTCAATGGTAAAACAATGGGGCCTTGCCTGGAAAGATATGTCTAAACCAACAAGGATCTCATATTAGATCCCAGTATTTTAATAATAATAATAATAATAAAAAGTTTATTAGCAATGCAAATAAATACAAAAAGAGAAAGGTGCTTGCTTAAGAGGTAGCCGGTTCAGCAAGCTGATTTTCAACCAACACCTCTAGGGGATTGATGATCTTTGTGCGTTCATTAAGTGGTCCTTAATCTGGGACCTAAATGTAACCTTAGATCTGGCAGTTAAATAAATATCGGAGAATTTGTTGAAGATGCGATAAGCCCTGTAGTGGAAAGACCATTCAAACTTCGCTGTTTTGTTTATAGGCACCGATAGGGATCCACAATTGCGAAGATTCCAATTATGGCATTCGGATCTTAGATTTAGGAAGCCTTGCAGGTAACTTGGGAGACCAGATTTACCGATTCCATAAAGGAACAGAGCGAACTGCATTTCACAGCGAGATTTGATCTTCAAGATGTTGAGCGAATTGTAAGACGACGTGATGTGCTCATAGCGATTGATGCTAAATGCGTAGCGAAGGAATGCGTTTCCTATGGTTAGAAAACCATAGTACATGGTGGAGCAGTAATCGATGTGACACAATAGCAGGCTTTGAACTAGATTCCACTTGACATGTATTTGGTTTTGTGGATTGTAAATAATAAACACCATTAATTTGATTAGTTTAATAATGAAAAAGATTGTAAACAATTATTAAGTTAACACACGTTATGACGGTACAAGAGTAACTTTGCAACTACTCGTTGCATTTCTAGTTCAAGCGCACTTTTATGCTTGGTCACGTGTTCTACTAATATGCAACTTTCTTAACAACATGCGGTGGAAGAAGATGTTTATACCTGTGCAGGGACTTGAGCTTCAAGTAGCTGGTACTACAGACTTGGTTGACATGGTTTTCAAACGTTAAGGGAGAGTCCCATATAACGCCAAGGTTTTTAGTCTTCCCACTAAAGTCAATCACGTTGTCGTCGAGTTTGATGTCGTTATATCTATGATTGATGTTGTTGACAACTTCATTAATGGATCCAGGTTTACCAGAGGTATAAAGCTGGGTATCATCAGCATACACGTGTATCTTACAGTATTCGGGCAGCGCATGAGGAAGGAACAACAATGGATAGAAAGGATGATGATTGGCATAGAAGAAAACCATAGAAACTCCAGAGAATTTTACAAAAAAATAAAAGAACAAAAAATCAAAAACAAAACAGAAGTAAGGAGAATGAAGGACAAAAAAGGAAATACCAAATATGAAGAAACGGAGATCAACAACATATGGAGAGAATATTTTAAAGAACTGCTGAATGAAGAGACAGAAGAAAACACAATAAATGATAGAGCATCAATCAGAAATGAAGGAGAATCAATGAAGGACCCAGAGTATGAAGAATTCTATAAAGTTTGAATGTCGATGAAAAATAGAAAAACACAAGGATTGGACTCTATAAGCTCCGAACTAATGAAAATGGGAGATGAAACTATGATGAGAAGAATATACGAACTAATGTTGTTAGTACGGAAAGAAGAGAGAATGCCAGCAGAGTGGAATATAGCAAAGATAGTCCCAATACACAAAAAAGGAGACATGAGAGAATGCAAGAACTACAGAGGAATATCACTGCTGAATAACGCCAATAAAGTCATATCAAAAATGATACATTCAAGACTGTAAGAATACGTAAACAAAGAAATAGGTGACTACCAGCAAGGATTCCGACCTGGCAAATCAACAACAGCAATATTCATAGTTAACCAAATAATGGAAAAGGCAACAAAGGTAATATTATGATCAAATAATTGAAAGTACCTGTACAGCTTATAAGATTAATACAGGTGACAATCAAACAATCGGCTGCGACTGTAACAACAAAAACAGGCAATACCGAAGAATTCGACATAAACGCTGGAGTGAGACAGGGTGATGCATTGTCGGCCACATTATTCAACATCGTACTGGAGGGTATTGTAAGAAGATCTAAATGCAATGGAAACATTACAAATGAAGAAGTCCAAATAGTGGCATATGCCGACGACATTGTAATAATTGCGAGAACACACAATGCCAATAGTCGAAACGTTTATAAAGTTGAAAAACGAAGCAGCAAAGGCAGGACTAGAGGTAAATGAATCAAAAACTAAAGTCATGGGTTATTACAGAGGAAGAAATAAAACAATGAAGAGAGTAACGGTACTAGACTATGTTTTTGAGGAAGTAAAATCATTCAGATACCTGGGAATGCAAATTAACAACATAAATTAGAGAGAAGATCTAATTAAAGATAGGATAATGGCTGGAAACAGAGCTTTCTACTGTAACAAGAAACTAATAATGAGTAAACAAATACAAAAAAGAACAAAAATAAAAATATACAAGACCTTGATTAGACCCGTGATAACGTATGGAATGGAGATAATGTGTCTAACGAAGAAGAGAAGGAGAAGCTGCGAGTTTTTGAAAGAAAAATAATGAGGAAAATTCTAGGGCCGGTCAAGATTAACGAAGAACAATACAGAATAAGAACAAATGAAGAAATAGAAACTGAACTACAAGAGCGAACCATTGTTAAACACATCAAGGCAATGAGATTGGGTTGGTACGGACACGTACTGAGAGCACAAGAAAATAGTGCAGCTAAATGTGTAATGAGGTGGAGACCGAACATATAAAGACCAAGAGAAAGACCAAGAATGAGATGGGAGGAAGAGATCCACAATGACCTAAGATTAATGAAGATAAGAACTGGAATGAGACTGCAATAGATAGGCTGCGATGGAGAAGGGTCGTGGAAGAGACAAAAACGCAAAGAAGACTGTGGAGAGCATATCAAGCGACTATAAGAAGAAAAATAAGGACTAATCCACCATAGAAAACGGATTGAAAAGCGTCCAACGACGTGGCGATATTCCGTCAGGAATAGAGTGCCGTAATGATGATGAGATCAGGAAGGTCAGATGTAAAAATTGCAAAAAGAAGTGTAGCCAGTAAACTTCCTTGAGGAACGCCGCGTTATAAATACATAATATACGAATTTGAGTCTTCTGCATCGATTTTCAGAGTTCTTGAGCTTTGAAACTATCTCTATCCATTTTTTACTGCAACATTTGTTGCAGATTATAATTAATATTATATAGACGTTACCATTTCTTTATGCCCGAAGGGTACCACGAACTTGAAAGATCTTGTACCGAAAAAGGCGCCTAGTTTGAAAGCGAACTTACTTTCTAGCCACACCCTGGGGCCGCCACTGAGAAGACTCGAACCGTACTCGTACAGGGGCACTCCGTGATCTCAGTAAATTGCAACTATATTTGACTAATTGATTAATCGAACCCCAAAATACTTTTATACACCTTTAAGAATGATTGATTTAATTTAACGATAAGGTTTTTCGAGTTCAACATTTGATCGATTTATTTTATGCGGAAATAATGTATTACATAAAATTAGTGTTATTAATACGTATGATAATATAAATTTGTTGTGATGAAAGGAATATGGGTTCGATGTTAGTACCTAACCTAAATTTATAATTCCCAGTAAAACCAATTAATTTATAAATAAAGATCCTTGAACTAGGGCGCTTAAATTTAGCGTAGTGGGTACAAGTTCTCTTTTTATTTGAATACATTATTTATTGAATAAGTATGCAAAAGCAACAATAATAATGCGTAAGGATTTTAACTGAACCGAGTTTAAGTTGCCAGAGGCATTTTGCTTAACCAATCGCATGCACGTATCCCCACCTTAATAGTTCATTCATAGAATGTGTCTTGTTGAGAAACGCGTAACTCATCTCACTTTACTGGTTCACAGTTTAAGATTAGATTTTGTTTTAGTGTTGTGTGCGTGTTGTGAGTGTTGATTTTCATTATTATTACTGGATTTTAAAACGACTTTTAAGCTTTTTAATAAAGCAAAGTAAGTAGCTGCAATTTATTACTAAAAGTTCAGTATGGTACATACTTGGTTTTAGTTGGGTAACTAATTACGATACCCTAATTAAGTTAGATATTTTTGATGTTTTGTTTCTAAAAGGTTGGACCCTATTTTCTCAAAATTTGTGTTAAAAACATGTGGTATTTACATTCAAAACATACGACACCGAGATCAGACTGTCTCGTGAATGTCAGCAAAATTGTTTGTCTGAAAACTGCACGTTGTATTTGATGAATGAACGCAAACAGCAAACTTTACTCCGTGGTTCTTTTTACATGCTATATTATAATTTGCATAGCTGCAGTAATTCTATACTGAAGAAACCGACTATGCAAATAATCTTTTGCAAAATATTTAATCATTTCCAACGTCACGTTTTTATAATTAAAGCGGATTTTATGATAAGATAACCAATTTCTACAAAAAATCACGAGACAATAAAATTACTTACCTACCAAATTATTATCACAATGCATTATTACGTTCTCAAGTGTCTATGGCGTACTATTTGGATCAACAAGTTTCTACTAAACTTAATTAGAGTTAAAAAACAATTGAGCAAACTTTTGGAAGACCCACAAATTTGTAGTAATAGCTTTGGTAATAGTAAAATATTTTTATTCTTTCAATATTCATTTCCTATACATTCAATACCACCGCCCTCATTTCAAACAGGTAAATTTTAAATCGGAACTTGGGGTTTATCCCACATAATTCTTCTACCTGATGACTGATGAAGTACACTTCTGGTATATTAGCAGTAAAATTCTTGTTTTGTTTTAAAATTATTTTTTCAATTCATCCCAAATCTCTATCCTTTGACTACAAAGATCAATTTTTACAAACCAAATAGAAGTTACCAGCAGTAGCATAAAGTTTTCTTGCAGTTTTCTCAAATGCAGAGATTTGATATACTAACGAATGCACGAAAAAATATATAATGAATATCATCGACACAATGAAACCATCAAAGAAAATGAAGAGAACCTGCATTTACTACCCGTATGCCTGTAAAGGCCGTATACATACGATATCACATTCAATTTCAAATCCAAACACTTGCAGACATAATTGGTGGCTTGATGTGATCCCCGATTAAGCTACAGCGCGGAAATTTTAGGTCGACCTTTCCGGTGAACAGCGACAATGTAGATTATAGAATTAGTTCTATATTTACATAAAATAAGTCTGAAAGTTTTGTAAGATGTTATTGCACAACAGTCACTCGAAATCTGACCTTCGAATTGTCCTTGGCTGTAGAAAACTCTGCGAACATCTTATGTAAAGTATATTTTTCAATTTGCATATAATGTGATATTACTGTGAATAGGGAAATGAAGTAATTTGTTTCACCGTGAACTCGTAAAACAGTGCTCGTCTGGCTGTCGAATTTTGCCCATATGGAATATTTCCATTTGTTCACCTAAAATGTAGAAGAATTACTTGGTTGTAGAAATGAAACTTTCAGTTTAACGTGAAATATAAACCACGACACATGCAATTAAAAATAGACTCTAATCACATTCTCTTTCCTTAACAATGGGATCTGTGAGCAAAAATTAAAGAGAATCGGAGAAAAATTATAATTAAATTGAAATACATATATATTGCTCAACTGTCATTAACCCTTCAGCGGACGGGCAGACTAAAAATTACACAGGGGGACGAATGGGAACTATCAGAAAAAGGTGTGCAAAAAATTTATCTCGCAAATTTTTTTAATTTTTTCTTATATGAATCTAAACTATGGTTAGTTCAATGGAAATAATTAATTAGTTCACTCCAATGAGTTTTTTGAAGAAAAAATAAATTTCTTATGTTTCAGTTTACTACAATAAATCAAGGGTTCAAAGTTGATATTAGTTTCTTACAGAATTTTCAAAATGAGTTTGTCTTCATAATATGTTTACAATATTTGTAAGGTCCTTGTTTATCGGAAATTTACCAGAATGGACTTGTGGGGGTCTATCGGGACAGTTTTTTTTCGAAATACTGATAATTTAAAAAAAAGGGTTTTTTTTTTTATTTTTTTTACCATTTATGATTTGAAAATGATTTCCGGCATGTGACCACCACGACTAAAATCGTTACGAAGCGCATCCGGTCAGTCCAATTTTTAACCACTTTTTCTAATATTTCTGGCCTTATTTCATAAATGGCTTGCTGAATATTGACCTCCAATGTTTCCAGAGTTGTTGGTTTGTTGGCATAAACCATGGATTTAACATACGCCCAAAGGAAATAATATGTGGAGGCGTTAAATCACACGATCTTGGAGGCCAATTGATAGGACCATTTCTTGAAATAATGTTGTCGCCAAATTGTCCTTTCAATAAATCGATGGTTTCGGTGGCTGTGTGGCACGTAGCAGCATCCTTTTGGAATCATAAAGTTGTCGATGTTTAACTCTTAGATTTTTAGAAACAAAAATGTATTGAGCATGTGCCGATATCTCACACCGTTCACCGTAACGGTAGCTCTTTCCTCATTTCGAAAGAAATATGGACCGATGATGCCGTTGGCGTGTATTCCTCACCAAAAAGTCAATTTTAATGGATACAATGGGTCTCATGATAATGTTCCGGATTGGTCTCAGTCCATATTCGGCAATTTTGCTTGTTCACATATCCATTCAACCAGAAATGTGCCTCTTAACTGAACAAAATTTGACGGTAAAAAAATGGATCCACTTCTAATTGGTTGTGAGCCCAATATGCGAACGCACGACGCAATCGATGATCATTAGACTTCAATTCTTGAACCAACTGGATCTTGTAAGGATGTAAACCAAGATCTTGATGTAAAATTTTTCATGTAGTGGACGGACAATGATGCCCAAGTTGTTAAGCACGATGGCGAATTGAAATGTTTGGGTTCTCTTGCACACTTTCACCGTCCTAAGACCAAAAATTATGTTTTTGTACATTTCATAATTTCAGAATGCCTTCATTATACAGGATCCGGGTAAATATCCCGCTATTAACGTTTTTAGACATACACGTTATCATTATTATAACGCAGAATATCAATATATTAACAAAAAATTAATAAAATAGCCGAGATATTTCACTCCGTAATCTATTTCACACGTCGCGTCGTTTTGATAATATATCTCTTATCGCTTAAATGCTATTATACGCGATAATCAGTGGCGTGCAGAGCCTTCTTATTCGAGAAAGACAGATCATTTATCCAAATAAAAACATTATGTATTTGCTTCTTTGGAGCGCTAAAAAGACAATAGGTGCAGACAAGTTTTAATGCAATAACTCCATACATTCAACACACCTTTGCTCTTCATCCATGAAGAAATATAAATTACCATACACAATGCTTTTAACGCCGTTCTAAATAAAGTTTATTGGGTAACACTTGAAAAACCTTAATCCCATCGCTATAGGAGATCTCTTCGTTAGATACATTGGAGAATAATCGGGGACAGAAATCTTTTATGAACTTCTTAAGAATATAAATTGCGGACAAAGTAATTCATTCTAAAATAATGCAATAGAGATCTACATAAGTTGTAGGTTATGATCTAATCTATATTATCCAGATTCTAGACTAGTCATAGTGAGGTTCGAATAAATCACGATTTTCACAATAAAAGCTTATTTCTCTTCTGCTTCTTTTGGCTAGGGATAACTCTGTACGCCTGGCCTTCGGTTCATTCCTGTTCCGAGGCCATTTCTTTCTTTGTGCATTTGGTTTTTACATCTTAGGTAGCTTACTAGGTTTGCCTTCAATGTGCCTGCACCCTGGTTTTTTATTGTTATGATGGCAAATTATTAATGCAGAGGGTCCGACTGCTTTACGTACCCTCCGATGCACGGAAGACGGTCAAGAAATTTTTAGACTGTACCCGGAGTCGAACCGGGAAGCCTTGCAATAGCAGGTGGTCTCGCTAACGTTCAGGCCATGACCGTCGTCTAAAAGATTATCAAAGAGCAATTATTCTGTCTTCATATTGATAAATTCCAATATTACGACAATGCATAATATTAATAAAAAGTGACTTTGGAGGTTAGTCGATTGATTCAAAGTTGTAAAACAAAATAAGGAACCCACCAGAAAGATTGCCTCAAAAACCACGCGTTTCTAGAAAAACCAGCACGATGCCAGATATCGAAATAAACCTGCCAGAACTAGATTGATGAGGTTTTCAATGATCGAGCTGCTGTATTGTAAATATATTTTTGTTAATTTGATGCACATTTGGGCAAACTGATAAATCGAATTTGTAAGGAATATAAAAATTCGTTGACTACGATGTAATTAATTGGGTTAGGATCAGTTGCTATTTTTCAGTACTGATGCCAAGATAGAATGTGATCGAACGATTCAATGTTGACTGTCGCAGTAATTTTGAAACCAAACAAGAACTAAATCACCTGAAACATCCCGGTTATCAAGTTATCTGTTTCCTCCTCATACCATCACTCCAACCCCAAGTATTTTAATAATTTTACTTATTTATTTGACCAATACAATGAACAAGTAAAATGGGACCGTGTAAACGTAAATTCAAAATATATTTTTTTATGATAGATACAGTTATTATAAATTATATATTTAAAGGGCTCAGAGGACACTTGTATATAGTACAAGTGACATATTCTAAGTTCTGAGATAATCAATGTTAAAGTTCAAGTAACATTGTACTTATATGACAAGTTAGCTGATATTAATTTGTTTTTCTACTACCTATAATTACATTTTTTTGAAAAACTGATATTTTCGGTAATTTTAAGTATAAGAGTTCGATTCAGAAAGGGTACTACAAGAAAATATGGCACAACTACTCATTTATGTAAAAAATATATTAAGACATGAGGTAACTCGAAATTTAATTGTCATAAATGCAAATTTATCAGTTGTAAGATTGTTCCATGATTAATTTTTAACTTCTTCTGACATAAAATGCATATCTCATTTTTTGAAAATATCCCTTGTCCCGCTTTTCTTCTGACCCTCATTTGTATCTTTGAAAGAATAAGATCAGAAGTTTGACTGATTCTTTTTGAAATCTCTAAATTTGTAATTCATTCATATTTTATTTAAAATTATAGCCATTTCTCTTCTTGGACAATAGAATGATTTTTATTGATTATAGAACTTTACATACTCGAAGACGGTATATTATGATAATATGAACATAATATATTCATTCTGATTTATAACCTTGTGATCATATTATTGAGTGGACCATCGAAACCACGGTAAAAGGCAGAAATCCAGTTTTATAATATCAGATCAACCTGAAGATCTGAAAGTGAAGTACGTACCTAATAAGAAACCTTTCAGAACATAAATATACTACATATGAAGAGGATTCTGAAAAACGTATCTATAGTCCGGATTAAATTTGAATATCATATGCCTGATCTAAAAAATGAATGTAATATTATTTACGTAAAAAAATTTAAACAGTTGAAATTAATCCCGCAATTCTTTACGATAACAATAAAGTACGTGCTTATACCCTATTAATATGGATATCATTAATTTGATACTATCTAGGGGCTAGGCGTTAGGGGCAATTTTTGAAAACATTATCTGTTGACACTCATAATTTTTATTGCCTTTTCTGCGATTGCTTAATTTCCTCATTAGAGGATATTTCGATTTTAATGTCCGTTACCTATTAGATGGTTCATCCCAATTTAATTTCTGACATTCTAAATTTCAATCACCTCCTTTCTATAGTGAGTCGTTAAATTTTTTATATCTTTATTGGCTCTAAGTAAAATTCTAATTAGATTTTGATTTATAGGGTATAGTAAGCAATCAGTAAACGGCTTTACAGAACTATGAGATAAAAAAATTTATGTCTCAAATTACAGAATGGAAAGAAGATAAAAATGATGATGAAAACTTATAAATCAAAAAGTACATCTTCGAAAAGAGATTGTTGATAATGGTGAAATATATTCACAAAGAAAACTAAAATCAAAAGGCTTTAAAAATAATAAATTGGAGCTCTGAAATATTTTTCAATATTTTTCCTGATCGGAATGAAATTGTGTATACGTGTCTGATGGTATCGCGTATTGCAAATTGTTATCAGAAACTTTTCCATTTTATATTATTGTTTCAAATAACCTAACAGATTTATTTATCAGTATTTATTTACACTTATTGAATCAATGACTCTTGTCTGTAATTTAACTTATTTGAAAACTTTGACAGAACGTTCACTTTTCTCACGTTATTTGTATTTCTTTGCCTTTCTAAAACTAGAATTATTAAAACACAGATAATTAAGTTGCCGATCAAAAAAAGTTTGTTTGTGACGCTCTTGTATGAATTTATCCAGTTGAAGTGAAGTAATTTCTTAACAAATGATCTGGTTTTGATTTAATTTTTCCATAATAATAACCTACACAGTTAAAACAGACAGTTTTTGTTTAAAACTCCCGAAGTTTTAACTAAAACATTCTGGAAAGTTTGTTTATAAATTTTTACCATATGTCCAAAATAAAAACTTGTTCTGAAAAGACTTTTTGCGCATTGATGTTTGCTTTTATTACTAAAAATATAAATATGCTTTTTCTAATCTTACAAGTTTGTATTAGTCATTTTATATTTAGGAAGAATAAAAAGTGCACATTTTAGAATAATTATCTTAAATATAAAATTAATTTCGTTAAAATTGGTTTAATATTTTAAATTAATTTGTTTACCACTGATAAGAACACGAATATTCTCTGGTAACAGACTTGCACTGTTTCATGAGAATGGTTTTATATAAAAAAATTTTTTGATAAATTCTTTCTGACTGTATAACGTTGCGGTTTCTTGCTCATTTTTGATTTTTTGTCACAAATCCGTAATGGATATCTGATGCTCGACAAGAGTTCATTTAAGTTCAAACTAAATTGACTAAGGACGCTTTCTAATCTATATTCTGCAGGTATATCATTTTTAAATCATTTTTGAAAATATAATTTATTTAATCGTATACGAACAACATTTTATGTTTTAATCATATTCAATGTAGATTTGAATAATATACAATTTTCGAGATACGTCCGAACAACACCTTTGTTCATAGACGATACCAAATCAGAATTGCAATGAGCTTCTTGTTAAAAAGCACTTGAATATTTGTCGCCGGAATGGCACCACTATGGAATATGGAATTTATATCTTTCCTTTTTACTCTTACTATAAATTAACCTAAAATTATCTTTTTGTGTATCGTAAAGTGGTGGGTTTATGGAGACTTATTATACACCACCATTATTATACTGTCTGACTTACAGGTATTATAAATAACGGTCATTCCTAGACCTACTTTTTCTTCTTAAAATTACTTTACGTACTTAAAAAGCTTTGCTAAATTTTATGTACTCAAGTCAAACATTGAAATAGGTACTAAACAGATAATTTGGCTAAGAATGGTGCGTCATTAATATTTCTTAAGTCGTTAGTATACTAGGCATATAAGTACTTTAATATTTATCGATTTGGTAGGTAATGGTGAAGCCTGCAAAAGAAAAATATCTGCTTGATCTTTTTTTAAATAAAAATTTTTGAATTTAAAAAAATAATCTACACTGCTTATAAAACACATGTTAAAAAACCTGATATGAGTAGTTGTAAGATGCTATATGAATAGTCTAGAGCTCTAGAGGGTAAAATACAGAATCTGGTGGGATCTCGTGTAATTTGATAGGTCAGGGTGCAACAGGTGGTACACAGGCTTGTTTAGGGCTAAATTTGGACCCTTGCTGCTTTTAAAAACCATATGCTTTTATATTATTTGCTCACCGTTTTCACCAAATTTTGAATGTTTTGATTTTATTATTTAAATGTTGAAATGATTTTATTTGTTGCCCACTTTCATCACAGTTTTTATTGTTTTTAGATGGATGAAATAGAAGCTCTGGAACTAAAGGATTATGGATTGGAAGAAAACTTCTACGATTCAAATCCTCCTGCATCGAAACGCCGAGTGACGTTTGCAAATCGAGTAATGGGAAAGGTAATAATTTAATAATATAATCTTGTATATTTTTGCATAGTTATAACGAGAAGGTAAAATCTATTCTTCTATTCCCCAAATATCTAAGAAGAATTCAATTAGCTACGCAGTACATACATACAACATATTTATAGCTTATTTAATGCTTTAACTGTTATTTTAAATACAACTCATGTGTAATTATTCACTTTTAGAGTTGTTTATGAATTCTTTCATTCCTAACTATTGAAAAATTTAAGAGCATCACCCTATTTTCATTAACTTAAAACATAAGATCTCCAAAAATATTGCCCCTATAACTTTCAACTAATGACTGAACGACTAAATGAATGGTTAAATAACACTCGGAGTGTGTATAAACTTGATTTATTTTAATTAGTGACTTACGATCCATCTTTTTGAGAAAAAACTAAAAAAAAATCGTTTGAATGTATTTTTTACTTTATTTCAAATTTGTTATGTTCGTGCTTGAATAGCAGCCCTAATTATGTTTCTACAAAAATGTTCGGTCGTGGAAGTTGAAAAATGAAGCTCCAAGAAAACTTTAATGTGGAGGTATTGAAAGAAATAGAAGCAAAAGTTCTGCCAAGTAGAAAGTTTTTTTTCTGTTCTGAAAAAGATTTTTATGATTATATAATACCTGCACGGGAAATGTCGAAGCCAAAGTAGATGGTATCATTTTCACCCACAACCCTCTCGCTCGTCTAAAGGTAAAACGAGCGTACTTCCTGCTACCACGACAAATCACCTCTTAAATTCACTGTCCTCGCATGTTCCTGTACAATTTGATCACGCTTCGTTGTCCATCCTGATTAGGCAAAATCATTGTCTTTCGAATCTTCTGTATATGTATACATGAAATTGCAATATTAACATACTTGCTGAATCCAAATTGTACATTATTTTCTCGCCCGCAATTCAATTTCATGTGATCATGCATGATAAACAGAAACATGTATTGCTTGACCATATAAATTAACAATGAATATTGCTGTTAGAATTCTAATAGTCGAGTACAAGTCAATATAAATAATACGCAAGACATCTTATTTACCGGAAGCAATATATACACACGGAATTCAAATGATGCCTGAAGTATTCTAATGACTTGAAAAAAGTCATCAAGGAGTTTCATCTTCTGTAATACTTTTTCGAGTATTTTAAAACATATTGTACCGGGGTGTCAATTTGAATTACAGTAATTATCCCAGTGCATCCGGTTGAACGAGGTATATTTATGTCGGATTATTTCCGTTGAAAATTTTCAGTTACCCCGGTATAGGTGATATCAACCACCGTAACAAATATATGACGCTTACGCACGTGATTTTGTAGTTCTGATTAGGGGTGCGCATATAATCGATTAATCGATTACGTAATTCGAATAATCGATTATTTCATAATCGATTATGATATTTTATAATAATCGATTAATCGATTATTGAAATAATCGATTATTCATAATCGATTATGGGTTCATAATCGATTATGAGTCCATAATCGATTATGAGTTCATAATCGATTACAAGTTCATAATCGATTACGAGTTCATAATCGATTATGAACTCATAGTCGATTATGAACTCATAGTCGATTATGAACTTATAACTATAATAGGTAGGGCTATTAAGGGTTACTAAATTACTATATAATTTATTATTTTGCTAATTGTGTTACGGTGGTGCTAATAAGAAGTGTTGTTAAGCACCAGTTGATATTTGGATTCAAAATATGGATTTGCCATTCAACTTTTAGGTATTTTTGTTTATAAAATTGATAGTTTTTAAAAAATATTTTTTTGCTTTTCAATTAAAGATTGCAACCCTTTTTCATCAATATGGATTTAAATTATTTGTCCGATATTTTGAGTGAAAGTGTATACTTTTACAAAATGAATTTTAATTAGAAGCCTTTTAGATGGATTATTGTTAACAATAAATTAATTACATAATGCATAATACAATAGTAACATTCAGTTAAAATTTAAAAACAAAATATTTGGTACTTCAGATTTAATCAGCGTTTTTATGAAGGAGTCGTAAAGCAACATTATAAATATGCTTCCAGGTACTTGGTTGGAGGTTATGCGTTATGTGGTGCAATCCTGCAATCTGAATAATTTGAACCCACGGTAATACGAATCTCCAGAATTCAAACTCAATAAAATGATCTACAAAATTTTCGAAATTAAATTAATGTATGTAGATTAACTAATTAATGTAAGTTTATTTAAATATTTTCAATTCCAGATCAAAATAATTTTTAAATGTTTTTTAAATAAAAATTTAATTCCAATTCATAATTTGATCGAGTTCGTTAATTAGTGCATTAGTGGGTAGAATTACTATGGTTTTGCACTTTTGAGATTGCACGACATGTTTATCTTTGGTACTACATAAACATAATATTACAAAGTCATGTCTGGTTGTTAGGGTCCGTCTTTCTTCGTGACGTAGTAAATTCATTATTATTTACATTATAAAACTTATTACAGATTGATACCGGACCGTAATGTGTTATCAACTGGTGCTTAACAACACTTCTTATTAGCACCACCGTAACACAATTAGCAAAATAATAAATTATATAGTAATTTAGTAACCCTTAATAGCCCTACCTATTATAGTTATAAGTTCATAATCGACTATGAGTTCATAATCGACGAGTTCATAATCGACTATGAGTTCATAATCGATTATGAATTCATAATCGATTATGGGTTCATAATCGATTATGTGTCCATAATCGATTATGAATTCATAATCGATTATGGGTTCATAATCGATTATGAGTCCATAATCGATTATGAGTTCATAATCGATTACAAGTTCATAATCGATTACGAGTTCATAATCGATTATGAACTCATAGTCGATTATGAATAATCGATTATTTTTAATAATCGATTAATCGAAAAAAATCGATTATTTTTTATAATCGATAATCGATTATGAAATTCCATAATCGCGCACCCCTAGTTCTGATTCAACCTTTGGTGTTTATCTCTATTTTAAAGATTGAACTACACAGAGATGTATGTAGTGGTCACAAATGACGTTTTGGTTTAGTATTAAAACCACCAATGCAAAATTAATGCTTCCGGTTATTGCAACTTTTAGGGATTCCAATTTAGCTTTTCATCTTGTTCTCTTCTTCATAGTAATTTAACCATTCTTACCTATAGGTGTGGTGTGCATGTTTGGGGAACCTACAGTTCTGAAAGTAGAGAAAAGTAAAATAAAGCTAAAATACAAATGCTAGCAGCCCTGGAACCCAAAAAGGATCAAATAAAAATACGTTTACCATTATTATGATTTTGGAATAAAGGGATAGCAACAAATATATTTTCAAGTTCTTTTGCAATATAACTAAACCAAATAGTATTATTTGTACAAGATAGCACAATTAGATAAACGTACCGATGTTTTGTTTTGCTTATTTACTCAAATAATGGTTTAATCGGATTTAATATTTGAATTGAATTAAATGACTATATTATTTATTTTTCATTTCATCAAGGCTCAAAGACAATTTGAACTTATTATAATTAGTTTTAAAATAACGAGGCGTGCCCGATAAACTGGTTTTACAGTCTATATTTTGCAAACCTACAACTGAAATAATGGACTAATACAATGTAATGTCGCACACTACATAGTAACGTCTTGGTATATATTCTGAGATCACATTTAAGACAAATTAAATGTTATGTATAGATTAACACAAAAGCACACATGCTCATTCGTTCTTCATTTTATCTTCAACAAGGTCATTCTGTTTTAGAAATGAATTTGGGCATTATGTCAAGTTCTAGTTAATCATTTGCTATGTTAAAAATTTTAGGGTATATCAAGCTCGATTTAAATTTAATTGCGGGAGCAGAAAGATACATTATTGGTTGTACGTTTATTTAAGCCAACATCTATTAGGCAATGTGTCTTTTTGTTGAACTGTACGTCTTGCCACTACTACTATGCAGGCCGATGACTGAAGTCGTCTTGCATGAGAAACGCATCTGCTTTTTTGTTTATCTTTATTAACAGTAGCTCTGTCCTCTTTAATTTACTCTTTTATTTTCACCATCATGTATTTTTTAATAAGTCAAAAATTATTAAATTTATATACTATGTAGTAGTATTATACAGCGTGTTTCTTTCAGGTTTAATAGTTTTAACAGCTAATAATTTATTTTTGGCCTTCGTGGAATAATCGATAAATATATTAATATAAAATAAATGTGTTTAAAATGTTTGATTGTTCCTTATCAATCCACACAGATAATAATTTATTGCAACTGCTTTTCAATATACTGATCCATAAAATTGCAGTAATTAATAACACTCAAATTTCGAGGGGCCGAACCAACGCTATTATAGGTACACTTAATTCTAAATTATACATTTTTAAAATACCACTATTAAGGAAAATTTTGTTTGCATGTTTTTGATGCTTATCAGAAATCTGAAGTGTTTGTTATGTAAATTATGGCTAATTTTAATAATAATAAATTATTTATGAATATAATGCTGGAAAAAGTTACGCATATACATTTAATCCCATGGCATACATTGCATCTAAAATCTCACAATTTATGTATTATGCAATTCTTCAGATTAGTATACTAAAATATTGATAAATATTTATTTTAAACGAGATCGTGATGACCAGTCATTTCAAAAAAATTTAAAGTACAATATTATTGTTAGAAATGTCTTTGTTTGATTTGTGAATTAAATAATATTCACTAACTCTTCCCTGATGGGCGCGGCTCACAAATCCTGCTGAACTTCGGGCGACTGAAAACACTTCAAAGTAATAATCTCCGAATGGAAGAATATGGAAAAGAGCCAAAAAAGCTTTCTTTTTGAAAACTAACACTAACTTATTTTCAGTCATTTGTGAGATCTGAATTATATGAACACACTGCAAGTCATAATTTATGAGTTGCTTTGAAGTACAAGCAATAAAAATATTTGACTTGACCAAATTGATCTTTCTTTTGTGGTTCATTTTGTATTATTTGCAATATATATTATTATGTATATATTTTTAGCAAGTTGTTTAAAATTAGAATGTAAATAAATAATTACAGAAAACAGAAGTATCGATTATCATTTTCTTTGTGAAAATGACAAATTTGATAGGTGAAGCGTTTTTCACTTTTCACATTATTTTGTGTGTTACCTGTTAACAATTAAACATTTATTACATAGTCATATTAAAGTTTAGTGGTTTATATATTAAACTTAAAAATAATATTTCTGATGATCTTTCCTAAGAGAAAAAAATATTTATATGGATAATCGCCCTTTATACATATAATACATATAACATCATAAGCTGGACTCCTGCATTTTCGCTCTATTTTTTTATATAGCTATTATTTGGACAATTATAAAATATGAGCTTATTGCTACATAAATAATCTTTCCAAGTTAACCAATTTTAACAATATAAACAAATAATTTTAAATGAACAATTTATTGAAAATTACAAAATTTAGCTAGACAAATACGAAACTAAATTTTAAATTAAGGTAAGAACACAAGTACATATAAAATTAGGTTACAAACTTAATATTTTATTCGCTGTCATCTCTATTGATACTTCAGCAAGATGGCATACTGAAAAATATGTTCTTCAACTTGGATTCGAACCCAGGCGTATTAGCTGTGAATACTCGCGCTATTTCTATATGGGAGTCCTTTCTAATAAATAATATGAAAATTTCGAGAAATTGCACCAACTTTGAATAATGATATTAAATCGTTAGATTTTGCGCTGGTAATTGGCAGTCGGTCGTTGTATAGTTTAGATAAATTTTCCACTAGTGTTGATCTATTTTGTCTTAAGGCAAGGTCGCTAGCAACATAATTTTTTTAAATTCTTCATCATAATCGTAACAAAATAAAATTAGGTTTGGTCGTCAATCGATAAAATCATCATGGTTGTATTCCGTAATTTGGTATGGCGAAGGCTTCTTTTTTGCCATTTGGCAAGTTACTTTCCATTCTACTGGAGCACTCACACTGATATTTTTAGCGGCATGCTCAATGTATGATTGCATTGAGTCTCCTTTTTGATGCGAGTGGTCAGACTCGTAGAATATGTGGTCGATGGTTTCAATAATGTTCAATATTTCTAACTGCATGCAAGCATGCAGTGGTAAAAAATTTATTACGATTTCGATCACAATAGAAAAATATTTGCTGTTTACATTTTTTATCTTCTTCTTTTACTATTATTAAGAAGTCTCCCTCTTAATATAGGTCTACGACCATCATCTTACTAATTTTTTGAAATTAGTTCTATGAGCATTTTTTGTTTTTATAGCTCACGTAGCTTGCTGACGACGGTCATGACCTGAACGTTAGCGCGATCAACTGCTAACGTAGGGCTCCCCGGTTCGACTCCGGGTACAGTCTAAAATTTCTTGACCATCTTCCGTGCTTTCGAAGGGCACGTAAAGCCGTCGGTCCCCCTGTGTTAATGATTTGCCATCATGACAATAAAAAGCAGGATGTAGGCACATCGAAAGGCAAGCCTAGCAAGCTACCTGAGATGTAAAAACAAAAATGCTCACAGAACTAATTGCAAGACTTCTTAATAAAAGTAGAAGAAGAAGGTAACATGCTTGTCTTGTCTTTCGATGTGCCTGCACCCTGTTTTTTATTGTTATGATGGCAAATCATTAACATAAGGGGACCGTCGGCTTAACGTGCTCTCCGAGGCACGGAGGCGGCCAAGAAATTTTTATGTACAGACCCGGAGTTGAACCGGGAAGCCCTACGTTAGCAGTTGATCGCGTTAACTATCAGGACATGACCAAAGTCTTTTTTTACATTTTTTATGTATGTAGTTAATATATACACAAGTTGCAACCTCTGTTGAGCCTCGCTTGCCTTCTACTTACTTCAACCCACATATTACATGTGCCCTGATGAGATACAATATTGTATGTTGCAAACTTTTTTTTATAAAAATAGCAGACACTTTTTTTTGGGACATTCTAGCACTGCCTGCATGTCAAAATTGAGTATGCAATACTGTGAATTTCTTTTTGCTACAACAATAGCTTCATTTTTAACATCATGTACCTATACTCTGTATTTGCGTTTCAAATGATTATTGATGTATTCCTCCAACTGCACTGATTTTTTTATTCCGCAATAGATTCGTATTTTTGACAGGTATTGCATGTATATCTTTTCTTGGTTTATGGAACCTAAATTGTTGGAATAGAAATATTTTTGTCCTCTTATTCTCGGCATATTTACTAGTACATATTATGGCTTCTATGTAGAAGCCATAACACATAGAAAAGCTAAAATCAGTCCAATTTCAATACCAAGAATTAATACAACAGCATATTGGCGCAGCGAGCAATGCAAATTGCTTGGATCTCGATTCTTTGAATTCAAAAGTTACAAAATGTTTATTGGAAACATCAGAAAAAACAGCAGGATTGAAGGACGGAAAACGAAGACAGCGACTTAACCAAGACACAATTGATTTAATCATTAAAAGAAAACACATGAAAAGAGATAAAAACATAAATATAATCGAAATGACAGAAATAAACAAAACAATAAAGAAGAAAATTTGATCCGATATCAGAAATTAAACAATCAGCAAATAAAGGAAGTACTGGAGGAAGGAAAAAGCATAAAAACTATAATGAAATCGATGGTACAGGGAAAATCTGTTATAAATAAGCTCATAGACGATAACAACATTACAATCACACTAAAAGAACAAATAATAGAGGTAACAGAAGAGTACTATAAAACGCTATATGATACAAAAATGGAACCTCCACCAGACAAAACGCAAGAAAATAGAAAAATAGTGAAAAATGTTGGATCGGAGGAATTGCCAGACATAACAACAGAAGAAATTGCGGGTTCCCTCAAAAAACTGCGAAACGCTCGAACCTCAGGAGACAGGAGAAGATAACATAGTGGCAAAAATGTTGAAATATGGTGGAGAACCAATACTAAAACTACTCGAAGAACTATATAACAGATCCTTAATGGAAAACAAAGTACCCAAAGAATGGAATAACGCGTTAGTAATTTTATTATTCAAAAAGGGAAATAAATTTAAACTTAATAATTATAGACCTATTAGTCTCCTGTCAGTACTCTATAAACTTTTCACAAAAATAATAACGGAAAGACTAACCATCAAATTAGATAGCTATCAGCCACGCGAGCAGGCTGGCTTTCGAAAGGGATTTGGAACATTAGACCACATACAAGTAGTAAGAACTCTAGTGGAGAAGGCAAATGAATATAACATCCCAATATGGATGGCCTTCGTAGATTATGAAAAGGCATTTGACTCAGTTGAAACCTGGGCGATTTTAAATGCACTAAGTAATAATCGAGTTGACCACATGTATACAACACTAATACAGAACATCTATAAGAATGCAACATTTCAAATCCTATTACACGAGAAAACAAAAATGATTAATATCAAGAGAGGAGTGAGACAAGGAGATTCTATCTCGCCCAAATTATTCACACTAGCATTAGAAGATATTATGTTTAAGAATCTACAGTGTGGGACGAGAAAGGTGTAAATATAGATGGGGAAATGTTAAACCATTTACGCTTTGCTGATAATGTGATTCTGATAGCTAGCAAGAAGGAGGAACTGCAACAAATGCTAAGCGAGCTGAATGAACACTCAAGACAGATCGGCCTGCAGATGAATGCTTCCAAGACCAGATACATGACTAATGACCACGCAGAAAACGAGGAAGACGCGGCACAATTAAACGCCGGGGACCTAATACTAATTGAAAAAGTGAACTCCTACATATATCTTGGACAAAACATCACCATCTCTAAAGAAAACCTGAAAGCCGACCTATGCAGAAGAATATCCTTAGCGTGGGCAGCATTTGGGAAAATGCAAAAGGTCTTGAAATCGAACATACCAAACACCCTCAAAGCACGAACTTTCGATCAATACATACTGCCGGTACTAACTTATGGCACAGAAACGTGGGCCCTGAATAACAGCATAATAAAAAAACTACAAGTCGTACAAAGAGCAATGGAAAGACGTATGATTGGAGTCACGCTACGAGATCGAATACATAATACAGAAATTCGAGATAGATCCCGAATAACCGATGTAATACGGCGTATGTGCAGTTTAAGGTGGAACTGGGCAGGTCACATTGCCAGAACAACAGATAACAGATCAGTGGCGGCTCGTGAGATATATGTTTGGCTGTTCTGCATTATAAAAAAGGGAAGGCATCAGTAAAATGCTAATCTCAAAAAATAAACTTACTTATTGCACGTTTTTAAGCATTAATGGCGTGCGCCGGTGCTTGCTTGTGGCAAACTTAACTTATCAATAACTTTTTCGTTGAAATTCAATATTCCCGAGATAAATTTTTTTTCTATTGACAATATCGAAAGACACAAACGGAAAACAAAACAAAGCGTTCTTATACGATTACAGCCACAAATCCATTTGTTCCGTAAATAAATATTCGTATTAAATTGTCTTTTATACATTTTACCCCGACTTGTATATACCGGCAATTTCTTATCACTAATTGTTCTTGATAACTAAATTTAAAAATTACATTCATTTTTAAAAACGACCTTCTTCGTAAGAGATTTTAAAAACGACTAAATAAAATGCCTTAGTTAGCTTATCACGTCATAATAATTCTGCATATTTGTTATTTTAAAAATAGAACTTATATGACTTTGTAATTTAAACAGCGATTTGTGTTCGGTTCGAAATAAAACAAACGACGCAAACATTTTTAAAACAATAAATTTTATGTAAGTCCAAATTTCTTGATCTACATTTTATTACAGAAAATTATAGTTTGAGAATTGTTTTACAATGCAGAAAAATCTCAAGTCCAAAATTATTATAAAATTTTATTAGGAATATTCGTAAATTCATAAGCATTCATTTTATCTAGTAGGTATAGAGGACATTATATCCATAATTTCAATTAAAGTTTATAATACAAGATCTTTCTTTAAAATATAGGTATGCTAGCACCGGTTAATACTCGAGTAAATATCTAACTGCACTGATAGCTGCGTCCAAGAGCAGTCACTACATGCGACTTTACATTCGATGCGTGTACGTATCACGAGCTTAAAATAAGAATTATTATTTTATAAAAATACATAAATTTTAATTTTATGTATTCATAATTTTATTTAAAGTTGCAAAATCCGTCAAAAAACAATTTAACTACTATTTTGCCATAAATATGTGCAAGAAACTTGGTGTAATTAAAAGTTTTTAAACAATTTATTGCTTATGCCCTAATTTCACTGCAATTTGTTTAACAATTGATGAACTAATATTAAAATTAGTTTTTCTTTTCAAAATTCGAATTCTAAACTACCTCGAAACAAAATCATAAAATATATACCACGTAAAACTATACCAATTGCTGCATTGTAGTCTGCGTTTCATTACAGCTCGCCGGCTGCGCACAAATGTATTGCGTTCAAGTTAGACCAACATTTTGATAGCCGACTGGCGTGTCATTATTATTACACTATTTATGTGACTAGCTGTTAAATTATAACTGATATGCTAGCGAAAATGAGAAACACGCTTTCAAAGCAAAGCTGATAATGCACCATTCTTTATAATAATTTAAATCTGATTAAGGTTATAATTATATACTAATTAATTATTTAAGTATTGGTATTTTTATTGTTATTTTTGGTGGTTCTGCAGCTCTGCAGCTCCTATGGTAGAACCGCCACTGTAACAGATGGACCCGGCGAATAATAGAATGGAGACCTCGGTGCCAAAGAAGAAGCATTGGACGACCACAGACGAGATGGACGGACGACATAAAGAGATTTGCTGGGTACAATTGGATGCAAAGAGCAAGAAATCGAGAAGACTGGAAGAATTTGGGGGAGGCTTATATCCGACGATGGATGATATAGCTAATGATGATGATTATGACTTCATGCTATATGGACAAATCTTGTATAATCATCCTTACACCATAAAAATTTAATTGAGCCTAGAAAAAAAATTGACCAAAGGGCGAATATACCACATTCGCCTTTTATACAAATCTCTTTTGAGATATTCGCCGCTAAGGCATCACGATTGTGGGTCTTTCCTGTGGAGATACAAATATTCCGTTTTTACATAACAATATTAGTGCATTTAGTATTATCTTTTCATAAAAATCGCATTTTTATCGCATTTCAAAAGTCTAAATAGATTTGTGTAATTAAAATGCAACAATTTGTTACTCTCTGTGTTATCAGTGTTCTATCATTTAGATAGAAGCCATCTCCAATTTCTTTCAGGTTTTTCTTTTTATGCAGATGTCAACTTATTGCTCTTTATTTTCACGTCCACTGCATACCATCTTCCAACCTTTTGCCCACTTCTGACTTTCTTTCTTATCCAACTTTTACTTTCACTTCCAATAGTGTTATCATTGAAAACCGATTTAAAACTATATATGTGATACGAATTAGATTTACAATAATCAAATCACCTGACTCGTGGCGCTTGAGGTTATTAAACTTGATAAAATTTACATGTATGCATTTGCAATGATATAGACAGGTATCAGTTTACACAGATAGAAGATTAGCAAATAGAAACAATACATTTCTATCGACATTCCTCCATGTTATTTTTCAACACAGATATGATTTAAATTCCATAAAAATTCCAAAATTTGTCACCGAGTTTTATTTGCATGTTACAAATGCAAGTAGTACGAAGTGTTTATACATCAGTTCTGGCTCCACCTTTCCTTGCCAAGTAATTTTGACTTTGAAACTGAATTTCTTAGTATCGACAATCATTTTTGGCTCACTTGCAAAATTTTCAACTGTTCCATTCATCAATTTAAAATTTTTATCATTAATGTATGCAGTGAATCGATTCAAATGGTCGATATTTGAAGACATAAATAGACCAAGTTAAATATGCGTTATACCTACATATACATGCATTATTCAATAGTATCGAGAATTATTTTTTTCAACGCTTATAACAACCATTAGTATGAGACTACACAATATCATTGATTTTATTGCCATTTGTTATTTTGACGCGTGGTAGCGATGAAGGATTTCTAAATAGGTATTTAATTTGAATATTGTTTTTTTCAAATTTCCTGAGAAATACCCGAGAATTTGATTTTATTCAATTCGCTATTTTTATACGTGAATGAATTTAAAAAATTTTAAAATTCGATAAGTTCGTTTCGTAGTCTAATAATTAAAATTTTATTGCGAATGAGACGGCATCGGAATAACGGTATAGATCTACAAATAGACATCAATAAGTTGAATAACAGCCAATAAAAATCAATCCTTATTTAGCAACTGCACAAAGTAGTCTCTTGCTCACCTCGATTCATATCGGCCAGATCGAGTATTATTTTTTCTTCCCGGGAACATGTTTAATATAATTACTTTTTGAATTTGGTTAATAAAATGCAGAAACTATGTTTATTTAGAATTTAATTTGTTATTACTTTTCATCGGTGCACTGCCCTTAGTTCATTGTCGGTCGATGATATCAATTCATAACTTTTTAATCTTTTAGTTATAGTATACATAAAATTTACCTATTGTATAATTAATTAATTATGCATGTTTTCATGTATAGAGGCACTTTTTTAAATGGAAATTTTGATTAGTTCTACCACGTTCTACTTAAAAAGTGAATTCAACCTTTTAATTCGTTAAACCTATCTAATTCCACGTTTCTAATTTATGAATGAACAGCTTTAGTATAGTGAATGTGTCCTTGTCTGCTCTCATATAAAATAATGAATCTAGTTGAACTGAGAGACTGACCTCTAGTACTTGCAGAACAAATCCTAGATAAATCAAAACCACGCATACCTATAGCGAACAATATTTATGTTGCGCATTTATCAATCCCAAATAAATGCGCTAATCTTAAGGCAAAGAATCGTGGGACTATATTTTTATCAAAATATTTTCAATTAAAGCAGTCTACCTACCACACCATTCGACTTGACTAAATAATCTCCCTTGTTAATTTTACATAATTTATTTCAATATTCATTTTACGACGCGAGTGTTTGTATAGATCAGGGATGAAAGGATTTCTCCTTTTTTTATTCTGTCACAATTATAATATTTTAATCTCTTCATCTGATATAACTATTCACCTATAAATAAATACAAGAGAAAACAAGGAAACGTCACGTGCATGCGTTACTTGACAGCTTGTTAAATTTGAAATTAGTCTCTTAATGTGCAATTTATTCTTACACTTCCTATACAATCGAATCAAGTCCCTGCCTACTCATTAGTAAACTCAACAGTTTGCTTCTGTCAAGTATGCATGTGTGTTTACTAGAAATTAACAAATCCAGTAATAGAAATACTTTTTTAGAAGGAGAAAAAAACTTCCACATTTTCATGTTTACTCTTGAAGTCACTCTGTATATGATACCAAACACCACTGTAAAATTAAATTCTAACGATGCCCTTTCAGCTATTCGTAGTTATTATAAACGGATTAGTCCACAGCGATTACGAATTGAGTTCCGGAGCAGAAATTCCGGGTTCGCATTATGGACCAACCCGAAATTTCGTAGCTCGGCCCTCCGTTGAACAACGACACAATTTACCAAAACACCTTTACTAACTGAAAAACGAACAAAAAACAGAGGTTAGATGTTGATGGACCTAAAAATAAAGATAAAAAAATAAAAGGATCGATAAGGTTGATGTGTACTTACTCCAATTTGTTGAGATTTTTACGACGATCATACATAATAGCAAAGAACTGCTTGCGATAAGGTGCATTTTTGCCGATACTGGAGATAATTTTTATTATCAAAAACAAACCATTTAAAAGTTCAATAAAAGAAATTTGTAATCTATTTAACTCTTGGTTGAAATGTTTTAATGATTTACGATTTTTTAACACCCAGTAACCAGTAAACACTATTTTACTAATGTAAATTGTGGTTTGATCACTGTAATATATACATAATGACTTTTTTACTTACAAAACAAGTCACATTTCAGTTATTACGAGCTAATAATTTTTTGTGATTCCATTAACAACTTTTATGAGCTATCAAACAACGTATACATTTTAGTATAATTTACTTCATAAATTAATTGCTCGGCCCTTTAATCTAAAGTGCTGCGTTCAATAATATTTTGCTTACAAAAACTGGTATAACGTTTTTTCTCAAATAATGTAGTTATTTTTTCGTTTTAGTGCCAAGAAGCTGAAATCAGTGCAATGGTATATCTCAAACAAGAAATTCCCGATGATATCGAAGATGACATGATACCAAGATCGCAAGAGTCGATACAAAAAGTGCCTTCGCTGAGCGACCTTTCCGATACCGAAACATCTTCAGGTAGGTGATGTTTGTTAAATTTAACTGTAAATTACTTTCAAATTAAGGGCTCGCCACATAGCCTGTGCTGTGCTATGCTATGCTCTGTGTTATGTCAACACAAACGTTGAACAATGGCATGGTCCATTTTGCGCAAGACCATGCCATTGTTCAACGTTTGTGTTGACATAACACAGAGCATAGCATAGCACAGCACAGGCTATGTGGCGAGCCCTTTAGAGCTCCTACACTTTTTCACTGTAGTCGAGTCGTGAGAAAAAAATTCGCATCTTCTACTGTTTCATTTTTTACAAAAGGTAGGGTTTAATTCTTTCATGGACCCTGTTATTACACCAAGTTGGTGTCTGATTTCAACTTATTGAAAGAGTAGGATTTTATTTTCAAATAGCTCCCACTTATTAATTTGTTATGAGAATAAATAATTTGATGGATTCTATTGCATGAAAAACAGACCGCTGACGCTTATCAATTAAGAAAAATTGTATTGTAATGATTTTGTTGGAAGAGGAAAGGGGTCATGTGAATTAATGAGGATATAACAGTTTATCTCGTTTAATGGAGATGTCGTTTTACTCATATCATTGACTAAGTAGACTTTTAAAAAGTTCTAAAAAGCTATTTATTGTCCATGCGGTTTTAGCAATTACAACGAACTATTTTGTTAACCAATTAATTCGATTAAGCATTTAAAATGTAATTAGTGCATAACACTTGCTTCGAAATGACAGAAAATTTTCATATTTTAATTTTTATGATAAATTTAATGCCTACATAAATTTTTAGCTCTGTGTACTCTACATAATATTTTGTTTTTTATGAAATAGAACAATAAAAGTAGAAGAGCAGGACTAATAGATTATTTATAAAATTTTATAATTTTACAATGCATACTTAAATTGCCACACCTTTACTGGAAATTCTTTTTTTAAAGTTAATTTCTATTATATTGTTTATTTCTTTTGGTTTATAATTTATTTCTTATTCACTTCATGTTCCTACAATATTAGTTTTTTATGTCTTTATTTGAAGGTAAAACGAAAGTAGATACAGCTTTTATGATCCGAAGTGAACTTAGGTAACCCAAACTTTAATAAAAATATTAATCCAGTTAAGCGCACCTGTCGTATACGAGTATATCATAGGGCAGTGATTCCCAACCCCGAGGGCGCCGCTTCGCTAATATTTTTAATAGTCCGGAGCAATTATTCAATTTTTAATGGTAGATATATTAAAATAATTATTGTTTAAAAATAATTGTTAAAATAATTGATTAAGCTTGGGGAACTTTATTGTAGGTAGTGTATCATATGTTAAAATAGAAATGATTTTCATTATAAAAAGTCATTATAAAAAGGTGAATAAAACTAATAATTCGAGGACTTAGCGTCAAACAGCATTAACAAAATTTTGAAATTTGATCTACTAATAATAAGTTGTACAAGTGCCAAAGTATACATGAAGTGTCAAAAAATTGTATCTCTACGATTGAGATTTTTCAAGTTACCCCTTGGGCTATAACTACAAAATGTTAAAATTAGCGTAATGTCAAAAGACTTTATATCAACTTAAAGTTTTCTGACATAATTAATTGAATATGATTAGTAGTTAACGTAGTTTGACGCTAAGCCATCGAATTCTAACTGAAGAATAAACTTTTACAACAGTAAGGTTAGGATCATTTAGCATAACAGCTAAACATTCATATGAAAACAAACGTACGTTTATTTAATTTACATTGCAAGGTTACCCCAAAGTATTTTTTCTTTTCTATTCCTTTTATTTACAATAGTTACTTTTTGTAAGAATAACAAAGATAACCCAATGTTATGTGTTAATTCACATTGCATCCAAAGATTATATAAATATTATTATAATAATAATTATAAATAAATAATATAATCATTATATAATTATATATAATGCAAATAATGCAGAAAATGTAGGTACAAAATTCATGCAGTTTGTGTGGCTCACAAGCGACTGTGTAGCGACTAATTCGAAAAATGTGCATATGTTTATGACCTAAGGGTTGATGTTTTTACCTTCCATTAAAGCTCAAGATAACTAACACTTGGGTAAAGTAGATATATTTCGCCCCCCCCCCTCCATCGCGAATTTTTAAATGAAATTAGTATCAAATGTTTGAGCTATTCCAATGAGCTTCTATAAAAATCGATTGTACCGCACGCATCACAAAGTTATTCGTAAAAACTTTTGGGAGTTTTGACATCAATTTTTAAAATTGATGTCAGTCGATAGAGAATCTTTTGAGTTTCAATTTCCATCGTTTGTACCCTAAAGGTTTTTAATACAAATTCAATTCTTAAGAACAATTTTGAGAGGAGCTGTAGAAATGCTTTATTGAAGATGTGATATTTTTAATAAAGTAAATACCAATCGAGCGAGAATAGTTTGAGCCCCAATGAGCTTCAATTTCCGTCGTTTATACCCCCAAGGTAAAAAAGTTACAGCGGTTCAAAGATTGTGAAATTGCAAATTTTCTTCGCTCCGAGCAAGTACCGCGTAGAATGTTAGTCTTGCTGATAACAATTAGAATAGATTTTATTTTTTACCGTTAAAAATAAAACGAGCATAGTCCATAGTATAGTGTATTTCAAATTAATTGGAATTAAAAAAAGTCTAGCATCAAATTACGTTGTTATAAAAACATACAAACTATGCAAGGAAAAACAATATAAGAGATAAGATTATCGCGCCAACGAAAGCCCGCATTTCATACTCCACGTGGAGTAGTGTAGTTCTAATTGGTTAATATTTATAATAAGGACTTATTATTGGATAATATTTCTATTACGAAAATTCTCTTTGCGACTCCACGTGGACGCGTGTACCAGGTGTACAGTAAGTTTGTATGTTTTTATAACAACGTAATTTGATGCTAGACTTTTTTTTAATTCCAATTAATTTGAAATACACTATACATGTATGTACGTACATAGTACATAGTTACGAGTATTCGCGAATTCTTTTTTAGTCGCGAATAAATTTTAAAATTATTTAATTTAATAAAATTTTTGAATAAAATTGGTGTCAATCAGTCGAGAATCGTTTGAGCTCCAATAAACTTCTATTCCTGTCGTTTGAGCTTGATAAGTTTTTAATAAAATTTCAATTCTTTAGAACAATTTTGGAAGGGTCTGTAGAAAAAGAATCGATTGATCTCCAAATATCTTAAATTTCTATCGTTTGTACTCCACAGCTAAAAAAGTTCCAGTGTTTAAAAGATTGTATAATTGAGTGACATTTCACTGCCCCCCCCCCCCTCATTGTGAATTGTTTAATGAAATTAGTGTCAAACGTTTGAGCTCCAATGAGCTTCCATTAAAATCCTTTGAACCACACGCGTCGTGAATTAAAAAAAATTCATTAAAAATTTGCGATGAAGTGAAATGTCACTCAATTTCGCAATCTTTCATACCCTCTAACTTCTTTACCTTTCGGCTACAAACGATGGAAATTGAAGCTCAAACGATTCTCGATTGATTGACACCAATTTTATTCAAAAATTAAAAAATTTATTTTTTACGGACTACGGATTAGCAAACAATTTTTATCGACTATGATGCTTGTTTTCATTTTTTATGTTAAAATATAAAATCTCTTTTAATTGTTATCGCATAATTATTCTTTTAAAATTATTATCAAGTTAATAAACTTACCTAATTGAATTAAAAGGAGGATTTCATGTTACTAAATATTCATGTACATTTTAATTCAAAAGTTCCAATTCATTTAATTGTTATTAACCACTAAAATTCTGCGCGTTACTTGCTCGGAGCGATATTGATAAAATTTACAATTTCACAATCTTTGACAGGCTCTAACATTTTTACCTTTGGTGTACAAACGATGGAAATTGAAGCTCATTGAAACTCACACGATTCTCTATCGACAACAATTTTATAAAAAAATTCCCGTTGGGGGGCTGCCGTTTCTACAGCCCTCCCAAAAGTTTTCGCGAATAACTTCGCGATCCGTGTAGTACAAACGATTTTTATGGAAGCTCAGTGGTGCTCAAACGTGGCGAATTGTACCTGGGTAAAGTTTTTAATTACGTAATGACGTTAAAAATTATTACTACAAATTAAAGCCTTTTTTATGCGGGATATTCATACAAAAGTTTGGATGGAAATCTGATTGAACTGCAGTACAACATCGCTAATCCGGACAGATAAGTTTTTTCTCCTTCTCGATTTTCGAAATTTACAGTTGGGGCAGGTGATTTACAAATTTTTCATATATGTGGATTATAGATTTTAATGACAAAACTGTCCCAATTGTAGCAGTGTTATAATTACTGAATTGCCCGAGACATCCGTTGTCCGGATTAACGAAGTTGTACTAATTTATTCAACCACTTTTGAGATAAATTACGAGTTCTTAATTATAAATATATTATTGGTACACTTCTGAATACCTTTGATATCAACTTTTAAATAGAGAGATAATTTAACAATAACATAAATATTTACTTACTGTAAAGAATTGATTATTAAATTCTTTAGATTTATAATAGAAAATTGCAACTTACATAATATGTACTATATTATTTTAATAATCTTTCAATTTAAAACTTTTCTTGAAAATTATTTAATGTTGTAATTAATTTTATTAAAAGTAAGTTAACTTAACTTGAATTTTTTTTAAAATTAATTGTATATAATATATTTTAATAGGGAATTTGTAGCAAATGAAACAAGTTTCTTATTTAGGAAATTATGGATAAATTTATGGTGTGTATATTAGTACCCAACATTTTAAAAAGGATTATTAAAGCTAAATTAAATTAGCATGCAATTTTACACAAAGTTTATTCTCACCTGTTTACAACGGATGTTACAATTTTTTTGAATTTTTTATAGGTAGTCTCTTCAAGATTAAAAGCTACAAAATTGTGATCATATATATAATTCGATTATACTGATTAAATATGTATTAACATGTAGTGGAAATGGTTTTTTGCACCTACCATCTTTCAAAAAGATCTTTTGATAAAATTATATTAAATTATACAACATTATTTCATGTTTACTTAACATTTTTGACTTACAACAGTGGTACATTTTATTATACGAGTTAGTTTATCTCACGAATTTAAATCAATTTTGGAGGAAGTTGTGTTTTTTATGATCTGACCGATAATGTGATAATAAATTTGGATAAAGCTTTAGTTTTATTTACATATTAAAATTGAGTTAATTAGGAAAAATATAGCTTCTTCCTGAGAATTTCTTATTGATATAGCATATAATGACCTTTTCAGTTGATTTATTGGATATCAGTTCAAATGTCAAGTCGGACGATGTTTTTTGTATACCAAATCTTCTGTTTTTATAAATCTATAGGTATCATAATAATATATTAAATCATTATTGAGAACAAGATTTATTAACAAAAAGGGTAAAATTTGTAAGAGTGAAAATGCATACGAGATATTCAATTTGCTAAAGTTTTTTTTTAAATGTTGCCCTCGTTTACGTTCTTTCCCTTTAGCCAATTTAAGAATAAGGTGGAATTATGACAAATTAAAGATTACCATAATTTTATTCAGTGAATATTCTATAACGCGTTATAATTTATTATTAGCTTTATTAGTTAATTTAATAGCGCTAAAAGCTAATAGCGTGTGTATTTTTGTAACGGTCGCAGGATGTCTTGATGAAAGTGTCTATGTTATTAAATTTTTATTTTTATAAGAAAAAGTAGGAAGTAAACAACGCTTCAGGAGCGCTTTTAAGAAAATTTCTATCTAAACATTGAGGATCTAGTTCAATTTGCAATTTATTAAGTGGTTGCTGTAATTTCTAAGTTTTGAAAACCTCCAAGTCACATTATCAATAATTATAACATGTTATGCTATAAGAGCGATGAATATCTTGAATTGACTGAGTGCCATTGTTGAACCTCAACTCTCCTTCATCTGTTGTGTGTAAGCTGATGGTTGGTTTGGAAGCTGTTGAACCTTTGTTAGCGCTAGGCTAGACAAACACTCCAGATGTATTCGGGAAATGTATATGGCGAAGCAAATGCGGAGAGCACTTCGCTTGTTTGGTATAATTTCACTCCGAATGGTCAACGAAGGAACAGAAAATTAATGTTCGTCATTTAGCCTTAATTTGCTTGATGTGTACCCACCGTAAGGCAAAAATTGTGCCCAATAAACAAGAAACAACGTTCTGTTATTATTTTTTTGCTCTTAGGTTGGCGATATACACATTTTCCAAATTTGAACCCTATAGGAGATACATACAAATTATTGGTCTATTCTACATCTTTCGATTGTCAGTCAGTAACTAAATTTGTGGGTGTGAGTGAAAAATTTATCGGGGGCCCCTGGTCTTTAGGCATCCTCTAGATCAACGGTGGGCAACCTCCGGCCCGCGGGCCAACTCCGGTCCGCGTAAAGTTCTAATCCGGCCCGCGAGATCTTTAGAAGAAATAATAAATAAATATTTTCAAAAACAAAAATTTTAAAGAAAAGGATTAGGTTAGTACCTAACATAAGGAAAAAGGAGATATCTACAGTTTAATTTTCGATATAATTCGTCTTATTTAAATTAAATTAAAAAGTATTGTAAAAAGTAAATTGAAAAGTTCACTAGACCCTCCATGTACGCGAGTTCGATGTACGCGAATTAGAATTTGATACCTGAATTTTTTATACGCGAAGCAAAATTCCCTTTAACACGAATTAAGTTTACGCGTATTATTAAAATAACTATGACCTTGTCGTGTGATCTAGACCGTGTCGGATGTGGTTGTTCGGCCTTCGGCCTCACCAGAAGGTTCTAAAGTAGCCTATGTTTTTCGTAGCGTTGTAAATATCGTAACTTGTACACCAAATTTGGTTAAGATTGGTCAAATAGAAACGTAAAGCACGTGCACGCGTATTTGCATTGTCGATCGGTTGACAGCTTAACAGTATTCATTATTGTTTTTTAAGTTGATTTTGAGTAGCCTGCCTTCCTTTAAGGAATCTCGATAATCCATTCATGCGCGGCCCATAGGGACGCGCATGAATGGATTATCGAGATTCCTTAAAGGAAGGCAGGCTACTCAAATACAACTTTCCTTTCCTTTGCGAATTTTTTTCTTTGTAATTTGTTATAAATTAATGATAAGAGAAATAAATATAGTACTTAATTAACTTTGTTATAAATATTATTGTTTTTAAATTTTCAGAAAAAAATACAAGTAACAAAAATGTGTCCATTAACTATACTAAGGCCCGCGGACGAAACGTAAATATTATTCTGGCCCCTGTTATACAAAAGGTTGCCCATCCCTGCTCTAGATAAACAACTATACATAGTCATGTTAGTTTTATAAGGATATTAAGGTATAGAATTGCGTTTTCAAATTCATTTTAAGATATCGTTTGACTTCTCGTGTAATATACACACAATCAAATCTGGACCACCGTTTTGCGGGGCCCGGATGCCCTACATCCGCTACATTTCACCTTTGGCCGTCCCTGCATAACGGATGCTATTTATAAACTATAATAGACGTTATAGCCAAATTTTTTTAAATTTCAAGTACGTCGCAATGTATCATTTTAATTATTTTCGACACACTAGAATCATTCAACCGATTAGATAATATAACAAACGTAAGTATAGATAACAATTTTATCTTCATTCTTCTAAGGTACATAAAACGATCTCGGTAGATATGATATTACGCAACTAATATTGTTTTAAAATAATATGGTGGAATTTCCAAAAGGACAAATCGGTACAGACAAACTAAAAATATGTTCATTTAGAAAATTATGATAAGAAATTTTCAAAACAAGATTTAGCGTTTAAAACTTCCAATGTAATGAATATATAAATCAAAGAGGGGAATTGAGATGTATTTCAGCAATACGAAATATTGTTCCAAATTTTGGAGCTTTATATAAATTCATGAACAAATTTACTCTAGAAATTCTTTATTGCAAGACTAATTTCGGGGTTCTCTATGTCAAAAATACACAACATGATTCTAACAAATTAAAAATTTGGCGAAATAGAAGTCACAAAAAGAAGAGGAACCCCGCAGCAGGTCTCCGATTAAACATTTTTTAGGAAAAGATAGCCCTTTTCTTAATTTAAATAACGAACTAGGTTAATAATTAGAACTTTCCATTATGAGATTCAATAAGGGGGGAGGGAGTGAAAATTTGTAATACTAACGATATAAGACACTTCTTGCCAGAAGATTCCCAAAAATGATACATTTGCAAGATTTAATGTAAAAATAGATCTAGTATTTAAAAAAATAATTATAATATAATCCACATTATAAAAAAATCTTGGTAAAATTATTATCGCTGACCTATTATAAATAAAAGCTAATTATCTCTTATCCATGCTATCTTTTTAATTTAAAATTAATAAAGTGGTATTGATCTTTATTTTCCTTTAAATTGATTCATATTCGCGAAATTCTAAAAATAGCCTTGTTTTATAATAATCCATCCAATTTTAATTTATGATAAATTACGGTGTTTCTATGTTTTTGCATTTTGTGATTTTTACAGTATTCTCCTTCCAGGTATAATTTAGTATATTAATTTGTGCCGCAGAAGAAAAACCATGAAAATTATTTTAAATTTGGAATTATTCCGATTATGTCATTGTATATCACACTACTGTTAAATTGTCATTATTTTGTGTGTTTACTTAACAGATTATTTTATAAGCCATTAACCTTTCTACAACATATTGTCTTCCTTATCAATGTTAAATTTAGAAACGTACATAAACGCGAGACGGTTAAATTTTGGTTGGGTGCACCATCTACCGGTGACAGTTGGGTCACCGCCTTTTACAGGCGGTTATGAACTTTACTCTTGTTTCAAGCTCGTGATACTAGGTAGCGTTCAAGTAGTAGATTTGTTTTATAATATATTTGAAATATTCATTCTTCATTCCCAATAACGTAACGTTTTTCAATCCATGGCAAAGCAACAAGATCCTAAAATTTTCTAGGCATATTATCATCAATTTTTGTTGTTGATAATTTTCATTAGTCTAAATATAGAAAAATATAATATCTTTCTGAATTTCCCAAACTCCACAGTATATAACGGATTTTCCAATTTTCGGGATTTTATTAATATTTATAATTTTTTAATAAAAGTCGCTGTATGTAATCACAAAGATGATTTAAAATTTTTTTCTGTTCTTCCAATTTACGAACTTGAAAAAAATAATGAAATTATATAAAATTGTGGGAATATAATAGATCCAAGATGCTCCTAGGCCAAATTACGAACAATGAAAATTTTCGTGCCATGTAAAATTTAAATATTAAAGTTGAACAATAATTAACATAAGATGTTACAAATTAAATATGATGAAGAATGTGGTTTATTATTATTAAAAATTAACTTTCTTGGGCGAGACCGGAAAGCACAACTTACGTAATATATCGAACGGCAAACAGATTGTTTTGAAGCGGAAAAGTTGTCAATAAGACACGTTTCCGCCAATTTAGTTTTTATCTCAATTACTAACACTTAACTAAAGAGATAAATCAAGACAGCTAGAAATCGTTAACGAACGGCCATCACAGGGGCTGGTTCATTACAGATTATCATTATTTCTATACTGCAAAGCGGAAAAGATCCGCACAACATCAACAGCTCTAGGGTAGATAGATCAGGACGTTGACCGCGTATAAAAAGATAGCCCATAGCTAAAATCAACTAAGAAGGTCCACTATCCTCTTACTGTACCACCTATAGGTCATTTTAGATTACAATATACAAACTTAGATTGCTTTCTCTTTCTCTTGCATAAAATTGCATGTATGTGACTAAAAGAGAACATCCGGTCGTTTGATAATTTTGAAATGTTCTTCAGAGGCAGGTGATACTGCAGCAGAAATAAGCGATTTGCTTTTTTGTTTTCTTCTTTATTAACGTTCAAGGTCATGTACTGTGTGTTGGCTTAGTTCATTTTGCGTTTATTATTTAATTACATCAAAATGCACCAGCTTTAGATTTATCTTACGTTGGAAGTTTAGAACCATGTTTTAATATATTATATAACTTTTTTTATTTTCTTCCGAATTTGATTGTATCATAATTTAGATTCAGTTCTATGCAAAAGACATAATTTACAATACAAAAAAACTTTTATTTAGATGAGTTGTAGAATCATGTGAAAGTTTTGATGGATAATTTTTGGTCGAGTGAATTGATGAACTTCTTGGAGTAGTTTTTATTAGTTGTTGGTAAATTGACCAGAGGAGAAATTCTAATTAAAGTAAAGTTAAGATTATTATACGTTTTTCGTACATTAAAATTTTAATAGAAAATTATGATAATGAGATTAGCGTTACGGTAACCTTATTTTTTTAAATTTTTATTAATTTCTCACGCAACTTGTTTTGCGGTTTATCGAATTTTATATAAACAACTTCATTCATAATGCCCATTAAGAAAAAGTGACAGGTATATCTATTTTTAGATGCATGAGAATCGTCGAAGTTTTGTACAAAAATTATGGCATAGGTTCATTGATATCTTGAAAACAAAACTTGGAATCTTCTTACCAAAATCATTTCCGTTACTACAAGTATTTTAGTATTTCTGCTGGAAAATACCCAAGAGAAACCTGAAGAAACTTGGAAGTTATGTTCTAATAAAATTTAATGTACTATATAGAAGAGTTGTAATACTTGAGCGTTTTACTAATTTATAGGCCCAAATAAATAGAAAAAACTAGTTTGCTGTCCGCTATAGAAGTACCTACCATACCTTATTTTGCTTTTTCCTACTACGATACCCATGTCTATTGTAGTTGCAAACATTGGATCGAGATCTTTTGTACTAATATCATTTACTTATTATGAATTGGTCAATTCAAACTGTCCATTAATTTTTGGATTTAAAATATGTTTAACAAAGTTCCTTGCATAATTGACATAAATTTCGATTTAGCGTTTAGTAATGGCAGCTTTCTAATGCAAGTTTTAATGCAATATTTATTATGTTGAACTTCCGCAGAATCAGAAGGAAATTGCAAATACTCAAGTTTATGGTAAAGTTATTCGCTGTGATTATATAATTTGTAATTAAATCATCAAAATCTTAAACACCAATTTGGCCGGATGTGACGACATTGTCGCACTTTTCAGGTTCCATACATCTGGTTGCTACTCCTACTTTCGGTTCATCTCTTTTATTCATCCAACTTTTTGTATCTACCGCAACACGTACGCGATACAACACATCATCAAAGCTGGTTAGATTATCGTTAGTGACGCTCATTTTCAGATTATCAATAGATAAAGCTCGTGGTACAATTGTACGTACATCAAATTTTGATGTTTATTATAAGATTTATTTAAAATAACAACTTTTCTGGTTGAACGATGCGCAGTTATAAAGAATCAAACGGTCTTACAAGCTCAATTATAATTTATAACGGTGAAATTGATGGCGGATAATTACAGCAATATTATTTAATCAAAAAATAGGTAGCAATGAATTTCCACATCCTGACTTAGGTTGTGAATGAAAGTAATTTAAAAATATCGACGTTACGACATTATCAACTGACCTCAAATAATAAAGATGATACCAAAAAATAAATACTTTCATTATTATGAGCAGGTACTTATTAATGAATATAAGTAAACTATAATAATGTATCTGTTGATTTGGTAATGAATTTATTTGGTTAAATTTTCTTGACCTAACTCAAAAACCTGTTGCACCTGTAGTGATGGGTTGTATAATTTTCAACGGTTACCTTTAATGGATATCTTAAATCTCTTCGTATCGTCGCTTATCAGATCTTTAACACCTAATTTTCTGTGTTCACAAGAGGTTTGATCACGTATCATTTACCTAATAGATGCTTGTTCAATAGACATTTGTTATAGTGTGCGACATTTTTTTTTGTTCTTTTGGGGCTGTAAATTATGTGGCTTAGTTTTTTATTATTATTTTTTATATTCCACATCGAATTTTTTTACATACTAATTCGTTTTAAATTAACTGCACTTTATATTATTTATAGCAGTACAATGTGATATCATATGCCAAAGCTGTATTAGTAAAAAAGTAAGATGACAATATATTTAATACCATTTGTCATAATATAACCGGAAACTGTCCGATATCTATTATTGATGCACCGATGATATTCACTGATTTCTATAGCATAGAAATCTATTGAAAAATATGAAACAGTATTACCATAATATAAAAATTATAATTTTTTCAAAATCAATTATATTAATATAATATAGTTGAAATAGGGAGTCATAACAATACTAAATTTTGTACAACGTTTCGAACCTTTTTAATAGCCAATTATCAAGGCTGCAAATTACCTTTGAAAAAAAAATTGTCGGGATTAGGATGCTATTTTTCCAGAGTGACACCCGTGAGAAAAATGCTAAGAAACAAGAAATCATAAAGAAACTTGAAATAAAATTGACCAATCTATGTTCTTTATCATGTGTAATGTTGTCGAAGGCAGAGAAGTAACCAGGCTGAATAATTTATTAAAACTGAATAATTCCAGTTTGATGAAGCTATCCATCCTCATATACCTAATGTGGGTATAATAAAATACAAAACCTGTGACTATTATTGTCAAATAGTCAATATCTACATGTATTTAACTAATTTATTTTAATTATAACATCAATAATAATTTTTCATGTTATGTTTTTTTTTTTGAATAACATTGAAATTAACTTAAATTTGTTAAGTTATCGTTCAACGTGTGCACTACTTAAATAAATTAAAACTGAACATGTCTGCTGTCGCATTACATATTATCTTGTAAACTTTTAAATATCTACAGGGTGATAAAACCAGATTATACCGTAAATTTGAATTACATTAATTCAGAAAAATATCCAAAGATGTTCTACATATAAAATAGTCTTGCAAATTACTGATATTAAATAGTAGGGGAGAGCTGGCATGAAAGGGACAGTTACCCAAATAGATATTATAACATTCTACTAGTGACCAATAAACGTCCCCCAGGGAAACTGACTATGTCACAAAACCAAATATTCCCAGTCGCTCTTGTTACTCTTGAGTAACAAATTATAAAAATCCGTATGTAGTTTTTCAGGCATATTTTGTGTTGATTAAATATTCAAGTTATAGTGAAAGTATCTTCAGTTAAACTGTATTTTATTTATTGTGGTTTTCCTGAAACTTTAGTAAGTTTTATATAAGTAGTTATTAAAAATGCTGATCATTCCCCGTTTGTATCGAGTAAAATGTTAAAGGGAACATATTATTACGTATCAGTTGTTATTCCTTCAATTTAAAATTTAAATTGTATTGTACAATAAAGACGGTCATCAGCTTAAGCTATTGCCTTCGGAAGGCAATGGCAAACCATCTAGATGTAATTTGCCTAGTAGGTTCCCTATGTGCGTGATAATACTTCAAATGCGTACACAGGAGAGAGGTCGCCTACGCCTACAATCAGACATAGCACTTGACGAAGAACAATATGGACATCAAACGCAAAAAAAAGGATCTAAAAATCCAAATAAGCTGTACAGGACGCCAAAGTACAGTATCTTGATATCGAAAATCAGGATGTAGTACTCGAACTACTTCCACACCTAAAATTACATCTATTTTTATCATGAATGGAATTTATAACTTGTTGAAAATATAATAATAGGTACAATTATACTTTTAAAAATTTTATCAATCATTTTTCTCTATTTACATTTTTTATTAATTTAGGATAAGGAAGTTTTTGATGATTTTTACATTTTCTACGTCTTAAAGTAGAAATCATTAAATAATGATTTTATGACGTTAGTAAAATTTTAATTCATCGTGGTTTTTCCTATTTAGTTTGCTTCTATCTTTTATTTTTTATTAAAAAAAATTTAATTCAAATTTATGTTTTAATAACATATTAGGGAATTTTCTTTTCATTAGTTCACTATTAATTAAGGCAGTTGTGGATTCATATTATTTCTAGTTTTATTTAAAAAAACTTTTCAGCAAAAGTGTTTCTTAATTTATTGTTGTATCATATAAGGTGTTGGTATTAAAATAAATTAATATGATTTCAAAACACGTTCCTATCATATCACCTCTCCCCTACCTCCTTATATTTGAATAAAAATGTAAGTAATAAATAAATCTAAATAGAAAATTTGAATTCAAGAAGGAAAACTTTTATGAAAACAGCACGTAGTATTTTTAGTACGCATTTTTGTAAAAGAAAAAACTTATTCTTAAAACGGTTATACAGTAGACGCTCGGTTACCTGAATACTCGATTATATGAACCATTCACTACAGTGAACAATCAAATTTTAACACAGCAGCATTAACTTGAGCTAAAACCAAAATTAATAAGATGAAAAATTGCTAATTATAAAGAGGAGGTTCAAGATTGAATTGAAAATAAAAGCGATAGCTTACGATATGCATGTTTTGGCATTATTATAACAAACTCTATCGAAGATAATTGAAAATAAAATTAGAACAAATTTTGTTAGAAAATAAAAAAATCTAAATTAATGGGAAGAAATGGAAAATTATTTTAGAAAAATGTAGTTATATCCTTGAAAAAATTCAAATTTTAACCCCGCCCGTTCCCTTCCCTTTGTGATTCTTAATTTTTGTTTCATTCTGGATTTTATTAATGTTAAATGTATTTAAACAAAAAATAAGGTGTTTTTTATGTACCATACTTTTAAGTTTTGCCACCATTTTCATTGGTAGCGCTGTGGTCAATTGAAATTTTACAATTACTTAGTCCAGACAATGGCAATTTATTATGGAGAATTTTATACCGCAACAACGTGTTATGGTTATTAAAACCTTTTATAAAAATGAATCGTCAATTGTGAGCATACATTATTCTTTGATGCACAGAATATTCCTTCAAAGTCAATAATTAAGCGTGTAATCGATCATTTTAAAACGTGGTATACCAAGAGGTATACTGTTAAAGATTTAACAAAGTCTAGTAGAGTTTAGTTCAATGGTGAGCCACAAAACATCGGGCGGAGGTAAATGTGCCACCAGTAATGTTATTCTACCTGCTACGAATTTAGGATATTAAAAGTACACAGGTATTTGTGCCACCGGAGAAAACGGCATCTACCTGATGCATCTCCTACATGTAACATCGATTATTTTTTGATTTTACACGATTTTTTGGGGGTGAAACGTAAAAGTTTACTGCCCCATAGCGCAACTATACTTTTTAATGCTATTTCGAGGGTCTCTCACATCCCGGTTGCATTTATCCCGGTTTCCTTGATCTGTCGCGCCTCTCGTATGTTTAGCGCCCGCCGCGTAGCGGCTCGGAGCACGAAAAACCGCCCGGAGATGCGGAGCATCGGAGGGTAGGTTTTTTGATGCTCGCAGTTCTGGCCAAGCCAAAATTTATTATTTTGCCGAGTTGGTCTATGTATTTCCAGGTAGAAAATTTGGACCCGGATTAAATATCTGACCATTTGCCGAGCTGGCCTACAGCCTTATCGAATGCACACCCCAAAATTCGAAGGCAAAAAAAATTTAATTTTTTCACTGTTAGTGGCACAAATACCTGTGTTTATTTAAAGAACCCTTTTGGTCGGTGGCACATTTACCGGTACCCTTTTCTGGTCAGGTACATTTGGTGGCACATTTACCTCCGCCCAAAACATCGACGTTGTAAAGGAAGCGGTAATGAAATTACGGGAACCTCTGTACGAAAAAAAAAGTTTATCCCGAAGTGCAACATCACACACAGTTCGCGGTAATGCACAAATTTTGCGTGAAACATTTCCTGGACGATTGATGTCAAAATTTGGTGTCATCGATTAGCCACATTCACCCGATTTGACAGCACCAAGTTTTTTTCGTTGGAACTACTTTAAGGCAAAGGTCGATGCAAATAAGCAAATAAGAAATTCTAGTTTCTTCAAAATATCCACCTTTTTGACGAATCATAGCTTCACATAGACGAAACATTCGTTCGGTTAATTTGCCCAGAGTTTGAGGTTGAATTTCATTCTAGATATCTTGTAAGATCTGGCATAAATGGGTTTTTGATTTCGGACATTTTTGTCGAGCCTTACGATCCAGTTCCTTCCACAACAATTCTATTGGATTCAAATCCGGCGATTAAAGTGTGTAATCCATGTAATTGTGAACTCGTAGTTTCTCATTTTGTGGCAAATAGTATCTGCAACTTCTTAAAAAAAAACCTTTTCGAATTAAACATTGACCTGATGATTGCACATTTTTTGCCAAAACAGTTGTTTGTAGCCTTCTTTTTTCAAAATTCGCTATTTTAATGAAATCTCCAATGCAATTGTTGCTAAAACGTTCCCAAACCATAACGGAGCCACAGCCGTGTTTTAACATTGCGACAATACATTCATCCAATTCTCCCTTGTGTCCACATACAAAAACTTTGATGAGAACCGAAGATCTGATATTTCTATTGATCTGACCAAAGAATCTGCTTCCATTCACTGCTTGACCACATCTTATGTTTTTTTCCTAGGCAAACATTTTTATCTTGTTTTGACGTCTTAGCAAAAGTTTCCGCAGAGAAATGGTCCCGTGCAGCCCTGCTGTATACAACCGCCTCTTTACAGTTGACACACTTATGTACATTCCGTATAAGCATTACATTGATTTCAGCAGTGAGGTCAGGTGCCGTCATTGTCCAGTTTCTAATACTATTAATGTATTCTCACGTTTAGACGTCACTCGAGTTCTTATGTTGAAGTCACCCTTTTCCTTAAATATCTGAAGACACAGCACCTTTACAAACCTTGGTTTTCAGCAATTTTGTTTAGTAACTCGCCAAATTTATACAAAAAAATGATCACACTACGTTTTGTAGGCGAAATACTTCCTTATCTTTAATTAATTTTATAAAATATTAATAAATAAATATGCAAAATAATAATAAATTAACATTAATTACATTAAAATTTTCCAATAAATTTTAACTAATGTAGAACTGAATATCAATGTCGGATTTATGGAATTCCATAAAAAACATAAAAGTGGTACCGAATTACATTTAGCGGAATATTTAAGAAAAATTTGGATCTTCGTAACTCAGCGTATATAAAAATAAAGAAAGATCATAATGTGGGCAGGGTGGGGCACATTTGAACAACTCCAATTTTCCATTCTATGTGAGTTTTGGATCTAGCCCCTTTATGTTCCTAGTTGCTGCGTCGTTACAAATTTTTAAAATATCCCAGCTGTTAATCGGTGAAACAATCGAAAAAATTATTTGCCTAAAATTTTAATATTTATATTTAACATAAATATTAAAATTTTCTGTTCGTAAGGTTCTGAAAATCTTTGACAATGTATTCTTACCAATAATATCATACGTATTTAATTGTTTAATACATTTTTACAAAGGTTTTAACAAAATTTAATATAGGTTTAAAGACGATTGTCCAAATGAACCCCACACCTGTTCAGATATACCCCACGGTGACGCACAATTGAACAAGCATATTTGAAGGAAGTTCAATTTTTCTTTAAGTCATAGTTCCAAATTCAAATAATATTGAAAATATCCTGTAATATATTTAAAAATGCTTCCATGAGAAGTTCGAGTTCATTTAATATCTGAATTTTAAAATGACCCCGGCCATGAAAACTGCATTGATTGTTACAAACCATCAGGGATGTTTATTGTCGATTTGCCTTGATTTTGTATTGTCAATGACTTCATTATATGTAATACATTATTAACTATTATTTAGTTCTAACGTTTCAGTTTTAACGTTTTGGATTCAAAATGAATTATTTATTCAAACCTAAATTGGTCGAAAATTAGTCGTTTAGTGCCATCTTTAAAAAAATTAATTTATCGGAATTCTAGCGTAGTTTGATGTCTATATCAAGAATTTTTTTACTGCGGCAATGCCCTGCTAAAGCTATTATTTCCAGTATTCTTGTTTATCTTGAAATTACGACGAGTTAAATCAGATCCAAAATTTTGTCCTACTTATTGCAAGACCACGCTGTTTACAAATTAGCAAAAATGTGACGCGTTTTGTGATGCTGAAAATCAATTCTCTGCATGATACTCGATTTTGGATGAGGTGGGACAACTTATTGCACCAGAAGTCAGATCAACCATACTTTTTGGCATCAATGGCAAAAAGTTGGCTCCGTCGTTTACCTCTTTATAACACGAAATTTTTGTGCAAATCACATTATTATACTAAAGGATTTTCTTAAATGAAATTATATTATAAATGGTTCTTTCATGAAGCTTCTTTTATAAGCTTTTGTTAATTCTCTTCCTAAATATTGTATAATATCATGTAATACTATTATACTCTGTAAATTGGAGACTTGAGAACCCAGACAAAAAAACTTTTTAAGTGGCCAATATTCGTTCTAAGCCGGACAATTAACTAACAATTACATTTGTATGTAATTGTAAATAATCAATTAAAGGAAAGATATCGATCATTAGATGTCTATGCAATCAACTATGAAGCAATTACTTATAATTACGAAAACGCAATATAAAAATGTGACTGCTTTGATTATTTAATAATATAGCACAAAATGCAAAAACTAGGTAAGTAAAAGACATTGCATTCTGTAGTGAATTATATTATATGTAGTGGAATAGTCGTTCACACACACGAAGCTTCTTTGGTCGCTGTTATATATACCAAACGTTGGTTTTTATAAAACATAATTTTATTCATCTTAAACCGGTCTCATCAAGAACACCAACAGGAAATTGGCGCCAAAAACGACAAAAAATTCTGATATAACCTAATTTCTCATCAGGACTAGCTTGTGCAATCTTTGCACATGGGAAACAATATTTTATTAATGTAAATTAGATAGACAGGAAAGATAATAATCAAAGTTTAACATTTTAGATAATAATTCTAATGCCTGGGATACTTACCTATAAGTTATAGCGTAGTTTATTGAAAAGCTATAAATATGCATAATAGGTATCGAGCATTTGAAATGGCAAAAGTGCACCATTAATTTTTATTTTTAGAATTTTCACATAATTTATTGCAAAAGTAAATAAAGAGGAAATTGTTGGCCGATTCTTCGTTTTAATTCATAAATAGTTATTACGTGCAGTTAATTACGTACGTTGCAAAATCGGTATTGGGTTTTTTAAATGTCAATATTTTAATGAATGAAACGGCGGAATCTCTTTCATAATGAATTACTTAAACAGAATTGCCAAATAATACTATCGATAAATATTACGACTACCTGCATCCTCTTTTAAATTTTTTAAAATATGTAGCTTGACAATATTTTACACTAAACTAAAATTTTTGATCTACGTTATAGTCCTGATGCCAAAAAAATATTTCTTTTCAGAAATACGTACTATGTTAGTTGATTTTTCCTTGATTTCTGAAAAAGTTACATAGTACCTACCTGCAATAAAATATTATAATCTATTCCTGTTTTTACGTGAATTCTAAAAGGGAAATTTAGATAATTCAGTTTCATACTAGTAGCAGACAGCTTTTTACGTTTAATAACGTAGTTTTGATATAATTGCAGAATTATAATTCAATTTTTGATTTATCCACCTTAAAATCTAAATAATTATGCATAAGTACATAATAAAGAACGGTATATTGTGTACATTTATCAAAAGTAATAGTTAATTATTATTTTCTTTGTGTGGATTAGAACATTTTTCATTTGTTTGTAATATAATTAAAGGTTATCAAGCAACTGCTGACTAATATGCTAATATTTCATAATTAACTTTTCTAGTTTTTTTGCTTTTTTATTAAATATGAAAAACAGTGCTTTGGGCGGTTAGAGATGTCTATTTATAGCTATATGCAACTAGAAATTAATCTTATGGACGCTGTTCATTCTCATTTACAATTTTGTAAATTGAAAATTTTGATGTTCCACCTTCTGGTTACAATATTTTCCTGAAACAATTTATCCTTTTTGGTAACGACGTATTCACATGAATTTTTGTACCTAATATAAAGAAAGTGAAGTAATCATAATTATTATACCTACCAACGAAAAACCTTTACTTTTCTCTTGTTTCGTTATAATTTATTAAATATGTAATTGGTACTAATTAGCATTAATTTGTTATAAAATCTGACATAGAAATAACTGTATTATCAATATGTCCAGGTTATTCTATACCGTATAACATTTCGAGTCGTTGTGGTGCAATAAAACTTACGGTAGCTGGCGGCGCCAAGTAAAATTCGCTAGCACTAAAAACGCGATCCTTTCACCTCTTACGACCAAGTGTAAGTTGGAGAAAAACAGAAGCTGCTGCGATTCAGATTTATAACACCCTGGGGCTATTTCTCGCGTTCCCACGATCAATGAATGAAAGAGGTACGTTCGCGGGGTCAGTATACTTCTACTACGTATGCCTGAGGGTTACACTAAATCAGACAACAGGAAATATTAGTATTTATATAAAATAAATGCTGAAAAAATTATGCAAACGACATATTACAATATAGCGGGTGTGTGATAGTCACTACGCTAGCTCATTATGCTTTTCAGTTTTCTCGATATTGGATCAAATTGTATAACAGTATAGCGCCTAAGCGAGTCTGAAGCTAGGATATTAAAACACTCGAGAATTTGCTATTCATTCATCTTGATTTTTCTGTAGTTTGACCGTATTCAGATCTTATCGATCCACTTCCTTACAATTTTTATTTTTGGAATAAAAATAAAATTGTGTTAAACAGAGTGTGATTATACATTTGTGAATTGCAATAACTAAGTATAGATAATAATATATTACACTTATTGGCATTTGCATTTTAATTATAATGACTCAACACTAATCGTGCAAGTTATTTAATTCAATAATTTCATTAACATTATTAATTAAGCTCTAAAATGCTATTTTTGTAAATTATTGTGGCAGCATTTTAATTGAGAATTATTGCCACTATATAATTAAAAGTTTTTTTAACAAAACTAAAAGTTGAACATTTTAACAGATTTTAACTGTACTATCTATAAAATTAACTGTTCTATATTATTTTAAGTGTTCCTTTATAATTTAACCAATATTATTTTTAGATATTTTATTATGGAACTAAATTGTTATACAAGTAAAATACATTTCTTTAAAAGCCACAAAAATTTGTAACATCATAATTATATATTAGCATATCCTCTAATAATAGGTAGTACCTCTTATTGTATGTTTTTACATTAACCAGAAGAGTAAGTTTAATGCTTTCCTCATCCATTTTAATGGATTGTTTGCTTGTGCCAGCATGCATAAGAAGTTAGATTATTTCTCGAAACGCATAAAGTAGGTAGATAGATGTGATGCTGGTATCTGACGGCTATTTCACCTCAAAAAGTGATATAAAAATCCCCAATTTTATGGAGGGATGTTTAAAACAATATCAGCAAGATTTCCTCCAAGCAATCGGCATAGCTGTTGAAGACCGTTTAGGAAAAATAAAGATTTTGGCGAAATTATGTTATCCATCGAAACATAATAACAAAAGAAAATGTTACCAAGCATTTTTCAGCACACTTGGAAATAAATTTGTTGCCGGGGGGGGGGGGGGAGACTTTAATGCCAAGCACTAACAGTTGGTCTCAAGACTAACACAAAAGGGAAAGAACTGTTTGCAACAATAAAAAAGATAATATGACAAGTTTATCAACAGGACAATCAAAATACTGGCCAAGTGATTTACACAAATTCCCAGATGTGATTGATTTTTTTGATGGATGTGGCCAGCTTAGCAAGCTACCTAAAATGTAAAAACCAATTATATTCACAAAATTAATTCGACAAAAAGATTTGTAAACACAGGTGCCAGGCCTGACATAAGAGGAAGAGATAGAATCATCACTGGACTTGCCATCAGACCATATACCCAGTTTTTTTAGCACTATCTGCTCAAATCCACAGCAAAAAACAACCCTCATTATATAGTAATAATACTAATTGGAAAATCTTTAGAACAACATCAGATGAACACATACACTTAAATGTGAACTGTCGACCACAGAAGCGAATGACTATTCTTTATGGAAAGCTCCGAAAAATATCAAACGACCACAACAATTTGTACCATCTATTAAATACGACAAAAAAGAATGAGCTAGAAATGACAAGGATAAGGCTTATATATTTGCGAAACATCTTTCAGGGGTATTCAAGCCATTCCCTTCCATTCTCACAGTGGAAGAAACTTCTGAAATTCGTCACTCCTTGTAACCACCATTCCAAATGAATTTATCTATTCAAACTTTCAAAGTCGAAGAAGTCATCCAAAAAGAAATCAAATCAGAGAAAGCTCATGGATTTGACCTAAAACTGGAAAGGTATTACAACTCTCTTGGCTTCATGGCTTCATGCCACACTGGAGCCGCGAAGATCATGATCGATAGAGCGACACTACCCAGCATTCTTCCCTTGGTGGTTTTAGACCCTGCGATGTTTGGCATGAGGCGAGAAATTTATGTGGTCGCTGGATTGCCTTGGTGGACACGTCCATGATGTGCTTGGCCTAGTTCACGTTCTTATCTATAGAAACGCCAATGATTGTGACCGAGTCCTTTAGAGCGATGGGGGACTAGTTGAGGTGGAGGCGAATGCTAGGGAGTTTCCTTCTTCCACTAACAATTACCGCTTCTGATTTTTCAGAGACGAGCGTAAGTTTTCAACTGCTTACCCATTCGGACACCCCACGGATTGCCGCGTTGGCTTTGGATTCCAATTTCGGAGAGTCTCTGTCTACCACGATGAGGGTCAGGTCGTCGGTGTACCCATATTATCGGGTACATGATGTTCCAGAGGGTCCAAGCACTGAACGCTGGGGACTCCGTTGGTTACCTGGACACCTGTTGTTTCGTATCCAGCCTTAGGCGTCGATCTTGCAGGTAGCTGGCGATGAGGTTGAAGGTTTTCAAGAGGATTTCTTTTCAACCGGCGCAGTTGAAAGCTTTGCTAATGTCGAGGGTAACCAGTGCTCAGAAGAATCAAAACTAATGTGACAAAATCTACCAATGCGAAGAGAAACATATCCTCCGGTAAAATTGAACAACTGTACTTTATCTCAAGCTGATGATGCTAAATATCTTGGTATATATGCATATGGACAGAAGACTTACAGGAAGAAAATATATTTTCATTAAACATAAATAAGTTGGACTGAAGTTAAGCCAAATGTACTGGATGGTCGGTAGAAATAACTCTCAGCTGCCTCTTGACAACAAACTTTTAATTTACAAATCCATAATAACACCGATATGGACATCGGGTATACAGCATGGGAACTGCTAGTACCTCCAATATTGAAATTCTGTAAAGATTTCAAAATAAATTTCTGAGAATAACTGCCAACGCTCTACGTTATATACCTACCTAATTATATCATTCAACAAAGTTTTCAAATAAAATCAGTTCATACATTAGATTAGAAGCACATCCCAACAAATTAGCCAATAAATTGTGAAAAGACTCGATGCATTTCATGAACAGTATCAAGATAATTTTTAGTGAAATGTTTTCAGCATTACAATAAAAATTATATCATCATATTTACTTATTGTATAAAATTTAACAGATTGTAAATATTAATTGAATTTAAAAAAAGGATTGTTTGGGTTGGCATAATTTTTGAGCTCGAGTTTACTAATGTCGGGGTATGCCAAGGGAGGGCGTTTGCGTGCTGATGGTCAGCATGCAACAATAATAAATAACAAAACTTGGTTTTGTATATTATATATTGGTACATAATAACATATGCCCAATATAATAAATATTATACTAATAGGTAGCATGGGCGTTCATATAGGGGAGGAAACAGTTGCCCCCTGGCTACCCTTTTAATTTTTATATATTTCTTTTGGTTGTAATGATTACTAAACTATGTGAATTTTTTGGAATGGAAAAGAGCCATTCGAATTTTTAAAAACTTTTTTTTTTCTTTTCTTTTTCATTTCTCATGACAGGGTTGATATCTTCTAAAATAATCGCGATATTTACCAGACATTCCGACTTAATTTGGTAAAATACGAAGGAAGTACTTATAAGTTTAATTTAACTGGTAGGTAAACATAATTTAAATGGTCCCAATTTTATAAATCTTTATATTTTATTTTATTATCATTGGTTTATCAACTTAATACCCAAATAAATGCAAACTTTGTTGAAAATTGTTTTCCTTTTAAATAGAAAAACAAGTTAAGACAGATATGTAATTCCAGTTTTTACCTACTGATGGTAGAGGTAGGATCAGATAGTCATAAATATTATCTTAGATTCCTGAAATTTTTATTACAACAAAGTTTTTTCCCAAAAATCCTGCGGGACCTGACTCACGCTAAATCTTGCATCTTCTTTTCCAGCTCCCTCATCAGGCCCGATTTCGCCTGGAACGCTGGCTCTGAGTAGAAATTAAAGCAGCAAATTTTGTAAACTTTGGAGTTCATGATACTTAATAGTGCTGCACTTTTTGTCATCACTGCATAAATTTTAGCTTTAGATTATAAAATTTTCTGCGTTGGAAATTTTTGGTAAATGGTATACCTACCAATATGTAAATGATTAATCGTTCAACAAAAATTCTTTTCAAGAATTGATCGTATTTTAATTCAATCGAAAAATAAACGAACAAAATAATTATTAATGACTAATAAATAAACAAGGTTTTGTTATATTATTATGAGAGCTAAATGAACAGAACAATGAAAGAGTGCTATTATAATGTGCATTAAAACACATTTTCGCCTTGTAAAAATCCTATGGACAACCATGTAGGGTAGTACAAATATAAAATTGCTATTTTGTATAGGGAAGCGTTTTATATAGAATTCATAATAAAGCGATCAATAGAATCTCGAGTGTAGCACAGTAGAAATATTTGAATGTTTTTTCTTTTATTAACAATAAGTTATTAAATAGCCAGATTTAAAATGATAATTAATATCTAATGTTTAGCTTTAAGGTAACTTGCGCAAACTTTAATTTTAATCACAATCAAACGATAGAAACAGTGTTTAGGTAGTTCGGAATTATAATAAATTGATTTATTAGATTAAAAAACGTCACGAATCAATTGCGATAAAATCGGTGTTTAATCACACCGAAATTTTCAATAGTTTTTATGCACTTTGTTGGCTCAGTATAACGAGTTCAACCTTTCTCATATTAAATTTATTATTATGTACCTTATTAATAAAAGCAACATTAAGTTTGTTATTTAAAAAAGATAAAACTGGACGATAATTTAAAAGCTTGCATGCTACAGTAATTTTCCAATAAAATGATTTACATCAATTGACCAAATCAAATTAAACTTTACAAATAAAAGACCGATCTGATTTAATTTTTTGTGTTAATTTTGGATCTTCTATGTAGATTACATTGATTAGATATGTATTTATGTATGGTGTAATTAAATGGAAGTAAAATCGTTGAATTGAAAGCGGTGCTTTTATTGTTATATGTGGAAGGCCAAAGCTTGGCATTCTTTACTAATTAAATGAAAATAGAAAATTTTATTTTAATTTAACATGAAATTTTTAAAACTTGTTTGTAATTAAAATTTAAAATTTTGCTGCATGATTTTAAAAACTACATTATTTACCACTTTTTGTATGGCTTAAAACAATTTTATATTTTCATTAATTATAACCATCTTGATGATATTCTGTCGTATAGCAGATATATCCACGCAAGTTTTAATTATTTACCATTATTAACAATCAAAACATAAAATATGTTGCCAGTATTTAACTATAGTAATATATGTACCACATCAACGATCAAAGTCGGCCAGTCATGCAGTTTACGGTTGACTTTTGTAATTTAGAACTAAATCAAAGAAATTTTAATATGAATTTCGCATTATTTAATGAGCTTCTTATATACAGAACTTCTGTGATTCTGTTTTTGAAATACCTTTTTATTGAAAATACAATTAATTTAATGCGCTCTTCTGGTCTATAAATATTTTAATTGTTACGCGTTTCGGCTTCACACCGCCATCATCGGACACAACAATATCATAAACAAATTTGATTATATAAATACGAAAAAAGAATGACAGTAAAATAATGACTTATAAATTGACGCAAAATTTATAGATATTGTTTTATTGTACCACAACCACTTTAACCACTATACCTATCTCATAAAATGAGCCCCCTTTTGACATTTTCCAAATCCTAAGTTGTATGGTTTGGAAAAGTACATAATAAAAGATTCAAATTCATCGATCTGTATGTCATTGATGGTGCAGCTTTGTGTTTTTTTTTGCAATAAATCGCAAAAAAATTTTACATTCTCAACTTTTATTATACCCATGCCTTGTCTTAATCTGGTCCAGACCCAGACGAATGTGTCATCATCAGAAATGACAAATTAGAGATTTCGATGATTATAAAATGTTTCACCAAATTTTTAACATTGAAACTTGAAAAATTTGATTTCTGCAGTTCCCAAAAAGTTATTGGTAATATCCACGATCTCAAAATTATCTATTTGTATCGTGCATTCTCTTCATTCTTCTTCTGATTCTATTTACGTACAAATCGCAAATAATTTATTATTTTAATTAAAACAATAAACTACGCACATTTAAACAAAGATAGAGCAGCCACATCCTTCCTTTTGCGGACATTTTTTGATAAAACAAAATTGATAAGAAATCTGGTAAGCAATGGTCACACATTTCTAATTTCCTGCTGTTTGGTTCACGTTCATCGCGACTGAGATTTGGTGCTTGGCGAGGCTGATTATAATAATATATAGAAGTGCATATCGGTTTTACTTGATGATAATGCTATTATCATCAATTAGGAATTTCCTATACAGTGGTAAAGTTTATGAACACTAATTGGGACCATATATGTTGATTTCTTCGATGTTGGTACGTTATTTTGTTTTTCCCGCTTCTTCGTTTCCATTTTGTTTTTTCTCGATTTTAACACTTGAAAACTTCTAGGTATATGCTGATTAAATAAATTAAAAATATTGTGACGCTTTAATGGCTTAATAGTTTCCAATTTATTTAATGTAAAATAGTCATTGTCTGTTTTTAAAACAATTCTTCACAGTTCCTAGTTAATTCGTTTCGTAAATTTTTTAGCCTAACTGCCTTTCTTATTGTTACAAAATGTGCGTTTTTATTACTATTAAAATAAATTATTGTGCCTACCAGCACTAAAGTGGTTTATTGCCTATAAAGAGAAATTTATTTTGTCTAAATTGTAGGTGGATAATTTGTAATTACCAAGAATTGTACTAATTGTCATAACGCATTTGAATTGTTTATATTCACATGCCTGTAAAAAGGGGTGGTGCGCAACAGAGCACACCTGTAAATATTTCCCACACTAAAAAAACCACCTGTATATATTGACACGCTTCGCAAAACATGGAAGCGGGAATGTATGTGTGTATGTTGTATATTATTAGGATTTAAAGTTTTTGACCAATGCTGATTTGCCATAATTAATCATCACCGAAAGTAATAATCACTATAAGGATTCCCTATACTTATACTCTCGTCACATACAGTTTAAATATTGAGATGAAAGAGTTTAGCTGCCCAATACAGGAAGGCTACCATAATTTATGCAACGTTTTGTTAAATAAGACATTAACAAATTAAAAATTGTTATTTATAGATTTTAAACATGCAATAAATACAAGACATTTTGGGTAACACGAAAAGTCCATTTTGTTGTACTATTTTATGTTTCCCACGCTGCTCTAATTTACTGGCGATGGTGGAAACACACGTGGCCTTTAATTTTAATGTTTCAGCATATACATAGAAATAAAACCTAATGATCTGCAAACAATGGGTAAACCTTGTTATTACCTGAGCAATGTTCAGTATATCGGTGCATTTTCGTTCAAAAATAAAATTGGCCTAATTATAGTTGTTGATGTCAAACTACTTTGTGTTACCACTCTCTTGAAGTGCTATTACTTCAATTACTACTTTGTTATCGCGTTATTAGTCGACTCTTTTTCATAATTTTAATCCCGCTTATTAAGGTAATTTGCTTAGATATCGATCGAATCCATCCACATAATATAAGAAAATAAGATGAACTACATAATATTATGTGTACCAGCCATATAAGAAAGATAGGAGGTCACTTTGTAGTTTTGAAGTGGTTGAAGAAATTACAATGTATTTTGACGAAAATATTTTTGGACGTAGGTACCTACTACAAAAAATTTTTAAGCTCGATAATTGCTCCACTTTTGAACATTTAATTTTTTTTGTGGGAATTAATTAAATATAATTTAAAGCAATAATGGATGTACCTACCTGTTAATCAAAATTTATAAATAATAACTCTTCCAAGTTGAAATTTAATATTTAACAAAACTAATTTGCATTGCAAATAAAGCACCTGCGCTTAAATTTTTCCCATGAATGCTTTGACACTTGTGTGTGTGGTGTATAGTTTGATGTTATTTACGCAAATGTTTATTAACCTCTTTTTTATATAAATTTAAATGTGCTTTTGTTACGTTCGCATTTTTGATAATGTTTTCTATAACAGTTGACTCACTAATCATCATTTTCCGTCCAAATAAAACTCCGGTCAAAAGCTTTATGCGGAGCTGCTTCTGATTACATTTCTCAAAATTTCTTTTTTGTTTTAAAAAAAAACATTAAGTTAATGAAGAAGTTATTAACAACAACTTTATAATAACATTAATTTAGGGTTCTGAGAATATATACATTGCCAAAATATTTATATTCTTACAAAGAAATAATTAATCCTTTCAAGTAAGACGCGAGGGGTATGTTGAGGTCATAAGGGAGACAAGAAGGTGCACAAAAGGGGACCACTTTGGCGGAACCACGGTCCGGTAATCCGCCGAGCCCGACCGCGCCCACAGACATCATGATAATTTTCTTTTAAAGTCTGTTATATCAAGACTAACCTTTTGACTTAACAATAACATTCGGTACCAAAAAAAATAATGTAGGTATTTGATTAAAATCATGTAATTTCAGATCCTAAAATTTTTCTTGAGACGGAATCCAAGCAAGTTGTTTTTGTTGGAAATTTTGAATAATTAAATTTTTATACTACAAAGCAAAATCCTGGACCTCATCAAGAGGCTTCTCTGTTGGTCGCAAAAGGTTCAATATCGATGTGCAATAATTTTTAAACCGTTTCTAAACCATTTAAATTACGAGTATTGTAATATATGTAGTGCAGCCATGTCAATAGCGTGGGCATACTTAAAAGACTATTAGTAAAGATGAACGGCTGCAAGATCAATCAGCTCAATAGATTCCAACTTCATTATGAGTTTGAATTTCAAAGTGTTAGTTAATTCGTGCAAAGAAGGCGATCATGCACATGCTATATGCCCCGAAGCTGCTTCGTATTGTCTAGGGCTGATTTATTTGAATACTCGACTTAGATTTTAAGTTATATTACATTTGTGCGACTGATCTTATACGCCTACAAATTATAATTGATCATTGATTGATTGATGAAATAAATATTATTCGATAAAATATTAAAGATGTTCCAAGTTTTTGATGTCATTAGACAACACTTGTCTCTCAATAAACCAATAGAACAAATTCTACCTGATGGAAAATTTTCCAAAATCAATATTGATTTTATTTGTTAATCAGTTTTCATCGAACCATAACCTCCAGATTTCTTATATTGTTTAATTAACCTTTATCTTCGTGTTTGTTACAACGCATTTGCATTTAGCAATAACTAAATTTAGCACGTTTAATTGGTCTAGGTACGTAATTAAGTTGTTAATCAAAATATTAATTAATTTTTAACATACATAACTGGCGTGATGGATGACTGGAAGTAAAGGAAAAAAGTTTTCACGGTTCAACATAGTTCCTACATTTACTCAAAAGTAACTTTTTTTATACAAAGGTCAAGTAAAGGACATTAAGAATATCCGGTTGATAATTTTGTTTTAGCATTTAAATTAGTGCCGTTTACGATGATTGCACATAAAAATTAAGTTAATTCAAAATGGAGTCGAGTGGCGCAGACACCGGCCTGAGAGCTATACCGAGCGATTTCCCACAATAGATAACGAGCTATTGTTTCTAACACAATCGTATAACTTACTTTTTTTTACAATTTTTACAAGTGTAATTTAAACGCACGGTCAGTAAAATAAGTAACAAACTTTATTAGGGCCAATTTAAATAATTATCTTTCAAAATTTAAAATAGTTCATACTTTTGGATGGAACATTCCTAATATGTACATACTACATATATAAATTGTTCTATGTGTTTTTAGGCTTTAGTTACCATGCTAGCACCGTGATACCAATATGAGTATTGTATTTAAAATTTGTTAATATAATTAACAATTGAATAATTTTAACTAAGCGTATATGGAAATTTATGTAAATGGAACCAATAGTTGCTTACACTTTTATGAATTATTAATAAATTGTGAAGCCTAAGTATGGCTGTAGATTGGGCAAACTATGGTTTTGGAAAACTTTAGTACAGTGACAACAAAATATTATTTTTACAATAAATTAACGTTGTGCATTTGAACTAAAGAATCGCAGCTTTGTTTAGTCAAAATTTGGAATTAAAATAATTGCAAACAATGAAATGTTGCTACCATAGATGTAACTGCACACTGTAATCCGCGATGGTCACTTATGACGCGACTGTACATCAACATAACGACGAGTTAGCCTCATAGTTATTGTATTTACATGTAATGACCATTAAAAACAAACAGCCAGTGGCATGTGTGTTGGGTAGCGAAGCGTTAAGTCGCTCCCCGAAGGCCTCCATTTGAGCACAACTTTTTACCTTCTTTGTGTCGAGTTCTTCTAAATTGGGGAGAAACTCGTAGAGAAAATCAGTTTTCTAAAATTTATTTAAATTGTTAGTTATTGCTCTGAGTCACTGCTTGCATTAATAATAATATTGACCGTAGTAGATTTAATGATCCAATTGTAAATAAAAGCTAATCAGAATAACTGCATAAATATTGATGTGCAAAAACATTCACAAGCGTACTATAGAATGCGCCAACAAGGGCAATAGACGCATTGGAAATCACTATATTATTAACTTGTTCAACCAAATTCAAAATAATTATTTTAATGGCAAAACATCCAATTCTACATGAAGCCACAAACTTGCAAACCGGCCCCATCAAGGGCAACTTTATCAACAGTGGCTATCCAATAGCCAAAAGGAATGAGACTCAAATTGGATAAAATTATCTTAATCATTCTGAAGTGGCAATGCAAACAATACGATAGATCGTCTCACAGAGGATTAAAACTTTTATTTTTAAGCATTTTTGAAATGATTTAGGTATCTAATACTTAGTACATCTTCTTGACGTTGGTGATCTTTTTCAAGACGGTACTATGCAGAATACACCTCGGTGATATGTCATTGACTTGCAAAGGGAGACGGTCAAAACAATGTTCTTCCTTCGCCTGGAGTAGAACTAGGCAAAGCTAGAACTTGACCTTTAACCCAGATATGACTATTGCGTCCACAAATGAGTTTTTAAAATGTTTTTAATGAAAACTAGTATTTTGTGACTAAGAGAAGAAAGAAATAAACATAAAAAGTAAAAAAAATTTTTTTTTTTCAAAATTTAACAAAAAATTAAACATTTTTTAATATAAAAAAGAGGTAATTATGTTCCCTTCATCTTTAATCATGTTTAGAGCTTCATGTGATGAAAATTCCCTAAAACAATTCCAATGATTAAGTAGTATTATTTGTAACGATATTTGTGCCTGATGAGGTCGCCTGAGTTTGAAACGGCACAGAATGAAATTCAAAACTGTTATATTCTATGTTAAAAAAGTATCGGGACTTATCGTTTTAAAAGTCGCGGTATACGCCTTCTTTTAAAAATTTTGTTTCCTATAGTTTTCTTAAACTGTCGTTGACATTCAGTCAAAAAATAATATGGTTATGTAAATTAGTTTACGAGTGACAACTGTTTGTTTGAAAGCATCAATAGTACGGTTTTCGATTTTTATAATGTGTAAATTTATCAATCAAAGAATTTGCATTAAATTCTGCATTTCCAATGAAATTTCTTGTTCCGAGACGTAAATGTTACAAAAAGCATTTGGTGATCAGTGTTTATCAAGAACAAGAACATTTGAGTGGTACAAAATGTTCAAAGAAGGTCGAGAAATGGTAGAAGATGAACCTAGATCTGGTCACCCAGCAACATCAACAGACGAATTTCATGTCGATCAAGTTAAGGAAGCAGTGATGAATAATCGTCGAGTGACTGTTCGGGACATTACTGATACTGTTGGAATATCTCTTAGCACAGCTCACCACATTTTAACTGAAACTTTGCACATGAAACGAGTTGCTTCACGACTCGTTCCAAAAACACCGAAATTTCTCCAAAAAATGCAACGAAAGGAAGTGGCTTTAGAGATGGTTTCTGAAGTAGTAACTAATAACAGTACATTCATGAAACGCATAATAACTGGTGACGATATAATATGGGTATACGAGTATGATGTTGAAACAAAACAACAATCGTCCGAATGGCGCCTTGAAAACGAACTAAAACCCAAAGGAGTGCATCGAATTCAATCAAAAATTTAAATTTTGCTCACCATTTTCTTCGATTATCGTGGTGTAGTGTACCATGAATTTCTTCCTACTGGTGAAACTGTGAATAAAGAATAATATTATTTGAGCGTTATGAAACGTTTGCGTGAAGGTATCCGTCAAAAAAGGTCGCATTTGAGGAAAAACAATTCATGGATTTTGCAACACGATAATGCACTTTCGCACAATTCTTGGCTTGTCCGAAATTTTTTGGCCAAAAACTCAACGAACACCATTCCTCAACCATATTCACCTGACCTAGCCCCGTGCGACTTTTTTCTCTTCTCTAGATTGAAATTACCATTTCGTGGACATCGATTTGAGTCGATTGAAGATAAAGAAAAATTCGCTGAAAGAGCCAAAGCCATACCAAAAATCGCGTATGAAAAGTGTTTTGAGGATTGGGTTAGCGTTGGCGCATGTGCGTTACTTGCAATGGACAGTACTTTGAAGTGGACAAAGTTAATATTGAACATTAAAGTTGTAGTTTGAATTTTATTCCGTCAGCCCCGGAACTTTTTGAATAGGGTGTAGTATTTATTATTTTGACATTGAATGATAGTACAATAACCAGAAGGACAATGACCAAAATAAAAATTTTTTATGACAATAGAGAAAAGAATAAAACTACTTCCCTCACAACTCGATAATCTTGTTCTGCCATTTTCAAAAATAATCAATTTCTAACACACAAAATATCGAATTCACAACATCAGTGTCGCACAACTTTCCACAATTAAAGAGGATACTACAGTGAAGCAACAAAATGTATTTTGAAAAGCATTGAAGTAGGGGTGCAAGTTTCCCTTGACTTATTTGAGCCGTCCCATATATAGGACATTATGCATATCTGGGTTAAGCTATTATCGTCGAATCAGTTAGTTAGGGTATATAGATTACTATACTCATAGACTCATCTTCCATTTTTGTTTTGTTTATCTATCAATTTTGTGTCTTTTCTTTTTTCTTTTAAAAAGGATATACGATTAATGAAATTGTATATTAAGTGTTTAAAATGATTTACATGTAGGTAATTTAACAAAAAAAAAGTTCTTTCCTATACGCCGCTGTGTCAATATACTTTAGACATTCGTTAAATTCCCCAACCGGATAATTATCTATTTACATTGCTATCAGTCAATATTTTGTGATGTGTGTGTAAAATCCCTTTCAATTATCACTTACAAAATACGTACGTACATATATCAAATGTGAATGACGATGATTTTCCTTCGCTCCAATTGTCAAATTAGCATGATTTGTTAATTGACTGTAAACTTACTATTAGCAGATAAATCGGAATATTTACTCTTCAAACATTGTGTAAATTTTTGTGAGTAATTTTTTTACTGGAAGTATTATGCGAATTTAATTATAGCCAAACAACTATAATACCAAATTCTAATTATTAACTAAAATTTAATTCAATTTAAATTATTTATTAATCAGATTGATGATTTCAATTGATAATTTTATCAATCAGTTAAATTATATACCTACTCAATAGATTTGCATCTTATTGTAACCCATGTTCAGTGGGATTAGTGATATTATCTCGAATTGATCAGTGTGGTATAATTTTTTAAATATATTTTTTTATCGTTTTAAGTGTAGGTTTCTACTTTTTGACAAATAAGTTATATGCTAATAATAGAGCAAGTAACTTTATTCCATATTACTTTTTCAATTTTTCTTCTTTTTTTTAAATTCACAGATATCCTGAAAGTTGAATTTGATAAACAATCCAATTGCCAAACAAATAATGGTCTCCTCCGGTCGGTTTGATTAATTCTGTCTTCATGATAAACCGAAAACAAAATTTGTATCCCACAAGACCACCTTCTTCCATATCTGTTGAAATATTTTTATTTGCAGAGAACAAGTTCCACTTGGGTGCTTTCTTTTGATTTAACCTGACTCACACGTTTTTTATATGCTTATTTTATGTGACCATAACAAAGTATCTTAACTCAGCCAGTATAATTAAGAAAACCTTAAATTAAAATTTCTTGCTATAATAAATTTATTACTAACTCTGAATTAATTATGCAAGGCAGTTTTTTAAATCCGCGACAAGACGGACGTTAAAACACAAAATGCACAACTATTACTTCCGTTGACCTTTATTATTATTTATTTTAATTATACTCATATTAAAATCTATCTCGCAGTTTCTGCTTAAATTAAGATAAATATTTGTTTATCTTTCACTGTATTACACACCCAAAGCAAAGTAAATCTCGTATTGTGTATTATTATTTATCTAATTAGTACCTTCTATGATAGAAGTGGATAAAAAATAGAGACAACAAAATTAATTAAATTAATAAGTTTAATCTTTACGCGGCTTAGCAAACTAATAAAACAAAGTTTTTCATTTCCCTTCCTTTTTTGTTTTTCGTTTCTTTCACAACAAGCGTCATCAAAGGAATAAATAATATTAATATTTTGATTTTATTATATTTTTTTGATATTCCATAGATAAGATGTATATTTTATCGAATTTACTTTAATTTTGTGTTTTAGTTTTTTGGTGTATTAATTAATCTCATCTCTCTTTATTAGGAAAATTAAAAATTCATGATATTGCAATTTTTTTTGGCGGTACCTCGAGTAGGACTCACGTAGAACTTCCATATTGAGATGAGATTTTATATTGTATAAAAATTATTTGTTTCCACTTTTTGAGTTTACGGTGATAATTATATTTTTAAATATCTAAAACCTTGCGTGTTAATTTTTCTGGGGGAGGGGCAAACTTAAAATATCGATCTTAACAATTATTAAACAAAATCTTCCAAATTCACAGTTTTGATGATGATTTCAAGATTTTCATGATTCTACTTTTCTTTATTATTATATTTATATGTAGATATTATTTGTGATTGCACAAGTACCTTCTACATTACGAACAAAGGAGGCTTGCGAACTAGGCACGCAATTTAATTTTAATATTAAATTGAAGAGTTTTAATTAAAAAAAGAAAATTATATTCTGAAAAAAAATCTGAAAATTTTCCAATTTTTAAATTCAATAACTTTAATTTTATTATGACTACATAGGGTAAAGTAGCCCATGTTGAACCGGCTCCCAAATTGAACCTCGGCTAATTTAGGTAAGTTATAATTAAATTAACGCCATCTGCCTATCAGTAATTAAAAGAGTAAGTGTAATGGACTTCCTTGCGCTAACATATTGCAGAAATCAGTGAACACATTTGTTTTCCCGCCAATAAAAGTTAAGTCGGTATAACGCATGTTATTTCTAAGTGTGATACCACGGGTTCGATTTGAGCAACTGGTTTCTTAAGTTGAACCATTTTCAACTCAAAATACTTTTATAAATAGAAGTTTGGAGAGTTTTTTAAAATGCTGTTTACTAGAGGCAATGTGTGCCTGAATGTCCAACACATATTTTGGTCGCACGTCGCAGACGAATTACGCAATTTTCCAGAAATACAGCCATTTTTATGAAAATTGGTTCAATATGGGCAACCTTACCCTACACAGTAAAAAAACGAAACCGTAAGATATACATAAGTATTAGATCCTATTTGGAATAAAAATTTAGTATTTTTATGTTGTTACAAAAAGTTGCGAAATTAATCTCAATTTTTTTTATTAAACATATTATTGAAACTCTTCGCAAAGTTTTCAATCCATTTAGATACATTTTTCGCATTTCTATGATTCCATGTTAATTTTATAAATCATTTTTTAAATATGTGAACTTTTTAACTAATTAATATTAAAATAAACTTTAAATGTTAACCTGTTAATTAAACAATAAAGCATTACATATTTTCAATTTATTGTGTAATCGGCTTTTAAAATAGAATTATAAAATTATAAAAATAGTTTATCTCATCTAGATTTTAATCATCTGTTTCGCGAGTAATTCGAAATGTGAGTTTCCATTACAAGAGGGTATATTATAGACGGATTGCACTGTATAAGCTATTAGCAATGTTTAACATGATTCAAACATGTTTAAACAAATTTTGAAAAAAACCTTGAGATGTTTTCTGAAAGTAGTATTGAGCATTGCTGAAAGCTAGAAAATAGACAATAATAATATATTAATTTTTTTACAAAGCATTTTTGTGATTCATTTCCCCATTTTTGGCGGAATTAATAAAAATGAAACAATAACTTGTTTTTAATTTATTGATTTAATTATTTGATATCCATTTCAACATATTGAACGTTTTTCATTTTTCTTACTTATTTATCTCTTCAAGGAAATATTTTCAGTCAATAATTTTAGTCATAGGGAATCCGTCCAGAAAGAGGAAAAAAGATAAGCTACCGAGATGGGAACAAGCAAAGGGGGAAACTAAAACGGAAAGATATCATATAGGTTTATAGGTACAATATGGAACCTTACAAAAAAATCCGGGCAGATTAAAATTTATTTATAATTATTATAATTTATTTTAAAAATTTAAAAAGCAGATTAAGATTAAAATTTGACAGTAAGTGTTCGAATGAATCCCTTAAAATCCCCCACCGGCGTCTCCAATTGGAGATTTTAGCCCCTCCGACACGGTTTTTGCCTAGCTTCTTGTTCTTAAGTATGCCGTGCCTTCAATGGACGTTGGTGATCAATCTTGCCCACATGATCTTATTAGTAGCTGATCTAAACATCTCATCACACCGACTGATATTTGTCTCGTCCATTGGCGCAGGTTTTTCAGCTAGGAAATGCGCCTTCTTCCAGGCCCTCTCGTTCCTTTAACCCATCCTTGTAATATCACCTGCAGTACCAGGTACCAAATTCCATCTTTACCATCTTGAAGCGAATGAATAGTTATTTTCTTGCGAATTTTCTGCTCTTCAATTTTGGGTCTACTGATGATTTTTCGTATAAATTAAATTAAGCGAATATGCGAAAAATTGCGTGGGAGGAACGAAAATCCCTAATTGGGAGAGAAGTTAACAGAGGATTTTAGTGGACCTTTGGAGGGGTTCATTACTACACATACTATCCGCTAAATTTAACGTGCCTGGATTTTTTTCAAGCTAAAAATGTTCCTTACCTAGACTAATTTATTTTCAAAAATTGAACTATTTTATGTGTTCGAAAATGCTACAAACTATATGAAATAAATATCTAATATTATATATAGAAAAGGAAATGCGGTCTAGTATTGTTATGTTGATACATCCCTAATGACTAGGAAATAATTTTAGTCGTAGAAGAATATCAACAATTCAGCAGGCTCACAACTATCACATTATTAACTATTATAGGTGTTAGAGTCTCAACGGATTTGAATAATACTTTATAACCCAGATTTGGGGCGAAATCTGCTAATCCAACATTATATTATCCACCCCTATTCACTAACTCAAAACGTTAGCTTTCGAATCGTTATGAATCGTAAAGTTCCGTTTACATCCCAAATTTTAAAATTCAATTCTTTCTACAAGCTGTAATTTTACATGTAAACCAAACTTTGCGATCTTGAACGTTTGGAAAAATAACGATTTGAGTTATAGAACAGGTTATATCTCTTATATCTCTTTATTTGTTAAAATGGGTAAAAATCAATCAAGTTAATGGGATTTTTGATTTGATTATTGGGATGGGAGAAACAATCTCTCAACGGGTTAACTTCGATTGTGGAATAATTCAAGTGAAACCTATAGTTTAACGCGGAATTAGAATCATGACACAAACAAATTATAAGAAACTGAATCCCCAACAGAAAACAATACTTCTGTTTCTTTTAGAGCAGTCACATAGTTGTTGAATAGTCTCCGATTTACAGTAGTGTACTAAAATACAATTTTTAAATTATAGCAGTAATTGTTTCTCTTAAACTTAACCCCCTCCCCCGCCTTATGATCTGACAGCAAAAGCTGTCTTGTTAGCTTTTATCGCAATCCTGATTCAATCACAAGCATATCCTTTGAAATCATTGTAGCACTTTTTTGGGTTTCTTACAGTCAATTATAGAAAAGATGAGCTTCGAATGAAAGTTAATTGTATCAATCAACCAAACAGCAGAAATCATCGAGGTACCTACAGCCCAGGCAACGAAGCCAAAAAAAAGCTCAACCTTGCAAATAAATCCGGACTAGCTGAAATTTGGTAGACATGTGTATTTAAGTATTTGACCTTTGTTTTGTTAAATAATAAATTTTTTAATAATATTTTCAAACGTTTCAGGCCATTTAAATTTGACCCAATTTCAAGGCTAAATTGTGCATTTAACTGTCTGAATGAATCCCCAGAAGCACTAGTGGTTTTATCTAAAACACAGGTTTAGGCCCGGCCTATCCAAAAAATGTGGACGAATAATATTATAAGTAATCATATCATTAATATTAAACACAATTGTTGTTTGTTACTTTTGGGGTGTTTTAATTATAAAATTTTCTGCATTTGTCTATGTAAATCGTTCTGTTAGTGACGGTGTTGACGCACCATAATTCTAGGATAAGGCTGGAATCTCACGAAGCCACCGTCAACCACTGACCAAAATTCAACTAATGGAAATAACTAATTTATGTGATTTTAACTATTTAAATCAGTGAAATTTTATTAGGTGGTTGTAGTGAGACTCCAGCTTAATCTAAACTGAAAGCAGCTATAAATAGTTTCTAGATGATTTCAGGATCTTTAAAAAGGATTCGATGATTACCACTTAAAAATAAATAATCTTGGTGTTACAGTCATTATAATATTAGTCAGTGGGACAGTGTGTTACTTTTGAAAATCCCCCCCCTCCTGCAACTTAATCTATGCTAACCAGCTGCTAGCCCCAATATGTTACCTTACAACCTTACAAGCCGCCGCCGCCATAGTAGGTACTAAAAAGGACCTATCCTATTATTATTTATATCCATCAGTTTAATGTTGGTCCCCTTAATTATGCCTTACCTTGTACATATTTATAAAATTGTATCAAAATTGATGTTTCTATGAATTACTAACAATTTTTCTATGAAATGATTATATTATTTGTCTTCATTATTTGTTGTTAGCAGCGAAATTTAATTATTTATGACCAATTTTGCAACAGATTAATTGCTAAAATCGTAAATCTGCTTTAAATTGTAACAGGAGATTTGCAAATTACAAAATAATTCTTTTGTTATTAGTAACAATAAATAAAAATATTTCTGTGGTAGGCACATACGAGTAATTTAAATACAATTTATGTAGATTTGTATTTGTGACAAGTAATTTATTCTGGGTGGGTAATTACAATTTGATTAATCTTATCATAGCAGTCGAATCGACACGATCATTATAGCTTCAAAGTCACAACAATAAGCCAGAATGTCCTTGAGCCTTTGGCCAATCAGAACGGCCAACTCTTTACCATATCACTATAACATCCTGCTTCTCTAACCACTCATCACGATTGAGAGTAATGTAATTAGTACTATTTGTGTTCATTACCATAATTCAATTTTAAATGCTAATAGTTTAGAACTTGTAAAAATTCAATATTTTTAATGCTGTCGAGAATTTTTACCTGCCTGCTTATACATTGTGCAAATTTTAATTGCATATTTTTTGTTTGATTTTTCGGAACTTAAATTGAATTAGTCATAAACCATTAGTAAGCTCGTGCCCAGTGACCCGAACTGATGGTATACAATACTGTAAAACTATTTGTTATGACGTTATAGCTATGACTTCCTTTTTAATCCAGATCTCCCGTATCCTGTTTCGTGTGTCTATGTACTCTTTGACTAACAATTCAGCTGTAACGAACCACTTCTTAACCTTTTATGGCACCGTCACCTAACATTCTTAAGATTATGTTTGCGTAAAATCTAATTATGCATCCATTGGTTCTCTCTCATTGGATAACAACAGATTTCAATTTTCACCTCGCGCAAGGCTTTCTTGTCTAACAGGAAACTAAAAATTTTTTCCACTTTATAAGTGATATTAGTAAAATTTCGCATTGCTTTAACCTTCTTTAGGTGTGTCATCTCATAAAATACGCAATTAAACTCTTGGGAAAAATTAATCAAATACTAATATATCAAATAATTGCGTGTGTAATAATTTTCTATACTTACACATTTTGTTAACTTTCGGAAACTTCCTTATTGTATTAGGCAAGACGTGATGTTACTATGTTTATTTATTCTTCCACAGGAAGTAATAAGATGGGATGTGACTTAGGTTAAAATGATACCAAATTATTATTCACGAAATAATCAAAACTGAAGTTTTTGGATTTGCGCGCTTTAATTTCAAATAATACATTTTTGACATACATTTTGACCTAAATAAAATAATGGTGCACCAGCTGATCATAATATCTTAATTTTCCCCTCCTACGACACAGTTTTGGTAGCCGAGGGGCATGTCGAACAGCCTGAGGTTTGCGTAGAATGATGAACAACTTCCGTTGTGACGTAGCACTAGCTGAAACTCATCTTAACTTCAGCCTGTTATCTGGTCTACTACTATACATTTGCTCCCACACTTGTAGCGCTTTTGTTTAACCATTACAGCTTTAAAGACTTTAATAAGATAAACGTCTTCTTTAATCAGAAGCTGAAATGTAAAGTTTTGCTCTTTTATTAAAGCATGAAACTAAGGTAGCTTTGTTTGGTTCAAGAATCATGATGCTAAGTGGACTTTTTTCAAAAAGTAGACGGTGGAAAACCTAAGTTTTGGACAAGTGAACTTGGCGGTGCAAAATTATAGATATCATTTTCATGTCTTTGAATCCTGCAGCGATATGCAATCCCACTTATAATCCTATTGCAGAATATTGCAATAAACTTGATAAATATCATAATCCATTCTCGATTCTTAAATGGTGTGGTTGTAAAACTCGTCAAGTAAATAAAATGCATGCAATAAACTTACTGGACAGTGCGTATAGCTATTTCTTGTCAACAAGTGGTTGTTGGATGATATTCAAATTTGCCGATAACGTAGGGGTCAGGGTAAGTCAATTCTGTCATGACAATGCACTGCGACTCTTGCATATTCATAGTTCTTATATTATATGTAGATTTCATCGATTTACATAACGAGTAACACTTGTTGACGTTATGACTTTTATTGTTTGCAACTTTGATTTTAATTAATATTAAATAAATTATTGTTACATTTAAACTAAAATTATATTTGCTATACGATTTTAAATCGTATTCTGTAGCCAACAGTGGCGAAGAAAAAGTTTTCATTTTTATCGAAAAACCAAAAAATTCGGAAAGTTATAAAACATCAGGCGGATTTTGAAAATAAATATTTTTTTTGAGACCGAACCATGTGTGGAGCTATGTGTACTATAAAGGTCCCGAGGGGAGGCTCGGTGACAGCTATAGCCTCTACACAAGGTCAGCGTACACTTCCGGCGGCTATGCGAGGGTGGGATCCCTACCGTTTCCGGTCCACATCTACCCTTACATAACACGAATGTTGATTATGCCAGAAATTTAGCACAGTTGTGTCAGGTATTTTCTCATCATAAAAATAAACCGAATGTGGTCTTCAGGCATTGCGAAACAATTCGAATCAATTAGCTTTTTTGTATTATTTAAATTTTTTATGTCTTTATAAGTGAACATCCATAAAATGGTCTTCAATAAATCGATTCCACGTTATATTGGACAATCAAGTTCCTTGCAGATTTACAGTTAAAACAACTTCCTAAATGTTGCTCTAGGACAGGTTATCTAGATAATTTCAGATGAATATTTCAAAGCTGTCCATTATTGACGATATTATCAGTCTCCTATGCTAATTTTATTCCACGCTTCGAAACACTGTTGTATCTTCTTCAACCATCATCTGATATAAATATTTATTAGACTGAGATTAAGATCGAAGCTCAGTTGACGATGTTTTACCTTGTTTTCTTACTTTTTGCAGTTCGAGTAATCAAAGTAACTGTTTGCTCTTCTTATATTTTTAATTCAAATTGTTGTACAATTTGTAAGGGTTTCTTTCGCCAGCACAAAATATTCTGTACTATACGTCTACCTTCTCCATTACCCAGATTTGTAAAGGAATACCTTTTGTATTACTATTTTTCTGAGAATTTTACGACTCAAATTTTAAGTCTACGTAAATGCAGGTGTGTAAAACCATGAATGAGCTTTATTCTCAAACAACAACGGGAAGAACTACTAGAACGATATGCTGTATCTAACTTACACAGCAGGTTGATAAAATGTATTTTTAGGTTGTAAGCAAGAATAGCTTTCATTGATGTTTTAATTTTAGTGTTTTAACAATTTGGTTTGCTCTGGATGTAAAAACATTTGGTCTTATTTGTTTGTAACGGTTCAAATACAATAAATCATTTACAAATTTGCGGAAGTATGACCACCACGCGAAATTTTTACAAGTACATCCTATGTATTCGAGAATGGTGCATGGTAAAAGTGGTATTAAGTGATCGGCCACCACACAGCCGATAGCAGGTCAAAAACCACACATCCGATTCGATTATCCTAATTATAATATGCAAAAAATTGTTTTAGTCTGAAATATTATTTATTAAGCAACCAGGTGAGATAGGAAACGACCAGCTTCGGTCATTCGAGTTTTTCTCACGGCTCCGTACGCTTCCGAACATTCCCCGCACTACGTGCACCCGTTTAGAGAGTATTCATTCATAAGTTGGTGAACACATGGAGGGAGTAGCGACGTTTTTGAGACTTCACAAGCCATTGAAGTTTGCGTTGTACAGGTGCGCTCCACAATATTTCTTTGTGTCTTTATTGAATATCACGCGATCGTGAGCTTTGCTCAAGTGGAAAGTTCTTAAATTTTATAAACAAGCCGGATAAATTATTGTTATAACGAATACATCGAACCAATATACTGTACATAATCGACTTGTAAATTTATTTAAAGAAATCGAAAGTGATTTATATTAACTAATTATAATTTAAAATTTTATAAACGATTAAACAAGTTCGGGTAATTTGTTGTGCGGTATCTTATAAGAACGGTGCTCGAGTGTATTTTGAACTATTTTGAAAAAGTACAGGAAGTTAAGGTGCTTTCTTTGCATTTCGGCTACAAAAAATTGTGTCAAAATGAGTCGGACAATTCAGTACAGATCACAGTTATATTAACTTGGTCTTCTGTCTTGTGGTTTATTTTAAGCTGAGCTAAAATAGATTCTGTGACTACTATTCGAAAGAAAAGGGGAACATTTGCAATAATCCATTTCGATCATATTATGATATTATGAAGGAATTGTGAATATTTTAAAATTTTATTCGTTAATATGACGCAAAAATGGACACACGAATAAACAACGTGGATGTGAAAAATTTGTTTGTTGAAAAGTTTGTTGTTTATTAAAATTGCTACCTAATAAGATGAACAAGTACTTGAATGAAATTGTGAGTGATTCTATTTTTATTTTTAAATATCGGTGGTGTAATTTTTACTAAATTAGTATAAGTTCCACTTATAACGCCGTGCATTATCTAGTCACATATGTACATAGATTCGTCGGATCTGTATGCCGGGATGGGAATTAAAACAATGAAGGCTTTCAGCAGACAAAAACCAGGTTAGTTACAATTACAATACCTGAACATGAAAATTAAAAAAGATAATTGACTTCTTTGCGGAAAAGTATTTCTTTATCTCTTTTTACTTGGTGCCAGGCAGATATACAAAATCTTCTTGAAACCTGTTGAATGAAACCTACCGTTGTGTAGTAACTTTCAATTTCATCTTTCAAGTGTGGCTTCAAGTTTCAGTTCAGTTGTTTTACATTAAAATATATTTGACTTTTATGAGGGTTGACACGATTTCGCACTATATTATCTTTTCAATTTTTGGTGGTCCAACAAAATGTTAGTTCCACTATTATGCGATGAGTTTCAGACACTCAGGAAAGGCGCCAAAGTCAAAAACACGACGCGACAAATCCACTTGGAACAGGAAAAGGAGCAAACCAGACGGCACGTACTATAAATTAAATTTTGACATTTTTGCAATATTTCCGTTAGGATTCACTTTACTTTCTCATTCGATTGTTTTAAACCGTAATCTGATACGGCGGACGATTCTGAAACTTTTAAATGGATTTTTATAAAACGATTTTAATCCAAATCATTGTTTGTTGTAACACAGCAAAATATAAAGGGTTCGATGATTTTCAAAACGGGCGAAAACACTATGACGTCAAAATCACTTACTACTTCTTATTGGAGAAGGGAGGAGACTGTTCCTCCACCGCCTTTCTGAACGGGAATTAAAATCCCGATGTTTGGATTAATATCAATCCAAAATGTTAATTTTATAAAAATACAATTTAACGACAAAATTAGAATATTGTGGTCAATTATACCTTATTAAACAAAAGTGCTGCAGAATTTCTTCTAAATTTTGCAACTCTTTTTTTCATGTTTAAATAAGAATGAAAATTAAAAAAAATCTAGCTTTTAATCTACATTTTAATTAAGTTACTTAATCCTGATGTACATACATAGCTGCTCTTGATGTGTTTCTCCATCAGTATTGCCTTTTCATTTTTTTTTACAAATATGCCTGCACGGTGTGTTAAAATTGGAATTTATTTAATTATTTTTAAATCGATTAGCATTTTCATGCATGTAGTTAACGCAATCAAAATATAATACAATGATGAAGCAAAAGTTTTTTTTACTCGTTCATTAGTATATTCTCATCAAGTTCTCTTCCAAGTAAAGTTTCCTGGAAAACACTGATGAAACGTTAATAACAATGAAAATATACTGTAGTATATATTTATTACGTGGCATATTTCGACAATTTTGGCTAACATATACCAAAACTTGAATTTTTACCTTTTTCTACGATGTACATCGTTGAAAACATTGGAATATCCAATAAAATTCTGTTATTTCTATTACAAATTGATCAATAAACCCAATATTGTTACCATACTCAGAAATTCAAATTTTATCAGTAATTGTCTCCTAATTTACTGCACGAAAACATCACGTAACTGGAGCCCTCCTAATAATGTGGTTCTACCACCACAATAAAAAAGTTACAATTATCGTAAAAATAAAAATATACCAATTTGAGTTTATTTAAATACGGTAGACGCCACTTGTAATGAGATCAATCGGATATCGAGATCACTTTTGCGAAGAAAAGGTCGACCGTATAGGGTGATCAAAATTCAAAAATTTTAAAAATGCAGGGAAGTGTTGGAAGACGTATTATAAATTTGAACTTTTTATAAACAATTTAACCCGAAAAAATCATAGACAAACGACGTTAGAAAACTTTTTTTAATCCCATTAAAGAAATATATTACTTTTACTTTTTATGTTCAAATAATGTTTCCATAAATAAAAATTTTGTGTTCTTTTGATTTTTGGTAATTTTTCGTTAAACGGATCATCGGTTCTTGCGATCAAAAACCCCGAGTGCCAATGTGATCTCAATAAGCGGCGTCTACTGCATTTGATTTCTTAACTATTTAGACTAAGTGTATAATAAAGACTAACTTAAACTTTAAAAATAAAATAGTTAATTAAACGTGAAAATATTTTTTATTTTAATTATACAATAATAGGGCTTCGATTTGCGTCGGGGATACGCTGCTGAAAATCGAATCACATTTTTTCATAAGACCCCTAGTAATTTACGAGATGCTTTCCGCGATCGTCATGAATTTTTTATCACAATACACCTATCCCTCGATTTACACGGTAGATAGGTTCCTGAGAAAAACGTGTAATTCGAAATTGTAACTTTTTGAATGTAAACCCGTGAAATTCAAAAAGTATGCATAAACACATCATTTCGTTGTTTATTAAGTATGAATTTTTTTTAAATTTTTTATTGTACAGAAACCGTACAAAAATATTGCAAGACAAAAAATATATTAATTCTTTTATTTATTAAATACAAAAGTACAAAGGATCAAAAAATAAAATCTAAAAGATTAAAAAAAATTATTTATTATTAAATTTATTATAATATAAAAAAATATTTAAAATATTTTTATAACGCGTGTAAAAGAAAACACGCGTAAAAAAAGTACCGTGTAAATCGAGGGATAGGTGTAAGTACTAATAAAATCACATATTATGCTAACGCAAAATTATAATGATTCAGGTATCAAAGCTGGGAAGTAATTTAATAAAATATGCAATAAAAAATTAAATATTCAGTTATAATTTCATAATATTAAAAATTCAACAAATCTAAAAAAATTGTCTAATGTTTGCTCTTGCATTTTGCTTACGTTTAGTTATCGTGCGTTTAGTGTATAAATTTAATCTTTATAACATTGCACTTCGTTCGCGACAGCATTTCTAAATTGTGAAACAAAACCAAAATTGAAAAAAGATTACTAATCGGTATTTCCCATTTCTCCCTAAAATTATCCATTATTTCTACTTCAGCCCAAAACGTATCGCCCAGCTATCGTGAAATTTTCCATAGCTTTCCTATTGATTATTACACAATATTAAAAAAATTATATATGTTGATATTTCCATATAAGACCAGTGAATAAGGGTTTCAAACTGGAAAAATTCGGTTTGTTTTGGGATGAAAATTCGTATTTACGCACACACCGTAACGTGTCGCAACGCCACGTTGCACGAGATTCTGATTGGATAAACGGCATTTACATACTTCTTATGTAGAGGTTTTACAAAAAGGGTATGTTCGTATTTTTAAACTGCTTTAGTTTAGCTTTAGTTTATCTCTTCAAATTAGGTCAAAAAATTAAATATTTAATCGACTTATCTAAAATTTCTAACTTGGCATACATAATCTTCAAGGTATTAGAAATTAAATAAACAAATTATTATTATCCAATGCTTTTTCGTATGAAAATAAACAAACGTTGATAGGTAATTGTTTTCTCAACTGTTCTCGTTATAACGAGAGCAATGTAGCACTCGTTATATCGCTATAAAGAAAACTATATAAATAATCCAAACATGTAAAATAGATAGAATATTCTCAATTTAAAAGAAGCTGTTTTAGAAGGATTTACAATAAATGGCATCGAAATATTGTATAATTTTTAGTAATAAAGGGCTTTTCAACATGGACTTTGTTTTTAAATTTTAAATAAAATACACATTTTGGATGGGAGCTCTGTATTTTTTTATTGATATACGATAGTATAATGTAGAAAGTCTACAATTTATGAAAGAAAAATAATATCGGACAAATTTTCACCAAGACCACACCACGTATACAGACATCGTTCCTTTTGTCAAAATTTTCGATTATATTTTTACATCTCTTCGGCAGCTTGACTTAACAGTCCACTCCTAGACTATAGCATCTTTATAGCATGAGGGGGAGGTTCAGGCAATATCCTACCACGCTGGCCAAGTGCGGGTTGGTAGGGGAGCATCCAGCGGCATTCTTTTTAAATTAGGAACTCGCGGCCACCCGTCCAAGTGCAAACCGCGAGCAACCTTGCGTCACTGCTGATTTTTACATATATGTAATTGTCTTTATATTACTAATGACGCCTCGGATGTTGGTTTTCAAGGCTTCAATGGATTGTAGATTATCTGCATATCCTTGATCTTTCACATAGCCCCACAAGAAATAGTCTAACTTGGCGAAATGTGGCGCCATCCCGTTGAAACCACATATAAGTCACACCTATGTCATCAATAATAGGCCAAAAAAATTTGTCAATATGTCCTGATAACGCAATCCATTGACAATAACAGCGTGTCCAGACTCGTATGAAAAAAAATGCGCACCAGTAACACGAGTGGAATGTAAAGGTTTCTCAACGATCACTTTTGGAGTTTCTGAAGCTCACATAGGGCAATTTTGTTTGTTAACGTAACCATTCAAATGAAAATGAGCTTCACATGAGCAGATGATTTTTTCAGAAAAACCATCGCCTTTTTCAAGGATGAAATTAACGAATTGTTGATGAACAGACTGGCACCAACTGAACCTTGTAAGGTTTTAGACACAAATATTTTGCAAAATTCGCATAGTGTGGTGCTCATCGATAGGCCCAATTAATGAGAACACCCAAGAATCTTCCTCAACACTTTCACTTACAGCAGCAATATTTTCAGCTGGAAGACTCGGTTGAACACGTGTTGTTGTTGGTATATGTACAAAACCAGTAGACTCAAATTTAACCTCCAAATTTTTAAATGCGGTCTCAGAAGGACGATTATAACGACCGAAAATATCCGAAATTTTGTGATTTTATGTAGTTTCTACGATCCACCACAGATCCACGATTTTCAATTGAAATTGAAGACATAATAAATTGTAGACCTTCAACTTGTCATATTATGTCAAAAAACAGAATGACAAAACTCACCACATCTAAAATTGTCCCTATTAAAAAACCAAAGTGACTGTTGAAAAGCCCTGTACACAGGCCATCCTAAACATTATACAGGATTTTTAAAATAAATGATGCTAACTTTTAGAGTACTAGAACTTATCAAAGTAAACAAACAAAAGTCTTTAGGTGCAAAAACTATTTATTTTGGTCATCTCAGAATTTTTATGTAAAAATTAACCATTTCTCAGGAAATATAAAATAAAACAATGTTAGCACTTGTTTGTTTAAAAGCTAAACAATACTACTATGAGAATCTTACAACTGTTTTATTAAAAAATTGGACGTGTACACATATAGTACAAATGAATTTGTTTTATTTATTTTATTGCAAGAGAGGTCTTATAATTCCTAAATAAATGTTTTTGGATTTATACTAATACAGAGTTTTTTATTTGTTTTAATCAGTTCTATGTACCTATACTTAAAATTTGCACCCCTTTTTTGCAACTCCCTATACATACGTGCTAGAATTCTTTATGATTATTATATTGAGTTATTCTACAGATTTCACCAAACGACTTTTATTGGTGTGAAATATGTTCTATCAAAATTTTAAATCTGTAGATTCATTTTTGTAAGGACAAGCAGATATACCTGACATCGCAAAAAGTAGTTAAGCACATCAAGAAAGTAATGATGCATATTACATAACTTCATTGTCGTCCCATGTGCAAAGCGCATTAAATCAACTGTTTGGATTATGATATTGAAAACCTTTATTCAAAATATTACAGATACTTTAAAATTTGGTATTATCGAAAATAATTACCCATCCTTTGATTCAGTATTAACCCTTGAACTATAAAAATTGGAATATTTTTCAGTAAGTTATTGTTGAACCGAAAATAATTGGAAAAAAATTCCCAAAATATGTTAATGCGTATAATATATTAGGTTGGTGCAGAAAATCTTACAATATTTCATTTTGTACAAAACACCACAGATTTGCATCAAAAATGAACTTCTTTTCTTTGGAGAACATTTTTAATAACTGTATTTACCTTGCCATTTTATGATCAAGATATGTTAATCACGCCTTTTGCTATTCATCTTTTTACCTTCCATTTTTCTATTATTGGCATTGCGTCATATTTCACTACATTATGCATAGTATAAACCCATTTTGTTGGACATAATTTATTTACTTTTGATTCGGTGCATGAACATAAAATCGTCGACTTATAAGGAAGATTGAACTCCAAAAATACGAAACAGCATAATCAAACAAGTTCCCAATATTGACAAGGCAAAAACTTTCTGCATAGTATATAGTATTGAAAAAATATCGTGTTTTTGAACTTTTCCTTATATTTATATTACCGAATTATCTCTTTAAAATTTTTGAAACCACGAGAAGTAAAGTTTTCTATAGCAAAAATTTAATGGTTTAGTATATTTTGGTAATTTTGATACAATAATACTCATCATTTATTATTATGCCATGTAAAATATTTACCAACTTTTGTTAGCTTTTGACCTTCTTGAATTTATATAACAGAGTTTAATTATGTTTTTGTTTTGCGTTGCCTTTATAAAAAAAATATGAATTATATCGTTCAATTTCATAAACTTATAATAATTTTATAAACAAATTTAATAACAATCTGTTCATTTTATCCTCATAAAAATTATTATCGAAATTTTCCTACTACTAAGAATGTACCTGTTACTCATCGAGAAGATTAATTTTATTGATATTGTTTTTATGTCCACTTGTGTGTTTCCATTATATTTTAATGTATAAACACAAGGGTCACTGCTATATGACCAAAAAATACAATACAATTTAAACTCCATAAATTACGACAAACTAGATTACAAAAGCTTTCTGTTGTTTAATTGATGCTTAAGCAGCTTTCTCGCGGTTACTTGTGCTAAGTATTATAGGGGCTCTTCATTTATTTCCAATTGTCCCCTTAAGTTGGCGTGACTTATTAATCTAAATTTTTTCTTTCAAACATTTCATTAGATTTTACTAATTGACAAAAGTTTTACAAATCGCTACACAAATCTTTGCTTGAGTAAATTTTAGTCCATTTTTTTTCTTATCCAATCTATTTTTTCTTTTCTTTCTTTCTTCAGAATGAAACTGAATTTTTTAAATTGCTATCACTATCTGTATAATTTATCAAGTAAATTAATTGATTTTATGCTTAATCTAATGTTCAATTCATTTTCAAACTCGTTTGTCTGCTTTTTGTAAAATCTTATAGTATACGAGTTTTAGTGCAATTTTTAATGTTGATCTGTTTTACGTCGCACACTTCGTTTCTCTATATTTTTGAATTTATTTTAACAACCTACACGTGGCAACGTCATTTTTTGAAGTTGTTAACATATTTGTTGGATTTAAATAAACTTTAATATTTTTATTATATATCTGTAGGTACGCTGGGTGTATGTTTACATTCAATAAGGTTTAACGTAAACTATGCGAATGGATTTGGGTTATCGAATCGACTTTTATTCAATTTTAGATTATATAACCGCGACACATCCGTAATTCGTGACTTAACATGCAATTCTTCAATGAAACCTATGTGGCAAATATCTCGAAAACTTAAATTTACCACGTTTTAAGTAGTTAATAAATTGTTCATCTACTCCTACCCAAAAAGTTGTAAATAGAAATTAAAATGTTTTGCCCAAGTTTCAAAATAACTTCAAAACTACAATTGAACGTATAATTTACAAATAGAATTTTTTATGTATCAATTCAATTTTTACCTAATGCTGAAATGGTGCTTCCGATTTGGTTCATAATTTAAAATTTAATATAGGACAATGGAAACAAATTGAATATTCAAAGCGAATTGAAAAACTTGAGTAGGTATTAAAGTGCAGATTTAATTTTAAGTGTCTGTGTTTCGTAAAACGACGTAATGACTTTTGTTTAATTAACAAGTAGATGAACAAAGTAATTAATAAGAAGTCGGTAAACAAGTTTAGTTGAATTAGTGGAGTAATTATTACGTGGTTTAAGATTGTAGGTTTAATTGAAGCCAAGATAGAATTCAACATTTTGTTGCTCCAGAAACTGACTCGTATGTTTTTATAATTAGGAGAATAATTTTAATAGGATAATTTGATGGGATTAAACGCTACTTCCGTCGGCCGTCAACTTGAGCCTCATCATGCGTCACATGCGAATGGGACGTGCTTCAATTTTTAAGTTGCCATCAGCCATGTACTCTCGTACTTTTCTGTCGATGAATTCATTGTTAGTTTTTATTACTTCAAATACAATTTGACTATAAATACCTTCAGTTATTTGAATGGACTTCTCTTCATTTTGATCATTAAATTATTCTGAAGTGAAGAAATACGTTTACAATCGAAACTGGATGTAAAAATTGTGCAACTAGTTTTCCAAATTGATTTTATTTGGAAGCTCTGCACATATTTGCTCTTATAGTCAATTTGGACAGGAATGTTCAAGGATGAGTTCAACTTCATCAGTCAATGAGCTCAGGAAGAGCTTTCAAAATAGAGAGGCACGATATTATTCTGGAAGGAACTTCTTCCACATTAGAAGTTTAAAATGTTATGAAGATATCTACACTATTAACGCAATACTTATTGAGATATAATTTAAAACAATCTGTAAGAGGAAAATTGCATAGAAGGTCTTCAAGGTTAACTTTATTGCTACTCTGGTATAGTAATTAGTTGATCTAGTTACTTATATTGTGTACCCCCGTTCAATTAGTCGAGTACCTACCGGATGTTGGCACTGAATTAAGTGATATTAAAAATAGTATTTTCAATGATGAAACCCCAAAGTGTAATTTTCTCTTGTCAAGATAAAATATCTGCAGAGCCGATTGTACCAACTTCATTTAAGGATTAAACAGACTTTTAAATTCAATGAAACTTTACAATTGCCACTAAATCAGGCTGGTGTAATGAATTTTAATAAAGGTATGTTAAATCTTTAAATGACATTGGTGCAATCGGCCCTGAGAGTTTTAAAAATTTTATTACACATTACATTCATTCTAGACTTGATTGTTGAGGTAGTTAAATTAATAAGTTAGTTTGATTTAGCAGTCGAGGTAAAAATTGTGTCTACGTAACGTCTATAATTTAATATTTATTGTTTATGCCTGTCAGCATATCGTAGAGTGAAATACTTTGCAAAATACAGAAAAAGTTAATTCATGAATTATTTAATAGAAAGTATCAATTTTGAATCGTATTAAAAAATAACTCTTGAAAAATAAAGATAAATATACGTAAATGGAATTTGGAGCAGAAATTCAAATTTTGGCGTTCAATATAGAAAAACATTGACGTCTAACATAAAATAATCTTGATGCAGCTATGGATAACATAGTTCGTATTTTGTTTTGGTGAATTTTGAAATGCTAATATAATTTTTAAAATTTTTTTGCTCCTCAGAAGTTTTGAACATGTTTATTGTGTGTTGCATATTATAATGTATTCGAAATTAATATGCATTTGGTTTTGAAATTGCAATTGCATTAGAAACAAAAGGCCATTCTGGTAAGGGCAGGTGCCTTATATTTATGGCACTGTTAACCGACCAGGTATAACATTCAACAGCTGCGTTCATAGAGTTATTAATATACATTTTAATGGCGTACTTACAGTGCAATTTTTAAATAGAATCAACCGTTTTCTGTAATACCGGCATAATACATCGAAATCATATAATTCTTGTTTCCAAATCAGTTGTAACGTTGTAGCTAAGCTTCGACATTTATATTTATCATCTTTTGCAAGCAGATGAATCATAGACGAGTAAAGTTTACTTGGTGTGGGGGGGTTTTAGACACAAAATTTCATTTATTTATAAAATTGCAAAATTCTGCGATAAAATTTAAATAAAAAAAATACCTGGTTAATGTGTAGGTAATAATTTTGTGATATATCACCCATACCCATTCATCATATCTTTCGTCTTATCAATTTGTATCGGCTATATTCTTGTGTAATATTAATACTAATAAAAACATATTAGTGTACCTATTATAAAAGAATTATTGCCACCTGCTTTTTAGCTCCGCACGTGCCATGTGTTATTTAGGATATTTTAACGTTATAAATTCGGTTATTAATGTTATAAACCTATTCTACCTGAGCAATTAAGACCAAACATTGAAAACATTCAGTTTATAAGACTTGACATTATTTATATCAAATAATAACCACAAGCTAGCTCGTTGTTAACGTATGTGACACGGGTACCAACTTCGCAAATTCTTTACCAGCATTAATGCGGCAGGTGCCAATGCATTACTATTCTGCTCAAGTGCAACACCTTGTCGTCTGGAAATACTTGCCCCATTATTCATAATGCCAAATCTCGATAGTTGTCAATGGACTATGGTCAACGTAAAACTTGAAATATTTTCTAGAGATCTGGAAAAGATTAAAAAGAAAGTAGACGGATAGGGTTTTGCGCAGATATCCGAGCATATTTTACCGATGACGAGGTAGACCCTAAGGAAATTTTTTAGAATTCAAAAAGGGCAATGAATTTTTGACACAAATAACTGGCATATAGGGGTGCATTAACATTTCCTGCCTCTTAAAACGTCTTTGACGTTAACAACTTCATTATAATCTTATTGGAATAATTAAGTTCGTTACAAAACCGTCTTCTTCATTTTTAAATTTTTTTCTCTATTTAATAAACATTGCAACCGATTAAATGTTTTTTATATTTTGAACGTTTAGTCATTTAGTTATACATATATCGAAAACATATCAAAAGATTTATTGAATTCAACATGACAAACAAAATTGATGTATAGAATACTAAACAAACGTGAAGCTATGTTGTTCTCTTTCAAAGAATTATCCAAATATTTGAATAAAATTATAAACAACTTACACTTGTGGCTATTATTTGATTTTACTGGTTGTTTATAATTTTAAAAATTTATAATACATAATATATAAAAATATTAATAACAATTCCTACGTTCAGATAAAAAAATGTTATGACTTTTGTATGTAGTATATACAATTTCAATTCATCAACAAAAATGATGAAAATATAAGGATTGGTAGTAGGTACATATTAAAAATTAAAACCATTTGTACAACATTTAGATTTTAGTCAAAATTAGTAGGTCAACAAAATTAAAAGAAAAGAAAATTATTCATCAAAACAGGGGTTTACGATTTTGCTACCTACGGAAGTTGAATATTAAAGAAGGTAATTTTTATTTTACAGCGAGTAACGAAAATATCCGGACACTACATAAAATTGCCATAAATTGCTTGTATATTAATTATTTTTAAAGAAAACAGCTTTGTTATAATATCAATAATTTATTTATTTTGACTTTAGGAAATACAAAAAATGTAAAAAATTACGTACAAAAGAAAATGATAAGGATTTAAAAAATAATAGACTATTTACAAAGTTACAAAAACATCCGGACACTTGATAAAAAGTACGTTTGGATGATGGACAACAGATATTTTATTTTCTGTTTTTAATATTTTGTAGCATACATAACCTTTTTGCTTTATACACATTCTAATATTTAGGCATGTTATTTATAATTTTTAGAAGGTTATATTAATTTACTTATAAGATTTGATTCCTGTTGAAGTCTCACTTTTAATTGTTATTTTGAATTTGTTGGGGTTAAACGAATTTTCCGGTCTAAATAATTCGTCCTACAAACTCGATAGGGTTTAAGTCGGCCGATTGGGAGAGGAATGCAACACTTTAGGACACTTATATAAAAGATATTCCTATATTCCACGATATTTGTGCTGGGATAATTGTCCTGATGATATTTAAAAGTATTTTTGATTATCATTCGTTCAGCACTTTGTAGCAAATTGTCTTTTAAAATATTTAAATGCTTTGTCCATACCACCATCTATAAATTTTAAATTACCAACCCTTGAAGCCGAAATACAGCTTCACACTAATACACTAGCTCCTGCGTGTTTCACTGTACCACACAAATTTTTATTACTTAGCTCAGAATTTGGTTTCCTCCACACCATTATTCGACCATCTGAATTTGAAATGCTATATTTGCTTTCATATGCAAAAATAACGTTATTCCACCACGTAGAATATTTGTTTTTAAACTCATGGGCCAATTTTAAGCTTTTCTTCCTATTGATTTAATTGATAAATGACACCCTTGCAACTCGACCTTATAATATATATTTTTAAATTTAGTCGGAGCTTGGGCGTACCTTCCCGTTTTTTGTACAGCTTCAGTTGTTACTCTTGGGGCACTACATTTTGGCTTTCTTTTTATTTTTCTAATAATTCTAGTTTCTTCTCTGGTATTTTGAATGTTGGATGCTGGGTGTCTGCTACTGTACTTTTACCCAAATTTAATAAATGGGCTATTTCAAGATACGATTTTCCTTTTTCTCGGTGAAAAATTGTACGAGTATATCAAAACTATCATTGCATTTACGGATCATTTTTGCTCAAATCGATTATTCTTCTTCTTCATCAGCTCGATGTTCTTTCAAACATCCAGTCCACTCCTGGGCTATATGCCTCTCCCCCATGAGAGGGGAGGTTCAGGCCACACCTTACCACGGCCAACTGCGGTTTGGTAGGGGAGCAGTCAGCGGCGGTTCTTTTTAAATTAGGCACCACACGGTCACCCATCCAAGTGCAAACCGCGAGCAACCTTCCTGAACTCCCGTGATCTATTAACCATGAACATTTGCATTGCGCTGCGTCGCTGCTCCGATTATTGTTATAAGACCACTACTGTAAAATGTGCATGTACGGATTACATTATTTATTAAAGGTGCATTATAGAAATACAATTGCGGACTTCTGAGAAACACTCTCTGGCAAATTAACTGGTGTCAGGATATTTTCGTAACTTAATAATTGCGTGGACGTTTATAATAAAATAATTGCGTAAAATTATGTTACAATTGGTTTATAGTTTAATAATTAAAACACAACCGTTTTATTGAGAATTTTCTAGGTATTTTTTGTTATTCATATGTTGATGAAGTTTTGAATATAGTATTTCTCAACTTATTTTATATTTTCAAAAAGCTGGTCAAGTAACTGATGAAAGTCATGGAGCAAAAACCCTTATTTACCTCTTTGCTTACCTCTCTCTGGTGTCACGAACACAGTGGCATAGAATTTATTATAACATTATAACAAACCAAATATCACAAAGGGGTCGTACACAGAGAAACATTTTTGGTGTTTTGAAGTAATTTTTTTTACTTACTATAAAAATACATAAAAAAAATCATCTTCTTAAATGTCTAGCAATTGGGGAAATAGCTGATCAATTCCCCCAACTCTCATCATCCCCTTGAATGCATGGAAATCCATCTCAAAACTTTTCCTAAAAAGTAAAACTTTTAACTTTGTACTTTTTCCATTTTCTTTTCTTGAAACCAATGTTCAATTGTTTAATTGCTTTTATTCCATTTTTCGTTTACTTTGGAAGCCAATTTTCTGCTTTTTACCTCTCTCGTCTCCATTGTTTTGCAATTCACATTTTATCTTTGTCCACGTTCCACACATTTACTGGATTACATTTTATACTCGTTTCAGCCACTTCAATTTAATTTTATTTCTCTGTATAGTTTCTTTTTCAAATTGCTCTCTCATTTCGTTGGTAATTTTTCTCAAATTTTCTATTAGTACTCGAAAACTTGCATTTACATCCCCCGTCAATCCTTGGTTGCGTTCGAAACAATGCACTCATTGTTTTGCTTTGTTCCATCACTTCTCGCTTTGTTCTTGCATGCGTTGATCTAATTTTTCACATTTTATTTCAATTTGCTCTGAACATTCCGAAGCTTGTCATGTTCATTGCTTCAGAACTCCTTTAGTACTTTTAGGCGGTGTTCCAAAACCCAAAGGTGAATCACCCTCTGTTTGCTTTTTAATTTCTTCCTTTTCTTTACCTTCTTGCGTGTGCTAGTCACTCATTTTATTTTTGTCAGTGTTCGCATTATGTTGCGGCTGTTGCCGTTGGTTTAATTTTTTCGATTTCGATTTCCTTATGACCTTCTCGTTATTGTTTGAATTTGGGCGCACCCTTTCGTGATTTATTTCGATTGTCTTCTTCACATCTTTTTGCACAGTTTAATTTCATGAGGGGTCATCGAATATTTTGTTTCTTAATGTTGCATGTTTGTGAGATCAATTTTTGTAACCAACTTGATCATATAAAACACATTAGATTAAGACAACTCTTCTTTCAGATATCAGGTTGTAATTTTCAAATTTTTTTGAATTTACTTAATTTAGACTAACAAATTCCCCACGTTTTGGGGATACCATCACATGAAGTGTTTTGTTTTGTTCAATTTATTTTAATTAAAATTTCTGCATAAATTCAACTTCAATTAAACCAATTTTTACTTAAATATTTTGTTCACTCGAGCTTCGGTAAGTGACATTATTCTGTGGGTATATCCGTATGGAATCGACGTAACCTAGTTTTACCCCTCTAGACTGATTATGTGGTATAGAGAGCTAATTATGATTTAAACTTTGGATATGAGTCAACACAAGACGGCGTTCTGAGAATTAATTATTACCATATCGTTTACTAGGTTATCATCTCAATCCATCCCAGTGATACTATTTTTTACATTGTTGCTTTGTATTTGTCATAATATGCAAATTTAGAATATAGTATAATAGATCGCATAAAGAAACGTACCATTTATTAAGGATACAATCAAAATGTAATTCTTAAAAAATTAATTTAAACTAACGTGATTTATTAAAATTTAATCTTCTATAAATAAGCTGGTTACTTAAACTTGATAATATTTTGTATTGTAATCTGCTTTCATTATTCGTAATAGATCCTATGCGAAATTTTTAAGTAGGATATTCCCTGTATTATGTACATAGTATTCGTATTTGGGTTATTCCCCGAGCTATGCTGTTTTGGACCTGCATCTAACGTAATTACGCCAAATTTGTGTATTTATTGTAATTGTCTATTTACCGAAGCTCGAATGAACAATAGTATATTATTCTCCGAGCCGCGTTAGATCTTTTTACCGTCACGGATGAAATTGTCACAAGGCGCTTGCGCCGAGTGACATAATTTCATCCAAGACGGTAAAAAACTCTAACGAGGCGAGGGAAAATAAGATATTTTATCGCAATCTCTTTCAGTAAGAACCAAAATACAATAAATAAACAAATTTGGAGGAAGTACAATTAAAAACAGACATAATTAAAATATTGCAATAACTTATAGAAATATAAGTGCATAAAAGTAGTAACCTTGTAAGAAAAACCATAATATGTACAAATATTACCAAACGTTAAATTTTATTTATAAATTTGCAGAATATCACATGTTTTGAACTGTTTACGATTAATGCAAAAAACTACTATTGTGTTTAAAAAACCAACGTAGTAATTGAAATTTACTTTAATTAAAGATATATTGATTACGTTAATTCAAAAGCAAATATAAATAAAAATTGCAAAGTTAACATTAAAATCTCCCTAGACGAGTTAATAAGCTCTAGACAACAATTATTTATAGCAACAGATAGCCGGGAAGGAACACCGGCTTACGCGTAGTCTGTGGAGGGGTTATCTGCTAACTTACTGAACGAGTTGCGATAAAAATAATATTACGTCTCAGGCCCGTAGCCAGGAGGGGGCACCTGGGGGCACGTGCCCCCCCCCCCCGAAATGTTCAAAAGAAACAAAAATTTTGAAAGTAAAACATTTGAATTTCGAAAATAAAATAGGTATATTTTGGAAAAACGTTTTTTCCAAATTATTTGGCGTAATTCATTGTTATTTACCTTGTCGGCTTATGGGCCGACCCTGCATATCCCTTTTTGCCTGAAAGCCATGGAATTACTTTAATACAAAAACCATGTAACGGTAAACATAGTAGCTGTTGTGAATAAAGTATAAACTTTATTTTTGGAATTTCCCACATAATCAACGAAGTTTTTCGTGACACATTGTATGCGAAGCATTGTAAAATTATTAATTCTAAAATTTTCGGCAAATAATTGCTTACGCTGTAATAAAATTATATAGGAATATAATTTTATTACAGCGTATTACATTACATTATTTTGGTAATTTTTCGTAAAAGTAAAAATACGTGAGCTATAGGCGAAACACGGCACATAAAGAATATTTGGGGGAACGCCGGCTTGGGATTTTTATGAGACATTTTGGAGGTTTATTAGAACACTTCAATATACATCTTTGCCAAATTTCAGCTTCCCGGATCTTCTGTAAGCTCAAACCAAAATTTCGGTTTCGTTACTTGGAAGATATTATAACTTGGGCAAATTTTGAAAAAATCTATTTTTCTCTTCATTTTCCAACCTTGGCCACAATTTCAATTAATTTATTATTAAAAGCATTTCCCGTGCCCGAAAACATTTCTCCCCTTGCAACGAATCAATATTGTGCCATTTTAAGGGTGGGTTGTGTTTTCGGTCAATAATTTAAGTATTAGTGTGCCATCATGGAAAAATATGAAAAAAACTATTTTATAGAGAATTTTATGCTCTTCAATTATGGTCTGATCATAATTTTTTGATACAAGCATAAATAAGCGAGTTATCGGCAAGAAATCGCGTTGGAGGAGCTAAAACCCCCCGATTGTGGGGGACGCCGGCGTGGGATTTTATGGGACTTTTGGGGGGTTCATTAGAACACTCCAATGTACATCTCTGCCAAAATTCAGCTTGCCCGAATTTTTTGCAAACTAAAAACCTTCCTTGCCTGGACTATAACGTTTGTTTTAAATAAAAATAAATTAAGAAAAATAAAATATTGAAAAAATTTGTTTGCAATAAAAATTCTCGGAAGGGGAACCCCCGAAAATTTTACTTTTAAAATATTTGTAATAAAGTAGTTTAATATAAAAATAAATAAAACTTTAAAAAAATTGTAATAAAAAGGGGAAGCCCCTTTACAAGTGCCCCCCCCCAAATGAAATCCTGGCTACGGACCTGCTACGTCTATCTCATGGCACTGTAGTTCCTGGGCTATATCTACTTTGATATATACTAACTTAATTTAAAATATTTCAATCAGGGTGTCCTATGTTTTAAGTGAAAAAGAAGGTACAAACCAAGGTTCTCTCTGTCTATGGCTATGTTTATGATGGTAGAATAACAAATTAACCGTCCTTCTATCTACCGCATATTGCATTACGTGATATCAAAATTTTGTACTAGGTACTTTTTAAATTCTCAATAATTTTTAACCGAAATAGAAGTCTAAAAATTATTAGTGTAGCTTTCCAAGAAATTATGTATATCTGTTCGGTTAATTATCTCTATTTTATTTACCTAATAAGAACCTGCACCGCACGTATTTTTGTGGTATTGGCCTTTATCAATCTAGTATAAATTTAGAAAGATTATTTTTGACCATGTTATAGCCGCACTGTTTCACATCTTTAATTATTTGCAGAGTTGTTATCCCATAAATTAAATAAATTGTATTGGTCGTGAAAACCCAAAAATAATTAATTATTTGGAACCACAATAATTGAAGATTCTGCCAACATTTTTTCAATTTATCATAAGATGCTGCTTAAGGTGGTTCTAATGTTTTAGAACCTCCTACGTAGTTTAACTAGTATGCGTTATTCATCACCAACGTGGGTGTACGTTCCATTTTTATTATCTCATTATTCCTCCATTAAATAAGAAGTCACAATAAAAACAATTTCAGTTAATCAACTCCCATAATATTATATCAAGCGAAGGATTTTTTGAAATATCTGCTATTTTCACATTCCCTCATGCCCATGGCATGTATTCGATTTTTGGATTCAAAGTTTTGTTTTCGCAGTTTTACCAATAATAATTATTGTTATGAAAAAATGTTTTGAAATCTGCACTTTTTTTTAAAATAATTTCTAGTTATTACATTACAAATAATTTCACGTAAGTTAGCAACTAGGTACTATACAATTTTAGTTGGAGGATAATAGATAATCATCTTAATAATTTACGTTTAACTACCTATTACCACTTGACGTCGGTTGATTCACATCAACAAATTATATACCATCTATTTTATTTGAGCTTCTAAAATTAATTTTATTTATTTTTATTGCAGATATCCCGACGCAGGTACCGCCACTGACGCCGGGAACTAATAAAACTATGACGGAGGCGCTTAAAGCGTCATTTGCTTCTTGGGAAAAAGAGCAAATCCGTCTGCACATTACCAAAGGTAAGATTTTGAAAATTAGGTTTTTTTAAATTCCACGTAAGTAAATATAAAATAATACAAACAACTATTATTTCAAGAAAACAATAGAATTTAACGGTGGGTACATTTTTAAAAGCAAACATTGGGTCGGTATATTTGAAGTTAACATACCGAGCCAACAGTCAAATGACCTGACTTACAACTAACAATATTTCCATATTTGTTATTTAAATATTGAACGTTAAACAACAAGCTCGAGTCAAAACTTGACGAATCTACAGGTGTTTAAAAAATTGTAATATTGTTGCTTAATTGTCAAATTTGAGTTTCAAAGTCATCTTTACCCAACATTTTAAATTATATTAAATTAGATTGCACTTGTTCGACATGTTTTTTTGACCCGTTTTAAACAGATCTATTCTATTCGAAAATAGAATCTCATCCAAGAAACTATCAACACAAAGCAATGGAATAAAAAATTAGAGAAAGAAGTTGTAGCATATCTAAAAATAATTGGACGTTCAGCAATCTTATCCTAATGAGGATATAATTTCTTAATGACGTTCGTCTAGCACGAAACTTGGTTTTTTATTTTCTACAATTCGGTAGCATTATTGACGCTTCTTGATAATAATTGGTACCTAGCGACTTGCCGGTCGCTTTTATCCATAAGTATTTCGAGAAATGAAATTGAGATAAAATTATTGAATTCGACATTTTTTTTTGTTTGTTTTGGTATCAGAACAGGGTGTTTGATCCTATACTATTGGTAGGTGCAATAGGTGAGGTGAGAGGGACGCCAGGAACCGGAAACAATCAGATAGGTGCGGGTCAGCGAAAGTTTCCGGTTCTATTGAAAATCAGCAATGTGTAACGATGCAGCATCCGCTAAATCTCGCGACTTTTGAAATTTATGTGAACATAATGACGGATTTTGTCATCGTATGATGTGTTCATTAGTTGTGTTTATTTTACCCAGAAATACTTATCACGATTACTAATTTTATTTAATTTGATTTTAATTTTAATTAAGAAAAATTTCAATTGGGGATCTTTTCGCCAAGAAAAACTGTTTTTTCAAAAATGTGTATCGCTATCACTTTTTCATAATTAAGATTCATGTTATAGCAATGAAAACTGAATATTCATCAAATTATAATTATTATATTTGCATTATCTACAACATCTAAATGGTTGAAATTTTTTAATAACAAACAAAACACTCTTAAATGATTATGGCATGTTTATGTGGTGCTACACTACAATTATTTATTTTTCTTTTTGTTACCTTTGATACATCACGGCGAATTATCCAAAAACTTGAAATTATAAAAGTCATTGAACGTTTACAATAAAACTTTTATTTTATTCCATGGATTTTATTGTTGGATGGGAACATTTTTTAAATAACAGTTTTTTTCGTTTTCAGTTAATTAGATTTTTTGTTGGTGTTTAGTTGACACTCAAATGATAGTAAGTAGTCGAAATGTTTCCGGTCGAGTGTTTTTCTAAATTTCGTATTACTGGGGTGCTTTTTTTAAACGTATAGGTTACAGAAGAATAAATTCTAGATAAAATTTAGGAAAGGTACTTAAACGGTTATTTGTTTAAGATCCCTTTTTCTAACATCAGAATGTTTGCTTTTAATATTTGCACATCGTACAAATCCAAGTTAAAAGTTGAAAAAAACCACATCGTCTACATTTAGATGCGCTTGCGGAAATTATTTTTCGTCGGCTAAGGGTTGAGTTCTTCGCGATATTATTTCCTTCCGTTTGAATCGAGTTTGTGTTCTTGGTAATTAGAAAGAATTTTAATCGGATGTCAATTTAAGAAAACTATTTCCTAAGGAAAATCGAAGTTTTTTATAATAATTTTTTAATTGGATACCTTCTAGGGGAATTTCTTTTTCATGTAAACATGGGAATTTTGTATTATGATTTAACACGTTTATGTATGTTGGACACAACCTACGTAAATTCAATGGGTTACCAATTCAACGTACCTACAGAAAATTTTCTGTAAAACAATGGTGTCCAGCACTATGTGACAATAACATTCGTGGAACATAAGTTCGTAAACCGTGGCCATTGTCTTCGACATGAGCTTAAAATAGTAAGAAATCTGACGTCAGTTTAATAGTTACAACCTTGGTTTGGTATTGTTTCATCATGTATGTCGAAATTGCAAACAACAAGACTATGTCAATTTTTTGTCTTTGGTTGTTAAAAAATCGCAAATTATGTCCAACATTTTATTGACACGAAATATCCAAAATCAAAATTCCTTTGTTATGCTATTTGCATTTCATGTTTTGGTCATTTTCATATAAACACAATGATCGACAGCTGGAATATTTGAAACACAGAATGTTTATTGTATTACGTTTTAATCACATGCTGCAAGTAAATTCTTTCTATAGTCAGTTTTGCAATAGCGCAGATATTAAAAGCGTTTTACAGTGCAGGTTAAGCCATCTTCTATTGTTCTCGTAGGTATAATTACTGATTTTTACTTTGATATGAAACAGTTCGGTTGACTGCTTACGAATTGTTCATCGGTCTATTACACACACGCGTGTATGTATGTATGTATTGCTAGTACCATGCATCAGTGCACCCTTTTTAACGATTTTAAAATTGTGTTAAACATGTAATATTTGTTGCTCATAATTTATTTTACTGTGCAACATTTAGTTTGGCTCTATTTGCACTGTAATGTTAATTTTGTAACACTGTCATAAAGTCTAAGGGTCGAGTCGCTCATAATATGTTAGTGGCAACACCATGTAGACTTTCCACGTTTTCTTAAAAAAAATAGTAATGTAAACTCATTTCTAAAAATTCGGCTATTATATTTTGCATATTTTGTTTTTAGATCCTCGTCAATGGACGGAAAGTCAAGTGACGCATTGGTTACAATGGGCAATGAAAGAATTTTCTTTGGAAGGCATAGCTTTACACCAATTTCACATGAAAGGAAAAGACATATGCGCAATGGGAAAGGATGCTTTCCAAGCGAGAGCTCCTCCGTTTGTTGGAGACATCCTTTGGGAGCACTTAGAACTCTTACAAAAAGGTAAAATTAATTAACATTTTTTAACAAGATCACATTTGAACATAAATTTTTGTTTTTTCAGACGTGGAAAAAGAAAAAGCATATTTGATATACGATTCAATATGCGTTCCAGAATTTAATTCGTATTTAGAATACAATCATCCCGTTCTTCCAGGAGAAGATAGAAAACCTCTAATCACAACTCCGTTACCTGCGCATACTCCAACCCCTGTCGCACACTCCCCAATAAACAACAACGTTTTTCACGAAGGTAAGTTTCTTTTTGCTCAATTTTGGAAAGTGTTGATGATGTTCGTTGGTTATTACAGCGAAATATCACGGAGATGCTTAAATATATTTTCGATTTTCAATTTTTTGTGAGATAATCAAATGTTTATAACATTTTGAACATCTAATAAGGCGAATAATTAGTTTTTCATTTATTTTCCACTTGTTTTCACTCTAAAATCTACCAATATGAAGATGAATATCGGTAATGTATTTAAAAGAGCTTGCGTAATAAAAAGTGAGGTACATCGTCACGCCGAAGAATCCGAAAGTTGATATTACCTAATCTAGGTTAATATGTTATGCCTAAAAGTGTGTGATTGTGTTAATATTTTTATGAATTTTACAGTTTTATTATTAAAATTATATTTCACTTGCTCTTTGTTCATCAAATGTAATTGTATATGCATGGCTGCTTGCAGACTTCCATGTTTTTCGTTCATATAGGTATATAATTTTAGTAATTTAATTGGTCCAGGTAGATATTGTTTATTTGATTAACTTAATTTGTTACTACCCATAAAACGAAACAATAGAATATTAAAAAAAATGTTTTCCCTAATTTCCAATGTTCATTAATTTTTTAACACAACTTTTGTACCTAATTTAGTTTCTCATTCTTCAATATTATAAAATATTCACATTTCAAAATTAACTTTAAAGAAGTTAATTTCCAAATAAGGTCGAATTCCAATATTATGATATTTTTATATGTAGGTATTATTTTAATTTTTCGGATATCCTTGCCGACTTATTTTAATTTGAGATATTTTTGCAATATATCAATTATTGCTCAAATTTAACACATCATGGTGCAACCGATTTCGTGATTGAGACACATTGTAAAATTGGCAATAAAATGAAATTACTTGTCTATGTAAACATTGGCCCATTTGAATCCAATCTATTTCATACATTAGACGATGATTTTGATAGTGAAAGCTAGATAAGCTTAAGTATTGCAGTTGATATGCTTCGTTTCCAACAATACCATGGACTCTCTACCCACTAAATTCGCGCAATAGTTCTTTTTTAACTTACAACTTTGCATGTACGATGTAGTTTAACAATTCAATTTTCTTCCAATTTTTGTTTTACAAAATTTATGTGTGACCAGTGCTCGATGATAACCTGATCAGGATTTTTATTTTTTATCATGGCTGTAGTTTATAAAGGTTTGTTGTTTTATCTATTTTTAACGTTTTGAAATTAATAACAAACAAACACTTTCAAGACTTTCTCAAAACAGTAGTGACTTTAAAGGAAGAGTTGGCCCAATATTTTTTCCATCATAATTATAAATTAGTTTTCATATATTATAAGAATTATAGTCACGGTTGATTATATTATATTATACCCATACGAGATACTTAACAAGGTTGTTTGTGCAACGAATTTGTCTAATCAGACTCTAATTTTGGTGGTGTAATGCTTTTTTATTATGTTATTGCAAAATATGAAGAAGTAAGATATAATTAGTGTCAATGTGAGCCTTTAACTATTTTTGTTTAATGTTTTTGTTTGTTCATGATATATAATTTTTGTTTGAGCTAATATAACGAAAATGTTATATTTCCAAGTTAATAATATTTAATAAATAATAAATATGGCAGTTATAACAGTTTCTCGTATCCAATCTTCTTATACTTATTATATTTTACAATTCACAATCGTGTGTTTAATCTCTTTTTGGAGCCTCCCTTGTATTATTTTTTGTTCGCCATGAAGCCCTTCCATTAGAATATTTTTGACAAGACGATGAAGCATTAAAATGGTAACCAGTAAAATTTGCGCACGTGTTCTGTCATATAACACCACTTGGACCACTTCCCGTGCTTTCTTCAGGGGTTGTTTCACATACGGTGGGCTGTACCGCGATTCTTTGTGCCCTTCCACTCTACCACCTCATCGGCATCTCACATTACCTTAGCACGTGAGCTCGAAGAATTTAGGTGTGTATATGTGGACATTGTGTATTGGTTTATGTTCCGGATGAACGGAAATGGGTGGAAGATTTTCGAGTGCAATTGCAAGATGTTCTTTTGTTTGACAAAACTCGTTGCTCTTGTTTTTTATTATTATAAAATGGCCAAACGTATTTTCAGGTTAACATTTTTTTGAGTTCTCGTACTACCCGATAAAAACCAGACGTTAAAAATTTAAACCGGAATTGACAAAAAACCAGAGCTTAATTCATAATAATAACATGCAAGTCTGATTTGGAGAAATTATATTATGCAGGTAATCAATCAATTTAATTAATATTTTTAACTTGTTGGTGTAGTTCATAAAGGAAACGACATTTCAATTTCCTTCGATGTTATTTTATAAAATATTGAAAAAAAAATCAGTGTAATTAATAAGTAGATTGCAGGATGTAGATAAATAACCATAATTTCTTCTTCCGATAAGTTGTATTAAGTATTAATTGATTTTATATTTGTTAATGCAATCATATATATTTATGAATATCTCCCAGTTACTTGCAATGTTTTCAGTTTTTTGTAAACCGGTTTAATTAAGTCAAGAAGTTATTTCATATCCTGGGAAACGAACCAAAAACTTTTGATATGCTCTTCCAAGATATGCGCTAATTGAAAAAAGAAAACAATTTTATTACAAATTTTCTTACTGGTATCAAATTATCTTTTCTTAACGATATAGACCGAAATAATGTTTATCATCGATAACCACAGCTTAAGAAGGCTTGATGTCATTTTAATAGTGCCCGTTTTTGTTATTTTTTTTCTTGTAGTATAGAATATTATATTCTTAAGTGGGATAACGCAAACTAATGACACAACTTAAATGACCAAATTTATTAGGGATGATTGACATTTTCAAAGGGTAGATCAAAAATTTGATTAATTATTATTATTACAAACAATTAAGGATACCTTTCATTCTACATGGCATTACGATTGAATGACTGATGCGAGGGTACTTCTATTTTTTGAATACACTTAAGGGTTGTTGAAAATTGTATTATTGTTCACTGACATTCAATTTACTTCTTCTGAATTTAGGTTAGGTATTTACAAGTGGTCGTTTTGGCTTCCATGATTGTTTTGTAGGAAAAAACTTGCGGTTTTCAAATTTTTAATTCATAGATATATCACTTGGGTGGTAAATTTGAATAAAAATAGATACTGAAGCTTATCAGTTGTGAACTCGTATGTTTACATAGCTGTAGAAATTTGATAACAGATATCCACAATCAGTATTCTACAAAAGGTCCTTTATCGTTAAAAATCGGGCAAGCTCTTTTTCTTATCTTAGAAAAGGGCTCTGAAACGGACTTATTTCCATGTAAACCGATAGCTAAATTTTAGTATGTACATAATTATTATATTCTTGGTTTGTGAGCTATTTGGAATTCCCAATGGTCGATTCTATCACAGTTGACCATTCCGATTAAATACAAAACCACAACGAATAACTTTTCTTATCAAGTGCTTTGTTTTCAGTTTCCGCTTTTTAATTAAATAAAGAAATGTACAACATGATAAACATGACGTTTTTATGTTCCATAATATGTCTGGTTACAAATGATTATAATTAATGCAATATTTTTATGACACTAGACGTTGTTCAATTTTGAAGATGATTTTTTTTATAATATAGTAATTTGGTTAAGCGCTTGGTTGAAGCTTTTCAAGGTAAACTTACGAAATTTTTTTTATTTTTTTATGAAATTCATATATTTTCTGTAATTGGTGTATGTAATTACAAAATAAATTTAATTGCCCATTTCAAAACCAATAATGAGAGCAGAATTTTAAAATTTTGGGGCAAATCTTATTATGGAATCTATAAGAATTTAATATTTAGTCAAATAGCATACAATACAAAAGGCACTTAAATTAATTTCAACTGCATTGTTTTTTATTCAATCATACAATTGATGGTATCAAATCACTTTGATTTTCCGGTTCGAATGAATATTAAATTTTACTGTGACGATGATTGATGTGATAAATTGGCTTTTTTTTTAATTTGTAGTTTTGTTTCATAAATATAGCAGAAACAATTAAGAAAACTACCTAACATTGTCAGTGTTGCAGATCTGATTAATCGCTAGGAAGTAACCATCTAACCGTCTATCTTTCTATCATAATATACATTATAATCTAGTCGAGTCTTGTTTATATGTAATATCGTTTGTAAGCCCTGTCTTTACAATCGACAGTTACATTTACAATAAGTGAAATATCATCGTTTATTTCATTAAATCGAGTACAATGAAATATTGCAAATTTACTTGTACTATGTAAGTTTTCCCCATCCCCATCGGTTTGAGTTTTCGGTAATATCTTGTTAAATCTTGACTTTAAGACCAAGTCAATTATTATCAATATTATGCACGATGAAATTCTCGACAAAAAAGTTCTCAAGAATATTTCTCTTAAAATCGACCCTTTCCAAGATAAAGCTATCATAATGTCATTCCATGTCAAATCAACCATCAACGTATTTTTTGACCCTCTTCGATTTGGCTCAAATTACCCCTTTTTGGGGGGAGGGGCACTCAAAGTCAAAATTTGATCAACGCCCTCATTTTGTGACCTTAATTATTTAAGACGACGACAGTCATGGCCAGGACGTTAGCGACATTCATTGCTAACGCAAGGCGCCCCAGTTCGACTCCGGGTACAGTCTAAATTTTCTTAACCATCTTCCGTGCTTCGGAGGGCACATAAAGCCGTCTGTACTCCTGTGTTAATGATTTGCCATCATAACATTAAAAAACGGGCTGCAAGCACATCGAAGGCAAGCCTAGTAAGCTACATAAAATGTAAAAGCAACCAAATGCTAAAGGAACTAATTAAATAATTTAAAAAAAAAGGAGAAGAATTATTTACAAAAGAAGCTCACCGAAAAGGCCTATTCAATATCTTCGTTTCACAAAAAAATTCGTGTCTTTAAGTGGTACGGTTCGGGGGGTAGAAATGATTAAACGAAGCTTTACAAGCCAAATTTGAATTATTTTGCAGGGCTGTACAATGTAAACGGACCACTTTAGGGCCAAACAATAAAATACGGGTCCGTTTATTTAGAATAACTTAGAAGTATACCAAATTTGAGTAAAATCGAAGAGGTACATGAATATAATTGCAAAAAATTGGTTGATTTGACATGGAATGACCCCATAATCTCATGATTTTTAACACAACTGCAATATTTTTTGCAGTTTGGCATGGGAAAACACTCAAGTTTTCGTCATCAAATGTGGAACGGAACAGAGGCAAATTTTTTTGAAGATATCTCAAAAATGTATGAATTTGTCGTTTCATAAAATATGAAAAGTGCAGGCTAAAAAGGGGGAAAGTCAATTTTTTCGATACCTATTTAGATTTTTGCGTCAATCGAAAACTAATACAAAACTCTATCGTAAGTATATTGCAAAGAAATATAGGCTAAAAATAAGGATAGTCAAAAGATATAGGCACAGTTTAAGTTTGACTTCGTGGGCAAAAAATGTGGAACGTCAAACTTCAAATTCGCTGTTCTGGAAAATCACAGATTTTGACATTTCCCCTTTTTAGCCAGCATTCATTCATATTATGCATTCTACGTCTTACGCATTTTTATCTAAATTAAAGGAAGTAAAATTCCGAGCATAAATTAAATACTATAATTGTTCTAACCTTATATTGATTCCGAGATTTAGCCCTCTAAAGAGCTTGGTGTTTTTTTAATAGCGTAGTTTGCAGATTTTTAGGTAGACTTTCTTTCCTGCTCATCTGATGCAAAAAGTGGTCTTTAAAAATCGCACCACGGTTATTGCTCGGAAAGGGTTGATCTTACGAAAAAATATGCTTACATTTTTTTGTAGAGAATTTTATCTTGCATGTGATATTGATTATTATAACTAATTTGGCTGTAAAATCAAGGTTAATGAGATATTTGGGAAAACTCTCATTTCGGCGTCTTTTTTCCAATACGACGTCGAACGCAGACCTCGTAGGATGGGAAAAACTTAGTATGTCCATTTCATACTTGAAATTAAACGATTTACAGCTTTTCTTGAATTATTTCCGAATTCAAATTTGTGGAGACTGATGGTCTATTGGAAATGCATTTTATTATTATAGGCACATACTTAGTCTTATCTGCGTAATTAAATAATAGTAGCTATTATTAATTATTATTACAAATTAGGTACTATAAATTATTTGGACTTCTCATACCAAAATTTGATTGCACCCATAATTGGAAGGTATACATAACTGAGAGTACAATCGAGACTCGACTGTACTTAAATTATATTTAATATAATTTTTTTTCTTAATTTATGTTAAGTAAACTTGCAATAAATAAATTGTAAACAAAGATCGTAAAAAATTCTTTTTTTTTGTCGCAGTAATGTGATTTGCATTACGGAATATTAAATTTAAAAAATTTTATAGCGTATTTATATTTTTACAAACAAATTCGAGAATATCGAATTTTAATCGTAGGTACTAATTATTTAAAGGCTTCCTTATGTGAATGACTGAAGAGTTTCAATAAAAACGAAACTCGTGTTACGGGATTTACCTATATACAATATACAAAAAATTTGATATTTTTCTAATTTAATGTTAATTAGATATTTGCTTACAAAAACATAATATTATAGATTCTGAACTAAATAACTGTGCACGGTGAACAATCGTCATCAAGAAAAATCGTGTTAGATCTGAGCCAGCCTTTCCAGGTCCATCGGATTATTTAGGCTAGCCAAACACTAACATATTTACCATTCAATCAGTGACCATTGGCAGTGTCATATCTTTAAACTTGGGTGGCTATTTAAATTCAACCTATTACGTATAAACCATTAAAACTATTAATGAAAGCAACACTACAATCGAGTAGAGAAGCTATAAACTGTTGGCCTCCTGCACCGAACTCGAATCAATGAGATACGGTAAGCTTGAGTGGCATTTTATAAACTCAGACTAATTTTATTAGAGAATACTTATAGTTTAAAAGCATGGGCGGTCGCACTCGCGGCCCTAATTTGATTTTATTATTATTTCGAGTAACAGAATTAAAAAATGAAAAACCTTTCCGCATTATGACGTATTTTCTATCTCCAAGCAAGCTAATCAAATATTCGTGAAAAATTGACGTTAATTACGGCGCAACATAAAGAGGTGTTTGTCTTCTTTTGATTTGACACGTGTGTGTCGTCTTGCACGTTCCAAAATATTCATGAAATCTCGACAAGCTTTCAATTTAGTATCTGGTTGTCGATTTCGGTTGCAGCTCACGCTAAAAATTCGGGTGTAAGGTAAGCAAATCACGTGTGTGTAGGTTGCGTCGGTGTCAGGTTCCTTTCCGCCACCGGAAGCTGCACAATACACATTCATTCCATTCAATATTAGAAAATACTGCACATTTGATAACGTTTTGTCGAGTGCATCTTGCCTCGTCATTACGCACATACTTGAGGGATAATTTATTAAGGAAATCTCGAACGGAAAACAAACGGCCTTCAACTTATTTTATTTGAACCGCTGGATGTGTGTAGTCTTAAGATTTATGAATGAAGTGAGGAAGCTGTATGATTTTATATTGCCGTACCTTTTATTTTCGGATTTTCGATCGCTTTATAAAAATGTGCAATTCTTTTAAGATCACCTTCAAACTATAAACTTAATCGGCAAAAAATAATTATTGCATACGAGGATTTGCTTCGTTGCCCACAAAACAAGTTTTAACGAGTTAATTATTATTCAATTAAAAGTTCCTTCAAGTTGCTTTTTTTGTTAAAACTTCTTACTTTTTTATTGTTACCCAAAAGCTTATAAAAATTGGATGAATTTTATATAAAATTATTCCTAAAAGTTGAATGAAATTAGAGTGGGAGAATCCCCGCGCTTGCCGAAAGCGATTCTGATGGAAGAGGGAGTCAGTCGGAAGCCGCGTGCGTTTGGAAGTAGTTGTGCTCGTAACCGGTAGTGACGTATTTTGAAACCACGGAGCCATCCAAGGGCACCATGGTACTCCAGGTGTTGGATTTAGTCAATTCATCTAACGAACCATTTTATGGAGACTGTCCTGCACAAACGTATACTAATTTGGATGTCAATACTTCTACACACACGACATGTACGGTGGTACCACAAGGTACTTTTTTTTTTAGTTTTGATATGATTTTTATTTGGTAAATGTGAGTTGTCATTTGGAAAATTGTTGCATAACTCGATTCGTTATTTTTATGTTTAAGGTTCAAAAGATTTTGGGTGTAACAGTGCATGACTATTTTTATGTTTACATTTCTTCCAAGTACTACCGAATTTCACATGAAAATCACGGTTATACCACAATTCATTTGAACATCGGTTTTTTTAATTGAAAATGCTGTATAATAATTGTAAATTTTTCCGTACCATCCAATTTTCTCCCAGTCTTCATAATTTTTTCAAATGCGAATACTCGTTATCTTAACAATAATTAAATTAAACTGAGAACTGGAGTCATGCAATCGCAATTGCATTGACATATTAGTATCATCAAGTAAATATAGAGGTAACCAATAATAACTGTAACTGAAATTACTGTCGTATACTACATACTGAGAATAATTACATTGTCAGTTAAAACTAACCCGAGTTTTTACTTCAAAGCACAAAAATTGCAAAATGCAGTTTCACAATCGCGACCATCACTTAATATCGTATTATTTATCTGTTAATAAATTACTATTAACAATAACAAATTATAACCTACCTATACTCCATATAGGTATACATAATGCAATTATTATCGTAGAAAGCCATTGTTGCATAATTTGGTCGAACGTTCAAGTTCTTACGGTGCATTCGAACCAATTTAAAAATGATATTTTGTCATGAACGAAATAGCTAAATCAAATTTTAAAAAATCACGACCGTGGCCTCATTTTATTCCAATTTATAAAATTTTTATTTGTTGAAAATTGAAAGTTAAAATTAGAGACGTTTAAGGTTATTGTTATATTGCACCACTCGAATTTCAAATTGTTTAATACAGAAATTTAATTTTTTGGTAACATTTGGCAAGGAGAATTATTTTTGTCTTGTTGGTACTACTGGTAGGTACTACTAATTGTATGTTTTATGTCATAATTAACTAACGTTTCGATTTCATCCCTCGGTGGTACCACCTAATTTTCGTTTTGGTGTTTCTATTATGTGATAAACATCCCATTACAATTAAAGACATGTGGTCAAGGTTTTTCGGGAGGTGGTTTGCTCTATTTAAAAAGTAAAACTTTGTAAGGTACCTATACAGAGTGTATTAGGTAGTACAACTAATTTTAAATATTATAATTTGTGGCTCTGAAACGGCATGTGCATTGAAGCAGGGACGGTGAACTATTTAAGGTTTTGAGGATTTCGGTTACAAAAACAAATTAAAATAAATACGACAAAATAAAAACAAATTAAGAAGTCTAGCTTGCTAATAATATTCGGTTAAGGCACGCGTTCTTATACAACAGGTGCTAAGCCATACGGCATACGCCGTTGGAGTCAGCTGCGACTCGACCCTGGTGGAGTACAGCAGATGCCCTTCGTTACACTCCCTTACTCACACTTTAAACTAATATTTTTCTTCAAATTATAAACCCGACCATTCCATCTCGGTATTTATTTACACCTGAATTCATCGAACTGTTTGGAAAGGTATCATTTGGACCTGCACGAAGAGCTAATTTGCAAATTGTCAAATACATTATTACACATGTCGTTTGTGGTTTCATCCATTCTACTGCAACTTGTCACGGTTGTAAATATTGACCAAAAGTCGCTCTTAATTTATTCCGGATTTGTTATCTTTTTCCAAATTTACCTGCTACCTGTTTCAGGCATAATAAACGATGTTTTCTATGATCCGTATTTAGCATTTTCGCTCGTTGATAAAATTAGAAATCATGGGTGTCTGACAAAAAATGACGGTAACTCTATATTTTAAAAAATTTCAAATTCTACACGTGCAGGGCAGCTTTTGGAAAAGGTGTTGAAACAAGATAGTAATCGTTTATCTTTTCACAAGTCTCATAAATAACATAAAAAAGTAGCATTTTAAATTTTCGCGGTATATCTTCCCTACCGAATTGTGTCGATAACATCAGGAATTTTTAAATACTGCAATTTCTATTCACCGGATAAATTCCGATTACTGCTGATTCGAAAAGATATCTGGACGATGGAGTAACGAAAGAATCGCGGGTTTAGAGAAGCAGGTGCCTCGTTCTTGAGCACCTGTCTTTATACACCAGTTTGTATTTTTAACTGAAACCGCTCTTGCAACTTATCAAAGAATTCTACTTGCTTATTATTATACTGCACATCGAATTGCCATAGACGTTATACCGAGTGTTTTAAATATAATTACTTGTACTTGATATTAATAACGTAGGTAAAGAAGTAATGGAGGAAATTTTAATTATCCGCGGTGGCGTCTCAATATAAAGTATCAGAATGCAAGTCGAGATAATTCTTCCAGTTCGTAAACCTGTTTTAACGTTCATTTATTTTAATAATTAGAATAAATAATGCGACGAATAATTAAAGCAAATATTGAGACTCTTCAACGATATAATGAGAAATATTTTGCAATTTTTTCTCTTTGCGTTTTAATGATGGTCGTATATTTCCTTCTTACTTTGTAAAACATTGTGCCTACACCACCACATATACGTAAGAACGAGCAACTTTGCTTATTTACGATAGTTTATAAGAAAAAACAGAAATATTTTAATTGCATACCTCCTTGAAAATTTTTATTCTTAATATAAGGTATACCTTATATTAATAAATTCTATGGAAGGATTTATTAATAGTACAATAAATTATTATAATTTTTTTTGCGCCGACTCGTGCACTTTTTTCTGGCCATTCCACTCGGACATTTAAATAATGAATACTATCACTATCGGTAACTTAATTACACAGGAAGAAATTTGTTGTTAATTATAACAATTGCCTAGTTTAGATAATATAATGGGTCCTATTCCGTATCCAAGTTGTTATACATAACACTGGTGTTGGCCCGTAAAATTTCGTTTCGTTTTGTTTCGAAAAATAATAGACAATCTACTAGTAAACGATACTTTACCGATTAACACGAGTGTTATATTATGCTTAACCGTTTGGATACGGAATAGCCCCTAATATCTTATAATATTACTAATTAAACCATAAAATATAATGTGTAGGCGTAGTATATGGTAATAAGTATTAACTACTTGATTTTTAAATTAAATTAAAATTAGTCTTTTTCTCCAAATTCTTTATTAAATGACGAGACGCGTTTCGAGAATCTAATGTATTCTCATCATCGCCATCGGTCGTTATTAAAGGACAAAAACGTAAGAGGTGTCAAATTTTATACATCAAATTAAATTTTTGATACTTATACCTTTTATACATTAACAGTTTCTTTATGTTAAATTGACAAAATACAATTTGAATTGGATAAAAATTTTACTGTGTAGAATGGGCGGAGACGTCATAATGAAAGACTTAAAGCATTAGATAGCTAAAAATTGTTCCAGCGTTTAAAAAAACATATTTTTCCAACAAAAAAATTCCAAACACCCCGGAAAATGATTTTGTTGTTCTAACAAACATGACCTCAACGGAAAATATCAGTTGACCTAAACTAGGTAGTTGTATCAACAAACATTGAACTCTATATTAAAACTGACTACTTATAATGACGTCATCATTTCACTCGACAAGTCGACAACTTTAAACAGAACAGCAGAACATATACATATTAGCGCCATCGGATAATTGGGGTTCTATTATATTTCCAAACAGTAGGTATAGGGTGATTATTGAGAATTTTGATAAATTGTTTTTATACCTATTTGCAGATAGGTATATTTTTCGTGAATTGGTGACCCCGAGTTACCTCTCCTTCTCAGTCGATATGCCCCATTCTGTGCATGTGTGATATGCGTTCAAAGTTTTTTCAGGACCTACTTGTTTAACGTGTGCTTCGAACCACGGCAAGTGTAATAGACTTCATTTCGAGATGAACTTTCATGGCAGATTACCTCGGTGGTTTGCCATTGCCTTCCGAGGAGAGACGGTCAGAATAAAGTTCTTTGTCCTGTTCGAACTCGATCCGAGCTTTTCTCATTAGCAGTAGACGCACTTAACTGCCAAAGCTATGACCGTCACCAATAACACAATATTAAGATTTATCTTATCTTATCCTATACATCGAAAGAACAATTTTGAAGAATCAGGCTCTTCAAATATCATATTTAGGTAATTGGTACTAAACACCATTCATTCTGTAGTCACAACTAGAAATTTTGCTATAACAACAGCACGTCTTAATATTATATTAAGACGTTATATTATATTGGTATTCCAACAGTCAACGGGATGTCACTTTTTAGTATCCGTATATATTTTTTACTAACTCATATATTTGGGTCCAGTCAATAACACCAAATTAAAAATAAAAATAAATAAACAGTTTTGAGGAAGGGGGGGGGGCTAATTTAACCTTAGATTACCAACGCACGTAAAATTTACTGTTGCTAATAACAGCTTATGATGGCTATTGCTAAACCAGCGATATAATATTGGGAATGCAGCGTTAAAATACTGAATGGCTTCTGATCCTTCTTGCTTAATTGATTTGAAACCTCTGGGCCATTACGTTACGATGTGAGGTCTCCTTACACACAAATTCATTCATGTTAGAAACAATCGAAAAGTTTACCAGAATCACTTGATAATTTCTGTATATAGAATTTAAACACCGGACATCCTGAAGCAAACGTTTATACAGAATATTAATTATGAACGGCACTTGGTCGTGTGCTAGCAATGACTGCCTAACAGCATCCGCTAACCCATTTTATAATAATAACAATTGAATCCTAGGATTTTTATTCGACTAATTTTTAAATTTTAAGCAAAGATGAATATTATGGAAATTTTAAAATCGTAAAATTTGATGTCGACTAATAAAACAATACACTCCTTTGAGTTAAGTGTATATAAATAGTTGGTAAAACATTTGACATTTGAATCGACGGAACATAAACATTGATAAGAAACAATAATTTGTTTAGTTCTTTGAAGTAGAATGGACCAACGAGAGAGTAGCTTAAGGGAGCCAGCCTCTCAGCGAATGGCCTATGATGGAGGCGGATCCATTCGAACCAATCCAGAATCGCCTTCCCTTTCCGGTCATCTGTAAATGAGATTCCTTTACCACTTTCTATAAACCTTTTGTTAAATTGTGGTCATGTTATAAAGCGAATTATTCACGATTACTTTTAAACTCACTCGCTAGGTAGGGGAACTCATAAATCATTCTGTTTTATGGATGAAACAACAAAAGATGCTCTTAATTACGTCACATATCACAAAATAAGATATATATTTTGCATTAGATAACATTTATGACAACGTTTTTGTTTATCTAAAAATAGACATTGACTAACGATTTCCCTTTTAATTTCAGGTGGTTATGGATCACTTAGTCGAAGTCCGGCTTGTCCTCCACAAGAAGAAATACGAGAAAATTGTTCACCTCCCCCAAATGGTCCACCTCAAAGTGGATTATTAAATCTCCAAAGAAGTCCTTATCATCATTTAAAAGATAGTAAGTTTCAATTTTTATAAAATCTATATTATGCATCCACATAAAATATATCGTATATTTGTAATCTCTAATCTACTATCATCCAGATTATCTCGATCGGATTGAAAATAATACTTTTAAAGCTATATTATCTATTATCAAAAAAATTCTGACTTTACTTATAGATAAAAGCATTAATATTGCAGTAGAAGACTTTTTCTTGCCGATATTTGATGTTGACGAATACTTTTTAACAATGTGTTTTGTTTAAGGTTTTAAAAATTCGTGTCCTCCACCAGGAGAGTCTGGAAGTTTCGAAAGTTTAGATAATAATATGCATTCAATTAACAGCGACGATTCACATCATCACCATCACCAGTTTCTACCTAATCATTTCCCAACCGAAGAACAAGATTACCATTCGTTAGAACCAGGCAATCAAACCCAATCGTATATAGAAAGTTCACCAGAATTTTACACTCCATCAAATTTAATAGAATCAAAATACCATCCTCACAATTTCGTGAAAAATAATTATGGTCGAGGTAAGCTATTTTTCTCAATTAACAAACTCAATTTATGTATTAAAAAATATTATTGATCTAAAATTTAACGGCACCAATTAAAATTTACATCATAAAGTATTTAGTTGTGAATAACGGATATGACGATCAAATAATAAACAATTTAATCTACAATATCGAATCCAAAAATTACCAAACAAAAATTTCACAACGTTCACATTAATAGTAAACATATAAATTAAGATAGCGATTAGTTGCAATTTTTATTAAACATCACAAATGGTGTTTAAAAAAATATGTAATTTAACTGGAACCTATAATCACATGCATAGAATATGATTGGAAGTCTTTATTTAATATTGTTAATCAAATTCCATCAGTCAGAAGTAAATACCTAATTGTCGAGCAAGAATAAAAATTGCTCATTTGTTTTCCTACAACTGTTATTTAAAATTAGGCATCGCCATTGTTTTAATAATTACTTACCTTTTACGGCCGCCAAGTTATTTTGAACTCATAGTTGGCATCTTAATTCGTAAAGTTGAAGGTCGAAACAACAAAGTAAAGTTTTTTCACATTATTTTTAATAGGAGGAAGATTTACCGATGGTTATGCAGACTCGTACGGACCACCTTATGATGGAAGTCCATACCAAACGGTTCCTAGTGGAGTTAATTCAGGTGGACTCGATCAGTGGCCTCATAATCCGGCTGATTTGCCTTCCATTGCTCACGCTCATTCTCACCCTGCATTTTTGACACCAGGAATGACTGGAAGAGAATCAATGAATCCCATCGGACCTGACACTAAACCAATCCTTCAAAATGGTTTAATGGGCGGGTATCCTACTAGTGCAAACACCGGTGGACCGTGTTTTACAGGTAATGACGAATTACAATAATTATGTATCTCACTGGGGGTTGTATTCAGATTCACTTTTCTTTATTCAATTTTTTCTCTTTTATAAAACTCGATTCGAGTAACTGCAGACCAAGGATAATAGCTAGCGAAGAATATACTAGTACGATTTTTTTTCACAACATAGACAATGGGGATTTCTTATAATAAATTCAAAATGTCTTTCGGTGTTTCAATTATGTTTTTCTTATATCGCAGGATCAGGGCCAATCCAATTGTGGCAGTTTTTATTAGAACTCTTAACTGACAAAACCTGCCAAGGTTTCATTTCTTGGACAGGTGATGGATGGGAATTTAAACTCACAGATCCAGATGAAGTGGCACGACGTTGGGGCATTCGCAAAAACAAGCCTAAAATGAACTACGAAAAGTTATCAAGAGGACTACGATATTACTACGACAAAAATATTATACATAAGACTGCAGGAAAACGATATGTTTATCGCTTTGTATGTGATTTACAAACTCTTCTTGGGTATGTATTATTTTTTTTATTTTGATGTTTAGGTACCAAATAGAATTGCAATTTATTTTATTAGTAATAATTTATTTTTTTAAATTTGGTTATCAAATAAAACTTTCATTTTTGACTATTCATGTTGAATAATAATTGTGGAGGAAGAGTTTAGCGATAATAATTGTGATGAACTTTATAAAAAGAACTTTTATTTTTGCGTGTGGATACGTAAACTAACGTAAATTTTTTGCATATTCCAGTTATACTCCAGAAGAGTTGCACGCGATGGTTGATCTCAAACCAGAGAAAAAAGAAGATGACTGATTGAACAACACAAATAAAAAATAGAAAGAGTGTACTCACCATTTAAGAAATTATAATTTTTTGAATGATGACGAATTGGTGCCTAATAATGTAATATATAATTAATGCAATCAACAATTTTATTGTTAAAGCCTCATTAATTTTTTGACACAATTTATAATTTCAATAATTTTCAATAAAACAAATTCTTGTTAAAAAACAGTTTTTTATAGTGTTAGTGGTTACAGTTAATATTATTTATTGCGTAACTGAAATAAATTTTTGTGTTACTATTACAAGTGGATTCATTTCAACGCTTTAAATATGTGTCAATTAATGTTCTCTCCTAAAGAAGAAATGTGGAGATAAAACGTCGAATTCTTTTCCCAAAGTATACTTATGTGTGATTTACAAAAACGATACATAAATTTACATATGTATTTATATAAATATTAACAAAATGTGCTCTCTTAATTGGTACAAAAATAGCCAATTTTGAAAGGAGAGTTTGTGTAATTGATTATTGTAGCGATTTAAGATTTTCGCCCACTCTCTTGTAAATATTATTATTGTGATAAGAAGTTAATCAAATAGTAATGTTTATATTTTGGATATATGTAAAGTTTTGGGGCATTTTGACTTATGAGATATATTATTTTCAGCCCCCCGTTGTTAGGTATTTTTTATACTGTAATCTAAATTGAATGCTCAAAATTAATTGAAGTTTTCATAATATCAAATTGACAATATGTACTAAAGAAAGTGTAGTAGCACACCGTTATCGTGTGTAAGTATTAATTATTTGTAATATGCAATAAATTTTACGATGTTTTTTATAATTCCAAAAGATTTAAATGTTGAAATCGTTTTTGTTAATTTTTGTATTGTGGTCTCAATTTAAAGTACGTTTAATATAAGTTATTATTATTATTATAAATAAAACACGTATGATATATGACTAAAAATTTTGAAGCAAGAATTAAATTTTTGGTCAATATATTTATTTAGTGTGTTAATTGATACGTATATGTATAAAAAAAGTTTTAATAAAATTTGGTTCACATATTTTTCTTAATTATGGTTTTACCTACAGAAAATCACTTACCTTTAATACATAATAATGTTATATTCCTTTTGGTTTAGAGAGAAACAATGTAAGATACGTGCAATGGACATTTAAAAGTTTTCATGGTACTTATAACAGGCAGAGGGTATAATATGAAAAATTATGCAGCGCCAGGCGAACAGAATATTTCTATTATATTGGAATATTTCATGTGTGCCTTTCCTCGCAATTGTATGGGATTCAAAAATATTAGAGCATTTTTACCTAAATGTATTTCGAAGCAACTACTCAAAAATAGGACCTACTGCTTAACGTGGAATCCGAACCACGGGAATATGACCTCGTGACTTTTTGGATTTGAACTTGTTACTAATAAATAAAGCAAATGATGTGCAACATAATATAGATTGCTAACCCCTGCGGGGCCGCGTACATTTTTTTAATAATTATTATAACGTATGATTCGAAAGTAGCTGGACAAATTTCAATCGCATCAAAAAATTGTTATAATCTAGCAATCCTTTTGATTTTTTACTGTACCTTCTTTCATTTATTTGTTATCAAATGTAATTAGTTTTATTTTAATTGTTACTATGAAAGTGTGCGAACAGAATTTTTTGCCTAAACACGTTTTTAAAATGGTTGGCGAGCAAGATAAAAGTTGCGTTTTAAATCATTTTATAAACCAAGGTTTCAGTCGAAGTACCATTTATTCGATTATTTTGAGATTCAGCAAGAATATTAGTCCTGAAAATTTAAAAAAACCGAAGGAGAAGTAATTCTAAAAAAAATTTCAACTAAGTTTCTTGCAGAAAGCCGCCAAAAACAAAATTGGAGTGAGTACACGCATACTATCAAGAAAATTGAAATTTTCTCAAACACCAATTTGCCGAAATTTAAAAAATTGAATGTAAAAAGGTACGTATAAGAGAAACATTAAACCAAGATACACCGATAAAAAATTAGCGGAGAGACCCAGAAGGGGCCGTCTTTTGCGGCAACATTGTTTAACAGGCGATACAGTGATAATTATGGATGATGAAAAGTACTTCACTTTTGCGAACAGTTGTGATGTTACAAATAAAAGATTTTATACCACCGATAAAAGTGTAGTTTCTGATAATTTAAAATCCATAAGGAAATCAAAAATCGAACCAAAAGCATTGGTGTGGGTGCGATATATCAGTGAAAGGCATTTCAAATATTTTTGTTCAAACTCAAGTTGGTATTGCTGTTAATACAGGCACTTATATTACAAAATGTTTACCAAAAACGGTTGACTTTGTAAACGAAAACCATCAATCAAGATGATAAAATCATCTTTTGGCAGAATCTTGTGTCTTGCCATTATGTAAAAAAGCGCTTAATTGGCTAGACGGTCAAAATATACAATTTTTTCCAAAATATGCAATTCCGCCAAATATTCCTGCAGCTCACCCTATTGAAAATTTATAGGCTATTTTTTACACTTAGTTTATAAAAATGATTACGGAGCAACACCAGCCCATCAATTAAAAAAAAACGGATTAAGTCCAGTGCCAAAAAAATTGATGTGCATATGCTCCAACGTATGATGAAAGGTGTTATAAGTAAAGTCAGATATATTGAAGAAAACGAAGCATTATGTGTTTCAAGTTTTTTTGTGTGCTCCAAAATATTGTGTTTGCTTAATAAAAACTAAATTTTAAATTTTCTGTAAGCAACTTTTGTTTTTATTATGATGGTAGTTTGAATTCTGCCAGCTACTTTAGACTCATACATACGCTATAGGGCAACAAAATTAATTTGAAAGCACTTAAGCAAACTAGAAATATAGGAATTCAAATAAGTATATAAAAACCTGAAATTTTATGTATACCTGCCTAGGTACCTATGCTTACATTATTACAATGACTAATTTTTTAATTATATTTTAGACGTAATAAGTAACGTCGAATTTCAGTAGGGTCAAGTGGTGTAAAAACCAGACAAATTGTATATCTTTTATTTATGAGAGATTAAAAATGATTATATTAACTTGATTATTTTCTTTTTGGAATTCCCCTTTAAATGATGGTAAGCAAGATTACGAAATTCTTTGTAGCTTCCAGGACGTAACAAAAGTAAAAATTTTGTTTACTTTTTAACTTGTGTTTTGGGCAAAAATAAGATATTGGTGGATAAACAAGACGTGACGAATTTTTTTCAAGACCATAATTATAGCTGAAGATGGCCAATGAAAATAGGAAACAATGCAGGTGAAAAAATGAATCTGGTTTTCAACATTTATTTTACACAATATTAATTTTTTTCGTGGTTAATCACCCCCACTAAACGTTTTTTGTGTTTCAGTTCTAGTTTAGCAAAAAACTAGTACTTATCTCGTTTGACACACACAAAATAAGTTATCTCTTTTGACACCATAATATTAACTATCCTATCTAGTTATGATTTTGTAAGAATAATAAAAATTTAAATGCGCGTTTTTCAAAACTTTATTGAATACACCAGTAAATACAAACAGTAACAAAGAAAAAAATTAAAATAAAATCCATATTATTAATGTAGGGGATCGTTTTCTTCATCGGATGATAATTATTATTAGATCTGGGCGAGTTTCTGTAACTGCGGTGTCTGTCGGTAAACCTCTGTAGAAATCCCAAAAAACATCCGATATAAATGGAATGAGTTCCATTAAGTTTTCTTTTTTCTTTGCGGATATTTGTATTAAGCCAATGTATTGCAAAGGCTCGATCTCGCTTCTTAAATGACAATTTTTTGTATTCGCCATCAGTGCTTGTTTTAAAACTAGTGGTTTTTGGTTCGTCCTTTGTCACCTTCAACTCCCTCAAATTACGCCAGTAGAAATCTTCTCCCGTTTCATCTTTCTTCTTAACTTGTATGTAAACCAGTTTTGAGTAAGGAAGCATAATCGTAGAAAACATATTGCGACATTTCTGTAACGTTAAAAGGATGCTTTTTTCCCGTGCATCGAACTAGTTGGTACCAATTACGTAGGGGGTGTATATAGGTGCTTCAGTACACTTCTTATTTTTTTATAAGAAAAATCTTGTATCTTGTAAAACACTTAAGCACATTGCAATAATATGATTGCTCTTATTCTGCCCTGGGCATGAATCTGAATAGAAAGTAATTTCTTCGACTTCAGCAGGCAGACCAAGAAGATATTTTGTTAAGCATGATGCTATTTGATTACCACCTCTTACTGCTAATGCTTCATGCCACAAAATTTCCTCTTCTTTTATGTTCACTTCCGATAGCTCTACACTTTCCTTTAACAGATTTTCTTTTTTCTTTAATCGTACTGAATTCGGCCTCGTTATGTTGTTGAACAAGTACTTCTTCATTTTCGTCAGCATCTAACGTCATTGCCAAATCAATTTCAGATTCTGACTCGGAAGAACAAAGAAAGGTAAGTTGACTCTGGGAGCAAAGCTAAATTGTGAAAAAGGAGATAAGTCAACTTATCTCGTTTGGAACGTGACTGAAGTTGAAGATCGAGTTACCATAATATATACACCAAAATAACTACACTTTCTGATGGCAGTTAACTTATCTTCTTAGACACAGAGTGGGCCGCGAAAATTAGAAGTCAGTTAACCACTTATCTCATTTTATTCTTCCCCGGGACCACGGAATTAATCAAAGAAAACATAGAAAAAATAGACCTACTATCTGTTAAGATATTTTCAAGTTAAAATGGCAAGTGCATTTAAATTATTTAATATTATAGTGCGTAAAATTTTTAGAAAATATATTATACTTATGAGCTGTGTATGGGTTCCTTATTGGAAGTTTTCTTCAATACCGCAAATTTCTCGAGAATTTTGGGGTTAACAAATTTAATTCCTGGGCGTTTTAGATACCTGACATCAACATCATCTTTCTTTCCTTTATCAATTTGATGAATTTAGTTAACCAATAAGTTAGTTTTAAATGCAAATTTGATACGTAACAGCATATCATTTCAATCAAGTAATCATCTTAGTTGAGTTTCTCTTATTTACAGTGGCGGCTCCTGACTTCTTTCAATGGGAGAGCACAAAATTTAAATAAAAACAAGAAATATAAGTATAATAATATATTCTAGTGTTCTTCTTTTCTTCTTTTCTTGTATGATGCCTTCAAGGAGCCGGTATCTGTTTTCATTGCGCATTGCGTGTCCTAGGTATTGCAATTTTCTAGTTTTAACTGTGTCAACCACCTCCGGTTTCTTGTTCATTCTTCTGAGTATCTCGTTATTAGTCATTTTATTATTTATTATTTATTAGTCGTTATTAGTATGTATCAATGAAACTCTCAGAATTCTCCGATAGACCCGCATCTCAAAAACCTGGAGTTTCTTCGTCGTTGCCTCTGTTAGCGACCATGACTCGACCCCATAAAACAGCACTGGAAAGACATAGCAGCGCAACATTCTGATCTTTGTTTGAGCAGTGAAATTATGGTTTTTAAATAGAGCGGCCATTTTTGTGAACACATTTCGCGCCAACTCAATGCGTCTCTTAATTTCCAGCGAGTGGTCCCATTGTTCGTTAATAGTGGTACCCAAATATGGTATATAGTTGTTAACCCTTTCGATAATTTGGTTGTTTAAAATCAGTTCAAAAAAAAAGAGAAAAAAATGATTGGTAATAGAAAGCACTTTCTTGGATATTACTAAATTACCTACATTCTACTTGTACATTATTGATGTCCTCAAACTTATAAAATAATTTTTGTATTATAGTTGACCTTTTTTTGTTAAATTATAATAAATTGTATAATTATAATTATAAAATTAATTTAATTAATATTATAAATAATATTGCCTGATCATTACACAATCAAATCGGAGACCCAAAAACTTTACCAACATTCTGAAACTTGCCAAAAGATTCACAATTAGGCTCAGGTTTATGACAAATGTATGTAAAAATTTTCACATTTAAAAAAATAGAGGTGGTCTAGCTGTAAAGGATAAACAATACTATATGGTGTTTTCTTTAGCTACATGAGATCTTTCAATAGTGAAAACTTTTGAATGAAGTTTGTCAAAGTGACAGTTCTTTGACATTTGTGTTAAGAAAGGTTTGCCATTTAATCATGAATAAATTAACACTAGCACAACGCTACCAAATTGAAGAAAGTTCGCGAAACTTATAGAGCTCTTCGCTCATTTTATGGTCGACATAATCGACCTTCTGAGCAGGCTATTCGTGTGGTGATGGGTAAATTTCGTACTACTTCTTCATTGCATGATGTGCGCACCGAAGAAACTATCGCTTCTGTGAGTAAAGGTGTGCAAGAGAACCCATTCATTTCAATTCGCCATCGTGCTCAACAACTTGGGCTTTGTCCGTCCACTACATGGAAAATTTTACATCAAGATCTTGGTTTACATCCTTAAAAGATCTAGTTGGTTCAAGAATTGAAGCCTAATGATCATCGATTGCGTCGTGCGTTCGCAGATTGGGCTCACAACAAATTGGAAGTGGATTCGTTTTTTTACCGCCAAATTTTGTTCAGTGACCAGGCACATTTATGGTTGAATGGGTATGTGAGCAAGTAAAATAGCCGTATATGGTCTGAGACCAATTCGGAACATTATCTTGAGACTCCATTGCATCCATTAAAATTGACCGTTTGGTGTGAAATACACGCCAACGCCATCATCGGTCCATATTTCTTTAGAAATGAGGAAGGAGCTACCGTCACGGTGAATGGTGTGAGAAATCGACACATGCTCAATACATTTTTGTTTCTAAAAATCCAGGATGGTGCTACGTGCCACACAGCCACCGAAACCATCGATTAATTTAAAGGACAATTTGGTGATAACATTATTTCAAGAAATGATCCTATCAATAGGCCTCTAAGATCGTGTGATTTGAAGCCTCCAGATTATTTTCTTTGGGGGTATGTTAAATCCATGGTTTATGCTAACAAACCAACAAATCTGGAAGCATTGGAGGTTAATATTCAGGAACCCATTTATGAAATAATGCCAGAAATATTGGAAAAAGTGGTCCACAATTGGACTGCTCGGATGCGCTTCGTAACGATAAGTCATGGTGGTCACATGCCGGAAATCATTTTCAAATTATAAATGGCATTAAATTTACTTTCATAAAAAAATAATTAAAAAAACATTCCATCAATTTTTTAATGTTTTATCGTGTTTTATTTCAATTTGAAGTTCTCATGCAGCTTCGAACGAAAAATGTATTATTATAATCTAAATGTATAAAGGAAGTATTTTATGAATCACGGCTTCCATTTTTGTCGATAACCAGCTCAATTTGAGATCGTCACAATCCTATTTTAAGAGGTGGATTATTCCTCCATTAATACCATCTTTATTATACATTATGTGACCTGGTCTATGAAAAGGGGGCTTGTGTCAAAAAATCATTTTCCACTTTTTTGCCGATTCGGATCGAGTTTGAGACGCTCTTTCACATGGTGAAAACTAGAGAGTCATAATTTGTTTAATTGTTTTTGAAAAGAAACAATTGTTTTTCGTATTCTCGATCATTTTTCGTGGTATAATTGTTTGGCATTTTTTATTACAACAATCTTTTGAGAGAAATTTGGTTACCAGCTCCTCTTCCGCTACATCAACAGCAGATACATCCATCCTAACGAAACTTTGTTCCATTGTTCCATATCATCTTCTGCTTGAGACAAATGTAGTTCATCATCATCGCCGAGTTTTTTACCTTTAACAGCTGTTTTCTCGATAACTTGTTTTCGCAAGTAAGCCCCCTTTTCATAGAACAGGTCACATATAAGGTACTATCATTTCGTGTGCTTTCGCTTCAATAACAATCAGTCTCAATTACTTCCTATCCATACACAAACATATCTTCCTCCAGGTTTATGACTTCCGTTCTGTTGAGATCCTTCACAACTACATTCCACCATCTCATTGATTTATTTTCTGTCTTCGCATTATGTGACCGAGCCATCGTATTCGCTATATACGCCTTAATGAATCTAACAAAATGTTAGAAATGTTTTGTAGAAAGTGAAAATAACGTAAAAAATTAATCGTTAAAAATCACCGTTTTTGTCGAACAGGTTTGAAAAACAGGGCTCCATATAAATTGTGTAACTTTTGAAATATAACAATTAGTAGCAGTCAATTTTTGTTACCAGTAATACAATATAGATTTCGAGCTTTTTTTATAAAAAAAATTTATGCTCGATTTTATCCGATTTTATTTGAGCAACACTAATTGTATCGAATAAACTCGATATCGTTTTAAAGTGAAACTGACAGTGATTTTAATGAATAGATACGTTTTTTACTATATTAATTTTCTCTTTGTAAAAAATAGTTCTTAATAACCGTTAATAACTATAGAAAAATCCTTTAAAACTAAAAGCAAAATTATTGACGAATTTTTAGATTTTTTTTAAACCCCTATCAATTACATATTTTTAAACAGTTTTCCCATTATTAGAGAAGCAGAAAGTAATAAAATTACAAGGTTTGGTAGTTTTTTGTTAATAATTCACATCCTCACCTGCCCATACATCCCAATTAATATGCTTTTGTTATTTTAATATTAAATTAAAATTTAAAAATTAACGAATTAATCAAACTAGCGAAATTAATGATAAGAAATTATTTGTATTGTACTTCTTCGCGTGTTTAAAATCTAAAAATCTGATGTGACAACACAATGTGTTCATGACTTTCCCATTTAGTAGATTCCACTTCATTTTATATTTTGTTAACTCAAAAAAATTTTAACTCGATAAATGGTAACTCATATTTTTTAAAAGAACTTATTTTATATTTTCATTTTAACAATAAAATTGTTTGCAATGAAAAATTTTTAAAATTGTAATTTTCCAGAAAAAATTAGAAATTTGCGGAATGCCGTGCTGTCTATATGCAATCAAATTTTAACTATGGGCGTAATGACGTCAGAATTAATTTTTTATAAGTAATAAAAAAATTCGTTTTATATTAATTACATAACATGTTTATATTATAAGTAAATTAGTTAAAATATTAAATTATTATAGTAATGAACAATACAAATCACTTTGACTGATCAAAATTATCCAAGGCAAACCATATTCTTTTAATAGCGCTTATTTTATTTTTGCATTTTTAACAATAATTTAAGAGGAAAGTATCAAGTGTTGGGTATCATAAGATGCGGAAAAATAAGCTCTTTCGATTGAGATAATTTTCAATCTCATATGTTCCACCGGGAAGCGGCAATGCTCTTTAACAATTTTTATTCCCCTAAAAAGGGGGTTAAAAATGGACGGTTTTCAACCAAAATCTTTTAGACAACTACTTCAAACTAGTGTATAAAATTTCAACTCAATCGGTGCACGCGTTTGTCTGAAAACGTTAACGATAGAATCACCACACATCACACTTCATACATCACACACACATCCGGACATCATTCCAAAATTGGTCTTAAACAATTCGTATGGGCTCATAGACCATGGGAAAAATGCTAACTCAAAATTTTTTTTTAACTCGATAACAATACTTTCCTTTACTACGTAAATGGGAAAGTAAAACATCAAGTGGGTTTCCAAACCAAACTCATGACTAATTCCTTGTATTTCTCTCAAAACGAATATTTGGTCTGTCACCGATCTACCCTGTCTGAAACCACACTGGTACTCTCCTATCATTTTCTCAGAATAGCATTGTAGTTTATCTTTTATACATGTGGCCAGTATTTTGTAACTGACATCCAGCAGCGCTATCCCCATATAGTTCTCGCACTCGCTTTTATCGCTTTTCTTGTGGATCGGACATATCAGTGCCAGCTTCCGAGATGCCGGCATTTTTTCTTCCTTCCAGACTTTTTGTATCATGTTGATGGTAATTTTTTTAAATTTCTCTCCTCCATATCTCCTCATCTCTGCCTGAATGCCGTCTTCTCCTGCACTTCTATTGTTTTTCAATCTTGATATTACTTTTCTTATCTCATCTGTTGGTATTTCCACTCCATCTTCACTTACGTCGTCGGCCTCTGTATCTGTGCGTTCACTCCATTTATCTTGACTTCTTGTTCTATTTAGCATATCTTGAAAATATTCCGCCCATCTTTTGGTTACTCCTTCCTTTGATCCCACCAGTGTGCCGTCTTTATTCCTGCAGAACGTTGTATCCTTGTTTTATTCTTTTAGCTCCCTGATAAAAGTTTCGTATTTCTCTATTATTATATTTTTCTTCCAACTCATCCAATTCCTTTATTTGATGTTCTCTTTTCTTCTCTCTTATTAACCTTTTGTACTCTTTTCTCTGTCTTTCATATTTCTTCCTTGTTTCCTCGTTTCGATTTGTCAACATCAGCTGTCTTGCTTTCTCTCTTTTCTTTACTTCCAATTCACACTGGTGATCATACCACTCCTTTTTTTTCTTCATAATGCTCACATATTGTGTTTTTGTTGCCTCAAATATACTTCTTTCTATTGTTGTTCGCAGGTGTTCTATGGTTTGTTGTATTTCTGTCTCTTTCAATATCTTTTCCATCTCTTCTCTATATTTTCTTCTCTGGTCTTCAGTTTTGAGTTGCATTTGTATTCTATTTCTTTGTTTAGTTACTTGTTTTCCTATACTCGTTCGATTTACCAAGGGTATGGTCATTTTCACACGTACCATAAAATAGTCTGAATCCAGGTCCGCTCCTCTATACTTTTAACGTCTTTAACTATATTTTCACTTACTCTCTATCAGGACATGGTCGATCTGGTTTGCTGTATTTCCATCTGGGCTTATCCATGTTACCTTGTGGATGTCCTTATGTTCATAGTGTGTACTCTTTATCTTCATATCATTTCCCATTGCAAAATCAATAAGAAGCCTTCCATTTTCGCTGCCTTCTTTGTGTAAGCTAAATTTACCAATTGTAGGTCGATATGTTTCTTCCTGCCCAAGTTTTGCGTTCCAATCCCCCACTATCATTTTAATGTCGTACTTTGGTATTTTCGCGTACTCTTTTTCCAGTACTTTTTTTTGTATGGACAACCAAACCTAGTCGGGTGCGTGAAGGCGCAGAGGCTGCGATGGTTGGGGTACCTGGTGAGAATTAACCAAAGCAGAGTCCCAAGTGTCATTTGGAAGGTGATATTTGGAGGCACAAGAAGAAGAGGTAGACCGAGGAACCGATGGAGGGATGAAGTGCAGGAAGACCTAATTGTGATTGGTAGAGAAGATTGGAGAAATTGTGCTCGTGACAGGAAAGAATGGAAGTCGGTGACAGACGAAGCCATGGGCCTACTAGGCCTGTAAGACATACATACATACACTTCTTCGCGTGAAGTTCTTGAGTAATTTTTTATATTAAAAACATTCACAAATTTGTTTCGACTTTATTGAAGTTCGTTTAAAACAAAATTTTACACAAAACTTGGCTTCAATTTATAATAAATTGATTTGTGTTTCTTTACAGTCTCAAATATTTTATATCACTCTTCTTATTTTGATTTGGACCGCTTTGTTCTAAATCTTCTCTATAAGTATCTTCTTCTTCAAGTGCCATATCCGGTCTCCCGGACGTTGGCGACCTCTCTCCTATGTATGTGTTGTGCGTTTGAAGTATTATCACACACATAGGGGACCTACTGCTTAACGCGGGCTCCGAACCGCGGGAAGTGTATACACTTCATCTCCAGAGAGGCTGTTCCAGGCAGATTACACCTCGGTGGTTTGCCATTGCCTTCCGAGGGGAGACGGTCAGAATAAAGTTTTTACTGAGCCCGGAGTCGAACCAGGCATTCAGCTTTAGCAGCAACGCACTTAACTGTTTTAGCTGACGACCGTCTCACTCTCTACTCTATAAGTATAATAATATATTTTTCCCACAAATCCGATTGATAATATTTTTGTTTTATATTGCGTTATATTATGAATATTTCTATTGTTAAGCACCTTTGGGAAAATTTGGGAAAAATCTAAATATCGATAGACGCCTTTTGGAGAGCATTTATTTTATGTTGATTGTTATCTATCGTACCTTTTTAGGAAGAACTTACGTCATTTAAACTTGCCACTTCTTCCTGTAAAAAATGAAGCTCATAAGCTCGATGAAACTCAGTTGAAATTAAATCTGACTAGTAAAACTTCGCTATATGGCAGATATTTGGCGAAGAACCTAAATTAGTGTAATAAATTTATATTAAAGTTTTGTATATACCTTGGCTTAGAAGAATTCTTTAAAATTCATTTTTTATCTTCTTTTCTTATTTAAAAAAAATACGAATTATAATAACTTATCCTCTCTTTTTTACTCAGTTTTCATAATAATTATAATTACTCCATGTACTACTAGTATGTAGTACATGATTACCACATGTGACCGGGGTAATCATAGGGTCGATAAATTAACGATGGATGAACTGCAGGTAGTTCTAAATAAAATGAAAAATAGTAAAGCAGAAGCAGCAGGTGCCGATCAAATCCAAATAAAATTAATTAAGTACGCCGATACGTTTTTGCATTTAAGATTATTATACTTGATAAATGAATGTTGGAAAAAATGCGATATTCCCGAGACGTGGCAGAGAGCACAGGTTATATCCTTGATCAAAAAGGAAGATCGTAATAAATGCGAAAATTATAGAGGTATCACTCTGCTCAACTCCGAGTATAAGATCTACACAAAAATTATCAACAAAAATGTTAAAGTAATATACGAAGCAGTGCTATCCGAAGAAGAGAATGGTTTCAGAAAAGTGATAGCATTTTCACTATCAAGCAAATTATCGAGAAACGGAGAGAGTTTAATCTTGAGACTCACATTGAATTCGTTGATTTCGAAAAGGCGTTTGACAAAGTCAGCAGACATAAATTATGGAGAATAATGAAAAGGCGAGGATATCCTACACATTTGATTAGAGCCATCAAGAGCTTATACAGAAATACAAAAATAACTATAAAATTGAATACCCACGAAGCGGAATCCATGACAACCAATAAGCAAGGATGTCTATTGGCTATTACTGGCTATTTTCCATAATTGGGTATTTGCAGTATTTTTCTTTTATTTTAAAAATGTTTGCCCAATATACTTAAAATAACTGAAAGTGCGATAAAGCAGGCCTTTCCCTAATGCAAATGTATTCGAGAAGTATGTGGGGTGTTTCCGCCCGGTAGAAAAACTTCTTTATTAAAAATGCGAATCAAACTTTGTATTAACTAGTAATATGTAATTCATTATAACAGACTTGACAAATTGATAAATCGATGATAAGATGTAAATTTATTAGATTAGTTTCTGATTTTTCAAGTTTAGCGAATTGGAACTCCGATTTGTCTGGAATGAACTTGTATGAACTATAATCCATAATCTATATTAACATGTTCTCATTAATAATTGTTCTTCAAACTTGATTAGTTATTCTAGTACATCTAAATTATATAGAAAAAACTAATATCTCCAGTATAATGGTTGGTTCATGAAAGATTTTAACTTAATTTAATTTTATGCTATTTTAATTTAAGAAACTTGTCCGGTTCATGCTATATTTAAGAATTCTTTAGCGTAAGAATCGCAAGAAGTGGTTTCAACAAATATCGTTGCTCATGTAGCATACAGTAATGTTAAAGTTGACAAATATTTTTAACGTAAAATTAAATTAAGTTAAAATCTTGCATGAACCCATTATTAGATTCTTAGTTGAATCCCGTTACTTAAACGTAAATTAAAATTAGCTGCTTAATTACTTGATTAAAAACAAACACAAATAAGTATTTAAAATAAATTTTACGTTTAAGGTAGGTTGCCCGATTAACGCCCGGGTCCTAATAACGCCCAACCAAAAATATTCAGAGACACAGAAAAGATAAAAACCCCTAAGTGTGGGGATTTAAAGGGGGTGGTGTGTGTATTCAGTTGCCACGTTGGCATTCCTCTGCATGGTGCTATTCGTTAGTAAAGAGAAAAACATTAAAAAAAAGTTGCTGCACGTCGTCATTTTATTGTTTCGCGATGAATCGAAAGGTAAGTTTTTTACATAATTATGCTTATATTCCTTACCATTTTCAATTAAAATCTTTAATATGTATATTTATGTATTTTTATAAATTCATTAAAAATTACATTATTTTTAAAGGATTTTAAGGGATTTTACTAGTGCATGATTGTTGTATAGTGATTAGTATTAACTGTGCCTAATAACGCCCGCTTAGGGTTGTTATATCCAAATGTGTAAGTATTTAATATTTTTAGGTACTAACGAAAATTGAACAAATCCAGCTTTAATATAATTTTGACCACGGTTTGGCTAAAATGCATGGAAGGAAAAAGCATTTCGAACGAAGATTGGTATTGTCCAGCATCACGATTAGTATCACGAATTGTGTGTTGGTATGGATAAGGAAGTCATCCATTTTGATTGTCCTGGAGTGGACAATATGTACTTATACGTAATTGATGCCAAATAGTATTATTTCATGTCATGTTTTAATTATTTTAGTATGGGCGTTAATAGGTTCAACTGTTCCTAATGACGCCCATGAATAGTGTTTTTGTTTTTTTAGCCTAAAGTAAGAATTTTTGTATTTTTGTTGAACCAAACTTCATTCTGGATTCTGGATTCTGGATTGTAGGTGGAGGGCAAGAAAACTCACACGCACTTAGGCCACTAAATTGGGCCCATTGTGCTACCTCCAATTTCAGCGGCCCCGCGCCCCGTCATTCCTCAAGCCATCCCAACTGGAGGATGAACTCCAGGATCCTGGCGGGTGGGGTGCCACTGATTCTGGCCATGTCGGGCCAGAAGTCTCCCAACATGGATCCTCTCATAGAAGTCAGAGCTGGGCAGTAACAGAGCACATGCTCAGCTGTTTCCTCCTCTTCGTTGCATCCACGACATAAAGGGTCATCTGCAAACCCCATGTTGTGGAGGTGTTTATTTAATCTGCAATGTCCAGTCAGTATCCCTGCAATTGTCCGCAGATTGACTCTGGACAGCTTCATATAGTATCTTGCATGTTTCCATGAAGGCACGCGTATTGCTGCTCTAGCTTGGTTACATGTAGTTCCTTGTAGCCATCTGCTGGTGTGCAGTTCTAGGGTATAGTGTTTTAGGAGAGTATCTATGGTTTTGACGGCGGGCGTGATCATCGGCTCCGGGCCGCAGGGAAGACCATTGGAGCCATTTCTTGCCAGCTCATCAGCCTTTTCGTTACCCTCGTTACCTTTATGTCCCTTAACCCAGCAGAGAGAAAGGACGTTTTGAGTTGATATATCATTCAGTGCCCGGATGCAATCAAGCACCAGACCAGAAGTGACTTTATGGCCCCGAAGTGCCACCAGAGCCGCTCTACTGTCTGATAGTATTTGTATGTTTTTGTTCAGAATACTCCTATCCTGAACTATTTTTGCGCAGTGTAGTATACCCACAAGCTCCGCCTGGAACACAGATGTATATTTACCCAGCGGTATACTTATGTTTAGATCAAGTTCAGCAGAGAAAATTCCTGCACCCGATCCAACATTATTTTTGGAGCCATCCGAAAAGAGATGTATATCGTAATCGAATGTTTCGTTTGCGTTTAACAGTACATTGTATTTCCTGTCAAATATATATTTAGGGTGGATTCTGTCGGATTCAAGTAGCAGAAGAGGTACTCCTTTGGAATATTCCTCCAAGATCTGCATATGGCCCGCAGTTCCTCGCCTATGAGTCCAGGCTTTCCAACTGCGCAACCTGAGAGCTGCCTTGACCGCCGTTTCCTGCACATGAAGATCAAGTGGAGGGAGGCAGAGAAGGGTCTCAAGCGCTACAGTTGGGGCCGTTCGCATCACTCCAGTTACAGCCAGACAGATTGATCTCTGGGTCTGGTGTAGGGAGGACGCTGTTGTTACTTGTTTGGTTCTGGGCCACCATACAAGGGATCCGTAGCAGAGCATGGGTCTAATGACTGCCGTATAGAGCCAGAGGGTGATCTTGGGGGATAAACCCCAAGACCGTCCCATTGCTCCCCGACACTGCCAGAAGGCCATTCTCGCTTTCTCTAGTTTCATTTGTAAATGTTTTCCCCAATTCAGCTTCTTGTCCAGTATTATTCCCAGATACTTGACTTGATCAGCTATTTTTAAGGGAGTCCCTGTTAAGCTAGGCATGACCATGGTCGGTAGCTTTTTCTTTTGGGTGAAAAGAACAAGCTCTGTCTTTGCCGGATTAACCGAGAGAGAGTGCTCTTTACACCACTTCTCTAAAATCTTGAGAGCATCCTGCATTAGGGTGCATAAGACATTCTCAAATTTTCCAGTGAGCAGTATGACGATGTCATCTGCGTATCCTATGGTGTGGTATCCCATGTCATTTAAGAGTTTCAGAAGGCTGTCTACCACCATGTCCCACAGCAGCGGGGAGAGTACTCCCCCCTGAGGGCAGCCCCTTGTTACAACTCCTTTAATGTCAACGTCCCCAACTCTGATCTCCACGATTCTCCACTTCAGTATAAAACTGATCCATCTCGCGATGGTCGCGGAAACGCCGTGGATCTGCAGAGCAGCGTTTATACTTCCGAAGGTGGCTTTGTCAAAAGCCCCCTCGATATCAATGAACACTCCCAGGGTGGACTCTCTGTAGTCCAGTGACCTCTCTATGCGCTCCACTACCTTGTGTAGCGCCGATTCGGTCGATCTCCCCTGGATGTATGCATGTTGATTCGCATGTAGTGGTCTGTGAAACAGAGCCACTTCGCGGATCTCTCTATCACACAGTCTCTCCAACGTTTTCAAAAAGAACGAAGTGAGACTGATAGGTCTAAAAGATTTGGCCAGGGAGTAATCACTTCTACCTGGCTTGGGTATAAAGACAACTTTTGCCGTCCGCCATCCTTTTGGTATATAGGCATGCGCAATGCATGCTCTAAACACCCGCACCAGGTGACGGAGCACCACGTCCAGTCCCCACTGTAGTAGGGCCGGAAATACCCCGTCAGGCCCGGGCGATTTAAAGGGGCAGAATGATTTAATTGCCCAGCTCGTTTTGGTCTCATTCACGACCTTCTTTGCAGTTTCCCAATCTATCGCCGTCGGTGACCGGCCCGTCGCCTTGTCCCAGCCGAAATCCGAAGCAGGTCTACTATCGGGAAAGTGTGTTTTTAGCAGGATTTCAGCAGTCTCCGAGAGGCTCTCTGTGTACGAGCCGTCCTCTCGACGCAGACTGCCTGGCTGCTGATGTGGATCTTTTGAAATGATCTTCTTTATTCTTGCTGCGGCGGCAGTTGATTCAATGCCACTGCAGAAGATCCTCCACGATTCGCGTTGTTTTTGACGTATTGTTCTCTTATACTCCGACTGGTGCGTCTTAAACGCTGTCCAGTCAGTGTCATTTTTTGAGTTCTGCGCCTTATTGTAGAGCCTCCTGGTCACCCTCCTCAGCTGGTCGAGTTCTTTGCACCACCAAGGTGTTGCTCGACCCCGTAATCCAGCAGTCCGTAGGGGACAGGACATCTCATACGATTTTGTGAGGGAGTTTTGCAGCGTATCGGCATACAGTTCAATCTCCTCAGTAGTTATTAAATATTCTTTTGTGAAAGTTTCTGCCTGCATATCGACCTCCAGGGACGAGGAGAGGTGGTCTAGGAAGACCAGCCTGTCAGCTCTCCTAGGGTTTCGAAATTGCTTGGGTTCCACTTTTTTAGCTTTCAACTTGAAGCAAACCCATTTATGATCCGACAATGTCAGTTCGTTAGACACATGCCAATCATATATATAATTTGAAATGCTTAACGACGCTAAGGTGATATCAATAACCGAATTGCGTTGGGGTGACACGTAAAAAGTGGGGTCATTCCCTCGATTAAGAATTTCTAGGTTTGTACTAATAAAGTAATCTAATAGAGACTTACCTCGACCGTTGCATTCCCTGCTTCCCCATGCGTGATGATGGGAGTTAGAGTCGCAACCAATTATGAGGTGTTTCTTCTGTTGCTCACAATATTCCACCAGCCCCACCATCCCCCGTGGGGGTGGTGACTCGGGTGAGTCTATTGGAAGGTAGATTGATGCCATAATGACATCCTGTTGACCATTGCCAAAGTCGCAGCTGAGCCTCACCGCTGTGAGGTCGCCGTCGCTGTACTGTGGCAGAAGGTTGGCCTGAATGTTGTTAGGTATGTAAATACATGTCCTAATTTTGTTTGTGTGACCTCCTGTAAAAACAGTGCCGTTTAGTTTTGTAAAACCTTTTACATTAGATTTTACTAACCATGGCTCTTGAATAAGAGCGATTGTATCCTTGCAGCAGTCGAGGTGGCGGCATAGGGTTGCAACAGCCCCTCGACAGTGCTGGAGGTTGATTTGTAGGAGATTCCACTCTTGTAGGGAAGCCATTTGGCCTGCCTTGAAGAGCATCCTACTCCATTATGCCCGCAGACACACCACCCGAACCTTCGCCCATCTCCATCGGAGTGGATGTGGTGTCTGTCGGCATCGTATTGGGTGCAGAGTCATCCTCAAATCTCTGCAGCCTGATTTTCAGAGAGGTGAACTTGTAGTTCAACCTCTCTCCTTTCGCTTTGATGGCGGCATCGTCTTCCTGTCCGACACCGAGAACAAGGAGTTTGCCTTTCGGCTCTTCCTTGACCGAGTCGAAGAAGACACACCATTCTTTTATTTTTGCCCAGGTGTTCTGAGCAGCCAGGCGTCTCATGACAGCCTCAGTGGATTCCGGTTCCCCGGGGATCCAAAGGGTTGCCTAGGTCAGCCTGGGCAGATTATCCACCTGGACAACATCTAATTTTGCCCCCTCCCACATTTCTGTGAGGGTTGCAATGGTTGCTTGCAGCCATTCAAGGGAACCTTGATCACAGCAGGTGATCCGAAGGATCTGTCCTGAGTAATGGAACCCTTTGAAAGTGGGTGCTTGCACTGATTCACCAGGCCTTGTGTCAATGAAGACATCCAAGGCGGTGGTAAGTTTACCTTCCACCATCTCAACCTGGGTCTCGGTGAGCTTTCCCAGGGGATTTGAGCGGTCTATCACTGCTACTCGAAGGTGCTTCTCAGCAGCCTCCTTGTAGGTGACAGACTCCGCTCTGGTGGAGGGTCTTTTGGGTGGCATTATTGCAGGTTTCCGCCTCTTTCCCTGATTGCTCAGGGGCGAGGGGAGCGAGTCCTGCGAGCGCACCCGTTTCTTTGTCACACCTGTGGGTGACTTCTTAGCTCCATGAACCGGTGGCTTTGAAAGCCTGGCCTGTTCGTGAGCTGTGCCGACAGCGGTAGGACGTTTTGCAGTGATATCTTTCGATACCTCCGCCAAACGGGCCCTCCTACGGCGTTTGGCTTCCGCACCACAGACCTTACGCCTTGGCGGACGTCGATCTGCAGTGCTGGCCTCTTCATTTATATTTTTAGACGGGGTATCCTGAGCAAATTATCGAGAAGCGGAGAGAGTTTAATCTTGAGACTCACATTGAATTCGTTGATTTCGAAAAGGCGTTTGACAAAGTCAGCAGACATAAATTATGGAGAATAATGAAAAGGCGAGGATATCCTACACATTTGATTAGAGCCATCAAGAGCTTATACAGAAATACAAAAATAACTATAAAATTGAATACCCACGAAGCGGAATCCATGACAACCAATAAGCAAGGATGTCTATTGGCTATTACTGGCTATTTTCCATAATTGGGTATTTGCAGTATTTTTCTTTTATTTTAAAAATGTTTGCCCAATATACTTAAAATAACTGAAAGTGCGATAAAGCAGGCCTTTCCCTAATGCAAATGTATTCGAGAAGTATGTGGGGTGTTTCCGCCCGGTAGAAAAACTTCTTTATTAAAAATGCGAATCAAACTTTGTATTAACTAGTAATATGTAATTCATTATAACAGACTTGACAAATTGATAAATCGATGATAAGATGTAAATTTATTAGATTAGTTTCTGATTTTTCAAGTTTAGCGAATTGGAACTCCGATTTGTCTGGAATGAACTTGTATGAACTATAATCCATAATCTATATTAACATGTTCTCATTAATAATTGTTCTTCAAACTTGATTAGTTATTCTAGTACATCTAAATTATATAGAAAAAACTAATATCTCCAGTATAATGGTTGGTTCATGAAAGATTTTAACTTAATTTAATTTTATGCTATTTTAATTTAAGAAACTTGTCCGGTTCATGCTATATTTAAGAATTCTTTAGCGTAAGAATCGCAAGAAGTGGTTTCAACAAATATCGTTGCTCATGTAGCATACAGTAATGTTAAAGTTGACAAATATTTTTAACGTAAAATTAAATTAAGTTAAAATCTTGCATGAACCCATTATTAGATTCTTAGTTGAATCCCGTTACTTAAACGTAAATTAAAATTAGCTGCTTAATTACTTGATTAAAAACAAACACAAATAAGTATTTAAAATAAATTTTACGTTTAAGGTAGGTTGCCCGATTAACGCCCGGGTCCTAATAACGCCCAACCAAAAATATTCAGAGACACAGAAAAGATAAAAACCCTAAGTGTGGGGATTTAAAGGGGGTGGTGTGTGTATTCAGTTGCCACGTTGGCATTCCTCTGCATGGTGCTATTCGTTAGTAAAGAGAAAAACATTAAAAAAAAGTTGCTGCACGTCGTCATTTTATTGTTTCGCGATGAATCGAAAGGTAAGTTTTTTACATAATTATGCTTATATTCCTTACCATTTTCAATTAAAATCTTTAATATGTATATTTATGTATTTTTATAAATTCATTAAAAATTACATTATTTTTAAAGGATTTTAAGGGATTTTACTAGTGCATGATTGTTGTAGTGATTAGTATTAACTGTGCCTAATAACGCCCGCTTAGGGTTGTTATATCCAAATGTGTAAGTATTTAATATTTTTAGGTACTAACGAAAATTGAACAAATCCAGCTTTAATATAATTTTGACCACGGTTTGGCTAAAATGCATGGAAGGAAAAAGTATTTCGAACGAAGATTGGTATTGTCCAGCATCACGATTAGTATCACGAATTGTGTGTTGGTATGGATAAGGAAGTCATCCATTTTGATTGTCCTGGAGTGGACAATATGTACTTATACGTAATTGATGCCAAATAGTATTATTTCATGTCATGTTTTTAATTATTTTAGTATGGGCGTTAATAGGTTCAACTGTTCCTAATGACGCCCATGAATAGTGTTTTTGTTTTTTTAGCCTAAAGTAAGAATTTTTGTATTTTTGTTGAACCAAACTTCATTTTTTATAAGAAAATAAAATATTTTATTGAAAATAAAAGTAGTTTATATACAGTTAGGGTTTTTGAGATATCTGATAGAAAACCCTTAGGTGGGCGTTAATCGGGCAACCTACCTTAGTTATAATTATTATATATATCCAGTTGAGTTTTTGTATTAAAATATAGTTATGTGCATAAATATTTATCCTGTTTTCTTATCTTTAGAAGATATGGATATTTTAGATTATGCGCTGTCTGGTAACGATAAAGCAAAAGCCCACGGCCGGCCCACGGCTAAATCACTAATGTCGCTGGTTTTATTAAATGTTTACAATGTTTACAAAAATGTTACATGTTACATATTATGCTTAGAAAACTTTTGTTATAGTTTTAACAGGCCAATAGAAATCAACCCTTAATTTTAACAGCTTGATGTTAAAGGTTTTATGAAACTGGACATGAAATTTTCAAGTTCTTTACAATAAAAACAAAATTTTTGAATGCGGGGAACAGTTTCTACCTCAACACCTAAGAGAAGGTAGTCAAAGTTCCAGCAAATATAAAAATTTATGGAATGGAGTTAAGATTCCCGAATCTATGGTAAAATGGGAAAATAATTACTATGCAAACACAAATCAATATAACTACGATTTAAGAAACATGCACTTAGAGATGACAAAAACTACGACAAAATTTAAAACTATTCATCAAGGCAAAGTTTTAGTAAAAAAATACAAAATTTTCTTACAAAATTATTATTATACTCTAATAATTGCGACTCAAGACCCCGGAATGTGGAGAGCCACAAAACAAATAAATTGTCAAACAACATCAAATTATACCGAACATTCGATGAGAAGATATCGTAGATTTGCAGTGCTTGGATTGTAATCTTCTTTGAATGTTACAATACCACGCTGCTTTATCTGTTTGCGCCTCTTTTATTTGTTGTTTGTTTTATTGCGTGTATTTTTTTTGTTGTAAAGTGGTTTATCGGTGAATAAATATATATTTTTTTCTCACGGAAAAAGAGAAATCCAAGATTTTGCTGATCATTTGGAAAGAATATTTTTATCCGGACGATGATAAAGAATTGTTAGATTAAATAAATAATTAAAGTCGACAACCAATACAAAATGAGATAGCAAAGCAAGTCGGAAAATTGTCAAAAAAGAAATGTTCAGGATTTAAAAGAATTTCCAACGTATGTAGTTTTAAATAAATAACCAAAGAATTTTTGTGTTTTTCAAGAAAATACAGGAAAAGAGTCATCACAGCTCAGATTAACTGAAAAATCGGAAAAATTGACTTGACGCACATCAAACATCACGGAACTTGGTACATACCATCATAGTACTTAATAAATAAAAATACAAATTTAAAGATTTATCCCAAATGGTCATTGTGTTTTTGTTTTGATCCTTTAAAAAGGCACATAGCTTGTGTATAATAGACTTGTAAGAAAAAGACTATAACCCCATCCAGTGGTCTAAAAGTACATAAAAATGCTTTGTAAAGGTAAATTAATACTTTATTTAAATATTCAACATTTTATTTTTTCAACCCATAAATGGGATTAATTTTCTAGTACCTATTAATCGTCCAACGTTGAGCTAAATTGCGCAACCATCGATATAGAGGTTGTAACCCATTTTTATTTCATTGTTATTGAATTTTAGCTTATATTATATTCATTATCTGAATATAAGTTAACAAATTCGTCGTTTCTTGGGTATTATACGACGTTCAATGAAAGATTCTGAAGAAGGAGTCATTTGTCCGTCTTTGGTGGTGTTTATACAGGTCTTTTTAATAAGCACTTTGTTTTTTAATAGGGGAATTTGGATGTGGTGACAGTTTTGTCATTCTGTTTATTGACATGTCAAGTAGACGGTTTATAATGTATTATATTGTCTTCAATTTCAATCGAAAATCGCATGAAAATAATTAAAATCCACTACGAAAATAGCGGAACTGTGAAAACTGTATATTACAAAATTTCGGATATTTTCGGTCGTTACAATCGTCCTTCTGAGACCACTATTAAAAATTTGGTGGTTAAATTTGAGTCTACTGGTTCGGTACATCATATACCAACAGTAATATCAATAAAAACCACTTCTCACAGTTAAATGTTTAATTGCTGACCGGTTTCGTGCTGAACTAGCACATCTTCAGAGCAATAACTCACAAGTCAAAATTAAAATATAAAAGTCAATAAGTAAGTGAAAGTGTTGAGGAAGGTCCAACTTCATCAATTCCATGACGTTCTCGGCAATTGGACCCATTCACGAGCACCACATCACAAATTTTTCGTAAAGATTTTGGTATAAAGCCTTTGTGACGTAATGTCAAGTTTTGCTAATATACTGACGTGTTCTTTTCTGTCCAGCGACCAACCATTTATTTTTTTGAATCCGTGAATTCAAATTTTTTCTTTAAATTATTTTTTCTTTCCAAATTATTTTTTTACCCACTTTAAATCAAACACACTCTTACAATTTTAAACTAAAATTTCGTTATATTTATTTACAACAAATTCACAGTACATAATTTTCTCGCTCAAAGCGGCCTATATGCTCGACTCTGCTTGGCGTTCACTCCTCAAGCGTCCTCTACGGTCGACTGCCTGGAGGTGACTGGCCCCCTTCTCCTTTCAACGCAAAAGTTCTTTGTTTGCGCACAAGGATATCCATTTTACAAATCCCCTCCTTTCCAATTTCATTTACAATAGTTTTTACATTTTCAATTTTAAACATGTTAATTTTAATTTTTGATTATTACCGAAATTTGGCTAGGCATTGAAATACAGTTCAATACATAGTAATCATACAAAGTTTAAAGATAATTATTTTAAATTAATTTCCATTATGCATTTCTTTTTCATCAAATGCCATGTCTTTGCATTTACCAATTTCATCATACAAAAATGAATCGATGTCTATGTACGTGTTCTTGGTGGACATTAGTCTAATATTATTTTAAATACATAAATTGTAGAGGTCTAACATTATATATCAATAAAGAAATACAGAACTTTAACCCAAAATGTGTTTTTGTAAGAGAGTCTTATATCAACATTATTTCATGTATCCACAAATTCATATAAGATGTTCATTTGAAGTAGAAGCTCATGAGCTTAGTTCCACTTTTGTCGGTCATTACTTGGTGAAGTACGAATCTCACGAAAAATATGTATAAATCCTTTTTTGTAAAGAACTTAATTAGCTTTAAATTTTTATATAACTATTTTTTCCATAAAGTTAAATTATAGTTGAGAAATCAACCAAGTATTTTTTCCTGTTCCCCATCTCTCAGGGACTCCGACTTACAAAGTTGAAGGGGAAAAGTTCAAGATTATATAATTAGTGACACCCTAAAGAACCATCATAACATCATAATATAAAATAATCCATTTTGCCATGGTAAAAGGTTTTCCTCCATCCGCAATTGTTGGCCCCATAAGAAAATTAGGTACACATGATGATTATGTTAGTCCCAGTATATATTAATTTTTTTGAGAACAAAACAGACCCTCTTGGGGAGAGGGGTAAGACAGACAAGTGAAAACAATCATTGTTAATTATAATTAAAATGTACTTAATTAAATTTTAATGTTAATCTAAATTGATAGTTTAAACTAAACTAATGATGGTAAGGAAAAATCAGCCCTCATGTTCATTCCCTATGTTTGGGGTTGTAAACTGTAAAGTGTTACCTTTATAAAAAAAATAGGACAAGTATGTTTTGTTTTACTTTCTTGCGATATAACAACTTTTCATCAAAATTGGACATGGTGCAGTAGATTCTTCAGTTGAAATGAACTGGATTAACCCTATAGCTAAAGTTGAAGAGAAAATTTCCGCTAAATATATTTATCTACTTATAATCACTAACTAATCTATTAAATAAAAATAATCAGTATTGTTTAAGTTATTTATCTTCATCACTTAAACATAAAATGCACAATAGCACAACAAATTAAATATAATATTATAATTTATTATTATATTATAGGTAATGCCTATAAAATAATTATTTAATAGGATGCCTTAAATATTGTGGGTTTGGATGAGGGTGGTAATCGATGGCATTCCATATTCCAAATAAATTAATGGGGACGAAACATACAATATTACTTTTCGCAAAAAGACTAATCAATTCTATTTCCAATAGGCAAATAACCTAATTAAAAAAAATATTTTTTTTTATTAATTATTAATTAAAAAAAATATTTTTTTAATTAATATCGGGAATATCTCATATTTTCTTAAATATGTTGTATATGATTTCAAAACAAACTCGTTTTCATTATTATTTAAGCCACTACAAGAAGCCCATAATAAGGACATACTGTTTGCTGTGGATTCCGAACCACGGCACAAGTAATTTCGGAGAGAAGACGGGATTGAACTCATGATGCTTACATCAAGACTCTCGAGCCTATGTACAATAGACCAAGGGACTTGTATAACCTGTTTAAATGGGAAGGGAAGTATTTTAAAATTTTACAAAAAAGCAATTTAAATTGATTTAGATTAATAAGTCATTATCTATTAATTTTCTGTAAAATTGCAACTTGACAAATAATATAATAGAATACATAAATCATGATTCTCAAGGGTTAAAAACCATTTAGATTCCGTTGATAATTTATAAGATTAAATATTTAATTGTTTTTCAGATAACATAATGGTATAAAAAGAATCAAAAAATATATTTTATGCATCAGTACCTATCACCAACATGAAGGTTCTTATTGCACTCGCCGTAGCTGTCCTAGCTTTTGCTCAGGTAAGAAATTTTAATTTTTTTAATTAATAATAAATGGTTTTGGATACAAAATCTCTTTTAAACTTCAACTTATATTTAAAAGTAAAATATTTTTTTCAGGCAGAAGATTTGTCTCAATATACACCCAATGATCTATTCGTAATTCCGGATAAACCAGCACCTTACAACCCCAAAATTGTAGGTGGCAATGAAGCTGAACCACATTCTTATCCACATTCGGTAAAACTTGGAAATAATAAAATGTTACTTTAGGTTTTGATTTGCATTTTTGCCTTTAGTGTGCCGTGTACATTGATGGTTATTCATTCTGCGGAGGTTCAGTCATTAGCAAAGATGTTGTGCTTACAGCTGCTCATTGCGTTGATGGGTAATGCTAAAATAACATTACTAAATTACATTATTATACCCTACTTATAATTTACAGTGCCAGAAGTGTAGAAATTGTTGCTGGTGCACATAACATAAACAACAAGGAACCAAGTCAGCAAAGAATAGTGTCTACCAAATTTGTCGTTCACCCAGATTGGGATCGAGGACGATTGATAAATGATCTTGCACTAGTAAAATTAAGTACTTCATTGGAATTGAATGGCAAGTTTCCATACGTAAAATAGTGAATAAAAATTAATCATTCTTAATATTTATAGATGCTGTGCAACCAATCGCGCTTGATGGCGGTGATTGCTTAAATACAGATTTAGACGGTACTCCGGGAACTGTTTCAGGATGGGGAAGATATGGTAGTGGCGGTGGTATTAGTTCTGTCTTGAGAGAAGTTACAAACCCAATCATGTCAAATACCGAATGCAGACAATGGTACAACATCATTAAAGATACACATATTTGTTTAAATGCATCAGGAGGAAAAAGTTCATGTAACGGAGACTCTGGTGGTGCATTATTAGGTACCCGCAGTGGTAAAAAAGTAGAAATAGGCATTGTATCTTTTGGCAGTTCTGCTGGTTGTGCTAGTGGATATCCAGGTGCTTATACACGTGTGGCTTGTTTTTCTGATTGGATTAAGGAAAATCTGTAAAAAGTAATAATTTTTTAATTTAAGAACTAATCACTTTTACCTGATGTACTAAAATTATTGCAACGCTTATCAAAATAAAATAAATATAACATTAATAACGTATTATGTTTTTATAATTTTTAAAAAGTTTTTATGGGTCAACAGGGATATCGTCGGCTTAACATGCAAATCAAAGGGTTAACAATCTTAATAAATGGAGAACATTCTAAGTCATTTTTGTACGTAATTATAACGATTTTTAAAAAAGGAGACAAGAAAGACTCAAAAACATCGGTTTAAGTGTGATTACTAGCTTCAGAAAAGTGTTTACTATAATACTACAGAACAAACTAAGAGAGGAAGTCAAAACGATCCGAAAAGCATGGGAAAAAAAAGTATTCCAATTTTCTTGAAAGAATTATTAGTACACCTCACTACGTAAAAATTAGGCTTCAATTGGGTAACAAAGCAGAAAAATTGTTGGAGCGCTGAAATCGTTGTAGTGGGACAACAATATCCCAAAAAAAAAAAAATGAACAAAAGTTATGATGAATCGATTCTCTGGTATGGATGTGAAGTTTCGAGCTTAAATGCGAACACGCAAAAAATATAATGGCAGTCGAAATCTATATATCTGCGAAGAAGTGCTCGAATATCTAGTTTGCAATATTTAAGAAATCAATAGATAAGAAATCAAATGAAAGCAGATGAAGATGTAATCCAAAGAATTGAGAAACGCCCCGTTAGTAGGCTCCCTACGTTAGTTTTGGCATCAACTAATAATAGAGGACAACTTATAGCCTAAAAGCCTGCTGATGACCTAGAAGATCTTGAAAAAATGGAAAGAGATGGAGATTAAGGATCGGGTAAACAATTTCTAGTATGGTGCAATATTCAATGTATAATTTATACAAGAAATAAGTATACTATGTATAGATACTCCAGGGTGACAACCTTTCCATAAATTTACATCTGTAATTTTTGGAATTCACAGCTTGAAATAATTTATCATAAAATGTATCGATAAATAAAGTGCTAGATAATGGTTGTTATTTTAATAATAGCATTATTAAATTACGTATGTAAGAGGTAATTTATTAACTGTCATTGTTTTTCTGTTACGATTGAAAATTTAAATTTTCCTCATTATTTGTTTATGTATGACCTAAAACTACATTCTACAACCTACATTCCACGTTTTCCCCGAAAATATCGAGCCCCGTCAACTCGACCATTAGCAGGAGTGCAAGGAATTACACGACCGAGATATGATACCGCGGTTTGGATTCCACGTTGAATCCACGTTTATTTTATTTTTTTGCAGAAATGTAGAAATGGTAAAATAAAATTGCATAGCCAGATAACCTAGTAAAGATGAAATTGTCACGTAGACGTTTTTCAAAAACATAACAATAGTTAAAACTAAGTAAACTAAACAATTAAATCTGATTAATTCTTCTAAAAATTTCATGTGTGAATTAAAAAACATTGAATAAGTTTGTTAATGTTGTATTTCTTAATGAGCTAAACGCTAAATACAAGCATAAAACAAACTTAACGTAATAATTATTATAATAGTATATAAACAATGGTGTTAAATTTGAATATTTATTACAGTTTAAATTAAACATTTCATAATTATCAGTTTGATTTATTTGAAAATGGAGTTTAGACCAATAATATCTATTTTAAATAAATGATCCTTTCAACAAAATATTCACTATAACGAGCATCAGCAGCTGTGGTTGTCTTCAGAATCACAATTAAATGAATTATATTATTATATTATATTATATATTAATATATAATTGCGCTTTGCCCTTGGCCCTTAGCCCTTGGCGCTAGGGCAATAATGACGGCCTTCACAACCTTGACCTATAATATACTATTTTAAATCATCTTACATAATATTTCTAATACTTAAATTATTATAATATTTTGTTGATGATTTCATGATATATTTCGTATTCACGATATTTCAATAACTTTCTTTCAAGTAAATATACAAGGTGTTTTCGAAAGGGTTGGATTTACTCACTATTGATATTTATTTTTAGTTATTTCCTTTTATGATAATAAATGATAGTGATTTATATGGTTGTGACTTGACAAGGTAATTTTGGTATAACAATTTATTTGATATCTTCGTTTTTACGCACATCGTAATCTTATTGGTACGTTTTGGTTTAAAAAAATTTAAAAGTTAAAAAAAATAAAATTTTTAGATGTAATGCAAATTTCACCAACCGGAGTTTCCCGTTCTAAAAAGGATATGAGGTTTACTATGGTGGGTAATAAAATAACATGGGAAATTGATTTTTTCTAAATTCCTGCTTCCCATTATAACTGATATGAATAAAGAAAATACCAAATTAAAGAGATTTTTTTTCCGCGCCTAAAGATACCAAACACTTAATATTTTGTTTTTTAATTATTGTTAAAAAGTCGATAGTAAAATTAAGAAATAGCGCTTCTTAAAAAAATATTAGCGGGCTGGGTCTTTGCATTACGTCTAATGTGCTGCATTGCTATTGTATGAAAGCCAAATATTACAAACAAAAGTTACTTTGACAGATTAAAATTAATTTTGTTAACAATGAAGTGGTCTGTTGAAGAAAAAGTTTTCATAGAAAAATATTATTACAGCGGTAATAGTTTACGCCAAATACGTGACTTATTTTCTGTTAAATTTAATAATAGCCAAATTCCATCAATATCGGCCATACAGAATATAATTAAGAAATTTGAAGACACTGGTAATACTTCGACAAATTTAAATAAAGGTATTAACCAAAATTATTAATTGAAGTTGTCTTATCATTATTTTTTAAATAGGATATCAGAGAAACAACCATGAATTGGAAGAAACTATATTAGGTTTAATTTCTGCGAATCCAAATGCAAGCATTAGATCCATTGCAGCTGAGTGTAATGTTGGTAGAGAAAATGTTCGAACAATTTTAAAAAAGCAAAAGTACCATCCTTTTAAATATCAATGTCATCAAGAAATATTTTTGTTTGACGAAGAATCCAGGCTTGTATTTTGTGAGAAAATGCAAGAACGTGCTAACAGAAACCGAAACTTTCTGAAACAAATATGTTTTACAGACGAATCTACATTTACATTAAACAATGAGCCAAATGTACAAAACCATCGCTATTGGGCTATACAAAATCCGAGACTAAATTTAATGACCGGCTCACAATATCCTCAAAAAATTAATATTTGGGCTGGCATTTATAATAACCGTGTTCTTGGCCCATTTGAAATACTTGGAAATTTAAATTCAGATATGTATTTAGATCTTCTTATAAATAATATTGGTCTTGCGTTAGACGAAATAGCTCCTGAACACCATGAGGTCTGGTTTCAGCAAGACGGTTGTCCAGCACATTTTGGGGTAAACGTTAGAGATTATTTAAACCAAGCATATCCAAATCGATGGATTGGTCGTGGTGGTGCTATAAACTGGCCAGCCCGATCTCCTGATCTGGCACCGTGTGACTTCTTTTTGTGGGGTCATATTAAAAGCAAAATTTATAAAACTCGTCACCCAAATATTGATTCTTTGAGGAACGCGATCTTTGCAGAATGCAATCAAATTACTGCTAGACAGCTAGCAAATGTAAGAGAATCATTTTATAATAGATTGGGTTACTGTTTAGTGCAGAATGGAGGGTTATTCGAATACTTGTTATAATATTATTATTATTTGGTTACTTTCGTTCAGTATTTAATAATCCAATTGATATTTTTCTTATTCTTGGGTTTTGTTGACTAAATAAAACTACTTTTAACTTTTAATATTGGTCAATTTGTTATAATAAAATAATATTCAAATTGCGTTCTTATTATTTTTAAAATAAAAACAAATTTAAAAGTTTAAAAACAATAGCAATGCGGCACATTAGACGTAATGCAACGACCCAGCCCGCTAATATTTTTTTAAGAAGCGCTATTAGACGCGCTATTAGAACGGCGTGTCGTTCGCGCGCGCGTCTTTCGCACCGTCCGTCGAGCTCGGTCTCGCGCCATGGTCTCCCGCGGAACGTCCTTGCTTAGAGACCCCGTAAGGTCGGCGTTCGTGCGCCGACCCCGGTGCGTTCTCTTCGGCCGCCATTTAACGTTCAAATCAGAACTGGCACGGACTCGGGGAATCCGACTGTCTAATTAAGACAAAGCATTGCGATGGCCCATGCGGGTGTTGACGCAATGTGATTTCTGCCCAGTGCTCTGAATGTCAACGTGAAGAAATTCAAGCAAGCGCGGGTAAACGGCGGGAGTAACTATGACTCTCTTAAGATTATACTGGATTGGTTAGGTTTCCCCCAATCCAAATACCTACTTTCTAGCGAACGCCGTGACCTCGCCCACGATCTGCGTATTGCAATCGTGTTCTGTCGGGTCGCCGCGCACTCAATGCCGAGCGAAAATAAATTAACCTTACTAATGTCTGTATTCTTTCTGTTTCAGGTTCGTTAAGTCTCCCCTGAGGATTCGGCCCGTCGAGGGTCGAGACCTCGCATCGTATTTTTTCCATACTGTGGAAATACCCTGTCGAAGGGTAACGCCCAGTTTAAAAAGAAACAGACATGGTAAGGCAAACATCTGGGAAGCATCTCGTGACCCGGGAGCCGTGAGAGAGACCAGCTATCTCCCCGGCTACCCAAGGGAGCCGAGCCAAATTGAGACGTCAAGATGACCTCTCCCTATCGGGATGCTTTCTCTCTGGTGCCCGGTTTAAACCGCGCACGGCCTACACATGCTCGCCTCGAAGTTTTGCTAACTTCATGTGTGAGCGGCGTGTGAGTTCGTACAGTAGACGTACTGTTCGAACCCCGTCATCAGGTCGTGCGCAACCAAAACCGGACCATGCACCAACCAATTTTTTTTGAGCTGTTTCGTTCGGCAGTCCCCCCATACTCGCTCATCAACCCATATCCGCCCCCCGGTGCGTTCACGCGCACCGGGTGGAATAAAACGGCCCATATCCGCCCCCCTCATGTTCACGCATGTAGGGTGGACAAAGTGTCGGAGACGAACCTAGTTCGCGAGATCCGGTTAGCCGAGATATATCGAAGCAGCCGGAGATCGAGCATTTTGTTTCTTTCGAACAATCTGCGAGGCGACGAATATTGAGTAAATTTGAACAAGCCCGAGGGCGTGCTATTGCGCGTCTCTCGGGCTTTTTCCTTAAAAATTTTTAGAACCTCGGTTCTACATTTTCATCGCGCTCCTGCGCGTAGTCGCCTCGCCCACAATTTCTCCGTCTCCGACACGAAAAACCCCACCTCGTAGCGGTCCCCGTCGGTCCCTCCACCATAAACGGTGTGCCCGGGAGTATGCGCAAGCATGCTGCCCGGGCTTTTCTACGAACCGATTTTTGGACCACCCGCTGCGAGGGCCCCGCCCATCTCTTTTCTATATACACCCCTCCCCCCTCGGCGGTCCCCGTCGGTCCCCCACCTTAAACGGTGTGCCCGGGAGTATGCGCAAGCATGCTGCCCGGGCGTTTCTACCAATCGGTTTTGGACCACCCGTCGAGAGGGACCTCCCCCTTTCTTTAAACCCCACCCTCACCCCCTTCCCAAACGATGAGCGAGTTCCCCAGCGCGGCGTACCTAAAAAGTGTGGGAAACCATACTTACCTGAACACCAGTCATAGTTGCTCCACCCTTCCTCGGTGACGACGGCATACTTCGTTTATCGCCGTCGAATCCCGGGGGGGTCCAAAGGGAACGGACGGTCTGACCATCCGACCGGACCGCTCCCAGGCTTAGGCAAGACCGGACCCGGCGCCTTCACGTGGCGGCGCTGTTTTCACTAAGACCGGGACGGATCGAACAGTGGCCGGGCAGCTGTAAATGTCCGGAGGCGGCGTGACGGCTCGTCGTGGAGGGGGCAGCCCCCCCAAACCGTCTAGCTTGCCTCGGCTAACCACCGGGGCAAGCGAAACCCTGGTTAGTTGGCAGCACTACACAAAAAGCCTCGGATATTGGACTGTCTCCTGTTGACGACTCTGCGTGTCCCGGACTTCCCAACGTGACAAGCGACCTTGACAACGCCCTGCAAGGGGCGGCTAGCTCTGCTATGACCTACCAAATTCCATTTAAGGCAGGTCCCTGCGTCATTTGTGGCAAGGGGTTCACCAAGCCGAAAGAACTAACGGACCATTATGCGACGCACCACCCCAATACCGCCATCAAATACTCATGCGGCAAGTGTGACAAATGTTTTCCCGGTCATAGACCGGCAACATGCCATTACACTAAATGCACTGGCCCCATTACAACTCCATCTGAGGGACAATTCCCATGCACGCTCTGCCCTCGAAAGTTTGCCACCAAAAGCGGCCTATCTACGCATACCCGCGGTGTCCATCCCGCGCTTAGAAATGAGCAGAAGCTCGCCGAACTCCCGGGACCCAAATCCCATGTATCTAGGGGCACCTCCATATGGACAGATGAAGAGACCAACCTTCTGGTCTCCGAGTTCATAAAAATCGACGGCGAGCAAAATTACTCATTAAAGTTGGCCGAGTTCTTCAATGGCCGAAAGACAGCCAAACAGTGCCGAGACAGACTTGCCGTGCTTAGGAAGCGCGCGTTCCCACCTCAAGCGCTAGCGGACCATATGGCCAGACAAGGGGATGAATCCGATACCCCCACTCCCGAGGTTGCCGCCCGTGTGACGCGTTCTGGGCACACGAACCTCCTAAACTTAGACAAGGAGACCGAGAAGGAAGAGTCTGGCGACGACTCGACCGACAAGGTCCCCATACCAGGCGTAGACTTCACTCAAACCCGACAACCCGCAAGGGCAAGGATCCGATCCCACCTTCTAGGGACGGAACCAAACCAAGAACACCTGTCGAAGTGGGTGCGCCCTCCCAACGCATTAGTGCGAGAAGGGGGGCTACACTCAAGGTTACCATTCCCGACACCTTGAAATCCGCTCCGAGAACCCGAACCAGCTCCGGCAGCAGTGCAGGAACACCCATACCAAAAAGGACCAGAGTTGGCAAAAGTCTCCGACTACCCAATTGAAGTTAATTTATTATATATAATAAAAAACAGGTTGGCAATTGCCAATCAAAAAGATAATCTGCAAATTGGCAGAGATTTCATGTTGTCATAAAAAATAAAAAATAAATTGTCTCAAAAATTTAAATTATCTGTTTCGGGGTCTTTGGTATGAATTTTTGATGGGATTTCAAACCGCATTCGTTGGTTGGTATTGTAACATACATTTAATCTGCATGATTTTTATAGGTTATTTCTAATGATTTTTGTTTTTTTTTTCAGGTTTCCGAATCCGGTTTGTATGGGCGTTTATTCATTCTTCGCTTGTTGGTAGGTCTCATGGTAAGTATTAAACATTTTTTTTTCTTTTCAATTCCAGTATGTCGTTTTTTTTATTCACGCCCAGACCTTATTTCATGTCGGGTTATTGGTTTTATATGATTAGTTCTCGGTAATAACAACGGTCTTTGTTATGTATCGACTAACGATGTTTAATTAACTAATTTATTTATAAATAATAAATATAATTACAATTACAATATTTACAATATAACTTGCTTGTTCGATGACCAGAACGAATCTGTCTTAGTTATTTACATTCCTGCAGACCATTAACTAGTTTAGTGGTTTTATGTTGGTACTTGCAGATATCAACTTATAAATATTTAAATTCAAACATCACACTCTTTCCCTCTTAGTCTTTTCATCTACCTAATCTAAATATCTCGCTGGCTTTACAATATTCCTTCGAGGACGATCTGCAACGCTAACCTCGGGGGTTTCTTCTCTCGGCATGTCATTTTCTTCTTTCCTTGTGATATCCATTGGAGTATTGCCTTTTTCCTGATGCTCCTCGGACTGTAAGGTCTTTCCGTCTTCTACCTGTTCTCGCTCACTTCCTTGGTTCGTCTCGGTTCGTATTTCACTTGATGTAGTCTCCTGATGTAGAGGCTCTTCCTGTTCGCCTCCTCGTTTGGGAACTGCCTTAAATATCTGGTCCAAATGCCTTTTCCACCATATACTGTAGCCTGGTACTTTGCATAAGTATGTTCTTACTCCTAGCACTTTACCAATTTTCGCCCTAATCCAGAATGTCTTGTTTCTGTTTCTATAATCTTTTACAAAAACTTCATCTCCTTCGTTAAATAACTCATTTCTTCCCCTTCTCATTATTTCGTGATCTACAACTTCTTTCTTCACTGGCCTAAGTGCATCAAACCTCGTTCTTATCTGTCGATTGAACATTCTATATGCAGGGGTTGCCTTTGTTGTACAGTGTTCTGTAGAACGATATATCAATAGATATCTTGCTAGTATACGGCTTGTTGATACATGCAAATTCTTTGGGTCTTCTAAAGCTTTCTGTAACGCCACTTTAATTGATTTCACTGCGTTCTCTGCTGCGCCATTTGAAGCTGGGTGGTACGGGGGGCTTAAACTATGGACAATTCCATTTGCTCCACAGAAACTTTTAAATTCCCCCGATGCAAATTGTGGGCCATTATCCGACACTATTTGTTTTGGAATTCCAAATTTAGAAAAAATCTGTCGCAAGACATCTATTGTTGCCTCTGCAGTAGTAGGGCTCATGTGTACTACTTCAGGCCATTTGCTATATGCGTCCACTAACACCAAATACATTTTTCCTTGAACTGGGCCAAAAAAATCTACATGCACTCTTTCGAACACTGCTCTTGCTTCCTGGAATCGCAGAACTTCTGACTTTGGTTTTATATGTAAAGGGTAAGGGTCGTGGTTTTAAATACTTTGGTACTGCCTCCTTTACAATTGAAGGGCTTGGTGCAATAACCGTCCACGTGCAGCATACACAGTTTTGAGTAAATTGAGAAAAACGTACCATTCTCTTATTTTCCAATTTCCATTAATTTTTGCGTCTGGAATAGATATATTGATCATAAAGTAACTTCACTTGGTAATTTTTACAATTATATTGATTGTGGTTTTTTCGAAATTTTAGTCATAAAAGTGTACGTGGCCGGTTTTTGCCACCAAAATAGGGAAAATATGGAATGAACAGGTTAAAATTAGATAAAAATATGGCTTAACTCATTTTATTCGTGTGCAATGAATATAATCAAAAATTTTTACGAGGGGCATTATACTGTCATATTTCTTGCTTTTTAATGGAAGCTTTTCTTTGTATGCCAAAGGGGCATTATTTAAGTCATTATGTGACTTATTTAAGTCATTATGGGGCATTATGTGAGTTACGTGGCCGCTTATTGCCACCAATAAATTCACATTTTACAACTGCGCTTGCAACATATTTGGTGCAATAGTGGGTCACGTAGACATATTCGGTATTTCTAAGCGTGATACGTGAACGATTCTTGCACCAAACGATGAAGCGGAATTTTTTTGATCAAAAACTGGCGTTAACTCAATTTTGACAAAATCGGTCTTTGACCGGTTATTGCACCAAGCCCTTCAATTGTTAACTTTACTTTCTCAAACTTAAAGCAGCCCAACTTGTTTTCAAAAAGTTCTTTGTACCTTACTAACAAATTTTCTACGGCTTCAGATCTCCCGTTCTTCAGTATGTTATTAATTGTTACTGTAATGCCAAACATTTCCATTATGTCTCTTCCTAGTAGGGGAGCAGCATCGTTTCCTTTAATTATTAATAACTTAACTGGTTTCTGAACTTTACCCAAACTTAACGTGACCGAAATTTGTCCAGCAGTTGCAAACGAAGTACCGTTATAGTATTTTAACGTTGTATAACTTTTTTGTAAGGGTATGTGCCTAAAATATTTCATATAGGTTGGCCAACACATTGCTGAAATTGCCGCCCCAGAATCAATCTCCATTAAAATAGGAATTTTATCTATAAATACATCCGCATAGAATTCATTATTTATTTTAATAATTTCATTAACCTTATTTATACACACATTACTTCTTGGGTCTTCCTCCCTCTTTGCGATTTCCAAATAGTTCGTTCGTCTTTGTTTACACATTCTCGATATGTGTCCTCTCCTGCCACAATTGTAACACTTCGATTGCCTTAACCTACAGGCATCCCACCTGTGACCATCTTCACCACAACAGGAACATCCAGAAGAACGGTTTACTTGAGTGAATTCTTCTCTTTTCGCACCGTTCGGTTGATTTTGCTTCCCTCTGTTGTTTAACTTGTAGCACGTCTCCTCTTTGATTTGTAGATCCATTTGCCTTGCATCTCGTGAGCTCTTCAAAGCTTGTTCTTTTTTTATAGCTATATTGTATATGACCTCCAATGTTGTTACTGTCGGATCCACTTCACTTACGCGATCGTACACCGAACTGTCTTTCAACCCCATAACAAATTTGTCTTTCTCAAAATCACTTAAACAGTTACCGAACTTACAATTTACCGATAGTTTCTTTACCCGAGCGTACCATTCCACTACGTTTTCTTCCGCCTCTTGTTTCGCTTTGTGAAATCTTGAACGTTCGTTAAAAATCGAATCCTTTATACAATAATGCGTCTCGAGTTTTTCCCATAATTCGATTAATGTTTGTGTTTCAGGTGATTTTGGATTACATAAATTGCTTAACGTTTCGTATACATCGGAGTCGAGTGCCGTTAACAAAATTGCGATTTTCTTTTCTTCTGCCACTTCGTTTGCAATAAAATATTGCGAAAGTTTCGCCTTGAAAATTATTAAATTGTCTTGTTGCTTAAATTCTGGCAATTTACCCAGTAAAGACATATACTGTACGGTCGATGTCGACATTTCAAAATCAAAACAACACAATCACGTGAACACAAAAATAACTAACCACGTGTTACAATTCTCAAATGTACTTACAGTCACTTTTTCCAATTTTCCCGTCGCCAATTGTTATGTATCGACTAACGATGTTTAATTAACTAATTTATTTATAAATAATAAATATAATTACAATTACAATATTTACAATATAACTTGCTTGTTCGATGACCAGAACGAATCTGTCTTAGTTATTTACATTCCTGCAGACCATTAACTAGTTTAGTGGTTTTATGTTGGTACTTGCAGATATCAACTTATAAATATTTAAATTCAAACATCACAGTCTTGTTCTCGAGGAATTTACACATCAGGTCGGGTGGTGTTTCTTCGTACAGCTCGTCCAGTTGTGCAGGGAGATGGATGCCATGATAGGCCGCCAACTCCAACTGTTCTTGCATGTACAAATCGCACTCCCGTATCCGATGTGTAGGTTCATCGAGAACGTCGCAGGCCGGGCATAGTCCGTCCTCCGATTTCCCCAATCTCTTGAGGTGTCGGCCGAACTCGCCATGACCGGTTAGCATTTAAGTCATCTGAAAAGAATTGTTAGTTATTTTATTAGCTACCTTGGGGATGAACTGGTAGGTAATTCTACCTACCACTCCATCATCCCACCTTTTTTGCCATTCTAGTTGAATAATCTCCTCCATCTTCCGTTTCATTTCTACTCTGTATCTATATTCGTTTGGGTCTATTCTTACCCCCATAAAGGTGGTTACTTTCTTGTTTTTGGCTTCACGCCATGACAGTAGTCGTAAGAGTTCTAAGTCGATTGGGTGGATACCTGCCAAAACACCCGCGGCTAAGGCCGACACAGTCCTATAACATTTTGCTATCACTCGACAGCAAAATCCATAGCACGATATCAGCCGGGCCAACGTGTGCTTATCCCTTATTCTATGTATCCAGATCTCGCTTCCGTAAGCCAAGATGGGGACCACCGCCCCCTGATAGATCCTTCGCATAGAGTTCGAGGTGTCCAAGTTCCAACCACTTTTGGCCATTCGATGCAGCGCATGGACCAGTTTACTGGCTTTGCCGCAAACGTAGTTTACGTGCGGTTGCATCGATAGGTTTTCGTCAATAAGGACCCCAAGGTACTTGTATTCCCTTGCCACCTTTATCTTCTTTCCGTTTAGTTTTACGTCTAAGTCGTAATTATGGACTCGCTTCGGGTACAAGCACATGATCTTCGTCTTCGTTTCCGAGAGAGCGAGTTTCATGTCCTTGCACCATCCGCTTAGTTGATTGACGCACGTTTGTAGTTTTCTTTGCAATTCGATTCGGGAAGACGCCGTGACGACCGTCGCGATGTCATCCGCGTACGCGAAGGTATGAGTACCCTCTTGTTTTTCTTGCTTTAGATAGTGATCCAGAAGTGAGTTCCACAGGATCGGACCGAGGACCGAGCCCTGGGGACATCCCTTCGTGGATCTTTTCCCTACCTTTGAGACCCCGGAAGTGAGAGTCACTTCCCGAGCTGAAAGGTAGCTTTTGATCATGACCTTTAACCTGTGTGGGAGCCCCTTTTCGCTCAGCGAGCGGAAAAGAGCCGGCCACCACATGTTATCAAAAGCTCCGGAGATGTCGTAAAAGATTACCGCGAGAAAACCCTTGGCTTTCCTTCGCTTCATCTCCGTAGTATCTATTTTTACATAAAATGCCTTAAGGGCTGTTGTGGTGCTCATACCTTCCACGAAGCCATATTGGCACCGATCGTGGTAAGGGGTATTACTTTCGATTATTCGTTTTTTCATGATTTTTTCCAAAATTTTGCCGAACACCGGCAAGAGGGTGATCGGCCTGTAGTTCTTAATGTTGCTTGTTTCCCCATCTGGGTTCTTGAGTAGGATCTTGAGGACCCCCTTCTGCCACAGTTTGGGGAAATAAGCAACCTTAATGCACGCGTTGTATATACCCATTAGCACGTTTTTGATGACAACATAGAGTTTTTTAAGAAAAGATCCCTGAATGTTGTCAAAACCCGGTGCCTTTCTGGCTTGTGTCGTCCTGATTAGGTCATCCAGCTCGTCGCTTTCGACCTCCCTGACCTGCGCCATGTCCGGCACGCCCCTCAGATTTTCGAAATCCGACCGCATGGTTTGGTGATCCACCGTTGCATCGGAGTTTCGATCGTCGTCGGGGAGTAGACCGTTCATGAGGTAGGTCAGGGTCTTTTTCGGCGTTTCCGTTACCTTCCCGTCCCCACCACTGAAGGTGGTAAGGATGTTTTTGCCTTTGTATTTTCTAGCCGCTAGTTTGTAGGTAACCCCCCAGGGGTTGGGTACAAGGTCGTCCTCGACGAACTTTTGCCAACTCGCCTGTTTTGCTTTTTTGAGTATATCCAGGAATTTCTCCTTGGATTCCATCATTGCAATGTACAGCCCGTTCTGTTCGTTCTCAATGCGGTTCCTACACAGGGCCGCCTTCCGCGAGAGATAATTCTTTCGCGCTCTTTCGAGATTGTCGGTCCACCAGTCAGGCCGGCCAACGTAGATCTTCTTCATTTGGGCTTTCCTATTGATTAGATCCTGGATTTTTCCGTGCAATTCGGAAACCATGTCCTCGATTTCGTTTTCGGTGGTTAGATTGTCCGACCTGGGGCCGTTTTCCTCTACCCATCGAGCTAACTCCGTCTCAATGGTTTCCGCTTGGATTGTATCTGGGTTTCTATTCCTACTAATCCTGATGGGATTATCAGGTGCTCCTATCTCAAAAGTGATTGTTCTATGGTCTGTGATTATGACATGTTCCGCAATATCCCATGAGTGGGTTATATTGACGGTGTCGCAAGTGCCCAACGTTAGATCTACGTTGCTCTTCCTGCCGAGGGAGTCCTCGAATGAAGGCGGTTTGTTTGGTCGATTGAATACGAATAGTTCGTGCTGTACAATGAATTCCTCCAGCGCCTGCGCCCTGGAGTCGGAATCCACGGTGTCATACCACACCTTCGATCGGCAATTAAAATCTCCGCAAATGTATGTCTTCCCCTTTCCGCAAACACCCAGTGCTTTCCGGAGGTCTTCGAGTGGAATCTGTATATCCTCTGAGGGAGGAAAATACGTGCCTATAAAATAGTAGGTCACTTTGCTACTGAAGGTAATTGAAACGACCGTTACGAACTTGCTGGAAACTTGCGGGAGGAAGGAGAACGTGAATTCATTTCCTACCGCATCGTTAACCATAATGCAAGTTCGGAAGTGGTCGCCGAAGATTGCTGCCGTCCGTGTGTTTGGGGAGAAGGGAAGACGAAACCCTCCTGCTGCCGCAGGGTAGCAGTAGGGTTCCGAAAGAATGGCCAAAAGTATGTCTTCCTGAGCAACAAAGCGTTGCACGTCGGCCGTGGCGGCCTCCGAGTTCCTTAGGTTTACCTGCAAGACTTTGAGTGGCTTACTCATTGGCAATGTCTGTAAGCGTCAAAACTGAATGGGCATAATCCATGAGTCTTGCTTTGTAGACCCTACACAAGTTAGATCCCGTGGTGTGACTGGCATCGCTGTATTTGGCTCTGACACAGTTTATACACACATGTTTTGCCCGGTCGTTCTGCACCCCACAGGCACGTGAGGCGTGTTCCGTGGAGGAGCAGAACGCACCTCCGACTACCCAGCAAGAGTCCTCTGCCCCATGTTTCCCTACCTCCAGACACAAACACTCCATCACCCACTCAGAATCCGCACACCTACCAAAACGCAACCTTAACACTAATTGCGGCGCAGCATGAGGCTGCCAACGCTGAGCTCACCGTCGGAGAGTCTTTTGCGACGCCCGACGCCACGTTGTATAATGAAGCGGTTGAGACGGGAGCGCAGGCTTTCCCCAACAGTCCAAACTTGGGGGGAAATATAGAATCGATAGAAACACCATTAGAAACCGCTATCATTGCCAACTCTCCGGTTGAACAATCCCCAGTAAAAGACCCGTCCAATAATAAAAACACGCCATCTCCAACAGAGCGGCCCTCCTCGAATGAGCCACCATGCGAACCGAACGAACCCCTTCCCGAATGCGACTGGAGAGAGTTAATCATGATTGATTGCTCCAACGTGCCTCAAAAGTTAGATTGCGCAGAAAGATTTTTCAATATCTGTAAAAATAGGATTCCCACGCGCGACGAAATCGACCAGTACGTTCAAGAATTGGTCACGCTAGCCAAGACCGATAGAGTCGCAAAATCCAAACCTATAAAGAGCAACGCAATAGAATACTCCAAGCGCACAGCGGCGAAAAAGACCCAATACGCCAGAACCCAAGAACTTTACAAGCGCAACCCCAGCCAATTGGCCAACCTCGTCATAAAGGGAGGCCAAGACGAGCTGGGCGACGGTAAGAGGCCGCAGGTGCCCTTTCGGGAGGTCAGGGGCCTATATGAAGAGCTATGGGGCGGGCGCGACATACGGGCGGACCAAGAGGCGGACGTGGAAATGGAAGATAGACCCATTGATCTAATAACGCCCAAAGAAGTGGCATTTAAAATCCAAAAACTCAAGAACCGAGGCGCGGCGGGACCTGACGGGGTCACCAAACTCGGAATACGATCAGCGGGATACAGCGAAGCCCTCTCCCTCCTATTCAATGTCATCATCCTTACGGGACACTATCCTAAAGCTTGGCTCAACAACCGAACCACATTTATCCCGAAGGAGGGGAAAGACCCGACGAAGCCGGAAAACTGGCGTCCTCTGACCATCTCATCCATACTAGCGCGGTTACTGAGCTCCTGTATAAAGACGCGGCTAGAAAAATCGATAGACATATCGTTAAAACAACGCGGCTTCGTAAAGGGCAATGGATGCTTCATAAACACCATCCTCCTAGATGAAGCTATCAGACAGGGCAAAAAGAACAGTCTATGCGCCGCCCAATTAGATCTATCAAAGGCGTTCGACATGATCCCCCATAGCGCCATTACTGCGGCGTTGGTGGCCGCACAGGTTCCCAAAGCACTCGCAAGACTGATCATGGGCATGTACATTGGGGCCCAAACCACCTTTACGGGCTCAGATATAACCATACCCCTTAGTAGGGGGGTCAAACAGGGCGATCCTCTGTCCCCGACCCTTTTCAACATGGTTTTAAACCCAGTATAACGGATTTTAGATCTTATATCCGTTATCGATCAACCTAAGACAATAATTTGTTGACCACTTCCTATTTTATTCAAAATTATTGAGACGGGTCCATACACACTTCCACTCGCATTTTTCGTTCTTCCGTGAATACGCATGTCAGGCGGCCATGTTGGATGGAACTTCACTTTTGGTTCTGACCGTCGAAGCATATAGTTCGGAGTGTGTGTACTGCTGCAGTATAAGTTCATTTTATTGCTATTGCAAGTGAAGATTAATACAATCGAGTTAACTAAGATCTACATCGAGTACACGAGGGTGAGGCTGACATAATTTTTTGAATACGGAAGTTTACCGTAGCACATTTTTCGTTTTGACATCTGGAAGTCAATCGCCATCTTTTTTTGTGTGCCCGAGTATTTTATTCCAACTGCACTTTGCGCATGCTCTTGCGCCCTCTATTGGGATTTTGGGAAGTGACAAGTTGTCAACATAGCGCACCGAATTATTTATTTACCAACCCGCTTTTGTCGGTTAGTGCAATTAGTCAATTTTGTCGTCGTGTCCGTTGCCGATTGTTTCGTCGTACTGTTAATATTGTTGTGGCACGATCCACCGAGTAACCAAGCGAGCCTGCGTCCGACGTACTAGCGATTTTGAAGTTACCTTTTGGAGCATATCTGTCCAGCCATTGTCCTATCACCGAGTCGTGGGGTCGCTGAGGATTCATCACTCGAGTCGTGCAATCCTTCCTGGAGAACCGAGACCTGGCGAGCAGTGCATCAACATCAATTCTCGTGTGCAATCCATCCAAGCAGGTTGGGGGTACCTGTCACCATCAGTTTGTGAGCTTGCTGAGTACTTGGTAAGACAATTTTGCTTTCCTAATCTGTTTTGGGTAGTGATTGCCATATTTCAATTACGAGTTGTTTAATTAACGTCACAACGAGGTGTCTTGCTTTCCCAAGTAACATTTTTAGCCTGCAAATAGCCTGTAAATAGCCTGCACCTGACACAGGCCTGTGTCAGGCCTGCAATTTGTCTGTGCCTGCATTTAACCGGTAATTTAGCCTGCGTCAGGCCTGCCGTTGGGTTATTTATCTGGGCCTGTAATTAGCTAATAATTTAACCTGCGGCAGCCCTGCGTCAGGCCTGCCGTTGGGTTATTTATCTGGGCCTGTAATTAGCTAATAATTTAACCTGCGGCAGCCCTGCGGTTATGTTATTTATCTGTGCCTGCAATTTAGCTAATAATTTAACCTGCGGCAGCCCTGTCGTTAGGTTATTTATCTGTGCCTGCAATTTAGCTAATAATTTAACCTGCGACAGCCCCTGCCGTTAGGTAATTTATCGGCATAAAACAACATAACATTTTTTTGAAAAAAAATTTAATTGTAAAAATTAATCAAGGTAAATTAACGGTATCTTGGAATATATATTTTCAGAAATTGAAAAATGCATATCCATTATAATAACCTGGTATAAGTGTGTACACGTGTTGCTCGGAGCTGCATTTTTAAACATTTAATAATTATCGGCGTTTGTTCTTTTTCCGAATGCTGTTAGGAAAAATTCTGTTCACACATACAGTGGAAAGTGTATTTTAATAAATGAAAATTTTTAAAAAATTACATATAAAACTTAATACACAAAAGTGTAAAAAAAAATTGTGGGTTTCTGAGATTTGAACCCGGGGCCTCTCAGTACCAATGGTTTGGTTAAAATTTTTACAGGTTTACACTGCCAAAATTTTATTTGCGATTGATGACTCACGAATATTTTTTTCTAAAAGTTTCTGGAAAATTTAAATAATTTTCAATTGTAAAAATTAATCAAGGTAAATTAACGGTATCTTGGAATATATATTTTCAGAAATTGAAAAATGCATATTCATTATAATAACCTGGTATAAGTGTGTACACGTGTTGCTCGGAGCTCGATTTTTAAACATTTAATAATTATCGGCGTTTGTTCTTTTTCCGAATGCTGTTAGGAAAAATTCTGTTCACACATACAGTGGAAAGTGTATTTTAATAAATGAAAATTTTTAATAAATTACATATAAAACTTAATACACAAAAGTGTTAAAAAAAAATTGTGGGTTTCTGAGATTTGAACCCGGGGCCTCTCAGTACCAATGGTTTGGTTAAAATTTTTACAGGTTTACACTGCCAAAATTTTATTTGCGATTGATGACTCACGAATATTTTTTTCTAAAAGTTTCTGGAAAATTTAAATAATTTTTAATTGTAAAAATTAATCAAGGTAAATTAACGGTATCTTGGAATATATATTTTCAGAAATTGAAAAATGCATATTCATTATAATAACCTGGTATAAGTGTGTACACGTGTTGCTCGGAGCTCGATTTTTAAACATTTAATAATTATAGGCGTTTGTTCTTTTTCCGAATGCTGTTAGGAAAAATTCTGTTCACACATACAGTGGAAAGTGTATTTTAATAAATAAAAATTTTTAATAAATTACATATAAAACTTAATACACAAAAGTGTAAAAAAAATTGTGGGTTTCTGAGATTTGAACCCGGGGCCTCTCAGTACCAATAGTTTGGTTAAAATTTTTACAGGTTTACACTGCCAAAATTTTATTTGCCATTGATGACTCACGAATATTTTTTTCTAAAAGTTTCTGGAAAATTTAAATAATTTTTAATTGTAAAAATTAATCAAGGTAAATTAACGGTATCTTGGAATATATATTTTCAGAAATTGAAATATTCATATTCATTATAATAACCTGGTATAAGTGTGTACACGTGTTGCTCGGAGCTCGACTTTTAAACATTTAATAATTATCGGCGTTTGTTCTTTTTCCGAATGCTGTTAGGAAAAATTCTGTTCACACATACAGTGGAAAGTGTATTTTAATAAATAAAATTTTTTAATAAATTACATATAAAACTTAATACACAAAAGTGTAAAAAAAAATTGTGGGTTTCTGAGATTTGAACCCGGGGCCTCTCAGTACCAATAGTTTGGTTAAAATTTTTACAGGTTTACACTGCCAAAATTTTATTTGCGATTGATGACTCACGAATATTTTTTTCTAAAAGTTTCTGGAAAATTTAAATAATTTTTAATTGTAAAAATTAATCAAGGTAAATTAACGGTATCTTGGAATATATATTTTCAGAAATTGAAAAATGCATATTCATTATAATAACCTGGTATAAGTGTGTACACGTGTTGCTCGGAGCTCGATTTTTAAACATTTAATAATTATCGGCGTTTGTTCTTTTTCCGAATGCTGTTAGGACATTACATTCGAATCCAACCATTTAGATTTTTTAATACCAGTACTTTTTAAATAGCAATTTTCCATTTTCGTTTCGTGCGCAAATTCAAATTGACTGACTCACTGAAAATCGTTTACCTAGTCTGTCATATTATGTTCATATTATATAGATAAATGTTATTACCAATTACGGCTTAAGGGATTAGAACTTTTAACGGTAATTTTAGAAATTGCACTACATAAGTGTGATAAAAGTGTTACCGAGATTTTAAATTTGTTGAAAAAATTAAAAATCAATAAAACTTTTATATATCGAACCATCAAACGTTACAATGAGACATCTACGAAATTAGATCCGATTAGAATTTTTTTTCTTATAAAAGTAATTCCCTCGACTTATAATTTTATCACAACTAAAATAAACAGTTCTAAGTGGCTCAGACGCCAACGCGGTAGTACATGGAAGGCAAAGGTCCAGGGTTCGATCCTCGGTAAGGGTAAGAATTTTATTTCAAAAATTCAACATTTAATTTCAGATTTTTCAGACTCCAAGAACAAAGAAGGACGACAACATCAACCAATAAATATTAGAAATATTACAAGGTCCTACAAATATTAAAAAAAACGGGTAAAATAAAAAATTATATGCTGTAGAGTTAAAATTGTAAAATTAGCAGCTGAAACGAAGAAATAAAATAAATGGTAAAGTAAAAAAATTAAATTTTTTTATTTTGATTTTCAAAATTGATTATAGTAAATTAAATTTATTAAACGAAATTTAATCTATATAAATTATTTTTGTGCCAGGCGCTGCCTCGAGCCTGCGATAAAGTTTAATGCAGGCTTTTTTTTGCCTGCGATAAAGGTAACCGCAGGCTAACCGCAGGCCTGTGTCAGGGCTGCCATGAGGCTGCCATTAGGGTAATTTTTTACCTGCGATGAGCTAACCGCAGGCTATTTGGTGCCTGTAATCAAGTTTAACACCGGCTATTTCTTGCGCCACTTAAGCTGTTTCGTACCTGTGTCAGGGTGTTATTGAGGCTGCCGCAGGTACAGGCACAGGGACAGGCTGTACCTGACAGGCTGTTTACAGGCTATTCGCAGGCTAAAATGTTTATTGGGTTGTCACCTCAGTTCTTTTTGTTCGCCGAGCCTTCTTCACAGGAGGATTGATTCACGCATTGTATTTTGGCTGGCTTCCGTCAGAAGCCAGCAATTCATTTTATATTCGCCACCGAAAGGTTGTTGCCATTTGTATTTTTTTGTGTATTGATTGTGGTGTGTTATTAAATCAATTATTATTACACCGAATTTTATTTCCCTGGAAGAGGGGGTACTTATAGCCTTTTCAGTGAGATTAGAGATCAGGACCCACGTCCCTCGCAGACCGACGTTACCATCAGAGGAGCTAGTCAATTCCATCCAGGGCTCCCCACGTTAAAAAAGTGAGGTGGTTTTCCACTTCGCGTGGGAGGAAGTTTCTCGATCCTGCATCCGCGGGAGAGAGGTAATTCACTTCTCACTGGCGCCCCACGTTGGGCGCCAGTGTTAGAATTTTCTGCTTATCCGCACCCCTAATGAGAGGGTGCCTAACGAAAAGCAAAAGATTCCTCCACGTGAAGAAGGATTCCTCACTTTTCAAACGTGGGTACCCTAGATGTTCCTGTAAGCTAGCTCTTTGATGTACTCGTCGGTATGCGAGGGCCGCAAGTCCAGGTCACAAGCTTATCCTGCAAGGCTATAAAGTAGTCCCCTCTCTCGAGGAAATAAAATACGGTGTTGGATTTACTATGTTTAATATAACGTTTACTAACAACACAAAACAAGACAGGTGACAGACAATGGCGTCGTGAACAATAATTCCCGGCTTCTGAAGGAAGCCGGCCAAGTTGATCTTCGGCGTGAAACAGTCGTCTCCCCGAGAGTACCTCGTGAACGAGTAATTTACAAACTGTGTGCGTAACAAACTTGCACAACTATTACGTTACTAAACATTCGCAAATAATTAAATGGCAATCCCACCCAAAAGAATACAAAATTTGTCTCACCTAGACGTCCGGTGAGTTACACAATATTGGAGACAGCAACTGCAACCTTCAGGCGGACTGCCTACGAATTCGATCTTGAACTCCTTCACTCAGCTTCCCCAGGAAGTACGACTGCACACCTCTCGGTTGACGATGCCTCAGCGACCCCAATCTGGCGCAGGAACACTGGACTAGACTGGTATTCCAACAGAATTACAACGCTTCCGATGGTTTCTCGTCGACGGAAAATTCTAATGTCGTGGTTCAACAACAACCATTAATCGGACAGGCACAAAGACGGACAGACCTGACAACGTTAAGTGACTCTCGGAATGAGCGATGATTAAAGTTGGATGAGGGTAAAAGCAGTAAGTAACCCTCAGATTGTTGACATAAAATACTTCAATCAATATCCCATAGAGGGCGTCTGACGTCGCGCGCGCCACAAGCTATAATCAGCGAGCAGATACAAGATGGCGATCCCCAGACACGAGGGAGATAAAGAAAAAATGTGCACCCACTTCTGTAAACGCAGAGAACAGGCTTAATCCTACCTCCAACGCACCGGCGAATCTTTAGTACAAAGATGGTATAATATCCTAATGCCTAAGGCAATTAAATTATTCACTAAAAGCACGCGCGACTAGACGACACTCTCACACGGTTTCCAAACCAAAAGTGACTTTTAGCGCCGCATCCTGCGGCAAGAATACGAACTCCCCAAGGAAGTGTCTCCACTCCCATCTAAATTATTTCAAATATAAATGGAAGTGGTCGATGTGAAAATAATTTGTTAAGGTTGATACGTGACGATCTCATAGCCAAAAAATCGTCACACCAGTCATCCAATCTATCTCCGACACTGCGACATTCAACCTGACTCCTAATAGGGGACTCTCCATCCTTGCATTCGCCGACGACATCTTCCTGTTGGCGAACAATCCCCAAAACCTACAGCTAAGCCTCGATGTGACGGCTACAGGGCTAAACAAGATTGGGCTTGAGATCTCCCCAAACAAAAGCGCGGTTTTTAGTGTCCGCAGGGTTAACAAGACTTGGGTGGCGGAGGAGATCAATTGAAGTTAATTTATTTATAAAAAATAAAAAAACATTTTGAGGTTGTTGCCAACCTCATCATAAAATGGACCCTGCAAATTGGCGGGGAGTTCATGTTTTCATCATAATTATAAAATTATTCTTAAAGATTTTTATCAAGTTCTGGTCGTTTTTTATGAATTTTTTTAATCGGGTTTCAAACCGCGTGTCATTTGGTATATTGTGACATACACATAATCTGCCTATTTTGATATGATGTTTTCTGATTTGTTTTATGTTTCAGGTTTCTATATTGGATTGCGTGGGCGTTTTTTATTTCATCAATGTTGGTATGTATTGGTATTCATATCTTGATTTTTGGAGTCTATTTTTCATTTTCGATTGTTATTTGGCTTTATTGGGTACACTCAAACCTTGTTTCTTATCAGGGTTATTAGTTTTTAGGATTAGATCTCATTGGTCACGGTTATTTCTCTCGTTGTCAATAGTGGTTGCTATGGATTGTGCACGGGCCTCAAGTCGGGCCTTATATACTTTACACAGGATTGATCCTGTGGAGTGCTTGTTGTCACTGAGCTTCGCTCTGACACAGTTGGCGCATACATGCTTAGCAAGTTCCTTTTGCACTACGCAATCACGTGAAGCATGTTCTGTTGAGGTGCAAAAGGCGCATGTTTCATTTCCTTTGCAAAATTTGGCTGTGTGGCCAAATCGTTGGCATTTATAACATCGGACAATTCCGATGTGATTCCGTATCCGGTAGCTTTTCCAAGCCACTCTGAATTTACCCTCCTTTGTTATTGCTTCATGGACCAGGGGGTGAACCTCCAGGATCCATTTGTTGTGAGTTCTTCCTCTGGTATGTACGGGATTGGCTCTTTTGAGCCAAGAAATCCCGGCCATATTGACCACCTCGGGAAGACTCCTTTCTATTTCCGCTGTGATTTGATCCCTAGAAACGGATTTGTCCACCATCTGTATAGCAATTGATGGCCAGGTAGCTGAAGGCTCCCGGGCCATCAATTGGTTTTCCGCGAGTAGAGTGCTGCCTACTAGTTTCTTGACGGAAGGGTGGGAGGATTCCACCACAACACTTTTGTTTTTCGTCAGATAGAGCCTATCTGCTTTTATGCCAAGGTCTTCCGCTCTGATGCTAGTCAGGGCGGATTTCGTGTTTTCTGCTGACTGGAATGAGCTACCCTCTCCAGGGTAGACAATTACTTTGTATTTCTTGTGTGTGCTCCGGGGGTTGCTGATGGCAGCCCTCTTCATTGCTGTCAGGTATTTCCTGGGTGGGTCGTGCTTGGTGGATTCTTCCTTAGGGGAAGAATCTGTTTCCTTGGGTTCCCGAACCTTGAGGAGGTTCGGGGGGTTGGACTCTGCCAAATTTTTCCCAGGTGGGTCTTGCTTTTTGTGTTCTTCCTGAGGGGAAGAATTTGTTTCTTTGAGTTCCCGGACCTTGAGGAGGTTCGCGGGGTTGGCAGGGGCAGGAACCGCCTCTGCTGTGTTTGCTTTGGACGGAGAAAGGGTGGCTGAAGGCTCACCCGTCCCTTGCTTGTTGCTATTGCCCTTCAATACGAATAATAGAAGTTTAAAGGTGCTTTCTTTCATATCTTCTAAGTTTCTTAGTGTGTTTTTCCTTTCGTCGAGTTCTTCTTTGCTTAATATGATGAATTTCATTATTTTATGCGCGGCGTACGATATGTTGGAAAATATTTCATTCGTCCATTCTGTTATTCCCAACTGGCTTTCACTTGGTGTTTTTGTTTTTTCTATTCCATGTTCTTCTTTACTTTATTGCATCACTTGTAGGGCTATGGACAATGTTTCGATCAGCTTTGTGGATATTTCTAAATTATAATCACTTTGTGTTTTTTCAGTTTCATAATTTTTTGTTTCGTTACTGTTTTCACTTAGCGTTTCTGTCTCTTGTTTTTCATGTTTTTCTTTTTCTTGCTTCGCCAATCTGGCACGTTTCCTTTGGTTTTTATTTGGTTTCTTTTTTGCTTCCTTTCGAATTTTTCCTTGTTTTTCATTGTCCGAGCTATTGTTTTCTTCATCTTCAAGTGTGGACCATTCTTTGGGCCACTCGTAGGGCCATTCTTCTTCGTCTGTCTCAGGATTATTTCTACGTTTCTTTTCAATTTCTTCGATTTTTGCTGATGAGGCCATATTAGACGATTTCGACTTTCTCTTTTTTGCGGAGGAGATCAGGGTTGGGATTCAGGGGAAAGACCTAAGAAACTACAAGGTTGAGGAAAAATTTCAATATCTGGGAGTGTCCTTCACAATCTTCGAAGGACTCTCCAACAGAGCCCATTTAGAAGAGATAAAGTTGGCTGCCGAACGATGCGGTAAGCTGTGTCTTAAGCCCACCCAAAAGGCCACTCTTCTGGCGCAATACATACTACCTAAGTATCTACATCGTTTCACTATAGACTCCCCGTCTAAAACCTCGCTAGTTCACGTAGACGATGCCATCCGTGGAGCGTGCAAACGCTTCCTTCATCTCACGGATGGCACTTCCGACCACCTTTTCTACTCGCGAAAGCGCGACGGCGGCTTGGGCTTCCCACGCCTCGCCCACTTGGTATCGCTAAATTCAGTTAAATCCCTAAATAAGCTAAGATTTGACGGGGACCCCTTAATAAGAGAATTGGCCAACAAGGGCGACTTCGGTAGTAGAATCAGAAGACACGCAAAACATCTAGACTTAACTCTCCCTAGCAAAATGGCAGACATACGCGCTAAGAAACTTCAATTGAAAAAGCAGGAACATGCTTTATGGTCCGGTCAGGTCTCGCAGGGTAAGGGTGTTGCACAATTTCGTAACAGCCCCCTTGCGAACGCCTGGCTACTTAACATTAACACCCTTCGCCCCGGAGAATTTATCGACCTCCTAAAGTTCAGAACCAACACCTATGGGGTAAGAGAGGTACTAAAGAGATCGGGGGGTACACACCTGGACGCAAACTGCCGGCGCTGCCACGAGAAGATCGAGACTCTCGGGCACGTCCTGGGCGAATGCGTCGCAGGGAAAAATACACGAGTCAAACGACACAATGACATAAACGCCATAATCTCTAAACAACTAGAGGCCAAATACACCTTATACGAAGAGCAAACATTCATACTAGAAGATGGGTCCTGTCTTAAACCCGACATCGTAGCTATAAACACGGATCGGGCATTGATAATAGACACAACCGTTAGATATGAAAGTGAACAATCTCTAAATCAGGCCTCTATAGAAAAGATCGCTAAATATACCGCGCTGACCAATAAGATAAAGCGAGAACATAAGGTAGGAAAAGTGGACATTATGCCAATCGTTCTGGGTTCCCGTGGTGCCATTCCACATGGCACAGAAAGTCTGTTAACGGGGTTAGGCTTCACCAGAAAAGCTCTAAAAGACATTGTCCTAAGCGTATTGCGTTCCTCCCTATCGATTGCTCGCGCACATATAGATTACGGCTAATTGTATTAAGTTCATTACTTACCTGCGGCGCGATTCCATTACATCTTGTCGTCGTCGTCGATGTGACATCCTCACGATCCTCTCGGGTCCATCTGAAAAAGATAAAAATAATAATTAGTCATGGTAGAGTTAACGAGTCGTTAGAAAACAACTTCCCTCGGTCGCGTGAAACTATTCATATTTGTAACATCCATCTAATGCATCCTTTTAAATACTATGTTTCAGATTCAACACAAAAAGGAGATGCAATTGAAGTTTATTTATTATATAGAATAAAAAAACGGATTAGCATTGCCAATCTAAAACTTAATCCTGCATATTGGCAGGACATTCATGTTGTCATAAAAATAAAATAATTTATCAAAATGAATATTGCTGGTTCAAGTAGGTTTCTGTATGAATTTTCTCCGGGTTTCAAACCGTGTATCGTATTTACTATTGTAACTAACAATTAATCTGCCTGGTTTTTGTGTAGTTTGTGGTTCTAATAATTTTTCTTTTTTAGGTTTCCATATCGGGATTGCGTGGGCATTTTTCCATCGTGACTTGTTTGTTAAGTATAAGTTTTTCATGTATTGGTTTGGTGTCTTTTTCTCTTTTGATTTAATCACTTTTATCGATTTTTAGGTTACACCCAAACCTTTTTCCTTGTCGGGTTGTTAATTTATATGATTAGATCTTCGTTTTCAGTTATGTTGATGGTCTTGTTCTCGAGGAACTTACACATCAGGTCGGGTGGTGTTTCTTCGTACAGCTCGTCCAGTTGTGCAGGGAGATGGATGCCATGATAGGCCGCCAGCTCCAACTGTTCTTGCATGTACAAATCGCACTCCCGTATCCGATGTGTAGGTTCATCGAGAATATCGCACGCCGGACATAGTCCGTCCACCGATTTCCCCAATCTCTTGAGGTGTCGGCCGAACTCGCCATGTCCGGTTAGCATCTGCGTCATCTGGAAGGAATTGTTCATTATTTTATTACTTACCTTGGGGATGAATTGGTAGGTAATTCTACCTACCACTCCATCGTCCCATCTTTGTTGCCATTCTTTTTGGATTATGTCCTCCATTTTTCTTTTGATGTCCACTCTGTATTTGTAATCTTTCGGGTCTATTCTTACCCCCATAAAGGTGGTTACTTTCTTGTTTCTGGCTTCACGCCATGACAGTAATCGTAAGAGTTCTAAGTCGATTGGGTGGATACCTGCCAAAACACCCGCGGCTATGGCCGACACAGTCCTATAACATTTTGCTATCACGCGACAGCAAAATCCATAGCACGATATCAGCCGGGCCAACGTGTGCTTATCCCCTATTCTATGTATCCAGATCTCGCTTCCGTAAGCCAAGATGGGGACTACCGCCCCCTGGTAGATCCTTCGCATAGAGTTTGAGGTGTCCAGGTTCCAACCGCATTTTGCCATTCGATGCAGCGCATGGACTAGTTTACTGGCTTTGCCGCAAACGTAGTTTACATGCGGTTGCATCGATAGGTTTTCGTCAATAAGGACCCCAAGGTACTTATATTCCCTTACCACCTTTATTTTATTTCCGTTAAGTCTGACATCTAAATCATAATTATGAACACGCTTCGGATACAAGCACATGATCTTCGTCTTCGTTTCCGAGAGAGCGAGTTTCATGTCCTTGCACCATCCGCTTAATTCGTTGACGCACGTTTGAAGTTTTTCTTGCAGTTGGATTCGGGAATCCGCCGTGACGACGGTCGCGATGTCATCCGCGTACGCGAAGGTATGAGTACCCTCCTGTTTGTCTTTCTTTAGATAATGATCCAGAAGTGAGTTCCACAGGATCGGGCCGAGGACCGAGCCCTGTGGACATCCCTTCGTGGATCTTTTCCCTACCTTTGAGACCCCGGAGGTGAGAGTCACTTCCCGGGCTGAAAGGTAGCTTTTGATCATGACCTTTAACCTGTGAGGGAGCCCTTTTTCGCTCAGCGAGCGGAACAGGGCTGGCCACCACATGTTATCAAAAGCTCCGGAGATGTCGTAGAAGATTACCGCGAGAAAACCCTTGGCTTTCTTCCGCTTCATCTCCGTAGTATCTATTTTTTCGTAGAATGCCTTAAGGGCGGTTGTGGTACTCATACCTTCCACGAAGCCATGTTGGCACCGATCGTGGTAAGGGGTATTACTTTCTAGAATTCTTCTTTTCATTATTTTTTCCAATATTTTGCCGAACACCGGCAAGAGGGTGATCGGCCTGTAGTTCTTGATGTTGCTTGTTTCCCCATCTGGGTTCTTGAGTAGGATCTTGAGGACCCCCCTCTGCCACAGCTTGGGGAAATAAGCAACTTTAATGCACGCGTTGTAAATACCCATTAACACGTTTTTGATGACAACATAGAGTTTTTTAAGAAAAGATCCCTGAATGTTGTCAAAACCCGGTGCCTTTCTGGCTTGCGTCGTCCTGATTAGGTCATCCAGCTCGTCGCTTTCGACCTCCCTAATCTGCGCCATGTCCGGCACGCCCCTCAGATTTTCGAAATCCGACCGCATGGTTTGGTGATCCACCGTTGCATCGGAGTTTCGATCGTCGTCGGGGAGTAGACCGTTCATGAGGTAGGTTAGGGTCTTTTCCGGCGTTTCCGTTATCCTCCCGTCCCCGCCACTGAAGGTGGTGAGGATGTTTTTCCCCTTATATTTTCTTGCAGCTAATTTGTAAGTAACCCCCCAGGGATTAGGTACAAGGTCGTCCTCGACGAACTTTTGCCAACTGGCCTGTTTGGCCTTTTTCAATGTTTCTAGGAATTTCTCCTTAGATTCCATCATTGCAATGTACAGCCCGTTCTGTTCGTTCTCAATGCGGTTCCTATACAAAGCCGTCTTCCGCGAGAGATACTTCTTTCGCGCTCTTTCAAGATTGTCGGTCCACCAGTCAGGACGGCCAACGTAGATCTTCTTCATTTGGGCTTTCCTATTTATTAGATCCTGGATCCTTCCGTGCAAATCGGAGACCATGTCCTCGATTTCGTTTTCGGTGGTTAGATTGTCCGACCTGGGGCCGTTTTCCTCTACCCACCGAGTTAACTCTGTCTCGATGGTTTCCGCTTGGATGGTATCCGGGTTTCTATTCCTACTAATCCTGATGGGATTATTAGGTGCACCTATTTCAAATGTGATGGCTTTATGATCAGTGATAATGACATGTTCCGCAATGTCCCATGAGTGGGTTGCATTGACGGTGTCGCAAGTGCCCAACGTTAGATCTATGTTGCTCTTCCTGCCGAGGGAGTCCTCGAACGAAGGCGGTTTGTTAGGTCGATTGAACACGAAGAGCTCGTGCTGCACAATGAATTCCTCCAGTGCCTGTGCCCTGGAGTTGGAATCTACGGTGTCATACCACACCCTTGATCGACAATTAAAGTCTCCGCAAATATAGGTCTTCCCCTTTCCGCAAACACCCAGTGCTTTCCGGAGGTCTTCGAGTGGAATTTGTATATCCTCTGAGGGAGGAAAATACGTGCCTATAAAATAGTAGGTCACTTTGTTACTGAAGGCAATTGACACGACCGTTACGAACTTGCTGGAAACTTGCGGGAGGAAGGAGAACGTGAATTCATTTCCTACCGCATCGTTAACCATGATGCAAGTTCGGAAGTGGTCGCCGAAGATTGCTGCCGTCCGAGTGTTCGGGGAGAAGGGAAGACGAAACCCTCCTGCTGCCGCGGGGTAGCAGTAGGGTTCCGAAAGAATGGCCAAGAGAATTTCTTCCTGGGCAACAAAGCGTTGCGCGTCGGCCGTGGCGGCCTCCGAGTTCCTCAGGTTTACCTGCAAGACTTTGAAGGGCTTACTCATTGACGATATCTGTAAGCGTTAGAACTGAATGGGCATAATCCATAAGTCTTGCCTTGTAGACCCTACACACGTTGGATCCTGTAGTGTGCCTGGCATCGCTATGTTTAGCTCTGACGCAGTTAATACACACATGTTTTGCCCGATCATTCTGTACCCCACAGGCACGTGAGGCGTGTTCCGTGGAGGAGCAGAATGCACATGCATCACTCCCTTTACAATACTTTGATGTGTGTCCAAAGCGCTGGCACTTATAGCAGCGCGTGATCGTAATGTGGTCATGGATGCGGTAGCTTTTCCAGGAAGCACGAAACTTCCCGTCCTTGATAGCCGCCTCCCTGACCACGGGGTGAACCTCCAGGATCCACTTGTTGTGGGTTTTCCCCTTGGAATGCACCGGGTTGATGCTCCTGAGCCAGGAGCTCCCGGCCGCTGTTGTTGCTTCGGGGTAGTTCGCGGTAAACTCCTCGACCACCCTTTCTTTGGTCAATGATTTATCAACCATCTGTATAGAAATTGAAGGCCAGGTAGCTGAAGGCTCCCGGGCCACCAATTTCTTCTCTTTTAGCAACGAATTGCCGATCAAGTTTTTGAGCGACGGCTGAGAGGACTCAACCATCACTCCGTTGTTTTTTATGGAGTATACTCTGTCTGGCTTGATTTTTAGGTCTGCTAGTTTGATGCTGGTCAGTTGTGTTTTGGTTTCGTCCGCCGATTTATTAGTGTTCCCTTCGTCAGGGTATACTATGACCTTGAATTTCCTAGTGGGCATGCTACGGGGGCCGCCAGCGGCGACTTTCTTAGCCGCCTCCAGGTAATCCC